>OZ035825.1:12446477-13939240 GCA_964034765.1 Knipowitschia caucasica | reverse complement strand
ATGACAAGCAGGTTGTGTCATGTTTCCATACAGTGGTGCAGTGGTTAGAGCACTTGGCGACACAATCAAGCAAGTCACAGCACAAGGAAGGTTCTGGGTGGCAAATCCATTCATTCATTCCTTTTCTGCCCCCCTTTAATAATAGGTAAACATTTCCTGGGTTTCCAGGGGGGGGTGACAAATCAGGAGGCCTGCGCACCCATTGCTCATCAGCACCAGTTCCCTCCTCCTCGATCCTCTTTGCAGGGGTGGTTGGAAGGGGTCCAGGGGAAGATTGCTGTGCTTTAACACTCCATTGGTGTTTTTATCGGGCACAGCAGCTTGGTGTTTTTTCACGTCGGGGAGCTTCAAGGCCCAAAAAAAAAAGGGTGGGGGTTTCAGTGACTCTTTGCCCCCAACGGGACAACAAACCGAACCACTAGACAAGATTTTTATGTGGTGAAGCAAGTTGGGAAGGCAGGTCCCAAAGGGTTAGGGGACTCGAAGCAACGGACCTTTCCAGCCCAAAAAAAAGGCCACCAATGCTCCACCAATAACTTGGGGCTTATTGTTCGCAGAAAAAAAGACAATAAATTATGAGTAATAGTTTGCTTGAATAAAGTATTTTTTCCCTAACTCTTAATTTCAGTACATTGTGGCTGCCTTAAAACATATTTGCATAGGGACAAAAACATTTGTTGTCGTATCTCAAGAATTGTTGCTTTATTATTTTTTCATTCAAAGGATGATATTTTCTGAATCTATAACTTCTTAAAAAAAACAAAATTTTGCTTGCCCCAAGACAGATCTGGTATTAAGCAAGTTCCAAATTGCACAAATTAAGGTAATTTATTATTTTGTCCATAATTTTATGAAAAATAAACATAACCCTCCCTGCGTGTGTTTTGAATGTTATCCCCCTGTGTCCAGTGTTAGGTTTCCTACATTAATCCCCCCACTGCTAATGACATGTATGAGAGGAAGTGGTGAATGAAAACCCTGCTTTCCAAGATTGAGTGGAATGAGAGGAAAACTTATAAACAAACAACAAGAACAAAAATAGAGTCCTGTAAGCATTTGGAAAAAGGCTTAAAAGTCTCAATCTGCCATGTCCAAAGTTCAGCCTCTGAGCTCAAATGTATATACTTCAGGTTCTGTTAGTGGCCCTCTGCCATCTACGTAACCTAAAGGAGGCAAATGATCTAATTTTGTATCATTGATTATGATAAATTTGCCTCATAAAACACAAGTTTCACTGTTGTCAACCCCAGCTAACTTAAATCTCTGTCATTATTATTAATTGGATCCAGTTGAATATGTAGTTTGAACAAGAAAAAGACAAACAAAAAACTTTGATCGTGGGCTGTGCAATATTGTATATGACAACTAACTAATGTTAGAATAGTGAGAAAGTCAAAAATATTAACCCCCCACACTAACAACTACGGCAATTTTCCTAAAATTTCCCCTTTCCTCATTTAAGATGTCATGGATTCAGTCTACACGTTTTTTGGTTTGGATTAGTTCAACAATGTTAAAGCCAATTTATTAGTTTTAATTTACAATTGTTCTTGTTTAAAAGCAACCATATAAACATTCATATCCATCCAAATTTTTGCAATCCAGGATGTATCCCAACCTACTAATCAGACAAACCTCCATCCATCCATCCATTTTCTTCCCTTAAATCCATTTCTGGGTCAGGGGGTGCAATCAGAGATGCCACCCAAGTCTCATAGCACCAGCCCCTCACTGACCCTCTGCAGGTGGTGAGTCCACAGGAGGACGGCTGCTCTCTGAGTGTGAGCATAGCCTTGATCTTTCAGTGGGGCTTTGGGCAAAGTGGGGTTAAGTGTCTTGCCCAAGGACACAACGACAGCATCATCAGTGGGAGACGGTGGAGAAGGTGCAGAGGTGGAATTGAACCCACGACCTTCTGGCCTTAAGGCCAATGCTCTACCAACTGAGCTACTGTCGCCCCCCAACAAAACATAGGAAAATTATTTTAATCTCGCACAAAACAAGCAATGTGTTACTGGACAACCACACTTTTCATTTCAAGTTACACGTTTTGTGTGTCTGTGTTACTTTAAATTCTTTTATATTAAAAACAAAAAGCAATGAAGAGAAATAACACAATTGCCATGCTTAAAAGATGAAAGGAGTCTTGGGGCAGTGTCCGTACAACCTTGGACCACTTTAAAGATAAGGAATTAACCGGGCTCTTGTTTCGACGTTCCGGCCTCTTCTGTCTTTCCAGAATCCAATTTAATATTTTCCTTCACTCTATCTGTGCGCCGGTGCCTACGAAGCCTCCCTCCTCCTGCTCCATTTTTTACTTCTTCGTCTGGTTAAAAGTCAGCTCTCCCGGGCCCACTCGCTCGCACAGCTTTTTGTCTCTATCCAATGTGGTCAATACAAACGATCCGGTCAAAACGCCTGCCGGTGAACAGTAAGGGCCTGAGCCAGTCTGGCATTTAAATGACCTGTGTTAATCTAATAAGTGATGTTTCTCCGATACAACATTACATATGGAGGAAAGGTAAAGATTAAAAGAAAAACATGGGTTTTGTATCAACTAAGAATTACCGATTCTGAGGGGTCCCCTTTAAAAAAGCAGTGAGTACCTAACCTTTGGAAACCGAAGCAAAGTAACGTACTATAACCACACACCCATGTGACCTTCTCCGACGCTCTCAAAACAGTTTGGCTCCATCATTATTTTCAAATTGCCTTGTATTTTTTGCCATTTTTTTCAGTGAAAAAAGATTGGACCAATCAGCTCTCATATTTAATTGTCCTCTAATAAGGAAAAAGACATCTATTTAGTGTTTTTATTATCAAAATGTTTCTTAAAGTGGACTGTGCTCCTGTGGGGGCACTCTGACTGCCAAACCCCACCCCAGAAATTGACAAAAGGGGAAGAAAACGGATGGAAAGTGTAGGTCAAGTGCAGAAATTTTGTGAACTCGAAGTGCGGAGTTAGACCCAAACCCACAAGGTAAAGCAATGAAATTATTAATCATGAAAAGTCAGCTGATCCCTCTCATCATTGATTCCAACTCTTCTCCTTTAGATAAATAACTGTTGAGGATTATCTCCAACTCACTTGTGTATGCCGGACCAAAACGCTAGACTCGGGAGAGCAAAATAAAAACAAACAAAACAAGCACTATAAAAATGTTTAAGCATAGAATAAAAAAAGAAGCGTAATGAGGACAAACAAAACAAACACTTTTTGGCAGGGACCCAAAGAAATTCACAAGATTTTGAAAAATATAGAAATCTTTAACTAAAACTAAGCTTTAATTAACTCTGAATTAAACAGAATTTCAAGATTTGCGTCAAAGATCCAGAAACAGAAGAGTTTCTAATCCAGGCAAACTGAGGTAATCATGTAGTTCTGTATTATAATAAGATGTGTAACAACAGAACTAAAAATATCACTTGACATTTAATATTTGTGCATTAAAATTCCTTCAAGCATGTTCTTGTCTATACACACAGAATAGCGTTGACAAAGCAGATACTTCAGCTTGCAGGAGACCCCAACTTGCAAAGAACGACTCTGCCCAGTAGACAGCCTAAAGTACTGTAAAAAGAATGCATGCTTACTATTCACTCGTGTCCACCTATCATACTACTGCCATTCCCTGCAAGAGAGTGCATGAAAAACCACAGAAGCTCCAGAGCAAACGATAATGTCAAGCCAGTCATTAGCATCGCATATGTTCATGCTCTGTACATACTACATATAATCAGCCAGGAGCAATTTAGCTTTAAGTAAAGCCTGAGTTAATTGTAAAGATATAAGACATCAAATGCAACGTCAGATCCGCCTCCCAATTAAAACGTCTATTGATTCTGCGCAACTGAATGAAGAGCTGAGCTTCTCACCATTGTTTATACCATTCAATCTTCGCTGGTTGATTCTTAAATCCAGTGGAGGGACTGTTTAGGAAAACTTCATAACACTTACAGTGTTGTACTGGACAAGTGCAAGATCATATGAGTGCTCTGTTTAAAAACTGATACCCCAGCTGTTAGCAATGATATTCCTTTCAGCAAACTAAATTCATCTGCCAGAGGGAAAAGCAAATAACATGCTTTATCTAGGTGCCAAGGAGTCAAATGATAACTTAAGAGCTCGCCTAAGGTCTGGGATCATACAGACTATGATATTAAGAGATGTTAAGTTTCCAAACAACAGTCACAAACAACCTTCCAAAGAAGCAAGCTTTCAAGAGGCGTGTTTTTTTCCCCATCCAACAGATTTCGATTGCCTGATCCGCTTGCTGGTTTGGTACCAAGCATATAAAAGTTAGCTTCCTCCAACAGCTTGGTCTGGACTCAGTGCACCAGTGCAAAACCATCAACACTTTACTGCAGCAACATCTCGGGTAGAGCAAAGCAATAAAAAGGAAAATTGTAAAGCACAATACAACAATTATTTCAGTGCTAATTAGGACTCGTTGCTGTTTCAGTGCATTAGACAAAGTTATACCGCACAGTGCATGAAAAGCGCGCTGTGATAAAAATATATATAAAAATTCCACACAAGTTTGGGTTTTACAGCTAAACATATTACTGCTGCTTTGCAGATTTTGTTTATGGAGTGCTATTTTTAGACTGTAACCCTCCTTATAAGCAAGGGACCAGTGTATTGTTGTGCCACAATATTGATATTTTGGCACACCCATAAATCTTCTTGGCGGCCCAGGCATGTTTTTTCAAGTTTTTTACAGTTTGTTTATACCAGGGGTCGGAAACTCAAAAGATTTAAAGAGCCATATTTGACAAAAAAAACAAAAACAACTTCTGTCTGGAGCCTTGTATAAGGCTTATATGAAGGTAACACAGGCTGCAAGCTGTATTAGCCTAAAATCTAAATGACAAAGTAAAGGCTAAAAATAAATAATAAGCATTCATGATTATCAAATGTGTATTTTCAATGCACCGTGTCCTGGAGAGAATGACGCACCACGTGACAACTCTGCTTTAAGTTTAACTTCAATTTTTTGTCTTCATGCAGTTGTAGAAATACAGTAAATAAATCAGCTTTTTGGCTCACATACCTGTATCACAGCAGCTGTCTGTTCATATCGATCACATCGCAGGCTGCAGTTTGCTGGAGCTGAATTAATGTCCTTAACTCATTGACTGCCAGCCTATTTCAG
Organism: Knipowitschia caucasica; assembly: GCA_964034765.1. Taxonomy (NCBI): domain Eukaryota; kingdom Metazoa; phylum Chordata; class Actinopteri; order Gobiiformes; family Gobiidae; genus Knipowitschia; species Knipowitschia caucasica. Next base: position 13,934,084 of record OZ035825.1, on the reverse strand, counting down.
AACAGGTACTCCCATATTGCCAGCCGTTTCTGATGATTTTTACTGATTTTTCAAGACCCACAGAATATTGTGTACTATGACTATCTGAAATATTCAGATTCTGAAAGAATGGACTGTCTACTTTCATCAGCAAAAATAATTGTGTTTCTAGCTTTTTTCGTTCCCCTGTAATCCCCAGTTGAGTAGAGGGAAGTTTTAATGAAATCACCAGAAAGCTGAGAAAAAAGAGGCACAACATGTGCATCTAGCTGTTTTCAAACCATTCAGAGAGAAATGCTGCCACACCTGCTGGCTAGATAAAATATGGTCTCAAACCATCCCCATACATATTAGATACAATAGACATCTGGGAACGTAAAAATAGCGGGACACGCAATTGACGTGTTAACACGTCAATTGCGGTCAATGAGTTAATGGCCCTTTCTTTTACCGTCTTTGTGGAGGTTTTTGAAGTCTGAAAGTAGGTGCTTTGAATTTGCGATGAAGGAATCCTTCAGTGAACGGTGTTTAGAGCTTCATTGTTCCTCGTGTTGCAACAAAACTTTTCATTACATCGCAAATATGAAGCAGTCCTTCCTCATTGACTGAAAGCAAATGTTCATTCTCGTTCTTACTCCAGTCTTATTATCGACTCTTTCTCTTTTTTAGCTTTGGGATCCATGGGCACACGCCGGTTTGTTTACAAGAGCAGCCGCCTGGCGTGCGACCACGCCACATTGACGTACTACGTTGACAGAAATGTTGAAATTGAATATTACTTATGCACGTTTTTGCAGCATTTAAAAACGTTAAGAATGTTTTTCCTTCTACAGAAACCACATTCAAACTAGAAATAAAATATGGCCCTCCCACTCCATTTTCAGACATTTTTGAAAAGGCTCCAGGAGCCACTGTAGGAGCACTAAAGAGCCGCATGCAGCTCCGGAGCCACAGGTTGCCGACCCCTGGTTTATACAGTATGTGGAAGCAAATACTGTAGAGAATCAGGATGTATGTAGTTTCAACAATAAAATGAAGTGCAATAGTCTACATCACAAGAGAGTAATAAACATGTCTCAGAGTGAGGGAGGTGAACACAGACAACACTATTGTTTGTTACAGGGATGAGAATTGGTCAAAAAAGACTGAAATGCATAATGTCAGCCATTGGCTGTCACTAAATCTGTTTGATTTGTTCACAACATTTTACTTTTGGGCACAAACATGAACTTTTAATGCAATCGAAAATTTAGGTACCTGAGCTTTAATTTAGGGTTTTTAGTCGCGGAGAGGGGAGACGCGGACTGTTTCCTGCAGCGGCGTATTTTTTGGGTGCACAGATTACTCAAAGACACGCATGGTCCTGTTTATGGTCTTGGGTATGTGGTCAAGTTGCGGCTACGTGCTCACCGTGTTGTGAGCGGTTCCCACGTCCAACTCAGAGCCGCTGGATGCGGGAACCGCTCATTACAAAGTGGCCGCAGCTGCCACAGGTGGTGGAATCCCGTTTGAGTACATACAGAAGGTGCCCAAGGACACGCGGGCCCCCTTTGAACATTTCTCAACGGATTTACACTTTTCACAAACATGTTTTTTGTATGAGGCAGACAGGCCGGCCCAAATATGGGCATCGGCCCTTCGGGCATTGCCCGGTACGCCCGATGGCCAGTCCAGCCCTGCCAATGGGTTTCAAAATCCATCTTGGAGAGGTCTTACTTACTTACTTACTTACTCTATAAACAAAGTAGGTTTTTCTGTTGACTATAGCTTTTGTTTTTAACCTCGTCTGACTGTCCCAAGGCCGTTAGCAAAGGCTATGTGCTTGTGAGCTTAGCTTTTTTAATGCTATTATTATTATTCAAACTAGGTTCTCCTTCTGCCGGCTGCTGATAAAACGTATTGCTTAATATCCTTTGCTTTGTACGCTTCCAAGTTTGTGCTTTCATAAGTTTTGTGCTGTGATCATTAGCTCTCTGTGCGGCAACATAAAACAAAGCAATAGTTGAAGACAACATTAATAGAAAGCTGATAACACAGTGGGGCTTAATTGAATTTTACATATTAAAGCTTTAACCGACCCACCCAGACAATTATATTTGCAAATGGAATATTGGAGTGACAGATCAATCACAAAACTATTGCCAGCCCAAATATATATGATTTTAAATTTGCAAAACCTATTGTGCATCCTATTGTGATTCAAATGCATTTATACACAGCTGAGATATTATTATGGCTCTATTCGTTATCAGTGTCTCACAGCCCATCTCTGAATACAGAAACACACCATTATCAGTTTTAGTTTTCCTTGTATGACGTAGTGGTTATGGAAGATTTGGGCATTGTGAGTTTCAAGAATAGAAAATTCAATTATGTCTCTAACAATACTGTTGAAAAGGAGGGGAAAGAAAACAGCATTCAATTGTTATTGTTAGGCGAAATAAAGGAAATGATTCAGGTCAGATGTGCACAGTTGTGTTGGACAGCTGAGCTAATACAGAAGGAGTATTTATAGATGTACTATGGTAATTCAAGTGGTGGGAAAGAGTTGAAATGGTTTATCTAGTGATTCATCAAAGGAATAACAATGTCTCAATTATAGAAGGTATACTTTTATAGTCTCTTTTTTATACTTTTATAGTTTATTTATTGAAACTATAAACTAGTAATTTGACTTATCGTCCATGTTGATCCTCAGCTTTGGTCATGACTATTCTTGCTGGAGGATTTGGGTGGTGGGGGAAACCGTAGCACCTGGAAGAACCCCACACAGACACAGGTACACTAGACAAATGCAAACATGCTCAGATCTGTATTGAACCTTCTTGTTGTGCTACTCACTTCTACGCTGCTGTGGACGTTAACATAATAAATAAAAAAATGCATAAAATAATATTGAAAGAGGACATATTCTGCATAATTGTCGTCTTTTTTTTGAGTTATAAACCATGCAAAAAAAAAAAAAAAAAAACAGACCTGGAGTTGTTTTTAGCTCCTTCCTCGCTAACATCAGAGACTTCTGGCACATACCACATTCCTCCTAACCTGGTCGTACCACACCATAGTTCCATCGACATTTCGTACTAAGGTCTGGAGGCGCTCCATTGAGCTCCGTTTACAGATAGGAGGGGCTAACTCCTTTTGCAGATTGAAATGATTGGATCTGAGTTTACCGTGACGTATGTAGTGTGCCCAAGTGAGTCGTTAGCATTTAGCCCAGCCATCTCCTTTGCCACTAGCCTGGCCTTAGCCATCCGTACACTCCATTCAATCATCATTTCACTGCATGTAACGTCGGGGTCTGGTCCCTGTGTTAGCGATTACAATCGGTTGAATTTCGACCGACCAATCAGACAGCGCGGAAGACGGGTGTTGTAGTTAGTTATGGGTGATGTCAAGAGTTTGCGTCGAACGGGCAGGTTGTAGTTTGGTAATGGCAAAAAATGCGATAGTAAAGTAATCCGGTCTGGTTCTATCAAGAAATTGAAGCCGGAGCAAGAGTAATGTTTAGCAAATGTTGTGGCGCTACTCCCCACGGGCTCCGTTAACGCCCTCTCTCCTCCAATCACAGAACGAGCGCTGCTAAACACAGTAGTGTGGTGGCTGGTGGACGCACACACAAATGTATTATTGTGAAGGAGCTGGGGTTCCGGGGATAGCTGATAAGAGGGGAGTGTTGCCACCTGTGTGTGTCATATGTTGAAAATAAAGTGCAGTGAGACTCAACTCCTCGTCTCCTGTTTTACTTCTTCCACGGTAGCATGTTAGCAGAATTGGCTATAACTCCTCTCGCTGTTACTGCAGACACAGCAAAAAAGGCCAAAGAGAAGAGGGAACTAAAGCGAAAAAATTATCAAAGAAGAAATCAAGCCTGGGTGAACATAGCTAGCTTACATCGTATCCTCTGGAGAGACTTGTCTATGAGAGAGACCTGCGGGACCGCCTCGGACTATCTGTATGCTCAGACTACATTCGGTCACGGAACTAGCGGTAATATTTCAGTTATATATTTTGTTAGCAGTGCGTTGCTTTTGTACCATTTCCTCAGTGATTGTTGTACAAGAAGTCGCGCTCATCCTAATGTTTGCATATAGATCGCAAATAAAACTAGAGGGCTCCGTGGAATGAGAGCGTAGGGGAAATGAGAAGCCTGTGAGCCAGTTTTTTTTTACCCTTCATACTTGTTTCACCGTATAAATTCTACTTTAGAGATTTAAGAGATTCTAAAACATGAAATTAAAGTAAATAGTCTCATTGTAATTTTTTAAAGGGCAAATATAATGCATTATATTTCTTCCTTAGCAATACGTGGATTGCGTGGAAGAAAGTCCCACCATGCAGTCTCCAATCTGCCACTGCTTCCTTTTAAGTACAACCTATTCCTGTGTAATTAACCCGCTGTATTTGACATTACTCTGAATATCCACCTGTGTTCCTCTCTTGGTTCACTGCCTTCCCTTAACTGCACCGTTTTATTGTATACAGGCTCGGTAAATAAGAAGATAATAAGCACAGCCGATAGTTTAAAGCAGAAACCTCGCTTTTCTGCGCCGATCCTTGGGGCGCTGATTACCCGATCTATATGGCTTTTCCTCAGGACTGGGCTCTGGAGAGCTGTTGGGAAAGAGGCCGAATTTATGAGATAGTGGGAGAATGGCTATGCCCAAAATAAATAAGAAAAGAACAGGAGAAATATGCTGTAAAACGAGTCCATGTCAGAACAAATGCAATGGTTTCTCGAAAAGTCCTGTGCTCACATTACATAAACATGCTGTATTCAGTCATTCATAAGGAAAGGGGCTATGCTATGATGGTATAACTGTGTACATTGTAAGACATCTTCTCAATTGCGGGTAGCCTATACTGGTAAGCCTACAATTTTACCAGTTTTAGATAATGGTACGCAAGTATGCTTTAGTTGGTATGTTTGCCTTTTTGCTTATGCTATAACTCTAAATGCTATGGAAGGATTTGGGCGACATTACAATTCAGAGGCGATTTGGATCACCGTCTGGATGCAGTATTTTTTAGGGTATTTCTTGCTGGTCTTTCACTCCCACTGGACACATCTGCAGAGTCGTGTTATTTGTTGTCGTTGATCAAACCTAATGCTTAGAGGAGTTTATGTTGTGACTGTTCTGAGGCCTATTGCTGGAGTTTAGTAAAACTGTTTGTTTATTCGATTCCAACCCCCCACTCACACCACACGATACCAAACATACAATAAACAAAAACTCAACACAGGCCCCAAACACTCCGACGATGATGAACACAATGATAGAACTCAAAAGGAGTAAATTGGAGTTCACTTGTTGCTATAAACTTGGTGTTGATGAGTCAAACAGAGCCAAGTCAAGCTGCCACAGCATAGACCAGGCAGGGATCAGCCAATAGGAGTCAGGGTAGAGGAAAGGGGGTTTCTGTAATTGCAGATAGTTTAGTTGAAATACCCATCATTCCTGTTCATTCTTGATCATCAGTAACACAGCGTTAGCCTCGTAACGCCAATCCTGCACTCAAAGGTGGTCTAAATTTGTGATAGATGGATAGATATACTTTATTGATCCCTGTAGAAAAAAAATCAGGTTCAGCAGCAGAAGACTCATCTCAGTCTGACAGCCGAAGGAACAAAGGATCTCTTGAAACGTTCAGTTCGGCAGAAGTGATATAAGCCTGTTGCTTCGGTTTCTCCCCTGAGTGGCCATACTGTCATGATTGCAGTCTGATTTGATTTCATTGTCACTGTGTATCCAGAACCAAATGTCTGGATTTAAAGCTCTGCAGGGTCCACTCCTCACAGATAAAAAAAAGTACTGTTTATAAGTAGTAATATTTCTTCTGCTGCAAGATAGAATAATTCTCGCCAACCAAGTTTACTGTGTATGCGCAAAATCCATATTCAACATATTTATGAACGTTGCTGAAGTTCCAAATCTGATGCAATTTCAAAAGTTTTACTGTTTCAGACTTGAAAGGATAATGTTTTCTCTTCAAACTTTTACATGAGTACACATTTATTTTCATCAACTTTCCTAACTTGCTTTGCATTACCTTCATGATTTCTTTCACTAAAACATGAAGTTGGCTGGATTACAATACAAACAATGTCTTTGAAGATGGGCCAAAAAACCTGTTACCGGCACGGAAATTACAGTTCAATGCTTTCAAGTGGCTTCTCGCACTACGCAAATCATCCATGAAAAACATAATTGTCCCTCTCATTTGGCTCAAATTAGAATAGTTTAGAGCCACAATCCCCTTCCATCTGGTGTAGTCCTGAGTATGGCCTTTTCACATCACAGTCGCCGGAAGTAAATGGTCCATAAGAGTGATCTAAAACACAAAATGTGTTCAAAAAGTGCTTGAAAAAGGTTTGGAATATTTTGTGTATCCACTGCTAAAGACATGTTTTAAATGGATGTCACAATACATATATCATCCCAAATTTACTGAGAAAAACAAAACATAAGGTAATGGATGCTCATATCAAATCTGGAGACACGTGGAGAACATGCAAACTCCACTCAGAAAGCCCCTGTTCCTTGAACCCAGGACGTTCTTGCTGGGAAATGAGAGTGCTATCCCCTCACCCACCGAGTGTCACATTCAAATGATGACACCAATATTTTCACTTTCAATGCAAATTATTGTCAGCTCTATACTGTATTGGATCGATCCTTAACTGCTAATTATCAGGATCAGCTTTGAGAAAAAACATTTTGGTGGACCTCAACTTTGTACCGTCTAATATTCCATAAAACAAATGAGTTGTTTTAGTTGTCTATGATTGCCTATAAGGAGTCTATTTTCCTGTACAACGCTAGTGGAAGACTTACTGCTTATTGAACTGGCTAAGAGCAGAACCACTTGTACATAAAACATGTATTGATTCTCTTTGGTTCAAATGAGTGCGGTGCAAGCCACTATCCAAGTAATGATGTCCTTGTTTTCCTAATTTGTACTGACCCTGTCCATGCCCAAGAGCCACTTTCTCTAAAGCCTGTTGGCTGCTCCAATATGATGAATATTGCATGTGTTGTTTAGTGCAGACTTTTATCTCCTAATCACTGTGGATTTAACAAATAACGCCACGGTGTGCAGTAAGCCATTAAAAGCAGTCCTATAAAGAAGTCTGTAATGTATGGTACACAAACCAAATGTAGATGATTATAGATTCCCGGATTGGGGTTTCGTTTTTATATATTTTCAATGAACTCGATTTCAAGAGGCACAGTGCAAGTGGTAGTGGGAGAGTAGTGTACGGTCAGAGAGGGTTTGGGCCTGTGTGTTGTGATGATGAGTGAGTGTGTGCTTAATGTTGAGAGTATGTTCATTTCACTTTGGAGAGACCCAAGAGGGAAAATGCAGTTAGAAGTTTATTGATTGAGCATGTTTGGCGCGGGGGAGAGATGCTGTTGAGCGCGGCGCTTGCTCGCGCGCATGATCCCCCCGGGGCATAGGCACTGGTGACGGCAGAGGCAGCAGGCGAGCACGCTCCGAAGAGAGAAGGAGGAGGTGGGGCGGCGGAGGCTTTGCAGACTTCAGAAGGCCGGGAAGTGGGCGTCTCCGGCTTTTAACTTGCTGTCCTGGTGGTTATTGGTGGATTGGATGTGGGCGTTTTGCTGTTGTAATGAGTAGAGGATGAGCAGCGCCGGGACGTGAGCGCTCGCATCACAATCAACCGGACGCTGCCTGGGACGTGAGCGCTTGCATCACGATCGATACCAGACGCTGTAGCAGAATTATCTTTAAGCGCCGGGACGTGAGCGCTCGCATCACGATCAACCGGACGCTGCAGCTGGTTATCTTTGAGCGCTGGGACGTGAGCGCTCGCATCACAATCAACCAGACGCTGCGGCAGAGTTATCTTTGAGCGCCGGGACGTGAGCGCTCGCATCACGATCAACCGGACGCTGCAACAGAGTTATCTTTGAGAAAAGTGCGTGCCGCCACCAGAATCTTATGGATCACTTACTTTGCTTTGTATTGCTTTGCTGGGAGCTTACGAAGAAGCCAGTAGCCGTTGTGCAGCCAGGATGGCGGACGCGTCTGGCCTGATGTAGGCGGAGAAAGCCGAAGAGGAACAGCGCCCCAGCTGTTGCAGAGAGGTGTGGGGGAGCCCCAGCGAGGCCGCGCGCGTGGCGTGCTCACTCCTTCAATCCTGAAGGAGTGAGCTGTATAGAGCTGGGGAGATAATTTACAGAGGAGCAGTAGGGATCTTAGTTGAGCTCTGAACCAGGTTGCTGTCATGGGAAGAATGTCTGGAGTGAGAAAGAGAGGTCCGTTAAAATCTCCTTTTTGCAGCGGAGGCGAGTGTAACGCATCATGGATTTGTAGGGGCAGAGAGATGTGTTCGAGCGAGCTGTTACTAAATTGCAGGCTCCTTTGATTTTTGAATGTTTGAGATGAAGGTTGAAATGGTCAGGGGACATTATGTTGGGTGAAAAAGAGCGACCTTTGTGTAATGCTTCCACTACATCGAGATTATCACACATGACAGAGATCCTCTTTCTCTGCCACGTGTGATTCCACAGCGCGCAGGCCACGACCACTGGGTATATTTCGTGTAGGGCAGAAGAGATGCTCCGGTGGAAAGTAGCGGCCACGGCCAGGCAAACCAATGGTCCTGGAAGAACCCCCAAAACCCACGGAAGGGGCAGCGTCCGTGTAGAAGCGGAGACCTGTAGGGGCAGAGACATATCGGAGAGGGCCATTGATGTTTGCAGGCGCCCTTACGCTTAGAATCTTGGGTTGGAGAGTAGATAATCAGGATAGTAGGATGGTCGGGAAAGCCGTGTCTCGGACCGCATGAAGGTTGAGTGAGCAATGGTGAGACGCTTATGCAGAGAAGCCATAGAAGGAGAGCAGGAAGATGCTGCGAGGAGGGCAGACATGTACTTGGAAGATGAGCCGGAGTTCAGCGCCGCTGCAGGATGGGCAGCATGATGGGGAGCCTGCGATCAGAAGAGTGAAGAACACAGGTATGGATGCGTTTGATTAGGAGTCCGATTGACGGCTCAGCGCAGCTACTCGGCCAGCTGCATCTGATAGAATCAGAAGATTAAGTAGAGAGATGAAGCATGACCGCCGAAGCGACCCTGGGAGCATAGGTGCGAGTCCAGCGCAGCGCGGCATACTCAGCCGGGCTGCGTCCATTAGAAGCAGGATAAGCTTCTGAGAGAGTGGGTTGCAGCAGTAGCAGTAGCAGCAGTGGCAGCAGCAGTAACCTCAGATAATAACAGCAATAGTCCTGTATCAAGCCGCGGCAGCAGCAGTAGCAGCAGCAGCAGCAGCAGCAGCAGCATCCTTAGAAAATAACAGTAATAATCCTGTATCAAAGCCACAGCAGTAGAATGTTGTTGTAGCTGTTCAGTGTTTCAGAAAAAGAGATGCAAGTGAAGAGAGATGTCAAAGTAAATGAAGCAGCAGCAGCAGTAGCAGTAGCAGCAGTAGTAGTATGAAGCAGCAGCAGTAGCAGTATGAAGCAGCAGCAGTAGCAGCAGTAGCAGTATGAAGCAGCAGTAGCAGCAGCAGTTGCAGCATCCGTAGATAATAACAGCAATAATCCTGTATCAAAGCCACAGCAGTAGAATATTGTTGTAGCTGTTTAGTGTTTCAGTAAAAGAGATGCGAAGTGAAGAGAGGTGTCAAAGTAAAAGAAGCAGCAGCAGCACGGCAGCAGTAGCAGTATGAAGCAGCAGCGGCAGCAATAGCAGCAGTAGCGGCAGCAGTAGCAGCAGTAGCGGTAGCAGTATGAAGCAGCAGAAGCAGCATTAGCAGGAGCAGTAGCACCACAATGCGATTCATACGAACAAACAGACGTGTCACGCCAGCGTGCGCCGCTTGTCTCCGTGAGCCAGTTTACATACGTGTCTTAAAGAGCCGAGCCGTAGAGACAGGTAGTAGCAGGAGCAGCAGGAGCAGGCAGCAGGGACAGGCAGCAGCAGGAGCGACAGCAGGAACAGGCAGCAGCAGGAGCGGCAGCAGGAACAGGCAGCAGCAGGAACAGGCAGCAGCGGGAACAGGCAGCAGCGGGATCAGGCATCAGTAGGAACGGCAGCAGGGACCGCAGCAGCGGCGGTCAGAGAACCATGCCCATGGTTGTTTAAGAGCCTGAGGAAATAAATCAACCCGAATCCGAAACATTCCCATGCGAATAACAGATGTCCCCTGGAGCCATCTTGCTGCTTTGGTTATGGCAGATACGCATGAACGATCACTTTTCCATGCGTTCATTAGCTCCAACTCCACTTCAAACCCATTGCAGATTCACATTGGGCCCTTTTTCTTTCTGCTGCACTTTCAAAATGCAACAACTGCAGTTTAGTTACCCAATTTAATACTAGTGACCTAGCTATTTAAATGCATGGCCCCTCCTTCCTCCTGCAGATAGACGAATCTAAATACATTCATTTAACAATAGTGACCTGCGAGTAATGAGATTAATGCTGTAAAGATGGCGCCGTGGCAAGAGCTCTGGTGTGTGCCGTCTGGAGCACGATGGGGTAGTCTTTGCACATTTTTTCCAACGTGGTTTTACTGCAAGTGGCAGAACATGAATCTGAATTAATGCACATTGCTCCTCTTATATCCCTCAGACAATAGAGATTGATGCCATTTAAGATGCATTGCCCCTCAGTTAGCTCAAACACGTGTGAAAACGGAGCCTGCAGACCAAGCACGGGGCGAAAACTGACGCCTGCAGTCAAGTGCGCGGGGCAAAAACCAGCCGCCTGCAGCCCAGACTCCGGGATTAATCCGTCCGCGGTCGGCACACTCACTGTACTCACATGCCAGGAGACTTGGGAAAAGCAACGGGACAACGCGGCACCGCCAATCGGAGGCAGGGACACGCACGGCACCGCCAGACCGTCTGCGCGCGGCAGCAGACCACAAGGAACGAGCAGCACAGAACCCGCGGAGGGGCCCCGCGGAGCAGCCCGCAGAAGAGCCCGCAGAGGAGGAGAGCAGTGGAGACACGCAAACCACAGCAGGTGCAGGGACGCGGAGGAGGAGCAGACCACGAGCAGCCAGACTGAGGACAGCCGGGCCACGCGCACGAGCAACACTCCAGAACAACGCATGCATTTGCGAACAGGTGCGTTAGCGACATGCACCTTGCAGGCTTCAGAAGTTTGCAGACTTCAGAAGGCCGGGAAGTGGGCGTCTCCGGCTTTTAACTTGCTGTCCTGGTGGTTATTGGTGGATTGGATGTGGGCGTTTTGCTGTTGTAATGAGTAGAGGATGAGCAGGCTTGTAGCAGCGGCCGGGTCTACCACAGTGAATTTTCGCGAAGAGCTCCATGTTTTGTTGTACACTGAAGCAGATTGGCGTCTTCTTGCTTTACACAAGTTTGAAATAAAATATTGTTTGGATGAGATCCTTTATTTGTCCTACAGTGGGGAAATTTAATAATGATAATAATAATGTATTGGTTTTATATAGTGATTTTCGGGCACTCAAGGACACTTTGCCTGGCTTTATTCATTCACTATTATTATTATTAATTTAAAGAACCCTACGGGGGTCTACAGAGAATCACAATGAAGGCCACACTGTGTACACTGAATGATAAGTTACTTGTGAATCACAGGGATGTGGCTTTTCATAGATGGTTATATATTAGACAAAGAAAAGTATTTAGATGCTGAAAAGTTAGTCTGCTGTTTTAATTGACACTGTCCATGATCAAAATATCATATGGGTAGTTATCTTCTGGGGTACTCAAAGGAGCTGTAAGAAAGCCAAAATAACCACTATAAAAAAGTGCTAATATTACAGAAAAAAAACACTTGACCCTTGTTTGTTTGTTTGTCTTCTTTGTCTGTGAATGACAGCAACATGGATAATCCGTTTTGGAGTTTTTCTTTTATATCAAAACTTTTGAAATTTCTGAAATGTTTCCTTACTGTTATTACCAACTTATTAATGATATACGTTTATCATTTATATTGTAAGAGCTTTTGCACTACATATTTCGATGTCCAGTGAGCTGTAAAGACAGAGAGAGCGCTTTCACTTGTTGGTCTGTTTCACTTAGAGAGGACCAGTTCACTTGGGGTAAAAATGCTCTTATTTGTGGATCCAAAACAAACAAAATGTGTCCACTTGTCACTCAGGTCAGTTTATATCTTTTTAAACAGATCTGTAAAGAGTTTGTGTGATCTAGATAGAACGAGACCAACAAATGTGATCGTGGCAGAATTCTAGAGTTAAACATCTAAAAACACTATTACTCATAAAGGCAATAACACTTTTTTGTCATAAAAAATGTACCACTATGCAACAATCTTTAAATTGACAAATTTCTTTCTTTCAATTTACTCTATCAATCAACAGCGCTCTATTAAATAAAACTTATACTAAGACTGTATCTCTTTTGTCCAACTTCACATGTACAATAAGTCACTTTAAGTCACTAATGCACTAGTACTGAATAAAAAAACTATTGCCACTCTTTCTTAATTGCAACTTTTTTTTTTACATAATTTATATTGCACAGACTGTATTTTCTACATTGTTTATTTTTTAGTTTAGTTTTACCTTTTACAATGTTTGCACACTCCTGTCTTTTGCACAATCTGATTCTATCTATGCCAAATGTGACATGTACATTTCTCCAGTGTGAGATCAATAAAGTCTGTCTTATCTTAAATTAATTCACTCCATACACAGTGGTGATGAAACTAATAATGTAGTCACACCTGGCCTGGGACAGGAAAAGTGACTAATTGGTTCAGTTCAAGGTTCAAATGTATTGTCTTAAGCTCACATTGCTGCACCACAACCTTACAAGACACTTTCAACAATAATATGGTTATGCTAATCTGAAAAACACAAAACCCATAATACATCACAAAACACATTGGATCACAATCTCCCCAGTAACAGGTAGGCTTATGTCTTTGAGAACAGTGAGCACATTGCAATGGTGCTATAAAACATGATGATACATATGAGTGTCTTGTGTGGAGTGGGCGTTGGAGGGACCTGCCCGCTGTAGTGGCTGTGAGTGGTTACTCTGCAGGGTCCTGTAAAGTGGAGCTACAGAGAGCGTGTTTATAGTCACGCCATAGTCATAACGAAGTAACGAACACGGATGACTCACACTCACCTTGCTTTGTTTTTATTCCCCGCACCATAAGGGCCCTTGACTTTTGGAAATAAAATAAGACAACATGTTGCTTTTATTACACAATGTTTCCTCTTAGCTTGGGGGAATGAATAGATTTTGGAGGAGTTTCATTGTGACCCTGCCTTAAGCTGTTAGTTTGGTGTCTTGTTTTGCCATGAGTTAAATAGACTGTATATTCAATTCAACTTTATTACAGACTCTGAGTTCAATTTGCATACTAAATTAAGTGGCTTTTTCTTTCAAATAGGCCAGCTCACCCTTGTTCCAAATACTGCAGGTGAAAAAGTTGCATTGGTATGGCTGGATTGAGAATAATGTTCACAAACCACTGACAATTGAATATGGTGCACACATTTCTTATGTCTGCATTTTCAGGATTTCTGGAATAATATGTCTATCAGAACAGACATATATTATCATTTTTACAGATATTGCTATGGATAGATAGATGGGCTAAAGTGGAACAGTTGGCTTGTCTGTCATGTATGAAGTATCCATTCCCCTCACTGATCCCCCTGCAGGTGGTGAGTCCACAAGTGAATGGCTGCTCTGCCAGTGTGAGCATAGCCTTGATCTTTCAGCGGGGGCTTCAGGCAAAGTGGGGTTAAGTGTATTGCCCAAGGACACAACAACAACAGATATGAGTGGAAGTCGGTGGAGAAGGTCTCGTGGTGGGTACGAACCCACGACTTTCAGGCTCAAAGGCCAATGCTCTACCAACTGAGCCACTGTCGTACCAATGTATGAACAATGTCCCAAAATTCTATACTTTAAATAATAAACTATGGTGGTCTTTTCCCATCTCAAGTCCTCCTTCCTCCTTCCTCCCGAACCCACTGCAGTTCGCGTACAGAGTCAACAGATCTTTAGACCCCGCCAACAGATCTGTAGACGCGCCATAAACCTGGCCCTTCACTCCATCTTGCAGCATCTGGACTCCCGGGGATCCTACGCCAGTCCTGTAGACTTCAGCTCTGCTTTCAACACCATCCTGCCATCCCTGCTCTTGGACATGCTCTCCCAGCTCAACGTGCCTGACTTCACCTGCAGGTGGATCACTGACTTCCTGACAAACAGGAAGCAGTGTGTGGTTCTCAGTGATGGGAATAACGGCGTTACTAGTAACGGCGTTACTAACGCCGTTACTTTTTTCAGTAACGAGTAATCTAACTAGTTACTTTGACTGTAACTATAACGCCGTTATCATTTCCGACATCCCGTTACTGCGCGTTACTCAAGACGCACAATGAACTTCTCTTTTTACTTCGTGATAGGACTCATGCGCGTGTTGTCATGAGAAAAGGGAGGATGAGAAAACCTCTCAGCAATTATTGGCTGATGTAAAACATATTTCCTTTACAATCTACATGTCTACAGTTGAGAGGATAGCTCATAAATTGTGTTTTTGAAACAAATATGGGTCTTAATTGCGCTCAACCACGGCTTGTATCACCGTGAGGTCAGCCTCAGAGGAGAGCATGTGAGCGCAGAAGTCGGCTGCATACAATTCCATCCAAAAGCTCCTTTCTCCTCCTGGTTTATCTGCTAAGGACAGCAACAGGTTTGGCTAACATACATGTAACACATTTTAAGATAATTTAAAATGCACTTAGGGTAATTTTTCAATGACTATAGGAATGATAAGAAAGAAAGGTGAAGTGTAAGACGGTTGATTTTAGAAATTGGATGTACCCGGCTGCAGCTAGCAAAACAGAGGTGTTTATGGAGGACACACGCGTTTTGTTTTACTTTTTAAAACTCATTGGACTCATTTCCAAATGGAGGATTACATATCTACGCTCAAACTATTATCTGGACTTAAACACAGAACTGGTCTGAACCGAAGTGGCCTGTGCAGGTCATTTATAAGGTAAGACCCATAACTCATAGTTTTGCGTTTTGTATGAACAAACAATGCGGGCATGAAACATATTCTGCTGTAGCCAAACAAATTGTGAATATGCCGCTCTCTTGGTCCTGTTGATTTATATGATATATATGTTCATCTGATTGGGCTGAAGTCAGTGCTTCACCGGTGTTTCCACATTCACAGTGGCGGGTGTTGGTGTTTAGTGCTTACAGCACAGAGAGAGATTGAGAGTGAACAGGACTTCAGCAGCAAAACAGACTTTTCTAGATGGAAATATTGGCACTATTTCAAACTCACTGAGGTTAAAGGTAAAAATGCGCACGTCGAGTGCACATTATGTTTCAGAACAAAACAAAAAAGTAACGCAATAGTTACTTTTACTGGTAACTAGTTACTTTTATAGTGGAGTAACTCCGTTAGTAACTCAGTTACTTTTTGGGAGAAGTAACTAGTAACTATAACTAATTACTTTTTCAAAGTAACGTGCCCAACACTGGTGGTTCTGGGTACGAATGTCTCGGATCACAAACACAGGAGCTCCTCAGGGCTGCGTTCTTTCTCCCAACGACTGCACCTCCAGCCACAACTCTGAAGCTGTTCACAAAGCAAGTTCGGGGACGACACAACCCTCATGACAACAATGAGTCCGCCCAGAGGAAGGAGGCTGGTGTCCTGGTGCAGTGGTAACAACCTGGAGCTGAACGCCTAGAAGCCAGTGGAGAGGATTGTTGATTTCAGCAAGACCTCAACACAAACCTGCCTGGGGGTCCTTTTTGAAATATATACTAAACACCTTTTTCCCATACTCCCGACAGAAAGAAGCATGTTGTGAACAAATCAGAGCAACATATTATTAGAAAACATGTTGTCCTTTGCATACATGTAAGGAAGAACCCTATGAGTCACTTTTTGATGCTTTGTGCTTTCCTTAGTTGCGGTTAAGGAAAATATGGGCTTGGGGAATCATCAATGACATTTATGAACGATTCACAAATGTAATTAGTTAGCTTTTGTAAAAGATGGGCTACAATGTCTTAAAATAGACAAAATCCTATCTATCTATCTTTCAATTTCTACTGTCAAGCAACGTCGTTCCATTGTGTCCTTTTCTGCCATTTTCCATTCCCAAAATTTGACACAACAGTTGCTCTTTCGCCCATAACTTTCACAATGAATTTCTGCTTCAAAATGGAAGTGCCCGTCAAATTTAATTACAGCCACTGACGCGTGTGTAGCTCGCACAATGACACAGGAACATTGAGCTGGAAACACACTTCTCTGGCATTGGGCACAAGAACAGAGCCAGAAGTGCTTTCTCTTTTGTAGCATCACCTGCAGGTTAATTAGCACATGCCAGCACCGCCATCTTGGATCTGTAACCTCTGCCAAACGCTCGCAAATGTGTTGGGTGCACACAAAAGACACGCAAGGAGAAAGCAGATGGTACGATGGGTGAGTCAGAGCTATTGGCGTAAATGCGCACAAGTTTTGTGCTTTCGTTGTTGGTAGCACGGAACTGTTCAAACAAGATCATGGTCAAGGATAGTGTGGCAAGTTAAACGGACTGGAGCAATTGTTCTTTTATTAGGTTGCGTTCATGTGAGATTACAGCATTCCAAAAAAGAGTAGTGGAGAGCAGCTGAAAATATGCTCCAGGAACTAAGTTCAAATTCAGATTTCTAGGTTCCACACAAAAAAACTGTCAGAAAGTTCAACATCTTCTTGATATTGTCTAATTACAACGATGATTCGTTGTAAAACGAAAGTATTTTGTCAAAGTCAGCTCGTGAGAGAGCCAGTGACATAATGAAACATGGTCCCAGTGGGGCTATGTTTGTAAACCATATATGTCAGAGGCATACATTTTTATGTTTTGTTTTAGCATGCTTTTAAGTTGGTTACTTTGTATTGCATGTTTATTCTGGATTTTATTGTTGTATATTTAATGTTTTAAACTTTATCTTACTTTGTCGCTAAGGAACTGTACTGTGCCGAACTGCTTTAAAGAGTCGACCATCATTCCAGTTCCTAAGAAAACTCCTGTGACATGTCTGAATGACTATCGTCCTGTGGCCCTCACGTCTGTTCTTATGAAAACTTTTGAGCGGCTGGTGCTGGACTTCATTAAGAGCCAGATCCCTGTGAGCGTTGACCCGCTCCAGTTTGCTTACAGACAGAACAGGAGTGTGGAGGATGCCATCTCCTTTGCTCTGAACTCTGTCTACAGTCACTTGGACACTAGTAAATCTGTCGCAAGAATGCTTTTCATCGATTATAGCTCTGCTTTTTACTGCCTTGTCCCAGGTAAACTGATTGAAAAGCTCATGTCTCTCGGTTGAAGTGTTGCCATGTGTAAATGGATTTTTAGCTTTTTAACTGACAGATCTCAGAGAGTGAAAATCAATGACTGTTTTTCTGATGTTGTTTCTGTGAGCACTGGTTCTCCTCAGGGATGTATTTTGAGTCCTCTGCTTTTTACTTTGTACACTCACGATTGTGTGTCCTCCTCTGACTCAAACTTGATCATCAAATATGCTGATGACACCACCATCATCGGTCTCATCAGTGACAATGATGAATCCTCTTATAGAGCAGAGATACAAAATGTGGTTCAGTGGAGTAAAACTAACAACCTCCAGCTGAACGCATCGAAAACATGTGAACTGGTCTACGACTTCAGTCGCAATAGTTCTCATTTGCCTGTCATAATCGACAACTCCCGAGTGCAGATCGTAGAGGAGTGCAAGTTTCTGGGTTTAACTCTGTCTAACGACCTGAAATGGGTTAAAAACACTGACCGAGTCGTTAGCTCGTCAGCGTCTCTACTTTCTGCGTAAACTTAGAGAATTTACCACTAACTCTAAGACTCTGTTTAACTTTTATCGCTGCACCATTGAGAGTTTACTTGTTGGTTCTGTGTCTGTGTGGTTTGGAAACATCACAGATAAAGAAAAGAGAGCTTTAAACAAGGTGCTCCGCTCTGCAAAGAGGACCGTGAGCTGTGAGCTTCCTGTTCTGGAAGTTCTTTATAAATCCAGACTTTTAAACAAAGCTCTTAGGATTGTCAATGACTCTTCTGGTCACCCTGGGAAAGCCATGTTCCAGCTTCTTCCCTCTGGCAGAAGATATTGCTCTCTGAGATGCAGGACATCTCGTTACGCTAACAGTTTTTATCCACAAGCTGTTATCAGTGTGAACAGAGCACTTTAATGATTTGCACTTGTTTTGAACTGTTTTAGTCGATCGATTTCACAGTGACATTTGTTTACTGTTTTATTTGTTTTATTTTTGTCTTTTAATGTTGTTTTATGTCTGTATTTGTCTGTGCACACTGGAGACTTTTGCTAATGTATTCCAATGTGGTTTTTTTACTGCAAATGGCAAATAAACTGAATCTGAAGCTGAATCGTGAACATAAACTCACATTTTGGGCCGTCCACTAATTCAGATGTGTAAGTTCTCATCAATTATACAGAAAGTACACAATTGATTTATTGAGTGAGAGAAAGTCCATGTCTTGTCTTCTTAGGTCAGGGATGTCAAAGTCAAATACACCAGAGGGCCAAAAAAACACATTTGCTTCAAGCCAAGGGCCGACTGGATCAATGTTTATTAAAACATATTCAAATTATTGTATTCAACCTAATGAACACAGTGTACGATACTTTATTGAATGATTGAATGAATAATCCAATATTTTTGCAGGGATCTGAAAACATTTTTCAACAGGTAAAAACAAAAGTCCTTCAAAGAGAAAACACATGTCCTGAACATTAAATTAACAATCCAATATTTCCTCATGCCTCTGTGCGGGCCTTTTAATAGTAATCAAATATCATCCCGGGGCCAAGATTATTCCTTCACAGGCCGGATTTGGCCCTCGGGCCTTGACTTTGACACCCAGCCCAATGGTTGTCCTACAACGACAACAAGGTTTCCAGGACAAACAGGCAGAAGGTTTGTGGCCTCAGGGAAAGAGAGGCCCACATTCTCACATACCACAGGAGTAACCCCAACGTTAATCCAGTGCTGTAGAATGCCGCTGTTTTCACCTTTTTAAAAGGTCATAAAACCTGCAAAATAAAAATGTTATTGCAAAATAATATTTTTGATTGATAATTCCTAATTCTTTCTTGTTTAGTTTATTGTTATAATAATACAATAAACATTAGGTGTTCATGTTGTGGCCATGTTACTCCAGGATTTGGACCGTCTGGTCAAAAAAAGGGCTTATGTACTTACACTTACTTACACATACAATACATATTTTCTTAAGCGTGATGTAACTGCTTAGGTCTGTGCAGTGATTCAGACATTCTTTAAAAAAAAAAAAAAAATGTCACGGGGACAGAATAACTTACGTTTGTATATTTTCAGTTTAGGGCGGAAAAAGAGACACTCTCTCAGAGTTACGAGAGAGTAAAGTTACACTTCAGCAAACAGGGTAGCCCCAAGGCTCTCATTAAATTTGGTGAAAAGGATTTTATAAAACTGTTATTTTATGAGACTGTACCTGTTGAGGAGACTCAGGTCTTATAGAGAGCAGGGGTCACTCCATTGGGGTGACACTTTATTTTAGCAAAGGGAAATAAGGCACAGCTGACTTTAAAGTACTATTAATAGTATATGATATTCCTTTAGTACCTCCTTTCTTTTGGTTTCGTAAAAAGACTGTGTTTGTCAGAGTTTTGTTTGAGTTACATCCATCTTCTTCCCCTTAATGCATTTGTTGGTAGGGGGGTGGCCTGTCAGAGCTGCACCCAGTACACTGAGCACCAGCCCCACACTGATCCTCCTGCAGCTGGTGAGTCCACAGGGGCTTCAGGCAAAGTGGGTTAAGTGTCTTGCACAAGGACACAGTGTACAGTGGGAGTAGGTTTAGTAGGTTTTGTAATAGGCTCAATCCCACGACTTTCAGGATCAGAGGCAAATGCCCTACCAACTGAGCCGCTATGGCCCCTGTTTTTGTAAGACAGGGGCCATAGGGGTATGAAAAACAAATGTGTTTTTCATACTGATGGCTGAGTGAGGGTGATTGTCTTTTCTCTTTTTTCTGTCTGAAAAACCTGATCTAAAGATGTGACGGAGGCCAACAATACATGTAGGTGAAAACTAGGGATAGAACAAAGCTAATTATTATTTTGTTCTTTCAAAGTTAGGTTCTCTAACTTTTTTTTGCACGAGGACCACTAGTCAAAATAACGCACAGAAAAACGCTGCAACACCATCCGATCCATCACCTTACTTAACCTTCCCCGTCTCTGTTGCTGACCTGCTAAATGTCACTTGTCCTATTAACTGCTGGCTGTTCTAATTACACCAAGTCGAGCGAGGCGGCTAATCTCCGGGGGCCGAGGAGGCGCAAGAGCGTTGGCGAGCCGCGCGGCGTCTTCTGAAGGCCTCTATCGCTTCCATCACCGCCCTGTCACCTCTTATCGCGGGGCTTTGATGAGCGCGGAGTGGGGGTAGATAGCGTTTGAAGGTCCACCAGCTATAGCTCCAGCCTCCAGATAAGAAGTGAGTGTGAGCCGAGGGGACTGACGCATAGCCAAGAACTGAACGCAGAGAGGACACCTTTTAAGACGTGAGGAGAGCCCGAGAGAAAAAGCCTTTATTCTTCTAAACACCTTTTGAAAATCAGCGGATCGTTTTTTCGAGTAGGCAATGAGAAAGGGGTTGGATCAGTTCGTGCAGTTCTCGACCCGGGTAGTGCTTTGATACAGGTATTGTTTTGGTTTTTTTTGCAATGATGACAAATAATGTTTGTGAAAGCTCTCAGTCGTACAGGCATGACAAAAATGTCTTTTTTTACAGGAAGTTGTCAGCTTACCACTGTTTTAAACCTTGGATACCTATGTTCAAATGACAAATTTTGCAACACATTATAATGCCTGGGTCCTCTTAAAACACTTTGTTATATATTTTTGTTTTCTTCTGTTACTTCTTTGAATCAGATTTTTCAGACAGAAAGTGAAAAAGAGAGGAAGACCCTCGCTCTGCCCAAACTGTCAAAATTAGACTCTTAAGGCTCATTCTGACAAGTATAGAAATCATCAAATAGTCTTTTTAATAAGTTAGGACACACAATACGGGTAATTTATGAAAACGAAAGTTCAATCACACTTTTGTCGCCAGAATCTTCCAGTCTGTGACCCATGTACTGTAAATCTTAAACACGGATTACTGATGCAGTCCACCTGCAACTTCAAATATTATGATCATCATGTCTGTTGTGTTTTTAATTAGGAACCCTTCCACTTTAAATTTTTCATCAGAAAAGGTCTGATAATTTGGATATGTTGACCTACTGACTGCTGGGTCGCAGCTGACCCCAAAAGTAGGCTGAATAACCGAAATCTTCCAGTTTTCATCTGCCCATCATGTTAAAAGAGTGATTGTTCATCGTTAGTAATTTATTTTATTATTGATCATAAATTCCATCCGGGACATGGCTTTTGTTGATCCCAGAGTGACAAGCTCTACTGTCGTAAGTATAGCAGCTTAATACTAAATATTGAACTCTTTCAAACTATACAAGGCGTAGACAGAGTATTGAAATAAGTTTTCACTTCAAATAAGATTATATAAAGCCGCGAGTAGCTCCTATGTGCCTGTTTTCCAGCAACGACCAGTTTAGCTAATAAGACAAAAATACCTTCTGTCCTACGCCCACTTGTCACGACCCATTTGGACCACGTGATTTCAACCCAGAAATTATCTGGAGACACATATAAAACAAGTAGATGCATTTTTAAAAGTAAATAATCATATACTGTCCCTTTAAACAAACACTTTTTTTATTCTTTTCGGTTGAGCTGTGGCTTTATAAGACAAAATTTACCCCATTCCAATCCTCTCGACTGTAGTGGTCTTAATAATATATTACAGCAGAGAAGAGGGGGATGTTTTTTTGTTTAAAACGCTGATATACGTTTATGTTTTGCAAAAGAAAATGTTCACTATTGTTATGCATATGTGCAGTTTGCAAGAGCGGATTGTTTAGTGAGGCTAACTCTATCCCCAGGCGTCAAATGAATTATAGTTTGTATTATGTATAAGTGTATGGAACAAATCTCTTTAAATATTTACACAAAGCAAATTTACCAATATAACAATTCATCATGTATGCGCATGTATTCTAACGTATTCGTGTTTTTATGGTAGCCCTTGTGCTATGCGGCTATGTGAAGGAAAAAACCATAATCCCTGCCTATTTCCTTTGACTTGGATACTTTCAGCTGAGTTGTTTAACAAATTAACTGTAATTATATTCACTAGTTTTTTTAACTTTCAAAACAGTTTATGTCTTCTGGTTTTCAGGAATGTATCTTTGGGCTGTCATATCTTGAGATCTGACAGAGAGGACCACCCTCACTCAACCCCAAAGTGTCAAATAGTGACTCACAGTGTAGAGGCAGTATGTTGTGATCTGAATTGTTCACACAAAAAATACCTCAACTAACTGTTAATTTATTATGATTCATTTTTATTATTATTATTTTCAAGATAGAGATTTTATATTTGTTATTTGATGCTAGTTTTAGAGATTTTGTTTTAATTAAATCAAATTAGTATAGCTATTGTTCATTTATCTTGTGCTGTGTGCTCCTCTTTCCTACTGTTCTATAACTTGTGATGCAACACTGACATTTCAGTACTGTGGGACGAATAAAGGATCTCTTAATCTTAATCTATTTATGAAACACAAAAGATAGCAACCCCAGTTTTGATTAGCCACAATAATTGATTTAATGTAAGCCCTTGAGAGCAGGAAATCTAACACTTTAATGTTTTTGGCAATATGTCCCTGCCTAAACACACAGCAGAAAGTGTGGTTATTGCACTGAGACTGCTGTTGGTGAATCTGGGTCGTTAAAATGTAAGCAAAGGAGAATCCTGATCCGTGAAATTTGTAATTGGGAACTTATTCCAGCTGGTCGAGCTTTGGCTGGTTCTGAGAAGTTCTGGCACTTTTGCTACGAAGCTGTTTCAGATTCTAAAGTTGTTGTTTGCAGGGTAGAGATGAATGAACATGTTTAAAATTACTCTTGGCTCATGAAAATGAAATGGTTGGTAATGGTTAAAATACAGGAATGTTGATTATAATAATGCATTGATTATCCCGCTTTTTTGACACTCAAAGATCTGCCCATTTTGTCAAACCTTTCCCAATATAAAAGTGTTTTACTTTATTTTAAATCTATCACCAATTCTGTGGGCCTGACAAGCCAGATCACCTCCTCCTTTTTATATTTCATTCTTTCAGTTGTAAGAAAGTAGATGTGGTAGATGTGGCAAAAATACAATGCCATATTTTTATTTAAATGTATTTACTGCATAGAAATATGTTTTTGATCATAAAAAGATAATGATATTGCTTCAGAGTTATTAATTGTGAACTTGCAATCTGGGTGATTGTGGCTGATGTAACACTTTATAAATCAGTCTGACCTTTAAATTGATTGATGCTATAAAGGCTGAGCAGAATCCCAAATAAAACAGCATCGTAAATGGCTCCAAAAAACTCAAACCGTCGCTCCCTGAAAGTTACACAAAAACACACAACAAAGTAGGTAGCTTCATCATACTAATGATAGAAGTAGTGGTCAGACAAAGCCTAGAATACTCAACAGAAAACATTTGCTTGAAATTGTTACCAATATGCAATAATGAAAGTTACATCAAAAAGTGACATGTTTTTTTTCTGATTTGACAAGTAAAATGATCAGAAACAGGAACTACTGTAGACAGTATTCTTTCTAACAAAACAATGCTGTGAAATGTACAACAATGCTGTGAAATGTAATGAAAACATGTATTTGATCATCTCCCTCTGGAATGAAATTGCATATGCTTTTTGAGTAATGTGTGTTTTTATGTAGTAAATATTTTTTTTCTGAACTGCACACATTACCCACAACTTGTAAGTGCTGAGTTTTAAGACCCGGACAGAGCTGTACTTACAGTAAAAAGAAGTGTCAAGTTTGAAGTTCTTATTCAAATTGATAACCATTTCTGCAATGAATGCATCTCTGCCCCATCCTTCTCATAGTTTCTGCCAACAAAGTAAAGTATATTTTCTCATTTCAGCCCCCGTCAGTCAGCAGTTCCTTCCGCTGCCAATTGGTTTCAGACAACAGCCTCGGATCCATTCTTATGAAGAGGCTCAACGGGGCACGTCATCAAACACAGCTTCATTTGCCTCTGCGCAGATGGACGTTGGAGGAGGCGGCCTCTGGCTCCAAGTTGCATGCATGGCTCCAAGTTTTTGAGCCATATATGTTTCTGCTGGTGTCATAAGCTAACAGCAAAACCATCCTACTTGAGTGTACTAAATGGACTTTCCTCTTTAATTTTACTTATCATACAGCGTTTCCCATTAGAAAACGCTCCATTGATTTGAATGTAATTGGTGCTTTACCGGCCATTCTTTCTTGATGACGACCCTCTCAACCCAATAATGACCGCTGCCAATGGCAATGCAATTTGTGCTTGTAATTCATGTGTGTCAGACAAACAGTTTGGTCACTTTGTCGACAAGCTAAGTTACGATATCCATTATCTATTTTCAGAGTTGCCTGTTATTACTTATGTCTTTGTGAGAGAAGCTGGGGGAATCGTTCCTGAGGTTAATGGGAGTCCGACTTTCAACTTACCTACTAAAGATCCAACACCATTCTTCATCTCCAACTGCACCTTCAACAGGAAAGTCCAGTTTGATATAAATAGCTAGCCTCGCTGTTACTCGCCACAAGTACAAAAGATCCATGGACCACACTGCCTGGGAACAATTTAATTTGAAGTATTTAAATAAACCATTCAGCATTCATAAAAGTAGACTGAAGTTTATTTTGTGTCTTCAGTTGGTAGATTGCCGTATAATAAGCCGAATAATGCATAGAATGCAGGTCATGTCAGGTTCACCATGTTATGCTTATTTTCCGATAATAACCTGCGATCTATACATTCTCCCTTACATAAAATACCTTTATTGCACAAAAGATACGATATTTTCTTTTTTTTAACATGTTTGCACATTTCCTGTCTTTTTGTACATCCTGAGTGATTTATGCCATATGTAGTAACGTGGAAATGTTTCCATTGTGAGATCTTCTAGTTTAGTTATTATTGTTGCACAATATATAAAATGGCACTGTACCTATTGTTGCTGCTTGTCATGATTTAGATTTATTTCCTGTTTTATTTTGAAGTTTGTTATACCCATGTGTCTTCCTTGGTTGTGCATCTGTTTGATTACCTGCCTTGGGTCAGCACTAGATCATATACGGAATCGGGACGGAAGCGGAAGTAAAAATAACAAACTACCTATTCATGCCTAAACTTAACCAACCGTTCCCATAAAATAACCCCAACCCGCCCTTAACCCTAACCTTAACCATCTTACTCAGATGCCTAAAACGTAACCAGTCATCATTTAAGGACGAATTAGTCTAAAATTAATTTAAAAGTAGGATTGTTACTTCCGGTTTCGTCCCGATTCCATATATGATCTAGTGCCTACCACCTGCCTTGCTCTCCTGCCCTGCCCTCACCTGGATTACCTGTGTCTCGTTAGTCTTGTATTTAGCCAGGTGTGTTCCCTCACTCCCTGTCCCGTCATTGTGATCCCTCGTCTGGTTGCAGTGGCGTTCCTTGTGTTTTTGGACTTGTTTTATCTTTTTATTAAATCCACTATTTTTCGCAGTTTTGCAGGTTGGGTTTACCTTTCTGAACTGCAATCATCTATAATTCCTTTTTTATTAACATCCTCCATACAATGTCACAAAGTGCTTCACAAGTGAATATAAACAATGAAATCACTTTTATTGCAGTGATGTTTCTTGCACTGCGACTCTGCCTTGTGCATATGCATATTTTGAGGCCCTCAAAATGGAAAACTGTAGCTGTGGTTGTGGCCTCCGAAAGAAGAAACTATTCAGCCATTTATGTATTTGGGTAGAAGCGTAGCATCCAAATTACATTGTGTTAACTTTGTGAAAATCATGTCGTGTAAACTATGGGTGAAGGCTGACACCACAAATGTTCATTTTCGATAAATATAGACTCTAATGTCTACTGCTACTACAACCAGTGCCATGGATTTACACATTCCTGGCTGAAAGACAGACCAGCAATTTGTCCAAGCCGTGTCTCCAGAGCAGAATGTCTGGTCTTGACGGTAAATTGTTTGTTTTGAGGGATCTTGAAGGCGTTTTTCACATCATCCCTGTGTTCAGACCGACAGCAAGGGTTTGGGTGGAATCTGCTGTCACACTTATGACATGTTAGAGATGAGGCATAAAACACTTGGGAACAATGCACTGTGTTTCCAACATGGGTGAAATGGTTTCAAAATAAAAAGTTTTATGGATATAAAAAGCTCTCAGTCCAAAACGTCGACTAGTTATTCACATATAAAACGTTGTATATTGTGTAAAACAGACAGAACTCCTGCCTATTGGACAGAATATACTGTAGCTCAGGGATGTCAAACCTAAAGAATAGCTCGCCACCCTCTTTCAGTTTCAGATTCAGCTTCATGCCTTTTCAATTTAAAATTATTAAAATATAAATATAAAGATGCAAGAATAAACAGTGTAATTGTTTTTGTTTCCTTGTTTTATACGATATTTTCAGTATGACCACAAAGGGAGTAGCTCTCTGCCACTACCACTGCTGTAGCTTAAAGGGTCAACCATGTTAGTATTTTGTGCACTCCTCCATTCCTTCCCAAACAGGTAATATCAGCGTGGCCCAGGTTTAGGCTGTAACCTTTCACAGGGCCGTACAATCCAAAACTGGTAGCAGAAACTCAGCCTCCACAGGGTCCCTACCTCCTAATAAAGTCACACTGCAGATGGATGTTCAGAGCGGAGCATTCATCTTCCCTGATACAGGCGAGGACGAGGACGCACTCAGGGCCAGGAAATCCCACAAGTTACACGCCGTCCTCCACACATAACTAGAGTGAAGAAAGCTTATGCATAAGTGGTAATTATGTGCAAAAAATAGAATGTTGAAGGTCTGACATGAGGAAACTACAGTGACAATTATTGTGTGTGGATATGCAAATCGAGCATGAACCTATTTATGTGTTCTTTGTGCTTGTTTTGTTACTTTGGGATTCTAAGTTTTAGAGTTCCTAAGTAAGTAATCCTCATAGACCCTCCAATAATGAAGTTTTGCTCCCACTCACACTGGCTCCTATTGACTTTCATCGAAAAGTAAATTCCAGTTTGTGTCACACTCGCCATTTTGGACTTTAAAGATCTGTGGTTTAGCGCTCTCTATGATCTTAGCGTTTATATTGTTTATATCCAGAAACACGTTTGTCTCTGTTACCGGGTGAAGCTGGCGCCATCGGAACAAATGCCCATTAGCTCCAGCTATTTCTTGTTCAAATAACCTTCTTCCACATTCAGGAAACACTATGGTGTGATTGGTTCTTTTTCACAAACTCATGGCTGGGCTGGATTAGTTTTTAGAGATTTTAATTAAGGGCCCTCAGTATGAAAACAGTGGCAAAATGTTCAAGATCTTATTCACAAGGCACAGAAATATCTCCTAAGGAAAAATATATATATTTATATTTACAGTCTTGCTCCTGCAGTCAATGTTACCTTCTGTGTAACAATCCACTACAGCCTCAGGGAAGACAAGCACACCTTAAATACCCCATCTTGTCCCTCCCACCTTATATAAATCATTGTAATTTTACACCATAACTACAATACATGGGTAATTTCACATCGGTTCATGATTTCATACATTTAACAGTGTTCCGTATAAACAATAAATTACACTTGTCGACCCACATACTCCCCCATATAGTGCATATAAACCACTGGCTCACGTATATCTGTGTTCGGCAAAACGCACCACAAAGCCACAAAGATGCCAGTACACCGACGAGAAACTGCACCATGCAAAGCTTCCAAGTGTGCATCCTGAAGACGTATTAGCGCATCCTCATATGCACTCTGTGGGTACTCCGTGGTTCAATCCTTGGACATGGCAGCCCCTGGTCAATCCACTACTAATATGTGACCTGGTTGATAACCGAAGCAACCCTCCGACCATCATCAACCATTCTCTCACTCATTGCATTCCAAACCTATTGTACATGTTTTTAGCGGTAGGGGAAACAGGAGCACCCGGAGGTCTGTTCAAATTTGGAAACAAAAACGTTTTGTTGTAGTTTAATGACCAAAGTAACAAGTAATCCAACCCATGCAAACACATTGTTAATGCTGTAATTTACAGTCAATCTTGACGAAATCACAAACACACAAGGCATAGTTCAGGCATTCTATATTAATTATATTCATATTAATCATAATACTTGGTTTCCCTTCCAAGGACACAGTCTGTAGTGAAAGAGCACCAGCTCAGCTCAGCCTCATGTCCAGAAACATGTCTAACTTTAGTCAGGCTGCAAAGCAGTATATCAGGAGATAAGACACACCTTCCACAGGAAGAGGAACCAACAGAAAAAAAAGGACAATTTGACAAGGCCTTCTCCATTAGCATCCTTAAAGCCCGCTCCCTTCCATGTGGGCTCCCTCAGACCTTCCGGCACCAAAGTGAATATTAGCATACAATTTATAATTTAGCCACACATGATTTACCAAAATGATAATTGAAGTTACATTCCAATCTCACACATGTGGCAAACGCCACACAGAAAGACCCTGCCATTGTTTTACATGAAACACATGTGTTATTGTTGACCGTATATAAAGTACACAGTCATGGTTGTAATAAATGTTGCATATAATGTGTGTATAATGTGGGGCGACAGTGGCTCAGTTGGTAGAGCATTGGCCTTTGAGCCTGAAGGTCATGGGTTCGAGCCCACCTACTTCACGACTCCCACTGATGACAGCTGTTGTTGTGTCCTTGGGCAAGACACTTAAGCCCACTTGGCCTGAAACCCCAACTGAATGATCCCAGCTCCTGTGGACTCACCACCTGCCGGAGGATCAGTGAGGTGCTGGTGCTAAGTGTACTGGGTGCAGCTCTGACTGCCACCCCCCCGACCCAGAAATGGATTAAGGGGAAGAAAGTGGATGGATGGATGGATATAATGTGTGCTTTAAAGTCAGTTTAGATAGGCCTATATATGTTTTATTCACACAATTGCAGTGCAATTAGATTCTCAACCTACTAACTCCAAAACAGAAGTAATTAGTAATTAAAACGCACAAACTGAGAACTTCTCAAATGCTCTAACTTTTTTAATAACGGTACAAAGTGGCAAAAAACAAACTTAGCCCATACCCAGTTTTTCTCAGTTTGTCATTTTTAATAGGAAGCTAATTTTGTGTGTTCTGAGATTGTAATCCTTGGGGAAGACTTGGTCGTAGGAGCAGACAGCCCTGGCCCTCATTAAAAGCCAACATTTGTGCCCATCCATTAGTGTAACTATAACTCAGATTCCCTTACATCTTCATGTGTCACTGCTAATGTTTCTCTCGCTGTTTGGTAGAAAACCAATCTGGTTTGGACAAAGGGATGTGGAATGACTGTGGATTATTCAGAGACATATTTTAGCTTCAAGTTGTCACATCGAGGGGGGGAGGTGTATGGAATGATACGAGGTATTTTAAATGCTTAGGGCAAAGTTCCTATTGGCTTACATGCACATAACTAGAGGCAGATTGGAGACAAATTATGACCGTGTTTGCAAAATAATTTTCTCTGAGTAAGGACAAGGACAATATCTATCCAGAAAATAATTGCGTTAGAACATCCAAATAGTCCAGAGATGTTATTCATGTTGCGAGGGGTTTGATGACGCTATGAAAAAGGTTTTAATAGTTTTCTGTTTGTTAATCGTACAGTGGAGAAGGAGTGAACTAGCTGAAGTTGTCGTAGGGCGACAGTGGCTCAGTTGGTAGAGCATTGGCCTTTGAGCCAGAAGGTCGTGGGTTTGAGCCCACCTCAAGACTTTCAACATGGCCTCCCACTGTCTGTTGTCGTTGTGTCCTTGGTGTAATGGCCGGGTTACAGTTAATACCTCCAACTAATGATTTTAACCACTGATTCTTGAAAAATAGCAACGCCACCCTATATTTTAATAGGGAAACTCACAAGGACGCACACGTCCGTGATTGAGTGGACCAAGAGACGCAGATAAAATGATTCAATTTATTCACATTAACGTACACTTACAATACACTTTTACAAAAAAAGGTTTTGGTTCTTTTAAAATGAGCTCTACACAATGATTTAATTAATAACATTAGTCAAAGATTAAAACATTATCCCAAAACGTTATCACATTATCCCAAAATACATAAAACATTCAAAACATCATCCCCAAATGCAAACTCCCACCATCTACTGTCCTACCGGAGGCTCGCGCTGGTCCGCACAGTGACTGGCCTGGCGCGCGCGTCAGCGCGCACGCTGGTATAGCTCGGCAGCTGTCCGGTCCGTCCGAGTCCCAGTCCCGTCCGAGTCCTAGTCCAGTCCGGGTCAAGTCAACCGTCGAGAGGACAGGGGCCCGCGGACTGGGTGCACTCTGGCCAGTACCAGCCGCTGGCTCAAATGGGAGAGGAGAGGAGCGGATGAAGAGGGTGAAGGAGAGACCCGCTTGGAATACGGTCCTAAAAGTTAGAAATTTCGGTGATTAAATCCTGCATTGGGGTGGAAACATGCAGCATTCCAAGAAAACATATTTCCCAGGCACTTACCCAAATTAAAATGCTTCAGTGGCACCGTGCTGCAACTTACAGACCATTGGAATGGTTTGACCCGAAGCCAAACTAAAGAGTAATAAATAGGGTAACTAATTAAATAAATCCGATGAAATAATTAACAGAGGAAGGCCTTACCGGAGTTGAGCACAGCCACAGTGACACAGGCTGGTGCACCTGTTGTGCGTAAGCACTTGCCTGACGCTGCGCACTGTAACCAGCGCAAGTTAGAAAGGACTCAAAAGTTGATATTGTGCGCACAGGGCAGCTTACCGGGGCTGTTTGGTGGAGTGGCCTGCAGCATGAGCCACGAGATTAGAGCCAAGCCATACGTTGCACTGTGTAATGCGAACTAGGGAAATGGAGCATTTTAGTCCACCACAGTAACACCACTTTATTGAATAAACGCAAATACTCACTGAAGAGCAAGTGATGCTGGATTCAATTGTGAAATACAGATCTGGCGAGGCTCCAGCTCATGCTGCTGCAAGCTCCCAGGCAGTGGGTGACGTCAGAGGCAAGAGGGAGCGCAGGTGCGCTAACTACCTATTAAAGGGTGAGGCGGTACGCGATAGGCTACCAGCGGCCCAAGGGGCCTACCACCACATTCTACCCCCCCATTTGCATCGTCGACCCGACGATGGGTTACAAGCAACCTCACAACGGCCTAGACACGATGTGAGGCTCAACATCCAAGGGTGACCGTGGCAGATTGTGCGGATTGGGATGGCGACCGGCTGTTGAGCGCGTCGACTTCCGCACACCCAAGCTTCCAGACACGACAAGTGGAGACTGTTCAGGTCTTCCAGGGGGCAGATCGACTGCAGTTTCCCCCACCCCCTCTGGAACCTCAAACGCGGCCGGTCGTTCTTGGGTGTAGTTGTTGGTTTGGTCTGGAAGTAACAAGGAAGGCTCTGACACAACAAACAAAGTCAACATCACCCAAATGCTCGCACAAGTCGCGAGAGGGTTCTGGTTGGCGATCGTTGCAAGCGGCCGGAGGCCTTTCTGCGCCAACGAACAGTTTCAATAACGACCGATGGACTGTTTTGACCCTCCCCTGGTCGTTAGCAGGGGCAATGGTGTACACAGCCCCACCATTGTGAGCTCTCAAGATGACATGAGGGATGGAAGACCACAAGTCTTGAGTTTTGCAGCGGCCTCTAATGCCGACATTGCGCAGCAAAACCATTTCTCCCACGTCCAGAGGGTTCTCACGAATGTTCTGGTCATGTCGGGCTTTCCTCTGCTCGGCAGCAGTCCGCAAGCGTCCCTTGGTTCCTTCAAAAGCAAGCTGCAAGCGAGTTTGGTGTTCCAAGATCCAGTCATGGAGTTGCCCTGGGACAGGGTCCTCCACCTGACTAAGCAAGAAGTCAACCGGGAGCCGAGGCTCCTGGCCGAACATCAAGAAGAAAGGGGATTCCCTTGTGGAGTGGTGTGGTGTTGAATTGTATGCATACAGGAGCTGTGGCAGACATGTGCACCAATCGCGCTTGCGGGAAGGTGGTAACGTCCGAAGGAGATTATGCAAGGTGCGATTAAATCGCTCACACTGCCCGTTGCCACTGGGGTGGTATGGGGTAGTGCGAGATTTTGAGATGTTATAAAGATGACACAGTTGCTGCATCAGCATACCCTCAAAGCTCCGTCCCTGGTCAGAATGAATTCTGGCCGGAACCCCAAATTTAGAGAACCACTCCACCACTAAGACTTGCGCAACTGTCAATGCTCGCTGATCGCGGGTCGGAAAGGCCAGTGTATATTTGCTGAACACGTCGGTGATGACCAACACATTCTCCAACCCTCGCGACGATGGCTGAAGCAGTGTAAAGTCCAAGGCCAAGACCTCATTAGGCCTGGAAGCAAGAAGGTGGCCCATAGGGGCTCGGGCTGGGGGCCTGGAATCCTTTGCTATCTGACATCGTGTGCACTTTTGGCACCACTCTCTGACCGACTTTGACATTCCCGGCCAGTAGCACCGGTGCACGCAGAAGTGCAAGAGTTCTCTCCACCCCTTGGTGGCCGTGTGCATCATGTATTTGGGTGAGAACTTCCTCAATCATGACCCCAGGTAACAACAACTGAAATACAGCCTCACCACCATCAGGGCGAAAGATTTTACGGTACAACAATGAGTCTTTTTCAACAAGTCGATCCCATTGATGAAGCAATACCAGAGCAGGAGGAGACAAGTGCTTCCTCTCCTCAGAATTTGGTTCTCGGTTCAGTTTCCAGAAGGCTGCTACTTCTTGAATAACAGGATCGGCGTCCTGAAGGGCATGCATATCCACCGTAGAGTGGCCTGGCAATGCAGACATCACGGCCTGGGTGACCTCAACTGAAGGTGGTAATGAAGCTTTCTGCAACAAGGAAGGGATCGTAGTGCCCGGAACCAGATCTGCCACATCTGCCGAGCCACATTCTTGTTGGCGAGAAAGCGCATATGCGTTGCGGTTACTTCGGCCAGAGCGGTATCACAGCTCGAAATCAAAAGCTGCAAGCTGAGCCGCCCACCGCTGCTCGACAGCTCCAAGTTTCGCTGTTAGGAGATGACTCAAGGGATTATTATCCGCATAGACAAGGCAATGATGTCCCAACAAGTACTCTCGAAACTTTTCGGTCATTGCCCACTTAAGACCAAGAAGCTCAAGTTTCATTGAGCTATAGTTTGTCATGTTCCGTTCTGCTCCGCGGAGGCCTCGACTGGCATACGCGATGGGCCTCACCTTGCCCCCTTGCTCCTGAGAAAGTACTGCACCTAGCCCGCAGTGGCTTGCATCCACCTCGAGGATGAAAGGCAAGGTGAAGTCTGCATAGGCCAGTACCGGTGCGCTGGTGAGTCGCTCCTTCAAGCTGTCAAAGCTGGATTGGCATTCCTGATCCCATGTCTCCATGCTACACTTTGTAGACCTCTTAGACTTCCCGGACAACTCCGCGACCTTTCGATGCAACGGTGCCGCAATCTTTGCGAATCCGTCCACAAAGCGGCGATAGTAACTTGCAAAGCCGATAAAGGAGCGCAGCTCTGACGCTGTGGTGGGCACAGGCCACTCTGCAACGGCCCTCACCTTCCCAGGGTCAGTAGCAACCCCTTGGTCGGAAATCACATGACCCAAGTAGCTAACTTCGTGCTGGAAAAAGCTACATTTCTCAAGCTTCACCTTTAGGCCCTCGACGTGTAATCGGCTCAAGACTTGGTCGAGCCTCTCAAGATGCTGATCTAAGCTGGTGGAGAAAACTATGATGTCGTCTAGATAGAGTAGTAACGACTGACCTTGTTGGCTACCGAAAATCCTTTGCATCAGCCTTTGAAATGTGCTCGGCGCATTGCAAAGGCCGAAAGGCATCCGGTTCCATTCAAATAAGCCAAAAGGCGTGCAAAAAGCAGTCTTCGGACGGTCTACCTCAGCGACGGGCACCTGGTTGTAGCCGCTTGCTAGGTCTAGAGTTGAAAACCAGCAAGCGCCAGTGAGGGAGTCAAGAGATTCCTCTATTCGTGGGAGTGGGAATGCATCTTTCCTCGTCTTGGAATTAAGCTGTCGATAATCCACGCAGAGGCGCAGAGTCCCGTCCTTTTTCCGCACAAGCACGATCGGTGAGGCGTAAGGGCTTGAACTTTCTCGAATGACTTGTACCTCAAGCAGTTTGTAAATATGTTCCTTAACAACCTCGTACTCTGATGGCGGTATTCTCCGGTGCCGTTGCCTAACTGGAGCATCGTCAAGCAATGGAATCTCATGAGAAATCAAATTGGTGCAGCCAAGGTCTTGATCGCTTGCAGAGAAAACCGAGACATGGTCTCGCAAGAGGGAGCGAGCAGCGTTATGTTGCTCAGGAGGCAAGTGGGATAGGTCTATGGACTCAATCCGGTCAAGAATTGGAGAAGCAACACTTTGGCTAGCAACTTCAGCGGCAATGGTTGACCCCTCAGCAACACCACGGGGCAAACTAACCACCCGAACACTGTCCAGCGTACCAATAACAGTGCGGGGATACAAGAGCACATCTGCTACACCCACGTTTACAACTGGGATATAAGCAGTGCTACGCTCGACCCAGACCAGAGCTGGCGATGCCATAAGCCCTGCTGGTAACCCAGACTCAGGTGGCTCAAAAAACACAGTACTGCTGGAGAACCGCTCTGAACAAGTAGCCGCAACTAACTTCATTGCGCCCCCAGGGATACAACAAGCTCTCTTACCTCGAACCCGGACACGTCCCGGTTTAATAGGCATGGCACTCACACTGGCCACATGACACTTCTGCATGGCCTCTACAAGTATGGTAGGGAACGAGCTGGGGGGCTCCCCAAATAAGCCAGGTCCATACTCTCCAAAGAGCTCGTGATAACACCTCCGGATAATGTTCATCCCGAGCACTCCAGGTACCTGAGGAGGCCGCCCAGGGGGGTCCCTAACCACCAAGACGCCGCACTGGGGCATCAACTTCCCACTAAGTGTGACTTCAAGCTCAAGGTATCCTATATAAGGAATGGCTAACCCATTGGCAGCCTTAAGTTCTAGCCAATGGCAGGCTTTCAGACGCTCTACACCCCAAGGCTCAAAGTTGTTTCTAAAGAAGCTCTCGGTAATTGTTGATACCATCGACCCAGTATCCACAAGACATGGCACGGTGGCGCCTCCCATACCTATGTCAATGTGGGGGCATGACGAAATCAGCTTGGGAGCGTCTTTGAGTCCTCCCCAAAGGTCGTTTGAGCCAGAAGATGCCCCACCCGAGCTGTGGCTCGACAGCACGGTGGGCGCTAGTTTTCCGACGGCTGATGCTGTTGAGAGCGACCACGCCCCGAAGAGTATGATCGGGATTGAACCCGAGTTCCATCACACTCTCTGGCTATGTGGCCTGGCTGCTGGCAGCGCAGGCAAATGATTGGACCCGAGCGGGGCGAACGGCCGCGTCGGTAATGCTGAGGAGCCTGTAAACGAGAAATGCTCTCCGTCAGCTTATCCAATTGTTCCTGCTGCCGTTTCAAAAGCTCTTTCATTTCGCTAACTTCGGTGGCTTGCGTGGGCTGGTTTGAGCCGCGATAAGCACCCTGAACCGCAAACTGAATTCCCAAGGCGGAGGGGACTGTTATGGAAATTCTATTGCCTCAAATGAATGAAACCGAGAGGAAACAAACTTGTCCTTTGGTGCAGTTTATTTACAGAAGTGATGAGTACAAAAATGACATTTCTGCGCAGAAAGAGTCAAACAGAAACGGGATCTGGAGCGATGCCGTGTCTGTCTGTTTCCCCAACAAGCGTGTCTATGATCTTATACTGGAGGTGTGTCAGACAGAACAATGAGCATTTGTCACAAGAGAGATGAGTCATACGCGGCTGCAGACGGGAAAGTTTGGGAGATACATTAAGCGCACCGAAAGGACCTTCGAATTTGATAAGAAGGAACACGCTGTAAGTACATTTGAGATACGCACCTGCAGATGGTGACCAAGGCTATCGCTGAACAAGAGGCCCTTTGTGCTAATGTTTCAAACAGTGATGGGAAGCAGTTTCAGACGCTGGGAAACAAGACGCATGTATCGACCTAAATGATTAGAATATCTTGTGCCGGGAGCTGACCATAACAATCCACCCTTTGATTATCTTAAATCAATCACACACATGCTATCAAGTACTAAAAATATAAGTAAAATATAAGTAAAATATAAGTAAAATATAAGTAACCCCGGAACATCAAAACTTTCACACCTAGTAGGTTTAAGAAAATCCGTCATAAAATGGGTTAGACATACAAACCAATTTACTCAAAATCATCAAGTAACATCTCACTAAATGGATCACTGTCCTCATCAAGACAGTCAACATGCAGGTTAAGAGAAGTGTGTTTGAACGAGTGTCGACGAGATCATACGTCGGATCAATGAACGGATCAAAGGAATGACACAACATGACAGCACTATTAGCAGTACTAATATTACTCCAAGTCCAGTACCTATTCGAACCAACCACGCTCGCCAGTCTGAAAACCATGAAGCATCTAGAACAAAATCACGGTTAACCGCATCGCGCAAAGTGGTTAGATTTCGAATACCCTGTGCAATGATCCCATCATCGGCACTGTTATCAGGAATATAAGTACAACAAGCGGTCTGATTAAGTAAAACACAAACACCTCCACTTGAGGCAACCAAATGATCCAAAACAATCCTGTTTTGTAAAGCAACGGCACGCAACGCATTTACTTCTACTCTGTTGGCCTCTAGAATAGCTACAGTTGAATTCACAAAACTTGAAAACCGATAATTCAAGGTTTCCATTCTAAGCATAACCTTCCCTATACCGACCTGGGGGAACAAGGAGAGAAGTACTTTTGTTGGCTTGGTCCACAGTTTGTGATCATCTGGAACGTCCGTCCCCCAAACTGCATCATGAGCAGCAGAATGGTAGAGATGATGTAAGAGTGATCTGAAGCTATCATCAGAGCACAACGACCTATCCAATTAAATGGTAGCTTCACATAGACATTGAAGCCACACAGCCACAAAACACCCTTCAGAGGATTAGTCCCTGTTGAGTCAGGAACCGTGAAGTATGGAGCACATGTACTACCCGGAGCGGCCTGAGAAGTGTTTAAACTTGAATTACCATGAAAAGAAGTACACGGGTTAGACACATTTAAACAAAATGACATAGGGATCCGTCCCATCTGTATAGGAGAATCTGTAATGGTCATGGATAGAGTGTAACATACAAATTTAGTACCAGGTCTGATATGTACCGGGCCAAAAATTGGATCTAATTCATCATTAAACCAATAATTGAAGAAATCAGAACTAACAGCCGGTTTGAGTGGGGGGAGACATTTACCTGTACGCTTTGTGACGGTCTCATTGAAATAATCAACAGAGACAGATGAATACAGAATCTTTGGAAAATGTGTAAATGCATCGACCATTGGTAGAGGTGTGATGTGTGGGTTTGATGACGCAATAGGCATATGAGTACAAATGTAGCAATTTGAGCGATTTTGTGACTCTGCTAAGAATTTTGCATATTGATACCACAAATTAAGTGTGTATACACTGGTGTGATTCATTGACTGAGCCAAAACACGTGACCACGCAAAATCCATTTCGGCCACATCTTCCCTCTTCACACGTTTCGATGTAGATGAAGAGGTGTTAGAAGTGTAATTGACAACGACCTGTGTTTGATTGTTCTTTTTATTCTCCCGACCTTCAAACCATAACAGTGGAAACACAATGAGGAAGGAAATGAACATGAGCACACACAAAGTCTTTCTCATCCCGCAAAGGCCCTGCTGCCTGAATGGATGCCAGGGACCGTGCTCCCGGCCGTGGCGCATCATGGACTTGGATTGTCACTTGTTGATCTTCTTGTGTTACCTATCTTCTGCTCATCTATGACCTAGGAGTGTAGTTACCAGCACTTTTCTCCTGATGCAGCTAACAATGTATTTCTAACAATGTTTTACGTCGGGAGGGGGTAGTGTGTGTGTGACCCTCCTTTCGCGTTGGGAGGGGGTAAGATCCTCCTTATGCTTCCGTTGTACGCTCCGCAAGAAGAGCTGGGACTTGTTTGCAGTGCGATGCGTGGACCCAGGTCTGCCTCTCCTGGACTTTCACAGCGGTGTGAGTGACGAGAACTTGGAATGGGCCAAGCCAGCGATGGTGATTCCAGCTCTTTGGCTTGAAGTTCCTTATCAGGACGAAGTCGCCGGGTTGGATGTTGTGAAGTGGATGGTCCGCACGCTGGGGAAGGGCCGATGACACCTGTCTTCTGATATCAGAAAGAGACTTTGTTAGGGTTATACAATACCTTATCATGCCATCCTCGCACAGGATGGCATCTGGTTGAGGTCCCGCAGGTCCCATTCCTACGTTGGGGGGGAGCTGCAAACAAAATCTCAAATGGGGACAGGTTGTTACGCGTGCGCACTCTCATTCGCATGTACATCAGGACAATTGGCAAGCATTTTGGCCAGCTAAGGTTTGTTTCCTGACAGCATTTGGCCAGTTTTGATTTTATTGTGAAATTTTCTCTCTCAACAGCTCCACCAGATTGTGGGTGATAGCTGCAGTGAGTTTTCAAATCAAATTTCAAATAATCAGACAGTTGTTTTATCACTTCATTAACAAAATGCGACCCATTATCGCTGGACAATTTCTGAGGGATTCCCCATTTTACAAGAATTTCAGTCAAAATGGCTTTTGCTACTGCAGCGGAGGACGCATGTTTTGCAGGGAAAGCTTCAACCCACTTTGAAAACATATCCACCATTACAAGACAAAATTTTTTCCCTTCACTGGGTGTTAATTCAATGAAGTCAATCATGACATGTTCAAACGGTCTTGTAGGAGCTGGGTGAGCTGCTTGTGCCAGAGACCTCGGCCTACCCGGGTTATTCTGTGCACAGATCAAACAGCTTCTGCAAAACTCTGCAGCAAATGTAGAAAACCCTTTTGTAAACCAAAATTGTTGGACTGCTTGAAACTTATTCCCCTTTGACACATGGTCCAACCCATGTGTTAACTTAGCATAGCAATTAAATAATCTTTTGGGAAGGCATGGCTTCAAATCTGGGCCTACCCAGACGCCATTTTGGAAAACAGCACCAGACTCCGCCCACGTGCGCCGCTCTTCAGGGGAAGAGAGTGAGCAGAGGTCCTTCAGAGAGGCGGGAGGGGAAAGAGGGGGGGGTCTCTGGGGGGACAGCATGGGGCAGGGAGAAGGAAGCT
This sequence comes from Knipowitschia caucasica, assembly GCA_964034765.1. Taxonomy (NCBI): domain Eukaryota; kingdom Metazoa; phylum Chordata; class Actinopteri; order Gobiiformes; family Gobiidae; genus Knipowitschia; species Knipowitschia caucasica. Next base: position 13,894,674 of record OZ035825.1, on the reverse strand, counting down.
GATGAGGGGAGAAGCTGTTTAGCAGCAGCTCTCGCAGCTCTGTCCGCCCGAGCATTCCCCAATGAAACAGAGTCCGTTGCACCTGTGTGGGCAGAACATTTACACACTGCAATCTGAGATGGGAGCAAGATAGCTTCTAACAATGCTGCAACATGTGTGTGGTGTAAAATTGGTTTTCCGTCAGATTTTAGAAAGTTTCTATGTTTCCACAGTGCACCAAAATCATGCGTCACCCCAAATGCATAGCGGGAGTCAGTGAATATTGTAACAGACCGTCCCTTTGCGTATGCACACGCCTCTGTCAACGCCACCAGCTCTGCCAATTGTGCCGAGTACATCGATGGTAGAGAGGAAGAAAGAACGACTGAATGGTCGTCCACCACAGCGTATCCAGCATGCGACCTTCCGGTGTCCGGGTCTCGATATGCTGATCCATCTACATAGAGAATTAAATCAGGGTTAGTCAAAGGTGTATCAGAAAGATCTGGTCTTGGAGTACAGATCTGATTCAGCTCTGCCATGCATGAGTGCGGTGTGCCCTCTCCTGGGAGGGGTAACAATGTGGCAGGATTAAGTGTAGAACATTTATGGACAGTCACATGTGGCAATCCCAAGAGTGTTGTGTGATATCAAAGCCATCGAGATGCAGAAAGATGTGAAGATTTCTGCTCCTGTAGTATCAAAGCAACAGAATGTGGAACAAACAAGAAAAGCTGGCAGAATCCAACAAAGTCACGTGATGCCAATACTGCTGTTTCACACGCGGCTATGGCTCTTAAACAAGCAGGGAGACCTCTCGCCACAGGATCAAGAAGTTTTGAAAAATAACCGACAGGTTTCAGTAGATCTCCATGTTTTTGCAAAAGTACTGATGTCATGCATCCACATCTCTCGTCCACAAACTGAACAAAAGGTGTATTTGGGTCTGGGATTCCCAAAGTTGGAGCCGATTGCAAAGCAATTTTTAAGTCTCTAAAGGCCTGCTCTGCCTCTGGAGTCCACACGAGGGGAGAGGACGCACACATGTTCCTCCCCACAGTCATATCACGTAAAGGCTTGTCTTTCTCAGAGAAATTGGCGATAAAATGCCTGCAATATGAGCACATTCCCAAAAATGAAAGAAGTTCCTTTTTGTTTGAGGGCTTCGGAGCTTCAACTATTGCCGTCACACGCTTTTGTGACAAGGTTTTACCCTCAGGGGTTATAATGTGACCCAAAAACACAACATTTTGTTTGACAAATTGCAACTTTGAAACAGAAGCTTTGTGGCCCTCCTCAGCCAAGTGTTGGAGAAGCTTAATTGTGTCCTCTTCACATTGTTCTTTTGTGGGGCTAGCAATCATCAAATCATCCACATAATTAATCAAAACAGTCCCGTCTGTCAACACAAGAGACGCTAGACTGTGGTTGAGAGCCTCACAAAACAATGAGGGGCTTGAGTTTAGGCCCTGACAAAGTCGTGTGAAAGTGTACCTTTTCCCATTAAAACAGAAGGCAAACAAAAATTGTGAATCCCTGTCCACAGGCACAGAAAAAAAAGCATTTGATAAGTCCACCACAGAAAACCACTATGCATCTGCTGGTATCTGACTCAAAAGAGTGTGCGGATTAGGCACATTGGGAACAGGAGAGATGATCGCAGCGTTCACTGCCTTCAAGTCTTGCACAAAACGCCACTCTGTAGGTTTATCTGCTGGTCTAATTTTCTTTACTGGAAAGATAGGTGTCTGCACTGGTGAGTCCTCACATGGGACAATAATGCCAGCCTCAAGAAATGATTCAAAAACAGGTGTAATTCCTTCTATGGCCTCCTGTCTCAAAGGATATTGACGCTGTCTTGGTCTGTAATCAGATTTAGCTTCAATACGAACAGGTGGACAGTTTTTGATCAAACCAACATCATGTTTACTTTTTGCCCACAGACTGTCCGGTACTTGCGATAACAAAGGTGAAATCTCAAGCGGAGAAGTCAAAGAAGTCAGAGTCAAATTTGGTCCGTCATTGTCATTATATGAAGACGTCAAAAGCACTGAATTTAGCACATCAACTGTCTTCGTATGAGACATTTTATACGCGCAAACAGATTGTGAATGAAACACATTTTCTCTACGGTCACACGCCTCCCAGTCCTCTGCCAAAGTACATCTGCGTACAAAAAGGCCTAAGGTTTGCCATGTGTCAGTCTTTGCTTTTGCTATTGAAATATGAGGACTTGAATTTTCAAGACGATAGCATTGTTTTTGTGACTGGCTTAACTCTACTGAAACAGCACACTTGAAATCATCAAAGTACACGTCAGCAATAATCAAGCAGTCATTTGAGCCCAGTTTAAACGTTTCTTCAAATTCACAATCAGGGCTATGGTGTAAATGACACACACAATGCAGGTCCTCAGCTTTCAATATATCAGATTTTGGATTAAGAAATGGAGATGTAGTCTCCATCAAATGACTGGCGCTGGCGGTGTGAAACCACCACTGATATACAGACATAGGACAATTTGTGTTTATTTTGACAAAATTAGTCGCGCACGCACCTCTGTCTATTTTAAGGCCTTCTGCTGTCGATGTGATCACAACCTCCCATTTTATCATGAGGTCACGGCCTAACAAGTTTACAGGACAAAGGTCAGACATAAAAAATGAATGTTTTGCTGTTGCTGGGTTACGCTCGTTTGCCCAAGTGCATTTGATCGGAACAGAAAAAGATTCCGGTACCGTTTGTCCACTCGCACTTGTGGAAAAAACACTTCTGCCACTTAATTTGATTGAGAGCTCCTTTGTCTGAATCACACTGTGGGTTGCACCAGAGTCTACTAAAAAAGTGATCGGTTTACCCTCAATTTCACAAACAATAGTTGGCATTTTCCTGTAAGCTTCATTTTCATAAGCTAAGTAGGTCCCTGTTTTGGCCCTGTGACCGTCCTCTAACTCCCTAATTCTATCCTCAATTAAGCCAAGCAGTGAATCAGTGGCAAGCGCGTCTTCATTGCAGTTAGCAGTTAGTGTGTTGTGTGTAAGAGTGTGTGCATTACTCATCTGTACAGGTGCTGTGTCAGATCCCACGTCAACCAGACATCAATCTGAAGAAAATCTCTGCTGGTCCTCCGGTCTCGCACCCCGTCCACGTCCACTCCAGCGTCCCGCATCTCGGCGTGGCTGGGGACAGTCACGATTCCAATGTCCAATTTCACCACAGTTGAAACATTTGTCTTGGTCGTCGTGGTCACGACTGTTCTCGAAATGTCCGTTGCCACCTCTTCTCCGTCCTCTACCTCCACGACCTCCACGACGGAATTGTCTGCCCGTCATTTTGATCAACGTGAGGTTGGCCTGATGCTGGGCCGTCTCCTGCGCGCCAGCTTTCACAGCGTTCTCCTCAGTGTTCTTTATTTCAGCATGCTTTGCGTGTCTGAGGATTTCTGGGATGCGATTGTCCTGCCAACCTCCCACCAAAGTCTGTTTTAGTGCGGCTTGGATCGGTTGGGGAAGGCCCTCGCAGAACGCCATCTTAAAGATCACCTCGAATGTGGTCTCAGCTGCGGCAGTGTAATTGTCTGGCTTTTGACTACCAGAGTGGGCAACGCACACATCCTCAAGACGATGATAAAAGTCCACAACTGACTCACTTGTCTTTTGAGAGCAGTCTTTAATCTTTCCCATATCAAATTTCACTGGGAACGCACGCTTGAGAGCTGTCGCTATGTTGGCAATATATGTCTCCCATGCATTCGCCTCCGTCCATTCTGCTTGCAGAGCCCTCAGAGTCACATAATTCTGTCGATGGACCGCCGGCTCTATCTTGGCGAAGCCCTCCGGTTTTAAATACAGGAGGAGAAGCTTTTTTACTTCAGCGCCCGTAGGACGCCATGCTTTGCAGAAGGCCAGAAATGCGTCTGCCATTGAATCACCTCCGCGGTGAGGAGAAGGCCAGTCTTTGACAGATTCTTTCATCTCCTGATCCATTTGACGCAGAACAAGAACGGGGGTTCCCTCGGGGCCAGGATATTCGATCATAGGTGCTTGTAAAGTCTTTCCATCTCTCAGCGTCATGCCATTGTCATTTAAAGTGATTTTGTCCATATCGTGAGTCACACTTTGAATTGCAGCAGGAGCAGTGTGTCTGTGTGCTGCTCCAGACAGGAGGGGAGGGGCTGATGCAGAAGCCTCCGGAGCGGGTGAAAAGAGGAGCAGCGGTGGGAGGGCTGCTGCCGCTGCTGCTGCTGCTGCTGCTGCTGCTGATCTGGTTGATACTGGGGGGGTGGGAGAGCGGGGTACAGCGGGTTCCAATCATCTCTGGAGTTCCTATGGTCGTATTGACGTGGGAAACGTGCCAAACGTGCCAAACATGCACTGCACCCACAAGTGCCTCTCTGATTCACCACTGAAGCATAGAAAGTCAAATATTAAACAAGTTACCGTTTGTTTTCGTGTGAAAATCCCGAGAGGCGACGGTTGAAACTCAGCACGTCCGGTCAGTCCGCCCGTCCAGAGATATGGGAAAGCGACGAGATTGGTTTTGAATCCCGGGCGATCAGTCCCCCGTACCGGACCCCTGCGTTCCAACGGTCAGCCTTCGAGACCACTTCTGACACCAAATTGTTATGGAAATTCTATTGCCTCAAATGAATGAAACCGAGAGGAAACAAACTTGTCCTTTGGTGCAGTTTATTTACAGAAGTGATGAGTACAAAAATGACATTTCTGCGCAGAAAGAGTCAAACAGAAACGGGATCTGGAGCGATGCCGTGTCTGTCTGTTTCCCCAACAAGCGTGTCTATGATCTTATACTGGAGGTGTGTCAGACAGAACAATGAGCATTTGTCACAAGAGAGATGAGTCATACGCGGCTGCAGACGGGAAAGTTTGGGAGATACATTAAGCGCACCGAAAGGACCTTCGAATTTGATAAGAAGGAACACGCTGTAAGTACATTTGAGATACGCACCTGCAGATGGTGACCAAGGCTATCGCTGAACAAGAGGCCCTTTGTGCTAATGTTTCAAACAGTGATGGGAAGCAGTTTCAGACGCTGGGAAACAAGACGCATGTATCGACCTAAATGATTAGAATATCTTGTGCCGGGAGCTGACCATAACAGGACAGAATGGCTTCGGCCCCTCATAACCGCTGGCAGCCCCTCACGCTCCCACCGTATGGCCTCGCCTCTGACGTCAAGAAGTGTTGCCTGGGGAAACTGTCGCACAAATTGCTTAAGGTCGCGCCGAAGAGCGCCATCTAGGACCTGCTCCACAAATTGGTCTCTCAAAAGGGTTTCTACATTGGCCATATTATTTGGCGCGCGCCGTTTAACTCTGTCCATAAGGGACATAAGGGCAAGCGAAAACTCAAGTAGGCCCTCCCCTTCCTGCTGTCTGCGTGAAAAAAAGGCTTCCTGCAATGCTACATATGATTCCACACAGCCGTACAGGTCCTGCAAAATAGCAGTAATTTGTTTTGGATCGCTCCGCTCATCAGCAGAGCGATATTTTATTTCCTCGCGGGCCTCTCCTTCTAAATGGTCATACAAGAAAAAGGCTTCGTCCGCAAAAGACAGATGCCGGGCCCGAATACACGCCTGGGCCTCTTCCAGCCACTCACTAAGACCCATGCCCGTTTTGCCACGAAACATAGGGCACTTACGGTCACGAGGAACGAAAACAAACCTTTCGGCACCAGAACTACTACGCGCTGCAGGCGCGGGTGGTGCAGTAGACTGAGTGGATGGCCCGGCAAGAGCGTCTTGACGCAGCCTCTCGTTATCTGCTTTTAACTGTCTCACTAGTTCCTGTAAGTCCCGCATTTGATCTTCCATAGTGTCAACAAGGAGTACGCACTTGAGCTACAAATGGGGACAACGTTTTGTTGTATTCACAAACCCAAACACAAGTTACAAAGACCGTAGTTTTTTTTCACAATTTTTAGCAACAATGGCAGTGTGCTATTTACCCCTTAGATTTAAAGTAGCTCTTTGTATTTTGTCCAGGTACAATCAAACAATTGCAAAGGAAAACAAAATTAGGCGAACATAATTAGGCAACCAAAATTAGACAAACAAAATTAGGCAAACATCAAAACATGCACAAAATACTTGAACCCAAAACATGCAAAATATAACAAAAGGACCTTGAACTAATACACATTAAGCACCTTTAATCACTAGACCAACAGCAACCCCGAGTGTGCTAAATTGTAGTCTATACTAAAGTCTCAAGTTAGTGTTTTTTTTTTCTTTCTATTTTTTTTTCTTAAATGGGTCTCGGTCCAACTCAATCTGATCCTGTCGGCATACGCCAAAACTGTAATGGCCGGGTTACAGTTAATACCTCCAACTAATGATTTTAACCACTGATTCTTGAAAAATAGCAACGCCACCCTATATTTTAATAGGGAAACTCACAAGGACGCACACGTCCGTGATTGAGTGGACCAAGAGACACAGATAAGAAAATGATTCAATTTATTCACATTAACGTTAGAGATACACTTTTACAAAAAAAGGTTTTGGTTCTTTTAAAATGAGCTCTACACAATTATTTAATTAATAACATTAGTCAAAGATTAAAACATTATCCCAAAACGTTATCACATTATCCCAAAATACATAAAACATTCAAAACATCATCCCCAAATGCAAACTCCCACCATCTACTGTCCTACCGGAGGCTCGCGCTGGTCCGCACAGTGACTGGCCTGGCGCGCGCGTCAGCGCGCACGCTGGTATAGCTCGGCAGCTGTCCGGTCCGTCCGAGTCCCAGTCCCGTCCGAGTCCTAGTCCAGTCCGGGTCAAGTCAACCGTTGAGAGGACAGGGGCCCGCGGACTGGGTGCACTCTGGCCAGTACCAGCCGCTGGCTCAAATGGGAGAGGAGAGGAGCGGATGAAGAGGGTGAAGGAGAGACCCGCTTGGAATACGGTCCTAAAAGTTAGAAATTTCGGTGATTAAATCCTGCATTGGGGTGGAAACATGCAGCATTCCAAGAAAACATATTTCCCAGGCACTTACCCAAATTAAAATGCTTCAGTGGCACCGTGCTGCAACTTACAGACCATTGGAAGGGTTTGACCCGAAGCCAAACTAAAGAGTAATAAATAGGGTAACTAATTAAATAAATCCGATGAAATAATTAACAGAGGAAGGCCTTACCGGAGTTGAGCACAGCCACAGTGCCACAGGCTGGTGCACCTGTTGTGCGTAAGCACTTGCCTGACGCTGCGCACTGTAACCAGCGCAAGTTAGAAAGGACTCAAAAGTTGATATTGTGCACACAGGGCAGCTTACCGGGGCTGTTTGGTGGAGTGGCCTGCAGCATGAGCCACGAGATTAGAGCCAAGCCATACGTTGCACTGTGTAATGCGAACTAGGGAAATGGAGCATTTTAGTCCACCACAGTAACACCACTTTATTGAATAAACGCAAATACTCACTGAAGAGCAAGTGATGCTGGATTCAATTGTGAAATACAGATCTGGCGAGGCTCCAGCTCATGCTGCTGCAAGCTCCCAGGCAGTGGGTGACGTCAGAGGCAAGAGGGAGCGCAGGTGCGCTAACTACCTATTAAAGGGTGAGGCGGTACGCGATAGGCTACCAGCGGCCCAAGGGGCCTACCACCACATTGGCAAGACTCTTAACCTCTGGCAACACCTGATGCCACAGTAGGGCGGCTGTAAAGTGCCAAACTGCCGTTGTGTCCTTAGGCAAGACACTTCACCCCCATTGCCTAGAATGAATCTGGTGTGTGTGTGAATGGTTGGTGGTGGTCGGAGGGGCTGATGGCACATACTGGTTGCCTCGCTTCTGTCAGTGTGCCCCAGGGCAGCTGTGGCTACAGTAGTAGTTTATCACCACCGTGTATGGAGTGAAAGAATAATGACATGTAAAGCGTCTTTGAGTGCTATATAAAACTCATTTATCATTATTATTAAGTTCTGATCAAGGGCTTAGAATGTAGTGGCCTGGTCGTACCACACCATTGTAAAAATATTATACTCGCTGATTGATCGTATGGGATTCAACTGATGAAATTGCAAACAATGGGACTACACCCAGATGGTAAATGCAGGGAAATTATACTTGACCGGAGTTTAGAGATGGCTAAGGCCGGGCTAAGAACGTAGAGCACATGAGCAGAAATCTGGAACCAGAATTGTGGGTAGCAACAACCTAACAACCAAAGAGCCAATCCGGAGTGGTGCCAGTCTGTCCCTGATCATGTATATTTTCTGCTATAGGTAAAGCAGAATTCAGGAACAGTAGACACATGATTGGTCAGAACTATCTGGATTAAAAAAATTATAATAATAATCAAAATAAAAACCAGGATTGATTTAAACCCAAAATGATGAGTGAGACCGAAATTGTATGGAGGAGTTTACTTTCCAGTGTGAGTGAATAGAGCCAAAGGAAAGTTTGTCTGAGCACTTTCCTATTTGACTTCATAGAGCTAGCGAGTTAGCATTGTCCATGTGATTCATGTTTGGGAATTTGAATCGTAAATAATGCAAAATATAAATTTTTCTGATGATCCCCATATTTTACATAATTACTACTTTTGCGCTTTCTGTACAGGGATTTATCTTCTATCCGTCATTCATATACTTTTTAAAAGCCATGCAGGCCTCCTGCTTACGTCCAATCTGCTGTTCTGAAGGCCCTTTGTAGTGACCGTAGCAAAAAGGGCAGCACAGAAATCAATATGCCGATAATAACTATGAGGCATACTAAAGCACAACAGTTCTTCTCTAACTTGCTGTTTCTGATGTACACAGCCCCTTACATGAATGATAATCACATTTTTATTTGCGATTTGGAATTGTCTTTGTTTGCTGACTTCCAGTTCACAATAATTATTAATTCACGACTGTCTCCAAATGCTTTGTCAACCTGTCATGAAAACAAAGGCTCGCACAGTCGATCCCGCCTCTACAGAGCACCATTTCATAATGGAAGTTTTTCATTCTCCCTTTTGTTTTTCAATGGGGGCATGAACTGTGTATTTTCTGTTCTCTTCATTTTATTGTGATTTAGAAGAAATGTGATGCCCGGTCCAAAAACTTGACTGTTAGTCAAAATTACTTGTTTGTGAGATTGGTGTCTAAGTAGGATTGTTGACTGTTCTTGCACATTAAGGGACAGAACAAATTTTGACCTGCGTACATAAAATCCAGATTAGGGATCATTCAAGACTGCCATTAGGATACATTGAAAATGTCTCCAGTGTGAGATCATCAAAGTCTATTTTATCTTATAGACTATTATTATCACTAGATTATCATGTCACGCTTATAACTCAATACGCATGATACGCTTTAATTTTTATACAATATATTTGTTAATAATATGATACACTGAAAATAATGGCTTCTGGCCAATTATCTAACCCTATGTCACAACAAAAATAAAACGCAAACCATTACTTATTCAAGAAAGATGAAATCGATGATTTTTCAAGAAAAGAAAATCACGATTCAAAGAATGGGGAGAAAAAATACTAAATTTAAGTCCAATTATATCTAATTATTAAATATTGATATTTATCAAAAAGTTTTTGGCACACCACTATAACCCACATTCAAATATCTTTATCTCTAATTTGACCTCTTATACACATCATTGAAAAGTCTTGTAGTCCATAGTTCGGAGACAGTGTTACATTTGACTCATCCTTCAAGGTTGTGGGCACATTACCCTGGAACCAGTCACCAAATCTTGGACTAGATCGTGGTCTCGGCTGCAGGATTTGCCTGTTGGAAAGCTCCCACGTCTTCTCTCTGGGAATTCACGCTACGTCCAACTGTTAAAAGAAAAGTCTGAACTCATTTGTCATTTTGTCTTTGCCAGGTTACCAACAGTTTACGCAGACTGGAAATACAAACGTGCAGTTGGACATCGCTGACCTTATCCCTGAATGAGAAAATTTCCACCAATCCACCAACACATGCCCTTTGAGAAAATATGGAATCTATCTATATTTTTCATATCCTGTATAGTCTAAAGCTGTCCTGGAGAGTGATCTATTCTCTCTGACCTTGGGACCCATCCTTATACCCTTTACAGCTGCTTGTACCTCCCATGTGTGGAGACCAGATTACCTGTCTTTATTGTACTGTAAAAGACTTCTCTCCGGACATTTCTCTGCACAAAAAAACCCATCTTAATGATTGAAGAAGCTGTAAAAGTTGAGCCAGAGCAGAGCATGAATCTTTAATCTTACATCTGGTGGTAAACAGTGCACTACTTTTGAGTCTGAGCAATCCTTTCTTCATCCAGAAGTGTTTTATGGCCGGAAATGTTTCAAAGGTATCACCTGGACGACGTTTTTGCAATGGAGTCATTTCACTTGTCACCCAAAGGTCATTTTCTAAGTCATTGGTCCTCTGTATAGCAAGATGTTGCACTGAACTGAGACATTGAGTTGTCAGAAGTGGGTCTGTCCCCCATCTATCTCCATCCATCCATTTTCTTCCCCTTATTCCATTTCTGGGTCGGGGGGGTGGCAGACAGAGCTGCACCCAGTACACAGAGCACCAACCTGATCCTCCTGCAGGTGGTGAGTCCACAGGAGCCTTGATCTTCCAGGGGGCTTTGGGCAAAGTGGGGTTAAGTGTCTTGCCCAAGGACACAACAACAGCAGTCATCAGTGGGAGTTTCATGAAGTAGGTCTCGTGGTGGATTCGAACCTTCAGGCCCAAAGGCCGGTGCTCTACCAACTGAGCTACTGCCGCCCCCTATGTTTCTCCATGTTTCTCCATGTTTTTACTAAATATTCCCTATTCAAAGTTGGACTGTTGTACAAAGGATCTCCATGGCATCGTATCAAAGTAAGTCTGCAACATGTTCGTACTATGTGTGTTTGGGAAGCGCAGGGACTGGTCTCCTGCTGGTGCACAGAGTCAGGACTAAACCTGGGACCACTTTCTGTTCTGACAATGTTCAAGTCTAGGTAAATCATTCCGTGCATATTACCAAACCTTGACAGCTAGAGATGTGATTGCCATATGGTGGTGTTTAACGAAGTCCAGCACAGAGCTGTGTAAATGTCTATGTAAATACAAGCACATGCAGTGGCTCTCCTGCCATCACTTAATTTTCTTCCTTTTTTTCTACCTGTAAATGTTGCTGCATTACAGTGTTCATAGCTTAACACTGATCCAGACCAGAGTAGAGAGGATTCACAGACCGAACCAAGTAGATCAAGCAGAAATCCACTGGAGGAATGCTAATCTTTGAAAAAATGCTAAGAAAGCATTTAGCATTACCTTGGACCAGAGCAGAGAAAATGATCCGAACCTCTTCTTCTATGACCTGTCCTGCTCCAACTCTGCTACTGTGACCCAAGGTACTGTTGCATTTTATTACCATTGTTAGCTAATTTTTGAATCATCCATTTATTTGTTTTGTTTGTATGGATGGATGTGTTTCTGCTGCTACTGGACACCCACATTTCTTATACAGGGATCAATAAAGAATCTATCTATCTATGTAACCGAGGTGACTATAGTGGGCCAGAGTGCACTTTTTGGCAAACCATTTTTAAATAAAAATACGCTGTTAAGAAGAGATAAGATGGCGACTGTTAGTTTGTTTGAGGCCCCAACCTGCTGTCTGCTAACAATGCCTTATGCCTTTTATTAAAAATACCTATTTGGAACTTTCCAGTATACACAATGGTAAAGAGTAGAATCAACAGCTGGAGCATTGTTGTGGACAAGGTAGAATCAACATGTCTGTTTTCTTGAGTTATATTTGGTGCTCTTCAATGTCCTGAGCCTGTGTATTTTGATAATAAATAAATAATAATAAAAAATAAAACAATCTGAATTGAAGTGTGACTAATATACTGTAGATCAATGAATAAATAAAACTTAATTTAAGCCTCAAAGGCAATTAAGTAGTGTGAAGTGTGAATGCATCCATATTTAACAACGCTATGCTTTACTTTAATTATTAACAATATCCACATTTTTCTGTACATAAACATGTTTCTCACACCCACACACAACCTTGCAGCTTCAATCACACAGATGGCAATCTCAGGTAATTACTTCCACCAAAAACACATTAAGCCTGCTTCACATGGCAGGATAATGAGATTCCATCCGACAATCTTAAAGATGACCAATCACCATAAAATAATGTCTTGTGATACAGTATTCCTGCTGTATGTGGTGTGTTGATACAAGACTGCTCTTGTATGCTCAGAAGGACTTTGGATCTGCTGCTATCTTAAATCAGGGATATTCAACATATTGGATTATTTATGCCCCCTGTCTTGTCGTATGAGTGTGAGCTTGTTGAACTTAGCCAATCAGAAAGAGAAGTGACGTTGCTTGGGGAATATCGCAAACAAGAGAATCCCCAGCGCACCTGAAAGGCCGGTGGTCCCCTCAGCGCTGTAGCATGGAAATTGTTCAGTCAATGCTTGCGATGTCTCCATTCCTTTTGAACAACGTCTTTCGAGCTGAAAACAAACTACAAACTTGCATCACATCCTCTTCCATATTTCTTGACTCTGAACATTATTCTCGAGAAGTTTTGTGAGATTCCCTGTCCATCTTGGGAATGTTTGTATGTGGAATCGGCTCGTGTGTGGCTGCACTGCATAACCAGAACAGGTACACCTGTGATTTTCTGTTTTCATGTGTGGGCTTGCTCAAGTGTCAAATATCTGCAGACACTTTTAAAATCTTACCATGTGGACCCGGCTTTATACACAAACACACAATTAAAATATCTTACTCGAGTAGATTCGATAACTCTTACTCTTGCACACATTTTTGTTTAATATCACTGTCTCTGGTTCTGCAAGCAAATATCGAGACCGAAAATGTAAAGTTAAAGAAGAATGAGATTGTTGGCACACGGCTCGACTTGTCCAAAAACTGTCTGTTCTGCACAGACACTGGCATCTGTTTATCTGTGAGTCTGCAGCAGCCATCTTATGGAGTGCATACAGAAGGTCCAGGTCTCACGATGTCTCAGCCGTGTTCTGCTGTGTTTTTGTGCTGTCATTTCTTTTTCCTTGAAATATTGGCAGAATGAGCAGCTGTGTTTTGGTAGACGGTTTGATGAGCGTGGGTGGACATGTAAAAGACAGTGGAGGACAGCCAAAATACAATCAAAAAACATTATATATGCTTTTATAGACTTTGTTTTTAGTTATGACAAGTAAACTGCATGGAACTGTGTCAAATATATAGCCCAAGTGTGACAAGAAAGTTGTATCTTGACACTTCTATTTTTTGATAGTATGAATGTTTTAAAGGATTTTATTGTAAAGCACTTTGGTCGCTTGGAGTGTTGTAAAGGGCTCTATAAATAAATAAAAATGATTGATTGATTGATTGACGCCCACTGTTCTTTGCTTTGTTCGCGAATGTTTTTGATGCCCATATGATTACAATTTTATTCAGTTTGTTTTTTGCTGATTAAATAAAATCGGTGACTGTCTTACCATTGTAAGGGTTTAGCAACATCGTCTTGTCTCCTTAGTAACACAATTTTCAAACAACTTTTGGAAAACGATGAGATTCTAGATATTACAGCAACTTTTTTGTAATTGATCTTTTATTTGACAAGAAAAGTCCCAGTGAGTTTTCAGAATCTCCTCTTGAGGGGAGTCCTGGCTTGGGATAGGGCAGGGTGGGGTCGGACAGGGTGTTAGGCAGACTATTATACATGTATTGTTAGTATGGGGCACCTGGGTTGACTTGTATCTGATTTGCTGGGCACTCCCTCAGAGATAGGGTGAGGAGCTCAGTCTTACCAGAGGAGCTTTGAGATTCTGGGGAAAGTGTGTTGAGAGGGAAGTCTGGATGGTTTTGCTCAGACTGTTGCCCTTGCGACCTTGGAATCGATAAAGGTGAATAAAATGGATGGATGTGCTTATTTCATATTTTTTGGACAGGGAAGTAGACAAAATGGGAAAAAGACATATGACATATTCCCACAAATCGGTAAAAGCTAAGCCTCAAAACACAACATCACCCGCCCTGCACTAATTTACAATTCCAAGACAGTAGCACTGGTGCTTGACATCATTTCACATACACTAGCACCGTGCCTTGAGAGCGTTACATGCAGTATCTCTATTGAATTTCCGAGAGCTTCCTGTGTTGTGTTATCCTTAATAGAAAACCTGTCCTGTCACATCCATTCTCATCCAGTTCTCTGTTCTTCCCAGGCAGCAGCACACCTGACTGACCACAGTGATCCTCACAAATAAGAAAACCGACACTTCCACTGGCACTTTACTGCCTGCTCAGCTTCAGCAGAGAAAAGTGAGTGAACTTTGGTAGTCCACACTGTGCTGGCCCTTTCCACAAACCCTGTAGACTCATGATTTAGCTGAGAGCAACTGAAAATGTACAGAGCACAGAAGTATACCGGAAACAGGCATCTTGGTAAAGTTGATAACTGGTGTTTTTTCCAGACAGAAGAGTGACAAATAAATGCTTCAAAGTAATTTTAAAAAAGCACCATGCTCTTACATGTACATTCTGGCATTTTAACTAAAGATACGGTGCAATAATGCACTTAATTGGTGTAATGCGTGCACACTGCTGCAGCATCATCATCCATAATACATCAGAGTTTGATTCTTAAACTCTGATGTATGGATCAGAGTTTAAGAATCACATTTAAATGAAAGTGTTAGAGGCACCATTTTTAATCCCATGTTTTTAAAAAAATATTTAATTGCATGGTTTGTGTTATTTTAACAAAATGAGGGTTTTAAAATTGTGCCATGGCCCCTCCTTACTCAAAGGAACTAACTAGGCAATCAGCCCACCTGCAGGGACCGGGGGTATTTAAGCTGTGGACTGAAAGGTATAACAGCAGGAAAAGAACACGATGTGACGGCGGGCTGGAGTGGCCCAGGCAGATGGACCGGGACCGGGCCAGGGTCAACGGTGAAATGTGGCAGGGAGGAGCCAACGGGAAGACTGAGGACAAAAGGGAGAGCGTCACCAGCAATGTGGCCTCAGAGCACACGCATTGAAAGCACAGGACGGGGCTTGTGGCCCAGTAGGCACATTAGGAAGGGGCTGTGCTGGCTCTCCTCCGCGGATGCCTGGTGACGACCCGGGTTTGGCGAGCGGCGGGTGGAGACTGCGGCTTGGTCCAGGGAGAGGAATACAGAGCAAGACCCGAATCGGCGAGGACAGCGAGGGCCAGCGGACTGTGGCAGTCTATATTCATCTTTTTAACCAGATTTTAATGCTGAACTCTTTAGTACATATTTTATTCAATTTAATTCCCTCTTTACCCCTTTTTTTTGGTTTAATTGGTCGCACCCACCCCAAAAAGTCTCTCAGATACCCCTTTTTCACCTGTGACAAATGTCAGTTACTTTTCAAATTGTGAAGAGAAGCATTGGTCAGACTCATGCTCGGGGTGAGCATAGCCGCCTGATTGGTTTAAATTCATTCAAATACTTAAGGCCACTTAAATCTTACTGGTTGTAGTTATTTTAAGGGAAAAGACTACTTTTTCATTCTTGTTGAAAAATGCTTATAGTATATTATAGTATTTAAAAAAAAAAGAAATACAATTCAAGTTGTTGGCATTGCTTTTATGTCAAGATATTACTTGTAAAGTACTGAAACATTCAGCAACACCATTCTTCGGTTTCGTATGACGTCAGGGCAGTGGCGCAAAGGACATACAGTAGGTCCCATTTCGTTTTGTCGTCTTCATTCACGCTTCTCGGGAATCACGCAGCTGCGTGAAAAATATTACATCTTATCGCCACAAGGTGGCAGGCTAAGTCCGCTTTAGCTCTGCCAGCGACTTAGACGCTCAGGTATCATACTGCGTGCAAACCTGTCTAACCCAGAGGTCCTATGTTAGCCGAATGGATAGCATTAAAGACTGGGACCTGGAGAACCCAGGTTCGATTCTTGTCTGAGGCAATTGTGGTTGCACATCTTTTGGTTGCTTGTGTGCAATTACGTTAAGTTATCAGATTGTTATCTTCTTTCCTTGTCAAAAGGAAATGTGTAAAATTGGCTGTGTGTTCAAGCCGTGCATGTGAATGTATATGTGTTGCTTTTGAATGCTTTTTCAAAGTAAGAGCATAACAGACAACATATACATATTTTGTACTAATGTTAATCTTTATAATTAAATTGCATTAACGTATATATGTGATGCGATCTGGGAAAACCCGTCGGATGTCACGCTGGCACGTTCCGAGCAAAATTGTTTTTCATTAAACAATTATTATATAACATCTTGTCTTTAATGTCTGAAAAAATCTAGGTGAAATTCACTAGTGTTATACGTTAAATATTGTGATATGTTTTGATAAACCGAACGTTACGTTACATCCTCCGCTCTGGCCCCGGGAGCAGCTGCTGTGACCCCCGCTCTGACATGCAGCTCAGTGAACGCACTGCCGTCTGGGCTCCGAGCGCGGACCATAGACACGCGAACAGAACCACAGACAGGACCATAGACACGCGAACAGAACCACAGACAGGACCATAGACACGCGAACAGAACCACAGACAGGACCATAGACACGCGAACAGAACCACAGACAGGACCATAGACACGCGAACAGAACCACAGACAGGACCATAGACACGCGAACAGAACCACAGACAGGACCATAGACACGCGAACAGAACCACAGACAGGACCATAGACACGCGAACAGAACCACAGACAGGACCATAGACACGCGAAGTGTGACCAAAAGGGGGAAACTCGAGTCTGACCGCAGTAGGCAACAAACGAGGGTAAACATTGGAGTTGCTTTTGAGAGGTTGAAAACTCTGAGAGAACCTCTGTGCATGGGAAAAGACCCACAGTTGGCATCATTTCTGCTTGAAAGGTAAGACATTATCTCTAAACACATGTGTTTATGCTTTCAAAGCAGCGGTGTCCGTGCATTGAAAGGCTACGTAGCGAAATACTTTTTTTTGTCTACATCTAAGTTTTTATTTGTGGAAAGTGCTCAGAGTGAGAGAATGATGGGTGATTTTCTAAATACTATCTGTAATACGCATTTCTAGCAAGATCTCTGCGTCAAACTAACACACTAGCTAGCATTAGCATTAGCATTAGTGAACTGCGGTTTGTTTACAAACGGGGCTTTTTCTAGAACCTTACGAACATTTTCCCTTTTAAATGTATGTACATTGCAATCGCAATAGTAACTAGTTAGTTGTTGAGCGTGTAGAGTCTTCGAAACATACGCGTGTTATTGTAATTGTCTCACTGCAATACTTGATATTGCCATCGCTAGCAGTAACAATGGCTCTATTGTTGTAGTTACGAGAGGCACTCTCTATCAAAGGGACCAATCACGTCCACACCCCATGGCCCATCAGCAGAGGTGTTGATGGGGTCCCATCCCCCCAGTTCAGTGACTGCAGGCGAATCTGAGGTAAGTTTGCCAAATGCAACTTCTGCTTACAGGTTACCACTCATCCACCGTCAACTA
The DNA here is from genome assembly GCA_964034765.1 of Knipowitschia caucasica. NCBI lineage: Eukaryota > Metazoa > Chordata > Actinopteri > Gobiiformes > Gobiidae > Knipowitschia > Knipowitschia caucasica. The sequence continues at coordinate 13,877,224 of OZ035825.1, read as the reverse complement.
AAAAGTATTTTGTCCTACAGGGAAGACTTTCACATTGCAGGAGTTGAACCTCTGACAGCAGATACAAGGTTACAATCGTTAGAGAAAAGGTAAACATGCATGAATTTTAACATTTGACGAATACTGTTTTTTGTCAAAAAAATTCTATGTGTATGTGTTGGTTCATAATTTACATATTGGGCTGTTCTTTTTTAATTCCAGAATAGAGTTTGAGGGGGATGGAGTTTCAGACCCGTATGATTCAGATTATGTACCACCAATCTCATTACGGTATGTATTTTTTTTCTTATCTTTTACTTTTCACTCACTGATAGTATACATTTCATTTGGGTTGTAAAATAGCGGTGCATCGCAGGATATGGTCGACAAACTTCCTTGCATTGGGCTGGAATAATCTATATTAGACATTGCTGACTGTGTTGAGGAAGTCCAAGAAGCAGATCTTGAAGAGGAGGCAGCAGCCACCATTCCCATTTTCCCAAAACCATATGGAGTGGTTGTTGAAAGTGACCTTGTAAACCAGCAGGCATGCATAGCATATAACAAAAACCTGCTGCAGATGGCAACTTTTCTCCAATTGTCTGTCAATAACTGCCACTGCAGTGACCACACAGGCACAGAGTGTGACGGCCGTCCACCCTTTTCTGTAAAGTCACATGCGTGAGGTCCATCTTTGATATTGGAGTGGGTGAGTTTACATGGTTTGCACATGTGTTTACCAGACTAAGGTGGTACATGTGTGAAGTTACAGACTTGTTAACACTTTCTTCCCCATATAGTTTTGCCCGCACGGCCACAAATTATGGAGTTTATGCAAGGAGGAGATTTTATGTTGTTCTGCAATATTTCCCTCTTATTCAAATTCATGAATATCTGCATGTGGCCTCCTCAACATCTTCTGCAGTCCAGGGAACCTACTGTCTAAAAACAATAAAGCAGTTTTGGGAGGAGAAAAGGACTGCTATCATCAACAGATTAGAGTCCAAAGACAACGTTGTTGCCCTTGGTAAGTAACATATTCATTTCTAAGCCCGTGTATACGTATGCTTACATGCCTTTTGTGTTTATGTTTTAGGTGACAGGAGGATCTACTTACCAGGTAATGCACAAATCTCTGGTATTTCATTAATATCGGTTTGTTGTTATTGAAATGTTTGTCATTATTTCCCCCACAATCTATATATTTTTCCAAAAAGGTCACTCTGCTATGTGCTGTACGTACACAACGATGGAGCTAGACACCATGGACATCGTACGTGTTTATTGTATTTAACACAGGTCTGGTAAGACTTTTTAAAATATAATTGTGGTGTCTTCAATCAGGCTGAATCGTTTCTGGTCAAAAGGCTTTACTTGTATGGATCGAGGACATCTTTAACCATTTCTGGTATGCTTGTCAGCACACAAGCACCAGAGAGGAGTTTATGGTCTGTATGAACATTGGATATTTATAACGTCACTAGATAATGTAATTTTTCTCTTTGTGTGGTGACATGGTATAACTTTTGATATACAACGTATTGTATACATTTAGGGTGTGTGGAGAGATGTACTTCACCATATGCGCCTCTGGAGGATAAACAGCACAAAGAGCCCATTCCACGCGGTTCTTAATCGGAGGTGGCTGAAGGATATTGAGAAGTTGCTCATCTTTCGGTAAGTCACGTGGGGGGCATCTTGTGGGAATGTACAGGAACTGCCTTTTTAATACTACAAAGTATATTATATTACACAGAGATCGAATTTATTTGTATGTTTGACGTAACAATAATCTTTGTTCTGTAGGACAACTTCGAAGCTCGAATCTTTCCAAAACCATGTGAAGAAGATGACATGTCTGGGATTGTGTCTTAAATTCCGACAGAAGACATGTTTTATTGTCGATGGTAGAGACAGCACGAACAACAGATACAATAGAATGCAAGTGTATTATACAGAGCGGAGGCATAGAGACCTCCAATCAGCAGCTGCCACAGTGCCATGTAGCTTGGCCTTCAGATAGACACAACAAGGGAAAAGTACTGGCTTCTGCACATTGATAGAATGAAGCAACTTTTGTTAAAGTTAAACTCATCAAAGTGTTATGAAATCTCACACATGTCCTGATGTACGCAGGGAAGCGTTTTGGATTTACTTGGCGCCTATGAAGTTCGTACACTCCTCGCTGCATTAGACTACAACCTCCATAACCATCGCCCAGTGCATGTGAGCAGCAAAGGCCAGGTATCGTACGTCATACTTTATTATCAAGATACAGTATAAAAGCAATAAAGAAATATATTAATTCTACTGATGTCTACAGAAAAAAGTCTCAGCGTTACACTGTGAAGGAGACTAAAGACTACAGCTCTATCCCAGACCAGCGCCTCAGCTCTGCTGGGGGACTCTCAAAAAATGTAAGCAGATGACCCCAGGGCCATGGGTCCTCTGTCCTCCTCATCCCTCCTCCTGCAGCTGAACTGGAGCAGACACAACAGAGGACAGGTAGTGATGATAATCAAGTGGAAAACAAGTCTCTATGATATAAAATATTTTTCTTTCTTTTTCTAGGACTTTTTTATCTGGTCCCTGAACAGAAGCTGACAGCAATCAAAGATGGACACAGCACATTTATTTATATTATGTCAAATATAAAAAAAATTCCCCCAAACATTGAAATAAAAGAAAGACTCATTTCTAAAGTGGTGATGAGTTGCATTTTAGTTTTAATTCCCTACTGTCGAACGAATAAAGGGGCTTCTTTATAACCCACATGTCCTGCTCTTCTCATTCCTGCCTGGCCTCTCCTCTGGCTGCTCCTCTTCCTCCTCTTGCTGCTCCTCTTCCTCCTCTTGCTGCTCCTCTTCCTCCTCTTCTTGCTGCTCGTCTGCCTCCTCCTCTCCCCCATTCAAAGTCACTGCTCTCAGAAACTACAGATTCAACTGGACTGGAGTCCTGGAAGGAAAAGCAAAAAGATTTAGATGTCACTGTTCTGGAATGTGTGTTTTGTACAAACTTCATCGAAAAATATTTTGAATTTATCAGAAGAGTTGATATAGTTTTATACCTACAGACAACTTGTGTAGTATTAGTAGCAGACTAGTGTCAGTAATAACAATAATAAAAACAAAACAGTAACAGTGGTAATTATGCTGTATTTTCTATGGGAATAATAATGTTGCTAATGTTAGCTTGTCTTGGCTGCAAAATAACAGTGACTTCACTGATTTATGTTTATGAGTAGTAAATATACCACAAAAAGTCTCATGCTACGCTAACCTTATCAGTCCCAATGAAAAGATGATTTTGGCTTGTCATGGAAGCATTTCTATCTGTGGAATTGTATTATTTACAGTTAGGCTTACGTTTATATATACATAATAGACACTTTTTTGTTCCCCTTTGAAATGTTGTTCATTTGTGTGAATATAATGTGGCTTCAGGCTTTTGATAATTCACTTTGCTTTACATTTGCTGAAGTATCACATCTTGGAAAATATAGATTTGATTTGGTCTAAATATCATACAAAACAGTAACATGTCTTACCTCTGTTGAAGTCATCCCCGCAAATCTGTAACTTATCGAGGACAGGACCATATCAGCTGTTTCGCTTGGACGATCGGGGTTCGAGCCCCGGCCAATCCTCAGTTTTTATTAGCGGGGGGAGTATATGAATCAGATTACTCCGTTACTGAATAAAGTTGAATTTTTTTCCTGCAGTTTGGTTGGTGCAGATTGTGAAGTTTACAACAGTTTACTAAAGTCTAGCAACTATTTTAAATGTGTTGGCCTAATTACTAAGTATGTTTTAGAAAAAATGCAAACGTCAACAAAATCAAAAGTGTCATAGCCTGTACTTGAACCCGGGTCCTCTCACACCAGAGTCCACCGCCTTATCATTGAGCTATAATGCCACAGAGAGTCGACAGAGAAGAAAGACCGATGAGAAGCCAATTTTCCTAACCCTGCTCACAAGTGCCACCTGGTGGTTGTTTGGGTCATTGCAGCATCACTGGGGAAAAAATAAATAAAAGACGCGTGAATCACACGTGAGTCTCGTGTGATTCACGCGTGAAAGGCGACAAAACGAAGTGGGACCTACTGTACGTGCAGCAGGACCGGACCGGACATGACGTACCCTGGCGGTGCAGCCTGCCGGGTATACGGAGATATAGTAGAAGAAGAAGCGCAGTCAAAATGCCATCTTTACACCGCACAAATGGAGAGAAAGACAAGAGTTTCTTCCGTGTTCCAACTGTGGTCTCATATAAAGGAGTACACTTTGAAAAAAATCACTCGAATGAGGCGGGTGAGGTGGATCCAAGCTTTCCCAGATAAGCGCCCCCTCCAGGCCATCCAAATGAAACGCAGCAATTTCTTCTGTTTTTCTTTCCAAAAATGCCTGAAATCAAGACTCTTTTGAGAAATGTTTTTTAGTACTCCCTTACTAAAAAAGTGTCTTGAGGTGTCTTGAGGGGGACACTTAATCTTGAGTGTCCCCCTCAAGATTAAGACTGTTACAACAACCGCACAGGATGAGAGCCTTTTGACTCCAAAACAGACACGTTTTACATGGTTTTCAATGGGAGCAAAACTGAGTTGTCCCATCTCTGCTCATTCATCCCCTACTGGCCAGTTTAATGAAACCCAAGAATTGATTCTGTAATTAAGGAAACATAACAATTAGTTAAACACTCTTAAAAGTAAGTCTCAACAGAGATACAGAGACATGTAGCGTCAGTTCATTGTAAACAATGTCCCGCTGAACAGGCCGATCAATGCCACTCAACTCCAGGCACATTGGGGGGCCCCTAAGCTCAAGCTGTTCACATCAGTGTGGTCGACAGCATATGATTTATTTTACTCTAAACATACATTCTAAACATTTGGTGTGAAATTTTGGGTCCTTAATTTCTCAGCATGGTTCTCATGTCCCTAACAACAACATACACAACATCAAATTATATAGGTGTGTTACGAAACCATGGTTACATGAATCCCGGATGGCTGCCAGAGGACGGTGCATGGCACTGAATGTTCCCTTTGTGCATGCGCAGGGAACATTCAGTGCTATGCACCGCCCTCTGGCGGTCAGGAGGGATGAAATAGAAGTACCTTTATTTAAAGTCAGAAGATTTTTTGTGATGCTTGTGTGCACCACAATGATTAGTTCAGAGGACCTCCTCAGTCCTGCTCCTTCTTCTCAGTGTGGTGCTTTTTGTAGCTGTATTTTACAGTTTATGTACAGATTTTGGCAGCTGCAGCAGTGCTGCTATAACCCATGGCAAAAAGGAGGGACCACTATAATCGATCAAGTAAGGAAGGTCATTCCAAGCCTTTCTTATTTTTGGTTCAGTCCAAGTTTTCAGAAAAATCTAAAAGTCAGGTTGATTAAAAGCAAAGATTTGATGAATAAAACTACTTTCTACAAAATCTTGTTTTCCCTTTAACAACATTGGGTCACTCATTCTATGTGTTTGCGATGGGGATACACAGGAATAATAAGGTTGGGAACCACTGGGTGAGATAAGCTGCCAGGGTGCTTCACCACACCACAGCATCATTGTTTTGCATGGACAAGGGACAAGTGGGCCTCAGTGCTACTCTCTGATGAAAGCCGATTCATGCTTAGTAGAAATGATGGTCGCCAATGATGTTGAAGAGTGCTCTGCACTCTGTTGTCTCCAGGCAAGTCTATGGTGGTGATATAATGTGGGCCAGTGTGGAAAAGAACCGTCCCACACTTTGTGAATGGCACACGTCCCTCCTAAACATAACATCATAATCTCTGTGCATGAAAAACACAGGCGAAATTCATGGAAAACCTATGAGACCAGCATTGTGCTTTGTTTTTAATTTGACCCCCTGTCTTGCTTGTTCGCCCTGGTCTGATGTGTTTCTTCTATGTATGTGTCTACGTGTACCCTGCGCCCTTGTTGCTTGTCCATTGTCTTTGTTCCTGCATGGTTCCTGTGTTCTGTTGGTTCTTTGGAGTTTGTTTTTTGCCTTTTTTTATTATCATCATCTGGTCTGTCCAGTATCTGCGGTGTCTAAATCAAATAGATAAATAAAGTATAGCTGGGGTTCACAACTTCTTTTTCCTCTTGCGTAAACTCATTTTGAGAGGGGGAACACAGTAGAAGTTGATCCACTGGTAATGATCGGGCGGTGTGTCTGGTACTTGTTTGCTCCACATGGAGTGAGCGCTACAGCTGGGATGGCGTCACTAGAGCCTCTTCATTCAGTAGAGCGCACTTACTTTCTGCAAACACATCAAAAATATAGCTGGCCCCGAAGGCAGGATCATTAGCCAAACTAGCCTTGCCACATTCTGCCATTAGCAGGAAGACGAGCGTATGATATTTGGGGGGGTAGGAGGGGAGTTGACCTTTACATGCTGGACATAAATGACAGTGGGCAAAAGATATGAATATAAATAAGGACAATCGTGGCAAGATGTTACACACACTGTATATAGACACTGATTCCCTAGCTGGATGAAGCCCACCTGAGAAACACTCATTGATAAAGATTTGCTCTGATTGGCTCCTATAGGGCACTGTCCGGTTTCCGAAATGTGCAAAAAATAGCTCAGATGACGGCGCATGCGTGCATGTTTCGGACAAACTCTGTCCGACTCCGTTGAGTACTACTGTGTTCTCCACATACGCGTGTGTATTTATTTGGGCAAAATCATTGAATCATAGTCACAACAAAACACTGCAGTTATGGTGCTTGTCAGAGCGATTTCAGATACTCTGATAAGGACTATATGAAAGCAGTAACATTCAACACGTTCGTTAAACCACACCATCGAACCAGACCAGGACCAGACCAGGACAAGATCAGACCAGGACCAGACCAGGACAAGTGCAAGAGGTGGGTGCTTGTAGTCGGCAGAATTTCTCTCATGAAAAGGTTAAAAAGGACACATGTTTTTTCAAAACACTTCGTCTGTGAAGCAGGACCAACTGTGGAGCATCCAGATCCAGTCCTATAGCTACGTTTAGCTGGGACTGGACCCTGGACCGCTGTATCAGGTCCGTCTGAGCTCTTCTGAATGTAGTTAGCACAAACTTTCTCTTTATACCCTCTACCCCCATCAATCCATATTAGTATTGTTTGTCCTAATCCAGAACGTATACAATTCTCACACCTAAAGAAAGATGAGAGGGATTTTTTCAACTTTGTGACTATCGGAAAATAAGTACCGACGAAGCGCGTTGGGTCCGCTTATTATACGGCTTTGGACCAACTGAACACACAAAATTAACTTCTGTCACTATTCATGCAGAAAGGTTTATTTAATGAGTGCAAAGAAAATAGTTCCCAAAGGTTTCCCCGTGGCAGGCGAGTAACAGTGAGGCTGGTTCACCTACTTCAATAAAGCGATCGTTTTAGTCGCATTAAAAAAGTATTTTTGTCATGAAAACCTGAACAGATACTTCTGAAAACCTCAGTGCACGTGTGTTACGAATGTATGTATAATATATATTCTCCCATTAACATTTAAATGTGTCGAGTGATTGTCGTTTGCGTTTACTGAGTGTGGCTAGCTCTGATAGTTTCTCTCTCAGAGACAGTAGTGGCGTAGCCCGTGTGACCCCATGGATCTATTATAATATCGGCTGACAGTAGCCAACTAATGATCAAACTAATTACAAAGTGGACAGTACAAAAAACAACTTGATGAATGAAAGTTAAAGCAAAATAAACAGAGAAGGCGCTAGCATTGCAATTTAAATGACAGGATAATGTTATCATAATCCTCACCATTCCCTTTTTATCAATTCAAACTTTCTACTGGAAGACCACGACATTCAAGCCAACGTTTTAACTGGTCTACACTATGATCCCTGATGGTTTGATGGTGGAATTTTGCTCCTGGTATATCATTTTTGTCTAAAGTGACAAGTGGTATTTGATTCATTTCGGCAGTGTTTGTCCGAAACATGTGGGCGGGAGTTGACAGGCATTTTATGTAAAATGCTGCTAAAGGAAAATGATTCAATGCTGATTTGTTATAAAATACTGACATATATTTTATTAATATTGATATATTTCTCTGTTCATGACTTTTATGTGTCTTAATTAAATATTAATTGAATGAAATAATTAGATGCATACAATTAATCAAGCCCAAAAAATAAAATTTTCGGGGTAAAAACTCTCATTTCCGAACATTCAAGAAAATACCACTCAAGTAATTAACTCAAGAAAACTATTAAATGATAGCAACATTTTCAATTAAATAATGGTTCATTGTATTTATGATGCACTCTGATGTACAGTGTAGAAATGTAACTACTCCAGCCCATTATTGGACATAAATATGGCACAGACAGTTTTAAGTATGAACAAGGTGTGTTATTTACAGATATTATGGTCTATTTTACATTTTACACAATAGAGCAGCCTTATTATGATTCTATAGATAGAGGCTTTGGCATCTTCAGCCTGGATTTGCCGTTCCAGAGATGCAGCCGCCTGCAGCTGGCACAAATCAGATTATAACAACTTGAGAAATCCACTCATGTTGTCTTTCTTCTCACATTTTAACTGGAAGTCTGGTGCAAGTTGGCAAAATGTTTGAATGTGTATGCAGTCTAAGATTTCAAAAGCCTGAATATTGCTGTTGTATATGGTCTCCCAGGTCGTTTTGGAGGTCTTCTTGAGTGGACCTGGTTGCCTTGGGTTCAAACTCAAAGTGTGTTTCTTTTTTAAATGTTTTCTGAATTCATAAATGTAAGGGTTAGGAGGAACATTGTTTTTTGATAAGAATTTTGTTCTGAGAGAAACTGCTTCAGCAGGTAAATATTTACAGAGCTATTACCTTGTGTGTCCAGGACCTCCATCTAACCTTTTGGCCAAAACACATTATTGACCTTACTGCAATTTCCAATGCTTGAGTTGCTTGAGAAAAAGTACTTTAAAAATTAAGTCACGTTGAAAAAAAAAAAAAGTCATTATCAGCTGATAAATTACAAACTGTGTTTTCCCAAATCTTACTATTGAGAAACTATAGCTCAGGGACTACAAATTATGGTTTGCCAAGATCAGCATCAGGAGTGGAACAGTGAATTGACCATAGACTCCTCTGCTCGGAAATGCTTACAATTAAAGGAAACTATTGTATGTTTTTATTCAGATTTGAAAAGCCACATTTCCAGTGATATGCCAGCTAAAACATGCAACCCCAAATTAGGGTTTGGTGCGCGGACACACTGGGTTAACTTGCTGAATACAAGTGAAGTTGTGTGACAGTGAGTCTAACCGCTGAATGGGCCACTGTGAATAATACTTACAAAGATGCATTGTAGACAAGAGGGCAACTGTGTTTTGATTGGCTCATTATGCATATTGGCTTGTGTTATTAAAACGACCTCATGAGATTTTTTCCAGCCACAGAGCAGGGTTTCATGAAATATTGACTTTCAACTTTCCATTGTCCTCTTTTCTTCAATGTCACAGTTAACCCTTACAGAGATACCCCAATGGTTATCAATAATGGATCAATAATACTCAATGTTAAAGCTGATAATCTTTACCACCACTGTGAAAAGATGCATAGCCATTGGTTAAATGTCCATAACCTATTTGTTTTTCTTCTGTTGCCTCTTGTATCATTGTGTTCTAATTGTTAGATTCCCGTATCTGTTGTTGGCACCCATGCAAAATGTTATTTATATTACTAGCCATCTGGTTAATATTGAAACTAAAAACGAAAACATTTTTTGTATTTGAAATACATAACATTATAATAACTCTAGAGTATCCATTTCTAGAAATGTGGTCTGGCCATCCAATGGGATACAATGCAGGATTGACAGCAGCAAACAAAGGTTTTGCTTGGTCTGAGTGGCTATTCCTCTTCCATTTGACCCATGACACACATGGCCCCATAAAAAACTAAATTTTATTTGATTTGGTTGGTTTTGAGCATTTTTTTTCCAACTTTTACCCACAGGGGAAACTGCTCTTAAATTTATTAATTGATAGATCCATCCGTCCATCCATTTTCTTCCCCTTTATCCATTTTTGGGTGGGGGAGGGGAGGGGGGGTGGCAGTCAGAGCTGCATCCAGAACAACGGGGCACCAGCCACTCACTGTCCCTCCTGCAGGTGGTGAGTCCACAGGAGCCTTGATAGATATTATTTGCAATTCAAGCATCAGTTCTTGTCCATAAATAGACAGTAGCTTGTCCTTTGGTTACCATGCAGACTCTGTTTTTATAAAGTCACAACAGTGCCTCCACCTCCTCAGGAAACTGAGTTCCTTTAATGTTAGCAAAGTTGTTTTATCATTGTGTATATCTCACACATTGAATTCATCCTCACGTACAATATTTCCACCTGGTTCAATTTCCTCACTCTCAAACACAGGACAAAACTCAAAAGAGTAGTAAAGCAGGCCAGCAAAATCACCCAAACACCACAAACTCTGCTCTGTGAGCTGTACAGCCAATCAGTGCTGAGGGAGGCCACTCTCATCACTGAGGATGCCACACACCCGCTGTATGGCTCCTTCTCTCTGCTGCCATCAGGAAGGAGATACAGAATCCCGCTGGCCCAAAAAAACCTCTAGATCGTTTGTCCGGTCTGCAGTCACTGCTCTAAACAACCGGTAGCACTGCATAAATTATGAACTGTTGTCTCTTTGCTAAATGTATTTTCAGTGTGTTTTAATGAATGATTTTTAAATGTGCCGTGTTGAAAGACAAATCTCTGCTCAATTTGAACAGACGATACATTTCTATTCTATTCAATTCTATTCTACAGCCTGAGTCCTGGATTTATAGCCAGTCAGTTAGTGGAAGGGGATCCCTCCCTCAATGTGAGGTTTTTCACTTTTCGCACTGAGTTTTGAAGTAATTCCTTGCTGATGCAGGAGGGTCTAAGAACAGTGATGATCCGGGACTTTAAGGATATTTATGAACATTGGTCATACACTCATTGACCAATGGCTTATGTGCTTGTTATTATGGCATTTCTGTGATCAAACTGATCTGTTGTTGGCAAATCGACAACTTTGTAAAGTCCTCGGAGACGACTGCTGTTGTGACTTTAGGCTGTAAAAAAATACTTGAATTGAATTGAAGTGTTATGTAAAGTATTTACAAAAAGGAAGTTATATTGGTTGAAAAAATGCCAAACCAGGGCAAAATGTGGTACTATTTAAACATAACCTTGATAGTAATAACCTCAACAATTCCGAGTTTGTAACCGACCTGCCTTTCACACAGACTTCCAGCAGCTGCCCATCTCTCGTGTATACCTCTCGTACCCTGATAGCACTATCAGGCTATCCCTCCAGCGCTGCTCCGCTAGCTCCGATAAAACCCGGTAACCTCCTGTAATCAGCCACTGTAGAAGTTTGTTTGCCCGCACGTATGGGAAGGCTTTGCGCTAGCTAGATAACACCTTTGCAGGAGTAAATGGCGGCCCTGGGTTCTTGGCACACCTCTGGGCTCTAAGTGCACACCTGCGGAGCATAGATTAGGGGTGAATTATTGGAGGGTGGAGAGCGTGGCGTTGCCTGTGCGCGCCATATCGTGGCCTCACATCTGGTGGCTGTTATTGCACTTTTTCCTCCTCCCGAAGCCTCCTGTGTGGATGTGGATGCAGAGGGTCGTGCGTACAGATAAACCAGTGTGGAAGTGGGAAAGCATGTTAGCCTAAGCAAATACAAGGGAGTGATAGAGTCTTTGAGAGGTCTGCTTTGTGTCAGTATAGAAGCCTACTCCATTTTGTTACAAGTTCAAATAACTGAATCTACATGAACAAGAAATCCTTACATTGGTCGATTTGTTTGAGAAGAAAAAAAAAGAGACATGTTTCCAAATGCAGTAAGTTAGAAGTACTTAAAAAAATACAACTATATATGCTGTGCTACCGGTGGTCTCTTTCTTTTATTTATTGTTTGTACTTTTTCCTAACTCTGTGTTTGTATGTCTCCAACTGCCCCAAGCACAATGGACGCAATTTAGCTATTGTGCTAATTCCAGCATAATGCAGCATGTTGACGTTTTTGCTGACACGTTGATTAATATGCACTGTCCTAAATTCATATAAATAAATACATAAAAATCTGGTTAAATGGAAGCGAGTGATAGTGTTTGAGAGGTCTGCTTTGTGTCAATATAGAAAACCTACTCTCACTATTGTGTGGGAATCACTCAAGGCTAAAATGTTTTTTGGGATCAGGGTTCATGGTTTTGTTTTGCAATTTTGACTCAAAATCTTGATTCATGAATAGAATGTACAAAAACGCATTCGAGGAATTTCTACAGCCATCAAAATAATGTCATTTATTACGGAAGAAAGTACAAAAGACATGATTACAAATGTAGTAGGTAAAACATACAAACATACCACTATTTTTCTTTTTCTTTTTTGTGATTACCAAATGCTTGCTATACATGAACATGTGATTTTTTTTGGCAGTGAGAACTCAACAGGAAGTGGATTTTGACACATTACTCTTCACCTTCAAGCAAATGAAAAGCACTTTCATCAAACACCCCCACATCCACACACTAGTGTACAAACCAGCGGTGACTCAGCCCTCAAAACAGGTCTCAATTGACGACAGGGCAGTGACATTTGTAAGGAGCCTCTAGTTTAATTAATTGTCTTGCAGAAATTGGAATCTAGTCCTTTGAAACACACAATAATTGTTTAATCATGCTCGTGTTCACAAATACTTTTTAATGAAACACATAATTAGGTTTGGCGATTATACCACAATATTTATTTATTACATGTTAAAAACTGAGCACCTGGCATAGACACTGGGGATGAGGCAAGTTACATGTCTTGCCTATGGATACAATAGGCAGTGCAGTTATTTCCTCAAGGCAATCAAAATTGTTTACGAGAGAAGGTGCTGTACTTATACAGTATTTGCATATATAGGCGGCACACATCAATTAGCAGATGCGTGCACTGCAATGGTCATAATTGTCAGCTAGAATCAAACAGTGTATTGAGTAAAATGATTTTTCCCAACACCACTAATTGGATATACAATTGGGAAGTAACACAAATATGACAAATGATGTTTAAGCGCAAATTCAGACTGGAAGACAGGAGAACCAAGCTCACTCCTCTCAAAGTAAACAACAAACAGCAATCAGTCAATCACACTCAGCTGCAGCGCCTCGCGCAAATCCTCACCTGCAGCAATCAGGCACTGCCCGCATCAGCTTCATATCGAGCAGAAGCTTCAGCTAATCAGCAGCTTCATTCACACCACAACCCTCCTCCTCCCCATCTCCGCCCCAGGGGATTTCATTTCATAATTTCTTGCTCTTTCTTCTGCAATTGTGCAGTGCTTTGCCGGGGTCTAAGCGCCAAATCCTAACTACATTCTTTACGGCACAATAAATGTAATCTTGAAAACATTGTCCTCAGTGTAATTTATAGTGTGAGATTACTGCCAGTCAACATACCATTCTAATGTCTGTTCGAGTCTCTCCAGATTGAATTGGCAGATACAAAATCCTGACAAAACAGAGCATTCAAACCAAATAGCATTTTTTATTTCAGATTAGGGGTGTGACGATATATCGCAATATCGATATATCGCAATACTTTCTCCCGCAATTCGATTATCGATATGCATTTGCCAAGTATCAATATAGTTTTTTTTTTTTCGATAATTTTTTTGTGTTATTTTTTATTTTTAAAATTAGTATCAATACTTTACTACATTACGTATCTCTATTCCATTTATCATGAAATAAAGTGTATTTTTTCACTTAAAATTGTTCTTTTATTTATGCCATAAATTGGCATATGGTATATTTCTGACCAATATATCAATAATCGTCATATCGCGATATAATCGTTATCGTGATATTATCTTTATCGTGAGCTTTGTATTGTGTATCGTATCGTGAGGTACCCTTAGGTTCCCACCCCTATTTCAGATGCCTGAATCTGTCCACATTGAGGCAAACATTTTTTGTCAACAATCGCCATGATGTATTTTAAACATTTGAAATGGTTTGATATTGAAGATGAGTGGCAGTCCGATCCTTCGATATGGATCTAAGTTATGTGAGGTCCACAAGACCGCTACAACAGATATTATCCCACCAAATACACCAGAAAACTGAACATTAGACACTTTTTGCCATTGTCACATTACATCACACCGTCAGAGTCTCTAGTTTGCTTTTGACAACAGAACCTTTGCAGACAGAGCCTGAATCCACTCAGTGAGAAAGTGCTGATAATTGCACCCGAAGGAGATGGCTCGGTTTGAAGGAGCACTCGTTCAAAGTTCTGCGATGGACAAACTTCTGCAGACACGGTAAACAGCTCAGATGGGAGCCTGCGAGGGACAAACAACTCCACAGCAGTCTGAAAACAGTACAAAGAGGGCAGCAGCCCTCTTCATATGTACTATTTCAGAAAAATAGACTCAATAGCTCGCCTCATAGTTCCATCTGAAAAAAGTATTTTAAATTATTGAAATTGGATTAAGAAAGAAAAAGTTGAAATGTACATATTTCAACATAGAGCAGCAATTTTTGAACTGGTGACATAACACTTAGAATAGAGAGAACTCCAGTTTGGCACATTTTCAACAAACACGGTTGTTGGACACTTTAATGATTCACTTAACAAAATATTTATTTTTATAATGCAATTAGTTAAATACTGGTTTATGTTATGTTCGAGGAAGTAAAATCATAAAATATGGTAAAACTTGGATAAGCCTGAAAGTGACTTCACAAAGTTATTAGTTATATCTGTGAAGATAGTTAAAGGTGCTGTTTGAAGGTTAAATTATATATTTACAGGCAATGATAGTGTCCCGTAATCCCACAAAAAAAAAAAATCCAATACGAGTTCAATATTCTCAGAACCTTTTGTCAACTGAGCCAATGCAATAGAAGAGTCAAAAAGTCAGTATGAAAACAAAAGTTTCTCCTGAACCAAAATGGAGACAACCAAGTTATACAACTTTTCTCATTTGCTACAGTTTCCCGTTGCACTATGCTCAAAGCCGGGTCCAACTCAGAGTGCAGTGAATTTAGTGTATGCTTTAATGTATACTTTAGTTTTTACTCTGCAACATGTTGTGTACTGCCACGTTTAAAAGTATTGTGAAGTAGTTTTGAATGTTGTTTTTGAGTAGAAAGCAATATTAAATCCACTCTCAATATCCAAACCACAATGGACATAAAATAGACAGGAAATAGCAGTTGATTTGTTATACACAGTTTGAGCTCTGAAAAAAATGGCAATGGGTCTGTTTATTATCATAACAGATTCGAATTTACTTCCTAAAATTAAGTTACATGTCCCATTTCCATATCAAAAGGTTCCATATGAAAATCTTGCATGACTCTGGCTGTAACTTATTTATTTATGGGGCAAACATAAAACCGGGCAGTGAAGCATTTGAAGCACTTTATTCTTACTTTTGGAAAATAATGTTGGAAGGAATGAAAACAGCCATTGAATAAAACCCTATGGGCTTATACCATTGTCGTGTGAAGCTCGGCTCATTTTACATTTCCAAAAGCGCGCTTCTGTAATGGTGTGCTTATTTTTGGTCTAAAAAAGGATTTGAAAGCGTCTTGTCCTCGGGGAGAGCTTCTTTGTGCTGCAGACAGACAGCACATGGTAACGGCACAATGACAGCCGCAAACAGGCTGTATAATGCGCTCACACACATAGACACACACATACACATACACACACGCACGCACATTTGGTTACATTCTCCTATAAACTTTCACTGGCTTTATGTACACAAACAGATTTGGCCCAACATCCTGCGTTGGATCCTGTGTTCTGTATAAGTGAAAGTATGTAAACGTACCAGATTTAAACTTGTCCCTTGTAAATGTACACAAGACATGACTTCTACATAGCCGGCTCAGTAGAAATAACAGAAACAATTGAAATAGTATTTATTGATAACCAAAGTTAATGTTTTAATGAAGTCTGTAGTGAGTGTATGTGCTGTGAGAGTAGGTCTGCTGTGTTGAATGGTGTGTAGAAAATATACCACCAACTAACCGAAACAAAACTAACCACCTGAGAGGAGAGGCTATACGGCCTGTTTGCGGCTGTAACACACCAAGGTCTTACTTTAACCCTTTAATGGTTTCCTCAACCATTTGGTGGATCAATCTTTGAGTCACTATGTCTACTTGGCATCGTGGAACGGAAATCTACCTCATCATGGAATCACTTGGTTTTTCACACGATCAAACTGCATCTCAACCATTTGGTAAAGAGCTATAATGAAAAAAAACCATCACCCAAACCTACCTCCGGACCCACAGACGATGCTGAATGAACAGTTACATTGACTAGATGCACTGTTATTGCTAGGCCATGCTAATTTTTAACACTTGTCCAGAAGGATCAAGACAGAGTCCAGCTGAGTCACATAATTTATATAGACATATTTGAAAGAAAATTTATGATACGTTGGTTTAAACTTAAACCGTAAACTATACAAAATATGAATTTGTTTTACTTTCACGAAACCCGAGGACGCCAAGTATTTTCTTTGATTGAATTGTTTTAGATCAATATTGGCATCCAAATGTATGTATCATATGCATAGGAGCTACAGCTGTCATATAATCTTGTGCATAATACAAAATTGATACAAGAAGCATGTCATATCTGTCCATGGCGCTAAAGAGAGCTCCATTTACACATAGAGCAATACCATGGCATAACGTGAATCTCTCTTGTTAGTTCCTGTCTTCCTTTTTCATTAGTTGAGCAGATTGTTTGGATCTTTTCTAAATATACTTCAAAGAAAGACATTAACAAAAAACTACATTTAAAATTTTGCCACCCCATTTCCATAAGCCATCTTGACAGTTTTGCACATCTGGTCCCTAATAGGCAAAAACAGGAAATATACAGACACCAAACATTACAGTTCAACAATATACTATTTACAGTTGATACACTACTTACAAGAGAGGCTTCAGTGTTTGGTCTATCTTAACCCACTGCTTGGCTGGTTCCGATCCGTGACGGTTTTCAATTCAGCAGGTAAACCGTTCCAGATCAGCGGGCCTTTTTACACTGTCCTTGATTTGTGTTTGTTGTCCTGGACTTGCATGTTTGTGTTCCCATACCCCTTTTGTACAAACGTTCAGAAGTCTTTTCACCATTGGCTGGAGAGTGTTAACAATACATGTCAGTCTATGTGTTTTTACTGCTCACTACATTTAAAAACGCATGCTCGACTTACTGTAGCTCTTCAAACAACCCCCATTGAAGGGGGTTGTTTGAAGAGTTCAATGGAGCTCCACGATACCCTGGGGAGTGCTGCGGTCATCATGTGTGGGTTTGTGGGGGACTGTGGTCAGGTGTGGAGAAGCCGGTTGCAGGTTCGGGTCAGCGCAGACGACCGGGGGGCTAATCACATATACTGCTGTTTATCCGGGGAACATGTGCAGTGACGCTTGGGAAGTGGCAGTCCATCATGGCACAAGTTAAACACTGGTACACGCAGCATAAGCACAGAGGTAGAAGAAATATACAGACGGTAGACGGCTGAGAAATGACTCCCATGTTTGTGTAACCTCTGTGAGAACAGGAGTGTGAATGGGCTTTGTGATTTACAGACAGTGGCCTGAATACGTTTCTCTGCTTTTGTGTCTCAGAACATATTTGAGGCAAGTCTTCAGTGTGGGCACGATTAATATGTTCTCCCCGTCTCTGCGTGGGTTTCCTCCGGGTGCTCTGGTTTTTCCTACCACTAAAAGCATGTACAATAGATCTAGCATGCATCTAGTGTATGGCGACCCCCACTCCCACAATAACTTTTAAATCACTTCTTAAAACCCACTTTTATCAAACATCTGTTGGTTTTAAACTTCCCATTTTGTATTTAATTGTCTGCTTTCTTTGTTATGTATTTCTTCTTGTGTTTACCCTGTCTGCTTTGTCTTCCTGCATCTATTCTATGTAATTATTTTGACTTTGTATTATGACTGTCTAATTGTTTATTTTGCTGACTGTAAAGCGCTTTGTAAACATTGTTTTTCAAAAGTGCTATACGAATAAAGATTATTATTGTGACTCTGGTCTGTGATAGGTGCTCTATAAATAAAAAAAGGACTTACTTAGATAATAAATCACCACCATTCACATCATTGTCAATCTAAAAATGTGGGGACATTGTTACTTCACTGTTTCACGAGGGAGATTACGGCTCACTGGTTTCTGGAAAAGTACAAATGTTGGGTGGATAAACTCAGGGCGACCCTATAGAAGTTCTCATACACAAATACTGTTTTGTTTATTCTCACCACAACCTACATCTGGCACATACTGGACAGAGTGGACTGTGGTGGTTCATGCTCGCGAGACCTTGTGGAGTTGTATTAAATAAAACAACAGGGAAACAGCACTGCGGAGGGCGTGCAGTCAAAAATAAGAACAAATCTGATACCCGGTGTGAGACCTCCAGACTTTCTATTCTACAAAAAGGTATTAGCGCATCAAAGTTGCAGACATTGTGAGCTGGCGTTAGAGTTAATATGTCATCTTTAGCTTGTGAGTGAAACAAGACTTTGAACATATGGAACATGACTCTGTCCTCATTAAAAGTGAGGACAGGAGAAAGGCAACACCTGAAGTTATGTACCACCTCCACACTACGAGCGTGACACTAACAAGCCCCAGCACATGCACGGCTGCTGTCTGTTCCCTGCCTTCAAACCACTGTGCCATATACTTCAAGTGTGTAAACCTATTGCTCAAGTCATTATCATTATTATCATTTAAAATACCATACAACAAATAAATGCAAATTAAATTGAAATCAGATTCAGAATCAATAAAAACATTTATGGGTTGGCCTTGTGTACATTTTAGTTTTGTTCAGAGAAATTACACAATTGTTAAAGCGTAAATTCAGTCAAATGGAGCTGCAGTGGGTCTGTAGCAACAGTTCAGAGGGGAGGACTTTCCGTTTTCACTGCTGGTCAGCTGCTCTTTTCTACCATGTGCTTTTCTAACCTGAGTCGCCCTGAGTCTGAGCTGACCTCCTCCACCAAATATATCACAATTTATTTCAAAATAAATCAACAATATGCTATGACAAATGACTTCTCGATTGTCCTTCTTATACGGTAAGCAGATACACTGAGTTGATTTGAAGTGTGTTACTATCATTAAGAACCCATTCCTGTTTCTTCTGAATAGTAATGCACCGATCCAGTTTTTATGGCCAATACCGATCTAGAGTTTTGGCCCTCCATGTAGTTGCTAAGATCCAGCCCATCTTGTACTCAGCGCTTATCACTGTAAAAAGTGTTCACAGTCCATCTGCTCCATGGCTGATGCTGCTGGTTTGGCTATGGCTCCGGATGTGTGTCCAAGCGTCAAACCTGTGTAAACCTGACATCAGCCGGCAGTGGTCACTATATTTATTTTTAGGAATGTTTGTAGGGTTTAAATGTAAAAGTCTCTCAATTAAATTATTATCCAGTATCAGAAGTAGACAGGTACTCTCTAAGCTCTCATATACTGTACATATCAGTAAAACACTCAAACCCGTCCAGAGATGTCTCACTCTCATTCCACAGAAACCTGGACCCTTGCATTGTCCAAGCCTGCATCCCTTCGCACTCCAGCCTCTCAGTGCTAGACATATGCTGCTTACCAACTTGGATGTGTGAGTATTCCCAGCCATTGTTATCTACTCCAATTGTCCTGCATGTTTGACCCTTCTTATACGAGGGCAAGCTTGCTGCTATAACAACTAAACAAGCTTCATTAAATTTTGTCTCGTGTGGGGTTGTTCTCTGATTTGCATCTATTTTTGTGTCAGCAATTGACATTGTTTGATGGGAGAAGCAGCAGAGGCACCACCATAACTTTATCGATTCAGTAGTAGACAACGAAGCATGGCACGAACATCTCATGTGCAAAAACACTAACTTTTAGGATTACATTACATCAATATACATAGTTGCACACACTTTTATATTTTCCGTCTGCATGCAGATTTCTACTCAATACCCTTGCCCATAACACAGAATTTAAAAACGAGAAGAAAGCTCTACTTTTGCGTTTTGGGTTGAGATTTTTTTGGCCACTTGCTGTGAATTCTAAAATGCGGTGTCCATGTACACTCTAAACAACTTTATATTAACCACATATACAGATACTTGAGATGTTGAATCGTCTGTAAGCTTGATCAAGTCAAAAGGACTGGAAAGAACTGCATTATTGGACCAGAAAAATGCGGCCAAAAGTTGCAGTGCTGTGTATTGCCATGAGTCCAAGGCATTAGATGAGAGCTGTCAGAGGTGCCGAAAGGTGAGGCTAGTAAGCCATCCCATCAGTCGACTCTAAATAATTGAAGACATCGGTGTAAAAACGGACAGTGTGTAAAAGTCTGGATGATGGATGTGGCGACCTGACCCCTGTTTACGCGCTACACATGAAAAACATGGTTGTCTTAATTGGGAGATTACTTGCAATGTGGTGATGCGCAACAAAAGATGAAGAGAGATATGTTCCGAATGGACCACTAACACTGACAGTTTGTATTTCATTTGAGCTTGAACCAATATGAACAATAAATTTATGAATGGGTTTGTAAAATGTTCTGTTATAGATAGATAGATAGATACTTTATTGATCCCATCCATTTTCTACCCCTTAATCCATTTCTGGGTCAGGGGGGTGGCAATCAGAGATGTCACCCAGTACACAGAGCACCAGCCCCTCACTGATCCTCCTGCAGGTGGTGAGTCCACACTACTCTCTCATTGAGAGCCTAGCCTTGATCGCTCAGTGGGGGCTTCAGGCAAAGTGGGGTTAAGTGCCTTGCACAAGGACACAACAACTGCAGACATCAGAGGGAGTCGGTGGAGAAGGTCTCATGGTGGGCTCAAACTCACGACCTTCAAGCTCAAAGGCCAATGCTCTACCAACGGAGTCACTGTCACCCATTGATCCCCTGTAGAAGAAATTCAGGTGTCCAGCAGCAGAAGACTCATCCAGGTCTCCAGTCGGTTCTTCATTTTTTGCGGGTATTACATTCTTAACTCATTGACGCCATTTGTCTGAGACCAGTGATTTCTGTCACTTCCCTCTATTCGACTGAGTATTACAATACAACAAAAATAGCTAAAACCGAACGTATTTTTGCTGATGAAAGGAGAAAATCCAGTGTTTCAGATTCTGCTTCACATATTTCATACATAGTCATAGCACATAATATTCTGTGGGTCTTGAGAATCAGGGAAATCGTCAAAAAGGGCCGGCAGTCAATGAGTTAAAAGGCACATTTATTTGTTTATACCTATACATTAACATTTTCTCACTAGTTTAAACAATCAAGACAAGAAACAAACGGGCGGGCTCACCATAAGCTGGGGGTATACAGTGCAATGTTTATTAGACATGCAATGCTGTTCTCAAATCCACATGCAAGAGATATATATATACGAGGAAAGTGACAGGAGCGACTGCATTGTGAAGACCCAGACGTTCACCTGCCTACACTGTACGCACTTCCTAACTTAACAGTCTGTCTCTTTGCACTTACATTTGAACCATATCTGTCCCACACAGGCACATTTCAGTTTCAGGGTCCTGTAGTCTACATTTGTCAAGTTAGATGTTCCGATGACATCTGAAATCAAATACAGTATTGTTCACTATTGTCGAAGCTGCGATTAAACCCAATAAACTTGTTATTGGCACGACAAGAACAAGTCCCAAACAGCGAATGTCTCTGTTGACGAGCCAACAAGCAAAGTCATGGTTAAAGCCTTAGTTGACCTGCATGTGATAAGCAGATCACATATTCTGCCTACCTGTGAGTAGATAGACCTAATGAATCCTCTTAGGCACTGGGAAGATGTGCCTGGCTGATGGCTTATACACTTTAATCAGGGCTCAGATCCCAATCCGTTTGTTCAGCTGCACCTGTTGCTCTGCACCTCGCAAACTGCAAAACAAGGCTAATTCATCCAAACAAAAGCATCCGCACCACAGGGAAAAGTTGCACAGGATTTGATTACGCGTGAAATCAATTTGCAAGTCGAGGGAGCGTTAGAATGAGATTACCATTGGCAAAGCATGCAACTTGTACACTGGATAAAAATCTCGATATACAGTTTATGTTCATAGAAACTGCATAGACCACTGATAATTTTGTCTTAATAATTGTATACTATATATTATTTCCCATCCATTACATTTTCTTTCTTGTTTGGCTGACACGGTTGTCTGTGGGCTTGGTGTCCACCTTCAGGCCTGATGGCAGAACAATCAGATTAGTGAAAAGTGATTTGCAACTTTGCTTAAAAGCTGAAAAAGATAAAGCCCCAGAGGAAGTAGTGCACGCCACAATCCAATTATCAACTTCCGCAGTGTCTTGGACATTAGCCCAAGATCAAAAGGGCTTGTGCTGACCTATCACTACGTGTCATTTATTCACAACTGTGGCACTACAGGCTCTGCTAGGGTGTAGTTTTAAACAGTTTTCCACTAATGTATTACAATGCCATTCTTGTCATTTTTTAAATTATGTACATTGGCTTTTCCCACTTAGAACTGCTATTGGGTATTTTAGGCCCCAGGTAAGATTTCAAACAAAGTAATATGCCTTATAATTGTATGTCACATGGCTCTTGCTGAGAGTTGAAAAAAAGATAGTGTAGTCAGAGTAATGTTCAGGTTGTTTTTTTTTTTTTTTTTACAAATAACACAATTCCAAAAACTACTTAAGACAGGGCTTCTGAGTTACCTTTGCTGTCCCAGTCAATACACACACTGACATAGAGAACAGTGGCTGGCAACGTTTTAAAACCAATATCTCCATCCACTTGTCAATTAACAAACAGATAATACATTTTATACACCAAACCATTGCAACTTCCCAATATTAAAATATGGATAAATCAACAAATACACTGCTCTCACAGTCAAAGAATCCCTGCACCTGTACAATACACAAGACAAATATTTGTATACAGTTTGTAAACAAAAAAAAATATATATATATAATGATATATTGATCTTATATAGTGATCTTATCAATGATGTCAGACGCCCATAAATAGGAAAGATGAATTATGGACATGATTTTTTTTTTTAAACAACAGCCTAGTGGGCACCCAAGACTTCTGGTCTGGATTAATGAAGAAAAGGGAGACAGAGTGGACAAACAGGTAAGTGATTAGCACATAGTTGTGTGTGGACACTCATACATAGAAGAGACAGACTGCTCCATTACCTGTGCCTCTCACTGTCCTATGTGGTACCTAATATGCTTTATTGGCATGAAAGTGATTACTGACGGTTTTCATGTAATATCTTTTTGAGCTACATGTTGGCAATTTCATAATTGTGCTTTGTGCTGTTTTATCCTATGATGTTCACATACTTACACTTACCCTGGGTCTAAAGACTGCACTTTTCACATTGACCCTAAGCCTAAAGAACACTTTTTACATTGATCCTAAGCACTTTAGGCTTAGGGTCAAAGTAATAAAATGTGGTGATTGGTTTAGAGAAAATTCAATAAAGACTGCACTTCACAGGTTTTCAGAAGTGCAAGATTGTGGGATTTGATGTCCTGTAAATATCTCTCTGGTCCTAGAGGATTCTGATGGTGCTCTGGCCTTTGTCTATTTTGGTCTGTTTAATGTTTAATGTGTGGTGTATGCAGGTGGTGTAAAGCACGTGAACCCCTGTCCCAAGACAAATGGTCTTATCTTATTGTAGACAATAAAAGTGCATCATCTTTGGGAGATCATATGAAAGTCATGTGAAAAGGTAGTTTTACAGAATTATTCAGGCTGATGTATAATATATGTAAATGTATATGAAAAGTGTTACATAATGTCAAGCCTCAACAGGATCATGTCGGCATAATTCAACAAGTCATATGCATGATTATATGTGTGATTATGCTCTAAAGTTGAGTTAATGAAGAATTTCAAGATGTCTGCTCTTTATTCTATACTCGAGTATAGAGAGGGATTATAGCACTCCATGGTTTTTGAATGGCCTCTAATGGTGGTGCCTGAACGCCTTCACACATGCTGCGCTTCATTGAACAACGGGGGGGCATATTGTCTTGTACGCATCGATAATCTCACTGCTAATTAACTCAGTCAGTCCTCATAAGATCAATTAGGTCCCCTTTATACTCTTTATACCCTTTATACTTGAACAATCAGGCAAAAGAACAGGTAATGGATCACTGCTGGGAAAGATAATATACATTAAGAGTGGATGTGGCATGAAAGGTTTTTCGTTCACTTACCTTTTATCAGTCAATCTTCCAGAGTGTTCACTGCTGATTATTTAGAAATACATTTGTTACTCCATGTTGTTTCATAACTTATTGACAACAACAGAATAGCGTATGGAGGTGTACTGCAGATGATCCTGTGTCATAGCCTCTAAAAAATCCTGATGCTCATATTGCACTTTGCACATTACAGTAGTAACATCAAGGAATCCTACGGTACCATGTTCAGCATATTCCTTTCTCTCTCCGCCATTATATTTGTAATGACCACCCACATCTGCCCCAATTGTCTGAATCCAGCAGCGTCACCAGAACAATGAAGAATTGCAGATTAACATACCTCGTCTTCAGACCAAATAGTGTCATCACTAGCGCTGTCAAAATTATTGTGTTAACGCACGTAAATCCAATGTTTTCATTAATCACGTAGAACAAAATTAATGCATTTTATGCCTGTGCTGAATGAACCGCCCATGCCCCCCATAATAACTCAGAAGTGACGCGTACACATGCTTGTGTAAGATAGCGACTAAGCAGGTAGGGATATTATTGTAGATCTATGATAGGTAGGCATTAGTTAACAAATTATACAGTACAATAACTGAGATTACAGCCGGTTTCGCGTCCAAAGATCTCCTGGGCAGTTTGCTCCCTCAAGTGTCTTCGAAGGATACGATGAAAGCTAGCCATGTTCACCCAGGCTTAATTCCTTTTTTGATCATTTTTTTCGCTTTAGTTCCCTCTTCTCTTCCTCATTTTTGCGTTGTTTGGATTGTTTTGCTGTGTCTGCAGTTATAGCCAGAGGAAGCAACTTTCTGCTGCCATGCTGCCGTGTTTACATGCGCTGCAGACGCAGAGGACGCGTGGCCTGTTTGTAACAGCGCTTTATATAAGGGGAAGATTGTTCTTTAACAAAAGGAATCAAAGAAGAAATAGCGCTAATGATGTTTAATAATAATAATAATGATAATAATGCATCAAACTTATTTAGCACTTTTTTGGACACTCAAAGACGCTTTACAAAACACATAGAAATAAACATTGAAAAACAAAATTAAGGAAAGGCAAGCTGAAACAGGTGGGTTTTGAACAGAATATAAAGTTCTGTAGTGAGTCCGAGTTTCTGATTGGTTGAGGGACTGAGTTTCAGAGAGAGGGGGCGGCTGCAGCGAATGGCTCGGTCTCCCAAGGGTCGGTGTTTAATCCTGAGGGGAGTGAGGAGCTTGGAGTCTCTGGATTTGAGGCGGCGGGAGGGACAGTGATGATGGAGGAGGTCAGTGAGGTAAGAGGGGGCCAGGTTATGGAGGGACTTGTAGGTGAGGAGGAGGACCTTGTATTAGATGCGGTATGGAACAGGAAGCCAGTGGGGTTGTTTGAGGACGGGGGTGATGTGATCTCTGGAGCGGGTGTGGGTGAGAAGGCGGGCAGCGGAGTTCTGGATATATTGAAGTTTTTAAGATGAGTGGAAGGGAGACGGAAGAGGAGGCCGTTGCAGTAGTCCAGTCTAGAGGTGATGAAGGCATGAACCAGTATTTCAGCAGTGGATTGAAAGAGGGAGGGGGGAGGCGAGGGATGTTGCGGAGGTGGAAAAAATATGTTTTGGAGGTGAGGTTAATGGTTAAGGTTTGGAAATGAGGTTTAAAGCAGAGAAAAGTCGAAACGAAACTGTCATTGTTCATTTCAGTTATTGTGACCTGTCGTCTATGCGGAAAGATGGGCAACCTTTTTTCCACATGAACAATATGAGTCATGACAAAGGAAGGTTGCTCACCCATCATCTGTACTTCAGTTAGCAGGTTTTACCAATGTTTCGTCCTTAATCCAAATAACATTCTTTTAATCAAAGGTTTTTGGATTAAGGATGAAATGTCGGTAAAACCTGCCAACTGAAGTACAGATGATGGATGAGCAACCTTCCTTTGTTTTGAATAATCCCTGTACGACTGAGAGCTTAAACAAACACATGAGTCATGATCAAATCTGTCTTCATCTTATTAATAAACATGTTCTCTTTTTTTACACAAGGCTAGAGCTCAGGGTTACTATTTGAGTTTGGGCTGAGAGCTGATTGGTTGAGTGTGGGTGGTCCTATATTGTTCACTTTTCAGTCTAGAAAAGTGTTTTTTTTTTTTTTACACTGTTTCATTGTTGTGTGTTTAGAAAGTTAAGTACTCTTGCTAGAGTAAATAGATATAATACACTTCATATACATACAGTACCTATACTACTACTACTATCCAATATTACAGGTCTTCTCGGCCCTCACCTCGAGCACTCAATGCCAAACTTTCATTGCACTAATGCAGTACACCAGTGTCCTGACCTGGCACGATGTGGCGGCAGGTTCAAGACCTGCGGGACACTTGGGGGTCATATGTCAGTAGAACAGAGAAGACTGAAATAACCAACGGATAAACCCAACGGCTGGATGATGAAGGCCAAGATTATCCAAATAATCACAGCTACTAATGCCACAATCTGCCAGAATAGTGTGTAATAAAGAAGAAGAACAATATGTCATTCTTTTAAAGCGTTTATTAGACACTCAAGGAGTCTTTCAAAAATGATAAATAAGAAACAAAAAACACAAATCCAGACTGGGGATTGGGTGATAGCTGTTTACAGTAAAAAAAAAAAAAACTTACACTGCAAATTAAAGTATAATGTTTGATATCTGACTTCTATTTCCAAGAAGAGATGAAGATTGTTTTTTGTAGAAATGTCTTATGCAGTATTGCAAGAAGTGTGATTTGAGTATAAACACTGTAATATATACAGTATACAGTGAAAATATGCTGTTTATATATTGTTTTTATATTGATACTTTTCCGGGGAAAAGTAAAGTAGCGCGTTAACTATCGACAATATAGTAATGTAACGCTGGTTCTTTTTCTCAGATACATAAATGCCATTTACATGAAAAATCGGATGCATACATTTTTGATTTTCCCTTTTTTTGCACTGTGTTTTTAGTGATGGCTCAGGCTCTGTCCACTAAAACCTGTCCATGGGTTTCAGAATGACGAAGCTGTTAAGCATTAAGATGAAAATATGTTTATTTGTCCCACAGTCCAAGTTGCCATATTTCTTTTAGAATTTAGACTTCTTCATATTCAACCTGACATACTTCATAATTTTGGGAGATAGCCATGGATGATAAAACCAAAATAATGCAAAAATAATACATAATATACAGTTGCAACAGCATATATATCCATGTGTTTGCAGAGACCAGATTTACAATTTTAATAATTATAACACTGTTTTTATCTCACGAGAAACGGTATTTCATTGACTGGTGTGTGGAAGCGTACATTCAAAAGGCAAAAGTTAATTTATTAATTAATTTCTAATAGTGATTAAAACACTGTGACTAAAACTGTCAGAGAAAGGAGTCCATCATCTTAAGTATATATGGTAAGGAGATGGCCGTGAATCAAAAAAACAAAATTACGTAAACCATAACATAATATACAGTTGCAACACAATGCAGAGATCTTCCTATGTGTAACCCCAAACCAGACGGACAAAGCAGGAATTTCAAACCGTCATTTAAACCAAATGAGATGCAGCGCGACACGGGACACATCCCTTTAGCGCATGGTCAGCGGATTGAGCCGACCACATGTGCGTACAACTTCCACATGTCTAACCATAAATACATATTACATCAACATATAGAGTGGAGTATTTCAGCACTCTCTGTCATGAGGAAGACGCTAATAACATGGACGCTGTGGTTTGTGCTGCAAGTTTAGAACATGTTACGCTCAGTTTGACAGGACGGAAAAATTTGACGTGCATTTGTGAGGTTGTATTTATGTTGCATAATGGGAGTGGGAGTATGCACATCAGTTAGATATATATAAAAAAAATCAAAGCGACAACAGTTAAATAATATGAAAAAAATTATTAAAATAATGGAGAAAATAAATATATTGTTAGAAAAGAATTATACATTTGAACAAAACAAAAAAACAGATAAAGAGGCTGCAGTTCGTCTTTAATAATATTTAATAATATTTGTTTTATACATGTTGAAGAAAAGGGAAAGCAACATCCATCCATCCATCCATTTTCTCCCCTTTAATCCATTTCTGGGTCGGGGGGGTGGCAATCAGAGATGCCACCCAAGTCACAGAGCACCTGCCCATCACTGATCCTCTGCAGGTGGTGAGTCCACAGGAGGACTATGCTCTGTCAATGTGAGCATAGCCATGATCTCTCAGCGGGGGCTTTTTGGGCAAAGTGGGGTTAAGTGTCTTACCCAAGGACACAACGACAGCAGACATCAATGGGAGTCGGTGTCAAGGTGGGAATTGAACCCACGAACCCATTCTAAAGGCCAATGCTCTACCAACTGAGCTACTGTCGCCCCCAAGCAACATATGATTTATTTTTCTTCTTTCACTCCTTTTGATTTTTGAGACAGGAGCACCATTTTATATGCAATTGCAAATATGTGATAAATCATTATTCATACATACATAAAGCTGTGCTTTAAAGGCGCTATACCCGTTTCTGCAATGTTTGAATGTTTAGCACCGCCCCCCAACTCGCTCACAGGCTTCTCATTTCCCCTACGCTCTCATAACACGGAGCCACCTAGTTTTATTTGCGATCTGATACGTATGCTAACATTAGCATTAGCGCAACTTGTAAGCTGTGCAACAATCACTGATGAAATGGTACTAAAGCAACGCACTGCTAACACAATATATAAGTAAAAGAATACCATTAGTTTCGCGTCCGAATGTATTCATTTAAACATTAGAATATATTCTAATATTTAATTATAATTTATTATACAGCTCCTCACAGCAGCAGCACTCCATTGACGTGAATGTAATTCTTCCGATCATTTTTTCTTGATAACAGAACTCTCAAACCAATAATGACCGCAGTCCCAATGCAATCTCTGTTTGTAATTCAGGTGTGTAAAATACTGCCATTACTTTGCAAGTACAACAAGCTATCAGCGCCTGTCACTACGCTGTGCAGTTTCTCTGCACACTTGTCTGTGTAGAGAAGCTAGCGGAGCTAGCGCAGCTAGCCACGCTCAATAAACAAATACATATCAATCAATCAACACCATTAAACGTCAATCGGACAATACAGTACACATATACATCCTAAACACACATGCACGGACGATTTCAGAATTTGCTGTCAACGTTTTCATGACAAAAATACTGTTTTAAAGTGACAAAAAGCGATCGCGAAAAACCCGGAAGTTACCATGAAACAGCTAGCTAGCTTAGCTGTTACCTGCCTAGCACGTCCCGGTGAAACCTTTGGGAGCTAACTATTTTATTTGCAGTCATTAAATACATTTCTAATTATAAGGGTTGTCTAATATTTGTTCAAATATGTATATATTTTTTAATTTTGGAATTATATTCGAATTTTGAAGTCGAAGCCCTGGTGTTAAGCAGCGCTGTAGAGGCTAGAGGACGCAGGCTGCTCGCTGCTCGTTCTGTGAGCGGAGGAGAAAGAGCGGCCCGCTCAGACTCTACTCAGCACTTTTCACTGCCTGAATTTCATACACAGTGGAATCAATGACCTCAAGTTTTCAATTAAATTATGTATTATGATGCAACTTGTATGTAGTAAACAGTATTTTTATGAACTACTTAGAAAAAAAATCGGGTATAGCTTCTTTAAGTTTACATGTGAAATGTATTTTTCTCAGACAAAATGAGACCCATGCAGCCAATACGACATTGTAACTCCAAATTCTTACTGTACGAGGTCACTGTTAGTGCTAATGCTAACGGGCTCTTAAGCGTTTAGAGGATGTTGCATAATGCTCTGTTGGATATCCATGGGATGAGATTAAGTAAGTACGTTTTTCTTTTCAAACATATATAAAAAAATTAAAATAAAATACAAGCAAGATATAGACATTCATTTTGAAAAATACAGTTAGAGAAGAGGTTGGACATACACACACACAAAGACCTAAGACACTCTGAAGCGAAGGGAAGGTTTATTGATTTTAAACATTTATTGTATGGATCATAAGCTTGGACATACATTTTTGTTTTTCTCTTGATCAAATCAGGAAAGTTATGCTTGAATTTAAACAGAACTGAAACGGTTTGTAAACATACAGCATGTACTTTAATAATTATCATTAATTGTGTTTTGGGTTCATTATTTCATTGTCCATGTTCATTACTGTCATGTCATGGTAGCATTTTGGCCAGATGAGAAGAGGTTACGCTGAAATTATGAAACCGATAACAAAGCATGACGTTTACACGCCCAAGTTCCACAATAGATGGAATTATATACCGCATCTAAAAACATTCTAACTTCTCTCATAGTTGAGGTATACCTATGACGGAAATTATAAGCCTCTCGGATCTTTTTTAGTGGGAACACAATTGTTGGCTGACTAAATACTTTTCCCCCCACCCTATATGTGATATTTGTTTGGAGAAATGGAACTTGTTTGATTTGCAGGACATTTTGTAGATAAGTGTGAAGTGGCTGAGATGAAATTGAACCCATTAAAGCCGAAAAGATTGTTTTTGACCATGCGGGCGGCATAAAATACGTGCGGGCGGCACGGTGGCTGAGTGAATAGCACACTCTATGACATCTGCTTGTTGTGACTCTATGACGTCTGCTTGTTGTGACTATGATGTCTGCTTGTTGTGACTCTATGATGTCTGCTTGTTGTGACTCTATGACGTCTGCTTGTTGCGACTCTACGATGTCTGCTTGTTGTGACTCTATGATGTCTGTTTAGCTTATTCTAGTTTAGAGCATGTATCCGAGGCCCAGGTTTCACAGACTATTCAATCCTTAAAACCATTCAAAACAAAAGATGTATTTGGTATAGACCCATGTCCACTGAAAGAACTTGGCACGTCATTAATCACTCCAATAACTAAGATCCTAAATCAGTCTATCACAGAAGTAATCTATCCTCAGGTCTGGAAATCAGCTGCTGTCATTCCAGTCTTTAAAAATGGAGACCGCTTCTCAGTATGCAATTACAGACAAATCAGCATCATACCTACAGTCTCTAAGGTGGCGGAGAAACTTGTTGCACAACAAACAATCCCACATCTGAACACCACTGCATTTACACTCCGTCCCATGCAATTTGGTTTCCGGGCAAACCATTCCACAGAGACAGCTAATTGTTTTTTTATTGAAAACATAAAACAGCAATTGGACAAAGGTGATATGATTGGGGCAGTTTTTCTTGATTTCAAAAAAGCTTTTGACACAGTCGACCATTAAATACTCCTCTCAAAACTAAGTGTTGCGAGCTCGGAAGCACTTAGCTAGAATCTCACTATATTTTCAATGAGAACTATACAAATAAATAATACCAGCAACGCCACCTTAGATTTTGGCCTAAGGAACCATTAAGAAGTTTATCCCCGCATCACTAGACCCCAGGTTCGTTTGGATATGGAGAGAGACAGAGGCAAATCTAACAAAATATAAGTTTATTTAAATAGTTGACAAGTTTAATTGATTATTCTAATTAACACACTCTACAATCACAGCACACACACACTCCCATTCATCCTCAGTCATACTGCATGCATCCCAGAACAATACAATAAACAGCCAGATAAACCAAAAAAAAGAGAAAAGAAACAATTCACTTTTAAAAGTGTCCCAACTACAGCAGCCGTTGCGTTCAGCCACACTAGGGCCGGAATTTTGTTACCTTGTGGGTAGAGGAATAAAAAGAAGCACTGGTTTGATTGTCCTTAGTCGAGGTGCGTGGAGGATTAGAGGCGCTGGATGGGATACGCGTCCTGCAGTTCCGCGGCCACCATAGATTTATATACTCCCACTCACAAGGTGCCTCTAGATTTAAAAGGCCAGACGATAGTGCAAAAGACCCCACTTGGAAGGGGAGGTCGGAGACAACAGGAATCCTAAAACATTATTGTGTATTAGAAACAAACTCCTATGTACGTATTGTTCAGGAGGCGCACAGAGTTAAACATACCGTTGCAGATTGAAGCGCTCCGCGCACGAGCCGCCCCGGCCCGTGACAGCTCACACTGGGACAAGCCTTTACGCACGGCAGTAACGTCCACGCCCAAGGGCCCGGTGAAGGAAAGCAGGCACAGCAGCGGTGTGCGCGCCAAGACGCCGGTATGCTACAAAACACGATTTTAGGATAATCTAACTCATATTTTAATCACTACGCAGTACTCACCAAAAGCGCATACGACGATCGCGTGGTTCAATTTCGCGGCCTCTCGCCTTGTGCAATTGAACCGTGGTAGTTTGGTAGCGAGACGCTGATCACAACACCTGCTCTGTCCCGGGACAAGTCACTAGACGTCAGAGGCGGAAGTGGTCGGGCCGAAGTAGGACGCGCCTCTATAAAGAGCCGGACCAAACTCTGATTGGCTAACCAGCGGGAGTGCGCACCACTACATTCCACCCCTCCCCCCTAAATCGTCGCCCCGACGATCGACCTTGATAATGCCGACTACTCGGCCTAACAGTATCCAGACCTGCACTCAAGAGATACTGGCAGAACGTGGCAAGTTATGTGGGTTTGGATGGCGTCCAGCTGTGGCACGCACAGACCTACGCACTCCTGTGTTGTCAACAGGCATAACAAAAAGGGGACCAAGAGAGCTCTGTGCCAGCAGGTCAGCTGCTAGCTCGCTGAAACCTGCGGGAGGCAACTGTGGTGTGTCTTGGGCCAGTGGGCCGACCACTGGCTCTCTTGGGACCACTGGATGTAGCTGACCGGGAGTGGCTTGGGCTGGAGGCGATTGCAAAGCACTTGGAGCCTGTACAGAAAGCAATAAGTCACCATCACAGGACAACTCATCGGACTGGTGCCGCAAGATGGCAACAGGGGCCTCACTGGGAACTACCTGCAAGGGTGTGACCCCATGCAGCAGTTTCAGTGCAGAACGATGGACTCGCTTCACAGAGGTTTGATTCCTCACAGGGGCAATGGTGTAAACTGCCCCACCCCGAGAGGGCGCCTGCAAGACAACAAAAGGCTCGGACAACCACATATCACGAGTCTTACATCGACCCCTAACACCCCAGTTTCTCAGCAGCACGATCTGACCATTTCTCAATGGAGCATCTCGCACATTCTGGTCATGCTGGTCTTTTCTGCGATCAGCAGCTTGCTTGGAGCGTGTCCTGGCACGCTCAAATGCTATTTCTAACCGAGCTTGATGTTCAATAATCCAGGCATGGGGTTCTCCCCCCACAGGGTCTTCAACCCTCCCCAACAAAAAGTCAACCGGTAGTCTCGGCTCCTGGCCGAACATCAAGAAGAACGGAGACTCCCCGGTGGACTGATGGGGAGTTGTGTTGTACGCGTACAACAACTGGGGTAAACAAGAGCACCAATCGCGCTTCTGGGATTCAGGCAGTGTACGAAGTAAGTTGTGCAATGTTCTATTGAACCTCTCACACTGGCCATTTCCCATAGGGTGGTAGGGCGTTGTGCGCGATTTGGTGATCCCATAAAACTCACAAAGTTGTTGGACCAACCTGTTCTCAAATGAACGCCCCTGGTCGGAGTGGACCCGAACAGGGACCCCAAATTTGGAGAACCATTCATTCACCAAGACATGGGCCACGGTGGGAGCACGCTGGTCCCGGGTTGGAACGGCTAGGGTGTACTTGCTAAAAACGTCTGTTATAATTAACACGTTTTCAACCCCACCTCGGGACGGCTCCAATAATGTGAAGTCTATTGCGATGGTCTCGTTGGGCTATGAGGCCAATAGATGACCCATAGGGGCATGTGCTGGAGGACAAGAATCCTTCGCAACCTGACACCTCTCACATTCTCGACACCACTGTGCCACATCTCGAGCCATCCCTGGCCAATAGCAGCGGGTTCGAAGAAGGGACAGGGTTCGCTCAACACCCTGATGGCCATGCTCCTGGTGGACTTGATTTAAAACGTCCTTCATCAAGGCGTTAGGCAGGAGTAGTTGGAGCACAGTTTCACCCCCATCAGGACGAAGGGTCTGTCTATAAACAACCCATCCCTCTCAACTAAGCGGTCCCACTGGCGAAGCAACCCCTGGGCGGGCAAGGACATCTGCTGTCGCTCTGCATAGCCAGGTGGCCTTTTGAGTTTCCACAAGGAGACCACTTCCTGAATAACCGGGTCACTCTCCTGAAGAGCACGGACGTCAGAGGTTGTGTGTCCAGGACAGGCTGCCACCACAGCCTGAACAACTTCAACCTGTGGTTGGTCCACAACTTCCCGGAGAGACGACGGTATTAGAGTGCCAGGCAGAACAACAGACAGGTGGCCTACACCTGTGCAATGCTGACGAGACAATGCATCGGCATTGCGATTGCTTTTCCCTGATCTATACCTAAGCTCGAAATCAAAAGAAGCCAGTTGGGCTGCCCAACGCTGTTCGGTGGCCCCTAGCTTCGCCGTCGTGAGGTGGCTCAATGGATTGTTGTCCGTGAAGACTACACACTTATGTCCTAATAGGTATTCCCGAAACTTTTCGGTCATGGCCCATTTTAGCGCCAGCAGCTCTAACTTCATAGAGCTGTAGTTAGACATATTTCGCTCAGGGGGGCGCAAGCCTCTGCTAGCATAAGCGATGGGCCGCACCTTCCCGCCCTGCTCTTGCGAAAGTACTGCCCCTAAACCACTATGACTGGCATCGACCTCCAGAACAAACGGTAGCGAGAAGTCTGCGTAAGCCAGTACAGGCGCGGTGCAGAGCTTCTTCTTTAGAGCGAGGAAACTCTCCTGGCACTCTTCGTCCCAAAACTGCACCTCCCCTTTGGCCACGTTTCTCCTTCTCTGACCAGACAACTGTGCTACCCGATGATGTAATGGGGCAGCCAATTTGGCAAAGCCCTCCACAAACCTCCGGTAATAGCTCGCAAACCCTAAAAAGGAGCGGAGCTCAGAGACTGTGGTGGGAACCGGCCAATGTTTGACGGTGGCAAGCTTATCAGGGTCAGTGGAGACACCTTGAGCAGAAATAATGTGACCCAGGTAACGAACCTCTCGCCTGAAAAAGCTGCACTTTGAGAGCTTTACCTTCAAACCCTCCTGTTGTAAACGACCCAGTACTCCCTCCAGCCGCTGCAGATGCTGCTGCACACTAGACGAAAAGACCACAATATCATCAAGGTACAACAACAGTGACTCCCCCTGTTGGTGTCCAAAGATCCTCTGCATCAGCCTTTGGAAGGTACTGGGTGCGTTACACAAACCGAAGGGCATCCGGTTCCACTCAAAAAGGCCAAAGGGAGTGACGAATGCAGTTTTTGGCTTATCGGCTTCAGTGACTGGAACCTGGTGGTAGCCACTCGCTAGGTCCATGGTTGAGAACCAGCAGGCACCTGTAAGACTGTCTAGAGTTTCCTCAATCCTAGGGAGAGGAAAGGCGTCCTTACGAGTCTTAAGGTTTAACTGCCGGTAATCTACGCAAAGTCGGAGACTGCCCTCCTTTTTGCGAACCAACACTATCGGTGACGCATAGGGACTAGAGCTCTCTCGGATGATTTGAGTGTCTAACAGTTTGTGTATGTGCTCTTTAACCAGTTCGTATTCAGATGGAGGGATGCGTCGATGTCGTTGGCGGACAGGGGCATCGTCCAACAATGGGATGTCATGCGAAATGAGACTGGTACATCCCAAATCCTGATCTGATGTCGCAAAGACAGAAGAGTAGTGTCGGAGGAGGGCCCGAGCTGCACCTTGCTCCTCCTGAGGCAAGCTCGACAAATCGACCGCGTTAATTTGGTCTACCACCGTAGACACTGCATGGGACGCTACCTGTGCGGAGAAAAACGGGACGTCGTCTACTCCTGCTGGCATACTGGCCACATGTACATGGTCAAGGGTACCCATGACAGTGTGGGGGTGGAGCAGCACCTCAGTAGTACCCACATTGACTATGGGAATATATACTGTGCCCCGCATAACATGGACCAGTGCCGGCGAAGCTAGCAACCCAGCTGGTAAACCGAATTCTGGAGGCTCGAACAACACCGTGGAGTTCGAAAACTGCTCAGAACAGGTGGCTGTTACGACCTTCATAGAGCCTCCAGGGATGCGACAGGCCCTCTTCCCGCGCATCCTAACTTTGCCAGGATGGACTACTGGAGCTTGTAGGCTAGCTTTGTGGCATCTCTGCATGGCTTCCATGAGAAAGGAAGGACATGATTCTAAAGGCCTGTGAAAGAGTGAAGGGCCGTACTCGCCAAACAGCTCTTGGTAACACTTTTGAATGATGTTCATTCCTAAAACACCAGGTGCCTGCACAGGTGTAGTTCCGGGAAGGTCCCTCACCACCAGGACACCACAGTGAGGCATCTGCTTGCCACACAAGACAACGTCAAGCTCCAGGTAACCTATGTATGGGATGGACAAACCATTAGCGGCCGTAAGCTTCAGCCAATGGCAAGCCTTGAGTCGCTCCTCCCCGAGAGGAGCAAAATGTTTCATGAAGAAACTTTCCGTGATTGTAGTCACCATAGACCCTGTATCCACAAGGCACGGGACGGAGACTCCACTCATGCCCACCTTGATATGTGGACAGGAGGAAACTAGTTTTGGTGCGTCGTCGAAGCTATTAAAAACATGGTCTAAGCCAGTGACTGCCCCACCTGAGCCGTGGCCCTGCAACCCGGTGGGCACTAGTTTCCCGGATGACTATGTGACTGAGCGTGTCCCTGCCTCGGCAGCTGCGAACGAGGGGGTGCACGCTCCCCATCACAGTCCCAGGAGATGTGTCCAGGCTGACGGCATCGCCTACAAATGATTGGGCCAGAGCGCGGAGAGCGGGTACGCTGGTGGGGATTGTGAGATCCCTGTAAACGAGCCACGCTCTGGGTAAGATTATCAAGTTGCTCCTGTTGTCGGTGCAACATTTGCTTCAGGTCACTTACTTCAGAAGCCTGGGCAGTGTTAGTACGCTGAGACCCACCCTGAACGGCGTACTGTATACCAAAAGTGGAGGGGACAGAATTGCTGCGACCACGCACTCCCGCTGGCATCCCCTCACGCTCCCACCTTAGTGCCTCACCTCTGACATCGAGTAAAGTTGCTGTGGGTGTGTTACGAACATACTGTTTTTAACTCACGGCGGAGCGCGCAGTCTAAGACCTACTCAACGAATTGGTCGCGAAGTAATGTTTCTGCATTATTCATATTATTAGGAGCGCGCTGCTTTACCCCCTCCATTAAAGCCATAAGCGCGAGGGAATACTCGAGCAAGCTTTCACTCTCTTGCTGGCGGCGCGAGAAAAACGCCTCCTGTAGCGAAACATAGGATTCAACGCAACCATAGAGGTCCTGCAAAATTGAGATAATTTTATTTGGATCGGAGCGCTCTGCACTCGGTCGATACTTGATTTCATCCTTGGCCTCCCCTTCCAAGTGGTCATACAAGAAAAATGCCTTGTCTGCGGCAGATAAGTGCCTAGCGCGCATAGATGCCTGAGCTTCCTCTAGCCACTCACTAAAGCTAGTACCAGACCTACCTCTAAACATGGGGCATTTTCTATCCCGTGGCACGAAAATTAGACGATCCCCAATGGTGGGATTCGATGCAGGAACAGCAGTAGTGGGCGGGCTTGAGGTTGAAGCCGTCTCAGAGCCTGTAACGGGCACCGATTGTGTACGCTCACTACGTAACTGTTCATTTTCAGCCCTCAACTGAGCCAACTGCTCCCGTAACTCCTGCAAAGCTTCCTCCATAATTGAGAAAAAGGGCAAAACAAACTGCTGTAGTGTCCACTATACAAAAATGTTGATCAGGGTGTAAACACGAATGAGCTAATCTCACAGCTACAATAGCAGTAACCTACAGGTGTTGAACTCAGTAATTAAAAATATATGCAAACAATGGTTCACACAAAGAAAAATATAATCATGCAAATATACAAAAACACAGCAAAACATGCACAGAAATAATGTATAACCTCACACAGTAAACAAATGCTTAACACTAATATTCACTTTTGTTCAACCCCCAATTAACTACCATTTAAGGCAGAGTATTAGTAACATTCTAAATGCCCTGATTTAGCAAACTAAACAAAAACAAATATAAAATGAACAAACAAAAAGAAAAAAAGTTTTTGCCTTTGTCCTCTCGATCCAATCCTGCCAGCAACGCCAAGTTTGTTGCGAGCTCGGAAGCACTTAGCTAGAATCTCACTATATTTTCAATGAGAACTATACAAATAAATAATACCAGCAACGCCACCTTAGATTTTGGCCTAAGGAACCATTAAGAAGTTTATCCCCGCATACCTAGAACACAGGTTCGTTTGGATATGGAGAGAGACAGAGGCAAATCTAACAAAATATAAGTTTATTTAAATAGCTGACAAGTTTAATTGACTATTCTAATTAAAACACTCTACATTCACACACACACACACTCCCATTCATTCTCAGTCACACTGCATGCATTCCAGAACAATACAATCAACAGCCAGATAAACCAAAAAAAAGGGAAAAGAAACAATTAACTTTTAAAAAGTGTCCCAACTACAGCAGCCGTTGCGTTCAGCCACACTAGGGCCGGAATTTGGTTACCTTGTGGGTAGAGGAATAAAAAGAAGCCCTGGTTTGATTGTCCTTATTTGAGGTGCGTGGAGGATTAGAGGCGCTGGATGGGATACGCGTCCTGCAGTTCCCGCGGCCACCACAGATTTATATACTCCCACTCACAAGGTGCCTCTAGATTTAAAAGGCCAGACGATAGTGCAAAAGACCCCACTTGGAAGGGGAGGTCGGAGACAACAGGAATCCTAAAACATTATTGTGTATTAGAAACAAACTCCTATGTACGTATTGTTCAGGAGGCGCACAGAGTTAAACATACCGTTGCAGATTGAAGCGCTCCGCGCACGAGCCGCCCCAGCCCGTGACAGCTCACACTGGGACAAGCCTTTACGCACGGCAGTAACGTCCACGCCCAAGGGCCCGGTGAAGGAAAGCAGGCACAGCAGCGGTGTGCGCGCAAAGACGCCGGTATGCTACAAAACACGATTTTAGGATAATCTAACTCATATTTTAATCACTACGCAGTACTCACCAAAAGCGCATACGACGATCGCGTGGTTCAATTGCGCGGCCTCTCGCC
Organism: Knipowitschia caucasica; assembly: GCA_964034765.1. Taxonomy (NCBI): domain Eukaryota; kingdom Metazoa; phylum Chordata; class Actinopteri; order Gobiiformes; family Gobiidae; genus Knipowitschia; species Knipowitschia caucasica. The sequence continues at coordinate 13,837,866 of OZ035825.1, read as the reverse complement.
TTGTGCAATTGAACCGTGGTAGTTTGGTAGCGAGACGCTGATCACAACACCTGCTCTGTCCCGAGACAAGTCACTAGACGTCAGAGGCGGAAGAGGTCGGGCCGAAGTAGGACGCGCCTCTATAAAGAGCCGGACCAAACTCTGATTGGCTAACCAGCGGGAGTGCGCACCACTACATAAGCAAATTCAATTTCTCCTCAGAGGCGATAAAATGGATGTAATCCTATCTGAAAAATCGCTTTCAGTCAGAATCAAGGACTACAACTCTCCTCCTCTTTCATTAAAAACAGGTGTTCCACAAGGTTCAAATTTGGGTCCATTGTTATTTCCCCTCTATATAAATGACCTTCCTTCTGTCTGTCCTAGTTGCGTCAGCATTCAAACGTATGCTGATGACACTGTTATTCATGCACATGGCAAACACCCATCACAAGTGGCTGGAAAACTCACAAAGTCTTTGGTCCATATTAAAGATTGGTTAAATCAGTCATGCTTAAAACTCAACGTTAATAAAAACAGTCTATGGTTTTTTTCCAAGTCCAATACCACAGATCAATGGTCAGATGTTTTAATTGCAGGTGAAACATTGAAAATGGTTTCAGAATACAAATATCTGGGCATCACAATAGATTCAAATCTCACATTCAAAACACAAGTGAAAAAGGTCTGTAAGCAAGTCAAATTCAATCTATCAAATGTCCGGTTCATCAGGTCACAACTATCTCTGCAAGCAGCAAAAATGTTTATGCATTCCATGGTCCTATCTCACATCACTTACTGTTTAACAACTTGGTCACAGGCAAATAAAACAACATTAAAACCAATAGAATCATTATACAAACGGACAATAAAAGCACTGGACAAAAAACCCTTACGACATCATCACTGCAATATTCTTCAAAAGCACAGGCTTTTTAACTGGGACAATCTCATTAAGTTTTCAAATCTCTGTTTAACATATGAAATAATCCACAATCCGTCATCTCCTCCACTCAGTCAGTTTGTCCACATAAGGAACACCGCTGTGTCTCAGAGAGGAACCAGAGGGGACTGCCCGGTTCCTCTGAGACGGAGCGCCTTCAGTCAGAGCCTTCTCTGTAACCGCTGCCAGAGACTGGAACTCCACCCCAGCAAACATCAGAGATATCACACCATACTCACTATTCAAATTACATCTGAAAAACTTGTTAATAACACAGCAGACATGTAACCATTAGTCCAGGCAATTTACTCATTGCGTTGTAAATATCTTTTGTATGTGAAGTTGAACTGTGTTTTTTATTTTATGATTTATGTGTGCTTGTTCTCCCTGACTGTCTGTGTTTTCTGTATTTTATTATTGTATGACTTTTATCTTTAGAGAGACCATGTACACCTGTCCAGGCCCTGCAGATGAAAAATAGCCTGCTTGGATAATTCTGGTGCATTTACAGTAATGTTTTATTAATGCACAATGTCCCTGTCAACTAAACTAATAAAATAAAAAGTATCCATAGCAACCTTGCAGATGAGATAAGATAAGAAAACTTTATTGATCCCACAATGTATGGTATTTACAAAGGGCTCTGTTGCCATGGCGACCCTTTGACATGTCATTTGGAACACTGTGATGTCATCTCCGGATTCGTTGAGATGGGAGAGAGGCCAGGCCTGGACCCAGAGCAGAGACACCCCCCCAGACACAAGAGAGGACATTTCTTCAAGCAAAGTAAGAAGACAGGAAGTTCAAGGTAACGGTAACACAGAGATCATGGTTGTTCATGAAGAGATCTCTCGCCTTCTTGAGGTTGAAAAAACCCTGGAAGAGCAGCTGAAAGTCAACGCTGAACAGAAGCAGAGACTGAATGAGCTGCAGCAGACTATCCACGAGCGAGACGCCAAAGTTAATGAGCTCGAGGAGTTCTTGGAGCAAAGAGACGCCCTCATTGAATTCGGGAAAGGTCTGCTCCAGAAAATGGACAAAGACACCAAGGATCTGGCTCGGGAGGTCCGCAACAGGGTCAATGCTTATGTGGGAGACCTCATGAAGGAAAAGATGGAACTCCAGAATAGCTGTGTCTTCTTTAAAGAAAGACCAGGCCTATCTGCGAGACCAGCTGGACCAAGCGGACGAGCAGCATCAGCAAGATCAGGATCGAAATGAGAAGCTTGAGGCTGAAGTTTCCAAAATGAAAAATCGACTGATGCGGCAGGAACTGACAGAACAGGAACTCACACAGACTGTTCTAGAGAGAAACGCCCTCCAGAGTAAAGTAAATGAACTGAAGGAGTTCTTGGAGCAAAAAGACGCCCTCATTGACTTTGGGAAGGATCTGCTCAAGAAGAAGGACAAAGACACCAACGATCTGGCTCGGGAGGTCCGCAACAGGGTCAATGCTTATGTGGGAGACCTCATGAAGGAAAATATTGAACTCCAGAATTGCAGTGTCTTCATAAAGAAAAGACCAGGCCTATCTGCGAGACCAGCTGGACCAAGCAGACGAGCAGCATCAGCAAGACCAGGATCGAAATGAGAAGCTTGAGGATGAAGTTTCCAAATTGAAAGACGAACTGAAGCGGCAGGAACTGACAGAACAGGAACTCACACAGACTGATCTAGAGAGAAACGCCCTCCAGAGGACAGTAGATGAACTGAAGGAGTTCTTGGAGCAGAGAGACGCCCTCATCGACTTTGGGAAGGATCTGCTCAAGAAGAACAAAGAGTTCAAGGATCTGGCTCGGGAGTTTCGAAACAAGGTCAATGCTTATGTGGGAGACCTCCTGGAGAATTACATCCATCTAAAGGATCACTGTGTGGACTTGGAGGATGCTGGGGTACGTCTGCAACAAAAACTGGACAAAGCAGACCAGCAACATTTAGAAGATGAAGTTAGAAATACAGAGCTGGAATCTGAACTTGCGAAGATGAAGAAGCTCCAGCAACACCAGCAGCAGAAGATCCAGGACCTAGAAAGAACAAGTCAGGATCTGGAGGAGCAGTTGGACGAGGCGGAGAGATACCATATTCAAGACGAGGTGGAAAACCTGAAGAATGTGGGTGAACTTGGAGAGACACAAAGAAAACTGAAAATGTCTGAAGCTGAGAACAAGGCCCTGAAAACAGAGATACAAAATGAGCAGGACAAGATTAAGAAGAAGACGAAGAAGAGGAGCTGGTGGAAGTGTTGGGAGTAATCACCTCCGGACACCACTGTAGTGTTTGCATCTTGACCCCGTTTAAGCTAACGGGTTGAGGTGCTACACACATACAGGGGCCGGGGGTAGAGAGGAGGGAGGTTGGGGTTTAGAATGCTAGATTAGATTGACTCAAAACATTGTCTAAGGTCAACAAACCAAAGTATGTGGAGAGAGGGGAGACGTTCTTCTTCTTTCAGGCGTGCAGGGTAAGGCCGTCTGTGCATTTACAAGAAACCTGCCCCAATGGAAGAGGAAACATCTCTGCTCTAGCCGTGATATTTTGGAATGATGATTTGGATCAATGAATGAATCAATCTAACATGTTCTAGCCACTACTTTCATCCGTCCCAGTCTTCCGCTTAATCCATTGCTTCGTGGCAATGTATAAAGCGCAGACTTCTCCCTCCACAAACTATTCAGACTCCGGATCCTCTCGACGAAGAAATACAACCCAGCAAACATCTGCATCATGAAATAAACAAAATAAATACAGCATCATAAAAATGTATCCAAGTGTTTTCATTTGATTTAAGAATCTTAAGTCTACAGCCCAAACATGGGGTAATCAAGCACTGCTAGCTTTCTTTACTTTTTTGTCTGATCTAAGCCCTGTTGTTTGTTTTTGTATTAGGATGACGTTTAGGATGTTATGGTCTGATTTGTTAGCGACATTTAAGTTTTACAAGACTTTGTTACGGTGGAATGCGGCGACAGTAGCTCAGTTAGTAGAGCATTGGCCAATGGCCCTGAAGGTCGTGGGTTTTCTCCCCCCCACAAGACCTACTCCAACTGCTACCACTCATTTTCTGCTGTTGTTGTGTCCTTGGGCAAGACACTTAACCCCCACATTAGCCGAAGTCTCCGCTGAAACACCAAGGCTGTGTCACCGTTGACGGAGCAGCCATCTTCCTGTAGACCCACCACTCGCAGAGGATCAGAGAGTCCCTCTGATTCTCTGCGAGTGGTGGGGTCTACAGGAAGATGGCTGCTCCGTGGGATGGGTGCTATGAGCATTGGGTGCAGCTCTCATTGCCACCCCCCTGACCCAGAAATGGACTAATAAAGGGGATGAAAATGAACAAATGAAATACTTTGGAACAACCACACTATTTCTATGTATGAAACACACAGTACTCCAGCTGTATTCCACTCATTTTCATATTTGTTTCTATAGTTGTGTAACACCTACGAGGGGTAATTACAGGGTAAAAATTCCTATCAATATCCTATGGACCAGAATCAATCAGCTAAGTTCGTCTACTGGAGTAAAAGTTGGATTACAGAACGTAAGACGCTAATAAAGAAGCCACAGACCAGTGAATAAGTTTAAATTGCCGGCTTATTATTGAAAAAATAGACAAAAGACAATGGACATACAATAAACATTAAATTCAAAACACTTAACCCTTTAATTAGTTAAGTTCAACCTTCTAATTAAACCTTTGCTTTGATTTAACCTTGGTTTAGTATCAGTTTTAGTATCAGGTTGCAACCTTTTATTTTTGTTTTAGTTCTCTTTCAGTAGTTCTCAGTTGAGATTTAGTTCAATTGATTGAGTTAACTCAGTTTAGTTCAAATCTAGTGAAATTCACCTTTAAGTTCACCATTCAAAGAAAAGTGGATACCATTGTAAAATGTACAACTCGGTAATAATCCTTCAAAATAAAATACAAAATATCAACTGAAGATGATTCAGCAAAAGACTGAATAAAGCTGTATACCACAGTATCAAAATAAAAATAGTGTCTTTGTTCTTCAGACTCCGATTTACTTTCTTTGAATTAACAGTTAAATGTTCTCGAGTCCACTGCCTCTTTGCAGAAGTTTGGATGAATCCTACCAGTTCAGAAGGAGTATGAGTTCAGTCCAACAGAGGGTGTTAACTCTCAGATGGATGTAGTTCAGAAGGTCCAGGGAAGGCTCGCCATCTTGTTTCAACCTCGTGCTCAGAGATGATATAAAGTTGGCTATTTCTCCAACCCACTCTGAATGGCCTACCGTAAACAACATAAAATGTGCATAAATACACATAATACATAGTCAGGTAGATCGAAAATAAAGAAAAGTCTTCTCTCTGTCTCAACTGGTGCTTGCAAAATGGCTGCTATCAGCACTATCCAGACAGTGAACTTGTGCACACTTGGGTTAGTCTTCGCTAAAATTTGGATTGTGTGCTCATATTCTACTAGAAAATAATCTTAAATAACAAATATCAGCACTTAAGCTTCACATTTCCATAAAAATATTATTACAAAACAGATTTACATTAACACAAAATACAATTCTTATTTTCACTCACCAAGTCCCGATTCTCCACAGTACAACTTGCCTCGGTCACAGGACAAGGTGAAAAACCAAAAATACTCTTCTTTAACTTTCTTTCAAACAAAAAAATATCTCTCTACGACTCAAGACTCAAATATTTCTTCACAAAAATCAGTTTTAAACACTTTTTACTCAAATATCTTTAAACTCTTATCTCTTTCTTGTCTCCTTCTCTCCTTCTGCCCGCGTCTGCTTCTGGCGAGTTCTAGAACAATCCGGTTGGCCGTTGCTAGTCACATGGGTCACACATGGGACGTGCAACTACTTGTCTTTCAAAATAAAAGTACAAAGATATTTTTTTAAACAAAACAACCATGAATTTGCATATTTTTTTAGCTTGTTGAGATACTAATGAATAGAGTAATATATTATAGACGTTTTTAATGACCATTTAACATATTGACATATTTATTGACTTTTAATCTGTTGTAGTTATTGATGTTTTATTAACATGCTTTTACTTTGACGGTCACACTATTAACCTGGGTTACACCCTCCCCTCTTAACTCTATGCAAGTCCCTTTGCATAATGCCTACTTTAAACTACTTTGACTTCGTGTAGTTCAATAGAACCTGTTACAGCTTCACTCAGGCTTTGGAAAAGGGATTGAACAATGTTTATGAGAGGGTTACCCAATTGAGGGTAGGTTAACTGTTTGGGCATCCTTCTTTCTCTGAGGGATCTTCTGATATCTTGCTCTTTGTTGGGATTGTTTGTTCCTTCAACATTGTTTACATAATTCTTTCCGTTTCTTTCATTTTCCATTGTCTCCTTTTCCTTTATTTCAACGTTTGTCTTTTCTCCATTTGTTCCTTCCTTTTCAGGTGCAGGTATATTTTCCTTTGGAGGTAGGTATTCCACTTCAGGTAAGTTTGCAAGTTCTTGTTCATTTCCTTTTTCAGATTCTTTGTCCATTTCATTTTCCTTTTCACAATCGGGTGTTTTGTCATATTCAGGTATTTTGTCACTTTCAGGTATTTCGTCACTTTCAGGTATTTCGTCACTTTCAGGTATTTTGTCATCATCGGTTTCATTGTCACTATCGGGTAAGCTTTCATTTTCAGAGTTTTCTATGTCTTTTGGAGCAGTGTCAGGGATTTCTACAGTAACTGGGAAAGACTTTTCTGAGGTTGGTTGCTCAACTGAAGGATTTTGGTAGGTTTTTGGAGGATGGACTACCCTGTACTCCTCAACTGTCCTTGAGATTTCTTTAAGAGGACCTGGAATGTAATACTGAGGGTAGATATATTCTTCCTCGAACTCACTTTCAAGCTCAGGTTCTGAATCGGTTGTTGGATGTTGGCGTGTGCTAGGCCTGCGGGGCTTTTCTTTGGCTTTCGGAGTCGTTTCAGGCAAGGTTGGCAGAAACCCGCATGGCAACAACAGGTCTCTGTGTAGAGTTCGAGTGGGACTGTTTTGGTGTTCCGGCTTAACTGTGTAAACAGGTAAGTTGTCTTTTTGGCTTACGACAACATGAACGGTGGATTCCCACTTGTCAGCTAACTTGTTTTTTCCTCGCAGCCGGACATTTTTTACAAGCACACGATCACCAACATTGAGGACTGATTCAGTAACATGTTTGTCATATCGGGCTTTATTTCTTTCTGCAACTTTGGCAGCACTTTTTGTAGCCAAATGATAACTCTCCTGCAGATGGGTTTTTAAGGCCTTTACATACTGCGAGTGGGATTGTTGCTGACGTCGATTCAAAGGGACATTGAAGGCTAGGTCAATGGGTAGTCTGGGTTGCCTGCCAAACATTAACTCATATGGCGTATAACCGGTGCTGTCATGTTTGGTGCAGTTATACGCATGCACAAGCGGTTTGACGTAGTCGTGCCAATGTCTTTTATCCTCGTCCCTGAGAGTACCAAGCATATTCAGGAGTGTCCTATTAAATCTTTCCACAGGGTTGCCTCTGGGATGATAGGGAGTTGTTCTCACTTTCTGTATCCCTGCAAGGTCGCAAAGTTCTTTGATTGTTTTCGATTCAAAGTCTGCGCCTTGATCACTATGGATCTTCTCTGGGAACCCGTAGTGGACTATAAAGTTCTCCCACAATGCTTTTGCTACCGTTCTTGCTCGTTGGTTTGGGGTAGGTATAGCAATTGCGTACTTGGTAAAGAAATCTGTCATTACCAGGACATCCTTCGTATTGCTACGATCTGGTTCAATGCTCAAAAAGTCAATACACAGTAACTCGAGGGGTCTGGTTACTTGAATATTTACAAGGGGCGCTGCCTTTTCGGGCAATGTCTTTCTGCAGACACATCTCTGACAGGTCTTTATTTTTTGTTCGACATCAAGAGCCATTTTCGGCCAGAAAAACCTGGTTCGTGCTAGGTCAAGAGTCCGGTCAACACCAAGATGACCCATATCATCGTGAAGACTTTTTAAAACCATGTGTCTGAGGCTTTCGGGGAGAACAAGCTGATATTGGGTTTCGTCACCAACTAACCTCTTCCTGTAAAGAATTCCACTCTGCAGCTCAAGTTTGTTTAGTTCACGCAGAAGGATGGAGAGTTGTGGGATTTCATTACGGACAGTTGGTGGAGTAGTTTCACCTGTTTCAAGTTGATGTATGATTTCATTGATTGCGGGGTCATTTCTTTGATTTTGTTTCAGTTCTTCTTCTGAAATGCTTTGAATGACTGGGAAACCATTACACTGATCGAAACAGTCTGGAACAGCTTGGGCGGACATCGACAAGGATGTGACAAGAGGACAGGTAAGAGACACAGGTAAGTTTTCGAAATCAAGAGACTGGAGTACAAGGTGTTTTTCACAGATGGCCCTGACAGCGTTTGGAGGTACATGAACGAAAGGATCTGCGCCAGGTAAGTGATGGTTGACAAACTGACAAATTCGTTCTTGTTCTTTCAGGGAGACAAGGTCGTTGACTGGTTCTGGATGGGGCCGACGAGACAGACCGTCTGCATCCAAGTTCTGTTTGCCTGCCCTATACTGGAGCTGGAAGTCAAAGGAGGACAGGGCTGACAGCCAGCGGTAACTTGTCGCATCTAACTTAGCGGTTGTCAAGATGTAAGTTAGAGGATTACTGTCAGTTACTACTGTGAAAGGACTGCCGACAAGTAATCACAAAACTTTTCGGTTACAGCCCACTTGAGGGCTAAAAACTCAAGTTTGTGGGCAGGATAGCGGGCCTCACTTCTCGACAGACCTCTACTTGCATACGCAATGACGCGCATCTTCCCTTCTTGCTCTTGATACAGGGCTGCCCCCAGCCCAGAGGTGCTCGCGTCCGTATGTAATACGTAAGGAAGCTTGGTGTTGGCGAACCCTAACACTGGACTGGAGGTAAGTTTACTGATTATTGTCTCGAATGCTTTCTGGCAACTTTCAGACCACCTATCACCAAAAGGGGCTTTAGGCTCAAAGTATTGGGCGTTGTCGGTCTTAGGGACATGGCTCTTTCTCAAAGGTGGGTACCCGGCAGTAAGGCTTGTCAGGGGTTTCACGATTTTAGAGAAATCTTTAACAAACCGCCTGTAATACCCGGCGAAACCTAAAAATTGGCGGAGCTCTTTCAGGTTTCTGGGACTTGGCCATGTTTTAGGGCTTCAACTTTTTCAGGGTCAGTCTCGACTCCGTTCTGAGAGACTATGTGCCCTAAGTACCTAACTGAAGTCTGAAAGAAGCAACACTTTTCAATGGACAATTTTAGACCATATTCACGGAGGCGACCAAGCACATGGAAAAGGCGTTCTTCATGTTGTTCAAGGGTTTCGGAAAAGACGATAAGGTCGTCTAAGAAAACCAAGACTTCCTTAAGATTGATGTTCCCCATGCACTTTTCCATCAACCTTTGAAAGGTGCTGGGTGCATTTGTTATGCCTTGGGGCATCCTGTTGAATTCGAAGAAACCCATAGGACATACAAAAGCGGTTTTGTGCTTGTCTTTTTCATCAACCTCTATCTGGTAGTAGCCGCTCTTAAGGTCAAGGACCGAAAACCACTTCGATCCTGCGAGGGCTGAGAATGCCTCCTCTAGGTTAGGGAGCGCATAGGCATCCTTGATCGTGTTGAGGTTTAGTTTTCGATAATCGACGCAAAGTCGAACATCACCATTTTTCTTCCTCACCACTACTATGGGTGATGAGAAGGGGCTTTCAGACTCGCGAATTATTCCTGCCTCGTTCAGTTCCTGCAAGTGTCTTCTCACTGCATCAAGATCTTGTGGCCTGATTGGACGGGGTCGATGTTTAAAGGGTGTTTCATCGCTCATCTTTATTTGATGCTTTACTTTGTCTGTACACCCAAAATCTGTGTCATGTTGTGCGAATATTTCAGGCATGGAGCAGAGTTTTTGCGTGATTCTGTCTCTCCATTCACTGGGGACAGGCGAGTCGGCAAAGTTCAGATTCAAGGGAGGATGCTCGCTGGACTTTGTTTGGATCTGGTTGGCTGACACAACTTCTTGAATTGCATGAATTTCAGCAATAATGCTTTTTGCAGGTATGACTATGTCATGTTTACTTTCGTTGCGCAGCACAACTGGAAGCTTCTGAGAAGGTTTGTCTGGAAAGGTAAGTAAACAGTTGGTGACAAGGACCCCACCTGGTAAGGAGGAAGTAGAGGGTGACGCAACTACAACCCACTTGTCTGGTGTTTTAGTGTTTACATGGACCAACCCCTCTAAGACTCGACTTTGACCAGCAGGTATGACTTCTGACTCTCTTCCCGACAATCTGACTGGACCAAGACTACTGTTTTCTTTCTGCTTCTGCCTTTGCCGTAATACACTGAGCACTACTCTGTAACCATAGGGTAGAGCTTGAGTATCAGCATTGGTTTCAGATAAACTTTCATAAAGAATGTCAAGAGTGTTGGTGCCAATCAAAAGGGATGATTGAATGTTCGAACGTGTGTCAGGGACGACTAAGACATATGTGGACACACTGATTTCAGTACCAAAACAGACTTTTGGGAAGGTAATATCGACACTGATAAAACCTGAGTAAGGAACATTTTGACCGTTTGCAGCCTCAATTTCAAGCAGTTCATTGATGGAATGGATTACAAGGTTTGAGAGATTGTTTTCGTAGAATGATTGGGACACAGTGGTCACTTGAGACCCAGTATCAAGGAGACAACTGCAGTTTTGACCATTGATTTGCACATGAGCAGTGTACTTGGCTCCGATTAAACCTTTTGGTAAGTTTGCAGTGACTGATTTGCTGTTCAAGCGCTTTGTAGAAGGCTTTTGGTTGGGACCCGTTTCGTTGGTAGCACTCATTTGTCCCGCAATGAGAGCCGGTTTCAGTTTAAAGGTAGGTTTTGTTTGTTCTGTTTGTCCCACTGTAACTGTTTTTCTTTTAACTGTGCTCTCTTTTCAGCGACCAACGACGGATTGGCTTCGTTGGGGCAGTCAGGGACCATATGTCCGTCTTCGCCGCATTGAAAACAATACCAGGGCTTTGGTCTGTTTTTTGGAACTGGGGTTGCTTTCTGTTTTTGTTCATGTGCTCCAGGTTTCATTTTCGTCTTGTTAGCAGCTTTTGGGGTTTCATTTGGTGGTTTGAGTCTGGCGAGGTGAGACTGCAACTCTGTGATTTGTGCTTTCAGCTCTTTGACCAAGTTGCTCTGGGGAACGACTGGTGGTTCAGCCTTTTTAGATTTCATATTGGAGAGCTGATTCTGAAGCTCGGTCATTTGTGTCCGCATTTGTGTTAGATCACTTTGCATTGAAGAGTCAGTGTTTGCAGCTATTGCATGTGAAGTGACTTTTGGTCTGGTTGCAGCAAAGTGTTTTTTCATCCTGCTTTCTTTTGCAGTGAGCTTATCTTCCTCTACTCTCAACTGTAAGAGTAATTCGGCGAAAGGAGGTGGGTTATCTTTTTTTCTTTCTAGTTGCAGGTCGGCTAGAAGGGCATTATCCCAACACCCGCGACAAAACTGGCGTAACAGGTGTCTGTCTGTTTCACTGGCTGAGACACCACCTCTTTTCTGAGCTTTGGCAAGAGCTGTCTGTAGTCGGTGAAGATAATGCGAGGGCTTTTCACCAGCATTTTGCAATGTGTTAAGGAACTTAGCGAAAAGCTCATCGCCGTCCTCAACCGTTCCAAAAGCGGAATTGAGCAGCTCAATGTAAGCGGAAGGCAAGGCTTTAGGGCCTAAAGGTTTGACTACATTAGCCGCAGGCGGCACAAGACTGTCCAAGATCTTACGAGACCGCTGCAAATCAGAAAGATCTGGATCCTGAAGGACAAGCTCAACACTGGTCCGCCATGTGTCAAAATCCACCTCATGACTAGGACATGGTAGTTTTCCAGAGAATTGCCTCAAGCGAAAAGAATGTAACTCTTTAGATACAGAAGCTTCACTTCGGACTATGTGCTCAACAACAACTTTTTGCACCTCTGGATGAGTTATGAAGCTTGGCGGAATGTTGGCAGCTTGAGGGTGTCTGGGTGGTTTGATTGGCTCAGTTTTATTTGTTTGTTCAGTTTCTCTTTGAGTCTCACTCGAGATTAAGGGAGCATTGTAGCTATCTGGCTCAGTTTGCTCGGTTTGGATTAGTTCAGTGTCATTTCCGTCTAAATGGTTCTGCTCAGTTGCACCTGCTATCGATTGACTGCATTTAGTAATATGTTCATGCAAGACGGCTTCAAAGGACTGGCCGGTTAATTTTGCTACTTCTTGCAGTTCAGCAAACAAACTGTTGGTGGCGCTACTGGTGACAGATTCAGTGTACGCTGTTGAAAGAGCTTTGATGTGGCAAAATGCAGTTTGACCTCGGAAAGAATGGGGCAACAAGGGTTCAAGTCCTGCGAGAGCAGCTCCACTCTCATATTCCACAATAAAATTATTGTGGTACCAAGAGTCAGGATTTTCAATTTTCAGGGTTCTCAGGATACGCCCATACTTGCACAGGAAGTCAGTCAGTTCTTCATCAAGGGTTTCATCATTAAGCTCAGTAACAATGACTGAATTTGGGATTTTCACATTTTCTTTTTTTACTATGTCCATGTCTTTGCCGGTTTTTACCTATTTTAAGGGTCTGGGTCAAAATTAAATTTTGAACACGTTAGCTAAAAATTATTTTACTCCTGGCTGGCTCGCCAATTCTGTAACACCTACGAGGGGTAATTACAGGGTAAAAATTCCTATCAATATCCTATGGACCAGAATCAATCAGCTAAGTTCGTCTACTGGAGTAAAAGTTGGATTACAGAACGTAAGACGCTAATAAAGAAGCCACAGACCAGTGAATAAGTTTAAATTGCCGGCTTATTATTGAAAAAAATAGACAAAAGACAATGGACATACAATAAACATTAAATTCAAAACACTTAACCCTTTAATTAGTTAAGTTCAACCTTCTAATTAAACCTTTGCTTTGATTTAACCTTGGTTTAGTATCAGTTTTAGTATCAGGTTGCAACCTTTTATTTTTGTTTTAGTTCTCTTTCAGTAGTTCTCAGTTGAGATTTAGTTCAATTGATTGAGTTAACTCAGTTTAGTTCAAATCTAGTGAAATTCACCTTTAAGTTCACCATTCAAAAAAGTGGATACCATTGTAAAATGTACAACTCGGTAATAATCCTTCAAAATAAAATACAAAATATCAACTGAAGATGATTCAGCAAAAGACTGAATAAAGCTGTATACCACAGTATCAAAATAAAAATAGTGTCTTTGTTCTTCAGACTCCGATTTACTTTCTTTGAATTAACAGTTAAATGTTCTCGAGTCCACTGCCTCTTTGCAGAAGTTTGGATGAATCCTACCAGTTCAGAAGGAGTATGAGTTCAGTCCAACAGAGGGTGTTAACTCTCAGATGGATGTAGTTCAGAAGGTCCAGGGAAGGCTCGCCATCTTGTTTCAACCTCGTGCTCAGAGATGATATAAAGTTGGCTATTTCTCCAACCCACTCTGAATGGCCTACCGTAAACAACATAAAATGTGCATAAATACACATAATACATAGTCAGGTAGATCGAAAATAAAGAAAAGTCTTCTCTCTGTCTCAACTGGTGCTTGCAAAATGGCTGCTATCAGCACTAGTCCAGACAGTGAACTTGTGCACACTTGGGTTAGTCTTCGCTAAAATTTGGATTGTGTGCTCATATTCTACTAGAAAATAATCTTAAATAACAAATATCAGCACTTAAGCTTCACATTTCCATAAAAATATTATTACAAAACAGATTTACATTAACACAAAATACAATTCTTATTTTCACTCACCAAGTCCCGATTCTCCACAGTACAACTTGCCTCGGTCACAGGACAAGGTGAAAAACCAAAAATACTCTTCTTTAACTTTCTTTCAAACAAAAAAATATCTCTCTACGACTCAAGACTCAAATATTTCTTCACAAAAATCAGTTTTAAACACTTTTTACTCAAATATCTTTAAACTCGTATCTCTTTCTTGTCTCCTTCTCTCCTTCTGCCCGCGTCTGCTTCTGGCGAGTTCTAGAACAATCCGGTTGGCCGTTGCTAGTCACATGGGTCACACATGGGACGTGCAACTACTTGTCTTTCAAAATAAAAGTACAAAGATATTTTTTTTAACAAAACAACCATGAATTTGCATATTTTTTTAGCTTGTTGAGATACTAATGAATAGAGTAATATATTATAGACGTTTTTAATGACCATTTAACATATTGACATATTTATTGACTTTTAATCTGTTGTAGTTATTGATGTTTTATTAACATGCTTTTACTTTGACGGTCACACTATTAACCTGGGTTACACCTGTACTTTGAAATCTTCTGGCGGGTCGGGCAGGGCAGTCCACAGGTGTAGATGGAGGAGGCCAGGTTCAGAGGTCCAGTGGCGGAGCCAGAGGGGTAGCCAGGGTGGCCACTGCCACCTCTAAAAATACCCTTGCCACCCCCAGTGCCCCCCTCGGAAGACGGCAATGTAATAATGTTAATCTTGAGAATCTTTTGCACTTTTTCCGCCAAAGACTAAAAATTCCCACGGTTTCCCCCGTCTGTGGACGCACCTTGACTCCGTGTGGAGCATGGATCTATTATATTAACTGGATAGGGTATTACTAGCTTGTAGCTGAATAACTCATGTGCTCAGGGGATTCTCGCAGTACTGCAGACTGAACCAGACTAAATTCACGTGGGCTACCCAGAAATTTTCCCCATAGAACTCAATGCATATTAAAACAGCTCAACCTCAGCTGACAGAGAACCTACAGCTTTCATAAAGATAGGATTTTGTGGGGATTTTAGTGTCCCTTGTCATCCTGAACTTTTTTTCTTCTTAAATCCTTCGGTTTTGTTTAAATCCACACTTTAGTGCCACAAACTCTGCTCCTCTGGCTCTCGCTCTAACTCCCGCTCCGATAAACTGCTCTGATTGGTCAGAGCGCGGCCGAGACCCTCTGTGCACGTGCGTGAGACCCGGTGTGAGACCCACACACGCGTGTTTGGCGCAACGCATTATGGGAGATCATCCACTGCGCAGAACCGGGAGGACCAGACGATGCCCAAATACAGGCGAGTTTCCCATAGATCTTTGCGAGTTTCAGGCAACTTCCGCTAATCTTTCAGCCCCCATGCCGTCACAAAGCGCCACTGAGCACAACCAATCATTTGAATAGGGCGCCATCTTGGATCGCCGGAGCTCGGTGTGGAGCCAGTGGTGTATGCTAATGTTTTCATGATAAAAACATGGAGGTAAGTTAGTGACGCAGAGCCAACCGTTTACATTTGACACAAAGTATAGACACACGTACTGCAGCGCATTACTTGTTCAGTTTGTAGTACATTTAGTGTGTGTGTGCGTGCCTGTGTGCGCCATCGTGTGTCTGCGTGCCTGTGCGTGCCATTGTGTGTCTGCGTGCCTGTGTGCGTGCGTGTTTATGCGTGCGGGTGTGCATGCGTGTGTCTTCTCCATTAATAATTGCCCATCGTTCCATCGCCCTCTTCCCTTTA
Organism: Knipowitschia caucasica; assembly: GCA_964034765.1. Classification (NCBI taxonomy): domain Eukaryota; kingdom Metazoa; phylum Chordata; class Actinopteri; order Gobiiformes; family Gobiidae; genus Knipowitschia; species Knipowitschia caucasica. The sequence continues at coordinate 13,822,437 of OZ035825.1, read as the reverse complement.
GTGTAAACATTAAAGGAGGAGACATTGCGTCTTTTTTTGTCAAGAAAAGGCCTATAGATCAGGATGATGAAACCTGAAGGTCAGACTCGGAGGCAGTATGTTTTACGATGATGAGGAATTTGTTGTGTTGTATTAAAGTATAGCTTATACAATTCAGTTTCAGAGAATGAGAGGGAGTCGCAGACAGGTGTAGGATTGACTATTGGCAGAATTAGAGAGGCGTTTTTTCACACACAAAAAAGAAAAAAAAAGCTAAGATTATGGATGGAGTGCAGTCGCTTGACCCCAAAACATTTTTGAAAAAGAGCCCCTGTTTTCATTTGGCAGAACCTTTCAGTCAGATATAGAGGACGTTAATTAATAGTTACTTATGTAACTTAAGTTCTACGAATAGGTGCGTAGTCCCTTAGGACTTTGCTAGTGGGATATCACTCGTGACCCCCAGGTCACACGCCAGAGAGATCAAAATAATTTGCTCCAATCACCAGCCACCTTCCTCTATAAATGCCCCTGCACAAGGCCGCAGCCCCTCTTGAACTCTGCCAAGCCGGGCTGGCCTGATGGGCTCGTAGCTAAGGGACTGCGCACCTATTCGTAGAACTTAAGTTACATAAGTAACTATTAATTCTACGTCATGGTGCTACGTCCCTTAGGACTTCGCTAGTGGGACACAACGCGGAGGCCGTAGGAAAATGTACTCCCAGCAGGCCAGCAAAGGGTGATTGGAGCTCCGCCCGAGCAAGACCCTCACAACGTGAGAGGACTCAGGGCAGAAGAAACAAGCGTGTTACGGGGCCACTCCTACCAAGGATACCCCCACGTAACACAAGCCGTAGGTCATCCGTAGTCACAGGACGCCTCTCCCAAGAGCTCCTGACGTGGACTACCAGACCGACCAAACACACAAAAATGTACCGCACCTGTAGGATGCCTCTCCCAAGAGCTCCTGCACCAGGGCGGAAATAAACCGAAGGCCCCCTCAGGGGAGGGACCCAACGGTCTAACTCAGTCCGCTGCACTCAGCACGGAATGGGCCACCGACCGGTCCGACACATCCGAAAGATAAGACCGGACGAAAGAGGAGGACGACGCCCAAGAAGCCGCACGGCAGACGTCCTCGACCGACGCCCCCCTGAGAAGGGCCGTAGAGGCCGCCATCCCACGCGTGGAATGCGACCTGAAACCCACCGGGGGGGCCAGACCCTGCGATTGATACGCCCGCCGCACAGCCGTGGCGACCCAATGCGCCAGCCGCTGAGCCGACAGCGGGGCGCCCCTGTTCTTGGGGCCCAGACACACAAACAGCTGACCACCCAACCTGAATGACGACGTCATGGCCAGGTAATGCCTCAGCATTCTGACAGGACACAGAAGGTGCTGCCGCTCCTCCTCGGGGGAGGCATGCGGCGGCGGATGGAAAGCCCTAATCCTGATGACTCTCGACCTAAAGGCCGACGTGATGACCTTGGGGAGAAAAGCCGGATTGGGCCACAATTCCACCATGCCGTCGTCCTCTCCAAAGGACAGGCAAGACGCATGGACGGAGAGCGCACACAAATCGCCCGCCCTCTTAGCAGACGCCAACGCCAGCAAGAGGGCCGTCTTAAAGGCGATACACTCGGGACTCGCCTCCGCCGCCGGTTCAAAAGGCGGACCCGACAGCCCCCTAAGGACCACCCTGAGGTCCCAAATCGGAGGCGTTCTCTGGAGCGGGGGCCTCCTCCTGCGCGCCCCCCGCAGAAAACGTTTAACCAACGGGTGAGAACGGGCTGTGAACCCCCCGAATCCGTCGTGACCCGAAGTAATGGCTGCCGCGAACACCGCCAAGGTAGCGACAGCCCTCCCCTTGTCGAAGAGCTCCTGTAGGAATCCCAGGACCCCCTCCAGCGGGCAACACCTGGGATCCCAGGAACGGGAATCGCACCAGACACTGAATAGCCTCCACCTCGTGGCGTAGGCCCTCACAGTGGACGGCGCCCTCGCTCCCTGAATGGTCTCCACCACCGCAGGGGGAAGACCCAGGTCTACGAGGCTCCGCCTCTCAGCCTCCAAACCCGGAACCTGCGGCCGATTATCGGGCGTGAAAACAGGGCTCCTCCCCCCTGGACTAGAGCCCCCGGCTCGTCCGGGAGGGCCCAGGGCTCCATCACGCCATGCCCCTCAGGAAGGGGAACCACCGGGCATGCGGACTGTCCGGAGCCACCAGGATCACCGACCTCCTCTCCTGTTCGATCCTCCGCAGCAGGACCGGCAGGAGACGCACCGGTGGGAAAGCGTACAGCAGGCCGCCTGGCCAGGGGTAATGAGCCAGAGCGTCCACGCCTAAGGGCGGCTCGTCCGCGGCCCTTAAGGCGAACCAGGACGGGCACTGTGCGTTCTCTGCACTGGCGAAAAGGTCGACCACTGGACGGCCGAACCTCCGCCAGATCTCCGCAGCTACCCGCGGGGCCAGGCCCCACTCGTCCTGGAGCGGGCCCCCCCTGGACATCCTGTCGGCCCCCACGTTCCGGACCCCCGGGACGTGGCGCGCCCTGAGAGACAGGAGGTGAAGCGCCGCCCACAGCAGCGTCACTGTCGCCATGCGATGGAGAGCGGGGGACCTGGTGCCCCCCTGCCTGTTCAGATAGGAGACCACTGTGGTGTTGTCTGAGCGAACCATCACGTGTCTCCCCTGCAGCTGAGGAGCAAAGTGCAGCAGTACTCTGTGTACTGCCTCCATCTCCAGCAGGTTGATGTGACGGGTTGAGTCCGACCAGCAGCCTCCTACAGAGCTCTGGCCGAGGACCCCGCCCCATCCTTCGAGCGACGCGTCCGTGAACACCTCCACGTGAGACACGGCGCAGGCTAGAGTCACTCCGTCCCGCAATAGACCCGGAGTGAGCCAGAACCTGATGTCCGAAGCTGCCACTAGGGGAACCCAGATCAGCCTCCCCCCGTCCCGGGAGGGGTGAAGCCTGAGGCGCGAGAACCACCTCTGAAAATTTCTCATGTGGAGCAGGCCTAGCCGCACCACAGCATGAGCCGCCGCCATCATTCCCAGCAGGGACCTGAGGCGCCGAGCGGGGACTCTGGGGCCCGCCAGAACCTCCCGGGCCAGACGGGTAATATTCATCCGTCTGTCCACGGACAATGCAGCACGGAATGTCACAGAGTCTAGCTGCAGGCCGAGATAAATCATGCGTTGGGCTGGCTGCAGCTTGCTCTTCTCCCTGTTCACCACAAAGCCCAGACGCTGTATGTGGGACAGGACCCAGTGCGTGTGGCTCACGGCCACTTCTCTGGATGAGGCCAGAATTAACCAGTCGTCTATATAGGTTAATATTCTTACCCCCGCGCGTCTGAGCGGCTCCAGAGCTGCTTCCACACATTTGGAAAAAGTCCGAGGCGCGAGTGCGTACCCGAAGGGTAGACGGCAGTACTCGTAATTCCTCTCTCCCACTGCGAAGCGCAGTAACCTCCTGTGTTCTGGCACTATGGGCACGTGGAAGTACGCATCTGTCAGGTCTATGGATGTCATCCAGTCTCCCTCCCTGACACACTCGAGGAAACAGATTTCAGATCATTTGACATGTTACATACCCCCAAATGAGACTCAGACAGCGAGTACTGATGAAATGCCGGTCGGCTTTTATTGAACGAATTCTTACCGCCCCGACCTCCTCTGCCATAGGGAGGTCGGCGGTGGGTACGTTGGTCCCGCCAGCCTCCCGTGTGTCTGTCTGGACCTGGGGGCCTCGTCGCTGGGGGACGATGAGCCACGGAGCGTGGATATGGCCCGGGGCGCCTGCCGGGCGAGCGCTCCCTGCCTCTGTCTCGGCTCCGCGCTGGAGGGCGGGCCTCGCGCCTCGTTGCTAAATGCTGGGCTAGGCTAGCAGAGTCCTTAGTTGCGGTGTTCAGCCTAGTCATCAGGGTCTGCATCTCCGGACCGAAGAGCGACGTCTGGGAGATGGGTAGGTCCAGCAGCTGCCTCTTCTCCGCCTCCCTGATGTTCGCCAGCCCCAGCCAGAGGTGCCTGGCCCCGACTTGTGCTGCTGCCATGGTGCGGCCGCCATCGACAGCTAGCGCCTGGCACATGCGCAGGATCGCCGCTGAAGTGGTCCTCGCCTGAGATAAGGTGTCTCCACTGAGCGCCTGGCCAGAAGAGAGCGACCTATCCAGGGCCCCGGTGATGAAGGCCATGTTGTTCGCCACAGCGACGACCTGTGCCGCATTGGCGTAACATCTGTCGTGCATAGCCAAAGACATCCTGTCCCGCTCGGAGGGAAGGAGAGGTCTGGTGCCGGGCCACACGGATGCGGAGGGGTGCCAGGGCCACTCGAACCGAATCCTCGATGTCCGGGACCCCGCCGGTCCAGGACCAGTCCTGCACGTTGCAGTACATGCCGTACCCCAAAGCGGGCCTCTTGGCCGCTAGGGGCTTTGGCCACTCACGTGTCGCGTAATGGACGATCGGGTCCATCCGCGGGCACAACGTGGGCTGCGTCCTCCTCCTCCCTCGAGTGGTGGCGTAACCAGAGGTGAAGTCCTCCACCCTCTGGTTCGGTTGCGGTGGCAGGGGGGCATCCATGATGGCCGCCGCCGTGGAGTAGAGCCCAGGCATGTGGTCCAGCGGGAAGCGGTCCGGCTCCGGGTTGGACACCACCTCGTCCAGCGTGAGGAGAGAGCCGACCTCCGAAACCTCTCCGTCCTCGCAGTCACCCCCCACTCCGCGGGCACGAGTGGAAGGTCGAGAGGGGCCCAGTCAATCACAGACTCCTCGTCCTGAGAGGAGTCCGGACGGGGCGCTGTAGCGGCGAAGAACGCGCGCCTGCGTTCACTCTCCTCCCTGGGGAGAGCGAGACACGAGGCGCAGGTGGCGCTCAACGCCGCATGGCCCGAACCCAGGCACACGAAGCAGCTGGAGTGCTGGTCCTTGCGCTGGAGCTTGACCCGACAAGTCGAGCAACGACGACGTCCGACGCCGGATGGCGAAGGGGAACTCGGACGAGCATCAGAAGACATCTTTTTCTCTGGTAAAATTGAACGGTAGATCTCACTCGGCGCCAGAGTGAAAGAGGGGGTGCGGCCTTGTGCAGGGGCATTTATAGAGGAAGGTGGCTGGTGATTGGAGCAAATTATTTTGATCTCTCTGGCGTGTGACCTGGGGGTCACGAGTGATATCCCACTAGCGAAGTCCTAAGGGACGTAGCACCATGACGTAGAAGCATGAAGTACGTCAAACTAGGCGGCTTCTTGGGAGGAAAACATGGATTAGAGAGTCCCTATTGGACTTCCTTGTCCTTTTGGAACGTTTGGAAAGTGTTTCATGAGCTTTTGAGGCTTGCAAAGATCTTTTAAATACCTGTCAGTACTGCGTCTTGTGAAAGAAGTTTCTCTGCCCTAAATCTTATTAAAGACCATCTCAGAACGACCATGGCAGATGATTGAGTCATCTTGGTATCCTCAGTGTATCCTCAGTGTAGGGTAAAGGAGGGCTCAGGGCTGAATATGGATGAGTTTGTCAACATCTTTGCTGCTTTACACCAGAACCACAGGAATTTGCTAAATTTGTTAAAAGAAAAATGAAATGCAATGTTTGAATGATGTCATTTTGCACTTTTTTTGTTCAGACTACTGTTTAAATACACTTTTTTGCTTTGTAGTGTCCAAGTGTGCTCTCAGTTCACTTTATATAAAAAATAAACATAAGATTAAAATGTATCGTTTAGCCAGTTTTTGTGTGAAATAAAATTTCTGAATAGTATAAATGTGGACCCCTTAAAAAAAACCTTGCCACCCCCTGGCCACCCTCTGTTTAAAAGTCTGGCTCCGCCATTGCAGAGGTCCCGTCGTCGCACCATGAAACAGACGGGTGTATAGCAATGAACAATCTACAGTCAAAATCCTAATAATGCAAAACAGATAAAGTAGGAAGGAGGAGAGGATTGTGCTCTTACCATACTTCTCCAGCAAACTGACTCCCTATGCAGCTTGACTGACTGTCTTATGGTGCGTTCAGACCGGATCATACGTTGCGTCGGCTTTCAATGCAAAGTCAATGATGCGCGTTCGAGCGTCAAAACGCATGAACGCCTGGGAATGTACGCACGGACCACGCTGGGAAGTCGAAGAAGAGGAACGCAGGAGATGGATTTTGCTCAACTTTTCCTCGGGACGTTCGTGCAGCAACCAATCAGAGAGCCGCAAAGTGGTCACAGGGACATTAGCGGACTGAGCGAGCAGACTGAACATACTGTAAACAGCCAAAAACTACTGTTATATAAAGTCTGTGGCAGGTCTCTGAACACAGACACGCTGCAAAGCTGCATTATTGGAGAAGATCTGTACACAAGAAGCCGCTAGCTAAACTCTGTTAGCATCAGAGCCCGCCGGCTACTTCCGGCGCACGCCAAGACCTGTGGTCTGCGTCTGAAAACTAGAGAACGTGCGTTTCAGCGTTGCCAGTCTGAAAGCACCATAAGGAGTTTAGCCTTCCCTAAGTCTTCCCTCCTTACCATATGCTAAACTGAGGAGGACTGTTTTAGCCTAGCCTAGAACTTAAGGTTGAAGATGCAGCGGACCGGGTCCCATACACGCAGACTCCAAGACCAGACAAAGACATGACCGGACAAACAACCGAACCAAATCCTAAAGAGCTGGAAGCTCTTCAAAGGGTTTAGGGCACACTGCCTGCAGGGGGCGCTACAGTTGTCCAACCTAAAGGTGACAAAAGCGTGAATTCGTTTTTTCGTCACTTAAAGGATATCCCTGATTTTAGCGATGTTCCGCAAGTGGAAATATGCCGTTTTAGTTGCTTGGTTTATGAAAGCCTTGAAGGAGAGTTTTTTGTCGAAACAGACAAATAAATCTAACACTGGCGTAAGATTTTCAGTTGAAAAATGGCATCTAGATATTAAATTGTGAGTACTTAAAGAAGCTATACCTGATAAAAATACTTATTACTACATACAAGTTGTATTATAATCCGTAATTTAATTGAAAACTTGAGGTCATTGATTCAGCTGTGTAAGAATACAAGCCGTGAAAAGTGCTGAGTAGAGTCTTAGCGGGACGCTCGTTCTCCTCGACTCACAGAACGAGCAGCGAACAGCCTGCGTCCTCTAGCCCCTACAGCGCTGCTAATCACTAGGGCTTCAACTTCAAAATTCGAATATAATTCTAAAATAAAAATATATATAGATTTGAACAAATATTAGACAGCCCTTAGAATTCGCGGTGCTGAGAGGACTTGGCGGCAGTCGAAGGCGGAGACCTCGGCGACCCAGTCCGCACACACAACATCTGGCTCTTGGGACGTGGAACGTCACCTCACTGGGGGGGAAGGAGCCCGAGCTCATGGGGGAGGTTGAGCGATACCGACTAGAGATAGTCGGCCTCACCTCCACACACAGCTTGGGCTCTGGAACCCAACTCCTTGAGAGGGGTTGGACGCTCCACTTTTCTGGAGTTTCCCGCGGGGAGAGGCGGCGAGCTGGGGTGGCCATTCTCATTGCCCCCCATCTCAGCCGCCATGTGTTGGAGTTCTCCCCGGTGAATGAGAGGGTCGCGTCCCTCCGCCTCCGGGTGGGGGACAAGTCTCTCATTGTTGTGACGGCCTACGGGCCTAACAGCAGTGCAGAGTACCCAGCCTTCTTGGAGTCCTTGGGAGGGGTACTGGACGGTGCACCGCCCGGGGACTCCGTTATTCTCCTGGGGGACTTCAACGCCCATGTGGGAGTCGCCAGTGACACTTGGAGAGGGGTGATCGGAAAGAACGGCCCCCCTGATCTGAACCCGAGCGGTGTTCAGTTGTTGGACTTCTGTGCCAGTCACAGTTTGTCCATCACGAACACCATGTTCGAACACAAGGGTGTCCACCAGTGCACGTGGCACCAGGACACCCTAGGCCGGAGGTCGATGATCGACTTTGTTGTCGTATCATCTGACCTTCGACCGCGTGTCTCGGACACTCGGGTAAAGAGAGGGGCGGAGCTGTCAACCGATCATCACCTGGTTGTGAGTTGGATCCGCTGGCAGGGGAAGAAGCCGGTCAGACCTGGCAGACCCAAGCGTATAGTGAGGGTCTGCTGGGAACGTCTCGCTGAGCCCCCTGTAAGACGGACTTTCAACTCGCACCTCCGGGAGAGTTTCTCCCAGGTCCCGGCGGAGGAGGGGGACATGGAGTCCGAGTGGACCATGTTCTCTGCCTCAATCGCCGATGCGGCGGCTCGTAGCTGTGGTCGCAAGGTCTCTGGTGCTGGTCCCGGCGGCAACCCCCGAACCCGGTGGTGGACACCGGCAGTAAGGGATGCTGTCAGGCTGAAGAAGGAGTCCTATCGAGCCATGATGGTTCGGGGGACTCTTGAGGCAGCTGTCCAGTACCGGCAGGCCAAGCGTGCCGCGGCCCGGGCTGTTGCAGAGGCAAAAACCCGGGACTGGGAGGAGTTCGGAGAGTCCATGGAGCATGACTATCGGTCGGCCTTGAAGAGATTCTGGCAAACCATCCGGCGCCTCAGGAGGGGGAAGCAGTTCTTTGCCAACACCATGTACGGTGCGGGTGGAGAGCTGCTGACCTCGACTGGGGATATTGTCGGGCGGTGGAAGGAATACTTTGAGGTTCTCCTCAATCCCCCCGTCACGTCCTCTGTTACAGAGGCAGAGGCTGAGGATGTTGGGGCGGATACATCCATTTCCCTGGCTGAGGTCACCAAGGTGGTTGGTAGCCTCCATGGTGGCAAGGCTCCGGGTGTGGATGAGATCCGCCCTGATTATCTAAAGTCTCTGGATGTTGTAGGACTGTCTTGGCTGACACGTCTCTGCAGCATCGCGTGGCGATCGGGGGCAGTGCCAATGGAGTGGCAGACCGGGGTGGTGGTCCCTCTCTACAAGAAGGGGGACCGGAGGGTGTGTTCCAATTATCGTGGGATCACACTCCTCAGCCTCCCCGGTAAGGTCTACTCCAGGCTACTGGAGAGGAGGTTACGGCCGATGGTCGAATCTCGGATCCAGGAGGAGCAGTGTGGTTTTCGTCCCGGTCACGGAACACTGGACCAGCTCTATACTCTCCATCGGATACTCGAGGGTTCATGGGAGTTCGCCCAACCTGTCCACATGTGTTTTGTGGATTTGGAGAAGGCGTTCGACTGTGTTACCCGGGGTGTCCTTTGGGGGGTTCTCCGGGAGTACGGGGTCGGGGGTCCTCTGCTGAGGGCCATCCGATCCCTGTATGACAGGAGCCAGAGCTGTGTTCGCATTGCCGGCAGTAAGTCAGACCTGTTCCCGGTGAATGTTGGCCTCCGACAGGGCTGCCCTTTGTCACCGGTTCTGTTCACTGTATTTATGGACAGAATATCTAGGCGCAGCCAGGGCTTGGAGGGGGTCCGGTTCGGAGACCACAGGATTTCATCTCTGCTGTTTGCGGACGATGTTGTCCTGTTGGCTCCAACGAACCAGGACCTGCAACATGCACTGGGGCGGTTTGCAGCCGAGTGTGAAGCGGCTGGGATGACAATCAGCACCTCCAAATCCGAGGCCATGGTGCTCGACCGGAAAAAGGTGCCTTGCCCTCTGCAGGTGGGTGGAGAGGTCCTTTCTCAAGTGGAGGAGTTCAAGTATCTCGGGGTCTTGTTCACGAGTGAGGGAAGAATGGAGCGTGAGATTGACAGGCGGATCGGTGCAGCGTGCGCAGTGATGCGGTCGCTGTATCGGACCGTTGTGGTAAAGAGGGAGCTGAAAACTGGTTCCTCTCGACGTGGAGAAGCAGCGGCTCTACTCCGAGCTCCTCCCGTGTGACTGAGCTCCTCACCCTATCTCTAAGGGAGCGCCCAGCCACTCTGCGGAGGAAGCTCATTTCAACCGCTTGTATCCGCGATCTCGTTCTTTCGGTCATTACCCAAAGCTCATGACCATAGGTGAGGGAGGGTACGAAGATTGACCGGTAAATCGAAAGCTTTGCCTTTCGGCTCAGCTCCCTCTTTACCACAACGGTCCGATACACAGCGACCGCATCACTGCGCACGCTGCACCGATCCGACTGTCAATCTCACGCTCCATTCTTCCCTCACTCGTGAACAAGACCCCGAGATACTTGAACTCCTCCACTTGAGGAAGGACCTCTCCACCCACCTGTAGAGGGCAAGGCACCTTTTTCCGTTCGAGCACCATGGCCTCGGATTTGGAGGTGCTGATTCTCATCCCAGCCGCTTCACACTCGGCTGCAAACCACCCCAGTGCATGCTGCAGGTCCTGGTTCGTTGGAGCCAACAGGACAACATTGTCCGCAAACAGCAGAGATGAAATCCTGTGGTCTCCGAACCGGACCCCCTCCGACCCCTGGCTGCGCCTAGAAATTCTGTCCATAAACACAGTGAACAGAACCGGTGACAAAGGGCAGCCCTGTCGGAGGCCAACATTCACCTGGAACAGGTCTGACTTACTGCCGGCAATGCGAACACAGCTCTGGCTCCGGTCATACAGGGATCGGATGGCCCTCAGCAGAGGACCTCCGACCCCGTACTCCCGGAGAACCCCCCAAAGGACACCCCGGGGAACACAGTCGAACGCCTTCACCAAATCCACAAAGCACATGTGGACAGGTTGGGCGAACTCCCATGAACCCTCGAGTATCCGATGGAGAGTATAGAGCTGGTCCAGTGTTCCGCGACCGGGACGAAAACCACACTGCTCCTCCTGAATCCGAGATTCGACCATCGGCCGTAGCCTCCTTTCCAGTACCTTGGAGTAGACCTTACCAGAGAGGCTGAGGAGTGTGATCCCACGATAATTGGAACACACCCTCCGGTCCCTCTTCTTGTAGAGAGGGACCACCACCCCGGTCTGCCACTCCATTGGCACCGCCCCCGATCGCCACGCGATGTTGCAGAGACGTGTCAGCCAAGACAGTCCTACAACATCCAGAGACTTTAGATAATCAGGACGGATCTCATCCACACCCGGAGCCTTGCCACCATGGAGGCTGCCAACCACCTTGGTGACCTCAGCCAGGGAGATGGATGTATCTGCCCCAACATCCTCAGCCTCGGCCTCTGTAACAGAGGACGTGTCGGGGGGATTGAGGAGAACCTCAAAGTACTCCTTCCACCGCCCGACAATATCCCCAGTCGAGGTCAGCAGCCCTCCACCCCCACCGTACACAGTGTTGGCAAAGAACTGCTTCCCCCTCCTGAGGCGCCGGATGGTTTGCCAGAATCTCTTCGAGGCCGACCGATAGTCATGCTCCATGGACTCTCCGAACTCCTCCCAGTCCCGGGTTTTTGCCTCTGCAACAGCCCGGGCCGCGGCACGCTTGGCCTGCCGGTACTGGACAGCTGCCTCAGGAGTCCCCCGAACCATCATGGCTCGATAGGACTCCTTCTTCAGCCTGACAGCATCCCTTACTGCCGGTGTCCACCACCGGGTTCGGGGGTTGCCGCCGGGACCAGCACCAGAGACCTTGCGACCACAGCTACGAGCCGCATCGGCGATTGAGGCAGAGAACATGGTCCACTCGGACTCCATGTCCCCCTCCTCCGCCGGGACCTGGGAGAAGCTCTCCCGGAGGTGTGAGTTGAAAGTCTGTCTGACAGGAGGCTCAGCGAGACGTTCCCAGCAGACCCTCACTATACGCTTGGGTCTGCCAGGTCTGACCGGCTTCTTCCCCTGCCAGCGGATCCAACTCACGACCAGGTGATGATCGGTTGACAGCTCCGCCCCTCTCTTTACCCGAGTGTCCGAGACACGCGGTCAAAGGTCAGATGATACGACAACAAAGTCGATCATCGACCTCCGGCCTAGGGTGTCCTGGTGCCACGTGCACTGGTGGACACCCTTGTGCTCGAACATGGTGTTCGTGATGGACAAACTGTGACTGGCACAGAAGTCCAACAACTGAACACCGCTCGGGTTTAGATCAGGGGGGCCGTTCTTCCCGATCACCCCTCTCCAAGTGTCACTGGCGTTTCCCAAATGGGCGTTGAAGTCCCTCAGGAGAATAACGGAGTCCCCGGCGGTGCACCGTCCAGTACCCCTCCCAAGGACTCCAAGAAGGCCGGGTACTCTGCACTGCTGTTAGGCCTGTAGGCCGTCACAACAATGAGAGACTTGTCCCCCACACGGAGGCGGAGGGACGCGACCCTCTCATTCACCGGGGAAAACTCCAACACGTGGCCGCTGAGATGGGGGGCAATGAGAATGGCCACCCCAGCTCGCCGCCTCTCCACGCGGGAAACTCCAGAAAAGTGGAGCGTCCAACCCCTCTCAAGGAGTTGGGTTCCAGAGCCCAAGCTGTGTGTGGAGGTGAGGCCGACTATCTCTAGGTCGGTATCGCTCAACCTCCCCCACGAGCTCGGGCTCCTTCCCCCCCAGTGAGGTGACGTTCCATGTCCCAAGAGCCAGATGTTGTGTGTGCGGCCTGGGTCGCCGAGATCTCCGCATACGAGCCCCAACCCCAGGCCTGGCTCCAGGGTGGTGCCCCGGCTGCGGCTTGCCGGGCGACGTCACCGGTCTATTTATTGTGCTGTCCATGGTGGTTTTTGGACCGCCCTTCGTCTGACTCGTCACCTGAGACCTGTCTGCCATGGGAGGCCCTACCAGGGGGATGAAGCCCCAGACAGCATAGCTCCCAGGATCATCCGAGTACTCAAACTCCCCCACCACGTTAAGGTGGCAGTCCAGGGGGGAGTGTTTTTTTTATTGAAAAGATAAAACAGCATTTGGACAAAGGTGATATGGTTGGGGCAGTTTTTCTTGATTTCAAAAAAGCTTTTGACACAGTCAACCATTAAATACTAAGCAAATTCAATTTCTCCTCAGAGGCGATAAAATGGATGGAATCCTATCTGACAAATCGCTTTCAGTCAGAATCAAGGACTACAACTCTCCTCCTCTTTCATTAAAAACATGTGTTCCACAAGGTTCAAATTTGGGTCCATTGTTATTTTCCCTCTATATAAATGACCTTCCTTCTGTCTGTCCTAGTTGCGTTAGCATTCAAATGTATGCTGATGACAGTTATTTATGCACATGGCAAACACCCATCACAAGTGGCTGGAAAACTCACACAGTCTTTGGTCCATATTAAAGATTGGTTAAATCAGTCATGCTTAAAACTCAACGTTAATAAAAACAGTCTATGGTTTTTTTCCAAGTCCAATACCACAGATCAATGGTCAGATGTTTTAATTGCAGGTGAAAATTTTAAAATGGTTTCAGAATACAAATATCTGGGCATCACAATAGATTCAAATCTCACATTCAAAACACAAGTGAAAAAGGTCTGTAAGCAAGTCAAATTCAATCTATCAAATGTCCGGTTCATCAGGTCACAACTATCTCTGCAAGCAGCAAAAATGTTTATGCATTCCATGGTCCTATCTCACATCACTTACTGTTAAACAACTTGGTCACAGGCAAATAAAACAACATTAAAACCAATAGAATCATTATACAAACGGACAATAAAAGCACTGGACGAAAAACCCTTACGACATCATCACTGCAATATTCTTCAAAAGCACAGGCTTTTTAACTGTGACAATCTCATTAAGTATTCAAATCTTTAACATATAAAATAATCCACAATCCGTCATCTCCTCCACTCAGTCAGTTTGTCCACATAAGGAACACCGCTGTGTCTCAGAGGGGAACCAGAGGGGCAGCACAAGGGGAACCAGAGGGGACTGCCCGGTTCCTCTGAGAACCTGAGGCCTTCAGTCAGAGCCTTCTCTGCAACCGCTGCCAGAGACTGGAACTCCACCCCAGCAAACATCAGAGATATCACACCATACTCACTATTCAAATTACATCTGAAAAACTAACTGAATAACACAGCAGACATGTAACCATTAGTCCAGGCAATTTACCCATTGCGTTGTAAATAATAATAAATAATAATACATTTTTATGTGAAGTTGAACTGTGTTTTTATTGTATGATTTATGTGTGCTTGTTCTCCCTGACTGTCTGTGTTTTCTGTATTTTATTATTGTATGACTTTTATCTTTAGAGAGACAATGTACACCTGTCCAGGGACTGCAGATGAAAAATAGCCTGCTTGGCTAATTCTGGTGCATTTACAGTAATGTTTTATTAATGCACAATGTCCCTGTCAACTAAACTAATAAAATAAAAAAGTATCCATAGCAACCTTGCAGATGAGATAAGATAAGAAAACTTTATTGATCCCACAATGTATGGTATTTACAAAGGGCTTTGTTGCCATGGCGACCCTTTGACATGTCATTTGGAACACGGTGATGTCATCTCCGGATTCGTTGAGATGGGAGAGAGGCCAGGCCTGGACCCAGAGCAGAGACACCCCCCCAGACACAAGAGAGGACATTTCTTCAAGCAAAGTAAGAAGACAGGAAGTTCAAGGTAACGGTAACACAGAGATCATGGTTGTTCATGAAGAGATCTCTCGCCTTCTTGAGGTTGAAAAAACCCTGGAAGAGCAGCTGAAAGTCAACGCTGAACAGAAGCAGAGACTGAATGAGCTGCAGCAGACTATCCACGAGCGAGACGCCAAAGTTAATGAGCTCGAGGAGTTCTTGGAGCAAAGAGACGCCCTCATCGACTTCGGGAAAGGTCTGCTCCAGAAAAAGGACAAAGACACCAAGGATCTGGCACGGGAGGTCCGCAACAGGGTCAATGCTTATGTGGGAGACCTCATGAAGGAAAAGATGGAACTCCAGAATAGCTGTGTCTTCTTAAAGAAAGACCAGGCCTATCTGCGAGACCAGCTGGACCAAGCGGACGAGCAGCATCAGCAAGACCAGGATCAAAATGAGAAGCTTGAGGCTGAAGTTTCCAAATTGAAAGACGAACTGAAGCGGCAGGAACTGACAGAACAGGAACTCACACAGACTGATCTAGAGAGAAACGCCCTCCAGAGTAAAGTAAATGAACTGAAGGAGTTCTTGGAGCAAAAAGACGCCCTCATTGACTTTGGGAAGGATCTGCTCAAGAAGAAGGACAAAGACACCAACGATCTGGCTCGGGAGGTCCGCAACAGGGTCAATGCTTATGTGGGAGACCTCATGAAGGAAAATATTGAACTCCAGAATTGCAGTGTCTTTATAAAGAAAGACCAGGCCTATCTGCGAGACCAGCTGGACCAAGCAGACGAGCAGCATCAGCAAGACCAGGATCGAAATGAGAAGCTTGAGGCTGAAGTTTCCAAATTGAAAGACGAACTGAAGCGGCAGGAACTGACAGAACTTTGGGAAGGATCTGCTCAAGAAGAAGGACAAAGACACCAACGATCTGGCTCGGGAGGTCCGCAACAGGGTCAATGCTTATGTGGGAGACCTCATGAAGGAAAATATTGAACTCCAGAATTGCAGTGTCTTTATAAAGAAAGACCAGGCCTATCTGCGAGACCAGCTGGACCAAGCAGACGAGCAGCATCAGCAAGACCAGGATCGAAATGAGAAGCTTGAGGATGAAGTTTCCAAATTGAAAGACGAACTGAAGCGGCAGGAACTGACAGAACAGGAACTCACACAGACTGATCTAGAGAGAAACGCCCTCCAGAGGACAGTAGATGAACTGAAGGAGTTCTTGGAGCAGAGAGACACCCTCATCGACTTTGGGAAGGATCTGCTCAAGAAGAAGAACAAAGAGTTCAAGGATCTGGCTCGGGAGTTTCAAAACAAGGTCAATGCTTATGTGGGAGACCTCCTGGAGAATTACATCCATCTAAAGGATCACTGTGTGGACTTGGAGGATGCTACAGTACATCTGCAACAAAAACTGGACAAAGCAAACCAGCAACATTTAGAAGATGAAGTTAGAAATACAGAGCTGGAATCTGAACTTGCGAAGATGAAGAAGCTCCAGCAACACCAGCAGCAGAAGATCCAGGACCTAGAAAGAACAAGTCAGGATCTGGAGGAGCAGTTGGACGAGGCGGAGAGATACCATATTCAAGACGCGGTGGAAAACCTGAAGAATGTGGGTGAACTTGGAGAGATACAAAGAAAACTGAAAAAGTCTGAAGCTGAGAACAAGGCCCTGAAAACAGAGATACAAAATGAGCAGGACAAGATTAAGAAGAAGACGAAGAAGAGGAGCTGGTGGAAGTGTTGGGAGTAATCACCTCCGGACACCACTGTAGTGTTTGCATCTTGACCCCGTTTAAGCTAACGGGTTGAGGTGCTACACACATACAGGGGCCGGGGGTAGAGAGGAGGGAGGTTGGGGTTTAGAATGCTAGATTAGATTGACTCAAAACATTGTCTAAGGTCAACAAACCAAAGTAAGTGGAGAGAGGGGAGACGGTCTTCTTCTTTCAGGCGTGCAGGGTAAGGCCGTCTGTGCATTTACAAGAAACCTGCCCCAATGGAAGAGGAAACATCTCTGCTCTAGCCGTGATATTTTGGAATGATGATTTGGATCAATGAATGAATCAATCTAACATGTTCTAGCCACTACTTCATCCGTCCCAGTCTTCCGCTTAATCCATTGCTGCGTGGCAATTTATAAAGCGCAGACTTCTCCCTCCACAAACTATTCAGACTCTGGATCCTCTCGACGAAGAAATACAACCCAGCAAACATCTGCATAATGAAATAAACAAAATAAATACAGCATCATAAAAATGTATCCAAGTGTTTTCATTTGATTTAAGAATCCTGTTGAGAGGGTGATACATCTGCAGAAGGTTCTAAGTCTACAGCCCAAACATGTGGTAATCAAGCAGTGCTAGTGTCAGGGGGTGCAAAATGGGTGGCGGGTTTTAATATGGTTTTATTCATATTTTATGCATGTTGTGTTTGTGTGTTTTTAATATTGATTTTTAACTGGCACCACCTGAAGCACCCCGGCTCTCCACGTGAGCAATCAAGACACCTGCGCCTTGAGAATAAAAGACTGAGATGGGGGGGGCAGAGAGGAGACGGACAGACAGACACAGAGAGAGGAAGAGAGGAGGGCAGAGCCGGTCCAGAGGAGGAGGACATGGGACCGGGCCAAGGACGAGCACCGCCAGCCAGAGACCACGGGGCACTGAGGCCAGCGGGGAGAATGGCACCGGTGAGGCGCGCACTGATAGCGCATTGGCGCGTGCGCGCCCGGGCTAGGCCCAACGACCGGGATGTGCCGGCTCTCCCCCGCGGGTGCCCGGTGGCGACCCGTGGTCGGCGAGCGGCTGGCGGGACTGCGGCCCGGTCCCGGGATTGAGAACGAGACACGGGAGCCAGACGGGAGGGGAGAGCCCCGTGGTCTGGCGGCCCAGGCCGTGGGAAAGTGTTTTAGCCTGTGTTTTAGCCTGCGTTTTAGCCTCCGTTTTAGCCTGTTTTAGCTTAGGTTTTTATTGCTTTCATTTACTTGTTTTTAATGTATTTTATAATAAATTGCTTTTAATTCGCTTTTAATCCAGTGGTCCTTTTTAAATCCGGGTCCGAAGAACCTGTTTTTACCCATGTGACACTAGCTTTCTTTACTTTTTTGTCTTATCTAAGCCCTGTTGTTTGTTTTTGTATTAGGATGACGTTTAGGATGTTATGGTCTGATTTGTTAGCAACAATTAAGTTTTACAAGACTTTGTTACGGTGGAATGCGGCGACAGTAGCTCAGTTAGTAGAGCATTGGCCAATGGCCCTGAAGGTCGTGGGTTTTCTCCCCCCCACAAGACCTACTCCAACTGCTACCACTCATTTTCTGCTGTTGTTGTGTCCTTGGGCAAGACACTTAACCCCCACATTAGCCGAAGTCTCCGCTGAAACACCAAGGCTGTGTCACCGTTGACGGAGCAGCCATCTTCCTGTAGACCCACCACTCGCAGAGGATCAGAGGGACTGGTGCTATGAGCATTGGGTGTAGCTCTCATTGCCACCCCCCTGACCCAGAAATGGACTAATAAAGGGGATGAAAATGAACAAATGAAATACTTTGGAACAACCACACTATTTCTATGTATGAAACACACAGTACTCCAGCTGTATTCCACTTATTTTCATATTTGTTTCTATAGTTGAACTTTGAAATCTTCTGGCGGGTCAGGCAGGGCAGTCCACAGGTGTAGATGGAGGAGGCCAGGTTCAGAGGTCCCGTCGTCGCACCATGAAACAGACGGGTGTATAGCAATGAACAATCTACAGTCAAAATCCTTATAATGCAAAACAGATAAAGTAGGAAGGAGGAGAGGATTGTGCTCTTACCATACTTCTCCAGCAAACTAACTCCCTATGCAGTTTGACTGACTGTCTTATGGTGCGTTCAGACCGGATCATACGTTGCGTCGGCTTTCAATGCAAAGTCAATGACGCGCGTTCGAGCATCAAAACGCATGAACGCCTGGGAATGTACGCACGGACCGCGCTGGGAAGTCGAAGGGGAGGAACGCAGGAGATGGATTTTGCTCAACCTTTCCTCGGGACGTTCGTGCAGCAACCAATCTGAGAGCCGCAAAGTGATCACGGGGACATTAGCGGACTGAGCGAGCAGACTGAACATACTGTAAACAGCCAAAAACTACTGTTATATAAAGTCTGTGGCAGGTCTCTGAACACAGACACGCTGCAAAGCTGCATTATTGGAGAAGATCTGTACACAAGAAGCCGCTAGCTAAACTCTGTTAGCATCAGAGCCGCCGGCTAGTTCCGGCGCACGCCAAGACCTGTGGTGTGAAGACCCCTGCGTCTGAAAACTAGAAAACGTACGTTTCAGCGTTGCCAGTCTGAAAGCACCATAAGGAGTTTAGCCTTCCC
The DNA here is from genome assembly GCA_964034765.1 of Knipowitschia caucasica. NCBI lineage: Eukaryota > Metazoa > Chordata > Actinopteri > Gobiiformes > Gobiidae > Knipowitschia > Knipowitschia caucasica. The sequence continues at coordinate 13,803,751 of OZ035825.1, read as the reverse complement.
TAAGTCTTCCCTCCTTACCATATGCTAAACTGAGGAGGACTGTTTTAACCTAGCCTAGAACTTAAGGTTGAAGATGCAGCGGACCGGGTCCCATACACGCAGACTCCAAGACCAGACAAAGACATGACCGGATAAACAACCGAACCAAATCCTAAAGAGCTGGAAGCTCTTCAAAGGGTTTAGGGCACACTGCCTGCAGGGGGCGCTACAGTTGTCAAACCTAAAGGTGACAAAACCGTGAATTCGTTTTTTCGTCACTTAAAGGATATCCCTGATTTTAGCGATGTTCCGCAAGTGGAAATATGCCGTTTTAGTTGCTTGGTTTATGAAAGCCTTGAAGGAGAGTTTTTTGTCGAAACAGACAAATAAATCTAACACTGGCGTCAGATTTTCAGTTGAAAAATGGCATCTAGATATTAAATTGTGAGTACTTAAAGAAGCTATACCCGATAAAAATGCTTATTACTACATACAAGTTGTATTATAATCCGTAATTTAATTGAAAACTTGAGGTCATTGATTCAGCTGTGTAAGAATACAAGCCGTGAAAAGTGCTGAGTAGAGTCTTAGCGGGACGCTCGTTCTCCTCGACTCACAGAACGAGCAGCGAACAGCCTGCGTCCTCTAGCCCCTACAGCGCTGCTAATCACTAGGGCTTCAACTTCAAAATTCGAATATAATTCTAAAATAAAAATATATATATATTTGAACAAATATTAGACAGCCCTTATAATTCGAAATGTATTCAATGACTGCAAATTAAAATAGTTAGCTCCCAAAGGTTTTACCGAGACGACAGTGGCTCAGTTGGTAGAGCATTGGCCTAAAAGGCTGAAGGTTGTGGGTTTGAGCCCACCACAAGACCTTCTTCATGATTCCCACTGATGTCTGCTGTCGTTGTGTCCTTGGGCAAGACACTTAACCCCACTTTGCCTGAAGCCCCTGCTGAATAATCAAGGCTCCTGTGGACTCACCACCTACAGGAGGATCAGTGAGTGGCTGGTGCAATGTGAATTGGGTGCAGCTCTGACTGCCACCCCCCTAGGGTTGCCAACCGTCCCTTGAAAAACAGAATTGTCCCGTATTATAGAAAAACTATGTGCGTCCCGTATTGAACTGATACAGGACGGCTTTTGTCCCGTATTTTCAGAGCCACCTCAAATGCATCACTCACTCACTGCATGTCACACGCGCGACACACGCAAACACAAAGTAATGATCAGTTTAAGCATCTACCTTTCGGCCAATCAGTGTCAAAGGGGCGTAGGCTTGATCACAGACGTTGGTTTAATGTTGACAGTCGCCAGCGTGGGCCGTGCCCGCAGCACCATCACGGCAGAAGTTTGGTAAAGTAGCGTCATTTTCCCAGATTCGGACTTCCGCGGTCAATAGCTCAGGAAAGCTACTTTGTTAAACAAAAGTAATTGTGCTAAAATGATCATCTCTACGTTGATTTTACAAATTCAATGCGCTGTTTTAATGCAGAGAAATCCTCTGAATCCAATGCACTGCAAGCGCCGAGAAAAGCACTTAGGGACCGTCAACAAATATCCAGACCAGCTTTGCAAACGAACAATAACTTTTACTGAAGCCACAAACCTGCAGTACCTGCACAAAACTCTCAGACAATATAAATAATGATGACCATATCGAACTGCTACAGACTTTGATTTGTGAGTTTTTTTAATGAATACATATGTTTTTCTTTTTTTATTTGCTTTTACAGAAATTGGTCTTTACTGTAACAATCATAAATAATGTATGTTACAGTATGTCTTTTTTATATTTGTTTTATTACTAATAGTAAGTAAGTAAGTAAGTAAACTTTATTCATATAGCGCCCCTCACAGACCAGGGTCACAAAGCGCTTCACATAGTATAAAAACAGACATGTAAATTAGACATACAAATTTTTAAAGGCCAAGACAACCATGTAAAAGAATACAGCAAGACAAACTTACGCAAAAGCCTGAACAAATAAATGGGTTTTAAGTTGACTTTTGAAGCACTCAACAGACTCAATAGAACGCAGAGAGAGCGGGAGAACGTTCCAAAGCTTGGGAGCAACAGCCTGGAAGGACCTGTCTCCTCTGGTCTTGAAGCGAGTGCGTGGAACCATCAGGAGGTTCTGATCCACAGACCTCAGAGCCCTGGCTGGGGTGTAAGGCTGGATCAGGTCACTGATGTAAGACGGGGCCTGACAGTGCAAAGCTCTGAAGGTTAAAACCAGAATTTTAAAATGTATCCTGTAGGACACTGGCAGCCAATGAAGAGCTTTCAGGACAGGGGTGATGTGCGACCTCCTGCTGGTGCGGGTCAGGATTCTCGCTGCAGAGTTCTGCACTAACTGCAGGCGAGACAGTTCTTTCTTGTTTAAACATGAAAACAGAGCATTACAATAGTCTAAACGCGAAGACACAAATGCATGAATAATCACCTCCAAATCATTCTGTGAAACCATTTTCCTGACTTTGGAGATTCTCCTCAGCTGAAAAAAGCAGTTCCTGGTCAGCTGTTTACAGTGCTGCACTAACGACATGTCCTTATCAAAAATAACACCTAAGTTTCTGAGGCTCAGTTTAACTGACTGGCCTAAGTCACCTAGGCCCTGGTTTATCCCTGGGATGTGGACATCAGGGCAATCACCAGAGTACTAATAAGAATGCATTAAGTCCTTAACCAGCCAAAAAGTTCCACCTATTTTTTCAATTTAATTTTTGACTAAGGATTTGTTTTTAATATGTTTTCAATAAATTACAATCTAAAAACTGTGAAATTCCGCCATTACTGTGTAGACTGAAATTAGGACTAAAAAGTGCTCAACCCGATCCACCCAAATGGTGTCCCTTATTTTTTTGTTCTCAAGTTGGCAACCCTAACCCCCCCTGACCCAGAGATGGATTAAGGGGAAGAAAATGGATGGATGGATGGATGGTTTCACCGGGACGTGCAAGGCAGGTAACAACTAAGCTAGCTAGCTCCCTGGAACTACATGTTAATGGTTACTTCCAGGTTTTTCGCGATCGCTTTTGTCACAATAAAATAGTAATTTGGTCATGAAAACGATAACAAGAAATTCTGAAAAAGTCCGTGCATGTGTGTTAATGATGTATATGTATACTGTACTGCCCAATTAACATTTAATGGTGTTGATTGATAGATATGTATTTGTTTATTGAGCGTGGTTAGCTAAGCTAGATCTGCTAGCTTCTCTCGTTGTACTTGCAGAGTAATAGCAGTATTTTACACACCTGAATTACAAACAGAGATTGTATTGTCAAAGGGCAGCGGTCATTATTGATTTGAGAGTTCTGTTATCAAGAAAAAAATATCGGTAGAGTTGGATTCAAGTCAAATGGAGTGTTCTGCTGCTGTGACGAGCTGTGTAATAAATTATAAATAAATATTCTAATATATTCTAATGTTTAAATGAATACATTCGGATGCGAAACTAGCAGTATTCTTTTACCTATATATTGTGTTAGCAGTGCGATGCTTTAGTACCATTTCATCAGTGATTGTTGTACAGCTTACAAGAAGTTGCGCTAATGCTAATGTTAGCATACATATCAGATCGCAAATTGAGCTAGATGGCTCTGTGGAATGAGAGCGCAGGGGAAATGCGAAGCCATTGAGCGAGTTGGGGGCAGTGCTAAACATTCAAACCTTGCAGAAACGGGTATAGCGCCTTTAAAAGTCAAAGATAACTATGATAGATGTTGAATTATGCACAATGCATGAAGTGATGAAAAATAAGTAAAAAATTGCATTAATTTGGCAAACGTGTATTTATTTGAGCTAATTTTTGTCTGCCTTAAAACAAGATTTTTCACTGGGTCAAAGCAAAAATTATCTTGTTTACAAAAATACAAATAATATGTCTCCCTTGGAGTGAGAAAATATGACCCTGATGTCTCTTTGTTGTGACTCTATGATGTCTGCTTGTTGTGACTATCACGTCTGCTTTTTGTGACTCTATGATGTCTGCTTGTTGTGACTCTATGATGTCTGTTTAGCTTATTCTAGTTTAGAGCATGTATCCAAGGCCCAGGTTTCACAGACTATTCAATCCTTAAAACCATCCAAAACAAAAGATGTATTTGGTATAGACCCATGTCCACTGAAAGAACTTGGCACGTCATTAATCATTCCAATAACTAAGATCCTAAATCAGTCTATCACAGAAGTAATCTATCCTCAGGTCTGGAAATCATCTGCTGTCATTCCAGTCTTTAAAAATGGAGACCGCTTCTCAGTATGCAATTACAGACAAATCAGCATCATACCTACAGTGTCTAAGGTGGCGGAGAAACTTGTTGCACAACAAACAATCCCACATCTGAACACCACTGCATTTACACTCCGTCCCATGCAATTTGGTTTCCGGGCTAACCATTCCACAGAGACAGCTAATTGTTTTTTTTATAGAAAACATAAAACAGCAATTGGACAAAGATGGTGTGGTTGGGGCAGTTTTTCTTGATTTCAAAAAAGCTTTTGACACAGTCAACCATTAAATACTCCTCTCAAAACTAAGCAAATTCAATTTCTCCTCAGAGGCGATAAAATGGATGGAATCCTATCTGAAATATTGCTTTCAGTCAGAATCAAGGACTACAACTCTCCTCCTCTTTCATTAAAAACAGGTGTTCCACAAGGTTCAAATTTGGGTCCATTGTTATTTCCCCTCTATATAAATGACCTTCCTTCTGTCTGTCCTAGTTGCGTCAGCAGTCAAATGTACAGTAGGTCCCATTTCATTTTGTCGCCTTTCACGCGTGAATAGCACGAGACTCCCGTGTGAAACACGCATCTTTTATTTGTTTTTCCCCCAGTGATGCTGCAATGACCCACACAACCACCAGGTGGCACTTGTGAGCAGGGTTAGCAACATTGGCTTCTCACCGCTCATTATTCTCTCTTCACCGGACGACTTTCTGTGGCTTTATAGCTCAATGATAAGGAGCTGGACTCTGGTGCCAGAGGACCCGGATTCAAGTACAGGCTGAGACACTTTTGATTTTGTTAACGTTTACATTTTTTCTAAAACATACTTAGTAATTAGGCCAACACATTTAAAATAGTTGTACTTGTAAAACGCGCTGGGTGTCACACATGGCTGGGGGCATTAACGCACGGGTTGCCACTATTCATTCTATAAAAAGAGGAGGGGGCAGCCACAGACGCTTCTCCCCTCGCTCCTCTGATCAGAATGAGAGGAAAACTCCTGTTGAAAATCAAAGTCACCTGATGCGCACAGGCTCTTCTGTCTTTAGGACAGATAGATTTCAGATAGAAATTGCTACTCATGAAGGCAGTTCTTTAGAGAAGATAATCCATAAAAAGAGCCTGTTGTTTATTGTTGAGACAATCTGACAAGTTCTGAGCCCATTCATTTAATCGCTCTGTTTCTAAACGATGAATTCTGGAGCCTCATTTCCACTGAGATAAACTGTATGCCACCAGGTCTTTTGAAAGGGTAATATTGAAACCAAAGTGCAGATTTCATGACTGGTAAACTATAAGCAGTGTCATCTTGATCATTGAAGGTCTAATACAGTTCCATATGGCCGTGGACCAGTGCTAAAATATTCTATATAAATTTGATCAGTGAATTTATTTCTATCCCACATTGTGTTTTCATACTAAAGATATTTCACGTAGACTGTTGATGGTATTCCCTGATCTCAAAATACACTCTCAAACTACAGCTTTTTGAAATCTTTATACAATAATTAACATTTTCCAAAATGGCCACCACCTTGATGACGTCACAATATGCAAATTAGATGACGAATCAACTTCCATCCCGAGAATATAACACATATTTTCAGTTGGTTCATACTTTTTCTTTTAGGTATGTACATAATTCCAGATGAGTTAATTCAGTTTGGATGCCTTCAGTGTGAATCTACAATGTTCATAGTCATGAAAAAAAAGACAAAATCCAAACTTTTGGTCTGTACTGTACATACACATATCTTTTGATGAGCACTTACACTTTCAACATGTCTTTTGTCCTATTGGATTTATTTAATGGATTTTGACATGACAAGCTATAATCAATCATGATGAAATATTTCTCTGTGCGTGTGTGTGTGTGTGTGTGTGTAAACAGTTTGAGCATTTACAAAATCCGGGTCTACAGTGTGCTGACCTGATCCATGCTGCAGACTGACTGAAAGTAGTTGTGCATGGATCAAGTTGTGCTCCCCCTCAACCCTGATTTGCATTTGTATAGCTCACAGCATTCCCATTTACATGTTAAAGCCTCCTGTGGAGGAGGGAGGAGGGGACAACAAACTACCGTCAACAGCCGAATCCCAGAAGTTTCACAGTAATATACAGGGCCGAAAAGAGACGAAAATCACACTTTTCATGCAGTGATTGTTCTCAAATAAAAAATGACTTAAAGCTAGAGATGCGTTGATTATATTCATGGTTGAGTCTTAGTCTGTAGAGTTCTTAGTTTTGTGTAAACAGCAGGTTTGTCCTTCGCACACCTCTCTCTCTCTCTGTCTCTCTCTTCTCTCTCTCTCTCTCTCTCTCTCTCAGGTGAGTGTAGCGCAGACCGGTGCATGATAAACATGTCAACTTTAAATACAATTGGAATTCAACTCCACAATCAGCACCAAACAACTGCAGGAATAAAAATGCCAATTTTACAACATGACATTTCCTTTTGACAAGGAAAGTAGATAACAAGCTGATAACGTTAAGTAATTGCTCACAAGCAACCAAAAGGTGTGCAACCTAAACTGCCTCAGACAAGAATCGAACCCGGATCCACCGGGTCCTAACCTGCAACGCTAACCATTCAGCCAACATAGTATCACGAGACAAAATAGGTTTGCACGCAGTCTAAAGCCTAGTGTATACTTGCGCGGCGTGGCTTACGTTAGCGGTTGCGGTGGACCTACGTAAGCACAATTGATGTTATACTGGCGCGTTCCCCTTACAGAGTTTTGAGGAGAATGTTGTAATCCCACAACAAACCACATGAGAGCGATTACACAGGAGCGGTCCCATTTACGCTGCTACTTTGTCCTCTTCAGAACAACAATAGCAAACAAAGCTGTTTGAGCTCATTACACGTGTTTCTACTGCAGGTTTATGTGAGAGTTTTATGGATTCATTATTTTATAAGTCATTTCAACTGTGATGCTGTGAATAAAGACACAGTTCTTGTTGGAAACAAACAGCACAAACAGCAAAACAATAATAGTGGTAAATATCTGAGACAAACGTGAACGATTTACGAGTGCAGGAGGAAAGCAACAAACGCAGCTACGATTCAAACAAAGACAGGAACAGTGCAAAACAAACGACTGCACAGTTTATAAGTTATATGTTAGATAGTCCACAGTCTCCCAGTATATCAGGCTCTGAGCCCGAACTGCTTTTCCTTCGAAGCACAAAGCTCTCTGCTCCATAGTGCCTCGTCCATTGTCCCTGCTGCAGCCGCTTCATGCTTCCTTCCAATACACACACACGGACCAATCACAGCGGAGCTTCCTTGCGGCGACGCTTACGTAGTTAGAACATTTCGATGCTGCGCGGCAGGCGACGTAAGGGCCTTGCGGTGACCAACGCGTTGCGCAAGTGACGTCACGTCACCTCCGTAAGCTCCGCGCCGCGCGAGTATAAACTAGGCTTTATACCTGAGCGTTTAAGTCACTGGCAGAGCTAAAGCGGACTTAACCTATCACCTAGTGGCGATAGGATGTAATATGTTTCACGCAGCTGCGTGATTCATGAAAAGCGTGAGTGAAGACGACAAAACGAAATGGGACCTACTTTATGCTGATGACACAGTTATTCATGCACATGGCAAACACCCATCACAAGTGGCTGGAAAACTCACACAGTCTTTGGTACATATTCAAGATTGGTTAAATCAGTCATGCTTAAAACTCAACGTTAATAAAACAGTCTATGTTTTTTTCCAAGTCCAATACCACAGATCAATGGTCAGATGTTTTAATTGCAGGTGAAACATTTAAAATGGTTTCAGAATACAAATATCTGGGCATCACAATAGACTCAAATCTCACATTCAAAACACAAGTGAAAAAGGTCTGTAAGCAAGTCAAATTCAATCTATCAAATGTCCGGTTCATCAGGTCACAACTATCTCTGCAAGCAGCAAAAATGTTTATGCATTCCATGGTCCTATCTCACATCACTTACTGTTTAACAACTTGGTCACAGGCAAATAAAACAACATTAAAACCAATAGAATCATTATACAAACGGACAATAAAAGCACTGGACAAAAAACCCTTACGACATCATCACTGCAATATTCTTCAAAGCACAGGCTTTTTAACTGGGACAGTCTCATTAAGTATTCAAATCTTTAACATATACAATAATCCACAATCCGTCATCTCCTCCACTCAGTCAGTTTGTCCACAAAAGGAACACCGCTGTGTCTCAGAGGGGCAGCACGAGGGGAACCAGAGGGGACTGCCCGGTTCCTCTGAGACGAAGCGCCTTCAGTCAGAGCCTTCTCTGTAACCGCTGCCAGAGACTGGAACTCCACCCCAGCAAACATCAGAGATACAGTATCACACCATACTCACTATTCATATTACATCTGAAAAACTTGTTAATAACACAGCAGACATGTAACCATTAGTCCAGGCAATTTACTCATTGCGTTTTAAATATCTTTTGTATGTGAAGTTGAACTGTGTTTTTATTGTATGATTTATGTGTGCTTGTTCTCCCTGACTGTCTGTGTTTTCTGTATTTTATTATTGTATGACTTTTATCTTTACGGAGACTATGTACACCTGTCCAGGGACTGCAGATGAAAAATAGCCTGCTTGGCTAATTCTGGTGCATTTACAGTAATGTTTTATTAATGCACAATGTCCCTGTCAACTAAACTAATAAAATAAAAAAGTATCCATAGCAACCTTGCAGATGAGATAAGATAAGAAAACTTTATTGATCCCACAATGTATGGTATGGTATGTATGGCGTCAGAAACATTATTTTTTCGAGTGTGGGAAGGAGAAAAAAATAAAACAAAAACAATCCTTAGTTATGAAATATTTTGAACCGATTTTATCAGGTACGAGTGATTCAGAATTCAGGGCATTTAACCTGCAGTGGACACACAATGCAGGTTTGTGGCGACTCCATGAATCCCGTTACAAACTGACCCGGCCCCCAATCAGGGAAGGGAAAAGTAATGTGGCCCTCACAGGAAAAAGTTTAGGCACCACTGATCTATAGTGCATTTTTAAGTTGTGAAAGAAACTTAATTTTTTAAGTTTCTTTCACAGGTACAATTTTACTTACTTAATTCAGTTGTGGGGAAACTATCATCTGCCTTTGTATGCTTGTGTTTTTAATAGACTAGATTTAGAATTGTATTATTATTTATTTTCTGTTTGTATCTCATGAGAAGCGCACTTTGAAATGAAAAAATGATTTGTTCATTCATGTATGGGAGTCATTAAAACACAGTGGCCAAATTATCAGAGAAAGGAGCCAATCCCCGTAAGTATATCATGACATGGATCCTAACCACAACTATATAATACTCAACGATGAATACATGCATGAATAAACATCACTTTTAATCAGAAAGGTGATTTTATTTTTGGACTCAAATGAACAGCTGCCAAGGAAAAGGCCAATTCAAGGGGATGCAGGTAATACTTATAGATGTCATTAGCACCTGAATGGCCGTTGAGAAAATTGTCCTCATTGAAGGCGCTCACTTCATTAGCGCTGGCCGATCAGAAATAGCTGTTATGAGGGCGCAACGCAATAGGTGTCAGCAGTGAATTAAAGAGCAGCCTTGTTAGGAATGATAGCCTCGCTCTGGCATATTGTGGGAATGGCATCTCATTATGGAGCCATATGGTCAGTGGAGGAAGAGCTCAACACATTACCTACTCAGTAATCGTTTGGAATATTAAAAGGTTGGAAAATGTGTTTTGAGTGGTGAAGCTTTTACGGAAAACTGAAGACTTTCAATTAATCCTTAATTTTTTCATATTTTTGAGTTTGAAGGTACAGGTATTTTTTTAGTCATGGCCGAACTAATGAATAGAATGGTTCAGCCAATAGGACACACAGGTGCATTTGTGGTTCTAGTATCCATTTGATTTGTTTCATGTTATGTTTTAAGTTGCTGTATAGATTAATATAACATTTTCAAGAGTCAACTGTTCTGTGGCAGCTCATACAGAACAGAGGTCCTTTAGTGTTAGGATGCTTAGTAATAAAGTATTTGGTTCTCTGTTTAAATTTTACAGTTAGTCCAAATGAAAAAAAACATGTTTACCAATAAAAAATCTGACCTTTTTAAGAATATTCATATACCACCAAGTTTTTGAATTGTTGTCATAGGCTTAGAATTTTACTTTTAAATGTCCATGAGAGCTGGAGGACTCAGTGTAACCCTATCTGATAATACAGTGGTTGATAAGGGACAAAAAGGAGTTTGACCGAGAGTTGGGGACCACTGTCAATGACAACATATTGTTCTGCGGATCTACCGTAGTACCGTAGCTTAATGCTTTAAAGATCAGAGATATCAAAAGTAAGGTCTAAAATGTATTTAACACGTTCAGTGCTGGACTCCACCGGCCGCGTCTCCGTTCATGCGCGTACGCTGCTGCCCGTCAGACGTCCGTAAAACCGAATAGTGGCCACACCGGCTGAAAATTAATTACACACAATAATCATTGTCATTAACAAACTCTTATAACCAAGGACTACAGCATATATCAAAACATGTATAATAATGTGGTAAATATATTTTTCCATTGTATTTCCATTGGAAAACGAACCAGACACGCGTCAATGGACGTAAAAAATAGAATTGTTTCTATTTTGTCCGTCCACGTCCATTGCACCCTGCGTGGACGGACTGCTCCCTACGCGCGTCATACGGACGCATGTTGCGGTCAGTGGAGCCACATTCACCCTCACGGAGGAAACGGAGATGAAACGGACACGTTTGGACGGATACGTAGTAAGTTTTACGCAGCCGGTGAAGTTGGGGCCTCAGACGCGGCACCTGCAGCACAGAGGCTCTACTGAGTTTTACCATGGATCTATTATAATTATAGTTTTACAAACGCGGTGTGAAGAGACACATGGAGGAATAACGTCTGTGGGAGCTTAAAACAACCATGATCAAAGAAGCAGGAGATATACACAGCTGCGGCAGACATGGCTAAAAGCTCATGTTAGCATTAGCATTAGCCACGGCGCCCTATCCGCATCACGGTAAGAAACAGAATATTCACTCACGCTGCTGATAAAGTATTTTGGCGATTGTTTTGTGGGGATTTTGTGTGTTTTATTTGAGGCTTTGTTCCTGAATAATTTTGGTTGAAACTTGTGACAGCAGTTAGACTCTGCTCGGATCGGGTCAGAACATCCTGAGACTGTGTTGGAGATTCTGCCTCGTTCTCATTATTGTCAGTGTGAAAAATTTACTTATTGTTCACGTGTGAGTCTGTTGTGTAAAAACTACACAATGTGCCTCCTGTTTGAATGTGTTTACTCTGTCTTTCGGCGCGTGTGGTTTGCGATGTTGACACTTTGCTGCTACAACGCCGGACTTCTGCATAATTATTATTCTAAAAGATTGTTGTTCGGATCGTTCTTTTACTGTGGTCCTCCATTGTTCCTTCTTCCAACTTGTGAAGGCACGGTGAAGGCAAGGATATCAGTAGCTCATGTGAAACAAAAACGCAATTCTCACATCCTTTTTGTCCCTTATCCACCACCGTTTTTCAAGATGGTGCATTTACACAAAGAGCACTCCTCTCTCACGGACACTCATACTTTAAATTCTAAGCCTATGAATACAAATCAAAAATCATGGTGGAGGTAAATAATCTTAAAAAGGTTACATTTGTTATTAGTTAACCACAGGGTGGCTTTAAAAAAAATCAATCTAAAACATTAAAATCACAAATGAGATTAAAATCATAAACAGCCACACTGCATTTAACAAGAGTAACGATAAAAATCCTTCAATACTCATGTTTCCACAAAACAGAAAAAGATACAACGGGTGAACAGCAATGCACATAAAAACTAGTACAAGTCAAAATGGCAGTAAAGAAAAATTCTATTCATCCAGCTGCCTGTGAATATGTGACAGGTCATTGAAGCTCTACCTTAAAATGTAGCAGTGCGTACAGAGGCTGAGCCCAGAGCGCACCCTGATCCCAGACACTATCCCACCATTGGCAGGGGCACTAATCCAAGGTGTGGGGCCTGGCCGGCACACCTTAACTGCAGTACAGACCACTAGCCAGTCTTGGATGCTCTGAAACAGAATTGAAATTTCCCATAATGCTTTGCACCTTAGGGAGGATTCATTGACACTGTGGATCAACCTCCAACAAAAGGCAGTGTTTTGTCTGATGGAATGAAAGTCAAATTGTAGCTACGGGTTATGTCTAATTTAGAGCATAACAAACTTTTTATTTCCAATAAGCTTTTCAGTTGCTTTACTCATCATGAAAACAATGACGGCAGTGAATCTACAACTTGATGTGCGAAGCGTAATTATGTAAAACACTATACATAATGAACAGACTGGATAAACAAATACTACCTGGAAGCAGAGAGGGACAAAGGGCATCGACAAGCTTAAGGTGGAAGTGTGCCTCCGGTCAGAGGGAGAAGGGCTGAAAGGGGGAGGCTTTTGTGGAATGCTTGCTACTCCTGTATCTTGGTGGAAATAGTTTGTCTATTTATTTTTATTTCAGACAATTGTGACATTTTCAGTCACTTAGCAACAGGATATAAGTCCATAAGGTATGAAAAAGGAATAGACAGAAGTGAAAGCTTGTTGCCTACCATCCATCCATCCATTGCATCCATTTTCTACCCCTTATTCGATTTCTAGGTCGGGGGGGTGGACAGAGATGCCACCCAGTACACATAGCACCAGCCCCTCTCTGATCCCTCCTGCAGGTGTTGAGTCCACAGGAGAATGATAAACGCCTACACTTTAGTGTAAATTTTATCTAAAATAATCACAAAAACAGTACTTCAGTGTTTCCATTGAAATGCACTTTAAAGTGTTTAAAGTGCAAAACCAGTTTATATTTTCCACATGTGGCATACAGAGCGGAAATTCTATAACCAGCAACGCCAGGGCATATAATACCCAAAAATGTTCCTAATTTGTTCTGATCCAAGGCACACAGGTAAGTTTAAATTGACTGGACGGAGGAAGAAGTTCAATGACAGAAGTGATGTTTTTAATAGTGCAGCATTTGTTCAAATAATTTATGTCCTGTACATACGTCTGCACACTGACCATCAGTCTCTCGGTCATTGTCTTTTGTTTATGGAGCATCATAGTCCTTAAAAGCAGTTACATTGACTCTGCAGTTTTTGTCCAAACAAGAAGGGGAGGGGGGCACGCACCCTACAACATTAAAACATTGACACTGAAATAAAAACATTTACCACATGCGACATAAGACATACACAAGATTAAAATAAAACATACCGGAAAGCAAAGTGTAGCGCTCCCGGCACCATACCGAGACCCTGAGCCTCTGACCATGCTCAGCTATGCGGTAGCCGGGCCAACGGCAACAATGCTAAAAACAATAGTTATGTTAGTGACGCAGCCGACCAGCGGCACAATTAAAACTACGAACGGACCTTACCAGCAACGTGTCAAAGTTGGGCACCACCCAGTTGCTGGCCTTAAGCCTCAGCTGCTGGCTTGACGCCCTGACACGACCCAGAGCAACTTCCCAACTAGCCTGCCTCGCTCTGAGCCCCATGCAGCGAGTGTGACGTTGAATGGAGGAGAGGCAAGGTAACACAATTGACAGGCTTTTGTACTGCGCCTCCTACTTTCAATAGAGAGCTCACTACACTTCTGACGAGCTCCATCTGCAATATGGCCAGACTTGGGTGGATGTATGTTGATCAGCCAATCGAGTTTTTCGTCTAAAGGGCTCGACACACGGGAGGCGACATCGCATCGCCTCCATTCATTTTCAATGGGACGTGCGCGACATAGCGTCAATCGCTAGCGAGCCTCCTGCTCAGCGACGGGCGAAAAACGTGCGTGTGAAATCCTCCCGCTCGTGCATGTATCGTGCACGCGCAGGTCTGCGACGCGATCCCAGAAAGTTGAAATCGGCTCTCAACTTTTTGCCGCTTGCCGCATCGCGCCCCGTCTGTCATGTTATCTGAGCGACAGCGTTGAGTTTCGCTGATCGCTCTCATTTGTCGCCTCCCGTGTGTCGAGCCCTTTATTGTTGTGTTAAGCTTGTGGCTCATTAGATTCCAAACCATCATGAATGAAGAGGGGCTTTGATGCTTTATTGTGGTTTCCAGATAAAAGGGAGATGGTAGAAAATCAACATACTTCTGCGAGCTGCAGAAGAGCTTTTGAAAACGTTTTCTGGCCAATCACTAGAGAGGTGTGGACGTGTCACAGAAGCTGCTGGAGGCTCTGGGCACACCGGGAGAGGAGCAGGCCGCTACCGCTGGATTGGTGGTTAATTAACGTCTGTTGTTGTTTTTCAAGTCAGATGGAGTTTATAAAATGGGACTTTCTATATCAACGTGTGAGTTGCCAACATTAAACGATGACATTTCTTACAATTTCTTCCATTATAATTTGTTTCAAAGTGATTTTTGCATGTTTGAGTAATTATCCTGCTTTCAAGGTGCCATTATTTTTGATAACTTTGTCCCTGTTGTATAAACTTGCTTTTGTTTACTGATTTGCAAGTGCAAATCTGAAAATGAGAAAAATGTTCAAAGGTTTATGTATGTATTTCAATGTGAAACCAATACATGACATAGACTCATTATAAACCAAGTCTTTGTCATAATGTTGATGATTTTAGCTTTCAGTTTGTGGCATGTTTTATGCACACCTTTTTAATGTGCGCCGTAGGCTGCACCAACACGGCCTTTATAGGCGCGTGCATGTGGTACGCGTGCACAGACCTTTCCTGAGTGGGAATTGGAGTGACTGCACATGTTGCTGCTCCTGGTTTGAAGATATTCCCTAAGCCACGCACTCACCAGCCTCTTCATCCAGGTCAGTCATTGCGTTACTTTAGAAATAGTTGTTGGGCCTGTATAACGTGGCATGTGTTGAATAGGGCTTATACATAGCTGCTCAGCCAGCTCTCCCACCCTCCCACGTTGGTTTTTAGGGGTGTGAAGGCCCTCGCCTCTTCTCCTTAAGTATTGGGACACCCTACAACCCCCGCGGGCATGCGCAAAATCTAGGGCAAGGGTGCTTTTTAAGGGCAAAGGTGAGAATTGGGACGGGGCTTTAGTCTCTCTGCTGGCCTGGGAACATCCTGGGGTCCCGCTGGACGAGCTGGAGGAAGTGTGTGTGGATAGGGAAGTCTGGGCGTCTCTGCTTAGATTGCTGCCCCGCGACCCGGCAACGGATGAAGCAGGAGAAAATGTAATAATGATGAATTCTGATTAAATATTTCAATAATTTGACATCACTACCATTTATCATTTCTAATGACGTGCACTGTAAAGGACTGCGAAAACAATAAATATCCAATACTATACTTTTTATAAAAAAAAAAAAAAAACACTTTCTTTGCATTGAAGGTTGAAATACATTGCAATTTCTGTCACAACAGATTTGGATGTTCTCACCAGAGTAAGACTGAGTCATCATTGCGACATGAATATCTCCCTTGCCGTTGTCACAATGAAAAGATTTTTTTTATATGTTGGGTAGCCCTACTCTCCAGACTCAATTGAAGTTTCCCCATTGAGAGACCAGTAAAGGTTTCAGTTTAAGTTTATTAACCCATTGAGGCATTTCTACATTTCGCGCCGGAAAAGCGGACACGTCTGTACATCTTTTTTGACCAACTCTCTTCATTGATTAATTCTCTGGACCAGCCATTCCCAAACTCAGTAACACCGAGGCCCCCTTAAAAATCTGACGGGTCTGCGTGGCCCCCCAAAATAATAACCAAGAAGACAACATTAAGAATAGGCTCTTCTGGTTATTTTATTTTCGGGAAATAGCCTCTGCTACAAACATTGTAATACAAAAATGATTACAGTGGATTATTCAAGTCAAATAATGAACACAAATATTTTAATATTACAAACAAAACATTATAAATTTAACATTAAATAATTATATTATTTTTTTTATTTTTTTTATGACCTCCCGCGGCCCCCCTGCAGTACCCTCGCGGCCCACCAGGGGGCCGCGGACCCCACTTTGGGAGACACTGCTCTGGACCAATGAAATGCATCAGGATATAGCAGGGATGAGAAATTTCTGCGGATCCGCACATTTTTCCCGCTGAATATATCTTTTCTGTGAAATGTGTGACCGCGGGCTGTTGTTGGCATTACATGCTCAAATGGGGTTCACTTCCTCCGTTTTGACCTCGGGAGCCGCTTTGTACCGACAACCGCTTTGACAACAGCTCAGCGAACGCACAGCCGTAACGTGGCACCGAGCATGGACCACAGATGCGCAGGCAGAACCATAGATGCGCACAAGACCATCCTCAGCTTGTAGCACGTGCAGGTTTTGCAATTTTTTTTACCAAAACATGTTCAGTTACTGTTCAGTTTATGTTTATTCAAGACCAGATCAAGTCGGGCCCAGAATTTCTTTGGGTTGATCATGTTTTGAGCAAAAACTCTCTTTGTAGTATTCAGATTTTGCGTTCCTCGTTTGTGTTGTTTAGTGATTTCCCCCTCACTCTTGTCAAATCAAGTTCATTACAAAGGCTTGTGGTTTGCAATTTGTTTTGGAAAAATACCCAAGATTGTATTCAAGCAGCTTTGATAAAACTGTGCAACCAACACTATTTAAACTTTTTTTCTTTAAATCAAAGTACTTTTTTGGTTGTTCAAACATGCAATCATTTCTGTTCGTAATCAGCCATGCTTTGACCCCATAGGTCCAAGTTCGACTGGGTACAATGAGCTTAAGTGCTGAGTGACAAATTTAAATAAGGCGCAGTTCTCCATGGTCCATCGGTGAACAGCATGTAATTGCATGCTTCTTGTGCCCTATACTTTTTACACGGACACAATTCTACTTGTAAGATTAGTGTCCCGGATTGAAGACTTGGCGACGAGTGCACACTTACTTACGTCTGTGCTGTCAGATCAGAAAAATGTGAGGCGGTGAAAGACGGCGGTAGTCAAAGAAACCAATGAAGCAATCTACTTTCAACTTGTGCATTTGATCAGTGAGACATCTCTGATTAAAATAAGTCTTTCCTGATTTTCGCCTGCACTTTGATTACTGTGAAAAACTTACTTGTTACCTATTCAGAAGGAAAGGATAAGAGTTTTTCGCACTTTCATCATGAAGACAGATTAAAGGTTGACTGTGTACTTCTGTGGGCCGGTGCGAGGTGCACTCTCCTTCGCAGAGTCGGTCGATCCGTCGACAGGCTTCGAGTGAGTTGCAGTTCCCTGGTGCGTAGGTCTCGGACTCGTTCCCACACTAAAATGTCAGTTCGCATGCGCCTGTAGCCCGCCCCTCTGGGGAGTGAGGACAATGCCAAATAACATGTACCGCTTGAGCTCGATCTGCGTGAAGGCGTATATAAATACTTACTTACTACTTACCTTGTTCGTTATATTTTTGTTTCTGACATCCTAAAAAAAACATTATGAAATTAAGAAATTGCAGTTTTCTCCTGCGTATTTCATGTAGGGAGTGGGGTTTGGGGGGTGTGGAGGGTCTGTGTACTTTTGCGTTCAATACATTTTCTATTTTTTAAGGGAAATGGAAAATTGAAAAAAGGTTACTTTGCATTTTCAGGCACACAGCAATATACAAAAATTACCATTTTGTTTTTTTTCATTGCTTATAAGACATATATATATATATATATATTATGATAACCGGATTTGGGAACTAGAAAATTCAATAATTAACCTTTTTTAATGTGTATTTAATACATTTCGGCGTCAATCAATTACCTTCAAGTGAAACAAGTTTGTTTACTTCAGCCCTATTCGCTCTAATTTAGCATCATTTAATACACAAATGACCTCCTGTATTTGTCCAAACACAGATGTCCTGTGATAATACTAATCCCCTGAGAATCTACATGTCAGTGATTGTGATCGCGATTGCCGGATGGCGGCTGTGAACCATAGACTGTATCTGTGAACACAGCTGCAGAGTCGCGGCTGCTGCTGTCTCTGTGAGGTCTATGGAGAAGTGTAGAGGACAGTGTAATGTGTTCACTGACACAAAATGATCAGACCGATGGGTTGCGTTTGTAGTTTACTTTGCACTCTGTCCTAATACAGTACAGACGTGTTGCAGCAGCCGTTACTATTTGTCGGCTCGCACTTATCTTAGCAGTGTGTGGTGCGTTCACGAGTAGTCCGTACAAACTATTATTAAACATTAAAGACAGTATGGGCCAGAGAACTGTAGAGCAGTAAAATGTTTGTCCTCATGGTCTCTGTGGCTGCTGTGGTCCATAGACTGTATATAACTGTGGTCAGACCTAGATCCATGGGTCAGACGCGACTCTCTGGACTGCGTGAAGCGGGGAGACCTGCGCACGTGCGGCCGTTATGTCAGATGTCAGTGAAAATAGACGTCCTCCGTGATTATCACACATTATTTGGGGTCCACAGGTAATACTAATCCCATGCGCGTAAACAAACTTGTTTCACTTCCGGGTAATCCATTGACGCCAAAATACATAATATAAAAAGGTTAATTTTTGCATTTTCTAGTTCCCAAATCCAGTTATTATACATGTCTTATAAGCAATGAAATTTTTTTTGTATATTGCTGTGTGCCTGAAAATGCAAAATAGCCTTTTTTCGAAATTCCGTTTCCCTTCAAGAATGGAAAATGTATTGGAAAAAGTACACGCACCGTGGAGATGCCAAATTGTATTATCTCTTTTTTTTTTTTTATCTATGTTGTCCTGTTGTGCCTGAGTTGTATTGTGTTTTCTATTTGTTTTAAAGGAAAAATCTAATAAAAATATTGTACAAAAAAAAGAAATTTCAGTTTTCATTGCTTCACGGCCGTAACATTGGAAACGGTCGCATTTTTCAGAATCCAATACCTATAACCAAAATCATACAAAGAAAATTGCGACTGTTTTAAAGATGCAGTCAGTGATTTTATCAAGACATCTTTTTTAAATATTGTGGGGAAAAATCAATACAAAATATTTTGGAGCAGACCAATAACAAAAACCCAATGGGATTCCTTCATCCCCAATGAACCAATGGGATGCATTTACCCCCCTTCACTCTCTTGTGTCACTTACTGCACTTTTAATATCCATTTTATACTGTTCCGCTGCAGTCCCTATAACGCGTTCTGCACACACTAATACAACAACCTAATGTTCAAGCTTCTCTGAAAGGTTTGGATGGTACCAGGTAGTTGTGATATTAAAAAGTTGATTTTTTTGGTCGCAACTATGGATGTTTCTTACATTTCCACCCACAATCACACAGGCTTAAATAATACATTTGAAAATCACACATAGTAACCATGACTTATAACTTGACCTGGTGTAGTCATCCATTTCATGACAGACTGAGGAAAAATCTTTTGCACCTTGAGCACAACATCCTAACACAAGGATTTTAAAAAGAAGAAACAAGAAAAAACATGCAAAAACGTTATAATTTTCATTCTGACTGAAGCCAAATTACGCTGACTAATTACCGCCCAAACGCAATCTGCTTTTAAATTGAGCTTTCCATTTTAGAGCTGCCTGGAAATGCATAAAGTCTCATACATTCGAAAGTAGGGGAAATTCAAACCACGCACATCTACCTGGTACTTTTTCTTCTCAATACGTTTGAAAGTCATTATTATGCAGAACTTTTTATAATTAGTAGATTGAATGAGAGTTGAATAATTTATATGTGCTAATGTCCCTATTCATAATACCTCTATATGGCAGAAAGTTTTTTTTTATACTTGTTACTAATAGTTTTTATGCCCTGATATTTGAGCTGTGGATCACTCTATTTTAGCGGCAGATATTATATTGTAAATTAAGTCGGATCACTCCCACTCAGTATGGTAATCAGTGGCCGTCCCATTACCTCTAATCACACCAATCATTGGGCTTTGATTTGAAGTGGCATGTACCGCCCCGCTGTGATCAAGAATGGTGGCTTGAAATTCAGACCACATTCTGCGCACGCTCTTGTCACTTCTGTTCTGACGCTTTATGACGTTCAAAAGTTTAAAAAAACTGACTTCCACTAGAGTGTACATGTGCTCGGTATGAATAATTTACTCGTATACTGTATGACAAACAATTGATCAATTCATGTGGTGGCAGACTAGACCATATTTATATTGATCGAAAATGCTCACCCGCTAGCTCAATGAAGGCCAAAAGGGAAGAGCTCATGGGCTTTGGCTCCCATTCATGTATATTGAACTCCTTTAACACAGAAACTACACTTTGGGGTTAAAATCCATGGTTTAGCCTCTCTTTGATCCCAGTGTTTTTAGTTTGATATTGTCTTTGTAAATCCGCATATGAGCCATAATGATTGACCAATGGAGTTTTGCCTAAACAACTCTTTAGATTATCTACCCCTGCTTCCAGCGGTCAGTACTGTTGTTTTTCCACATTATGTAAAAGTATGAGGGATGTCGCCCCTTGCTTAGTTGCCGAGTTTATGGGAGGCAGACATCTTTGATATCAATGCAAGGTAAATTGTGGTGTGTCCTTAGTTCTGAAAACTATGATTGGACCAACCTTTCATTGGATGGAGAACTGAGAACCAATCTACCTGATCTCAGACCTGTCTGCACTTGAACATGCACAGTATGTCCAAATGTAGTGAGGCAAGCATTAACCACTCACCAGCTGACATCACACTTCATCACTTTCCATTGCACCAGAAGTTACAGAAGGAATTCTTTTGCTCTAGTTGCTGACATAATCAGTGTCCTTTATGTGAACTTGTTGGATCTATCTACAGTGTCTGCCTATCTACTGTATCTTCAATATGCTCCAATACATGTGAATAATGTCACAGCAATTTAGTTCTGAGGTTTTCTTTAGGGAAATACAGACGCAAAGGGATTCAAAGTTCTTCACAAATTTTGACTATTAAGACCTTTAAACTTGCTCTATAATTGCTTTCAGAAGTGGACGCTGTAGACCCTTCCTGAAGTGCACACATTCTTGCCATGAATGGATGTGGAACATTCCGATTTAGAGAGTGGGTTGAAAACACATTACCATCATTACCACCACCACAAGTGCAGCTATCCAGGCCCCTAACGCCAGCCTGTCCGCCTGCCCGTCGAGCTGCCTCCACTACGACTGGGTTTCGCGTTACTGGTTCTCTAACTCCCTCCCTCCTTTCCACTCTTCCACTCCGTGTCTCTGCTTTTGGCTTTGAGAGAGTCTTTCTAGCTGGAGTCTGCTTGTCTGCGCTGTAAATAGAGCTGACCTCAGAGTAGAGCTGCCGCTGCTACTGTCTGTACCTCTGCTTGGGAGGTCATGCATATGAACATAATGTCTGTGTGTGGATTGGTAAGTTCACTGGCTAACTGCACGAGAAAGCCAGACAAAGATTAACTGTATAAAGAAGGGAGTTTTTTTGTAATGCAAATTTTCCATTTGAACATTTTTGAATGGATTTTGATTAGATTACTGTTGCAATATTTGCGACACACGCTTGCAAAAAGCATGCAATTATTATGACTGCATGTGACTATTATAATTACTGCATCTCAAACTCATATGTTTATGCATCCGAACCCAATCAAAATGTACACTTTAAACACAAATTTGCATTTTGAAAGACATACATTTTACTCCAGCCTACATAGCCAACATAGTTCATATCATCTCTTTATTCTCACAAGGACACTACACCGAAAACAGATTAGCCTCAAGCCCATGTCTGCCTATGATAATTGGGCAAGTTAAGAGATAAAATAACCTCATCAAACTAAAGCAGTATCTTATCTCTGATCAACGTAAAGCTTCCATTGAAATTAGCAGAAGTCATCAAGTATTTCAAACATATACAAGACAATCGGGCCTATATTGTTCAGCTCTAGTGTACACATTTGTGTAGTTCTTCAATCACATGAAAGTCAGTGAACGGTTCAAACTTTGCTGTGACCTTGTGTGAGAAATGAACTTTACCTCCAGTGCACACGGCGCTATGGGAGGAATGTGTGAGGGTCTCCAAGGGGTTCCCAGGGTCACTATGGCTACAGAGCTCTACATCATTGCAGACTTGTGTTACACGACCAGAAATGTGTCGCGAAACTGAGGGATTGCAGGTTTGGAAAGGCTCTTGCACAAGATGATAGTAAAGCCCTTTTCAAGTACGTTTTGTGATGACTGGCAGTTTAATTGTTGTAAGCTATGCAGTAGACCCAAATAACTAATCCATGGTGTCCCACTTTTTGGATTCCATTCTATTTGGTCTCCTAACTCATGGTAAATATAGCATGTACTTAGACACTGGATTGTTGAGGGATGACGTATTTATGAAAGTGATAATCACTTCAGGCTTGACATTTACAAGGCATGAGATGTCATTGTTTACTGTAGTTGTGCGAATATGGAAGTGTGAATTGATTTGTATGCATTTAGATATAATCTGGATTATAATTCTCTGCCATATTTATTACTTACTTATTTAACAGTTGCAGCCTATATATATATATAGCAATCCTATATTTGGAAAATTGCAAAGTCTTGGTTGTGAGCAGAGGGTAAGAACTCCACCTGCTGGCACAATGAAGGGTAATGGAGATCCGCTCTCGCTCACTTGAAAGTCCACAGAAAAATGACAGTAATGGGGCAAATCACAATTCGACATAGATGTATCTAACTCTAGTTTGGACTGAAATGTTGAGAAGAATGGCATTAAATCTGTACGCTTACATTGGAAACAAATGACTTCACCAGGCTGAGTTTTAGGGAATAAGTGCAGATTAGAGAGTCTGCCCATTGTAAGAATGTTTTGACAGAAGAAACAACTACACATTTATTAAAAGGATATATGATTACATGAGTACATTCCATTTCTAGCCATCACCATGGTAGCAAGTGACGAAACCATCCTGAGAGGTTGCAAAGTGCACCACAATCAGAATTACTGACATTTTATTTTGACTTGAGCAAATTTGTCTTGAAGTACTGCTTTCTGATTTTCCCTGCGTTTAAACAAAAATAAAAACCAATTCTGAAATTGCAATCACAATGCTTTGCACATATGAATAAGAGTTGTATGCAATGTGTATTAGGGTTATATTTAGAATCTGAAAGACCTTTAAGAAATGATTTGAAAAGAAAAATATGCAGAATTTGGGCATTATTCGGAGTGGTGGGTGTGAGCCTGCTGTTACGAAATATGGAGGACAAAAAGTAAGTTAGAAGAAAAAAGTACATGCCACTCCAAAATCAATAAACAAGGTGGAGAATATTTTGAATGTAGCGCTCCGATTGGAAATCCAGTCAAGGAATGTTTCTCTGTACTTGGGTGGCATTTGATGAGAAAACGAAGGCAGCGTGCCAGGGTACTTAGTCCATCCAATATGCGTTGAAAGAGAAGGGTTAATGAGGTTTAATTCCTCTGTTATTCACTCCCTATACCTCCGGAGCTGCCTATTCAGCAAAACAATGGAGAGGTGACTTTAAGGCAGCAGCATTTAACTGCAGTAGAAGGACGAAAAGCGCACATTAGACGTTATTCTCTGTGTGACTGAACGTTCAAAGTCAGCTGCAGAATAAAGTAGAGGTACTCAAGCATTAAATGGCATAGAAACGGGATTTTTAAAAGTGCACCATTGAACCTAACCGATTGGGGACAGAAAAAAGGAATGTTGCAGCATTTTGTCAAAAAAACACAGAAAGACACAATAAAAACGTTTAGAATTATTACAACTATATCAGCGTGTACGCAGTTAATCGATCACTCTCAGCTAATTGGTTATTGAAATACTAATTTAGAAATTGATTAATATATGTTTTTCCTTTTCATAGACTTAAAGGTGGTGAGAGGTTGTATGACTTAGATGATTTTATAATGACTGCAGAATTAAATTAACATTCACAAAGTATCAAACAACCCAATGTGAAACAAGTCACCTCTTGACTAAAGACTTATCAACCAACTAATTAATTATCTAAATAATTGTTCAACTCCAACACTATGGCAAGGCAAGTTTATTTGTATCGCACAATTCATACACAAGGCAATTCAAAGTGCTGAACAAAATAAAAAAAGTATTAAAATCATAAATAATCACAGAACATTAAAAAGAAAGATTAAAATATAAAATCCCTCAGTTGTATGCACAGCTAAACAGAACCGTATAAGACTTAGAGGAGGAAAGAATTATGAAGAATGCAAACATTTGTGGGAGGCAAGTTCACTGTGTAAGCGTGCATGAAACGTTGAAGTCTGTTGCATTCTAGACATGTCAGCTTGTGCACCTTCTGTAGAGGTCAGCTTTCTCACATCGGCAAAGCACTGAACACATCACTGGTACAGAATAAAAATAGAAGGCTTTTTAGTGTCTTCACATTTCATTTTTTTATGTCTCTGGATGTTGTGAGCTTTTCCTGTAAATTCTCTTCACAATAATGCAGGTTGTAATAGTCTAAAATAGTGTTTCCCGACCGTATTTACCTTTTCCAATATAGAAATCACGAGGCACACTAAGATCCATAGTTGTTAAAAAAATCAAACTCTGGATGTAAAGCTTAGGTTGAAACAATGTGAGGTAGATGTGTCAAGCTCAGGCTCATGGGTAAGACCATTTTCAGAGGTCCCTGAAAGATTTTCAATTGTTATTATTAACTTGCAGCATTGATGGTGTATGTGTTACCATGGCATATAATACACTGTCTATTTTCTCAGGAATGCAAAAAAAAATACATGTATTCTTAAATATTAACCCAATATCACTAGAATTATAGTTAGATATAAAACAATGTGTTTAACTTTATATAATATACACTATGTTTTCCAATTAATAAACCGCGAAAAAATAGTGAAACTCGGGTCACATTGAAGTCCTGTTTGATTATGATTATATAATTTAAAAATATATGTTTAATTCTTATATTTCATTCATTGCAAAAAATTTGAGACACCCCTAACATTTTACTTTCCAGGCTTTCAGTGGGTCTGAAAGTGTAATCGGGGTGTCCAACCCCCTAAATCCTCCAAAGACCAGACCAAGCTGAGCCTCATCATCTGGAGATTGGTCCCATGGGCGTTGAAGGGGAATTGGAAAGATGGATCAAATGTGGAGCACAAATTTCCTACCGGGGTAATGCAGTTTAAAGTAAGTAAGTAAGCTTTATTTATGTACTGTAGAACATTACACCGACCAAGGTCCCCCAAAGCGCTTTACAATGTTCAGAGTTCAGATATTGTTCCATTCTCTCCACAGCCTTACCCTTAGTACCCTTAGTTTCTACACACTGTCAAATGTGATGTTTCAGGGTCAGGGTATTCTTGTGGATGTTTTTAATTATTCCAAGTGAATAAAATAGTGAGGGTGCCATCATGTGATAAAACATAAAACTTTATACAAGATAAGGTGATGTATACCTTTGGAATTACTTTTTTGGGTGACACACCAAACTTTATGGCATATAAAATCCTGAGTGATGCTGCTTTGCATATAGATGAGTCTAGTGTTGACATAACCTAAATTATACCATGGCTGTTGCTGACTTCCAAACTATGAATAGTATCTCCATAACACACTGTGACGCCACACAAGTCTCAACATGTTTGTTTACTCTCATCTCCATGTCACTGGTGTCAGTTATGGAGGAAGTTCTCTTTCAAGTTCTGTGGAGAAGTGTCAGGTCCCAGTGTACGACAACTGTCCATGTGTTGAATTACATGTGACATACTTGAGATGCTGATTTATTACAATAATTGGTTTTCTGTGTTCAAAATAAAAAAGGTGATTAACAAAGTGGGGCTGTGTTTTATATGTTGTCTGAATGGAAAAGGTATATCAAAGACCCTTATTTTCTTTAAAGGGTCAGAAAATAACGTTTTTCTTTTTGTCTAAACAAGATTTTGCAGCGGGATGGCCATCAGGCATGACATCTTTGCTTTCATCGAAGATAATCCTAAAATGTTTTCATCAAATACAATGATGTCTAGAAAAGTGATGACATTGAGCTGAAGGACAGCTTCAAGTACCTGGGTGTTCACATTAACAATAAACTGGACTGGTCCCATAACACCAACGCCCAGTACAAGAAGGGCCAAAGTTGCCTCTTCCTTCTGAGAAGGCACCTCCCACCCACTGCACAGGACTGTAGAGGAGCTGAGGAGCTCCTTCAGTGGAAGACTGAGGCACCCTCAGTGCAAGAAGGAGCGCTACCGCAGGGCCTTTATCCCCACTGCTGTCAGACTGTACAATAAGTCACTAGTAACCTGCAATAGGACTGAAGAACCAGCACTGCTATTTCCACTTTTTTTGTACATAATATGTCCTGCACAGCCTATATTTAACCTTTTGCTGAAGTAACTTTACACTTTCTTCTTCACTCTCTCACTCTGGCTGTTCAGCCTGAAAAAGGGCCAGGAGGTATAGGGTGTGGTAAGATATGATTTTTATTTAGAACTACAGAATACGATAAACGTTAACCAAACATTAATATTCTTTTTTCAGATTGTTACTTTGAGGTTATTTTATTGTGGAATACTATGCAAGAAACTATGACTTGTGGATCAATAAAGTCTGTCTAAGAAGTCTAAGGGGGAGATGCAATATACTAATCTGATTTTATTGTGTACCGTTGATTATTATTATTGTTGTATTTTATTTCATTGTTGTATAGGATTTTAAGGGAAAACATGTGAACACTAAAATGTATCTCATTTTTAAGAATGCACATTTTTGACCATCATCTGTCGTGACACAAGATTTGATGAAGTCCCTCCTCTTTCATTTGTAATCAATCAAGTGGTGTGCCGGGAAGTGAGCAGTAAAAAAATGTTCTAATTTGCTCTCTCTCTTTCTAGATAAAAAATAAAAACAAATGGGTAAAACAATCAGTCTCGAGATGTGCAAATTAAAACAAACTGTGCGTATCTCCTCCAACACCCAAGACACCTATGATCTCCTAATGCACCCACCTCCCCCATTTCTAGTCGGCATTTTTAATCAGGTTTTGAAAATCACTTTGAATTACTATGTACAAAAAGCGTGCAATCCAATATCCTTGCTTGCATCCAGCTGCACATGGCATCTGTACTTGTATTGTATTTGATTTTGATCTGCTTGTTAAGCCTATTAGCCTCATCCGCTTGAGGTGTGTTGCACTGCTGTCGTTACCTGCCACACACGTCAGCCTTCACACAAACGTTCGCCTGTATATGACAGATGTGATCCAGCCGCAGAACCAGGCACGTGTAGGTCACACCCAGAGGGGGCAGGCTCCCGCGGTGTTGGCTGCCGGTTATTAGCGCATTTACACCTGCTTGCGCCACATCTTTTTCGTCCATCAATGCAGAGAGCCGGCTTTTGAACACGCAACAAAGAGATCAAAGCCGCGCACAAGTACCCCCTCAGACCCACTGACATCAAACCCATTACCTAACCCATTTTAAATATTCAGTCGACACATGTTACACATTACGGCGACTGGATGTGCTCCAGGTGTGGGAAGCCAGCAGTCAGACTGGAGAAGAGCTGGTTTGGAAGGGAGGATGAATATCAATGTGGGTGATTTACATTCTGTTGACATGCATGCAAATGGTTAATTCATTTCTATCTAATGCTTAGAATATTTTAAAAGAAGCTGTTTCCTTTTTTTTAGGCTGACACTTTCTACATTGATGGTGCAGCCGCTAAAACCCCAGAGGTTACAAAAAGGCTATGCTTTGGAGAAGAAGAAACTTTTTCCCTACATTGAGAGGAACCAGATAAGGTGGCTAAGGCATCCCTGAAGAGGTGTTCCTGGTAGGTCCTACCAGGAGGAGGCCTTGGGAAAGACCCGGGACAGGCTGGAAGAACTGAGCTGGTTTTAATTTCCCTCAGATGAGTGGGAGTAAGTGTGCGTGGAAAAGAAATTCTGGGCGTCCCTGGTTTGACTGCTTACCCTGCCACCCAGCAACGAATGACACAGAAGAAAACGGATGGGTGGAGGATAGCCAAGCCTATACTCCAGTTAATATATGTTTATGCAACATATATTGACTGAAATTACTCATTACTTACAGATTTTTTTATTATACTTTTATTTCATCATTGCAATGAGAATTCGTGATGAAATTAACCGTTAAAGATAGTTTGTGTTGATGTTCCTGTGGATCAAAAAAACTTCAGGCTCGTTTTCACAACCACCTGTAGGCCCTGACTTTTCAATGTTTGTCAATTCTTAGAAATAAATGCATGATGCATGTCACATCCGGCCGCTTTGGCTTGAAGGAGGAAAAGTCATCTAAAAAGGCATTGTTATTGTGACATTTATTATGACTCCTCAAAAAGGGCACTGATCAGCACTGCAGCTAAACAGTCAGCAATAAGGTCAGCTTGCTGGTTTCTCATGGATATTTTAAATGTTCAAATAAATGTTTTACTATATAGGAAGACTTGTCCCATTTTCTTCCAAATATCCCAACCACGATCTACGTTGTGAGCAGGTGTATCAATTACAAAGCTCCAGACCAAAACACATAAATGGACGTTTTTCTCTGCGCACATGCCGCACTACAAATATTCCCAGCTTTATGTTGGCACTTTTCACGATTGGAGATGATTAGCAGGACACGTCCCGGAGGAAGCTAAGCCCACATAAAACACTTTTCACCCGCGGCACACAGCTCTACAGGGAGGCATCAGTCAGAGCGAATGAGAGGCGAGCCAGCATGTGATCTGCCTGCCTGCGAGGAATAGATTTGGAACATTTGGATCAGAGGAGGCTGCTGGGTGGAGTCAGGCATGCGAACACTGTCACCGCTTGAATTAGCTCAGACAAGTGTACCTCCACAGCAGAGGAGACCGGTGCAGTGCAGATGCAGAGGATTCATTGGGGATTTGATGACATGCAAATGTAATGGTGCAGTCGACTCGCGGCGTAAAGTTTCTTGCAACTGCGGTGAGAGAAATGAATCTTTATGGGTATATATCGTTAAAGTCATCCTTTTACAGCATGGCAATAACAATGTACATTTGAACAATGATGATTGAATGTATTGAAATCTTTATGAGAAGTAATGTGAGGACTAATCCTGCGGTTTATCAATATACACATTTTCATGGTTTAATACATGATTTGAGTCACGTCTTGCACTTTGAGACTGTTTATCAGTTACTACAGTAGACTTATAGGTTTTTTGTAGCGGACGCGATAAGACACAAACTGCTCAATGATTGGTTTATGGATGTGCTTTTAATAATTGGTCAATCCTGAGTAATTTCAAGGAAGGATTTGGTGAAATCTGAACATTGTTTTGGACACTCAAAGACTTTACACTGTGTTATTAATTTCCTCTGTGCATGCTAAGAGTCAAATTCAATTTGATGTATTATTGGATAGCCCTAAATCACAATAGTAGTTATCTCTACTGAGGACCAAACCGTAGAATTCCCCAACACAAATCAGAGAAGCAAACACTTCAAACACAAGAAATAGAACAGAAAACACATTGGCATTGGTCCATAAGGGTTGAATGTTGAGTGTCCTTAATCATCACCATAGTAAATGTAGCAGCATCTGCCCTAACACACTGTAATAAGTGAATCAGACCAAACTTTGATGTAAAATATTTTAAGTAATTACTATATACTTCATTTTCCACTATTCTATATTTTTGGTTGACAAATAAGTACTGTATAATATTATCATAGCGCCCTGTACAATACTGATTTTATTGCTTTAAGTGAAAATACTTTAAATATTTCTTCTATAAGCCTGGTGGGCCATTAATGACAAAACAATTATATTGTGTTGATTGAAAACAAAATGTGGCGAAGCAGTGATGCTACCCAGAATGCATTGCAGAGCAAAATATAAACTTCTTAAAAATTCTACATTTGACCATTCATTTTAAGAATGAATATGAAGCAAGTCCTAAAGCAAAATACTTGAGCAACATTTTGAATAAACTAAGTTGATCAAATAAGTCATTGTATTTATTTTTACCAACCGTGATCAACAGGGTCAAGCCAAAGCATGCCTTTACTCCCTGGGTTCAAATCAGACATCAGATACTACAAAATGGTCATGATGCTTGCTTACAAACAAGTCCTAAATGGGTTGCAAGCACATTTACTCCCCCGCATGAGAGTTACAGAGTTCAAAAGCACACAATGTAATGATTACAAAAACTAACATACTTTCTCCAGGTGGAAGAAAGTTTCATTTTGAATGAATACAAAAATATTGAGTATATTGATCATCTCCAAGTTAGTTTTGCTTTGAAAAGACACACCCATTTTAAGTAAATCCATCACTTCAAAGTAATAGTTTTGCTTTCTGTCAAATTGAATTTAATATTCTTTATTACTTAATAAAGCGCTAAAGTTGATAGTACTCAAAATGGCCGATGGATTTCTCCATCTGTGTGAGATAATAAAGGATTGATTGATTGATTGAACCCCTTACAGAATTGTTTTTGTTTCTGATTAAAGCAACACTTTTTACAGTGCATAAGCAAAGCTGCCAATCTACCTGCCTAAGAGCATGACAGTTCTGATAATGAGAGGGTAATAGAAAAAATTCCGGTGTGGATAATTAAGTCTTTGTAGTTTATTTCAATTATTGTATTATCTTCCAATAGGGACTTTTTTTACATGACATATCCGGCCTGACTCCAGAACTGCTTTCTTCTCACTGCCAAATTTCCCCTAATGGAACAAACCATTGGAGTCCTGTCCTTGCAGTGAGGCCAAGCATGTCCACACATACCCACCCGGCGTGCAAGTTCCAAGGGAGGGCTACAGCTCCAACATGGGCAAAGCAAGCACTCGTCTGCGGCCAGCCGGTCAGAGCCAGGGCACCCATCCAGTCTCTCCAAACTACTCACCCAAAACGGAGCTGCCAGACACACTCCTTTTGTGGATTCAGAGTCTTTCATTTAGTCGATTTTGGTTTCTG
This sequence comes from Knipowitschia caucasica, assembly GCA_964034765.1. Classification (NCBI taxonomy): domain Eukaryota; kingdom Metazoa; phylum Chordata; class Actinopteri; order Gobiiformes; family Gobiidae; genus Knipowitschia; species Knipowitschia caucasica. The sequence continues at coordinate 13,772,651 of OZ035825.1, read as the reverse complement.
TACCACTAATAATAGGCTTGGCTTTTAAATTAACCTGGTGCAATAGAACGGAATATTGCATTGATTAATAAAATAGGCTTGATGTAGCAGAAAAGTAGCAGGCAATGCATTTGTAATGAGCCCTTTTGGTATCACGTGCAAGCCACTCTCGTTGAAACAAAAATGAAAATACCAGCCTTGAGGAAAAAAGCATAAAAACACATTACTCTGGTGGATCTTTGCGACATCCATTATACGTTCCGCTTCTTGTCATTTTTTAAAGTTATCCTCGGGCCATCAGTGGAGACGGTAATAAAGATGTGACCTTTACATGGAAATGAGCTGTGGTAAAGAATGGTTTGTGGCTTTTTCTAGAATGCGGCAGAAGGGAGCATGGGCACACTGTGTTTATGGAAAAATCACAAGCCAAAGGTACACGTAACTGAGACAAAATTGTCATTATCAAGATAATGTTAGACATTATTGCAAAGGCTAGAGACAGTACAATTGGGGAAAATGGTAAATATCAGATTTGTCATGCATGTCATGTTAGTGTTTCTTTCAGGTTAAAGCATGAATCCCTTTAAATGCATGGCTTACAGATGCACCTGGTTTGGGTGAACAGAGTGAATACATTATAATTTGGCCTTTAAGCCAGTATGTTTACATGGATATTAGAAAAAAAACAAGATACATACCTGTGCAAACTTGGGCAGTTTATAAATCACCAAACGATGTAATCAACAGTGCGCAGATCTTCTTATAAAAGAAAATATCACATGTACCTGGGTTTGCCACAACCTAATTTAAAACTGCAATTCCTTGGGCAGGTGATCAGAGAAAAATATATTTGGCCTTAAATGTTCACTCCTAGAAGAAAAAAATGTATTCCTTACCAATAAGCTAGATCCCAACAACACATAGTGGGCCTCATTTATGAAACTTGAGTACGCCCAAATCAGCGTGTAAATGAGGCGTACGCAAAAAAATTACACTTTTTGGCATTTATCAATCTGGACGTGAGCGTACGGTACGCACAAAATCTACACCAAGTCAAAAGGTGGAGTAAATGTGTACTCATTTCAACCTTTCCCATCGCACCTTTTGGAGTTTTTCTGTGATATTACGGACTCATACGCATCCTTTATCTCTCACAGAGATCGCTCCATTGCATTCACAAGATGTCGCTGACGCTTGACCCAGATCAGAGTCACCGCTGAGATATTATTATTCATTCATTCATTTATTTATTTATTCATTTCTAAAGAGATGAGCGCTGCAGTGGGTCTGACCCAGTCGGGGTGGGTCCCGGCTCAAAAGTGGCCAAAATGACGTGTGCTGACATGCTGCAATACCACCCCGGGCCGATGGGGGTGGACCCGGAATAAGAATTAGCCAATGCTAACATATAGCAATGGCAAACCTCTCAAAAACGTCTTTACAGGATGGACCAAAAGTTGGCTCTTGGCCCAAAGCTCCGTTCCACATGTGTGTCAATGCTGAGGGGGGTGAATTTTTTTGGACCACTCTAGTTTACTTGCTGTGAATTTTTGAAGTCTCTCGTTCAAATGAATGGAGCTTGCACTGGCTGACGCATGCGCAGATGCATTTTTTCACAATTTTCTTGTGGGCGGGACCACTCGTGGCCAGTCGCGGCCATTTTGGATAGTAGAGCACTGTAGAGCAGTAGAGCACTGTTTTTGGCCCATTAGTTAGAACGGCGGAGATAGGCGTGACTACGTCCATTCATTTTTACAGTCTGGTCTAGACACAAGGGAAAAACACGCATATATAATATAGCAGGGTTATTTTATTTTTATTTTTTTTGGACTAAATAATACAATAAAACTCAATATAAACTCGTGTGTGTGTGACACAGGCCTTCTGAAGCTTCAAACTAGACTTGCTGGCCGACTTCCATGCTGACCTGTCGTAAAAACGGGGTGGTTTCTGAATATTTCTTGGCATGACTTTCATAAATAAGCTAGTTTTCTCCGCAGCATTTATCAACACCGCGGCTGCGTACGCTCATATCTGTGCGTATCTCACACGTTCATAAATCCCACGTTGAGTCTGGCGTAAATGGAATATACACCAAAAATATACAACCGTTTCTGCACAACTTTCATAAATGAGGGCCATTATCACCTAATTAACATGACCTGAAGGCTTCAAAATGAATTAAGTATTTACAATATTAAACACTAAGTTGATTAATAACCTTGAAATCCAAATCAACGTCACACAAATGCATTTATTATTAGCATTATCCTCCAATTCACCAAATCAATCTAAACAGCAACAATCTGATTAAAAATGCGATCAACTACTTTTTAATACAGGTTCTAAGCTGTGGGTACAAAGTGTTTTATACATACACTCCCCCTTGCTTTGTCTTTCATTTTCATAGTTATGTGTTTTTGGAAGTTTTAAATGTATGATTCTCCCTCTGGCGTGTCTGTGGGCAGAAAATTAGCTCTGCATCTTTGCAGATGTCAACCTGAAGCACTGCTCTGGTAATCTTCTTATTCTTGTTCTTGCTTTGGCTTCATGGTACTACAATGCGAAAACCCAGCCAAACTAACGACACAGAGTAATATACATTGTTCTCATTAAAAATAAAATAAAAAATGTGCAGCAGAGAAAAAAAAACGTCATGATTATATGCAAGTTGCAGAAGGAAAATGTAAATATGTGGTTCTTAAAGTAAACGGTTAAGGTTTAGATTCATTAAGGGCAATGTGCAGATGACTGCTCCAGATTTAGCACCATGCTACTTTCCATCTGCAGTCGTTGACAATACAATCATACACTGCTCACAAAAACTTAGGGCACACTCAAAAAACACAATGTAACTCCAAGTCAGTCAAATTTCTGGGATATCAGACTGTCCAGTTAGAAAGCCACACTTATTGTGAATCAATTTCACCTGAAGTTGTGGAAACTAAACCGACAACAAGTGGAAATGAGAGGCAATTAGCAAGACCACTCCAAAAGAGGAATGGTTTTGCCATTACCATTTCCCTGTCTTCATCCTTTGTATCGTATTTTTTGAACACTTTTGCATTTGTCCAGTGTTCTCACCACTAGGTGTCATGAGGAGGCATCTACAACCCACAGAAGTTGCTAAGGGAGTGACCGAGGGGCCAACCGAAGTCGAAAACCCAGCAGCAGGACCGCTATCTGCTCATTTGTGCACAGAGAAACAGGAGAAGCACTGCCAGAGCCCTACAAAATTACCTCCAGAGGGCCACAAATGGGCATGTTGGTACTCAAACGGTCAGAAACTGACTCAATGAGGGTGGTATGAGGGCCTGACGTCCACAAGTTGGGCCGGTGCTTACTGCCCAACACCGTGCAGCCCGATTGGCATTTGCCCGAGTACACGATTGGCAGATTGTCCAATGGTGCCCTGTGCTCTTCATGGATGAGCAGGTTCACCCTAAGCACATGTGACAGACGTGACAGAGTCTGGAGACGCCCTGGAGAACATTCTGCTGCTTGCAACATCCTCCAGCATGACCGGTTTGTGGTGGGTCAGTGATGGTCTGGGGAGGCATTTCATTGGAGGGCCGCACAGCCTTCCATAGGCTAGCCAGAAGTTCCCTGACTGGCATTGGATACCGGGATGAGATCCTCAGACCAATTGTAAGACCATATGCTGGTGCTGTGGGCCCTGGGTTCCTTCTGATGCATGATCATGCCAGGCCACATGTGACAAGAGTGGGTCAGCAGTTCCTGCATGATGAAGGTATAGATGTTTTGGACTGGCCTGCCCGTTCCCCAAGCTTAAATCCAATAGAGCACATCTGGGACATCATGTCTTGGTCCATCCATCAATGCCACGTCGCACGACCGACTGTCCAGGAGCTGACTGATGCTCTTATCCAGATCTGGGAGGAGATCCCTCAGGAGGACATCCGTGGTATCATCAGCACCATGCCCAGGCGTTGTAGGGAGTGCATTCAGGCACGTGGAGGCCACACACACAACTAAGGATGATAAAGACTCATTTTGAGGAATTTCTACAGAATTTGGATAAGTTACCTCATTTGTCACTTTGATTTTGACTATAATTTTGGATCCTGAACTCCAGGAGCTGAGAATTTGATTTCCATTTATCATTCTTGTGTTATTTTTTTCTCAACACACTATGAATAAAGATTGATTTGAGCAGTGTATAACTTGCATATTAATAGTGCAGGTTACTAAAATACATATTAATACACAGGGAAATGGAAAAAGTGCAAGTTACCAACATATTAAAATCCTCTAAAAGGTCCTCTGCATTTGGCCCATCCTTCATTGTCACAAAGGAAACCTGTCAGGGATCCATCTCCAGTTGTTCATGGTTGCTCTTGGTCAAGACTGGAGCTGGAAGGTTTGTTTTTATCTATAGGGCTTGTATTTAGGTGGTGGGGGAAACCAGTGTACCCAGAGGAAACACAGGGAGAACATGCAAAGTCCATACATTAAGGTCGGCAGAGGAATCAAACAAGTATCTTCTCAGTGAGAGGCATGACATTCCGCCCCCTCAGCTCTAATGTAAGTACACTGCTTCTTGCAATAACAACCTGTTAATAAATGATGCCATGGCTAAAATAGCATACAGCTGAATGTAATCCACACAAAGTAACTCCAAACTGTAACTCTGAGACGAGAGAATGAAGTCTGCAAAGATGTCTTCGTGTCAGGAAATGTTGCTTTTGCCAGAGTTTACTTTTCGTCTTAAAAGGTTTTACCAAGAGCCGAAAATGTCAACTCACTCACCAAGGTGCAGAGTGCTTTCCCATCAATCCATCATTGCCAAACATTTCATGACATTTCACATAAGGATAAAGTATAAAGTTTTAATCCAAAATTTGTCAGCCACTTTTACACTTTGGAGAGTATTTTTATTTTTTTAACATAGGTTTTGCCATCACTGTAGTAAGATGGAACAGTGGAGGGATCAATACAAAAACTTAGAAAGACTCAGCTGGTATAGCCTGGTCGTACAGCACCATAGTACAAATTACATTTTGTACTAAGGTCTGGAGGTGCTCCATTGAGCTCCGTGAACAGGGGGGAGGGGCTAACTCCTTTTGCAGATTGAAACGATTGGATCTGACTTTACCGTGACGTATGTAGTGCGCCCGAGTCTGTTGTTAGCATTTAGCCTAGCCATCTCCTTTGCCGCTAACGGAGCCCGTGGGGAGTAGGGCCACAATTTTTTCTAGCGATTACATTTGCTAAACATTACTCTTGCTCCGGCTTCAATTTCTTGATAGAACCAGAACGGATTACTTTACTATCGCATTTTTCGCCATTGCCAAACTACAACCTTCCCGTTCGACGCAAACTCTTGACATCACTCACAACTAACTACAACACCTGCCTTCCGCGCTCGCCGGTAGGTCGGTCGAAATTCAGCCGATTGTAATCGCTAACACAGGGACCAGACCCAGTGAAATGATGACTGAGGGGAGTGTACGGATGGCTAAGGCCAGGCTATACAATTTACAATACAATACAATACAATTTATTCTTGTATAGCCCTAGGTCACAACAGAAGTCATCTCAGAGGACTTAACAAAACCATTGAAATCACCAACACAGGTCAGAGAATCAACAGTTAAAACACATGAAGAATATAAAGCACACACAGAAGAAAATGTCCATACATGTTGTAGAATGCTAAAGTGTCCTGATCATCACCAATCCTTTCTGTTGGACACTAACTGTCCAACAAGACCCTCCTGCATCGACAAGGAAAAACTCTTAAAAAACCCAGTGGGAAAACGTGAGAAACCTTGGGGAGCACTAGGGAAACCCACAGGGAGGGAGACCCATATGAGAAAGGGATCCGCTCCTCCGGACGGACAGGCTAATGATCTAGGACCTAAGCTAGCTACAGAACGTGGACCAGTGGCCGCTGAACGTGGACAGGTCCGGTGCAGGACCGAAGCACTCCCAGGCGGGTCGGGCGGGGCAGTCCGCAGGTGTAGATGGAGGAGGCCAGGCTCAGAGATCCCGTCATCGTACCATGAAACAGACAATGGGACAACGGGTGAATAGCAATGAACAAACTACAGTCAGAATCCTAAAAATGCTAAACAGATAAAGTAGGAAGGAGGAGAGGATAGTGCTCAAGTTACCATACTTCTCCCAGCAAACTGACTCCCTATGCAGCTTGACTGACACTCTGAGGAGTTTAACCTTCTCCGAGTCTTACCTTCCTAGCCATATGCTAAATGAAGAGGACTGTTTTAAACCTAGCCTTGAATAAAGAATAACATCAAGCATAATATATAACATAATATACAACATAACACAATACATTATTGAATAATATATAACATAATATATAACATAATACAGCATATAAATATATATATATAATATATACACTACATATTATATATTACCTAATTATATGCTAAATTAAAGTAAAGTGCTTTAAGCCTGGCCTTGAATGTGGAGACCGTATCTGCTTCCTTAACATAAATGGGAAGCTGATTCCACAGTAAAGGAGCTTGGTAGCTAAATGCTCTGCCACCAATAGTGACCTTTGAGACCTTAGGGACCACCAGACGTTTGGCGTTTTGTGAGCGCAACGCTCGACCTGGTTGATACGACACTAACGTGTCTTGGAGATAAGAGGGAGCCAAGCCATTTATGGCTTTATACGTTAAGAGAAGGATTTTAAACTTTATTCTGTACTCCACAGGGAGCCAGTGGAGTGATTTTAACACCGGAGTTATGTGCTCCCTCCTTTTGGTACCTGTTAAGATCCTAGCTGCTGTATTCTGAACCAGCTGGAAGCTCTTCAAAGAGGCTTTAGGGCACGCTGCCAGTAAAGCGTTACAGTAGTCGAGCCTTGAGGTGACAAACGCGTGAATAAGTTTTTCCGCGTCACTTTTAGGAAGGAAATTCCTAATTTTAGCGATGTTCCGTAAGTGGAAGTACGCCGTTTTAGTTGCTTGGCTTATATAAGCCTTGAAGGAGAGTTCTTGGTCAAAAATGACTCCAAGATTCCTCACAGTGTTACTGGGTATTATACTGACATTATCGAGAGTAACCATCTGGTTAGTGAGGGAGTCACGCAGGCGCTTCGGACCGAGTAGGATCACTTCTGTCTTCTCCGGGTTGAGAAGTAGGAAGTTACTGTAGAGTCATCCACATTTTAAGGTCCTTTATGCAGGCACTGAGCTTTTCTAGCTGATCTGTCTGGTTAGGCTTCATCGACAGATAAAGCTGTGTGTCATCTGCATAGCAGTGGAAATTAATTCCATGCTTTTTAATAATGTTTCCTAACGGCAGCATGTAGAGAGTAAAAAGAATCGGTCCGAGTACCGAACCCTGCGGCACACCAAATTCCACTCCAGAATAAGGCGACGAGTCCTGATTCACATTGACGAAGTGATATCGATCTGATAAATAGGATGTAAACCAGCCAAGGGCTGTTCCTCTAAGACCTATATCACATTCTAGCCTCTGCAGTAGAATGCTGTGGTCTATTGTGTCAAATGCAGCACTAAGGTCCAGTAGGACCAGCACTGACACTTGTCCATTATCGGCAGCTAGTAGTAAGTCATTTGTGACTTTGACTAGTGCCGTTTCAGTGCTATGATGAGCTCTGAATCCTGATTGAAAGACTTCAAACATATTATTTTCCTGCAGGTGGCAGCGGAGCTGCTCAGCCACAAGTTTTTCCAGGATTTTAGATATAAAAGTGAGGTTTGAGATCGGTCTGTAGTTTGTAAGTATTTCTGGGTCCAGGTTTGTTTTCTTCAGAAGGGGTTTGATTACCGCGGTTTTAAAAGCTTGTGGGACATAGCCACATTGTATGGATGCGTTTATTATATTTACGATAGGCTCAATTATCAAAGGAAGTATGTCTTTGAAGAGCCATGTCGGGACTGCGTCTAACATGCAAGTTGAGGCTTTTGAGGATGTGACCACAGAGATCACCTCTGCTTGGCTCACAGCCATGAATTTATCAAGGCCCACTGAAGAGTCTAAGTGGGAAGTCACGTATGCCGCTTCAACCTGTCCACCACTAACAGCAGGAGCAACCTCCTCCAGCTTGTCACGGATGGATGTAATTTTATTATTAAAGAAGTGGAGAAAGTCGACACTGCTCAGTGAGCTTGGAATTTTAGGCTCGATTGCGCTATGGCAGTTTGTGAGTTTAGCGACGATGTCAAACAAAAATCTACTGTTGTTTTTATTCGCTTCTATTAAAGTTGAATAGTATTGAGTTCGAGCCCCGCGAAGGGCCTTCTTGTAGTTTCGGAGACCTGCTTTCCACTCCCTGTGGACAGGCTCCGAGTGGGAGTGGCAATATAGCCTCTCCAATTTTCTGACGTCCTGTTTTAAAGTGTGGAGTTGAACACTGTACCAGGGCGACGAGGATCTAATCCTAATAGTTTTCTGTTTTAAAGGAGCTGCTGCATTTAATGCAGATTTTAAAGACTCCATAGTGTTGTCCACCATTTGGTCAATGACTGAGGGACTGCAGCAGCTGTGAACAGGTTCACCTGCAGCAGTATTCAACATAGGCTGTATTAGTTCTTTGAACCTTGTGATAGATTTATCATTTAAGGTTCTTTTCATTATGGTTTTATCTTGCGGGACAGGAAAGTCCTCTAAAGCGAGATCCAACGTGATCAAGAAATGGTCAGACAGCAACGAGCTTTGACGCTGGATGTCAACATTGGAGACATCACAGCCGTAGGTCAGGACAAGGTCCAAGGTGTGGTTATGAATGTGAGTAAGTTCCTCAACATTCTGAGTAAAACCAACACCATCTAGTACGGCGCTGAAAGCTTTGTTTAACCCTTGTATTATGTTAAGGGTCAATTTGACCCATTTCAGTTTTTGAGTTGATCAAAGTACTGGTTATCCTTTCTTTTTCTTCCTGAAATTTGGTGACTTTTCCTCATCTAGGGTCATGAACTGGTGTGTAAAATCTGGACACCTTGATGTGTAATGGAATGTCTGTGCAGAGTTTGTATACAAAGATGATGTTGCGGGTCATTTTGACCCTGACGCTTTAATGTGGGTAAATAGTTGTTCAGATCCAAAAAAACATGTCTCTTTGACATTTTATTTTGATTACCTCTGAGAGCCAGGTGTGTAAAGAGAGGGAACTTTCTCACACTTGTCCTTGTCACTGTTTTCATGTCATCTCTTTTGCCTAGTGTACATCGTACTGGCAACTGAATATATCCGTCGCCTTTGAGATGCTGCCCCGCACACATCGACAATCTGGCGAGAACGGGAAACTCCTAGTAGCAGACCAGTCTCGGGAATAACAGCGCGTACATCGACAGCAACTGGCCTCACCTACAGTGTGTTTTCTGGCATAAACTGTAGAGGGCGCAATACACGCAATACACACGTTGTTGGAGCGCGCCACGGAGCGTGCACATCGGGTGATATCTCCGGATCTGAGGACAACTAGTTGCCGAAAAGTAGAACACGGGCAACTGACTGAATCCGGAGATTGACTGTTTATCTCCAGTTGTAAGAGCGCTCACATCGACCGATATTGGCAACTGATCATCTCCCATCATCTACTCTCAGTTGCCAAAAGCCGTCTTGCAACTAGTTAGGCAATGCTAGGCCCTAGACAAACTCACCAAAAATGAGCTCCAGAAAGATGACATGTGAGGAGGCTTCATCACAGATTTTTAACTGGGATAATGATGTAGAGGAAGAGATTTCAGAAACAGAGGATTTTTCAGATACAGGACAATGTTATTGCTGATCCAGATTGTCAATTTTCTTACGATAAGGAAGATTCAGAGGATGAATCTTTGGCCAAGTAAAGAGGAAGGGAGGAAGGAAGGAAGGTAGGAAGGAAAGAAGGGAGGAAGGAAGGAAGGAAGGAAAAGAAGGGAATAGAGAAGGATGAACAGAGAAGGAAAACGGGATGAGAAAAAGGAAGGAGAAAGCATGGCAGGAGGAAAGAGGGAGGGAAGAATTGTCATTTTGACCCGAGAGGAGGACAAGAAGATTAGACTAAATATTTCTTAAATATATCGTTGGAATAAAAAATGTATTGTATGTCACTTTTCTAAATATTTATATAACCTAAAATAAAGTTGTTATTGGTTTAACCTGTTTTCTTGACTGTTTTGAGTGCATTTACACAGTACGGGTCAAAATGACCCGCAACATAATCAATGTAATTTTTTTTCAACATAATACAAGGGTTAAGCTGTCAGTGCTGTCGTCCACATGTATATTGAAGTCTCCAGCTATAACTATGTTTTCCCATTCCAAAACTAGGTTTGAAATGAAGTCAGAGAATTCTGTTAGGAACTCGCTGTAAGGACCAGGAGGTCGGTATAAAACTATAAATAGTACTGCTTTTTGTTTTCTCCACCCAGGACAGGTGATTGAAAGTGTTAAGTTTTCAAACGAGTGAAAAGCATTGTTGGTTTTGGGACTAAGAACCAAGTTGGTGTGTGATATAATCGCAACACCACCGCCGCGACCTGTAGCTCTGGCTTTCTGGTAGTTAACATGCGTCGGAGGAGTGCACTCATTCAATCTAACGTACTCGTCCTGTTGGAGCCAAGTCTCCGAGAGCGCAAACAAATCCAAGCCCTTGTCTATAATAAGTTCGTTTATGAGAAGCGATTTAGACGAGATTGATCTGACGTTCATTAAACCACATTTAACAACCCTACCGCTAGAGCTATTTCTGTCTGTCTGAACTTTTATTAAGTTACTGTGTCTGACACCTAGGTCAGATTTCCTCGCATATAGTGCTTTAGACTTCAAGCGGGGAACACACACAGTTTCAATCTGACTAGGTTCTGAGGCTAGTAACTGAGCACACACAGGCATACACATACATGCTCACACAGTTTCAATCTGACTAGCTCCTGAGGCTAGTAACTGAACAAATGGGGGCTCAGAGGTTGTGGCAGAGCAGCTCTGCACCCGGGCCTCAGTTCTGCATCGTCATTTGAGCCGAGCAGAACAGTTTAGAGCCAGGGCCAAATTCTTAGCCAAAAGGGATGTACCCGCCAACGTTGGGTGGATATCATCCGAGCGGATGAGACCGGGCTTTCCCCAAAAGGCACTCCAATTGTCAACATGAACAACACCACTTTGAGGGCACCAGCCAGACAGCCAGCGGTTGAAAGCCGAGTGTCTGCTGAATGCTTCTGCACTGCTAGTGCTAGGTAGGGGCCCAGAGAAGATGACAGTGTCGGCCATTGTGCTAGCCAGCTTGCACACCGCGGCGACTTGCAGCTTCAACACCTCGGACTGTTTCCGCCGAACGTCATTACCACCCGCGTGAATAACAATTCGACGGAAACGCTGCTTGTGGGTCATCATGAGCCTCAGATTCCCTTCAATATCACCAAGCCTGGCCCCAGGGAAGCACCGAACAGTGGCTCCTGGGATCTTAACACCTCTAACAATAGAGGAGCCAATTACCAGCGCATCAGCGACTCCATCGGCTCTCTCAGCAGCTCTCTCAGCGGCTCTCTCAGTGGGGCCTTCTTCCCCGCCCGGCCGCGCGGGGGCGCAGCCGGACAGAGCGTCCCAGCGATTGTAAATGCTAACAGGAGGAGGCCCAATGGGGAAACTACCAACAACACGTCGCCCTTTCCGAACAGTCACAAAGCCATCACTATCCTGGTCTTGTCCCAGCTGCGGAGGACGGGCTGGGAGGCTAGGCTCGCTAGTTCTCCTCTGCCTTTCCCTAAAGCTGCGCTCCGCTGTCCCTGAGGATACGGCCTGGCTGTAGCTAATGCTAGCGCTAGCTCGAGACTCCAGTGCTCGGAGACGCAGCTCTAACTCACTGACCCTGGATTCCAGAGCTACGACTACACTACACTTCACACATCTATCACTACCCTCAGAGAAGGATCCAGGGTTTAGACTCGCCATATGGCAACTCGAGCAGTAAAGGATTGAGGGAGAGACAGCAGCCGCCATAGTAGCGAGTTAGCGGCTAGGCTAGGCTAAGCTAGGCTAAGCTAGTACGGATCCGGGCCCGCACCACAGACTCCGAGACCAGACAAACAACCGCTACCTAAACCTCAGCTGCAGTACAGCTGACTCGGAGTGCTTACACAGTTAGCTTGGTGTACAATACGTGGATTTGTAATGTGTTTGTTAGTGCAAACAGAGAGCAGAGTGATAGCAGTCAAGAAACACGCTCACCGGATACAGGAAGTCACGTCACAGGAAGTAACTCAAGAAGTTAAGACTATAGCTGGTACAACGTGTTCATTTTGTTTTTATAATCTTGTTATCTGAATCTCGAACAGATTTAAGTGCAGTTGAGCCCCAGAGAGACTTACCAAAACCAGAAAAAAAGTTTGTCAAAGAGAGAGGTAGAAGTAGGTCACTGTCTTTCACACATTATGAATGTTGGTACAATGTCTTAAGTAAATGTCTTGAAGGGAATCAGGTATGAATTACGATTTATTCTGGTAAAATAATAATCCGTAAAATATTAAATTATGAATACAAAAATATGTGTATCTAACCGGACATGTGAATCTTGAAAAAATGAAATGAAATATCATAATGGCAGTACAACATCATACTATTACAGAAATGACACATTCTCAGGTTTTGAAATTAGCGTGGATGGATCTAAAAACAACTCCAGGTTCCTAATGATGAGGGATCTGATCAAAAACTCTAAAGGGACATTTTGCATCTGTGCCTTGTATCATTTGGCATATGTCTCTTTTAAATAGAATGGATTAAGGGGAAGAAAATGGATGGATGGATGAACTAGAAAAAGAACTGTTTACTAAGATTTGATCAACTCTTCTCTCGCACAAATACATCAAAACATTCTGTCACTGTATTAGTTAGCCTTGTATCGTTTGGTAGCACTGCAGGCTGTCCAGTCCATCATCTTGAAATAAGAATAGATTTTTGAGGCCGCATTAGCAGTGTTTACATTCACACCATGTTTTCCCATTAATCACACAACTCGATTTCCCAAGTAACCAATAGTTACATCTGAGCCCATAACACCCCGCTACTTTAAAGGCTATAAATACAAATTATGTTTTTCTTATACTCATCATAACATTCATTCATTGAGTTCATCCCTGTGAATTGAAGTGGTTATCGCTAAATTTCTTACAAACACAAACCATTTCATTACTTACATGTGTACCTACCAGTACCATAGATCACAATCTGAATAAAATAGCACACTAGGAATCCCCATGCTACTGCGAACAGATCATTTTGAACTGCAGATCAGCCTCAAAAATCAGGTCACAATGTGAAGATGGATTTGGGGAGCAATAACAGAATGGAGAGGGACAGCAAGTTGACGATGTCGCAAAAAAAGGAATGGTAGAATTAGTTCTCCTCAAAATGCTTTTTTTCCTGACCTGAATGGGATTCAAAAGCAGATCAGTAAAGGAAAGTATTGTATGGAATAGTTTTTGTTTTTATTAATCCTAATTAATTCCACGCATTTACAAAGTCTCTAAATAACCGCCAGCCCTGTAGTTTCTGGTCTAGTGGGGTTTATTTAGCAATTTGCAGTCCCCACACCTGCACTTCAGGCAGCTCCTGTCACTCCAATGAGCTGGCAGCAGTTTTTTTAAGGAGAGGCGGACCACAGAAGTTGTCAAAATTGTCACTGCATGTGCTGCCAACATATATTTACAGTAGCCAGAGCTTGATGGATGTGGAAGGCCAGTATTTGTCAGATAAAATGTCCAGTAAACAATCCTGAGACTATAATACAAAACAACAATTCTTTTTGAGTTTTGAGTTTACACTATGTATACATTTTGTTATAAAACATATACATATTTTTACTTGCTACCCTTATGAAGTATTTCCAGCTAGGGCATAAGCACTCACAGCTACTTAAACTCCCTGTGAGCTTACTACTGTCCTGTATGTGCGCTAAGACATCAACGTTTCCCTCCAACATGTTTTTCTCTTCTTATCTAATATTAAAAATAAGATTTTTAGCATGAGATGTCTTTTTTAAACCTGTGACACAAAACTGACACACCACCCACCAGACATGTGTATTTTTACATGTTTTGCACAGTGTCAGCTGGTTTGTCCCTGGGCTTCCTTCTCGCTTGCTTTGCTGTAGACCTGCACATTAACTCAAGGTCACTTACCCACTCCTCCCTAGAGTCAACACATTTATCCATTTCAAACCTGCTGTTACACTTCTATTGCAGCGCGCAATCCCATCTAGAAGACCGGACCCTCCACACCATTTCTAATTCGCACCAATTTGAACAGGTATTTGCTGGGCCGCCCCGTGAAATGTCTTCTCTTTAAGGCATATTATATTTTTGTTAGAGATGGGAGAGGCGCCCAGAGAGGAGAGGTGGAAGGGGAGATACCAAGGACCCAGAGGGAAAGGTAGCCCACTGATTTCATTCCGCCAACACATCCATTTATCAGGATCTGTTAGCTCCTGGAAAGAAGAGTAATATCGCCGCTCTGAGGGGTTTTCCGCAGCCCGACCCTAAAGCAATTCCTCGAACAAGCCACAAAGTCATGCCTTCAATGAAAGTTAAGCCGCTGATCTGAGATTGCTATTACTAATAGCTGTAGAGCAAATTCTATTGGATGTATTGGATAAGGGATGCACGATTTCCGAATTCTCTTTAGCAGTTAGTTGGAGCCTATAGCAGTCAAGGGACACAGCTGTCGGTGGAGCAGCGGTTTGAACTTGTGTGTCACAGCAAGAAGGTCCTGGGTTCAATTCCACCTCCAGGCCTTTCAGACAAGGAGAGAACACAGCCATGTTCTCCTCGTGTCTGCGCAGGTTTCCTCCGGGTGGGCCAGTTTCCCCTACCACTAAAAACATGTACAATAGGTATGTATATAATATAAAGGGTGTGGAGAGAATGGAAAATTATATGAACTCTAGACATTGCAAAGTGCTATGGGTGACCTTGGTCTGTACAATTTGCTATATAAATAAACATTACTTACTGTCCTGAAAGTATTAGGCTTCTACTCTATGTTCAAATCCAAGTTAGCATCAATTCTCTTTAGTCGTACAAAGCTGAAATCTTATCAATGCACTGTGACTATTTATGAACAATGCTGTACGAATAAACTTGATGGGGCCAAATTTGCCGTTCTGATTTTGATGAGTACAAAGAGAACCCTGTCAAAAAGATGAGTGTCTAAAAATTATATGAATGACCCATGAATTATTTATGTGGTTTTTTTTTTGTGTTGTGCAGCTGTGGAGAGGTTGTAAGGTGTCAAACTGCTTTTGTGTCTTTAGGCAAGACAATAAACTTAAACACTGACATTGTGCTACAATTTGGTGATACAGTAATTATCTTGTCAGTGTTTTTGTAGAATTTTTTTGATGGTGGAAGTATTTACGGCTTAATAAATGAAATGCTGCTTTTCAAAGGCAGAGCCAGAAGCAGAGAATCAGTGGTTTTAAATTAATGTTGTTGTCAAAATCGAAAATAAATAAAGATTATTCTTCAGGCAGGGTGCTTACTACAAGAAAAGAAGCCTAACATGTTCTTATTAAAAGCCAGAATTAGCCATAATGTTTTTTATTCGTATCTTTAGTTGTAAGTTTGAAAGCAATGACTTTGCTGGGAAGCAATTAAAAAGCAGGGATAAGGCTTTGCTGGGCGAAACAGATAAGGATGCACACAACACGACGAAGTGTAAATGACTTAATCACTTTATTAGAACTTCATAGGACATCGTTAATGTTAGCTGTTTTCATGTTAGTGTGCGGAAAGATCTGAAACCCACTTTGAAGATTAGCGCATTTGAGTGCTGTAGATTAAAAATATTGTTTGGGTTTGGTTAATACTACATTGTACGTTGCTTTAACCAAAGATTTCAAATGTCTCTTATTTCTTATATCAAAACTGTGAATTAGAGAGAGAAAAAACTTTTTGGATAACATATTTACTTTGCAGTAACTTGTCTGACCTGTCAGTTAATGTCAAACACTTTTTAATGACTTTCACGCAACATTTTAAAACAGCATTCAGAAATGCAAATTTTTTACACTTCTAACATTTTTCCATGCACTGTGGTTAACATCGTTTTAACGCAATCCCATCCCAGAACTTTGAGGACCATTTCCGCTATTAATCAATCCAAACCCATTCTTGCAAACTAAACCCATGCATGCAAAAGCTTCACCCTACAAGACCTGAGAAGCTAAGCAGGGCAGGGCCTGGTTAGCACTGTAATGGGAGACAAGACACTTTACCCACACTGTCTGGTGTATATGTAAATTATATAAAAGGTCAGTCAAAAATGTCCCCCCAGAGTCCAATAAATGAGGCCTTTGCCAACTGCAGAATCCACCCATCTCCCCATCACTACCACACCTTTCTGCTTCATCCACTGCTGTTCATGAGCCTATTCTCTTCACATTAAATATGTTTACAGTATTAGAAAACCCACCTAACCCCCTCGCCCCATGTCTGTATAAGTTTCCCAAGGACTAAAAACATGTATAGGTCAATGGGGTGCGAGTCAATGGATGGATGGTGATGGAGTCTATATTCTGTCGGTACACCTTTGTCTGTGAAATGTGCGGATATTTATAATGACTTAAAAAAAAAAGCCGTAAAAAAATAAAAATCATACAAAAATGAAATAACTACTCAGAGGAAATCTATTTTTAAATTTGTCTCTAAAAATGAGGATTTCTGATAGACCAAACACCAGTCATTTGTATTCACCGCATTATCTCCCCCTACAATGACTAAAATTAGGCTCTCATTGTTTACTTACATGGCTTAAAAGCATCACTTTCCCTCGATCGCCTTTCTAAAGATGACAATTACACTTTGGATCAGTCAATAGGTCTTTGGTTATGTTTATCTCAGCCAATTTGTCCATATAATCAGCCTGACTGTCTTGTTCATTAGGCCGTAATAGATAGCCATTAATACAGCGTGATCTCCCGGGAGTGTTTTGAGGAGAGGAGGACACTAAGCTGATTACCGCCAAGTGTTGACAACATTCCACAGAAAATCAAATTAAACAAGTACAGCACTGACATGGCTTTATTGTTGTAATAAAGGCCTATTGTTCCATTGACTTATATTCTGAATTTATCTCGGTCATACCCAAAGTTTCCCACATACATATTCTATAACACAAAGAGTGGATGGATTGCTTTCATTTTTATGTTCTGCCATTGAAGCCAGTTTTGAACAACTTACATGTAGTTGACCTTTTTTGACTTAAATAAAGCAAACATACAAACATGATACTGTTCTCTTTTTTGTGACATGAAGTAATCCAAAAGTGATGGGACTTCATTATTTTCTTGGGGCAGTAACTAAGTCATGTAACTAATTTCTGTTTTAGAAGTAACTAGTAATTTGCAACGGGGCGGCACGGTGGCTGAGTGGATAGCACTCTCAACAATCTCAGCAATGTCCTGGGTTCGATCGCAGTTGGAATAGGGCCTTTCTGAGTGGAGTTTGCTTGTTCTACCCGTGTCTGCGTATGGATTTCCTCCGGGTACTCTGGTTTCCCCTACTTCTAAAAACATGTGCAATAGTTCAGAGTGAATGAATGAGTGTGGGTTTTTGAGTGTAACATTGGGACAATGTATGCACATAACCCCATTGCTACGATCCGGAGTGATATATTCATCAACATGTACTGTCCCAACCAAATAAACAATACATAAATAAACAATCAATAATTATATTTTCAAAGTAACTTACCCAACACTTATCAGACCAGTCCAACAAGGTTCAACTGCTCTTCTGATTGATTCTTTAAGTATATAAAAGACCTGAGTGTTTTTTTCGTACCTGACGTTTTTCATGCAGTCTTGTCTCTCTTCCTACGAGGACAACAGCGCCATCTATAGTCTGACTTCTTCAGGACAGAATGCTGGGTCCATGAGAGTAAAATAGCCCTTTCGTCCTTGTTTATAATCTTGGCACGTTACCATATTGCTTTTGCTACTTGGATCCAGCGTTTGTGTTTGCTATCCTCGGCCCCTAAGATATTTTCTGTATCGCAATCCATCGTGGTCCTAGACACGTCACAGAGAAAATAAACAACTTGTAGAATCTTTCAGAAGACCAAATTAACCTTATTGGAACATTGAGTTTCAGTTTATCAAGAGGGTATAATGCCTCACGGAACAGAAAGTTTCATAGTGTACTGCTCCCTGCATAAGACCACATCATACCAATTCCCGATTCGAAAATTATTTCTGGATGTGCATCAAACATCACTACTCTAAGATAACAACTTTTAAATGTATTTTCTTCTGAATTTAATTTCCGTACAAAGAGGAGAACTGCCCATGTAGCTATTCTTGTAGATTAGTCTTGCTGTTTTGATTGTGACAGGATTTTGGGTAAATGATTCAAAGTCGATGCTTCTGATGTTCAAGATTTAAAAGTAATTCTCAACTGACTTACAGAATAAACAGTTTTTATCAATTTGTTTCCTTATATTTACAGTTATGCTACTACTAATAATAATAATAATGATACTAACAATATGTCTTTTTTAGTGTAATTCCAAAAGAAAGCATCAAAGACAAAATAAATCATCTGCATCATTAAAAAAGAAAGCAGCAGATAACACTACATCCCACTCAAACAACCTGACAACTGCATTTTTACATCTTCATAATTCAAACAAACCTCTCAATCCCCGTTTGAAAAACAAGTCACATAACTGCAATCTATTGTGGCGTCGTTTGCAGTGATTGATTCGATGACAGCCTGCAAACGATTTCAAGACTAATCATCCGCCTGCGATACATCTCCCATTGTCTGTGTAATATTCAGATGTTTGTCGTTGCCTATAGATGAAAAAGTCTTTCCGCAGAATAAAGAAATCTCATTCTTATTCCGTAAAAGCAGCCAGGCTTTGATGCATTCATGAGAGCCTCTACAGATAAGAATTGAGTTCCGTTCTAGCGAGTTAATAGGCCGGGAGAAGGAGAGAAATGGCATTTTAAGAACAGGGACAAATAAATCAGCTTTTCTATGCAGCAGTGCTTGATAACCTTCAGACGGTGGTGGGGATACTTAAAAGGTCAATCTTAAAATATAAAAGGAGTATACTTTCAGTGTGATCAAGCACAAAAAGTATAGCGTAAAATGGTGTTGAGTAAATTGCGTGTCATGAAAATGGTGCAAGTATCCATTGGTATCGGTATTTTTTTTTTCTTCACCCAATCCCTTTTCAAACCAGATCAAGGGACATTTAGAAATGTGCTATTTATTGCACTTAATCAAGAGTTAACCATGACATTAGTGCGTTTGACAGAAATGGAATTAACTTGTAGCCCTTGCTGGACAATTAACCACAGCTTTATATAAACTACCCTAAAAATGTTTTGAAAAGGATGTGTGAATGGAGACACTGGTATGGCTGTCTTTTAAACTCATAACTGTTTGTTTGTTTTCTTTTTGTCTTGTCTGTCTGTATGTTTTACATTGGACCTAGAGTCGTTGAATTGATTTGTATTGAATGTTATGTTTTATTCACATACAGGCCACACATGAATGTAAGCAACAGGACTTTGTTGTAATATAATACTTTCCTAACAGCTGAGAGAGCAAAACAAAGCTGATAGACGACTGTTTTCACTGGTTACAGCATGATTGCACTGTTCGCTTTCATGTCAAGACTCATTTACCAATCAATCTGAGTCAAAAACAACGTCCAAGTCATGTGGGTCCTGGACCGAATCTATAAACAGTTCTTAGTGGAAAATCACATGTAACAGTGTTTTTATTTCATTTTCTGGTAGATATTTTTTTTTTAAAGAGAAGAACTACAGTTTTTTGGGCGATTTATCTAGGTGATTTTAATCTGTCTTCAGTTTTTTTGTGGACGGATACATTGACAGACCTCATAAATAAAGGTTTAAAAACATTACAGTTTTGCGTCCGTGTGGACTGGGCCAAAGACAGCATGTTGTGGTTTGATTTGTTGACAACATTTTTCTTTTACAAGCCTCTTTCTTTTGGCACAATTGTATTATCCATTTAAAGCCAGGTACTTCAGCTTTGATTTCCACTAATCCATTTAATTAGTTCAAGTAAAGCTCACAAAGAAGGTTTCCGTCAGATGGGGCTCTTGAAATCACTAAGTGCTTTTTAATATTTGCCTGCATTATTAATATTAAAATGCATTATCTGCTAATTGTCATAATTTTGCCTCTGAAAAGTTTTATCCATCATCGCTGCTCACTTACCGTTTATTTGAATTGGAGAAGCGTGGTAGAACGTTAATGTGAATTTGTTTTCCCTTTGCTGCTGGTAATTACTTGGATGAAATGACAAAGGCATCAGCAAAATGCTAAATTGAATATAAATTGGATATGTAATTGAAATTGGAATTCAAAGGGTGCTGACAAACACAGGGCTTATAGCAGTTTGGGAAATAGATGCAGCCAAAAAAGGGACGTTCTTAAAAGTTAAGATGTTATGTTTTATAGATTAATGTAAAGACAGTCAAGAATCTGGAGCTTTTGAGTGTTCATGTGTATATATATATATATATATATATATATATTAAAAAAAACAAATTTCTCACCTTTCGCCCTCCGCGGGCGGTTATCCCTCTCTAAGCTCGGGTCCTCTACCAGAGGCCTGGGAGCTTGAGGGTTCTGCGCAGTATCTTAGCTGTTCCTAGCACTGCACATTTCTGGACCGAGATGTCCGAGGTTTTTCCAGGGATCCGCTGTAACCACTCTTCTAGCTTTGGGGTCACTGCCCCGAGTGCACCGATCACCACGGGCACTACTGTCACCTTTACCCTCCAGGCCCTCTCCAGCTCCTCTCTGAGACCTTGGTATTTCTCAATCTTTTCATGTTCCTTTTTCCGGATGTTACCATCGCTTGGAATTGCCACGTCCACCACCACGGCTGTCCTCTGCCCTTTGTCTACCACCACGATGTCAGGTTGGTTCGCCATTACCATTCGTTCGGTCTGTATCTGGAAGTCCCACAGGATCTTCGCACGCTCATTCTCCACCACCTTTGGAGGAGTTTCCCACTTAGACCTTGGAGTTTCCAGCCCATACTCTGCACAAATGTTTCTGTACACTATGCCAGCCACTTGGTTATGGCGTTCCATGTAGGCCTTCCCTGCCAGCATCTTGCACCCTGCAGTTATGTGTTGGATCGTCTCAGGTGCCTCTTTGCACAACCGACACCTTGGGTCTTGTCTGGTGTGGTATATCTGGGCCTCTATCGCTCTGGTGCTCAGGGCCTGTTCCTGTGCAGCCATGATGAGTGCCTCTGTGCTGTCCTGTAGGCCAGCCCTTTCTAGCCATTGGTAGGACTTCTTGAGATCAACCACTTCTGTTATGCTCCGGTGGTACATGCCGTGTAGGGGTTTGTTCTCCCATGATGGGCTCTCCTCCAGCACCTCCTCCTCTCGCCACTGCCTGAGACATTCACTAAGTACGTCATCCGTTTTGGCCTTCTCCATAATGTAGTTATGGAGTTTGGATGTTTCGTCCTGGACAGTGGCTCTCACACTCACTAGTCCTCGGCCTCCTTCTTTACGGCTTACGTACAGTCTCAGGGTGCTGGATTTGGGATGGAACCCGCCATGCATGGTAAGGAGCTTTCAAGTTTTAACATCCGTGGTCTGAATCTCTTCCTTTGGCCACCTGATTATTCCTGCAGGGTATCTGATCACTGGCAGGGCGTAGCTGTTAATTGCCCGGGCCTTGTTCTTGCCATTGAGTCGGCTTCTTAGGACCTGCCTTACTCGCTAGAGGTATTTGGCAGTTGCCGCTTTACTCGTCACCTGTTCGAGGTTGCCATTTGCCTGTGGTATACCGAGATACTTGTAACTGTCCTAAACGTCTGCTATTGTTCCCTCTGGGAGTGAGATCCCTTCTGTGTAGACTACCTTGTCTTTCCGAGTCACCACACTGCTACATACATTTCTCGAGTCCTGGTGGTTTGGATCGGAGAGTCGATGTCTCTCTCGCTCTTGGCGTACTGCTTGATGTCATCCATGGGTCCATATGTATGTACTTGCAAAAGTATTTGGCCCCCTTGAACCTTTCAACATTTCGCCACATTTCAGGCTTCAAACATAAAGATATAAATTTTTAATTTTTTTGTCATGAATCAACAACAAGTGGGACACAATCGTGAAGTGGAACGAAATGTATTGAATAATTTAAACTTTTTCACTGAACTCCAGAAGTTCAGTGAGGATCTTTGAATGATCCAATGTTGTCCTAAATGACTGATGATGATAAATAGAATGCACCTGTGTGTAACCAAGTCTCGGTATAAATGCACCTGCTCTTTGATAGTCTCAGGGTTCTGTTTAAAGCACAGAGAGAACCATGAAGACAAAGGAACACACCAGGCAGGTCTGAGATACTGTTGTGGAGAAGTTTAAAGCCGGATTTGGATACAAAAAGATTTCCCAAGCTTTAAACATCTCAAGGAGCACCGTGCAAGCAATTATATTGAAATGGAAGGAGTATCAGACCACTGCAAATCTACCAAGCCCTGGCTGTCCCTCCAAACTTTCATCTCAAACAAGGAGAAGACTGATCAGAGATGCAGACAAGAGGCCCATGATCACTCTGGATGAACTGCAGATAACTACAGTTGAGGTGGGGATGGTGTGTTCAGGATGATGAGCTGTGTTGCTTTTACGCCAAACATATCGTTTTGCATTGTGGCCAAAAAGTTCAATTTTGGTTTCATCTGACCAGAGCACCTTCTTCCACATGTTTGGTGTGTCTCCCAGGTGGCTTGTGGCAAACTTTAAACAAGACTTTTTATGGATATCTTTGAGAAATGGCTTTCTTCTTGCCACTCTTCCATAAAGGCCAGATTTGTGCAGTGCACAACTGATTGTTGTCCTATGGACAGACTCTCCCACCTCAGCTGTAGTTATCTGCAGTTCATCCAGAGTGATCATGGGCCTCTGGGCTGCATCTCTGATCATTCTTCTCCTTGTTTGAGATGAAAGTTTGGAGGGATGGACGGGTCTTGGTAGATTTGCAGTGGTCTGATACTCCTTCCATTTCAATATAATTGCTTGCACAGTGCTCCTTGAGATGTTTAAAGCTTGGGAAATCTTTTTGTATCCAAATCCGGCTTTAAACTTCTCCACAATAGTATATCGGACCTGCCTGGTGTGTTCCTTTGTCTTCATGGTTCTCTCTGCGCTTTAAACAGAACCCTGAGACTATCAAAGAGCAGGTGCATTTATACGGAGACTTGATTACACACAGGTGCATTCTATTTATCATCATCAGTCATTTAGGACAACATTGGATCATTCAAAGATCCTCACTGAACTTCTGGAGTGAGTTTGCTGCACTGAAAGTAAAGGGGCCGAATAACATTGCACGCCCCACTTTTCATTTTTTTATTTGTTAAAAAAGTTTAAATTATCCAATAAATTTTGTTCAACTTCACGATTGTGTCCCACTTGTTGTTGATTCATGACAAAAAATTAAAATTTCATATCTTTATGTTTGAAGCCTGAAATGTTGAAAGGGTCAAGGGTGCCGAATACTTTCGCAGGGCACTGTATATATATAGTGTCTCCTCCGTGTCACTTCCCGAAGTGCAACTAAACTCGCTAAATTAAAGCTGGGGTACCTACTTTTTCCCTTGCAATACCACTTCAGGTTGGTTGTGCCCAAAAGTAAAATGCATTCAGTCAATGCATTTATTTCAAGTCAATTTATTTCAGACTATTTAGTGTGGTGTCTTTAGTTTGATTGTCAGTGGGGACAGATTGCCAGATGAATGTCCACAGAACCTCTCCTTCACACACAGGGTGGATCAGTCTGTCACCTAAGCTGCTGATGAGAAGGTGGTTGATCTCCTTGGTCTTTCTAGACCTAGTGTACTGGTTTTTAGTTGAAGACACAAATGCATACATGGGGAGAATATGCAAACTCCATACAGAATGGTCTACAACTACATTAGATTTAGGCCAAAACACCAAAATATAGATTATATAAGATGTAAAAGGCAGCTCGTGTATTAATTACAATTAAATGCTCATAGATTTGCTTTCATTTCTAATTACTGGTTGTGTGCCTGAGGACCACCAGGAGTCTAGTTTTAAGAAAAGTAGACTCCTGATGGTCCTCAGGTGATATCTCTACTGCAGTGTGAGATGTATATTATGCCTTATTTGGGTTTATCCTTTATGAAATCTCCCATTTGGTAAATCGATTCTTTGATTATACCTGTTTTTTTTAAGCCAGCAAGTTTTATGTATGAAGTTTTATGTATGAAGTTTCTGTATGAAGTTATGTATGAAGTCTCATATGGAAGGGAAGTGCATAACAGTTCTGCTATCTCCAATTCGTGGTTTAGTGCAGAATTTTTCACATAGAATCTCATAAGATCGTGGTCTTAAATATGAGCTTATGAATCTGGCCAGTTTTTGCTTTTTTTTTTTAAAATAACATTGGGGGTATCATTTAGAGATGTACTCAGAAACTCAGTAATTATGCTACTTTGGCACCAAATGGGCTGCCGTGAATGGCTCCTCCTGTAGGAAAACTGAAAGCTCCCCCTGTGCATGGGTCAAGCAATGCAAATTGTGCAGTGATCACACAGGGCTATAACTTCTGTTGTGATGAACGTCATGTGACCATGCTGGAACATGACGGCTTAGCTGCTCAACAGAAAAAACTTCACCCTGCAGCATTGACACAAAAGTGGAACTTAGCGTTGGGCCAATTGAGCCGTGTATAGAACCAGGTTCAAAGCCGTTTTTTTTTCTCATGAAAAATTGCCACAGGGTTCCACACTATATTTCTGTTTCTGCAGTCAGAACCACAGGCGTGGAGCCAGACAGCAAAGTTGGCAAGCTGCTTCCTTATAGCCTGACAGCCAACCGCTCCCTTCGGATTGGATTGATTTTAATGTTTCAGTTAACAGTTCGCCCAAGAATTCCTTTCAAACGGATCATGCCAAGACTCAAAACGGCTTGAAAACTGTATTCCTTGAGTGGCAGCTAAGCTAACTTAACTTAACGATACATGGCCATTTTATAACTAACAACATGCTCCAATGTCCAGAGGCGGCAAATCAATAAGTGACCACTCCCAGACGCAGCATGGTCAGAGAGAATTAACTCTTTTGTTTTCTCCTCATGCATTTGCACAGAAACTGAGCACACATGTAGCGACACGCATGAATTATTCAGCGTATAACAACTTCTTACCGCTTAACATTCGCAGGCTGTTTACTACAGGGGGTGAGAAAACGCCATGGCCCGCTTTAATCAGGCATATGATTACGTGCGCGTGTGTGTATTTACATGTTGGGAGATGAGATAAAGCTTCCTCTGGGATGTTTTGATCGGAATTAGTGCAGCTGCTAAAACACCATAAGCAGCTTTGTAGATACAGTGAGTTCTATGATGCCAGGGTATTAATAATATCAATCTGATTGTGGTGGGGAAGAGTTGGGCCTCAGGGAGAATAGTGGCATGGGACAGAGATGGTCAGCTGTGTTGTATGGATAATCAATACGCCTCATTTCTGATATATATATACCCTTTAATTCTTAATCTATTTGTTTATTTTTGAGCTTTTCTTTCTGACAGCTTGCCAGTTTAGGTTTGTGATTATGGCCAGTACCATTGTTGCACACATAATTAGTGGTAAAAATGAATAGTTATAATAATAATAAATAGTTTAAAACGTTTGTGGCGCAGTGGATGGCTGTTGTGCTGCACAGCTAGAAGTGTCTGCGTTCGATTCCACCTCGAGGACCGTACTGTGTGGAGTTTGCATGTTCTCCTTGTGTCTGCATTATGGTGTATTTGCGGATGCTGCTGTTCACGAATATGCACTGTCCCATCCAAATAAATTGAAATACAATACATTAAAATTGATGCAAAAATGTGCTAGCAAGAGACTCATGTGAGCTTGGGGCTTTTAATTTTGGGTTTTTGAAAGACAAAAGTTGAGAGTAATAGGCACTTTTAATAAGTAGTAATACATGAATCCATGTACATAGAGTTTAAACCATATGGGATAGTTCTAGGTAAATGAAGTATCCCATAAAGGCGGCTCCCTGCATAAAGGTATTAATATCAAAACTGTTTCTTCCTCTTCTCAGAATCCACTGGAAGTAGCATCTTCAGGACAAACACAGTATGAGGTTTTAAACAAGCCAAAGATGTTTTAACCCCTGCTTCTATTTCTCACAGGGGGCTCTTTAACAAGATTCCACTCTCTCCTCTCTGTAAACATGCTACAAACCGAGTGGTGCCAATTTCCCTCTACCATTAGCCCAGGTTCCCTTCCGGGAGCCGGTGGGCATTGTATTCTTTGTTTTTACTCACAAAACACTACATTAATAATTTATCGTTCCACCAAAGTATGAGCAAGACAATTAAAAGAAGATAAACAAGGGGTAGAGGCTGTAGAAAGACTCAAAAGCACAACGTGGGGATAATTATACGAGATGTCAATCAAAGGGAATTGATCGTATGTATAGCTTTACCCATTTAAAGTGAACCTTGATTACTTTTCAAACTGTGAAGATGGAGAAATGTTTTTCAAATGCAAGCTTGGAGTTAGTCCAGCCCCCGCAGGATGCTGATTGGACACAATACATTGACATTAGGGATGTATATCTCCACCACTGAGGCCGATTCGATACACTACCAGCGATTTGATACATTAACGATACACTGAAGTCCCTGTCGATACGATGCAATAGGGTTCGTTCCTATTCACGATACGACGCGATTCAAAGATGATTTAATAACAATAGGACTGATTTGCAACAGGATTCAGTTTGACATGATGTGATCCTGTTCGACACAGTATGACAGTTTATCCAAAGGGAGGGAATGTTTTAAATATATTTATTGTGAAAAAGCTTAAACAGTAAAAACCCAAAAAGTATTATTTAAAAGATATACAATAAAAGTTGCAGATCACCTTTCAAAATTATGATGTTGAAAGTATGGAAAAAAGTAGAAGTACAGTATATTTTATCACGGGGGTTGGGTTAGAAATAAATCACGCAAGAGGAAGAAGCCACAAAGTAGCAGTTGAATATTCACATGCAATGGACACAGATAGTTTCCATTGTTGAAAAGAAAAATCAGAACACCATTAACTTCATGATAGACAGAGACATGCATGAGGATAACAATTGTAAGCAAAATTGTAAATATTGTGTTTTGTTCTGAGGAAGTAAAATTGTAAGTATTACTGTAATGTGCAGAAGGATTATAATATTAAATACCTATACGAGAATAATAGTTCATTTCTAGTCTGACTACCATGGCCTATATCATGTGACCGTGATCACTTAATTGATTTTCAACAGGTATGATTTCGCACTTATGTTACTTACCTGGAATGACCTGAAGTCTCGTTGTAATTATAAGACATTTCAGAGTTTGATAAAATGGCTGTCAAAGTGAGCTCCCCTTGAAATTGATTACTGGAGGAGATTGAAATTGCTAATATAATTTATGTTATGCTGAGTTCATTAAGTAAAATGTGGCACTTTTGGCTTTTTCACAAATTCAGTCTTTCATGCTTAATCGTAGTAGTTTCCGCTTTTCATTGGATTAAGGAAATATGTTCCATTAAAAAATCCATGACTTGATTCACATTTACCCAGCTCTAGCTGTCATTCTTGTCCAACTTTGTCCAAATAATCACAAACAATGAATGCTAAATCATCACAGACCTTTATAATACAGACACTGTATTTATTTGTATGTAGAATGCTTGTTTGGGGCCAAAAACTTTGAAGTAATACAGTGGGGCTTAAAAGTATTTAGTCAGCCACCGATTGTGCAAGTTCTCCCACTTAAATATGGACAGAGGTCTGTAATTTTCATCATAGGTACACTTCAACTGTGAGAGACAGAATGTGAAAAAAATTCACATTGTAGGATTTTGAAATAATTTATTTGTAAATTATGGTGGAAAATAAGTATTTGGTCACTTCAAACAAGGAAGAACTCTGGCTCTCACAGACCTGTAACTTCTTCTTTAAGAAGCTCTTCTGTCCTCCACTCGTTTCCTGTATTAATGGCACCTGTTTGAACTCGTTATCTGTATAAAAGACACCTGTCCACATCCTCAAACAGTCAGACTCCAAACTCCACTATGGCCAAGACCAAAGAGCTGTCGATGGACACCAGGAAAATAATTGTAGACCTGCACCAGACTGGGAAGAGTGAATCTACAATAGGCAAGCAGCTTGGTGTGAACAAATCAACTGTGAGAGCAATTATCAGAAAATGGAAGACGTACAAGACCACTGATAATCTCCCTCGATCTGGGGCTCCACGCAAGATCTCATCCCGTGGGGTCAAAATTATCATGAGAACGGTGATCAAAAATCCCAGAACCACACGGGGGGACCTGGTGAATGACCTGCAGAAAGCTGGGACCAAAGTAACAAAGGTTACCATCAGTAACACACTACAACAACAGGGAATCAAATCCTGCAGTGCCAGACGTGTCCCCCTGCTGAAGCCAGTGCATGTCTAGGCCCGTCTGAAGTTTGCCAGAGAGCACATGGATGATACAGCAGAGGATTGGGAGAATTTCATGTGGCCAGATGAAACCAAAGTAGAACTGTTATAAACTCAACTCGTCGTGTTTGGAGGAAGAATACTGAGTTGCATCCCAAGAACACCATACCTACTGTGAAGCATGGGGGTGGAAACGTCATGCTTTGGGGCTGTTTTTCTGCTAAGGGGACAGGACGACTGATCAATTTTTTTTTCACATTCTGTCTCTTTCAGTTGAAGTGCACTTATGATGAAAATTACAGACCTCTGTCATTATTTTAAGTGGGAGAACTTGCACAAACGGTGGCTGACTAAATTATTTTTTGCCCCACTGTATTTATATTGTTAAATAATTGTGGCCATACCTGCATGTGAAAGCCAGATACTGTCAGTGTGTCCCAGGGCAGCTCTGGCTACAGTAGTAGTTCATCACCACCGTGTATGGAGTGAATGAATAACAACATTTGAAGCGGTTGGTCTTTGAGTTTCCAAAAAAAGCGTTATACAAATGCATTTAAATTATCCTTATTATTATTAATTTCTTATAGTTTAAAACTAAGAAATGAAATGAAAAATAGTAGCACCCCATTGTTATACTCGATGATTAAAACGCATATATGCAATGCAATCATAGGCAGGTGTGTCAAAGTAAGCAGTACTGCAGGGCTGCTCTGTGCACCTTTTTAGTAAACTTTTAACAACTTTTTAGCGCGTTTTTATTGTTCAGTTTTTTAATATATCTGAGTGTTTTATCTTTTTAATTCAGTGGTTTCAGCAAATAGCACTTAGTCCCGACTGAAACCCACTAGTAGCACAGAGGCTAACACAAGCTAACGAGGACATGGAAAGTGACAATGAAATTGGCTCAAACATGCACAATATTAGTCGCCTCACCTTGGAGCTCCGTGAGAGCGACCGTGCCACCATTGCAGATCTACGAAAAGAAGTCCTTCGTCTCACCGCAGAGTTGAATGAGAAACAATCTCTAGTATCCAAACTTTTTGAAGTCGCTGGTGGGCAGCACTCACGGCTGATGTCACTGAGCGCTGCATATTGTGACACTGTCGTGTGGGAGAGATCCGTCAGCTCCGGACCCTCCTGTTCTACACCTAAGCGCCCGCTTACGAATAACGAGCCCGCGGATTCCGAGGAGACATCCTGCGCCGTGGCCCATGTCCTGAGTCTGGCAAACCGCTATGCAGCCCTCTCCACTGACATCCCGGCCCCCTCAGCAGAACCTCTGGACACTGCAGCAAACTCTACTGCTCGAGGATCCAAGTCCACTGCGAGGAAAACGCTCCTAAAGGAAGCAGTCCTCAGGCGAAAGAGCGGTCCACCGGCCATGTTGACCCCAGTGCAGCAGCCTCAGACTGGGGTAGCGAGCCATCATTACCATCGCTCACCTCCACCGGGTCAGCAGCAGCGCCCAGAGCCAGCCCCTCTCACCGCTCCAGCGTCCCCGAGCACACAGCGTGGGTCGCCTGTAGCTGAGAGTCAGCACCCCCGCTCCTCCTCTCCATGTGTTCAGCGGCGCTCAGGCTCGGGTCCTGCTTCGGGTGAACCCGCTGGTTCCGTCCACCGAGCTCCTTCTCCGAGGCCACTCTTCGCCCCGACCACTCTGATTATTGGAGATTCCATCGTGAGACACGTCCGCTTCTTTAACGCGGTCACTCGCTGTATTCCCGGAGCTACTGTACCAGACCTGCTCATACGTCTCCCTCCTCTGCTTCAGTCCCTGCCTGATACCGTTTCCAAGGTAGTCGTGCATGTGGGAATTAACGACATGAAACTTCAGCAGTCAGAAGTCACGAAGAAACATTTTATGGATCTGTTCCACCTCCTTCAATCCTCCGGATTATCTGTTTTTATTTCTGGTCCAATCCAGACTGTAAACAGAGGTGACTGCCTCTACAGTCGTGTTGTGGCGCTGCATGTGTGGCTTCAGGCTACATGCAGCTCTTTTAACTTTGTCTTTGTGAATAACTTTGCCCTTTTCTGGAAACGTTACGAAGCCTATCGTCCAGACGGATTACACCCAAACAGATACGGTAGCAGCCTGTTGATGGATTACATACGTTATGTTGTTCAGCGTTCCCCGAGGGGGGCGTGACTGTTTACATCTGAGCCCCCTCGGACCCCACCGCACTCCCCCGCCTCCTGCTCACCAGCACCGGGTGAGTACAACGGTGCAAACACTGCTCCCTGTCTGTCTGGCAGTGCATTACCAGTCCAAACACTGAACTGTGCTGACTCCCTTCTGACTCTGGGAGCTAAAGAACAACAAGGGTTTTCACATTTTAGGCCAATTGAGACTGTGTGTGTTCCTCGCACCAGCTCAAAAATGTTTTTAAATTCTAAAAAACGAAATCAAAACAGGACAGCAGTTAGACGGTCCAACTCTGCAAATCTAATTTCTGTTCCCTGTAGAAATCAATCAACCACATTAATCGACTCTGACGTTATTTTTAAACTTGCTATGCTTAATGTCAGATCTCTATGTAACAAATCATTTTTAATTAATAATTTTATCACTTCTTATGATCTTGATTTTATGCTTATGGCTGAAACATGGCTGGACCAAAATACAGGAAATGCAGTTCTAATAGAAGCAACACCACCCAATTTTAAATTCGAATCCGAAATACGAGAAAACAAAAGGGGGGGAGGCATAGCTGCAGTTTTTAGAGAGCACTTTGTCTCCCATAGAATGCCCCTTGGAAATTTTTCATCGTTTGAGTATATTTCTTTTAAAATGGAACAAAAGCAATCTTCTACTCTTTTCATTGTCCTGTACAGGCCACCACAGTCATGTTGCGATTTTATTGACCATTTTACTGAACTACTTTCATTCGTGTGCACAGATTTTGATAGTTTAGTTATTACAGGTGATTTTAATGTACATG
The DNA here is from genome assembly GCA_964034765.1 of Knipowitschia caucasica. Lineage (NCBI taxonomy): Eukaryota > Metazoa > Chordata > Actinopteri > Gobiiformes > Gobiidae > Knipowitschia > Knipowitschia caucasica. The sequence continues at coordinate 13,741,260 of OZ035825.1, read as the reverse complement.
TTGATAATGTTGATGACAGAAATGCAAAGGAGCTGGCTTCTGTATTTGAGACCTTTGGTTTCATTCAGCACGTGAGTGGCCCCACCCACAGCAGGGGGCACACTCTTGACCTGCTAATTACAAAGGGGGTTAATGTATCAAATGTTAATGTAGTTGATGTTGCTTTGTCAGATCATTTCTGTGTATTTTTTGACATGTGTTTTGCTAGCAAACCACCAGCTGAATTTACAACTGTTAGAAGAAGACACATACATGAAAACACAAGTGAACTGTTCATGGGAATGCTAAATTTTGAGAAAACTCCATGCTCTACTGTTGATGAATTGTATAACTCTGTCACCACCAGTGTTCTGACTGTTCTGGACGCCATTGCTCCTGTGACGGTTAAAATAGTTACCAGTAAGAAAAAGGCCCCATGGACTAAGGCAGACTCGGTTAGGGCACAGAAGCAAGAGTGCCGGAGGGCCGAACGGAAGTGGCGAAAGTCCAATTTCCAGGGCGATTATGAAATCTTTAAAGATGAGTTGGGTGAATTTAACCGGGTTCTACGTAGAACAAGAGAAATGTATTTTTCTGACATTATTGGAGGTTGCAGTAACAATTTTCGTGTTATGTTTTCAACAGTTGGTAGATTAACGAACCCCCCTGTAAAGTTGCCCCTAGAATTTTCCTCTAAATCTAGGTGTAATGAGTTCGCACAGTTTTTCGATGACAAAGTACAAGGAATCAAAAACACTATCACCTCCACAGCACGTATAACAATGCAACAGCCAGAGAAGCTTTCTGAGCTAACTCACTTTGCACCTGTGGATACTGAAACTGTCAAAAAGATAATCATGAGTCTGAGCTCCTCCACATGTAGCCTGGATATATTGCCCTCTAAATTTCTGAAGTCCGTCCTGAGCAGTTTGTTACCTTCACTGACACAAATAGTAAACATGTCTCTGTCGTCAGGAACATTTCCTATGGCCCTAAAAACAGCAGTCATAAGACCTCTCCTAAAAAAGAGCAGTCTGGATCCTGCGGGACTTCAAAATTATCGCCCCATATCGAATCTGCCATTTATTGGAAAAATTCTTGAAAAAGTGGCCTCCCAACAACTTACTGAATTTTTAACAATGAATAATTCTTTTGATATGTTCCAGTCTGGGTTTAGACCCCACCACAGCACTGAGACCGCTCTAGTGAAGGTAACAAACGACATTCGACTTCACACTGATGCAGGTAAAGTCACAGTTTTGGTCATGTTAGATCTTAGTGCCGCGTTCGACACTGTCGACCATGAGATCCTCATGCAGAGACTGGAGGACTGGGCTGGTGTCACTGGCACAGCCCTAGACTGGTTTAGGTCTTACCTGGAGGATAGGAAGTACTCTGTGGAGATTGGAGACTGCGTCTCAGATGATGTGGCCCTGACCTGTGGTGTACCACAGGGGTCGATCCTGGGACCTCTCCTATTTAATCTCTACATGCTGCCGTTAGGTCAGTTAATACAAAGAAACAAAGTGTCCTACCACAATTACGCTGACGACACTCAGATCTATGTCTCACTGACTGCAGGAGAACATGGACCACTGGATTTGCTCCTTCACTGTATCCAACAGATCAGTGACTGGATGCAAAATAATTTCCTCCAGCTAAATACAGACAAAACCGAAATCATTGTCTTTGGTCCCCAGAAACAAAGAGAGGGCGTCATTTGTCAACTTCAGTCTCTCTCCCTACTTCCTTCAGACAAGGTCAGAAATTTGGGGGTAATACTGGACTCAGACCTAAATTTCAATAGCCACATAAAATCAATAACATCAACAGCTTTTTACCATCTGAAGAACATTGCCAAAGTTAGAAATATAGTGTCCAGGGCAGACTTGGAGATTCTTGTCCATGCATTTGTCTCCAGCAGGCTAGACTACTGCAATGGCCTGCTTACAGGTCTGTCCAAACAGACCTGTAAGCAGCTGCAGTACATCCAAAATGCAGCAGCTAGAGTCCTGACAGGAACCAGGAAGTATGACCATATTAGTCCGGTCCTCAGGTCTTTGCACTGGCTTCCTGTGGCTCAAAGAATAGATTTTAAAACGGCTCTGCTTGTGTACAAGTCTCTCCATGGCCTTGCACCAGAATACATTAGTGACATGTTGGTGTCATATGAACCAGCCCGGACTCTGAGGAGCACAGGGACTGGCCTCCTGCTGGTGCCCAGAGTGAGAACCAAACATGGGGAGGCTGCGTTTCAGATCCATGCAGCTAAGATCTGGAACAATCTCCCTGAAAATGTGAGGGAGGCGTCTACTCTGTCAATGTTCAAATCCAGGTTAAAGACTGTTCTGTTTGCCTGTGCATACAACTGAAGGATTTTATCTCCATTTTTAATGCACTGCTGTCATTTATTTATTTTTTTAAATTTCTTGTGTAATTTTGAAAGTTTTAATGGTTTTATTCTTTTGTGTGATTTTAATGTTTTAATTGTGTTTTAATCTTTTGTGTGATTTTAATGTTTTAATTGTGATTCTGGTGTTTGTTTTATGTGATGATTTGTGATGTGGACTGTGAAGCGCTTTGTGTTGCCATGTGTATGAAAGGCGCTCTACAAATAAACTTTGATTGATTGATTGATATATTAAAAACCTAGGGCGACACCTAGGGCGACAGTAGCTCAGTTGGTAGAGCATTGGCCTTTGGGCCTGAAGGTCGTGGTTTCGAGCCCACCGTACGACCTACTTCACGACTCCCACTGATGACTACTGTCGTTGTGTCCTTGGGCAAGACACTTAACCCTACTTTGCCCAAAGCCCCAACTGAAAGATCTCAGCTCCTGTGGACTCACCACCTGCAGGAGGATCAGTGAGGGACTGGTGCTAAGTGTACTGGGTGCAGCTCTGACTGCCACCCCCCCGACCCAGAAATGGATTAAGGGGAAGAAAATGGATGGATGGATATTAAAAACCAATTACATCCTCTCATTATCCAGTGTCAGAATCCTGGTAGCTTGTGAGAAATAGCCACTACAATTTGTGTTAAAGTATAAAAAATGGTGAATAAACTGAACCTATAAGCTGTTGATTGTTTTTGCTTTCTCATTTCTTTGACTTCTGCGGCCTACAAGCAATGTGGCAAATGTGATTGTTTTATTTTGATAAGAAAATATTTAGACAATTCTCAATCAGCTTTTGATTTGCAGAGATGTGGCAGACATTCCTGCTTCCCGGTTGGTTTATGTGAGCAGCAGAGACCAGGGAGAGTTGGGAAGGCTGGGCTGTTTTTTATGTGTTGAACTGTTGTCAGAACAGATATTGTAGACTTGGACTCCAAGTATTCGAAGAAAAATACAGACCAGGAAAAACCCCTTTCATTGTGTTGTGACCGGTTAACACACTTTCACAACACTTGGTTCTATTAGCTGTTGGTTAAATGTTACATTACAATATGAAAACTGGCAGCTCATAATCAAGTGTGGCCTTAAATGGTTACGTTATGTACTTTCTCTTAAAACATACCTCATGCGGTTTATTTACAGATATGCTTAGTAGTCCAGTGAGTACTTGTTTTTGTTGCAGAAAACAACCTTGCTGTGGTTAGTAGTTACCGCGTGATAAGTTAGCCTGTCTTTACCCCTTTGCCAGTTTTGAATCTACTTTGGGATGTTCCATATAAATTTGACTACAGGAACCCGACTTGGCAGACTTTGAAGTGAGCAGGACTTTGCAGCTCCATATACTAGCTTTTGGGGGTCAAGCTAACTACCTGCCTTTGTACAGGTAATGTTTGGGTGTTTTATGTTTGACACTACTGAGAACCTGGAGCTCAATAAGTTAGAATCCTCAACACATCCAAACCAATTATAGAAGTGAGAGATCAGACTGTACAAAGTGTGAGGTTGCTGTTGGGTCACACTCTCATAGAAGACGACAAATTTAGCAGTCTTTGGAATAGTAAATTCCATAAGGCTGTAATACATGCAGAATGGCTCAAATATGTCACGACAGTTCATAGTCTGCGTTTAGAAATTAAGTAAGATGTGTGAAATAAGAAATAGACATGAAGGGAGATGACGTTTTTCTTTGAGCGTCCAAAAAAGCGCTATACAAGTTTGATGCATTGTTAATAATTAGTATTAATAATAATTAATAATAATAATAATAATAATAATAATTATTATTATTATTATTATTATTATTATTATTATTATTTTGCATATTCCATCCATCCATTTTTGTCCGCTTCATCCGTTGCTGTGTCGCGGGGGCAGCAGTCTAAGCAGAGACGCCCAGACTTCCCTATCCACACACACTTCCTCCAGCTCGTCAGGGGGGACCCCAAGGCGTTCCCAGGCCAGCTGAGAGACATAGTCCCTCCAGCGTGTCCTGGGTCTTCCCCGGGGCCTCCTCCTGGTGGGTCGTGCCCGGAACACCACCCCAGGGATTCGTCCAGGAGGCATCCGGGACAGATGCCTGAGCCACCTCAACTGGTTCCTCTCGACGTGGAGGAGCAGTGGCTCTACTCCGAGCTCCTCCCGTGTGACCGAGCTCCTCACCCTATCTCTAAGGGAGCGCCCAGCCACTCTGCGAAGGAAGCTCATTTCGACCGCTTGTATCCGCGATCTCGTTCTTTCGGTCATTACCCAAAGCTCATGACCATAGGTGAGGGAGGGAACGAAGATTGACCGGTAAATTCTTTACCACGACGGTCCGCCTGTCAATCTCACGCTCCATCCTTCCCTCACTCGTGAACAAGACCCCGAGATACTTGAACTCCTCCACTTGAGGAAGGACCTCTCCACCCACCCGGAGAGGGCAAGGCACCTTTTTCCGGTCGAGCAACATGGCCTCAGATTTGGAGGTGCTGATTCTCATCCCAGCCGCTTCACACTTGGCTGCAAATCGTCCCAGAGCATTTTGTAGGTCCTGGTATGTTGGAGCCAACAGGACAACATCGTCCGCAAACAGCATAGATGAAATCTTGTGGTTCCCGAACCGGGCCCCCTCTGGCCCCTGGCTGCGCCTACAGTAGAAATTCTGTCCATAAACACAGTGAACAGAACCAGTGACAAAGGGCAGCCTTGGCGTAGGCCAACATTTTGCATATTTAAAATGACAATTTATATCTACAGCAATTAAATGAAAAGGAAGATACATCAGACCCTTGAAAGTAATTATGAAAAACATGCATTTATTTGTTTTGTGAATTCGCTCCCGTCTTCCACCATGAACCACTCTCTCACATCCCCACTCCTGTTCTCTCCACACTTCACGCGTGGATTGACTCCCCGAAAACTTGCACTATCTCTTCAGCCGTGCTTTTTCCGGAGTAGTAGACAACAGCAACCTCTCCATGCTTTCTGAAGCAGTGGAGGGATTCATTAGTTGATTCCCCGAAGAGCGTCACCACGGGAACATCAGCCTTGTAGCACGCTGTTAGAAAGCCACTCTTCACCACAACTAAAGCTTTGTTTTGGCCGCGGAACGTCTGCAGGGTTTTCGACAGGTTGTCAACACTGCACTTTGCGGTTCCTTGACAAAACGGTTTGAAAAAGCCACAACGCAGAGATCAAATCGATTGCATGCACAAAGAAATGTTTGGTTTAATAGTTGTGTTTTAGATGTGTTGAAATGGTCCATATGACAATGGACAAGTACCCTCCGCAGTTTGAAAAGGCCAGTGTTGAAAGCTATTCACAAAGGATATGAGAAATAGAAGAATGGGTTGTCAAAGGGACTGTTTTTTACATGTGTAGTGAAGAAATCTTATGTTACAAGATGTTACAATTCATGTTGACATTTATATTGACACTAATGGGAACTACACGTAATATTGGTTCCATATTCACTGTACCAGGGCTCTCCAACTTAGAGCTATTTTTTGGCAATTATTTACACGCACACAGGTACACGTACACACACATACACATATGTCCAAGCACTCACCAACCCTACACCTCTTCAGAACATGTTTTTAATACATTCAGGTTCAAACATGGTCTTTTAAATTTTATTTTCCGTTCCCATGGAGCAACTTATGGCACTGAGATATTGAGATTGTTTTTCTTTATGGTTAGCGTCTCTATCATGGTGACAGTTTTGTACATTAGGTGGCAGAGTTTTCAGCCGCAAATAATGTCCTCTATCTGAGGTGGATATGTGTATGAGTATCACACTTTTTCAGCCTCAATGGTTTGCACATTTTTTTTGTGCAATTTGGCATGCTTTTGTACAGTGTGTGCAGCGTGTACTGCAACAACATCCTAAACAACATATCATATAACTGCTGGTAAAGACAGTTACCTTAATATCATAGTTAGTGTGGGACCACTGTATTGTTAATGCCTACTTGAGCTTTGTGCACTAATCGGGTGTGGTGAAAAGTGAAAAGGTGAAAAGGTCACTGCAAAAAATACAAATCGCCTAAATTTGGCTAAATGAATTGGAAAACATTTGTGATGGTTAAACTGCGCTCTGAGCTTACATTTGGAGGTGCATATAATCTGCTTGTGGTGAATATCTGTGATGTGTGAGAAAGAGAGAAATAGGAGTGGGTAGTGCATGTGCCTCACAGCAATAAGGTTGAGGGTCCAATTACCCTGTACAAGGAACTGTTTATCTGCTGAAGGGAGAGACTAACTGGGTTCTTGTCTGGGGTTTCCTCCTGGGGTTCCGGTTTCTCCTAAAAACCCATATGTAAAATCCACCAGCAAAGATAGTCCTGACCAAGCCAAGCATCAATATCTGGGGAGATGTCTCCCTTGGCACTGACCTCAAGCCAAAGTGCTGTTGAAAGATAGTTTGAATGCAGAGAGACCATGAAATATACCTTAACTGTAAGATGTGGGAAAGTGTGGTAATCTTGGTGATACATGGTGCCAAAAAAAAAACTTTCCTTATCAATGGATGCAGAATCCCAACCAATCAAAACTTTCTACTCCCACACTCATACCTATTCTACCGCTCATTAAATAAGAGTATAGGAAATAAAAATTTTGTTTTGCTTTTGAACAAAGTCTTTTCACATCACACAGGCTCAGGTTTTTATCTCCTGCCAGCTAACTCCTTTGTTTGGAAAGACATAAATGAATTGGAGAGTGTGGGTAATTACTAAGCAGGACACTCGCTGCGCATTTTGGGATTTAAATGCAAATGGCTTTGGTGGTTCAGTGGCGGCGACATTTAACAGTCCCTGGTATGCTTTTGGACATCATCTAGCCCGCTTTGCATTCGTTCCGAAGTTATTCTGCTTGGTTAATATTCCATTTATTTATGTTGAAGGCGAAGTGAGCCACACTGCGAAAATGGTTTGTACATCTTAGGCAGAGAGTGAAGTACACAGCTCTGTGCATTACTTTAAACCACTAAAGCTGTGTCCTCATCAATGTTCATAAGGTTTTTTGAACATTGATGATGTGGTTTTTCCTGGTATGCAGTGTACATATATATATATATATATATTACTAGCTTAAAGCTGTCCCACCCATGGACACAGGGGGGGTCCGTGGTACTGCAGACTAAATTCATGCGGGCTACCCAGAAAAAAGTCCCATAGAACTCAATGTAAACTAAACCAGCTCGACCTCAGCTGACAGAGAACCTACAACTTTCATAAATATCGGATTTTGTGGGGATTTTTGTGTCCCTTGTCATCCTAAACTTTTTTTCCTCTTGAATCCTTCGGTTTTCTTTAAAGCTACACTTTACTGCCACAAACTCTGCTCCTTTCCTTCCAGCTCTGACTCCGCTCTGCTGCTGCTCTGATGAGCAGTGTTGATTGGTCAGAACGCATATTTGGCGCAACGCATCATGGGAGCTCGTCCACTGCGCAGAACCAGGAGGACCAGACGATGCCCAAATATTGGCGAGTTCTGCTAATCTCCCGGTCTCCGTGAAGTCCCATGCGCTACTGAGCACAAGCCATTCATTTGAATAGGGCGCTATCTTGGATCACCGGGGCTTGGTTTTACCGTAACTGGCAAACAAACTGAATCTGAATCACTACTTGAAAGGAAAAAAATCAAACATGACACCTTTCAGTATAATAGATTATGATAAACTTCTGTCGTCAGTTGCAGTACGTTGACACCATGAAACAGGCTGCCAGCTAAATTTGTTTAAACCAAGAAATGGTTTGGATCAATGTATGGTCAAAATCAAGTGTAATGTGGCATTTAGGTACATATAAATTCTCAATACATCTTTTGTGGGATGAATAAAGGTTCTATCATGGACATATTATAGATAAGCTAGAACTCGTAGATTAGAGCAGACGATAACCATATTTAAAATGATTGCATGACAACAAATCAATGGCTGGGAACAAAAAATATTCTGAGCATTCATTATATATCCATCCATTTTCTTCCCCTTAATCCATTTCTGGGTCGGGGGCAGTCAGAGCTGCACCCAATTCATATTATATTCATGTTATATTCATGTTATAGCTGTCTTCTAATATTCCAGTCACACAAACCACCTCCAACATCATATTTTTTCCATGTCAAGCCTAATTGTCCCAACACATTTCAGAATCTGTCCAGAAGGCTTCATACCATTTCTCTCCGTCTCATCTCTTACTTTCATAATAATAAATAACATTCCACGACCATACATCCCAGTTTCATCAGTTCATCAGCATTCAGCTCCATGCGTGCCTTCTAATTGGATGCGATCGCCTTCCATCCCGTGAGCCGGTTTGATGACACGCGCACCTCTTCGTTCCAAATCTGACTATGTGCCCAAGTCAAAGGGAAGAGATGTTAATGAAATTCCTGTCACTCGCTCATCAAGAGAGTTGTCAGCGGCGTCTGCAGTAATGAGGTTTGGAGAACTCGTCGCGGCCTGAACCTTAACTCTATCACGTTAGAAGGTATTTAGATGTTTGGAGAAGAACCGCCGGATTGGAAGGCAATCCCTAGTCACGCAACATTGTAATAGATTTAGTTTTGCGCATGTCTGGAAATCTTCGGCTTATATGTGAAAAACTACATTTTATGGCAGTTAAAGCCCAATATTTATATGTTGTGCCTTTATGTCTTCTTGAGGTTGGCCCCATTTTATCACGATACTTCGCAAGTCAAATCTTCTCCAACTTTTTCCTGAAGCCAGTGGCCGAGTAACAATCTAGTTTTCAATCTACAAAGGTTAACACCCTGTAATTTCACGTTGCCTCTCACTGGATCAGGTGACTTGCGGTATCAACCCCATTTTGTGGTGCCACCCTACCCGGTCTTAGAAATGTTTTCTCATCAAAGTGGAATCTAGAGTAGGGCTGTTGTTCTATGAAAATATGTTAGAATTATCTTTTTAGATGGTTCACCTAATGTGTGCCAGGCGGCTGTGTATTCAGGTGAAAAAAATCCAACTTTTTTTACCAGAAACGGTTCCTGTGACAGAGTAGCCGGTAACAATGCAGAGTTGGTGAAGTCAATAAAAAGGATTTATTGAAAACAAGTCAACTGGCTTATGATGCCCCAAACTTCCGCTTGAAGCAAGTGCACTGTGACCGAGTATTACGTTAAAGCAACGCCACCTAGTTTTAAAAGTGAGACCAGGAACTCAAGATATAAAAGGTTCTTAAAAACAAGGTGAGAAGTGCAAACCAACAGAATTAAAAAGGTATAAAACAATAATTTATTACAAAAAGTAATAAAAAAAAAATAATACAGAATGTGATAAATTAATAAAACATGTCTTCTGTCTGAATTAACACTAGGAGCGCCCCTAGCGGTCAACTGACCGTCACTCCCTTCATTATGCTAATTAGTGTATTCAAAACAAAACGCCAGAAGTTGAAATTTTATGACTTTTACTAGGTACTTGTTGTTGATATTTTGGTGTGTTTTGGTTTTGGAAAAAGTAAAGAAAACAAGATTTACACGCATTTTTAACTTTTCTAAACCACAGCCCTTTATGCTGCCCCATAGGGATACATGGCGCAGGGGCGACTGTTGTCATAGTAACCTTTCCCGGGGGTTTTTCGCGCCTTATAAAAATGTATCAATATGTTGTCATTAGACTCTAAAGGGACTTTTTTATTATTATTTGGGAGAGAGAGGAGTACAAAATGAATAGAGCTGCAAGTACACGGTATGAAGCCCTGACAGTGCTTCAAGACATTGAATGAGAACAGTCTGACGGAGGTGAGATGTCACATTTTGAGGTAGAAAGTGACAGCGGGGAGAACACCTATAATATTCTAAATCTGAACGTAAACCCATAGTGCATTCACGGCACGGACAGCAGTGTTGTAACAAGTCCAGAAGCAATAACGCACATGAGCGTGCGTAATGCCAGCCATACGCAGGTGTCTGTGTGCGCACTGTCGCTACATTCTGCCTTTTCATTCATCATCAATTACATTATTATATTTATACATACAAGAAGGCAATACAGCAGAATACAATATAGCAATAAAATAGAACAATTAGATGAACTATCAAGGCAGAGTGCAGATCAGAGTGCTCGTCACCCGCGGACACTGCAGGAGGAGAGGGACTGTGGGGCAGAGGCGGCCCTCATATATCAATAAGGATATAATTCTTTTTTCATCCAGATAACACTGTGTGTTATTCTGCACAGCGCGCACTGCAAGGCAATGATTATAATTTTGTTCTGAGCATAAAGAGCACTGCTTGTCTCAAATAAATACAAATATATATATACATATATTTGTCTTTCTAACGTGTCCCGTGTAAAATTGAAGATTTTACATTGACGATGGTAGCCTAGCTGATGATCTTGTGTCAATACGAATACTATTATTATTATCTAGATAATATTTCCCACGGGGATTTCGGCCTCTAAAGAGAAAACAGTCTGGAGATGACGTAAGAAGTAGACGCATACAGCAGCGCGAAGACGTTATGGTCCCGTGCTTTTCTAAACTATAATTTATATTGTTTGAATTTACATATTGTTACTGAGTCAAATATAACATATAGTGACCAACCTTTTAGGTGTTTGCAAAGTTACAAAATAAATCTAGCCTGAAAAGTCATCGTAATTTTGATGGATCAGTACACGCACAATGTGTCGTCTTATGGTGCTTTCAGACCGGGACAGTCGTTGCGTCTGCGTTCAATGCAAAGTCAATGGGGAGTCGCGTTTCAGCGTCGCATTGCACGGACCTCTCGGCACACACGCACGGACCGCCCAGTAGAAACGCACGGACTTGGCGGGAAAGTCAAAGGGGAGGAGAAGGAGCGGACAATGAACGCCCACAGGAGATGGATCCCGCTCAACTTTTTCTCGAGATGTTCGTGCAGCGACCAATCAGAGAGCACGCACACCACTGACGTAATCACGCCACTACACAGCGTATATTTTCCCCATTGTGAGCCAGGAACCGGTCATTTAAACATGGAGGATCAAGCTGTGGACAGTCTCATTGTCGCTGTTACAAACTTTCCAGAGTTGTGGAAAGTCTCCATTCCTGAATATAGCGACAGAGCTAAGAAAGATTCGGCATGGAAGGCCATTGCGCAGCAGCTCAACCTCCCTGGTAAGTTTTTTGAGTATCATTCATTCGTAAATTGGTTCTTGTTTATGCTAGTTTTTCGAGGGGAAATTCTGACTAGTATCTGATTCTTTGCAGTCGAATTTTGCAAGAAGCGATGGCGGTCACTACGTGACACTTATATGAAACGGAAGAAAGACGTACAGAGGAGTGGCTCTGCAGCGGGGACCGCGAAGTGGAGGTACGCAAGTGCCCTTTCGTTCCTCGACCCTCCCATTACCCCGCGCCCCACCACCAGCAATATGGGTAGGGTGGAGGAAGGACCCGCTGTCGATGAGGCCTCTGCGCGACCTGAAGGTTTGTACTGGGTTGAAATGGGGACATTTGACTATATGAAATTTATATCACGTCATGCTATACAATGGCCATATCTGCAATGGTATTGCTTTCTGTAATTGAAGTTTTTATAGAAGTTTTTCTTCTCTATATATTACATTACATACATTGTATACTTGCAGACAACTGCTATGTTTACTAAAATGACAATGCATTTACAGAAGACATGAGGGTGTCATCTCCTGCCACTATCCCTGCCTCTCCCTACCACCCGAGGCTTTTGTTCCCCCAGGAAACACCTCCGGGTTAGCATCACATATCATATACTTGGTTCACGTCTGCGACCAGTTATATCTCTTGTCTGTAGTGTGCAATTTCTAAAGATGTATTTCCTCCTGTTCAACAGAGCCAAAACGGAAGAGGAGCAAGAAGGGTGATCCTCCAATATCGCCTTATGAGAGAGAGCTGCTCTCTGCACTCCAGCAGAACTCTCGTCAGGGCTCACCACAGAAATCAGAGGATCAGCTGTTTGTGGACAGTCCGGTCCCTCTACTTGGGAAATTGGAGCCCCATGCCCGTTACCGAATCAAACGGAGGTTTTCAAACATAATTTACAAGGAACTTGCAGAGAAGGAAAATGCGCCACCATCCAATGTGCAGTGACCTCACTCCATGCAATTGTGTATATATGTAAATAAAAGTGTTGTGTGAATCTCTTGTGTCTATGTAGATACATTTCCTAGGTTCTTTTTAATCTTGTCATTAAGAGGCGTAGTTGTAGAAGAACCATACATTACAGAATAAATGAGCAGATAGAAAATTTACTTTGGCCCTTTAACAGCATATATAGTGACATTGTAGAATTCTCCACAGCTCTGAGAATGTATAAGGCGAGTACAAAAAATTTCTATAGTTTGTTTCAGCCCTTAGCACCTGGTTGATGAGGGAACAAGGTTTGTTCAATGTTTAATAATAATCTTTATTTATATAGCACTTTTAAAAACAGTGTTTACAAAGCGCTGCACAGTAAGCATGATAAACAATAAAAACAGTCATAATGCAAGGTCAAAATAATTAGATACAGAAACACAAAGCAAACAGAGCAAAACACAAAAGAGACTCAACAAAGACAAAGCAGACAATAAAATACAGCATCGGAAGTTTAAAACTAACAGTTAAAAGCTGTTTGATAAAAGTGGGTTTTAAGAAGAGATTTAAAAGAGGATACTGATGGTGCGAGCCTTATCTCCTCGGGCAGCCATTACTTTCTCTTGTCTCTGTGATATGCTACGGTTGTTTACTGTTGTATGCTACATTGGTCACTAGATGGCGTGAAAACGGCCCTAAATCAAGGTTCGTTTTAAACAGTTTAATTACACTGTATTATGATTAAGCAAGTAGGGATAAGGGAACAGCAACTTCACATTGTAGAATTCTCCAAAGCTCAGGTAATATAAGGCGCGTACTAACATGTTACCAAATTAAAGTACAGAGGAATGTCTTTATATGACGATAACAAATGTTGAGGGCCCAATGTTAATATGTGCCATACTCGCACAAACAGTAAGGGTTTTAGTAATATCAATTGGAGTACTAGGGAACAAAAATAATATTCTGAACTCACCTACATAAAGTCTATTTACATGATCGCAGTTTCTAATATTAAAAAATTAATACTCTATCTTTAATGTGGTGTGTGTTAAACAGAGTATTTCTCATGCACAATATTCTCTATGACTCTGTGCACGAGAAAAGGTACGAATGGACTAATCAAAGTATGTGGTACTTTATTTTCCACTAGTGAACCATTCCATTCCAAAGCTAAATGTCTGATTTGACATTGCCTATAATCGGGGCTGAATAAGAAGGATCATAGAGTAACGTTTCAAAACAAAACTAGGTACTATGAACAACTTTTAACTTGACTTCACGTCTCGTTAGCTGTAAGTGTTTACCTAAAGCGTTTTAAATTAAAACATACATTAAACAGAAACAACACTTCAAGTAAGGCAAAAATTTATTAGCGCTAACAAAATGGTGACAAAGAACAGAAATGCAGTCAGTTTCTTTCGGGGAAACCTGGCTATGTGCGTTGCCAGTGCACTGCTCCTTCCTCTGTGAAATGGGCTTTGAAAACCTCCCTCACTCTCAACGCCGCTCTGGCAGCATAGTTGGCTCCGATACGACCTAGATCAGGAAGTGGGTCGGGTGCTGCAGGTCCTGCCTGCGGAGGAGCTGCCATTTCCGCTGACGGCCGCATGAAGTTGTGAAGGACACAGGTTGCCTTAACACACTTCTCCACAACTTCGGGACGGATTTCCAGCTCCCGATGGAACATCCTCCACTGGGACGTCCAAATCCCAAAAGCGTCTTCCACTACCAGTCGAGCCCTGGAGAGGCGGTAGTTAAAGGTGTTGCTTTCAGGGGGAAGACCGCCACGGCCGGGATAGGGACGCATCATGTGCCGCTGCAGTGGGAACGCTTCATCGGCCACAAAGACATAGGGCTGGGGCCCTCTGTGGTCAGCGCCTGGAAGGCACTGGTCAGGAGGCAGCCGGAGAGTTCCTTCCCGCAGGGCCGTACCAAAGGCAGAGTTGCCCAGGATCCCCCCGTCGCTGTTCCTGCCATATCCCCCAACGTCAACCACGCGAAAGCGGTACTGGGCATCCACAACAGCGAGGAGCACCAGGGAGTGGTAACCCTTGTAGTTGTAGTACAAGGAGCCAGCGTTCGGAGGGGCCTTCATGCGCACATGTTTACCATCCACGGCACCACAGCACAGAGGAAAGTTCCAACGCCTCTCGAACTCCCCTGCAATGGAGCGCCAGTCGTCTGTGGTGGGAACCGCCATGAACTCCTCCACCAGAGAGTCCCAGATGGCCGTAACTACCTCGGGGACAACTTTGGAGACAGTGGACACACCGACCCTGAAGCTGCTCCCGATGGTAGTATACGTCTCCCCAGTGGCAAGGAACCTGATAAAATAAACAGAAGACATTAATTGAATGTGCACATGGAGTGAGAGACAAATGTCCCATAACAATAAAAAGGTGCTTTGTGACTGGTCTGTGAAAGGCGCTATATACATGAAGAATAGACACAAACACACACACACACAGACACACAGAGAGAGACAAGGAAACACAGACAGAAATAAACACACACAGACAGACTCGCTTCCACCCTCACCATGTGTGGAATGATTGGAACAATATCTGAACTCTGAACATTGTGAAGCGCTTTGGGTGACCTTGGTCTGTAGAATGCGCTATATAAATAGACATTACTTACTTATAAAGACACGCACAGAGACAAAGACACACACAAACAGACCGAACACACACACAGAGACAAAGACACACACAAACAGACCGAACACACACACAGAGACAAAGACACACACAAACAGACCGAACACACACACAGAGACAAAGACACACACTCACACACACAATTACTGACCGTAGGCAGATGGAGAGGCGCTCTGCAGGAGAGATGGAACGTCTGTAGTTGGTGTCTTGGTGAGAGATTCGTGCACCTACGCGGCCCAACAGGTCATCGAACCGGGCCACCGTGAGACGGAAGTGCCGCTGAAATCGCACCTCATCCAGCCGCAGCTCTTGTAACAAATGGTGGAACTCGCCATACTCTGACCGTCTCTGGAGGATATCGTGAACCCAGACACGCCGTTGTGCACGCCGTCGTTCAAGAAGTCTATGAACCAAGTAAACGAACGCTTGCTGCCTCGCGTGATCCGCCATCTTGTTGAGTTGTTGTGAATATGGAAAGCCCGCCCATACGCCTCACGCTTCCGGCGGAAGTGTAGTGAGGTGGGCGTGCTTGTGTTCGTGCGTCGTTTGGCGGTGTGCAAGCCTCTGCTTCTGAAAACTAGAGAATGCGCGTCTGGTAAGCTGGGCTGGTGCGTTTCAGCGTTTTCGGTCTGAAAGCCCCATTAGTCTTTTATTTCGGCTAGAATTACAATTACTTAGCATATTTAGACAAATAATTTACACAGTTTCATTATGATCACGATTTCCTTGCAACATCAAGTTCTGGTTTAGTGAACAATCAATTTGGCAAAAGGCTGTATCAGCGCAAAATACATAGCGGTCAACTGACCGCAGGGGGCGGTGCAAGGTATGTTAAGAGCGCGGCGGTCCTAGTGTTAAAAGACACGATCCCAGACACTGTCATCTTCTTCAGGTGGTGGAGGATGGGGCATCGTCTGTCAACATCTTACACAAAAATGTCTTTTTTTGTTAAAGACAAAACTGAAAAACCTCAAGAGAATAACTTGAGGTTAGGGTTAACCTCAAGTTACAGTTAACCTCAAGTTAACCCTAACCCTAACCCTAACCCTAACCCTAACTTGGACAATCTGCACAGCCCGATTCCAATCAGGCCTGCTGTGAGCTGCTGAGACATGGACAATACCATCGTCCTCCCTTGCATGGACATCATTTGGAACACAATTGAATTGCTGAATCTGGACACTAAAGCTGAAACGTGTGATTGAAAGGCACGTCACAGAAGAATTCATGGCTCCACACGAGAAATGCAGCCTGAAGAAACCAACACGGAGAAGTGGGAGAGACTGTTTTCAAAGCAATATCTGAGAACCATCGACTGATGAAGTTTGGCATTTTACTGAAGATTGTTCACAAGTTTTCTGAGTTTTTTGTGTTCCGAGTTCTGAGTTTTTTGAAGTATTGAAATTATGAGTTTTGATGATGTTATGTTGCTGTTTATCGATCCTGATGGTCACACATGAGGGGGGAATTAAGGTATTTCATGATACTTTGAAGCAACTGTGGTTAAAGTTCTAACTCATCATTCTAACATAAGCCAGTACTTTTCCACTGCATGTTTTGGTAATATTGAAGCTGCTGGCATCGCGGTGAAAGCCGATTGGACGGTGTTCATTCCTCCATGCTGTATATTATCATTTGCAGTTTGTAAAATCCTTTGTTCGTGTTCATGTTCATGCTGTCACCCAACGACAATAAAACATGTCTTCTGTCTGAAATAAAGACACAATCCCAGACTTTGTCATCTTCTTCAGTCACTTACTGACACGGGCAGAGATCCGCGTGTAGTCAGCGTCGTGCTCTGGCTTCCCGTGGGTCCTCCCTTGCAGGTACTGCTGGCTGCCACTGCCGTCCTCGGTCGCCTCCTCTCCTCTGTCGCACCAAACGCTCCAGTCCCTTTTTAAATCTGTTGGTTTGCACTGCAATCTTGAGTTCCTGGTCTCACTTTTAAAACTAGGTGGCGTTGCTTTAATCTAATACTCGGTCACAGCATTTTTGGCGTTGTCTGGCAGGACCCGGTACCACTGTTTTTATTTTGCAAATACAAAGGGCTTGGGCTCCGTGGAGGAAAGATGGGTGCGTGCTGCAGCAGGAGGACCTGACCGGGCGCCAAGCCAGAGAGGAGCACCACACCCGCGACCCGGAGATAGAGCACCACAACGCATGATACGAGCAGGGGCAGACATGGAAGTCTGCCTGGGCTGTGAGTATGGGCATGTGGTGGAGTGGTGCTCGTGGAAGGCCTACGGCCCAAGGGTCACGGATGCGTGGGTTTGGGCTGGCCTCTGGTGTGTGTTTGGTGCAGGTGGCCCACCTGCACCAACGACGGCAGTAGCGGCAGGTGCAATAGTCGGCGGCCCATCCGGTAAAGACGCGGCGGAGGCATGCAGCGGTGGCCAGGGAGAGATGCGGCGGTGGCGTGTGGAGGGAACCCCCTCCCCAGCGATGAAAAGGCACTGGTGTTCCCGAACTAGCAGGGACTGCTATTGTTAAAGTATCGTGTCGGTGGGTGCAAAATGGGTGGTGGGTTTTAATAAGGTTTTATTTATATTTTTCTGCATGTTGTGTGTTTTTAACATAATTTTTTTACTTGCACCACCCAAAGCACCCCGGCTCCCCACGTGACTACAATTAGAACACCTGTGCCGTGCGTACAAAAGGAAATGGGGAGGGGACGGAGAGGAAAAAGGCCAGAGAGCGAGACACGGAGGCCAGCCCCAGGAGGGGAAGAGCCCCGTGGTCTGGCGGCCCAGACCGTGGACAAGTGGATGTTATTTTAGTCTATTTTAGCCTCTGGTTTTAGCTTGGGTTTTTATTGCTTTTATTCTTTTATTCTTTTACTTGTTTTTATGTGTTTATAATAAAACTTTGTTGTTGTTGTTGCTTTTAATTCAGTGGTCTTCTTTTTAAACCCGGGTCCAAAGAACCTGCTCTTTCACATCCGACATAAGCAATACAAAAGTAGGAGATAATACACGGCGCTCCTTTCACACATTTGTATTTTTTAGGTCGAGAAGTTGTTCAGAATTGTAGTGTGTCGTCCCTCTTTGAAATGATTGAATTTGTTCAAAAATAATTTACCAATAATAAAGTACTTTGTTCAATGGATCATCACTGCACATACGTCTACTCAAGGCTCTTCCTGTATCTTCAATATGAAATAAAAACAAATTCACAAAGTATTTTTAATCAAACAACCCCAAGTGTAATAATTCATTATGAAGAAATTTTCCAGGGGCATCACCTGAGCTTTATATTTGCTCAAATGTACAAAATAATTCCTATACTCATTTGTTCAAAAACAAATCAATTAATTGAATAAATAATTGCTGACTCAGTTTTTATATTTTTAAGTAGGTCTGTGAAGCATTTTTTTCCCATGTAAATCAGAGCATGTTTGAATTCCATCGTCCATTTTTTTTCTTCTTTCAGCTGTCAAAGCCACACCCGTATTTTAATTGCCACCTCTGACAATGTTTTGACACATGGATGTCAATTTGCATACTATAACGACACAAAATGTGCATTGCAAAATTAAAAATGATGATGTTTCTTTCCACCAGCATTTTTGTGATCACAAAGTTAAAAGGAGACATACTATGCTTGCTATTAATAAGCCAGTGTTTTATCAGGCTATTTAGGAGTTATCTTCTCTAGCTATTCCATTGCGGAAGAGGGTGTTTAGCAGAATTTGCAGTAGCAGGATGAAATGCACCTTTGACATATGGGATTTTCTTATCACAAAGAATTCCCAGCCTTTCCGTATGACAAGCGATACGATGCAGTGTGATTTTCCGCATATGGGATTCAGATAAAGCCATTGGGATCTGCAGTGGAGTATGATAAGACGGAATGTGTCAGAGTTTGTGAAATAGAGGCAACACAGATTAACCACTGTTCACAGGAAATAAATCAGTTATAAAAAGTAACCAGGGGCCGTATTCCTAAAGAGTCTTAGTGCTTAAGCCTAGTGTATACTTGCGCGGCGCGGGTTACGTTAGCAGTTGCGGTGGACCTCCGCAAGCACATTTGTGTTTATACTTGCGGAGTTTTGAGGAGAACATTGTAATTCCACAATCAACCACACGATGGCGATCTCACAGGAGCTGCTTGAGATACCAAAGCGGTCTCATTTACGCTGCTTCTTTCTCCTCTTCAGAACAAAAACATGAACAAACCGAGCTGTTTGAGATCATTACATGTGTTTCTACTGTAGGTTTATGTGATAGTTCTATGGACTCATTATTTCTTAACTCATTTAACTGTGATGTTGTGAATAAAGACAGTTCTTGTTGGAAACAGTTTTTATTAAATTGTATTCAGCATAAACAGCAAAACAATAAGTGGTAAATATCTGAGGCAAACATGAACGATTTAAAAGTGCAGGAGGAATGGAACAGACGCAATAAGCTACGAGTGCAGATTCAGACAAAGACAGGAACAGTGCAAAACAAACGACTGCACAGTTTATAAGTTATATATATGTTAGACAGTCCACAGTCTCCCCGTATATCAGGCTCTGAGCCCAAACTGCTTTTCCTTCGAAGCACAAAGCAGTCTGCTCCATAGTGCCTCGTCCATTGTCGCTGCTGCAGCCGCTTCATGCTTCCGCTCAAAACACACACACGGACCAATCACAGCGGAGCTTCCTTGCGGCAACCCTTACGTAGTTAGAACATTTTGATGCTGCGCGGGGGGCAACGTAAGGGCCTTGCGGTGACCAATGCGTTGCGCAAGTGACGTCACATCACCTCCGTGCCGCGCGAGTATACACTAGGCTTAAGAGTTGCTACTAGAAAATTCTTAGAATCTTTACGAACTCTTAGAATTTCTCCTAAAAGTGAAGAGTAAATCCTAGTTAAGAAAAAAGCGGACTTTTAGTGACTTAATAGTTCCAAGAGGACAAAATGGCGGATGGAAGAGGCACGAGAGATATTTTACACATCATGTTTGTGGTATATTCGAAAGTCAATCATGTGACCAGCTTCTTACTGACTGGTCTGCAATCACAGTTGTGCCATTGTACCCTTATTGCTGTACACCAAAGTGAAAAGAAATGATTAAAGTGGACACATTTTGTATGATGATTTACAAGTATAACTTACTAATCACAGCATTCATTTTATATGTGCCATTTCTATCATCTCTTTATCTATCATTTATCAATCATCCATCTATCTATCTACTGTATCTTTTATGCGTGATAATATTTTCAATGACAGTCTTTCTAAGATTAGATTCCATGATTGAGTTTGTCCATTTGAGGGTCCTTATTTTGCCCATTATCACCAAAAGTAGGTTTTCTCGAACTTTTAGGATCAACCAATCACAGAGTCTGAAATTATGACTAGCAACGGGGTCGGCCACGCCTCCTTACTAAGATGGGAGTTTTTGTCCATTGCTTGCTTCTCTGAGTTCTCTGAGAATGTTCTGGAACAACTTTTAAGCCAAGGCTCTTAGCTAGGAGTTTTTTGGTTAAGTTAGGAGCTCTCTGAGAGGACTCTCAGAATCTTTAGACATACAGCCCCAGGTCTCTTGTTTATCTCACAGAAAAATCATGTAGATTAAATGACCCAGTACTTTCACAATCACAAGTAACATTGTGTTCAAAAGTAAATATATAAACCCTCTAGATCGCGCTGTACAGCTCTGGACAGAGCAGTCGCATTCTCTTGCTGCTCCTCGCTTGCTGCTTTTTTCTCCTTTAATCATTTTTGCTTACATTTTTATTCCACAAAACACGGATTACTCCTTTTTACAAACTTCAACACAAGACTTGTGGAATTTACCTAACTTACAGCATGTCGGGAGGACGGGAAAAAAGAACAAAACTTTGCGACGGCTGTTTTTCACTCAAACAGGAGCTAAAACTTCTTCAAGACCGAATGTTTGTGCTTGAATCAGAATTGGGGCTGAACACAACAATACCAGTGAAAGGAAATGGACCAAATGGACAGCACGTAAGTTATGATGACGCTATTTCATTTCCCAAAATCAACAGAGACAATTGTTGGAACACATATGGTGCCAAACCCAAACAAGGCAAAGCTAATGATAACAAGAGTGTCATAATGCCACAGCAAAAATCTTTAATTACAAGAAACCGCTTTTCACCACTTTTGGAAGATGAATCAGCAGTAGTCTCTCAGTCCCAGTCTCAGTCTCAGTCAAGGTCAAATACAGCGGAGTCGCTCTTTATCGGGGATTCGGCGATAAGAAATGTAAATATGCGTAATCTCAAGGTTCACTCAGTACACTCTGCCAAAGTGGATGAGATAAGGCTGTTGGCTCCAAGGCTTCTGTCTGAGACCGGCGGGGTAAAAAGATTGTTGATCCACGTGGGGGCAGTAGACGTCTATGACAACACAAGTGAAAAGTTGAAACGGGATTATTCTCTCTTATTGGACGACCTTGCTAAAATGGATACAACAATCGTTATCAGTGGCCCACTACCAAATGTGGACGGGAAGCAAATGAAATTCAGTCGTCTGTATCAGCTAAATACTTTCCTACTCAACGAATGTTCACGCAGAGGACTTGCCTTCATTGAGAATTTTAATCTGTTCTGGAATAGGCATGAGCTTTTTGAAGGGAAAGGGCCACATCTGAACACTTACGGAGTAAAAGTGTTGATGGATAACCTTTCTTTTGCCCTGAGACCTCAGCCTGCGCAGCGCGTGCAGCCATCAAAAGGGAGGAAGCCAACTCCAAAAGTCTCTGCACCTCCACCACCTCAAAGGATCTCAACACCACCACCACCTCGAAGGATCTCAACACCATCACCGCCTCAAAGGATCTCAACACCTCCACTGTCATCAGATGCAGCTGCATCATCACCAGCAGCAGCTGCATCATCACCAGTAGCAGCACCAGCAGCACGACCACCACCACCAGCCTGCTCCAAAGCCTGCTCCAAAGCAGCCACGCCTTCTTCATCTACAGCGCCTCAGAAGCCCCCATCCTCACCCCAGCCTACAGCAGACAGGCCTGTGCGGGGGTTTCCTCAACCACCTGCCCCTCCATCAAAGACTCCCTCGCCACCTCCCATGGACCTGTCTTGGGTCCCCCCTGCCACGTCCACTCCATCAAGAGAGAATGGGGACACCTCCCTTTGTTTTTCATCCCCGCCTTCACTGTTAGACCTACCTGAACACTCTGCAGGGCTAATAAAATCGGCCATGAAGACTATTCCTCTCACACCCATATTAGCTCGATCTAGAGTCCTGTCCAACATTCTAAACCACTCCCCATATGTGCCTCCAAAACCACCTAGGGTTTCCAATTCACCTATAAAAACCACCTCAGCCAGTCCCTCCCCTAACCTCATGACCATTCCACCCCCACTTCCCCCTCGTTCAACATCCAAAACCTCTGCCTCAGCCCACCCCGGCCCTAACCCATCACCTAAAACCCCTCCACCTCCCTGCCCCCCTCGTTCAACACCCAAAAGCCACCCACCTCTCCATCCTCCTCCCCTGCCTTCCCCTTCCCCTCTTTTCTCTAAACACTAGGATGCACAGGGTCTCTGCTTCGCAGCCACTGGCAGTCTAGTTAGAGGAGAGACCCGGCTGGGGCCCTGTCATGAAGCCACCTGTGCCATTCCCTTAGTGATAACACAAAGAATACATTACAGAAAAACATCTGGAGTTAATCAGTCTAATCTGGAAAATCTAATTCTTGTTCCGTGTAAGAATCAGCCGACCGCAACCGCTGATACTGAAACTTTGAAACTTGCTACGCTTAATGTCAGATCTCTTTGTAACAAGTCTTTTTTAATCAATAATTTTATTTGTTCTCATAATCTTGATCTTATGTTCATGGCTGAAACTTGGCTTGACCAAAATTCAGAAAATGCAGTTTTAATAGAAGCATCACCACCAAATTTCAAGTTTGAATCTGAAATACGGGAAAACAAAAAAGGAGGAGGCTTAGCTGCCATTTTTAGAGACCACTTTGTCTCCCATAGAATGTCTCTTGGGAAGTTTTCGTCATTTGAATATGTGTCTTTTAAAATACAACAAAAACAATCTCCTCCAATACTCTTCATTGTCCTATACAAGCCACCGCAGTCATGTCACAGTTTTATTGATAATTTTACCGAGTTGCTTTCAGTTGTATGCACAGATTTTGATAGTTTGGTTATTACAGGTGATTTTAATATTCATGTGGATAATGTTGATGACAGAAATGCAAATGAGCTGAGTTCTGTACTTGAATCCTTTGATCTCACTCAGCACGTAAGTGGCCCCACCCACAGCAAAGGGCACACTCTAGATCTGTTAGTTACAAAGGGGGTGAATATTTCAAATGTAAACGTGGTCGATGTTGCTCTTTCGGATCATTTATGTGTTTCACTAACAAACCACCAGTGGACTCTGCAACTGTTCGAAGAAGGCGCATAAATGAAAATGCGAGTGAACTATTTATGGGAATGATAAACTTTGAGAATGCATCGTATTCTACTGTAGATGAACTGTTTAACTCTGTCACCTCTAGTGTTTTGAATGTTCTGGATACCGTTGCCCCTGTGAAGGTTAAAATAGTGAAAAATAAGCAGAAGGCGCCGTGGGCTAAAGCAGACTCGGTCAGGGCACAAAAGAGAAAGTGCCGGAGGGCCGAGCGGAAGTGGCGCAAGTCCAACCTCCAGGTTGATTACGAGATCTTCAAAGATAAGTTGTGCGAGTTTAACCGGGTGCTACGTAGTACGAGAGAAAGGTATTTTTCTGAAATGATTGAAGGCTGCAGCAACAATCTGCGTGTTCTGTTCTCAACAGTTAATAGATTAACAAACCCCCCTGTTCAAATGCCATTAGAGCTTACTTCCAAACGTAAATGCAATGAGTTTGCTCATTTTTTCAATGACAAGGTTCAAGGCATCAAAAACGCCATTGTCTCCAATCCACAGATAACCATCCAACAGCCAGAAAGGCTCTCTGAGCTAACTCACTTTGCACCTGTAAATGATAAAACTGTCCAAGAGATAATCTCCAGTTTGAGCTCCTCCACATGCAGCTTGGATGTACTACCCACTAGATTTCTAAAGTCTGTTCTGAGCAGTCTGTTACATTCACTCACACAGATAGTAAACATGTCCCTTCATTCTGGAATATTCCCAAAGGCCCTGAAAACTGCAGTCATCAGGCCCCTGCTAAAAAAGAGCAGTCTCGATGCTACGGTACTTAACAACTATCGTCCCATCTCAAATCTGCCATCTATGGGGAAAGTCCTTGAGAAAGTTGTCTACCTACAGCTTACTAGATTTCTTATAATCAACAACTCATTTGATATGTTTCAGTCCGGCTTTAGACCCCACCACAGCACTGAGACTGCTCTCGTTAAGGTTACAAACGATATCCGGCTGAACACTGACGCAGGCAAAGTCTCAATCTTAATCTTGTTAGATCTAAGTGCTGCCTTTGACACCGTCGACCATGAGATCCTCTTACAGAGACTAGAGGACTGGGTTGGCGTCACTGGCACCGCCCTAAGTTGGTTTAGGTCTTACCTTGAAGACAGGAAGTACTTTGTGGAGATTGGAAACTGTGTCTCAGATCATATGGCCCTGACCTGTGGAGTCCCACAGGGGTCGATCCTGGGACCTCTTCTGTTCAATCTCTACATGCTGCCGTTAGGTCAGTTAATACGCAGAAACGAAGTTTCCTATCATAACTATGCAGACGACACTCAGATCTATGTCTCACTGACTGCAGGAGAACATGGACCAGTGGACTCACTCCTTCACTGTATCCAACAGATCAGTGAGTGGATGCAAAACAACTTCCTTCAGCTAAACGCAGACAAAACTGAAATGATTGTCTTTGGTCCCCAGAAACAAAGAGAGAGCGTCATCTGTCACCTACAGTCTCTCTCCCTAAAACCTTCAAACAAGGTCAGAAATCTAGGGGTAATACTGGACTCAGACTTAAATTTTAATAGCCACATCAAATCAGTAACATCAGCAGCTTTTTACCATCTAAAAAACATTGCCAGGATCAAAAACATAGTGTCTAAAGCAGACCTGGAAATTCTTATCCATGCATTTGTCTCCAGTAGGTTAGACTACTGCAATGGCCTGCTCACAGGTCTGTCCAAACAGGCTGTAAAACAGCTACAGTACATTCAAAATGCAGCAGCTCGAGTCCTGACTAGAACCAGGAAGTACGACCACATTAGTCCAGTTCTCAGGTCCCTGCACTGGCTTCCTGTGGCTCAGAGAATAGACTTTAAAACAGCTCTGCTTGTGTACAAGTCTCTCCATAGCCTCGCACCAAAATATATTAGTGACATGTTAGTCCCATATGAACCAGCCCGGACTCTGAGGAGCACAGGGACTGGACTCCTGTTAGTGCCCAGAGTCAGAACTAAACATGGGGAGGCTGCTTTTCAGATTCATGCTGCTAAAATCTGGAACAGTCTTCCTGAAGATGTGAGACAGGCCTCCTCTCTGACAATGTTTAAAACCAGGTTAAAGACAGTTCTGTTTAACTGTGCATACAACTGAGGGATTTTATATTTCTATCTTTCTTTTTAATGTTCTGTGATAATTTATGATTTTAATGCTTTCTTGTTTTGTTCAGCACTTTGAATTGCCTTGTGTATGAATTGTGCTATATAAATAAACTTGCCTTGCCTTGCCTTGCCTAGACCTGTTGTTAAACAAAGACGGATGTTTCAGTTCCAATTTTCAGAAAGAGCTATGCCCTCGGCCAAAAGTCATCATTACCTTGATTAGCTGTTGCTATTTATCAATTACGTTAGCTATCAATGTTGCTAGCAGACTACCACAGTTTATCACAGAGCGATGGACACAGAGTGTTATGCCCCGAAATGATTGGTGAATGGGATACATCTGGAAGAGCAATGTGCATGAATAAATGAGACACAACAGTCCAAACTTCAGCAAACGAACATCCACTAAAACTGGTACGTTTTGTGGTTTTTGTCAAAGCAGGTTGTACAGACATCTGTTCAAGACATTGTGGCATGTTTATTTGGGACACTGCAGATTGGAAACCTGTGTAAACGAAAGCTTAAATAGCCTAATTGAAAGTTTAATTATCTCAGGTGACAACTGCTTAAGAAGCACAGTACATTTCAACTTTCGGTACTTTCCTGTATCTGTTGATGAAAAGTCCGGTGAATGTCCATTTTAACAGAAACAAACAGAAAACAAAATGTAAATTAAAAAAAAATCTCTTGCTGAAGACTTGATTACAAGGAAACAAGTAGAGATAATATTTGAATTATGGTTTTTTTTTTAAGCAGTTATTTTTTGTAGTAACATTATTTATTAAAAACAAGAACAGTTTGGGTCTGCTTTTACTCTGACAACTTTCAAATCCAGGTGTATAAAATACTCTCCACTCATTTGAATCTACCAAGATTATTTATGCTTTAAATGCCTCGTGTATGACCTGTGCTTTCTAAGTAAACCTGCCTTGGATATACTTTTTCTTCACTCTGTCTATAAAAGGCGATCCAAAAATGTGACAGATTAAATAAAAAAATAAGTGTTTACAGAACCAAAAAACCAGTGAAAAATACATTAATCATAATTATAATATGTTGTGTTTTATAGGCTCCTTTCTCAACACGCCTTACATCTCAAGTTAGAAGAGACACTTCTTTTACACAGACTTTAACCAGATTACTTTGACAGAGAAACTTCACTTTAGAGATTATTTAAAAATATTATTTTAATATTGGCTCTTTCCAATCTCCACAATATATGTAATGGGCCTGGCAACGGCGAGCGCTTGCAAACCCATTTTAATCAACGACTTCCTTTTCCACTTTAGAAATGCAATACCACTGAGGAAACTTTGGATAGCTGCTTTCCCTTCTAAAATGCAAAAGTGCTGCCAACTGCGGAGCTCATTTGCGCTCAGTGAAAATACACATATCCGTCTTCAACTGTCGCTTTCTCGACTGCAGCAATTAACCCACAGTTAATTAGACAGCGCTGGTCCTCTGTAAGTCGAGCGTGGGGATGTGGTAGGACGTACGGAGCCTGATTCATGGCCCGGCGGTAATCGCTGTCCTAGCAGCAACGGGGATATACTTGAATTAATCACGCCTTCGTTTGCGCGTCTGAAATTGCCTACCACGGATGTATGATTTAACTGTGTTTACCCCAATGAGTTTGTATATCTTCCCTCAAGCAGGGTTTGGTGCCGGCTTCAAGAAGTATGCGCGATTATCTTGTACAAATTAAAACTCGGAAAATCATCGGGTCAGCGAATGCGCCACGACAACACAGAGAGCTTTGCAATACAGCCGCACACATATAAGTTTAAATTGTTTTTTCTCATGAATAGTAAAAATAACCACATAAATGTAATGTATTCTTAAAGGTTAACTTAATAGTTTAAATGGCCACGTATGATTTTTGTTTGTAACAGTATGTCAGTGTTAGGGGTGGTACAACGGTCCAAAACATTTAACGATTTAAGTTTGGGACAGGCACTGTACATGTAATTATAAATGGCAATGGTTTGGGTTAAGCTAGCACCTACTGAGCCCGGCAAATGGAATATGTTAGAGTCCATGTCTGTTACTTGTATCTTACAACATGAAATCTGCGTTATATTGATGTAAAAAGTTTAGTATCTTTTGAAATGTAACTGGTGTGACAAATTTAGAAGAGTTTGTATAATATGTCTCCTTAAAGAGGTGCACAGACCCTTGATAAATATAGCCCCATAAGAAAAGGCGACACACGGGCGAGTGAAGTAGGGGTTCATATGTTATTTTTAGGTGCTCCTGTTGACTAAATCCCCTCCTCCATATCACAGGATTAGAGGATTCCTGAGGAGAAGGCATATGTGTAGGTGAGTTTATGCCAGTGACCAGCAAAAATAAAGTATAAGGAAACTCATTCTTGTTTCCAAGGTCCTGGGGTTCTTGCAAATGATATGAGAGAATTAACAAGCAAAAGGAAATAATTTTCACTATTTGTGTTGACTGTAAAGATAACTTAAATAAACTTAAAATAAAATAATCTTAAATGCTGTTGTGCCGGATTATCCAAGTGCAGTTTTTTTGGTTCTGATCACAGCTTTATACCGGCTTTTTATGTGAAACACAAATAGGTATTTTTTAGGGCTGTCAAAATTATCACGTTAACGTTAATTACATTGTTCATAAATGCGTAAAAAAGAATTACCGCATTAACACATGTCCGAATGACCCGCCCATTTATCCATAATATCACTCAGAATGCAGCGGAATGCATGCATGTGTCAGATGGGAATTCAAGTTTTAAAAGAATACAAGCGTGACCGCGGGGCTACAGTCTATGAACTGAAGTCCCCCTCCCGGGGCACACCCCGGGGGCAGCTGCAGCCGCTCTGGTCGTTGATAGAGGCTGTGAGCCGCTCACAACAACACGCCGAATGGACCAGCGGTAACGTGGTCATATAAGACCATACACACAACGGACTAATCACTGCTTGTTGTTTGCGTGTCTTTGGAACCTGTGCGTAACCTGTGCAAGCAAATACACCGCGGAAGTGTCCGTGCCTCCTCCTGAAACTAAACTAAACTCGCTAAATTAAAGCTTGGGTACGTACATTTTCCCCTTTCATTAACGGCTCATTTTGGTTGTGCCCAAAAATAAAAGGTGATGATCTCATTTAACTTCAATTGGAGTGGATTTGAAATAGAATTATTTTAGAAAACAGATACATAGTTTGTGTAAGCTCTCAGTCGTACAGGGATTAGTCAAAGCAAAGGAAGGTTTCTCACCCATCATCTGTACTTCTTAGAAAGTTTTCCCAATTTCTTTCTTTCTAAGAAGTACAGATGATGGGTGAGAAACCTTCCTTTGCCCTGATACATAGTAATAATACACATGTGGAGAATTATATGAAGATAAGCAAAATCTGCAAAGAGGTAGGTGTATGTTTTAAAGCTAGAAACCCTTCATCACACACCGTCTACACTTTTCTAACACTGAACTCACGACTGCTGATGTGCGATTGTGGATTTATCAAACCGGTTTGTTGGGGGTCTGAGCACTGCTGCAGCTGTCAAAAGCTTTGGGCAACAGCTTGTGATAGTTCTCCAGACCAATCACTGTGATGCTAGCCTGGTCTTTCCATACCATCCTTCAAATTTCATTTCGTACTAGGGTCTTGATTTGCTCCATTGAGCTCCGTTAACAGATGGGAAGGGGGAAAATCCTTTTGCAGATTGAAACGAAAATCTTCAAAGACCCCCTTCTGTGTCAACAAAGAGGAGCTATTGGATTTAGATTTGAATATTGGAAGAGAGCACCACACAATGAAAGGTGACAACGCGCTTTTCTCTGATGCAATGTCTTTAAGATGAAATAGTACAAATTCTTGCAGTTTTTCAGAGGTGTTTGTGATCGCCAAATAGACCCTTTGTAATAGTTGACAATTCTGACAAAAGTGATTTAAAAAAGGTGAATGCAACCATCTCTTTAACCTTACACCTATTTCTACTCAGTCCAATCCTTTCTCTTCATCATCCACATTTATTATCGTGAGCGGTTCGTTCCAAGTCACGAAGCACAAGTGTTCTTTGCTTTGTCACCACCACCATAATCAAAGCCAGTCACTCTGCCACTATTCAGTTATTCTTTGTTCTACTCCATACAGATAAGAGCGATTCCCAAAGACGTTCTCGGACACAACCCCCCAAAGACACATCTGCCGTTGTTGTCCCCACTGGGAAATAAGAACCGGTCTGCATGATTTAAAGTGGCTAATTACTGGCTGCACGCGCTCTTTCGCATTTGTATGAAGTTTACGATGATATGTGCTGGCGTCATACATGGTGCATAATGAGTTGGCTGAAAGTTTAACAACAGTATTTGATCATCTTTGCATGAGGCCCATCGTTAGGCAAATGAAGAACAACTCCGTGCCTCTGTTATTGCTTCCTACTTGCATCATTATGGAATAACAATGTTCTAATGGTGGATGCAGATTCATGAATCCAAAGCGTGCAACAAATAAAGCAAGAGTTGACATGACACAAAACAAACGGTACTTCTCTTGTCTGTCACCAGGACAATGGAAAGAAATGAAGCTAAAAGATCCTTTATTTGTCCCACAGTGGGGAAATTTCAATGTTGCAGCGCACAGACAGGACAGCAACATTTACAAGCTCAGCAGCTCTCATTGTACAGTCTGACAGCAGCAAGAAGGAAAGACCAACGGAACCTCTCCTTCACACAGTGAGGGTGAAATAGTCTGTCACTGAAACTGCTCTCCAGAGCAGAGAGAGTGTTCTGCAGGGGGTGACAGTCATGGTCCGGCATATTGGTCTGTCCAGGACCCTCCTGTCCCCCACCTGCTGCACTGTGTCCAGGGAACAGCCCAGGACAGAGTTGGTGACCTTGTCCAGCTTCCTGTCTCTCTCTGTGATGCTGCTGCTCCAGCAGACCACACCGTATAAGATGGCTGATGCCACCACAGATAATCAGGTACAGAACATCAGTATTGCACCAACAAGGGGTCGACTCCTTTCTAAAGAAATCCACTAAACTAGGGAAATCCAACTTCCAAGAAAGGGCTGTGTGGCTGCAGGTTTTCATTTAATACTCCACTCAATTCATGAAGTCTCCAGGTTAAGACTGGACTCACTTGAAGAAATCATGGACGGCAAACATGGTCTTTTCCACTTAAACTAATAGATTTTCACATGCAGAGCCCACAAGCTTCCACAAGTAGCTCCTTCTTCAGGAAAACTGATAAAATTATTGCAGCTCCTGGTCTCCCCTTCCCCTCCTGTTTCCTCCTTTCCTGAGAGGCTCACCATCAACCACCATCCTACAAACTTCAAAAGCCATGCAGACTTGCTCTCCAGTGCCAGATCGTTCCATCACGTCTTGTTGTGTTTAAGCTCAGCATTACGTTTTGGTTACCTGATCTTTTTACTACTTTAACTTTAAAGCAAAGGGGAAACTGTCCTTTGCGTTGACTAATCCCTGTACGAGTGAGAGCTTACACAAACTTTTACTTTACTTTTTGCTGTCCAGTCTTTTGTTTTTCTTTGTCTTCTCCAGTCTCCCCGGTATGTACAGGTCCATCTCCTCATCATCTTCAGTCTGCCACATCGGGATATGTCTCCATCTCACTATATCTGCCTCCCAGGAACCACTCCACCATCTCTTCAATAAAATCTGTAACCTGCATTTTTGGGTTTGCCATTCTGTTTGTCGCAACGTAAATGAGTGGAGTCTACTGTGGTCCTCCATGGAAGGAAAACATGCAGCCACCTTGTCTTTTTCTGAAAGAGTTAATGTAAAGATTTTGTACCATTTTATCTTTAAAGCTTGAAATAATTTTCTCTTACAGTCTTTACTTAGCAAGTGTAATTGACAGATTTTTTTTTTTATTATTGATGTATATAGATCATCAACAACCCGTGGCACTGGGAAACACACCTCAATTTTAGTTATACAATGTGTAAAGTTATACAATGCCTTTGGTAATAGGGTATTTACATTTACATATTTAGTATAATATTTATCGAGAATAAGGTATTATTTAAATATTAGCTGGTCTGAGCATTGCTTTTATTGCTACTTGTCATGGTGTGGATTTTTTGTTATTTTATACTTTGTTTTATTTTGACTTATGTTCTCTGTGGTTTGGTTTTAAGTTTCACTTCCTGTCCTGTTTTGATTGTCTGCCCCGCCCTGATGTCTTTCACCTTTGTCTCTGTGTCTATGTACCCTGTGCTTCTCTCCTTTTGTTGCTGGTCCATTGTATTGTCAACGTCTGTTCTGTCCTGTTCCTGGTTCCGTGTTCCTTGTACCTTTGGATTTTGAGTTTGTTTTCTCCTGCATTTTGGGTCCTTCGTTCACCTCACCTCATGACACTACTGTTCAGACTATTCATCTTTGGGTTTCAATAAAATTTGCAACGTTTTGTGTCTTTATTTGTGAAGAATGCATTATGATACCCTTTAACGGACATAAGGGTATTTTTTATTTATTTTTAAAGCTTCTTTCTTTAGAAGTTACGACAGACCAAATGTTAATGAAGGCATCAAGGCCGACACCACATAGTTTCTCTCAGTTTTAATTCAAAAGGTGTGTGTGACTGGATGTTACTTCAAAAACCTATTTTAACCATGGAATATAGTGGCTCCTCTGCCGCACACACCAACCCAGCATGCACCATTGGGATTTCAGTGTTGACATCTCTGATAATGGCCATGGAGAATAGGGGTGTTTGAAGGTTTGCCTCTTGTGTGGAGAAGTCTAAATTAATCTTTTTTTCCAACAATTTTGACAACAGACAACAGAGTTCTATTGGGGGAAATTGCTGTCGTATGTGTTGTGGTCAAAGCTTCAGTTTCTGGACTCAATCAGTGTCTAAGCATGGCTCTTCAAAACACCCCACAATGATGACAACCGTTTCTACATCTCACTTTATTACTATAAAGAAGAATATATGCATTAGCTTTGTATAGAGAATGAAGGGGTAAGGGAGGAATTTATGCTTTATCTTTATTTTTTTTAAATTTGAAAAAAACAATTACAGATTGATTGTAAAGAATATTATTCCACCTGAGAAATGATCAAAACTAATTCCTGGGCACAATGCTCCGTGCGTGCTCGTTTTACTGTCCTGTATGTGCGCTGCAACATGGAAATGTCCCCGTTGTCGGATTATAATTCAAATGTTATGGTATTATGGTGTTATGGTATTGTTGGTGGCACGGTGGCTAAGTGCCTTTATGAGTTGAGTTTGCATGTTCTCCCCGTGTCTGCGTAGGTTTCCTCCGGGTGCTCCGGTTTCCCCTACCACTAAAAGCATACACAATAGGTATGAGTGTAAATGAGAGAGTGAATGGATGGTGTTGGAGTGTGTTCGGCGACTCGCTTCCGTCATCACCGTGTGTGGAATGAATGAAACAATATCTGAACTCAACATTGTAAAACGCTATGGGGCTGTACCTTGGTCTGTAAAATGTGCTATATAAATAAACATGACTTACTTACTTACTTGCTTTATAACATGATATATTCTAATTTAAGTCACACAAATGTAAACTGGGATTGTTGAACTGTCAAAACACTGAAAATCTGTATTTTACTTGAAAGAATGAAAGAACTAGACTAAAATGTGGGTTCTTGAATGAATATAAAAAAAAATTCTAATGAATGCATTCTTGATGTTGGTCTCTCTGATATGTTTATGTACAACTAAACCATGTTCAGTTATGATATATATTGTCCAATGAGAACCACATGGAAGCAACTGCCAGGGAGCCGTATAGGTACAACAGAACAGGCAGGTCACTGTGGGCATCTCCAACAGTTGAATATAATGGTTGAAAATTGATCTGCTATTTATTTTCCCCAAATCTGAAATGTAATTTTGTTTTCAGCTTGGATCACAGCACGGTAAAATGAAGCAGGGTTTTCCAGGGGAAGGAACTGAAAAACAAATCAATGCCCTCTTGTCAAAGTAATAGTAAGATACGCGGGCTGCAATAGATGAAGTCAAACTGAGCGCATAATCTTGTATTTGTATGTTTGTAAAGTTGAGAGAAATTCATTCGGAAGCAATTTTTGACTGTTACCACCGCACACCAGCTTTGAAAATGTGCATGTGGATTAAGCTTGGTAAATAATAATGTGGGACGTAATTAACTGACCGATTTAAAGTAATTGATTATTTAAATTATTGAAATAGTTGTATATTATATAAATAGTAGATATTTTACATTTGACTTTTTTGGACCACGTTGTCTAACCGATTCCACAACCCGCGCTCTGCTTTGATCTTCTGGGCTAGTCAAAAACTTCATCGCCTGCGCTCTGCTCTCTTGTAAGCCTCCAGAAGGAGAGAGAGGGGCGGGCGCAAAAACCACAAGTTTGTCCGTTAAAAGTCCTCATTTAAGGCCAAAATCTATGTGTGAGTGTGTGTGTGGAACCCCATGAGAGTGCCCTCTTCTCTCCTTAAAAATGAATTTGTGTGACCCCCTCCACATACCCTTCTGATCCAGTCCTTCTCCGTTTTGTATTTTTTTCTACAAAGTGCCACTCAGAATGGGTCCAAATGCAGGAGGTCACATGGGTTCACGTGATAGCTGGCCCTGTAAACATACGCACGCAATGTACTGTAGCAAAAAAAAAGCCATAAGTGTCTTTGCAATTACTCTCACAAGTCCTTTTTTCTTTTTTTTTCTGTTCTTGAGAGGTAGTGTAGCATGAGTGGTCAAAGTGGCAGAAGAACGAATACAAAGGCCCAAAACTAGAAGCAAAAAGGTGAAGATTTATTTTCAGTGCTCCCAAAATGTACATGGTACTTCTCCAAAGACAACATGGAGAGTGAATCTCTTTTTCTCCCTGGATTGAGGCTTCAGTCTTGTCGGAGGCATGGGTTCAGATGCCATTGCCACTTGGACCACTCATGCTACACTACCTCACAGTCCTGTTTCACGGTCTTTTGAGTTTTCCCACAGGTGCTCGGGTTGCTTGAGTGTGGATGGAGGTAAGAGAGCATGGAACCTGAATATCAAAGCCAAAGTGATTATATCCACCTGATCAGTAATATCTGATCAGTTTTATCAGTATCTGTAATTTCCCCTATGTGGGACTACTAAAGAAATTCACGGACTGATCTTTCTTTATATCTATGATGTGAACGATGGGTTTTACCCGGTTGCAAGCAGGCACAAGCCTAATGGCCAGAACTGAAGCATTCTCAAAGCTGCAATCTTCCGAAAAATGACCAAAAGTTCACTCAGTGCATAACCTAATGAAACTATCAAATGCATTCTGTTATTTCTACAGCTCTGCATCCATGCTGGGGTGGTCTGGATTAAAACAGTCTCTATACGCCTTTGTCGTACTAATCATAATTACTCAACTGGATGTGCGTGCTGTTTATTGCGAAGAAAATCACACAAAAGCAACACTATGTTTAGCTTCCATCAATGGACAGAACGTAATTATTGCTAATGTTTTAGGTGAACATAGAATTGCGGAAGAACATATTTGGGTCAGTGGCTGCTATGGCTTTAATCGGATGACAACAGATCACCATTGTGTATTAAAGCAGGTCATTTCTAATCTGGGAAAGAGTGCGTTTTCCAGTGGATCCTTAATCCTGCATGACCACTCCAGGCGGGAGATAATGGCAGATGAAAGAAGGATATTGTGGTGCTTTGCAGTGTCCATGTCCAATGATGTTACAGAGGAATGTATACCTGGGATAATCGGGGGTAAGGACTGGTCAGCTCTTTATGCACCAGATTACATGCCCTTTCTGGAGTCAGAAGATAAAGTGAATGAAAAAAACGAGTTAGCAGTTTTACAATAAAATTACATATAACAATTATTTTAATACTAGATTAAAAAAAATAAAAAATTGCTTTACATTTGGAAGTTGCTGGTCAAAATAGACACAGCTCATTTGCATTTGTTCCCATTAATTTGTATCTAATCAATAGAAAATACTATGAATTATACCACTATCAATAATATACAACTCTATGCTTAGTAGACCCATCTCATTGTGGGATATGACATGGTTCACAAAATCAGATGTTCAATGGGAGAGGTCATATCTGCTGTGACCACACTGCGTAAAAAAGAAGGCTTTTCAGGTTTTAGATTGTGGCCTCTAGAAAGTTGATCGACTGACCTGTCTGCATGGACGTCGGAACTATTTTCTGAGAGGGGGGGCGGGTTTTTGTTGGGAGAGTCGAGGGAGAGACTCATACTTGGATTACACTGGATAATAACATACCATCTTAATTGTTAAGGAAACAAAAAATAAACAATATATATCAAGCAAGTCACTTATCAAACTGAACATTGTACTGTGTAGCCCAGTGACGTGCGGTCAGATGAGGCAGGTAAGGCCCTCACCTAAGATCATAGAAAGAAAAGTAATAAAATGGATACAATAATGTTTGGTCACTTTATCAAGCGATTTGTGCTGTGCATTATTTCAATGTAACTTTGCCTTATTTCATTTATTTATACCTTGAAATTGCAGATTTGACAGAGCGCGCTACGAGGCAAGCCTCTCGGGAGACGTAAAAGCAACAGTTCACAGGGAGAGTCCTGTGAGGTGCTATCAAACTGTTTTCTCTGTTTATCACAGTTTAAAAAGTTCAAAAATATTTAATTTACAATCAACATGTTTACATTTAAGAAGATGGCTCTTAATTTGTTTTTTTGAAGCAAATATGGGACTTAATCGCGCTCAACCACAGCTTGTAAGTGAGGAAAGCCTCAAGGGGGCGCTTGTGTGCCCAAACTTTGGCTGCATCCAACTCCATCAGAAAGCTCCTTTCTTGTTCTTCTTCTGCTAAGGGCAGCTACAGGTTTGGCTAACATACCTATAATACATTTTAAGATCATTTAAAATGCACTTAGAGTAATGTTTTGCTTCCAATGATGATATGAATCATAAGAAAAGGAGGTGAAGGGTAAGATTGAATTTAGAAATTGGATTTACCCGGGAGTCGGCTCCAGCAAAACTCGAGGAGTTTATGGAGGAGACACCCGTTTGTTTTACTTTTTAAAACTCATTGAACTTATTTCCAAATGGAGGATTACATGTCTGTGCTCAAACTATTATCTGGACTTAAACATGAAACTGGTCCTAACTGAAGTGGTCTGTGCTGTTCATTAATACCTAAGGTAAGGCCCATAACACACTTTGTACTTTTTACAAACGTTTGCGTTTTGCATGAGCAAGCTATGCAGACATTAAATCATATTCTGCTGTAGCCAAACAAATTGTGTATAAGCCGCTCTGTAGGTCCTGTTGGTTTATATGATGTATAATTAATAGTTACTTAATGTAACTTAAGTTCTACGAATAGGTGCGTAGTCCCTTAGGACTTCGCTAGTGGGATATCACTCGTGACCCCCAGGTCACGCGCCAGAGAGATCAAAATAATTTGCTCCAATCACCAGCCACCTTCCTCTATAAATGCCCCTGCACAAGGCCGTACCCCCTCTTGAACTCTGCCAAGCCGGGCTGGCCTGATGGGCTCGTAGCTAAGGGACTACGCACCTATTCGTAGAACTTA
Organism: Knipowitschia caucasica; assembly: GCA_964034765.1. NCBI lineage: Eukaryota > Metazoa > Chordata > Actinopteri > Gobiiformes > Gobiidae > Knipowitschia > Knipowitschia caucasica. Next base: position 13,704,139 of record OZ035825.1, on the reverse strand, counting down.
AGTTACATTAAGTAACTATTAATTCTACGTCATGGTGCTACGTCCCTTAGGACTTCGCTAGTGGGACACAACACGGAGGCCGTAGGAAAATGTACTCCCAGCAGGCCAGCGAAGGTGATTGGAGCTCCGCCCGAGCAAGACCCTCACAACGTGAGAGGACTCAGGGCAGAAGAAACAAGCGTGTTACGGGGCCACTCCTACCAAGGATACCCCCACGTAACACAAGCCGTAGGTCATCCGTAGTCACAGGACGCCTCTCCCAAGAGCTCCTGACGTGGACTACCAGACCGACCACACACACAAAATGTACCGCACCTGTAGGATGCCTCTCCCAAGAGCTCCTGCACCAGGGCGGAAAATAGACCGAAGGCCCCCCTCAGGGGAGGGACCCAACGGTCTAACTCAGTCCGCTGCACTCAGCACGGAATGGGCCACCGACCGGTCCGACACATCCGAAAGATAAGACCGGACGAAAGAGGAGGACGACGCCCAAGAAGCCGCACGGCAAACGTCCTCAACCGACGCCCCCCTGAGAAGGGCCGTAGAGGCCGCCATCCCACGCGTGGAATGCGACCTGAAACCCACCGGGGGGGCCAGACCCTGCGTCTGTTACGCCCGCCGCACCGCCGTGGCGACCCAATGCGCCAGCCGCTGAGCCGACAGCGGGGCGCCCCTGTTCTTGGGGCCCAGACACACAAACAGCTGATCACCCGACCTGAATGACGACGTCATGGCCAGGTAATGCCTCAGCATTCTGATAGGACACAGAAGGTGCTGCCGCTCCTCCTCGGGGGAGGCATGCGGCGGCGGGTGGAAAGCCCTAATCCTGATGACCCTCGACCTAAAGGCCGACGTGATGACCTTGGGGAGAAAAGCCGGATTGGGCCACAATTCCACCATGCCGTCGTCCTCTCCAAAGGACAGGCACGACGCATGGACGGAGAGCGCACACAAATCGCCCGCCCTCTTCGCAGACGCCAACGCCAGTAAGAGGGCCGTCTTAAAGGCGATACACTCGGGACTCGCCTCCGCCGCCGGTTCAAAAGGCGGACCCGACAGCCCCCTAAGGACCACCCTGAGGTCCCAAACCGGAGGCGTTCTCTGGAGCGGGGGCCTCCTCCTGCGCGCCCCCCCGCAGAAAACGTTTAACCAACGGGTGAGAACGGGCTGTGAACCCCCCGAATCCGTCGTGACCCGAAGTAATGGCTGCCGCGAACACCGCCAAGGTAGCGACAGCCCTCCCCTTGTCAAAGAGCTCCTGTAGGAATCCCAGGACCCCCTCCAGCGGGCAACACCTGGGATCCCAGGAACGGGAATCGCACCAGACACTGAATAGCCTCCACCTCGTGGCGTAGGCCCTCACGGTGGACGGCGCCCTCGCTCCCTGAATGGTCTCCACCACCGCAGGGGGAAGACCCAGATCTACGAGGCTCCGCCTCTCAACCTCCAAACCCAGAGCCTGCGGCCGATTATCGGACGTGAAAACAGGGCTCCTGCCCCCTGGACTAGAGCCCCCGGCTCGTCCGGGAGGGCCCAGGGCTCCATCACCGCCATGCCCCTCAGGAAGGGGAACCACCGGGCATGCGGACTGTCCGGAGCCACCAGGATCACCGATCTCCTCTCCTGTTCGATCCTCCGCAGCAGGACCGGCAGGAGACGCACCGGTGGAAAAGCGTACAACAGGCCGCCTGGCCATGGGTAATGAGCCAGAGCGTCCACGCCTAAAGGCGGCTCGTCCGCGGCCCTTAAGGCGAACCAGGACGGGCACTGTGCGTTCTCTGCACTGGCGAAAAGGTCGACCACTGGACGGCCGAACCTCCGCCAGATCTCCGCAGCTACCCGTGGGGCCAGGCCCCACTCGTCCTGGAGTGGGCCCCCCCTGGACATCTTGTCGGCTCCCACGTTCCGGACCCCCGGGACGTGGCGCGCCCTGAGAGACAGGAGGTGAAGCGCCGCCCACAGCAGCGTCACCGTCGCCATGCGATGGAGAGCGGGGGACCTGGTGCCCCCCTGCCTGTTCAGATAGGAGACCACTGTGGTGTTGTCTGAGCGAACCATCACGTGTCTCCCCTGCAGCTGAGGAGCAAAGTGCAGCAGTACCCTGTGCACTGCCTCCATCTCCAGCAGGTTGATGTGACGGGCTGAGTCCGACCAGCAGCCTCCTACAGAGCTCTGGCCGAGGACCCCGCCCCATCCTTCGAGCGACGCGTCCGTGAACACCTCGACGTGAGACACGGCGCAGGCCAGAGTCACTCCGTCCCGCAACAGACCCGGAGTGAGCCAGAACCTGATGTCCGATGCTGCCCCTTGGGGAACCCAGATCAGCCTCCCCCCGTCCCGGGAGGGGTGAAGCCTGAGGCGCGAGAACCACCTCTGAAAATTTCTCATGTGGAGCAGGCCTAGCCGCACCACAGCATGAGCCGCTGCCATCATTCCCCGCAGGGACCTGAGGCGCCGAGCGGGGACTCTGGGGCCCGCCAGAACCTCCCGGGCCAGACGGGTAATATTCATCCGTCTGTCCACGGACAATGCAGCACGGAATATCACAGAGTCTAGCTGCAGGCCGAGATAAACCATGCGTTGGGCTGGCTGCAGCTTGCTCTTCTCCCTGTTCACCACAAAGCCCAGACGCTGTATGTGGGACAGGACCCAGTGCGTGTGGCTCAGGGCCACTTCCCTGGATGGGGCCAGTATTAACCAATCGTCTATATAGGTTAATATTCTTACCCCCGCACGTCTGATCGGCTCCAGAGCTGCTTCCACACATTTGGAAAAAGTCCGAGGCGCGAGTGCGTACCCGAAGGGTAGACGGCAGTACTCGTAATTCCTCTCTCCCACTGCGAAGCGCAGAAACCTCCTGTGTTCTGGCACTATGGGCACGTGGAAGTACGCATCTGTCAGGTCTATGGTAGTCATCCAGTCTCCTTCCCTGACACACTCGAGGAGCTGCCTTGTGGACAGCATCCGAAACTGCCGTTTGGAAATGCATTCGTTTAACACGCGCAGATCCAGAATGGGACGCACCCCGCCTGACTTCTTTGGCACTAAGAAGTAAGGGGAGTACAGCCCCCTGGTGGCGTCCTGCGGGTCTACCTCCACTGCTGCGCCTCGACTCAGCAGAGAGGAGACCTCCGCTTGTAGTGCCTCTGTCGATCCCCGTACCTGAGAGCGTACTGCCCGTACGCCTCGGAATGGTGGTGGCTTTCGGAAAAATTGCAGCGCGTAACCTCTGCGCAGAGTTTTCTCCAGCCAAATATCTGTCAGTAGGCCCTGCTCTCTCCAGATGCTGTAGAAATCTGTGAGGGGCGGAACGGGAGTTGGAACACGAGACGTCACGGCCCCGCCCTCTCCTGGTGTTCCTAGCAGGGAGGGGGGGTGGCTGAAAGGGCCGGGGGGGCCCCTGCGTCACACCGTGAGCGCCGAGGGCGGTCACGTGTTCTGCAGGCCCGACGTCATAAGTACGGGACTGCTCACCACACGTGACTCGGCTGCTGTGCCCCCCCCTGGCTCTTGCCTCATGGAGGGGGGGGCGAGCCCCTGGAGTGGGAAACCCCGTGTCAGCCTTGTAGCTCTGCTCACCACACGTGACACGGCTGCTGTGCCCCCCCTTGGCTCTTGCCTCATGGAGGGGGGGACGAGCCCCTGGAGTGGGAAACCCCGTGTTAGCCTTGTAGCTCAGAGATGCTAACACGCGTTCGGCTGGAGCACACACATTATCACTTATCAGATCCCTCCGCCTGCCCTCTCTCCGGGAGGGCAAAACATGAACCCGTGAATCGGAGCCCGTATAGCACGCTGCACGCCCTTCTCTGGGGGCTGCAGGCCTAGCGGAGCCACGTTATATGCTCGAGAAGTAACACAATCAGAATTCAAATCATTGACATGTTACATACCCCCAAATGAGACTCAGACAGCGAGTACTGATGAAATGCCGCACGGCTTTTATTGAAAGAATTCTTCCCACCCCGACCTCCTCTGCCATAGGGAGGTCGTCGGTGGGTGCGTTGGTCCCGCGAGCCTCCCGTGTGCCTGTCTGGGCCCGGGGGCCTCGTCGCTGGGGAACGATGAACCACGGAGCGTGGATATGGTCCGGGGCGCCTGCCGGGCGAGCGCTCCCTGCCTCTGTCTCGGCTCCGCGCTGGTGGGCGGGCCTCGCGTCTCGCAGCTAGATGCTGGGCTAGGCTAGCAGAGTCCTTAGCTGCGGTGTCCAGCCTAGTTATCAGCGTCTGCATCTCCGGACCGAAGAGTGACGTTTGGGAGATGGGCAGGTCCAGCAGCTGCCTCTTCTCCGCCTCTCTGAGGTTCACCGGCCCCAGCCAGAGGTGTCTGGCCCCAACTTGTGCTGCTGCCATCGTGCGGCCGCCATCGACAGCTAGCGCCTGGCACATGCGCAGGATCGCTGCTGAAGTGGTCCTCGCCTGGGATAAGGTGTCTCCACTGAGCGCCTGGCCAGAAGAGAGAGACCTATCCAGGGCCCCGGTGATGAAGGCCATGTTGTTAGCCACCGCGACGACCTGAGCCGCATTGGCGTAACATCTATCGTGCATCGCCAAAGACATCCTATCCCGCTCGGAGGGAAGGAGAGGTCTGGTGCCAGGCCACACGGATGCGGAGGGGTGCAGGGCCGCTCGAACCGAGTCCTCGATGTCCGGGACCCCGCCGGTCCAGGACCAGTCCTGCACGTTACAATACATGCCGTACCCCAAAGCGGGCCTCTTGGCCGCTAGGGGCTTTGGCCACTCACGTGTCGCGTAATGGACGATCGGGTCCATACGCGGGCACAACGTGGGCTGTATCCTCCTCCTCCCTCGAGTGGTGGCGTAACCAGAGGTGAAGTCCTCCACCCTCTGGTTCGGTTGCGGTGGCAGGGGGGCATCCATGATGGCCGCCGCCGTGGAGTAGAGCCCAGGCATGTGGTCCAGCGGGAAGCGGTCCGGCTCCGGGTTGGACACCACCTCGTCCAGCGTGAGGAGAGAGCCGACCTCCGACACCTCTCCGTCCTCGCAGTCACCCCACCCCGCGGGCACGGGTGGAAGGTCGAGGGGGGCCCAGTCAATCACAGACTCCTCGTCCTGAGAGGAGTCCGGACGGGGCGCTGTAGCGGCGAAGAACGCGCGCCTGCGTTCACTCTCCTCCCTGGGGAGAGCGAGACACGAGGCGCAGGTGGCGCTCAACGCCGCATGGCCCGAACCCAGGCACACGAAGCAGCTGGAGTGCTGGTCCTTGCGCTGGAGCTTGACCCGACAAGTCGAGCAACGATGACGTCCGACGCCGGATGGCGAAGGGGAACTCGGACGAGCATCAGAAGACATCTTTCCTCAGGTAAATAGAAATGTAGATCTCAATCGGCGCCAGAGTGAAAGAGGGGGTACGGCCTTGTGCAGGGGCATTTATAGAGGAAGGTGGCTGGTGATTGGAGCAAATTATTTTGATCTCTCTGGCGCGTGACCTGGGGGTCACGAGTGATATCCCACTAGCGAAGTCCTAAGGGACGTAGCACCATGACGTAGAATCATATGTACACATGATTGATCCCCCACCCCACCACACGTCACTGGTGTAGCCAGGTCTCTAATCTGAGGCTGAGAAAGAGCGCTCAGAGGCTGCGACAGATATTAGCCAGACAGAGCTTCATAAGCACCTCCGACAGCATGGAGCGGGTTTTGGGCTGCAAGGAACGCAGGATAGTGATAACTTCTCGCTCCCGGCACACGCGGAGGGGGTGCGGCCGCACCCCCCGCACCCCTAGTTCCGACGTCTATGCCTGTCTGTATGACTGTAGTTAAGATGCAATATGTGTTAAAACATTTAAAAAATCTATATAAATGTCATTATTTCAAATGAACAAAATAGACTTCGACTTAGACTTTTTAGTAAGTAAGTAGTAAGTCATGTTTATTTATATAGCTCATTTTACAGACCAAGGCCATCCAAAGCGCTTACAATGTTCAGAATTCAGATATTGTTCCAATCATTCCACACACGGTGATGACGGAAGCGAGTTGCTGAACACACTGGACCATCAGTCCCGAATCAACACCATTCACTCTCTCATCTACATTCATACCTATATGTGCATGTTTATAATGGTAGGGGAAACCGGAGCACCCGGAGGAAACCCACGCAAACACGGTGAGAACATGCAAACTCCACTCAGAAAGGCTCTGTTCCGACAGGGAAACGAACCCAGGACCCTCTTGCTGAGAGGCGAGAGTGCTATCCACTCAGCCACCATGCCGCCCACAAGGGAAATTGCGTTGTCACAGTAGCTTGCATAGTATTTCACAATAAAAATATATAAAAATAACGTTAAAGTAACAATCTAAAATTTAGAATAATAATGAGATAATATTTGTGAGAATAGAATAATCTGGATACAAGTACTCAGGAATATGCATATCTGTACATATGTAAATATTTACAGTACAAAATACAGAGAAAATTGTACAGTACACATCTGTTCATATATACAAGGACAAAGCAGATGAATTTTCTGTCACAGAGCAGTGACTTGTTGAATAGCAGGATGAGTGTGGCATGAACGTGCTCTTGTACCGTTCACTCTGGCAGCAAATAACTGCAGCAGGATGCAGCATATTTCTCATAACAAAACATCCATCCATCCATTTTCTACCCTTTAATCCATTTCTGGGTCAGGGGGGTGGCAATCAGAGATGCCACCCAAGTCTCATAGCACCAGCCCCTCACTGACCCTCTGCAGGTGGTGAGTCCACAGGAGGACGGCTGCTCTCTGAGTGTGAGCATAGCCTTGATCTTTCAGTGGAGGCTTTGGGCAAAGTGGGGTTAAGTGTCTTGCCCAAGGACACAACGACAGCAGTCATCGGTGGGAGTCGGAAAACAACTTAAACTAATAAAGTTTGTACAGTAGGGTCCTTTGATGTCCTGGTTGACAACGAAGTATCCCCAATGAAGCAAGAAACTATTTCATGAAGGATCACTTGATTAGTATTAGTGGACGACCAGGTGGTCAAAAAAACATTATTTAAAACAAATATTACCTAAATATTGAAATTTAATACATTCAGGCACAATGTACAAGTGGAGGTAAGGTCTCCATTTTCACCGAGGCCACATTACCTCATGTGCAAAAGAGACAGAAGCTGATCTAGAACAGGTGGAAAACGCAGGTGCGACATGGAACCAGACATACGCTTCTGTCAGCTACATCTAATATGTGCTTTCCATATGGTCGTAGATGAAGAGATTATTTTGGCTTGTTATGAAGGGAGCAGTGTTCCTAAAGATGGGCAAGTTTGGGACAGATGTTTCTTTGAATGTAAGGGACAAAAGAGCAAGAATTTTCCAGGCGCGTGTTGTTCTTTCAATGGCCTTTTTGTTGCGTTGTTTCTGCTGTAATGGTTAAGGTGGAACAGGTGACTGAAGATAAAGGTAAGGTAAAAGTAGCGAATGACACAACCAAAAGTGTTGTGAAGTTTGCCGTTTAGGGCTTGGCTCATTGAGGCTCTGGCTTGGAAATGTTAATGCTTTACTGCAGGCATCTCCAAACACAGGCCCGTGGGCCAACAGCGGCCCTCTGTGGCATTTTATGTAGCGATTATGCTGCTAACACAAAGCCCCACCAATGCAGTCATGCTGTACAGTACCTCATTGTAAATCTCAGACCCTCTGAAATCCAGTTCTTGTCACGAGATTCAACATAAAATAAAGCTGTAATGTGACTCAATAAGAACGTATCATAACCCATTTTAAATTTCAGAATCCAGTCAATCCAGCTTGAATCCAGTTTTTAAATCCATGTTGTCAGCCCCAGGTTAAGTCTGATAAACTAAAGTGGCCCTCTTATTAAAACGTTTGGACACCCTGCTTTACTGGGTAAAGGCATGAGAAAAGTAATACAACAATGAAAAGAGTGAAAAAAGGTCCTTTTGCTATTCATCAACTAGCAGAACTGTTTATAGTGTGAAATGCCAAGTGCATATGGAAATCCTTGTATTAGTGATCATTACCCACACATTAGTCATTATCCCTATTGTGGAGAAGAAGAAAATACTTCTTTGGTAATACTTTATCTTATGGACCGTCACTGGAGGCAATAATGGTGTCTGTGTAGTCACCTGCTCCATGTTTCATCACTAAAAGTGTCACACAAAAGGCCATAACGAGCTTTATAATTGTATAGCCTGTGATTATGGATAAGGGCAGCATGATTCAGAATTTGTGCAGGCTGTTTTATCAAGAAATGAACTTTGAAGAAAGCATGGGGTCAATGCATTGTGCTATACAATCGATGCAGCATCATATATACCAGAGTAGCTTGACTATGGAAATCGGTATATATGCTTTTGTACTTTGTCACAAACTGTGATCCATCAACCACAAACCATCCTCAGTGACCGGGATACATCAGAAGGTCAGCTTTGGCCATGCAGCAGCTGAAACACTGGTTCACACTCATCTATAAATACATTGCAGGTTTTCTTCTTTTATATCTGAGCATTTATCTTCAGTGAAGGTCTGACGGACCTCACACTTTTAGATTTCTGGATGTCTTGACTTTGACTGTTCAGAATCAAACGACAGACAGGACAAAACAGGGTCCTGTTATCAGGGAGCTTGATATTTCCAATATCAAGCTCCAAAAGGCTGGAACTTCTTAGAGGAAACGAATAAATATAAACTGGAAGTGCTGGTGAGAGCCCGCTGTTTTTTGCATCGCGATCATCCCTCTCTACTACTTTTTTTGTATTTTAGCTTATTTATTTCAACTTTTGTAACTGCTGTTGTGAACACAGCTGTGGGAAATCAGTACCTATTCTGAAAATGTGTCCAATTTTGTTCATATTTTTCAACACATTTTCTATCGATGTACACATACAAGTATGTGTTTCTCTGCACTAGAGTACATGGTTTTATGCTTTATTTGTACTTTAGATTTATTAATATAGACATAGAACCTTATTTTTCAGAGTGTTGTGCTATAGTTATTATTCACTAACTGTTTCTTGTGTTGGGCGACAGTATACTCAGTTGGTAGAGCATTGGCCTTAAGGCCAGAAGGTCGTGGGTTCAATTCCCACCTCTGCACCTTCTCCACCGACTCCCACTGATGACTGCTGTCGTTGTGTCCTTGGGCAAGACACTTAACCCCACTTTGCCCAAACCTCCCACTGAAAGATTAAGGCTATGCTCACAGTCAGAGAGCAGCCGTCCTCCTGTGGACTCACCACCTGCAGAGGGTCAGTGAGGGGCTGGTGCTATGAGACTTGGGTGGCATCTCTGATTACCACCCCCCTGACCCAGAAATGGATTAAAGGGTAGAAAATGGATGGATGGATGTTTCTTGTGTTGTGTGCTCCTCATTCCTAAGTTTCTGTAGCTTGGGATGCAACACTGACATCTCCCCACTGTGGGACAACTCCAAAGGCTTGTACCAATAGAACATTTGCATTTTTTCATACAACTGAATGCTGTTACATAATATTGTTTAACATAGAGGTGTGTGAGGGTTGCATTTCGAATGCATTTTGGCCAGGACACCTTTGGAAAAGTGATCTTTTCTATCTAATGCCACTGACAAATGCCCACAACCGCTTTATTACTCTGGTCTGTGAAAGGTGCTATATAAATAAAGATTACATACTTACTTACATAAAGATTACTTATCTTAATTGATGATAAGTAAAAAAAAAACTGGTAAATGTTAAGCCAACAACAATATTTACCTGAAAACAGCGGGATTTGATTAGCAAACAAGGATGAGAGCAGGGAGGCATGGAAAGATGCTAAATCATGTTGAAAAAAAAAGGGAAGAGATTTGGAGGGGCAGGGTGACGGCAAAGTAACTAGACATTGTCTTTAATTGTGTTACTCTACTCTCTCATCTCCGCCTCCTCTGATTAATCCTATTCTGCTGCATGACTCACTCTTCCATCTCCATTTCCTCCATGTCTATGAAATCTTAGCTGCCATATTGTGAAGCTGTTCCTGCGTGAATTCATGTTTTTTTTCTGTCTTGAGTGTAATTTCACAATCTATAAGGGAATAGGTAAAGTGCCATAAGGTATCATTTTCATTTTAATAATAATATTTAAACAGACCGGAAAAAATTGACTATTCCTGGGGGTTTGAAGGAAACATGTGGCGATAGCAGTGGTGCCACATCTACTGGGACTTGATTAAGGTAAAAGAAATGTAGGCATAATAAGAGGACAGTATGTAATATGCAATATCCAAGTGGTCTAATAAAGTCACGAGACAGCCAAGACCAGCTATATTTCACTTAACAATTTGGCAACCCAATACTTGAACGTTATAAACTTAAATATTATGAACATCATGACCATTGTGTTTTTAACTATGATAAACTTCACTTAAAAAAAAAAAAAAAAATTTTGACCATGACTTGTAAACGTTAACTGGTCCATAATATTCCACGGGGATGATATTGTTCCTGCTTCTGACCAAATTGACCAAATAACAAATGTTGGTAAAAACAAAAAAAAAAACAACAAAAAAATATGGCATAATTACGAGGTCATTTCGGTTGAGTGAACTTGGAATTTCAATTTATCAAAATACGGATCCACCACAAACATCGATAAAACTACTATCAATAATGAATCACAATCAGACTTAATGAATAAATACTCGAATCTTAGTGTATTATATCACATCAAGATTGTCATAATCTTATAAGTCACCTGCAGAAACATGAAAAAAACTCGACTTTCAATTGAAAAAAATACACACAAAGCTTTGCGTCTCGTCTGTGGCACTGCCCGGACAAAGAGGCCATCAGTATCACGTCCAGAGCACTAACCCCTGCAGACTCAGAGTTTTTGTACTTTGTTCAGTATCATAAATAAATACAGTACAAAGCAGAAAGAAAACATGTTTATTGGAGTCTGGAAAAGTAACATTTTCATCACTATATGTTGGTTGTGTGATTTTCTTATTACGATTAGATAAACTTCTACAGAACAGCATTATATGTTCTGATGGAGGTATTCTGGTCCATGTAAAGTCATCACAGACTTATTTTTAAATGAGGAACCCTTCTTGTTGTCTTTCCTGTTTGGAGTGATTGAATGGTGGTGGTTGACCCTTTTGCCAAAAAGCAAGAAGGGTTTGGGCATTCATTAACTATTGCTGCGGTGGTCATGGTGCAGCGGAGCAAAGCACAAGCAGTGGAATTCAGGGGTTATATGGTCTAATTGCTGCAGGAACAAAAGACTTTCTGTATCGTTCCGTTCTGCAGCTCTTAGAGGGGAAGTGGTCACTGCTCGGACTTCTCTGACCAGTCATTCTCATGCAGTGGATGTTTGTGAACTTCTCAAACACAACCCCAGCACCCTCCACTCTCCTGCCCAGCACTAAGCCAGCACTTTTCACCGGTTTGTCCAGTCGGTTCCTGCCCCTCACAGAAATGCTGCCCCATGTTGCAACCACAGACTGATAAAACATATACAGCATCAGAACAGACTTTGAGTGACCTAAGAAAAGTCTATTCTGTCTGTATTTGTACAAGTTCTGAATGTTTTTAGACCAGTTGAGATTGCACAACAAAATATTTAACTGTGCACCTGCTCAATGCTGACAAGAGCAATGTCCACTGACTGATGAGGCTTAGATGATGTGGCAGTCGAAGCTGTTCTTGTTTTTGGCTCACTGCAAACTACAGCTCCCTATATTCTCCTTCTCATCCCTCAATCGTCTGAGTACTTCTGAAAGTGATACGTCTCGAACTGGTGTTGTAGGTCCGTAGTGTGCAGGTTGAAATCAAATACAATGTAGCATACGTCTTTTATTGCAGATAAATTAGTTCTTTATTTTTGTATTCATTACGAAAATTCAATCCATATCCACGCAATGCATTGGGATATACGTCCTTTTGAAGAAAAAGTAGAGTAGATTTGTGCTGGAGTGTCAATTTAATTTTAGATAGAGTTTTTGTGCAACAAGGTAGAGAATTTTTTTCGGGACCAGATTGTGACCAATCACAACGGACCACTGGCCCGCACTTTCTTGAGAAAAGCTACCGGCGTCTGTTGTTTGCACAGGCAACTGAGCTAAACAAGCGGGGAAGGCTAACCTGAAACTTCCCGTGTCTTCGTTACCGGTTACTGCTTACTCAGCGAAACAGTCATCCAAAAGAAAGTCTCGTCCTCTCCGCGCTTCCCAGTTCAATCATTCTATGGTCACGCCATCCACGTTCAAATGTGCGATCCATATTGTGAGACTTGAGCTCTGTAAACAAATAGCATGTGAGCACAGGCTGAGGCGGAGGGGGGTAGTGGGGGGCGAAAGATCGGTCAGTGCGGGGAGGGCGAGCAGAGAGAGCAAGGCCAGAGCTCTCATTCGAAAACTTCAGTGAGTTTGTACAGCTTGAACGGTGTCTTTTACAGTCAAATAGCTGCGTTTGCACAGCCACTGAACCTAACAACAGGCCTGTTTATCCTATATGTAAAAATATGTGGAAAAAATAGCCAAAAAGTGTTAGCAACTACGTAAACACTAATGACGCTATTTACTTTGTCACTTGATGTTTTAGAATGTGAAATAATATCTTCAGTATAAAATATATGGTAAAACTAGTTGAAAAAACTGGCATGCCCTATCCCTGTTCTACCACCACCTGAGACGGGCAGAATTATATTTCATTTATTTTTCAAATTTTAAGATGAACGGTTTCTAACACAACAAAATTTCACTTGAGAAATTGCCAAAACAAATTTATTGGCGCTTATGTCCCGTCACTTCCACTGTTTTTTCCCAAAAGTGTGAAATGTCATTATGCAGATGTTTTATGTATTTATTTATTTCGCTTTAGACTTCCCAAGATTTTCTTTGGGTATGAAACAAATGGTCCACATGAGTTTCCTCAGCAGTGAGTCTAGGTGCTCCCTCAGAGATATGGCGAGGAGCTTAGTCACATGAGACGAGCTCTGAGAAGAGCCGCTGCTTCTCCATGTTGAAAGAAGCCAACCACCCGGCAACCGATAAAGTGCTAGAAAAATAAAAGGATAAATGATTTCCCATTTCAACCAAACAGGAGAAGTAAATAAGTTTTTTTTTTTTGCAAGCTTTCAGCGTGAGGTGACACAACATACGCTTTGTGTGAAATTACACAGAGAGTGGGGTGCTTTCATGTTGTGCGCTTTGGAGCCATTTGGATAGGATCTTGGAGCAAATGTTTTAGATTTTATTATTTATTTGAAAATTGCAGTTGAAAGTGTTGCTGATTTTATGTTGTCGTCTCTTTACCCTCTTTCTTCTCATGTTATTTTCTGTCACACATCAGTAATGGAACATGGAAATTAAAGGTTGAGGAAGTCATGAAATAATGAGGCTGTTTGCAAATATTTTCTCTTGTTAGTGGAGTATTATTGAGCATTACATAAAGATCCATAAATTAAGAAAAGTCTCTGAAATAAATGAAAGGAAGTCTGGTTTATGTGACCAGAGTCCTCTGCGTTTTTAACTATTTCCATCCACACGTCCTTCACCTCAAATGAATATACACAGCTTGCAGGCTCTGTAGTTGGTAGTGTTTGACAAATGAATAAGGTTATTGGGTTATTGTACAGTTGGTGTGCTCTGTCCACTGTCCTGTTCTGCAACATTGAAATTTCCCCGCTGTGAAAAAAGTCCCTCTTATTTTATTTAATAAGGCAATCTATAGGTACAATGAGGATTAACAGAGGCAATGCTGTTGTTTTCTACCCAGCACACCAACATATTAGAGTTTAATCAATCTAATGAATGCCATTTGATCATGGAGCACTTTTGAGCCAAAGCTCTGTTTGCTTTGTGTTTCTGTATCTAATTATTTTGACCTTGTATTATGACTGTTTTTATTGTTTATCATGCTGACTGTGCAGCGCTTTGTAAACAGTGTTTTTAAAAGTGCTATACAAATAAAGATTATTATTATTATATTATTATTATTTGCAGCTAAAGCTATACTGTACAATAACCTGCTTAGTAGCCAGTATCAATCTGAAACTTTAAATGCAAGTTTTGAAAATCCTTTTAAGTATCTCTTTTAGTAAGAAAATTGATTATTTATTCGTTCCACAGTGGGGAAATTTCGAAATTGGAGCGCACATACAGGACAGTAGTATGAGCACACAGGCAGCACACAAAATGTACAAAATAAGTAGCCGCTATGTTCCTTAGCTAGCTGTAAATGCTTCAAATCTTTCCAAATATCTGTAACGTTTATGTAAATAGTGCAATGTTATATACATATAGTGTAGGGCAGGATAATTAGATAAAAGGACCAATTGCAGTATTGCACATGATTCCAGCATTGACTAGTAGTGGCCACATCTACATGTGAAAGCCAGATCCCAACCTCTGAAGCTAAGCAGGGCAGGGCCTGGTTAGTACTGTGATGAGAGGCCTCTGGGAACACCAGGCACTACAATGGGGTGGCTGCAGCTGTAATGTGCCAAACTGTTGTTGTGTCCTTGGACAAGACACGTCACCCAGATTGCCTAGAATGAGTCTGGTGTGTGTGCATGGTTGATAGTAGTCGGAGGGGCCAATGGCACATACTGGTTGCCTCGCTTCTGTCAGTGTGCCCCAGGGCAGCTGTGGCTACAGCAGTAGTTTATCACCATCGTGTATGAAGTGAATGAATAATACATGTGAAGCATCTTTGAGCGTCTAAAAATGCGCTAAATAAAACCAATGCATTATTATATTTACAGATGAATGACATGTACAGGCTCAGCAGTTCTCATTGTACAGTCTGACCGCAGCAGGAAGGAAAAACCTAGGGAACCTCTCCTTCCCACCGCGAGGGAGAGATACTACCCTTGCATATGGCCGGTTGGGAAACACTTGGTTTTAAACTAGATATTTCCAACGTATAATATTACATAACGTGTTATGTGGTTCCTCACAAGCCAATCACATCATTTTTGTTTGTTTTATGGCCATTTTTCTTGTGCCATCCGGGTTATGGGAGAATTCCCACCTCTACACCTTCTCCACCGACTCCCACTGATGACTGCTGTCGTTGTGTCCTTGGCCAAGACACTTAACCCCACTTTGCCCAAAGCCCCTACTGAAAGATCAAGGCTATGCTCACACTCAGAGAGCAGCCGTCCTCCTGTGGACTCACCACCTGCAGAGGGTCAGTGAGGGGCTGGTGCTATGAGACTTGGGTGGCATCTCTGACTGCCACCCCCCTGACCCAGAAATGGATTAAAGGGAAGAAAATGGATGGATGGCATCCGGGTTATGCATTGGAGACTTCATGTTATAGTGCCCCATCAGTCCATTACACACATACATCCGTGTAAAAGTGTCATTAAAAGTTGGACCATGTTGTTGCTCCAGCCACAGGGGAACAGTTCAAAGTGAGTTGTAGTCTCTGATGATATTGGTGGCACTGCTAACGCGGTGTGAGATGGCAGCATGCTTGGGGCTAGCTGCAGGTTATCCATCCTGCTGTTTTGATCAGACTTAGCAGAGGTTTTTGGTCGCCCTGAGAGAACTTGTGTACAACACTTCACACAGAGAGTCAGAGTGTGAGAAGCTCTTGATAGTCGTCTACCAGAAGACCACCAACCGCTTCCTCTGCAGCCACTCTGTCCCCACGTGCCCTCAATAAACTGTTGGAAGTTGATGCAAAGTTGGAGAATTACGTCACATTACATTACAGTATATTGTTTACTTCAGTGTTTCCCAAACGGAGGTATGCAAGGGTATTACAGGAAATACTTTAAATGATTTTCAAAACTTGCCTTTATAGTAAGAGGGTGATAAGGCTATTCCATGTTATATCCAACCATCCATCTTCTTCCCCTTTGTCTCTTTCTGGGTCAGGGTATTCAACGTTGTCATATTATCTAAAAAAAAACATATGATTTATACTATTCCAAACATTAAGGTCAGGACTCAATAATCATATAACTATTTATATATATATCACATCAATATAAAAAATACATCTAACGAATAAGATTAGTTGAAAGACCAAGGCTGTGTCTTTGATGACCTGCAGAAAGATCAGCGAGTGACTGATGCTATAAGGACTGGATGGCAACTCTGATTGCCACCCCCCGACCCAGGAATGGACTAATAAAGAAGATGAAAATGACATAATGGTGACATGACAATTGTTTATAAATAGAATATAGCAATGGAGACATAAACCCCAAATCATGTTTCACATCTTCTGGGATAGTGAACAATTTACCCCCTAATAAAAAGGAGGTTAAATTGCCTAGTGCTGGTACAAAGATTGGGAAACAATGGTGTACTTTAAGACAAATTAAAGAGCAAATAAACACCAAATCAACTTTTTTTTAACTCATAAACTGCATCAATATGTTTATTGTAGTGCTCTCTATATATCCTGGTCATTTTTTTTGACATTTTAGTGCAAATTAGATACAATCTCACTTTTGAGCCTAAACACGTCTGTGTGGCGCCCTCTCATCCTTTTCGGTGGTACTACATTTGAATTTGGTCCTGGCCTCTCTATTGACTCTGTAATTGTGTGCGACGTCAGTTGGTAAGTGTGACGTGCGTCTGTCTGCGAAGGTGATATAAACCCATTCAAGGCCCCGTCCCAATACCCACACTGCACCCTACACACTTCTACGAAGTGTGCATTTGTTCGAAGTGCACACCAGGGTTGGAGTGCGCAGGTTACAAGTGTGCAAAAAAGGCGGAACTGGGACAGTGCACACTGAGTGCATGTTACGTCATCGACTCGTCAAGAGATGGTCATTTTCAGACCTAAACTTTATTAGAGCTGCAACTAACGATTATTTTGTAATCGATTACTCTATCGATTATTTTTACGATTAATCGAGTAATCGCTTGGCGGTGAATTGTGTAGAAAAAAAATATTTTTTCATAACAAAAAGCTAAAGTGGCAACACTCGAGGACGTATTGATGCCGTAAACTTAAAGTAAATGTTTGTAACAGGCTCTTTGTGCTAATTCTGCTATCTGATTGGATGAGACGGACAGATATTAATGAAATTATAAAAACAAAGTCGGTTTTAATCAAACATACTACATTTTCATGTCATTTTTGCTCTGTTTGAGTTCGTGTGAACCAGAAAACGATTAATCGATTACTAAAATAGTTGTCGACTATGTCAATAATCGATTAGTCGTCGATTAATCGATTAGTTGTTTCAGCCCTAAACTTTATAAACATTAAAGGTAATTTTGTCTGACCCTTTGGGAAACAAATTGAATTACTTCACACACGTTAAAATACATGTATATTAGTTATTTTTAATTAAAGATAGCTGTATAATTTTAAGTTAAATGTGGTCAGTTTTTATACATTCTAAGGCCCTGTCCACACAAAGTCAAGCTCAGGCCTAAACGCAAAAATACTTTATCAATCCAGTGTATCGTCCATACGAGGCCGGCGTTTTGGGGGGGTGTAAACGAACATTTTTGAAAGTAGGTCCCAGAGTGGAAAGATTTCAAAACTCCGTATATGCCGCTCCGTGGTTACTGCCTCTCCGCAATGTATCTGAGACGCTTGCGTCATCGCCCCGTTAAAGCACGCATGCGCCGCACTCAGAAAATAATGACAACAACAATGTAGCTTGTTGGTTTTGTAATCCAGTGTGACCCGAAGCAACAGTTCAACCTCATCGTCCGTCCATACTAATGTAGTACCAGCTCGCCCACTCGCCATGTTGTCTGTTTACAAAATTCCGCGCATGCCCACGGAAGTTTGGGCTTGATCCCGTCATTGCGTCACAGCGCCACCAACAGGTCTGGCATAGTTTCACAGCGTTTTCAGGCGTATTGACTACATTCATATGGACGCACACATTTACTGAGCTAACTCCGTGTTTACAGAAAAAGTATTTGAAATTATAAGCGTTTTGTCTTCGTGTGGATATAGCCTAAGATTATTGTACTAAGTGTAAAGTTTAAATTGAATGTTATATAAACACTTTAAAATGTATTAAATTGTTAAAACACAATGTCCATAATTCTTCATCAGACGTTTATTCTTCTTTCCAAGTAACATAGCAAAACTTATTTACACACATACTGCATATATATTTCAAAATTTGCATTTTCCCGACGTTTTGGTGTGTACCGCAAAGAATTATGGGCAATATCCTTCGCCAGAGTGCGCATAGATGCAGGCTACGGCGAAGTGTGGATCAGGGGCGCAAAGGGGGCGGGGCCAAAGACCTCCCTGGAGAATTGGGACACCCTACGCACTCGCACACTTTATCGGGAACGCGCAAATGAGGGGCGCGAGGGTGGAAGTGCGAGTATTGGGACGGGGCACAACTCTCACACACGCCCCAGCTGCAGTTTGGAGTATTCTGGCGCCATCTAGTGGATTCAAATTAAATGACATGAGTTGACAACCACTACTGCTGAGATAATTCTGTGGATTAGGTTCAGGTGTGTAGCTTTACAATTATCTAAGTGTGTAAACAAGGGTGGAATGAGACTTTCTGGTCTGTAAACTATTGCTTTAAGCAGCAATGAAAACTGTCTGGTTTTTTTTTTTTTCGTGTGACAAGTGAGCTGTCATCACAGCCCAGACCACGCCCAACTCTAAGCCCCCCTTCTTGTCCCTTGGTCCTCCAGGCAACGCCCTTTTAAAAGAAACGTTTCAAATGTTCATGTGGGCGGAGTAAGGCTGTGCACAGGTGTTTAGTCGCTCTTTAAGTTTTAAGGTAATACACAAGGCCACTTTTTTCATTGTTTCATTAATTGGGTAGAGGAATATATGCAGTGGTCCCTCATTTATTGTGGGGGTTACATTTGTAAAAAAAAATAAAAATACTGAAATGAAACCTGAAATCCACACAGCCATAAGTAATCTCAGCGGTGCACATGAGCCACAAATGTTTTCCACTCAAATTAGCTGTCATGTTCTAGGGTTGTATGATGTTGTAAATGATGTTGGAGCACACTGTGAAAAAGAAGTGCAACATTGAACACTAAAAAATCCGTGAAATGGTCCGGCCACAAAAGGTGAACCGCATTATAGTGAGTGACGTCCCAAAGGTGATACATTTATAGCAGCATTCTCTGTTCTAATTTGCAATTGTTAATTTTTTATTTTTTTGAGGTCCTGTGACTGGACCAAATTTAACAGAAAGACACATTGCCGAATGCGTACTTAAAAAGGACAACTCACCCTCAAATCCATTTAAATGAGTGTCCAATAGTGTTGTCTACATATCCTGGTCATAATTTTGTCACTTTGGTCCAAATTAGTTGAAAGTTAAACTTTCTGCCTAAAACCGTCTTTGAGGCGCCATCTGCTGGCGACCTGTATTACTACATTTGAATTTTGAATCTGGCGCCAACACTGGCGCGGCAGCAAGACCTGACGTCTAAAGCAAGACCTGACGTCAGCAGCCCCCCGCCCAGAGCAATGTAAACGGCCCAGTCACGTTCACGCCCCCTTTAGTCCTCCAGGCTACGCCCATTTAGAGGAAGATTTGAACAGGAAATGTGAGTGACGTAAGCTCCGAGGAGCGGGGGTGAGAACCACTTTAAATGTTGTACAGTAGATTTGCTCTTTTCAAAAATGTTCAATAATATATTTTCATACATACAACAGATAATGATGCCATAATTGTAGATAGAGGAACGTGTAAAATGGTCTTATGTATACTGCTTAGGATACTTGAGTGTATTGGGATTACTGTCTATCATAACTGATTAGCTGTTCTCGTCACAGTGGATAATCCAGCCATCTACCCCCCTCTAGTAAGCAGTTTAAGCAGTGACCCTAAAAAAAGAGAAAGACCTGCCCACCTCAGACATCACAACTCCCTTCTTCTTGGTTCATCAAAGTGATTTTCAATATTTCTTATAATATTGAAAGATTCCATCCACTCACCTAAAGCTAATGTAGGTTTTTTTTTTTTCCAGACAATCTGTCATTCAATTATTGTTTATTTGTATGCACTCACACAGCCACTACTTAGACAGAAATACTATAATTCTGCACAGCCCTGATTGCCAACATGAATATAATAAGCATTTTCAAACCTCAAAGTGTTTCAATTAGTGATAATACAGCATAAATAAAGATTGAAAAATATTGTCTCTCCTCTGGTGTTAGCATCAGGCATCGCTCCAGAAAACAGTGCGTTCTGCGAGAGCTTATTTATGGCCACTTTAGTGCTTAAATAAGTCTAGTTTAGAGCTCAGTGGCATAAATTGGCTCTTGTCCTCCTCATATTAAACTTGTGTTTTTAAAAAGGATTAATTTAGTTTGGATTGGACAGCAGGGGCTGTAAATACACAACATTGTAACCATAGACTAATTTCCATTTGTTATGGATGAAATTTGTTATGGTATAAGTATAAAAAGATAATATGTGGTGTTATCTGCAAAAGGTCTTTAACTCACATTTTAAAAATCGGTTACTTTAAAAAACAGATATTTAGGTTTAAAAGTCAGGAATAAGTAAGGGATAATGTATCGAACACAGGTCATTTTCGGTACTTATTTTCCGATAATGACCTGTGTACTATACATTTTCCAGCTTATTATATGGCTTTATACCAACAGAACACACAACATAAACTTCAGTCCACTCTTAGGAATGACAAAAGTTTTATTTAATTACAGAAAATAAAATAGTTCCCAAAGGCTTTCCCGTGGCTATGCTTGTAACAGTTAAGCTAGCAACAGCTAGGCTAGTAACAGTTAGGCTAGCAACTTCCAAACTAGAACTCTCTGGAACTGCATCAGCGGTGAGTGAACCAAACATAAACCTAAACTAAATCCATAATTCGATCCTCTGCAAATGTTCCTATAATGTCCCGGAATCTACTTCCGGGTTTTTTGCAATAGCTTTTTCTCGCGTTAAAATAGTATTTTTGTCATGAAAACCTTAACAGAAAATTCTGAAAACCTCCGTGCACTTATGACTGTATATGTATAGTGCATTCTCTGATTAACATTTAATTGTGTTGATTGATTGGTATTTGCGTTTATTGAGCGTGGCTAGCTCCGGAGTGGCCGGAACTACTTCCGGAGCAATCTACACATCTGAAATACAAACAGAGAGTGCGTTGCCATGGGCAGCGGTCATTATTGTTTTGAGTGGTCCGTTATAGAAAATAATGACCGGTAGAACGTTTTGAAACTACATTCACATCAATGGAGCGTTCTACTGCTGCTGTGAGGAGCCGTGTAATAATATTAAAATATTATCTGAAAAATAAGTATTCACAGATGCAAGGGAAAAATGCTTCATACTTTCTATATATAGAACAAAAACCATGTCAGTTCCCATCATCTGCGCACACGTTAGCACTGCCAACTATTTGCAACAGTGGGATTACTTCAAATGAGCATGCATTTATAATAGAATGCATATTTTAACTCATTCATTAACTATAAATGTTTCTTATTCCTACAACTTCAAAACTGAACACAACACATTTATGTTTGTTGAGGGTCAAGGGAAGAGGAGTATTTCAATAAAAATAACTGAAATAAGTGATTGAAGCTAACATGCAACTCCAGCTGCACTATAATTGCAAAAATTATGCTGGAAATGAGATGGAAATAAAATAATATATGTTCAATCCAATTCAAAATGTCCACTTTGTTGACTTGAACGACTGACATACAGAGACAGAGACCAACTTTGATTCGTTTCACGTTTTTTTGATTCCATGTTTTTACTGCTAATTGCCCACAGCTCACAAAAATATGAATATGTCATTTTTATCCTCCCTTTCATGCTTTGTCCTACTACAAAACATCTCCCTTTCAGCACATGGTGATTAGCAGTCATTTGTGTATTGATTGGGAAAAGGTTGTAAGTGCACAAAACTGCTCCATTTGCTCTTGGATATGGCACAAAATGTATAAGACCTGTGCTCGCTGCTTTGTGATATACTGTGGGGTGCAAACAGAGTAACACGGCCGTTCAAAATGAATATGACCCACACTGTAATTACTGGCGCATCATAAAAAGCCTTGACCACAGCACGCTGCTTTATATGTGCGCTGTCAGTCCATGCTTTATGCTACATTAACCTCACGCCAAGAGAGCAGCTTTCAAACGCCACGTTTTGCATATAGCTCTACAACATACAATCTCTACTATAGAATTTGCATAAAAAACCTGGCACTCGTCTTGGTAGAAATCTCTTCACCTGTCTGCGCTCTCCTCCTCTTAATGCGTTCATTAATGAGGGTGCGCAGGGTCAAGTGTATGCGCAGTAACACTTCATCTGCGCAGCGCGAGGGAGCTTTGCATTTTGTGTTTCACTTTGAGACCAGAAGCAATTAGCGACCCAGGTCCCCCCCCCCACATCAATCCCATCACGCAGCTGTTCGATTAATCCGCAAAGACTTCTAATATCGCTTTTCTAAAAAAAGCAAGAAATGTTCGTACGTTTGTGTGCCCCCACGCGCACACAACAGTGCCTTGGAGAGGGTGCAGAGCTGAGACTACGGGGGCTATGACGAGTATGAACAGTGATAGCATGGACTAACCCTAACTTTGGTTTCAAAATAGACTGCAACGTTAACTGCAAGTTTTTACATTTAAATGTTCCACAGGAAAAAATAAATATATTGAAAAGCAGTTGCAATATTTGCTTTAATGCTCTGTATGATCCTGGTGTTTTTATTGATATTGTCTGTAAATCCCCAGATATGATCCCTAAAATTGATTAGATTGCTAGGTTGTTGCTACCCCTACATATGGCTACGGATTCCCACCCATGGAGCCTGTTCGAGCTAGCTCTAATTGGCTTCTTTCGCAACAAGACAAACACTATGAGTGACCTCAGCTCTCGCAGAGTCAACTCATATAATCCATGGTTTAAATGTATTATATTCTCCTACACTCTCCTATACTTGACTATAATAATACGTGTCATATATTCACACTTTACAGCAGGCAGAAGCTTGTTATGTCTTCCATACTAAATAACCCCAAAAGCATGTTTTTGATAACGAACTGATCTTAGTGTAGTACTCTGTCCAGTGAGATCATCCCCGATACATTGTTGATCTCCAGAGACAGCTCCAAACTTACATTTCACCGTTAGCCAGAAACATTTAACCTCAACACGTCTTTTTGCACATAGTGAATATGTAGTTATGAGCAGAGCTGACCGCTGGAGCATCGATCTAAATGAAGGTCACCCTCTAGAACACATTGTATCAGCTGCCGAGTGCGGTCCGCAGGCTGCCCCGTCTGATAAGGGGTGTCAGGACCCCTAATGGGTGGGAAATGATAATGCCTGTCTGGAGGCTGGCAGCTGTGGATGGGGAGGACTGATAAGACAGAGAGAAGGATGGAGATTCAAATTCATCAAACGTGGAAGTCAAGATAGCCCCCGCAGAGTAGTTCATTAAAGACTGAGATTTGATAAGAAGCTGGCTGCTCCAGAAGTTACTAGACCAAGGCATGATGCTTTGTACATTCATTTTGCATCTTTTGTTTACTTTAAGTTGCCAATGTAAACCAGAATTGACATAGAGGAGTCAGCAACCAAATTTATAAAAAAGAAAAAAACTAAAATTGTCTCCCTGAGGTGGTGATAGAAGCTTCTAGTCTGGTAGTGTTCACATCCAGGTTGAAAACAAGTTGTGATTATTTATCATGGATGTTGATAAATTAAAATTGTGGCTCTTATTTTCACATGTAAATCACTTTACATTTATTCTGCACAAACATCTACAATTTTCTACTTGTTGCCATGGAAATATGTTTAGCTTGAATGTTCGTACGTTTGTGCACATAACTGCTCCATTTGCAGTCATCCATTTGAGGATAATACATGAGTTTTATTGCTTGAATGAAAAGCGGAATTCTTAAATGGAATAATCTCTCTGCAGATAGGGATGACAAACTATTCAACCAAGATCTACCTTTCCAGTAGCCTGACTCTCGCCGGACCCTTGTAGTTCCACCATGCTCCACCAGAGGCGTTTCGCTTCACGCACAAGGTTCTGGGATCGAGTGCATTGCAAACTCCTTCAGTAGATCACAAAACAATAGGCCAATCAGGTTTGCCGGTGTTAAGTCGGGTTTGCACCGCCTACGTTTTTAGCCAAAAAATAATTCTGGGTGTTTTTTTTGGGGGGCGTTTTTTTTTTTTTAGGTGGAAAATGGCAACCCTGCAACACAGTGTGATGAATTGTGTGCTTTGATGTGAGTGGTTGAAGGAACACGTCATTCAAGATAACAGACAAGTGGTTTATCAAATCACATACTAAGATTTTTTTACAAGGCCGCTATGGAAGAGACCAAGACCCTTGTGTGAAGCTCAGCGAACTACAAGGGTCTGGCAAGAGTCAGGCTACCTTTCCAGTGCAGTGAGCCGTGATCTAGCCTGGCCATCCGTACACTCCTCTCAATTATCATTTCCCTCAATTAACATGTCCCATGTAACATCTGGGTATGGTCCTTGTGTTTGTGATTACAATCGGTTAAATTCCATCCGACCAATCAGCGAGCGCGGGAGCCGGTTGTTGTAGTTAATTGTGGGTGACGTCAAGAGTTTGCGCCGAACGGGAAGGTTGTAGTTTGGCAATGGTGAAGAATGCGATAGTAAAGTAATCGGGTAGGTTCAATCAAGAAATTGAAGCTGGAGCAAGAGGAATGTTTTGCAAATGTAATTGCTGGCAAAGATTGTGGCACTACTCCCCACGGGCTCCGTTAGTGGCAAAGGAGATGGCTAAAGCTAAGTTAAATGCTAATAACTCACTCGGACACAATACATACGTCACAGTAAACTCAGATCCAATCGTTTTAATTTGCAAAAGGAGTTAACCCCTCCCACCTGTTAACGGAGCTCGATGGAGGACCTCCAGACCTTAGTATGAAATGTAATTTGTACTGTAGTGTGGTACAACCAGGCTAGCCGTGATCTAGTAAAATAAGTTCAGAATTTCAGAATTTGGTTCGATTGGTTTACAATTTGGTTTATTCCCTGTTCAATTGTCTTTAATTATGAGTTCAAAGGCCATTTAATAAGTTTAAAACTGCTTTTTTTTGTAATTGCCATAACTACTTAGTGCAGTGTGCTCTTCATCTGCAGTTGATGAATGTTTTTTGTCAGATTTCTTGAAAAGGTCAAAGACCATTCTCTTCCTCTGCCACCTGTGTATCTCCGCTCGAGGGCTTGCATGCAGAATCCATCCTAATTTTGACACTTGTCGCAAAGAAGACAAATTTACTTTATCAATTCATTATTTATCGCCAGTTTATGTCCTGTATGACGAAATCCAAGCTTTTAATCCCAAATGTTTCATAAAGAGCGATCCTGAAAATCTACACCCCCTCCCTTTTTTAATACTTTATTATTTGACAAAAAAAAGTGACATACATGGCTCAGCTGTGCAACCCCTTTGAAAAGCCCTTGTCTGTTATGTCAGAGCAGCCTGTGACAGCGGTCAGGACAGACTCTGGTTGGCTGTGGCGAGACGGCTTCTCTCTGCGGCTCTTTCCCAGCTTTTCATTTGGGTAGTGCAAATGAGAGAGCGACGGTGTGGAGAGGAAGCGGAGACACACGCTGCTGGCAGATGTGACCAGTTGTGTGAATGTGATTTTAGCATTTTTTCCAAGTGGTTTCCGTGAAATTGAAGCTCCGTACCGTATTTTGTAATTCTTAAACAAATACAACTCAATTGGACAATTGGATTACGATTATGACTTCCTTTATTCGTCCCACAGTGGGTAAATTTCAGTGTTGCATTACCGGTTACGGACCAGTAACACATAACACAAAATGAGTGAGCAAAGAACAATAACAATGGGCCTCATTCACGAATAACTTCGTAAGAAACTACTCAACTTTCTTCTCAAGTTGTCCTTAAGTAGATTCCTAAGAAGTCCCCACGTGGGATTCATCAACGCACTCGTAAGCCGCTGAATTGTTTGCAGCTGTTCTCTCAGATTGATGAATCCCATTTCCTCGTAAGTACAGCGCGCGTGCCAGGTGCTTCATTAGCATAGGTACTTAGCATAAGTAACCGCCCATTAATGCCCATATAAGGGACTGCAGGGCCGTGTGCAGACGGCAGAGGAAACAGCAACAGGCCTAAAGCAAATAGTTACACGGAGCAAAAGGGTCACCCTTTTATCTTCTTTTACCAGACTGAGAATAAAGTTATAAAATGTTGACTTAAAAGTCGAAATATGATGATAATAAAGTCGAACTAGCAAAATTATGAGATTAATCTAAGAATATGATGAGATTAATCTCAAAATGTTATGAGCTTAATTTAAAAATATATTATGTATTATTTTAAAGATGAATCTCAAAATGTTTTGAGATTAATCTCAAAATATTTTGGACCCTGGGAGGAGATCCAGCGCGGACCAGCGCTGAGACCAATGCAGACCCGAGGAGAGACTGGAGTGACCAGCACACAGAAACCAGCGCGGACCTATAGGAGAGACCGCATAGACTGGAGTGACCTGACTGGAGAGACCGGTGCGCAGAGACCAGCGCGGACCGAAGAGAGACCGCATAGACCAGACTTGAGAGACCAGCGCGGACCCGTATGGATCCAGGAGCATGCAGCACGGACCCGTATGGAGAGAGACCAGTGCAGACCCGTATATGGGAGAGACCAGTGCAGACCCGTATAGATCCATGGGAGAGACCAGTGCAGACCCGTATAGATCCATAGGAGAGACCAGCGCAGAGACTCAGCGCGGACCCAGTAACCTCCTGCAGCAGCAGTATATATGCCGTTGTTCTGTGGCCCGTGGATAAAGAAATGCCCCCTATAAATAGGAAGGGGTCACTAATACACGGCAAGATTTCCAATGTATTTGATAAAGCGTTGGCACATTTCATTTCAAAATGAATTAAAAAGTAGGCCAGATCTGCAGTGAAAAAGGCGGTATATAAATAAAGATTACTAATAAAGATTACTACAAATAAATAAATACAAACATCGATATGACGGACATATCACTGGAATGTTGTATTTTTATT
Organism: Knipowitschia caucasica; assembly: GCA_964034765.1. Taxonomy (NCBI): domain Eukaryota; kingdom Metazoa; phylum Chordata; class Actinopteri; order Gobiiformes; family Gobiidae; genus Knipowitschia; species Knipowitschia caucasica. Next base: position 13,677,202 of record OZ035825.1, on the reverse strand, counting down.
CAACTTCACCAAAGAGGACAACCCCGGCGTGTGAACATGTCGGCACTGAATGCGTACGAGTGCTCCTGAGGACTCGTAGGATTTGTACTTGCCCAAGAGAAATTCTGGTTACGAGAAATATTCGTGAATTCCACTTTCTTCGTAAAAACCGCGTAAGTAGGATTTACGTACAAATCTGTTCCTAAGAACCGTTCGTGAATGAGGTCCAATGAGTCAAAAATAAAATCTAGTTGGCTTTTTTTTCTTCATCCTTTCTGTTTTTTTCATGGAATGTATAAAAGTTGTACTTGCTGGATTGCTGTGCTTTTTGTTGCATTACCATGAACAAAATTAGCAAAATAAAGGACTTAAGAATAATAAAGAAGTATAAAATTCTGTATATTCTGGTGCAATAAATATATAGTTGCATGTACATCTGTACATGTTAGCAGCATGAGAAGTGACAGTGGACACATGTGGATCTATATTGCACGGTAGTTAATTAGTCTTTTATTGACTTGCATTGCATTTACGTTCAACTCCATACTTGGAGCATGTTGCTATAATCAAGTCATAATAAACATTACACTTGTCCTGAACCCTGTTTTACTGTGAAGTCACATTTCTTAATGTACTTGAAATGTGAGATGTTGTGAAGATGTAACCCAGGTAGTAGCAAGACATGAAAGGTGACAGAAGTTAACAAGCTCAAAACGTTATACTTGTGTTTTCATATGTCAAAGTTATCCGAGTAAAAAGGCTAAGCATTTGAAGTGTGTATCAGTGAAGCACTTTGGTCAATCTCACCTTCTGTTAAAGTCCAACCCCCCCCACACCCCAGCTATCATTTTGCTCAGGCCCTTTTTCAATTGCTGAAGTCAAAGCAGGTTGTGCCAGTTTACTTTGGCATTAGGCAGCCCCATTTGCTCCAATTTGGCGGTCGGATGTTTTGTTGTGCACTTGCCGTAATGGTGCGAGCAGGATGCATATGGAAGTGCTCTTTTACCACATGCATCTGAAAATTGCTGCCTACTCAAAAGTGGGATGCAGCTCCCTTTATGGTTATGACTGCCTGTAATTTCCACAAATACCCACTGTCACATTAGAGACAAGTAAACAATTTCTTCCATTTTCAATTTTTTTTAAAGTGATGCTTTTAGAATCACAAAATGTCAGAAAATCTGCTCAGCAGGGCCAGAGATGTTTACAGACAAGACCAAGTGCAGTATTGATCCAGGGAATCTTGTACTATTGAGTTAATGAATAAACAAATGTGTTTCTTGGACCAGACAAAAAAGCTTTTACAAATAAAATAAATTTGACATTTGTCCATTTGCTGCAGTAAATTGAGAGAAGAGGCCGCACTAGGAGTAATCAGTTACATGGTTACAACAGTCCGGACATCATTATAAAAAGAACTCTTTCATTTTCTAAATAGATCAGAGGTCAGATGTAGCTCTTTTGATGAATGTGTCATGGCAAGTCAAGTTCAGTGGGCATTAATAAAAAACATTTATGTATTGGATTTCTCCAATATAATAAACATGTTATAATTGATATATATTGAGACTAATACATACTTACATTCTAAACATGTTAATCTTGTTTTATAAATCACAAATCACAGCTAGACGTGTGTCTTTGGGTCAAATTCACATATTTATATCCAAAAACATTTTTTTACAAGTTGACCTGATCGATATTGATGTCCTTGTCAATATCAGATAAAACAGCATAGAAGAGAACACAGTGGTAGCAGATCCATATGTAGAGAAAGGCGGTTTGCTGATCCGCTCTCTCTCTCCTGTCAATCACCTTCTAGAGGCGGGGCTTCTGGAGCAAGAGTTACTGTGAAAGTGTGCTACGTAACAAAGTCAGTTAGGCTGTCTCTGTGCCTCTCGAGAATGAAAGAGAAAGATCACTCTCTAACTAAAGCTTGAGGAAATCAATGAAAAAAAACTGCATGAAGGCCAAATAGCATCAATGAATAGCATCAAATAGCATCAATGAAAAAACTGTATGAAGGCCACATAGCACTAAAATGATGTTTAAACCAGAGAAAAGTCAAAAAGCGATATATGGGACCTTTAAATTTGGGGCTCAAGTGTGAACACAGCCATCCAAGAAAGTTAGAACTGCTCTTTTTCCACCATCGGCAGCGTCTCCTTTCATATTTCTATCCAACATGTTAAACAGATTCCTTTGCATAGAGCTCTGCGTTCCACCTCTGCTGTGCTCATGAATATTACATGGATCATAAATGTTTGAAGCTGACTTGCATTGTTGCGAGATGGTATGGATTTCCTTGACCCTGATGTCCTTCTGCTGAGCGCTGGTGAGGGCTAATGTGAAGTGTCAGGTCATGGTACTGCTGTGTTCTCACGAGTCAGGCGATAGGAACCTGCTCTACCTCATATCAGTAGTAGTATAACAATGTGTACTATGAAATGTATGGTGTCATTTTAATTGGTTTAGCATTATGCAATTCAAGCACACAAACAAAAAACATAGAATATAGTAAAGAAAAACTGGGACAACTTTGAAGGATCTTTTAACCAAGGTTCAAAAATTGATCCCTCATGAAGATTATGATTTTTTAGATCCATCCACACTAACCAATGTCAGGAACTTCTGCTTTGAAAAAAAAAAAACAATAGCCGTTTTGAACTACTGACAGGTATCCATCAAAGCTCAATTCTTGGCCCAATTGCATTTATAATACACATGCAACCCCTAAGTCAAAACAGCGATTATCTTATATTTTTGTGATTTAATCTGTGTTGCTTTTTGTTTGATTTATGTGGAAACTGTTTTGAAAATGACTACAGAAATGAATTTATTATCATTATCAGTGTACCACTATGACATCGCACATCAGTCCATAAATCAGTTTTGGCAACTTCCGAAATTAAATTATGTTCTTTACACTAATATGTCTGTGTTTGCAGCTGATCATTACTAAGAACAAAAACAAAAATCAACTCCTCCCTTTGGTGGTAGCATATGCAATTACAAATGTGCATACTTGTTTCTCCATGTATTGTCTTATTAAGACATTATTTCCTATCCTAACACGTGAAATGACAAAGTAAATAGTGTCATCATAGCGCTTAACATTTCTTCTTTGAAACGAGATGAGTTAAAGATAATAACAGAGAAAAAAGACAACTGGGAGCTTCTTGCTGTGAAGAAAGCGGTATTAAAATTGACAGGAAATAAAAATAATTGAGGTCAAGGAGCCATCTGTTTTGTGTTTTCTTCTGCTGCTAATTAAAGATTCAAAGGACACAAGAATGTCATTTCTGTTTTCACGGGTCAAGGAACATGAGAGTACCCATTGATTTGTGGTCAGTGACATTTTTTGCAGTGTCACATGTGTTTATGAAGACATTCTCTGATTATGTTAACATTATCAAGGACAGGCGCCTTTCTACAACCATTCAAGGGAAAATCAATGCTCAGAAATGTATTTTTAAATGATCATCATCTGGGAAAATGCCAACGGGATCAATCATGCGTAAGATTTGGAAAAATGAACTCCGTTTTATCAACAAAATGTCAGATACACTGCTGCAATATCAAACAGGAGCTGCGATGGAAATTCTTGTGTGAATCGTGGAACGTGATTGAAAAGGAATCGCACAAGTGAGTTTAGAAAGACAGAACAACTTGTCACACAAAGTCCAAGCTCTGATGGCTGTACTTGTGTTTACAGTTTAGTCTTCAAATGTTCCTCCAGATGGACCAATTGCATCGGAGCATACTTTGGAAATATGTCAAAGTATAGACCAAGTGACGAAATTATTGATTTAGTGAGAAACTTGTTTTCTGACACCAGTCAAAGATGTATAAAGAAAAAAAAAGAAAAAATCAGTTACTCTGTTATTGAAGGTAAAAATCACTATGAAAGCTGATTGAACTGGGCTTCCAGAGCTCCACCTCTACCCTGTGTGTCTTTATAAGACCCCAAGAAAGAAGCTGACCATCCTTCCCACATAAAGCCAGGCTAACGCATCAGGTTTACCTTACTATTTATGAATATATATCACTCTCTAATGTTTTTGTTGTCAATTGAATTTCCTCCTTCTGGGATAAATGATGTATCTAGACCAGGGGTCTCCAATCTGTATCTCGGGAGCTACCGTTAGCTCTCCACCCAGGATTTAGAAATTAACACATGGGAGGTTGCAATTTTTATAAATGTATTTTGAAAAACACATCCGTAATACAGGGTCCAACAGTGAGAAAGGTGCATTGTTTTACAAATGGATACACTTTACATGGCTGACATCATCTTTCAAGACAAGATATAGCAACACTGTTCATCTGGTTGAAGTTGCACTAACTGACTTTGAGCAATATTCGAATCTGAGCGCTGGGCTCGCTCTTTTTGCTCGCCCTCCCCGCACCCACGGAGCTTTCGCCCCCCACTACCCCCCTCCCCCTCAGCCTGTGCTAACGTGCTAAATGTATACGGAGCTCACATCTCACAATATGGATCGCACATTTGAACGTGGATGGCGTGACCATAGAATGATAGAACCAGGAAGCGCGGCGAGGATGAGACTTTCTTTTGGATGGCTGTTTCGCTGTGTAAGCAGTAATCGGTAACGAAGATACGAGAAGTTTCAGGTTAGTCTCCGCCGCTTGTTTACCTCAGCTGTCTGTGCTAACGAGATGTCACAATCTGGACCAGAAACTAATCAATCTAAAATAAAATGACACGCCAGCACTGTACTATTACTCATTATGGCTATTGTTAGCTTTTTAGAATGATCAATTTTATTTTTTTTATTTTTTCTGCTACTGGACACCTGAATTTCTTCAACGGGGGATAAATAAAGTCTCTATCTATCTATCCATCTACATTATTTAACAGTCGTCATTGAACTTAAAACTATTCATACTTAGGTTTAAATGTATGTGTCGTTCAAAGACATTGATTAATTGATAATCAATTACCTTATTCCAGCTCTGCTTCACATACATGCTCATTCTTCAACTGTAAGTGTTTTTGTAAGGTATGGAAGATAATGGTTATTTCCACATTATGATTCTGTTGTCTTCAAGCCTTAGCGAGCAATCATTCACTATAACCTTTTTATTATCAGAAATGCTTCATCATCCTCTCCTCTCCCGTGCAGTGAGCCGTCTAAACACCAAAGACAAACACCAATCACTGCTCGCAAAAGTGTCAGCCCGTTCTCCAACAAAATCATAAAACCACAAACGCGTCACTCATTTAATCTGCAAAAACAACAAAAACAAAGCCAGATGAACGAAATAAACCTTCTTGGCACTTGTGAGCCACGCACAAGCTTCAGCCAAATGTTGTGATCGTAAATGTACTAAAATCACACCCAAAAAAAAATCAATTAAATGTAGAATATTTATATTTGGCCAACTCACAGGGAGTTGTGTCTTGTTGTGATGGTATTATATTTCAAAAACATTATACTATACAAAGCACTTATGTTATTTAAAGGGAACTGAAGGGGGAAGTATCGGACTGGTTTATCCCATAACATTGTTTTAGCTGAATCTTAAGATTTCATATTAACCATATTTTGGGCCTTTCTGAGTGGCGTTTGCATGTTCTCCCGGTGTCTGCGTAGGTTTGCTCTGGGTACTCCGGTTTCCCCTACCACTAAAAATATGTACAATAGGTCTGGCATGCGCCTCCTGTTCGGCGACCCCGCTCCCATCTCTGTGTGGAGTGAGAGGACAATTGCCCAAAAAATAACAATTGTAAACCGCTTTGTGACTCTGGTCTGTGAAAGGCGGTGTATAAATAAAGATTACTGACTTACTTACTTCTGTGGAAGAGGCTGCATTTGTGCTCCGTTTGTATGACAGAGCGCACGGACAAAGACCAGACAGGTACATATCAACTAGTCTAAGGTAAGGTAAGAACATATGTCAGTATGTAAAAACGGTGACCTATTCCTTTAAGACCTTGATACACTGACATTAAAACAGATTTTTGTTTTAAACACTCAAAGTCCACGTGTTGTAAAATAGCCGCTGAACTGTCTCCTCTCTCTTAATTAAATCTCTTCAGTACAACAGACCACAGGTACTTTTAAAGAGCCCGCAGCAGAATCCATCAAGGCTGCAGCACTGGCCAATAATAAGCTGACAATGAAGAACCAGCTCACAGAGATTACAGCGTGGACCTAATAAAGACTTATTCAGTTTCAGATAGATGGAGAGAGCAAAACAGCAGGCGCTTATCATCCACAACAGAGGAGTGAGAATACCTGTGAAGCCGGGGCCGCTGTGTCCCTGAGGCAATGGGCCAACATAATTGATTGTTATTGGTGCCATGACTGTAATTTTGCTCTGAGAGAAAAATGTCCATACTTGGAATTGTTAAATTCGTGGTTGCCCTTATTGAGCTGTTTGTCATGAAAAATGGAAGGGAGCAAAATGGTTTAATATTCTCTATTGAGGGTATTGGTGCATGATTGTTAACCTCCTGAAAACAGTGTTGAGAGTCATGCGAAACACAAATTATCATTATATATATATTACAAGTTATATTGCTATTACCCTGGGAGATACACATATATTTATTGGATAGTATTTAAACTTCTGTTTGTTTTTAGCCAGCTCTTAAATCATAAAAATGGACAACTCATTTGCTGGGTGGAATCACTCCCACTCTTCCAATTGATTTGAGGGAAAGCCGAGGATTTGATGGCAGACTATAACCTGTGTGTATAAATATTGGTTGCTAGTCATGAGGGCTTGTATTTGGAACAACATTTACATCCATTTGAATAATCAATAATGCAAGTTGAAGATCTCCCAAAGCTAACAAACAACTTGCACAAACTGACTTTTATAGACGCCACCGCAGATGATAGTTCCACCCTTGTCAACAAATCAAGATGGCTCTGCACACACGCTGGACATCTCTGTTTAGTCATTTGGCTTCATCATTTGAACGCTTTCCCAGATCTGACCTCACACACACTCAGCATCTGACACAGTAATGCAACCAGAATGCTTTCCTACCTTCTTTTACATCCCTAACATTGGCTGATACTCTCAAGTAGTCTGCATATGCATTTGTTATTCATCCTAGAGGAAATTCTTCTGAAGTTTATCATGTAGTTTTTGGTGCTAAAGTGACTGTTTAACCAGCGTCCTGTTACATGATTTATGCCTTGCAACGTTTGGTCTCTTGCTGAGAAAAAGGTATACAGAAAGATTTTGCCAGGAGTCCTGTCTTACTGTATAATGGAAAAGGACCACCATTTTGGTTCTCTAACCTATTACTCCCGATGTAATTTCTGTCTTTCACCTCTTCTGAGTTCTTGCGGCTCTTTTTGCCATTTCGCCTACATGAGCAGAGCAAACACACATTGGCCATGTGCTGAACTTGTGCTAGCACTGCAGAAGGAAATATTTCATCTAATATAAGCACAATGATTGACAGTGAGGTAGTCACAATTTTTAATTTTTTCAAACACCTCCCTGAATAAATCTTAAATGCTACATTTGCGCGGCCCGGTGGCTGCGTGGATAGCACTCTCACCTCTCGGCAAGAAGGTCCTGGGTTTGAATCCCGGTCGGAACAAGGCCTTTCTGAGTGGCGTTTGCATGTTCTCCTTGTGTCTGCGTAGGTTTCCTCTGGGTGCTCCGGTTTCCCCTAACGCTGACAAATATTCTCAATAGGTAAAATCCTTCAGCTCTGGTGGTCCTGACCAAGCCGCGCATCAACATCTGGAGATGGGTTCCCAGGCGCTGTTACTATGGCGACTACTGCTCCTGACGTAAGCCTTAGGGGCATCAGGATGGGTCAAATGCAGATGAAAAATGTCCCTATGAGGACAATAAAGTGCACATTTACATTTAGCCCTAACCCTTTTGTTTCCGAATAGTAGCATTAGTTTTTGAATGTGTAAATCTCTTGGGTGAAGACAATCTCTTATCTCTAAAACGTTTACATTTTACATTAGATCATGTAAAATCAATAAATGTGAAAACTAGCGACGGAACCAAACCGTTTTAAGAGCAAACATCTAGTTATTTATAGGACCTAAACCACCTAACCAAGATGATAAACACATAACGTTAACACAAGATGTTAACGCTAAACAGACCTCCCATCTCTTCTCTGTCTGCACCCACTCTCTTCCATCACCACACCATTTCACACATTATCACTGCTTTAATCGCAAACGTACTCCAACAAGATTAGGAAATAACACTGCATGACATGCTTTGCTGTATTATTAAGAGCTCGCTAGAGGCAATTACGCTGCACCTTTGGTTTCAGCCGTCACCCTCTCTTCTCAATCTGCCACCACACTTCACACTCAATCTCTGAGACTTGTTTGGCTTCTTAAACAATGGCTTAATTGTAGCGCTCGAGTTGTTTTGTTAGTCTTTATGTGATTGCCTGATGTCAGCAAAGGAATAATAGAAAGCTGTTATTAACAATGCATCTCTTTGTGAGCTAACACTATGGGAGCCAACGTCTTCAAAAGTACAGTAGATGTTGGTTTAATGGTAAAGCAAATACAGTGTGCAAAGACAAATAGAAGACAGATTACAGTATATCAAAGTAAATATACCGTGCGGTTCAGTAGAGTACACTGATAAAAATAATTGATGGTAATATTTCAGAATCGAAGAAGAAACTGATTTTCATGGAATCACTTAAAGGCACACCGTGTAACTCTTGGCCACTAGGGGCGCTAGACCTGCAACTTTCACGTTTAGCGCCCCTAGTGGCCACAAGCAACTCAGCACTGTCGCAAAAGTCAACAAACAGTCAGCCGGTGTATTTTGAGTGTGTATTCAGACAGCATGCACTGGTGTGTGTGTTCAAACTGTAGAGACATGCCTACAGATATTGAGAGACTCTGCTGTGGTCAGCCTCCAGACCGCTGCATTAGTAATCTACCACACATGGACTTCTATATCCTGGATGAGGGAGTTCTGCGTCTAGCTCGTGCTGCGTGGAATGACATCTTTGCAGTCGATGACATCCAGGAACCAGGTGAAGAGCAGCGCTTATACAGACATGCAGCTTACAGCACGATCCCTTTCGCGTTTCCTCTTTTTAGCCTCCTCCGAAGGTTTAACATTTTTCCTTGCCTCAGCCATGACCAGGAGTCGAGCAGGTGAAAAATGAGTAGCAAAAGCCTTAGCTCCATGAGTATATCAGCGCCTGTAGCCGTAAAGCAAGTCTTTCTTCCAAGTCACGTGACCTGGTGGCAGACGGTCCGTCTGCTCGAAACTTACATGGGCGGTATTTCAAGAGGGCAGCCCCGCTCGAAGCATTGCAAGTGTCAAGCGCTGTATATTGGCCCAAGTATTCATATAAAATAACTCATATGTGTCAACTCTTTAGGTCACAAAGTCCGCGGTGTGCCTTTAATAAGGATGGACAGGAGAAATGTGTTAAATAATTTGAAGCCCAAAGAGGAAGTGCTATTGGGAGTACTGTTGCTCCTATACAGCCTTTGGCTCAATTTTCAATGAAACATAAACCTTAATTTCTCCGGGGGAGGACTGTTAACCTGCACTGTTAAATGTCTATTGTATGAACTTGTACTCATATAAAGTAGAAATTTTAAGAAGATTTCGTATGCATGCTTTTGTATATATTTCACTTTTATCATTTGTTTTCACTGTGTTTTCACCAATTACAATACCAAAACAGGTACTCTAACCCTGATAATAACCAATGTTTGGAGTAAATTACTTTTTTAAAGATTTAAACTGAAGATGAGATGATAAAAGAAAGACTAATTTTACATTCTCAATATTTTAAGTTACAGTATCAATATATATACTCTATAGAATGTAATAATAAAAAGATTATTGCAATTATAATTTTGCATATTGCCAATAAGGGGATAAAAACATCCCCATTCTAATCATTAGACTCAGGAAAATGGATTTACCATAGTAGACCTTCTGATATTTAAAATCCTAATAAAAAATAAACAACCAGGGTTTAGCGCAATACCAATAAAAGTAATTTTAATACAACCATATTTGGTGGCCCTCGAGCCAATTGATAATCTTAAGGTAGCCCTCTGCTTTAAAAAAGGCTGGTGACCCCTCCTTCAGTCTCAGTATAAGGATGTCATGATCGAGAATGTCAAAAGCAGAGTAATCACAATGGTTATTTCATAAGAAGCAGATAGATATTTCTTTCAAATACTGCAACCTGAGCGCTGACTTGAAAAAACAATGCCTGCCAGAGAAATCACATTTACATGTTTGGGATATAGAAAATGTAAATGTCCATCCCAGGTGTACAACATGACACCCATTTATGTCTGCGTATTACTGGAATCCTCACCCAGTGTTTTCACTCACGAAAGTCCTCCGTGATTGCCGGTGTTTTCAGAGCTTATTTGATCTTACTGCAAATCCTCATTAGCCACGATTGTCTGACTGCTGCTTGTCTTCAAAGAGCCCCTGATTGAAATGTCTTAATACCGCTTGCCTAGAATTGTGAAAAAGTGTTGAGAGAGACGATATCCCCGTAGGAGTTCAATGCATTATTCCACTCGATACACTTGAAGCATGTACAGAGTCTGATCCCAGGCAGAAAATCCCCATCAGAGCAGTCGACGTGGAGATGGTTTGCGTTCGTTTCGCCCTCTGTGCGTAGAGACGTGTGCTTCCTCATGAATAAAAAGTGCCCACTGACCTCTGTTGTTAGCCCGCGTGATGGATTCATTTGAGAAACGGCTGACCTTGTTTTCGCGACGTCATTTGCGAAGGCTGCAAAGTTGATGGTGTTATTTAGATTTTGTTTAAAGGGGACATGTTGTGCAAAATTGACATTGAGAAGCGTTTGACTGACCGTTTTCTTCTTATTTACCCTCTTGATGAATGCATGTTTAAACTAGAAAAGCACTCATAGAGCACAGAATTCCACCTATAGACACTGTTTGCTTTAGAAAAATATCCTTCATCCTGATGGTGCTTCTGGTCACCTCCAAAATTAAACTGAATAGAAGGTCTTCACTCGGGTATGTTTTTCATTAGCCTGGCCTTAGCCATCCCTAAACTCGTCTGGGTCTGATCTTAGTGGCTGATCATTCAATAATTGTGGGAGGCGGGTTATGTAGGTGGGTGTTGGCGACCTCAAGAGTTTGCGCCGAATTTGCTGGTTGGAGTTTGGCAATGGCGGCAAATGCGATAGTAAGGTAATCCTTTCTGGTTTCTGCGCCAAACTATCAGAAATTGAAGTGGGAACGAGAGGAATGTTTAGCAAGTTTCATAGCTGGCAAAGATGTTGTGGCTCTTCTCCCCACGGAGTGCTCACTCGGGTACCTTACATATGTCACGGCAAACTCAGATCCAATAATTTCAGTCTGAAATACGAGTTAACTCTCCCACCTGTTAAGGGGCCACAATTAAGCAAATCCAGACCTGAGTAAGAAATTAAATTAGTACGATTGTGTGGTAGGACCAAGCTGCTTTTTCATGCAAATCCTCTCATCACTCCATTGCTCCAACATTCCCTTCATAGAAAACAATTGTCCACAGTACATAACAGGCAACGTTAGGTTCTGAAAGTTGTGTACTTCAACATTATCCTGGTTGATATTGATTCAGATTCAGATTCATTTTATTCGCCAGTTGCATTAACACCACATTGGAATACATTAGTAAAAGTTCCCAGTGTGCACAGGACAAGTACAGACATAAAACAACATTAAAAGACAAAAATAAAACAAATTTTAAAAACAGTAAACAAATGTCACTGTGAAGTTGACCAACTAAAACAGATCTATACAAGTGCAAAAACATTAAAGTGCTCTATTCAAACTGATAACAGCTTGTGGAAAAAAACTATTAGCATAACGAGATGTCCTGCATCTCAGAGAACAGTATCTTCTGCCAGAGGGAAGAAACTGGAACAAGGCTTTTCCTGGGTGGCCAGAAGAGTCATTGATAATTCTCAAGGCACTGTTAAAAAGTCTGGATTGATAAAGAGCCTCCAGGACAGGAAGTTCACAGCCTACAGTCCTCTTAGCAGAGCGGAGCACCTTGTTTAAAGCTCTCTTTTCTTTATCTGTGATGTTTCCAAACCACACAGACACAGAACCAACAAGTAAACTCTCAATGGTGCAGCGATAAAAGTTCAGCAGAATCTTAGAGTTAGTGGTAAATTCTCTAAGTTTCCGCAGGAAGTAGAGACGCTGACGAGCTTTCTTTACAACCCGGTCAGTGTTTTTAACCCATTTCAGGTCATTAGACAGAGTTAGACCCAGAAACTTACACTCCTCTACAATCTGCACTTGGGAGTTATCGATTGCGACAGGCAAATGAGAACTATTGCGACTAAAATCAAAGACCAGTTCACATGTTTTGGATGCGTTCAGCTGGAGGTTGTTAGCCTTACTCCACTGAACCACGTTTTGGATCTCGGCTCTATAAGAAGATTCATCGTTATTACTGATGAGACCGATGATGGTGGTGTCATCAGCATATTTAAGGATCAGGTTAGAGTCTGAGGAAGACACACAATCATGAGTGTACAATGTAAAAAGTAAAGGACTCAAAATACATCCCTGAGGAGATCCAGTGCTCACAGAAACAACATCAGAAAAACAGTCATTGATTTTCACTCTCTGAGATCTGTCTGTTAAAAAGCTATAGATCCATTTACACATGGCAACACTTAAGCCAAGAGACATGAGTTTTTCAATCAGTATACCTGGGACAAGACAATTAAAAGCAGAGCTATAATCAATGAACAGCATTCTTGCAACAGATTTACTATTGTCCAAGTGACTGTAGACAGAGTTCAGAGCAAAGGAGATGGCATCCTCCACACTCCTGTTCTGTCTGTAAGCAATCTGGAGCTGGTCAACACTCACAGGGATCTGGCTCTTAATGAAGTCCAACACAAGCCGCTCAAAAGTCTTCATTAGGACAGAAGTGAGGGCCACAGGACGATAGTCATTAAGGCATGTCACAGGAGTTGTCTTAGGAACTGGGATAATGGTCTACTCTTTGAAGCAGTTCGGCACAGTACAGTTCCTTAGCGACAGGTTAAAAATGTCTTTCCGGACAATGGTGCTGGACAAGACCCGCTGGACTACCTCCTGAGTCACGGTGAACGCACCTTGATTGAGACAATCAGGAAAGACAGCAGGACAGCCATCAGCAGATTCGAAGCGGCAGTAGAACGAGTTCAGCTCATTAGGCAGAGCTGGGCCAACAGATCCGATTTTCCCAGGACTAGGTTTCCAGGACGTTTTGCAGATTTAATAGAACGTTTCATTGCGTAACAGGATAGCTTATAGGCAACTGTATCGTTAGATTGAAACGCCAGAACACGCTCATGAAGTTTTTGTTTCACTACCGCGTTCATCCAAGGGTTTTGACTGAGATGTACTTTAATGACCTTCTGTGGGACACAGCAGTCAATACAGAAGCGTATGTATCCAGTCACAGCGTCACAGAATTCATTAACATCCTCTGACTGAAACACAGACCAGTCAGTGGCATCAAAACACCCTTGTAGCTTCATGCTAGCCTCCTCGGACCAACACTGCACAGTGCGTGAGGTTGGTTTATGTTCCCTGCGCCTCTGAGTGTATGAGGGAAGAAGGAGAACAGAGGAGTGGTCGGACTTTCCAAATGGAGGTCTGAGACTGGACCTGTAAGCTCCCTTCACATTGCTGTAGCAGTGATCCAGGATCTGTGCTCCTTTTGTAGCTCGAGTCACATGTTGGTAGAAATTTGGGAGTACAGTCTTTAAATTACATTTGTTAAAATCCCCAGCGACAATGATCACTGCATTAGGATGAGCAGTCTCGTATTTATGGAGGATCTCGCTCAGATCCTGTAGTGCTACAGTATAGTCCGCTCGTGGGTGGATGTAAACAGCGCATAAAAATATCACAGAAAACTCCCGCGGAAGATAAAAAGGGCGACAGCTCAAGACCAGGCATTCCAGATTGGCAGTACATGTTTGGTTCACGATGCGAGTATCCGTGCACCAGCGCTGATTAATTAAAAAGCACACACCTCCACCTCTGGATTTCCCTGTGGTCTCCTTTTCTCTATCCGCGCGGTGAGCGGTGAATCCCGGGGGCTGAACAGCAGAGTCTGGGACGTTCGTTTGGAGCCACGTCTCGCTGAGACAGAACACAGCGCAGGGCCTCTCGCTGGCACTGGATACGACACAGGAGCTCGTCCGTCTTATTGGGCAGAGACTGTACATTCGCCAGGTAGATGGAGGGCAGAGCGGTCCTGCAGGAGCGGCATCTCACGAGCAGACCGACTCGTTTTTCCCGGTGTCTGCGCCTCCTACGTCGGCTCCCGGTACCCAGCTCCACACCGCGGAGAGCACGGTGGAGACGCCCAGTCCCCCCGCTCTGCCCGCCTGCCATGTTTGACGGGCCTCACGAGTGGGGCACTCAATGAAGTCCAAGCACCTCAGTTCGGGTAAGACCTGCGATACTCCGCAAGCTCGGCCCCGAATGTAGAGAAGTGTCTCTCGGTCGTACTTCACGGTGGCAAGTGTATGACAGACGAATATAAACAACATAGAACAGACAGTGCACACCAGAGATCTTAATGAGGCGCTCTGACCCGGCGCCATCTTGCAACAGTAAGCATTCAGCTTTGAGTGTCCGTCTTAATTTTCTGGTCTTCCTGCCAATACATCTTCTTATGTAATATTGTTGAACGCATTTTTGACATCTATCCTGCAGTTTCACAGGTGCCACCATATGGAAGAGTTTTTGTTTCTGTTATGTGACAGAATGACCGACCCCACAGAAAGAAATACGCAAACCAGAATTATTAGTCAGGCCACGCCTCTTCGGACTCATGGAGGGCTGAAATCAGGCTAAAGATCCTGTAGTCTGTAGCAAGTGTAACATGTCACAGATGTCCTTTTATATCAGGTCATGGAGAGACAAACATATTTCCTAAGGCCCAGTCAGGAATCACACATGGATTGTTTCAGAGAAGAGATACTGTACATGCTGAAAAAAATCCTGATTTTGTCTCACAGCTCTGCCAAGGATAGAATTACAAAACATATCCACAACTTATTTAAGCGTGTGCAGCTTTCTCCCAAGATTTCCCTCCAAGTGACAGCGTGGGGACTTGAAACTTTTATATTGATGTAACAATTTCAAAAAGTTCTAGTCATACTTTACTCTCTGCTCTGGGTTCCAAAAACCCTTCAGTTGACAAATTCAATAAAGGGGCAATGTTTAACACTTCACAACAAGAAGATCCTGGACTTGATTCCTCCTCCAGACAGGGGCTTTCTGTGCATGTTTTCCCCAGGTCTATGTAGGGTTCCTCCAGGTTCTCCAGTGGCCTCTACCACAAAAAATATGTACAATAGTTCAGGATTAATGTTTGAGTGTGACTGGGACAACGGATGTAAATTATCCCATGACTACAATCTTAAATAAAATAAATGAGACTAAGTTTTTTGAATTTTGTATTGAAATGACCGGCTTTTGTGAAAAAGAAATTTGACCACTTAACTCTTTCTACAAATATTCATACCTTCAAAGTGATCACTGTGGGTGGGAGTAGCTATCGGCTGCTGGAGACTTTGAGATATTCTTTATGCAAGAGATGTTTATTGGTAATCGATAGAGCCACTGGCGAGGTAAAGTACACAGTGTGCGCAAAAAGTGCAGACACAGCCCAAACTGTGGCGTGGTGGAACGTCAGATGATGGATTCTTTAGGAAACTGTTTGCCCTTGTCTCTAAGTTATCACAGTGCATCAAACTCTATGTTTTTGTGGTTCTTCTTTTGAAAGACAAGTTAGAAGTCTTTCAAATCTAACTTGTCTTTCAAAAGAACCACTTATTTACTCAACAAGAAAACATTAACCATTTTGAAGAGCATCAAACTCACTGAGAACTGATTAAATTTAATAATAATAAAGTATTCAAAATATGTGGTCCTTTTGCAGCTTTTTCATGCTTGATAATCTCAACTACAAGGAAAGATGGGCGTCTTGCCAAGAGCTCAACACGTTTATTCCCAGAGGCTAGTGTGTCCAAACCATTGCATTAACCTGGCTCAAGAGGTAAGTCTTTTAGCCAAAGCGTGTCTGGTTGTAAACACTACAACCAAATAGTTCTGAGCTCTAAGTGAAATTTCCCTTGATTAATTTACTTACTGTCCAAATTGTAAAATTGAGTTTCTTCAGGCCTCTGATTCTCTGGGCCTTTGTAGTTTGTCCAAAAGGAAATCCAAAAACAAGAATCAAGTAATCTTTTGCGTATGGAAATCAAAATATGTATACATATATTATTAACACTACATCAACCTTTTTATGTAAATAAACTTTGTTTGTACAATGCCTTTCACAGACTAGAGCTTTACAATTGCTGTGGGCATTAGTCTCTCACTCCACACAGAGATGGGAGCTAGGTTGCCAGTACAGAAGGTGCATGCCAGAGCTATTGTACATGTTTTTAGTGGTAGTGGAAACTGGAGCACCTGGTGGAAACCTATGCAGACTCGGGGAGATCAAACAAACTCCAGTCAGAAAGTTTCTGTTCCGACCGGGTTTCAAACCCAGGACCTTCTTGCTGAGAAGCGAATGCTATCCGCTCAACCATCGTGCCATATTTTGCCTCTGAGGTACTATTTCAAAATGTTTCTTGCCAGCTGGGCCTTACTTTTGGAAATGCATGCTATAATACAGGATACACTACCACCAAAAAGTCATGTGTACCACAGTTTGAGAAACAAAGTCGTTTTTAAATCCAAAATAACTTCACTTAACTAATTTACATGCGGTCAGCAAAAGTACACATTAAGCCCCTGGCCAAGTTTGCCCTAAGTGACAAGAGCTGCGCAGGTCAAAACATTCTCAATTATACTGTGTGCGTTCTTTTATCTATGTGAGGCCATGTCTATGTCGCTTTTTGTTTACACTAATTAAGCTGAGGCGTAATTAGAGCATAATGAAGTCTGCTGTAATAACTGAAATCTCATCAAGTGCCTGTCTCAGTGCACAGAATAACAACATGTACAAAAGTCAGGTTTGCAAAGATTACCAGATATATAATGATCTGTTTTGTGATTTGAAACAGATAAGGCCAAAAAAAACCCGGAAAATTAGCATTTAAATTCTTGGTTTTTAAACAAAACATTTTTGTTAACAGACGGATGTCAGACACCAGGTGACCAGGTGCCAAAGGCTGCAGCTGTAAATTGCTAAACTATACCTTCCTATGTCCTTAGGCAAGACACTTCCACTTCCCACGTTGTCTGGCGTGTGCGTGAATGGTTGTTGGTGGTTGGGGGGGTCTGTGCCGTATCAGCCGGTCCTTACACACACCCTTTACACACCATGCACCTTACTGTTCACTGGCACTTTTATGCACCAGTAATTTTTACATTGCTAATTTGTATATTAAATCATTTGCACAGGATTTTCATTTTAAAACATTTATGGGAAAACTTGTTGCCCGTTGGTACGGTTGGTAAAATCATGATTGGGAAGGTGCTGTTTTTAGAATTGGCAATGTTTTAGGTGTTGCGAGCATGCGGTAAATGGTTTGGATGTGTGAATGTGTATGTGTGAGTGTAGTTCACTCACCTTGACTCACTCACTCCTCTTGTGTCCAGGGTGGCAGTATCGGTCGAAAAGATTCCCCAGGGAACAGACGCCGCGAAAATGCGTTCCGGGCTGGACCAAGGGGAAAAAAAGAGATAGAGGGTGGCTGCCGGGTGTTAGTTCTTAGTTTGTATTGTTGGGTTGTGTTGTTTGGGAATGTTTGCAGTAAACATTTCTATCTATTATTGTTATGTATTTTATTGGAGAGTTTTAAAAGCTAATTTTAATATTAAACCTGCTTAGCAATGAGTGATTTTTTCCTGTTTAGAGGGAGTGTATTTAAGGCGCCATATACTCTCAGTCGAGGTTCTGCTGCTGGAGAAGCCACATGTCAATCCTCCAATGCACTGGAAAATATGTTTTTAAACGTGGACCACCGAGACTGCCTCCCTGGTGTTTTTGTTTCTCACCACCGTTCGGTCGTGCTGCCTTGTCACAGGGACAATGGAACATTCTAGTCGCCTCGCTTAAGTCAGTTTGCCCCAGGGCAGCTGTGGTTAATCAACGCTGTATGGAGTGAATGAATAATGACATGCAAAGTGTTTGCCCATTAATAATGATGCATTGCTTTTTAAAACCAATGCATTATTACTTAAACTTAAATATTTGTTGGATCTTAATGTAAAACACTTCATTAATCTTGCAGCCTTTGTCTGTATGTGATGTTCCTTTGAGAAGCACTTCATTTGTATGTAAAACATGCCTATCACCGCATGTGAAGCTACCTGCCATCCCAGTAATCAGAAAGTTAAACATGCCAACCCGCACAATGGTTTCCCATCAGCCTCCTGTGACCGGCGGAGATAACGAAGTGTCCTTGAGCTATACGCTGCGCTGCATATGTTTAACACTGTATGGATTAGTTTAGGGAAGTGACTATATATACGTTTGATGCATATTTAATATCCATACATCTCCCAGTGTTGCGAAAACATGGGTTTGATAAAGACGTCATTCACACAAAGACATTGGCTTTGAAGGATAAAGGATCGAGCTATTAGGCATGCAGGCAATTCCCAGCAGATGGAAGGTGTGTGCAGAAAGACTGATTGGACATTTGTTGAACAATACATGAGAGACACACAATGATAGGAGATGGAAAAAGTGTTTTATGTAATGGATAAAAAAATGTGGCCTCGAAATCGTATACATATTCATTGTCCTGTTGACTTTTATCAGTGCATCATTGTGATTACTGTGAAGGTTTCTGTCAATAACTAGAGCTTATAGAACCCTGTGCAGGTTTTCATGAACAAAGAGGGACCAACAAACGAAAGGGTTTGTGTCATAGGCCTAGTCTGCCATGGCCACTCCTCCAGCGAAGTCAAACCATGCATTATGTCATGGTTGTCATTTTCAGTTCCGGTTTTATTTGGTATAGTCTGTTCTCCTGTGTCTTTTTGAGTTTTACTTGCCCTGATGTGTTACACCTGTGCCTCCCAGTTAAATACCCTGTGCTCTTTTGCTCTTTGTCAATCTATTAAGTGTTTGTTCTGTGGTTCTTGTTTTTGTCCTCTCTTCCTGAGTTTTAATTTAAGTTGAATTTTGTTTTTGGATTATTGTTTAATAAATTATCATTTTGCAGTTTTGTATTTTGGGTCCTACCTCCTTTTTTGAAGCATGATACATACCCCTTATCTGTTCTCTATAATATGATACTCATAAGTCTGGACACTTATTGATAATCTGCACTGTTAAATGTCTATTGTGTGAATTGATGTATTAGAATTTATTACGATTTTATCTTGCTTGCACCAAGAGCCAAAGCAAATGCCAAGTTTGTGACGTCCTTTTACTTGCAATGGTAATAATTGTGATTCTAATCTACAACCCCTGTGGCTCTTTTTAAAATGAGTGGATACATTCTTGTCCTTTCTGAGTGGAGTTTGCATGTTGTCCCATTGTCTTTATAGGTTTCCCACAGTTGCCCTGGTTTGAGATGCTCAGATTTTTGACGTCTCGCTTCTGTCATCACGGATTCTGGGGATTATTCATATTAATAAAAATGATTAACATATCACTGATTCAGACAAGAATAAACCAAGGGGCTCAGTGTTGGCAGTGAGAAGGATAAAGTGAGAGCAATGGGGGCACGTGTACATAGGAACGCAATATGTCAAACATGCACCAATTGTGTGTGTGTAAATGACAAGAGAAAACGACTAAAACATGACCAAAAACTTCAATCATGTCCCCTTTAATTTGAATATATGAACGAGAGATATTCAAAATGTGCCATTTAAAGTGGTAGCTTTAATGTGTATAAACTATAATAATACTACTAAACTTTGCATTTTATGTTGTTTTGAAAAGGTAAACTAGGTCACCTGATTTCCATGTGCACATTCTTCTTAAACTTCACCCTTGAGTGAAAATGTGTGGGCTGTATTGAAACATTAAGATGTGATACACCTTCACCGCATTTAGAGCTTATTATTTTGCAGAATGGTTTGAATAGTTTTTTCATATTTCAAATGTATTTGTTTTTTTTTCAAATCAAGATATTTCTATCCCGACACCACACTTGAATCCTCCTTGTTCTACACACCGGCGCTCATCTGCATCGCCCTCAGCAGCTGCAGTTCAACAGTGTCTGTATAAAGCTGATGTTTGAGCAGAAGGACTTTCTTGGTGTCATTAGCTCTCGTTCAGATGAACCTCACGCCTCCACTGTCCCAGTCCAGAACACCATCCAGCCAGATCACTGCCCTCTCTGCTGCCGTGACTTCCAACAGTCTGTCTCTGCATTCTCCAGGTTAAGAGGCCCACTCTCTGCTGCTTTGTCGGTCGGCGGATTCATCCACTTAAATCCTCAGCAGGCATCATGCTCCTTTATGCTGCTGCTAAAAGGTGAACTACCTGATTTTCAAACTTTTCACCACTATGGTACGATAGTTTGGACTTGGCGATTAGGATCATTTTCAGATTTATAATTTCTAAAGTTTTTGCTGACAAACTGTTACACCAACTAATAAGAGTGTCACTATAGTGCTGGATAGCAGAAGGACGACACTTGAACACAACAAAAACAAGGGCAAAACCAGGACCAACAATAGCCGCGTTTCCACCGCTGAAACTTCGGGCGATTTTTTACACGGCCAACCCCGCTGGAGCGTGTCCCCATTGCAGGAACCTTCCCCACAGCGCCATTTACAGAAACTTTCACCAATGAAGTTCCAGGGCGGGGCTTGAGCTAAACCCGGCGCTGCAGCTACAGCAGGCTCTGACACCATCAGAAAGCACCAACAACCGGCATTTTTTAAATCCAGCAGCATTAGCCCAGCAGATACCACTGGAAAAAGAAAAAAAAAAAACATGTACAATGAATGGACAGATGACGAGGGGCAAGCATTGATTGCTTTTTACGGCACCCAAGAAGGAAATTCAGTGGGGGTTTGAGTCATCGTGGCAAAATGAAAAAATATATCGCTCACCATCAGGGGATCCATCATGCACCAAAACAATGCTGTTAAAAGTTAAAGAAACTGAAGCAAGACTGTAAGAAACTGAGTGACCACAACAACCGGAGCAGTTCCGACCGTAAAATAAAATGGTACGGTCAGCTCGACGCCATCCTGGGACACCAGCCAGCATACACCGCGAACCCAGCTACTGAGGACTGGACCCCACAGTCCCAGCCGACATGGGCCATGACTGAAGCAGTGGAGGAGAGCCCTGGCAGGCCGTCGTCGTGTCCTGATGAGCCTTTGTCTAAAGATAATAACAGCATTTTGATTGTTCTGTTCGGTAGTGTTGCTAAGAACGCAAACGTTAGCCTATTGTTAAACATACCACCCTGAGCCGATGGGGGTGGACCCGGAATAAGAATTAGCCAATGCTAACATATAGCATCTTCTTACCTCTCGAAAACGTCTTTACAGGATGGTCCAAAAGTTTACTCTTGGCCCAAAGCTCCGTTCCACATGTGTGTCAATGCTGAGGGGAGTGAATTTTTTTGGACCAGTCTAGTTTAGTCCCAGTGGAATTTTGAAGGCACTCGTTAAATGAATGGGGCTCGTGCTGGCTAACGCATGCGCAGATGCGTTTTTTCACATTTTCCAGCCCCCGCAGCCATTTTGAAACTGCCCATAGACGGCGGAAGTTGTGGCGCATTAGTTAGAACGGTGGAGACATTAATGGACGTAGTCACGCCTATTAATATTTACAGTCTATGGTTGCCCAGCACTTAACATGCAGGAGCAAGAAGACTGGCCTGTTTCCTAATTGTGTTTTTACTGAAAGCTATTCACGTTTCTCATGTGTGGTCAAAGGGCTGGAGATCACACAGGGCTCGTTTATGGAGCCGCCGGCCTCCTGCAGCACCCCTTGTCCTTCTGAGTCATCGAAACGCATTGGGGACTATAAAGTTACAGGTAATCTAGAACGGGTGTGAGCAGATACACTTTTGTTATACACTTACTTTGCCAAAGACCTTCCTCCACGTTTTGGATATTGTTGTAAACACAGATTCACTTAACAAGCTAGACACATTTAATTACGCTTATGTGTTCTGACAAGAGTGGCACCAAACTAATTTAGTTTTCTATTTTATTTTTCTACAGGGAAGGGATAAAGGAATGTTGATTTCGATGCACCGAGGGAGCTGGGGGAGGAAGACAGGAGGGAGGCCAGACAGCATCGCGACCTCCTCCTCCTGAAACAGAGAACATGAGGAGCGGGCAGCTGCTGCACGGGAGATGGACCACATGCTCTACGAACAGGAGGATGAAGCATCGAGGAGACAAATGGCTGAGTTTCAGCAAGGGCTTCTGGCTACTGTTGGGGCCCTCTATAAAACTCGGTCCCAGCCTCAACCTCCTCCCTTGGACGACATTTCTGCACTTTATATCTCGGCACATTCATTTGATTTGTTTTCTGTTTTAGAGGTTTGCACATTTTTATAGTTGTGTGTTAAAATAAAAAAAGTTTACATGCCAGCAGTTGGTTTGTGTTTTATTTACAAAAATAAACTTTAAAAGTAAGAATTACAGCAAAGTATAACACAGAAAAACAAACTTTTTACAGTCATTTGTAACCTTGATGTGGGGTTTAGTTTACACACACAACTTTTATTTTTTTAAAGTTGGGTCTACGTCATATAATTTTGTTAGCACGTTCAGGCATACACATTCAGATTGTGTGGCTTTAAAAGGACAATGACAGTGAAAACATCAAATGTAGCTGCTTTTATGACCAGGTTTTTAATAATTATGTGTAAACACGTCTGCTTCTGAAAAGTAATTAAGATTCAGCTCATTATGATGTGCAATTAAAAAGAAATTATAAATTAATAACGATCGTGATTACCGCCTTTGTCACCATTGTTTAGAAAATAATCTTCTCACTTATACTCCCTTCCAAAGTGTCCAAAATAATTTTAAGTCAAACACAGATCGAAATTTCCACCGCAGCTACACAGAATATAGCATCAAGAAAACATCGTTAATGTGACAAATGTGTGTATTCTACTGTCTCTACTGACATGACAATAATGGGAAATACAACAGTGACGTTGATGACTTTGTGAGAGCTTATCTCGGTGTTATCCCCGCTGCTCCTGTCTGCACAAGTCAGGGCATTTTTGTTTTATAATGTAATAATGCTAGTGGAGCATGAAATGTCATCCTCCACACAGTGTCCCCTGAGGGCCCCGAAGGAGGGGTGAGGAGGCTGACACTTCTACGTCATGGTGCTACGTCCCTTAGGACTTCGCTAGTGGGATATCACTCGTGACCCCCAGGTCACACGCCAGAGAGATCAAAATAATTTGCTCCAATCACCAGCCACCCTCCTCTATAAATGCCCCTGCACAAGGCCGCACCCCCTCTTTCACTCTGGCGCCGTTTGAGATCTACCACAGTACTTACTTCATTCTGAGATGTCTTCCTTGTTCGTCCGAGTTCCCTTCGCCCTCCGGCGTCGGACGTCGTCACTGGATCCAGACGGTGGAGGACTTCACCTCTGTGGGCGCCACCACTCGAGGGAGGAGGAGGATAAAACCCACGTTGTGCCCGCGGATGGACCCGTTCGTCCATTACGCAACACGTGAGTGGCCTAAGCCCCTAGCAGCCAAGAGGCCTGCTCTGGGGTACGACATATACTGCAGCGGGCAGGACTGGTCCTGGACCGGTGATCGAGGATTCAGTCCGCATGGCCCTGCAGCCCTCCGCATCCGTGTGGCCCGGCACCAGACCTCTCCTTCTCTCCGAGCGGGACAAGATGTCTTGCCGAGGCTGGATAGATATATTGCCAATGCGGCACAGGTCGTCACATTGGCTATCAACATGACTTTCATCACGGGGGCCCTGGATAGGGCGCTCTCCTCTGGCCAGGCGCTCAGTGGAGACCTCCTGTCACAGGCGAGGACCACCTCGGCGGCGTTCCTGCGCATGTGCCAGACGCTAGCCGTGGATGGTGGCCAGGACACCGAGGATTCAGTCCGCATGGCCCTGCAGCCCTCCGCATTCGTGTGGCCCGACACCAGACCTCTCCTTCCCTCCGAGCGAGACAGGATGTCTTGGCGATGCCGGATAGATGTTATGCCATTGCAGCACAGGTCCTCGCATTGACTAACTACAGGGCATTCATCACGGGGGCCCTGGATATGTTGCTCTCTTCTGACCAGGCGCTCAGTGGAGACCTCCTGTCAAAGGCGAGGACCACCTCGGCGGAGTCTCTGCGCATGTGCCAGACGCTAGCTGTGGATGGTGGCCGCTCCATGGCAGCAGCCCAAGTCGGGCCAGGCACCTTTGGCTTGGGCTGGCTAATATCAGGGAGGCGGAGAGGAGGCAGCTGCTGGACCTGCCCACCTCTCAGATGTCCCTCTTCGGCCCGGACATGCAGGCCTGGGTGGCGAGACTGGAGTCTGCAGCTAAAGACTCGGCTAGGCTAGCCCCGCACCTAGCACCGAGGCGCGAGGCCCACCAGCCATTACGGAGCCGGGACAGAGGCAGAGAGCGTTGGCCCGGGAGGCATCCTGACCCGTATCCGCGCTCTGTTATCCATCGTCCCCCCTTGACGAGGCCCCCGGGTCCAGACAGACCCATGGGTGGCTCGCGGGAGCAACGCACCCACCACCGACCTCCCTATGGTAGAGGAGGCCGGGGTGGAAAAAAATTTTTTCCTTCAATAAAGGCCGACCGGCATTTCCATTACTTTTCTGAGTCTGATTTGGGGGTATGTAACATGTCAAATATTGTGAATTCTGATTGTGTTACTTCCCGGGCACATAACGTTGCTTCGCTAGGCCTGCAGCCCCAGAGAGGGGCGTGCAGTGCACTACGAGCTCCGGTTTCTCTGATCCATACTATGCCCTCCCAGAGAGAGGTCAGGCGGAGGGATCTGGTGAGTGATATGTGTGTGCTTCGGCCGAACGCGTGTTAGCATTTCTGAGCTACAGGGCTAACACGGGGTTTCCCACTCCAGGGGCTCGCCCCCCCCCTCCATGAGGCAAGAGCCAGGGGGGGGCACAGCAGCCGAGTCACGTGTGGTGAGCAGAGCTACAAGGCTGACACGGAGTTTCCCACTCCAGGGGCTCGCCCCCCCCCGCCATGAGGCAAGAGCCAGAGGGGGGGCACAGCAGCCGAGTCACATGTGGTGAGCAGTCCCGTACTTATGACGTCGGGCCTGCAGGACACGTGACCGCCCCCGGCGCTCACGGTGTGACGCAGGGGGCCCCCCGGTCCTTTCGTCCACCCCCCCTCCCTGCTAGGAACACCAGGAGAGGGCGGGGCCGTGACGTCTCGTGTTCCATCTCCCGTTCCGCCCCTCACAGATTTATACAACATCTGGAGGGTGCAGGGCCTACTGACAAATATTTGGCTGGAGAAAACTCTGCGCAGAGGTTACGCGCTGCAATTTTTCCGAAAGCCACCACCATTCCGAGGCGTACGGGCAGTACGCTCTCAGGTACGGGGATCGACAGAGGCACTACAAGCGGAGGTCTCCTCTCTGCTGAGTCGAGGCGCAGCAGTGGAGGTAGACCCGCAGGACGCCACCAGGGGGCTGTACTCCCCTTACTTCTTAGTGCCAAAGAAGTCAGGCGGGGTGCGTCCCATTCTGGATCTGCGCGTGTTAAACGAGTGCATTTCCAAACGGCAGTTTCGGATGCTGTCCACAAGGCAGCTCCTCGAGTGTGTCAGGGAAGGAGACTGGATGTGCTCCATAGACCTGACAGATGCGTACTTCCACGTGCCGATAGTACCGGAACACAGGAGGTTCTGCGCTTCGCAGTGGGAGAGAGGAATTACGAGTACTGTCGTTTTCCCCTTGGGCTACGCACTCGCGCCGTGGAGCAGGGGTAAGAATTAATCTACATAGACGTCGGGTTAATTCTGGCCTCATCCAGGGAAGTGGCCGTGAGTCATACGCACTGGGTCCTGTCCCACACACAGCGCCTGGGCTTTGTGGTTAACAGGGAGAAAATTAACAGTTACCTTGTAACTTAAGTTCTACGAATAGGTGCACGTGATATCCCACTAGCGAAGTCCGCTAGGGGACGTAGCACCATGACGTAGAAGCAGGCTGCAACCGGCTCAGCGCATGATCTATCTCGGTCTGCAGCTAGACTCTGTGACATTCCGTGCTGCATGGTCCGTGGACAGACGGATGAACACTACCCGTCTGCCCGGGGAGGTTCTGGCGGGCCCCAGAGTTCCCGCTCGGCGCCTCAGGTCCCTACTGGGAATGATGGCGGCGGCTCATGCTGTGGTGCGGCTAGGCCTTCTCCACATGAGGAATTTTCAGAGGTGGTTCTCACGCCTCAGGCTTCACCCCTCCCGGGACGGGGGGAGGCTGATCTGGGTTCCCCAAGTGGCAGCATCGAACATCAGGTTTGGCTCACTCCGGGTCTTCTACGGGACGGAGTGACTCTGGCCGGCGCCGTGTCTCACGTGGAGATGTTCACGGACGCGTCGCTCGAAGGATGGGGCGGGGTCCTCGGCCAGAGTTCTGTAGGAGGCTGCTGGTCGGACTCAGCCCGTCACATCAACCTGCTGGAGATGGAGGCAGTGCACAGGGTACTGCTGCACTTTGCTCCTCAGCTGCAGGGGAGACACGTGATGGTGCGCTCAGAAAACACCACAGTGGTCTCCTATCTGAACAGGCAGGGGAGCACCAGGTCCCCCGCTCTCCATCGCATGGCAAAGGTGACGCTGCTGTGGGCGGCGCTTCACCTCCTGTCTCTCAGGGCGCGCCACGTCCCGGGGGTCCGGAACGTGGGGGCCGACAGGATGTCCAGGGGGGGGGGCCCACTCCAGGACGAGTGGGGCCTGGCCCCAGGGGTGGCTGCGGAGATCTGGCGGAGGTTCGGCCGTCCAGTGGTCGACCTTTTTTCGCCAGTGCAGGAAACGCACAGTGCCCGTCCTGGTTCGCCTCAAGGGCCGCGGACGAGCCGCCCTTAGGCGTGGACGCTCTGGCTCATTACCCCTGGCCAGGGGGCCTGCTGTACGCGTTCCCCACCAGTGCGTCTCCTGCCGGTCCTGCTGCGGAGGATCGAACAGGAGAGGAGGTCGGTGATCCTGGTGGCGCCGGACAGTCCGCATGCTGGTTCCCCTTCCTGAGGGGCATGGCGGTGATGGAGCCCTGGGCCCTCCCGGACGAGCCGGGGGCTCTAGTCCAGGGGGGGAGGAGCCCTGTTTTCACGCCCGATAATCGGCCGCAGGCTCTGGGTTGGAGGCTGAGAGGCGGAACCTCGTAGACCTGGGTCTTCCCCCTGCGGTGGTGGAGACCACTCAGGGGGCGAGGGCGCCGTCCACTGTGAGGGCCTACGCCACGAGGTGGAGGCTCTTTAGCGACTGGTGCGGTTTTCGTTCCTGGGATCCCAGGCGTTGCCCGCTGGAGGGGGTCCTGGGATTCCTACAAGAGCTCGTTGACAAGGGGAGGGCTGTCGCCACCTTGGCGGTGTTCGCGGCAGCCATTACTTCGGGTCACAACGGATTCGGGGGGTTCACAGCCCGCTCTCATCCGTTGGTTAAACGTTTTCTGCGGGGGGCACGCAGGAGGAGGCCCCCGCTCCAGAGAACGCCCCGGTTTGGGACCTCAGGGTGGTCCTTAGGGGGCTGTCGGGTCCGCCTTTTGAACCGGCGGCGGAGGCGAGTCCCGAGTGTGTCGCTTTAAGACGGCCCTCTTGTTGGCGTTGGCGTCTGCTAAGAGGGCGGGCGACTTGTGTGCGCTCTCTGTCCATGCGTCTTGCCTGTCCTTGGAGAGGGCAACGGCAGGGTGGTATTGTGGCCCAATCCGGCTTTTCTCCCCAAGGTCATCACGTCGGCCTTTAGGTCGAGAGTCATCAGGATTAGGGCTTTCTATCCGCCACCGCATGCCTCCCCCGAGGAGGAGCGGCGGCACCTTCTGTGTCCTGTCAGAATGCTGAGGCATTACCTGGCCATGACGTCGTCATTCAGGTTGGGTGGCCAGCTGTTGTGTGTCTGGGCCCCAAGAACAGGGGCGCCCCGCTGTCGGCTCAGCGGCTGGCGCACTGGGTTGCCACGGCTGTGCGGCGGGCGTATCAGACGCAGGGTCTGGCCCTCCCGGTGGGCTTCAGGTCGCATTCCACGCGTGGGATGGCGGCCTCTACGGCCCTTCTCAGGGGGGTGTCGGTCGAGGACGTATGCCGTGCGGCTTCTTGGGCTTCGTCCTCCTCTTTCGTCCGGTCTTATCTTTGGATGTGTCGGACCGGTCGGTGGCCCATTCCGTGCTGAGTGCAGCGGACTGAGTTAGACCGTTAGGTCCCTCCTCTGAGGGGGCCTTCGGTTTACTTTCCGCCCTGATTCAGGAGCTCTTGGGAGAGGCATCCTACAGGTGCGGTACATATATGTGTGTTTTGGTCGGTCTGGTAGTCCACGTCAGGAGCCCTTGGGAGAGGCGTCCTGTGACTACGGATGACCTATATCTGTGTTACGTGGGGGTATCCTTGGTAGGAGTGGCCCTGTAACACGCATTGTTTCTTCTGCCCTGAGTCCTCTCACTTTGTGAGGGTCTTGCTCGGGCGGAGCTCCAATCACCCTTCGCTGGCCTGTTGGGAGTACATTTTCCTACGGCCTCCGCGTTGTGTCCCACTAGCGAAGTCCTAAGGGACGTAGCACCATGACGTAGAATTAATAGTTACTTAATGTAACTTAAGTTCTACGAATAGGTGCGTAGTCCCTTAGCTACGAGCCCATCAGGCCAGCCCGGCTTGGCAGAGTTCAAGAGGGGGTGCGGCCTTGTGCAGGGGCATTTATAGAGGAGGGTGGCTGGTGATTGGAGCAAATTATTTTGATCTCTCTGGCGTGTGACCTGGGGGTCACGAGTGATATCCCGCTAGCGAAGTCCTAAGGGACTACGCACCTATTCGTAGAACTTAAGTTACATTAAGTAACTATTAATTGTGCCATATTTAAGTCCGCCTCTTACCTTACCGAGACACCTCCTCACTTCCCATTGTGTTTTCCATGACAGCTGCTGCTTCAGACCTGTTGGCAGTGAGATAGTCTTCTCCCTTTTTTCTTCATATTCTAGCAGGTGGATAGCACAACATTTCAAGTCATGGGTGGAAAACAATCACAAATACATTCAGAGTCTATGGCGCTAGCATGGGAAAAGAGGAAATATTGGTGGATTACTGGGATTATTTTTCTTATCATTTTGTTATTAAACTTCATTTCAGACACAAAGCACTATAGAGAATAAAATGGACAAACAAAGCAAAGATCCATAAAAGTCTGACGCCATTGCATTCATACACAAGAAGAAGGGCACAATATCAAAATAAGCCACTTCATAGTTCATTTTAATTTAAAAGTGCCATCCCACTAAAATCAAGTCATCAATAAGATTAGCAGTAATGTGACGTAATGGATGAAAGCAAATCTATATATTGGTATGGTAGTAATACAAAACCATAACACAATGTATCTGCGTGAGGTGTATAAGTTCAAGTGGTCGTTACCAAAAGAGCAAAAAGCAACATTGTACATTAAATAACCGTATTACAATGGAAAATGGCTAGATATGAAACTAACACTGACCTCATCCAACTGTTGTAGCTATATAATTGCGGCTCTATAATTATGCATGTTTCTGCTTTTTAGAGACACATAATGAACCTGCTTCCAAGTGCTGCGTTCATTTAATGTGGGATAAATGAGCCAAGAAGGACTTTCAAGTAGGAAGTATGTCAAATGACTAACAGGGGAATAAAACTTGACTTTGAAAGGTTCAGCAAACATACACGTCCTCACCCACTGTCGTCTTCTGCTCTGAGACATGACATGAAAAGTGTGGACCGCGTACAGTACATACCTGGCCGGAAGTTTGCTTGATGATGTGCAATGTTGTTTTACTAGGAGAACTCCCAGAACCGTCATATTGACTGCCCCCCATTCAAACCAAAAGTATTCTGAGAAATTCTCCCAAAAAAGTGAAATAAGTTTGACGCCAGTGGTTAGCCATGCTTCTAGGTTCAGAAAACAGCTACAGTCAGTTTATAGAGTGCATGTATTATCCTGTATGACACACTTTCACAATAATGTATCACAGGCTCTGCTAAAAGTTCCAATAAATAGTTTTTTTATATGACTTAGATCGTTCGCGCGCTATGATTGGCTGTTTGCGGTCTGATATTTTCCCATCTCGGACCGTTACCATGGCAATTGGTTCGCGACGAGTATCAGATTTGATATCTTTGCGGCAGCTCAGGAAAGCCAAGCTGCCTGCACAGATGTTGGTGCAGTTCTACACGGCCATCATCGAGTCCATCCTCACCTCCTCCATCACCGTGTGGTTCGCTGGAGCCACAGTCAGGGACAAACAGAGACTACAGTGCATTGTGCGCTCTGCAGAGGAAGTGATCGGCCGCAGCCTTCCATCGCTGCAGGACCTGTACGTCGCCCGAGCTCGAGGCCGGGCTGGTCGTATCACAGCCGACCCCTCTCACCCTGCACATGGACTATTCCAACCACTCCCCTCAGGCAGGAGGCGGTCCATCAGGACTAGAACCTCCCGCCACAAGAACAGTTTCTTCCCCTCTGCTGTTGGACTCTTGAACTCATCCCCCCGCCCTTTATAAAGTCACTTTACTGCCCATCATACGTCACTTTACTTCACTGTACTGCTGTCACCTTACATTGTGTGCACCATATGCACTTGTATATTGTAAATAGTAACTGTAACTCTATTTTAAATTTAAATTTATTCTTTAGAAGTGTTTTTTATTCTTATTTTTATTATCTCTTTTTGACTGTTGCACTGAGCCAAAGCAATTTCCTAGTCTGTGACCTCCTGTTACTTACGTGGCAATAAAAATTATTCTGATTCTGATTTCCTCTGTAAAAAATAAATAATGAGCAACGACGGGGAGCATTTCCCAGTGAATTCTATTATCCGGACAAGTTCGAAGAGCCAAAGGAAGTAATAACAGCAAAAAACGACGAAAACACAACTCCTAGAGATTGACAACTTCGTTACAGACCAGAAAGGTAAAAACACGATTAGGAAAACCAAGTCGGACATGAACATACTTCACAAATATCTAAAAAGCATTAAAAGACACAGAAGAGATTGAGAACTTACCAGCGGGCGACCTCAATCATCTGATAAGCAAGTTCTTCATGTCACTATTTGACAGTTTGTGTTGGGTTTGGGTTTGCTCTGCCTCCTCCCTCCCTTTCTGTTTGTTTCAGGGCATGTGTGTAACTGGGGGCGTGGCTGGCTCTGTGTGAGCCCACCATGGATGTATTATATTAACTGGATAGGGTATTACTAGCTTGTAGCTGAATAACTCACGTGCTCAGGGGATTCTCGCGGTACTGCAGACTGAACCAGACTAAATTCACGTGGGCTACCCAGAAATTTTCCCCATAGAACTCAATGCATATTAAAACAGCTCAACCTCAGCTGTCAGAGAACCTACAGCTTTGATAAAGATAGGATTTTGTGGGGATTTTAGTGTCCCTTGTCATCCTGAACTTTTTTTTTCCTTAAATCCTTCGGTTTTGTTTAAATCCACACTTTAGTGCCACAAACTCTGCTCCTCTGGCTCTCGCTCTAACTCCCGCTCTGATAAACTGCTCTGATTGGTCAGAGCGCGGCCGAGCCCCTCTGTGCACGTGCGTGAGACCCGGTGTGAGACCCACACACGCGTGTTTGGCGCAACGCATTATGGGAGATCATCCACTGCGCAGAACCGGGAGGACCAGACAATGCCCAAATACAGGCGAGTTTCCCATAGATCTTTGCGAGTTTCAGGCAACTTCCGCTAATCTTTCAGCCCCCATGCCGTCACAAAGCGCCACTGAGCACAACCATTCATTTGAATAGGGCGCCATCTTGGATCGCCGGGGCTTGGAGCCCACACACCTGTTCCTCATCCTCATCAGTTCTGCTTAAAGCTCTGGTGCAGACATCACTTCTCTGCCAGATTATTCAATGTCTAGAGTCAGTATCCAGCAGAAGAGTGTTTGTGCTCTTGTGGTTATTTTTATTTTGCTTATGGGTTTTTTGTCCTGTGTTCAGGTCTCCATTTTTCCTGACCTGCCAGCCAGCTCCGTCTCCACTGCCTGCACTGTGTTTTTGTTGTTTACTTTTTGTAAGTAAAGCCTTCCTTAAATCTGTGCTCAGTCTGTCTCTGCTTTGGGGTCCAACACACAATCCATAGCAGTTTGGTTGCATGTGTTTTTGCTAGTTGAAACCCATTGATATTTGCATAAATTAAAAAGTCATATAATAAAACTTTTATTAACCTCACTTGCTCGGTCTGTACAGAGGAATATCAGACCTTGGTCTTTTTGCACGGACCTCGCCACGGCTCGGCCTGTACAAAAAGGCCGCGGTCTGATATTTCTTTGTACAGACCTTGCACTCGTTTAATAAACTGTAAATATTCTCAGACAAAGTCCTATATGTATGACTACGACTATACCCTCCATGCCCCAAGACTGGGTCGGTTCTGGTTTATCCTGGTAACTTCTATTGATGAAACACTGGTTGACCATCACCCCATAATCTGAGCTTATCGCCCTCTGAAAAACATGAAACAAAGATAAATTTGTCTTGCAGCCTCTCAATAGCGTCAACATCTTGTTTGCATTGACTGTTGAATAAATGTGCAAATGCCAAACCAATAATCTACGTTCTTCTCTGCATCTTCCCGCAGTGTGAACCTCGGTGCAGAAGACCATCCTGGAGACGGCTCTTGATCCCAGCTCCTTATGCACTGTATCGACTGCTTTCATTCAATGATATTGACTGTGTACATCTAATCAGAGTTCATATTCCTTGTCCGTGTAAAGTGTTGTTTTCATGTAATTCTAACGAAGCACAGCCATATTCAATAAGACATATTCTGTAAAACAGGTTTTATGTATGTACTGTACGTAACTATGGAGTTATTTTCAGCTCCATCCACACTAGTATCAACATCTTGTAGCTCAAACACGTCACATTGCCCTGTTTGTCTAAAATCTCCTATCTCAAACTATGATGCAGGGCTCAAGACTGCTGTTTCTTTATTATGTCGAAGTCAGAGATTTGATTACTTGCTTCGCATTATGCTAGAATTGGAGATTTTAGATTTGCTTCCTTTTTACGCTAAAGCTAGATATTATACTTGCTTCATTATAAGTCAGATTTTATTACATTTTAGTATAGAGTTATTGCTCATTTATCATTTATCTTGTGCTGTGTGCTCCTCATTCCTAATGTTCTGTAACTGGTGATGCAACACTGAAATTATAATAAACATGTTAGCGGTGAAGCGCTCCCTGGTGACATATGGCCTCCTGCGCAGGGTGCTTTAAACAGTGATTAGGTTTTAATCTTTCCATATCTTTCTTCCCCATTACCATTGGAATCTTGATCTAGCAGGCCATCATAACTGCCTGTGTTTTAAAAAGCAATTGTCATACTGTTGAAAAACGTTTTAAAAGCGATGTTTGACGTTTAGCATCAATACAGATTGGCAAAACATGAATGTGCAGTGATGCGTGTGTGCATAGGTTTGAGCGCTTACCTTAACATTGGAAAAATAAATTCAATTAAAAATGATCATTATAAAACTAAAAAAAAATTCACTGAATGACACTTGTGTATTGCCAATGACAATGAATGAACAATGCAGAATCAGAATCATTTTTATTGCCACGTAAGTAACAGGAAGTCACAGACTTGGAAATTGCTTTGGCTCAGTGCAACAGTCAGAAAGAGAGGTAAAGGGTAGAGAAGGTATAATAAAAAATAAAAAGCACTTCTAAGGAATACATTTAAAATAGAATTATTAATGCAGACTGTGTGAGTCTGTGAAAGAAATATGTTGAGCAAATCAGACATCTTGTTATTTTTTTCTCCACATTTACCACAAACTGAAGTGCTTTCATAACATTTGAAAAGTGCTCTTTTGAAAGACCAGTGCCACCTTATTTCAAAGCAGAGCTGCTCTCTTCAACTGAGTCGTTCCCCTTTTACCGAAGCTGGAATAAAATACATGTAAAAGGTAAGAACTATGTTAGAAATATTATTTTATGTCTTGCAATAAAGCTTGATTGGTTGACAGGTTGGAACTAATATGTTCTTTGCCAAGATGACGGAAATGTTTGGTGAGAAAGATATGGCTATTTTTTTGCATTTCATTAATGTGTCAAGAAAAGTATTTCTTAGCAACTGCAGTATGCTAATCTGAATAAGCACGGTATTAATGTTAATAAAAACACTTAACTCACAAGATAATTACACAAGAGGTCTATTCAACTTTGAATAAGTATGACGCTAATAAAATGCTTTTGGAAGCTGCTGGGCGTTTGTTAAAGCAGAAAACTAGATGTTGTGGTCAAAACTTTCAATGTGACGAATGGGCCTTTGTTACATGACTGGGACATGGTCTTTAATATACATTATATTTATGGAAAAAGCCTTTTGCCCCATGGAGTATATCATATAAACAGACAACACTATACAAATAAAAGGCTGATTGATATAGATTGATTAATGTAATACAATTGTTCTTCTTATAAACACCAACACCAGAAATATATTTTTTTATTTGCCCTTAATCTTTATTTTAACAAAAGTACTAATAAAACACATATTATTTCCATTTTACCACCTACTCTAAAAACCACAGAACACCACACATCTATCTTGGCATGTCTAAACAGCCTATGACGATAGCTTTCTTACAAAGGATGTGACTTGGTATTTTCACATTTTTAACATGTGCGTAAAGAGGGAAAAATAAATAAAGAAACAACACACGTTTTATGCAGCATGTAAATACAATACACTAATAGATTTTTTTTTTATTTTATTAAAAACTGTAAAGAAATCATACAGGAAGGTGGCGTTTAAGTACACACAAATAAACATGTTTTTTATGGTGACGGATGACCAGTTTTATTCATGACCTTTGAATAAAACTGTTGGCACATATCTGAAACTTTAGACAGTTGTTGCCAACATATGAATGACCATAGGGTTTGAATATTGTTAGATTACAATGAAGTGTGATTTTGTTATGGTCTTTATCATTTGAATATTATTGACACTGACTTTGTAAACATAGAATATATTTTACCGGTGCATAATCATTTCAGACCTGAGAATAAACTTTTCAAACAATGAAAATCTGTCACATAGAGTCCAGAGCCCCTCCAGATTCTGACCCTAATTACTTAAGTCGAGTTATTTGCTTTGCTCTTACAGATCGGAGCTCTTTGTTTGCTTATTTTATCATGGGAATAACACAAGTTTCTAGATCAGCTTTTGAGTAAGTCCAGTTTCATGTTAAAGAGTCTTTGGTGGTACTTGCTGAAACTAGAAATTAGTTGTGGATTTCAAAGGTAGATTCCGTGGTTAGAAAGTCCTGCTACACTAGAGCATACTTTGTCTTTGGGTCAAAATCACATATCTTTGCTACGTCTATAAAATTGACGTAAAAATGACAATAGCAGAAAAACAGCATAGGAACACATTGGCAAAAGGTCCATATGCAGGGAAAGGAGAGTAGATTTAGATTAATATGAAAATATGTTTAAATACAATTTTTTCTGTTCAGTGTTTCTGGGTACAATTAAGAATATGCACGTACGATGTCAGTGCATACAGACACTCTTTACTGGGAGAAGTATGGTGACTTGAGCACTATCCTCTGCTCTTCTTACTTCAACTGTCATCATTATGACAGATGAAACTTCAGCTGTAGTCTGTTCATTGCTAATCACCTGTTATCCCATTGTCTGTTTCATGGCGTCATGATGGAAGCCCCGAACCCGGCCTCTTTCACCTGCAGCTGCGAACTCGTCGCCTGGCCAGGACTCTTGGGCTAAAGGTAAAGGTGCACTTTATTGATCCTCGGCTTGGTCAGGACTACTGGAGCTGGAGGATGTAACCTATTGTGCATGTTTTTAGTGGTAAGGGAAACCGGAGTAACCAGAGGAAACCTACACAAGCACGGGGAGAACATGCAAACTCCATCCGACCGGGATTCCATGACCTTCTTGCTGAGAGGCGAGAGTGCTATCCACTCAGCCACCATGCTGTACCCCCCTCCTGGCTTGGGAGCCACCTCAGTCCTGCCCCACATGGCCTCGGTCCTCGTTCTAGGGCCTGATTTCTGAATCTATAACAGTTCCCTCGGCCTCCTCAAGATTTCTACATTTTTTTCCTCATTTCAGACTCTAGATCTAAAACCAGAACAAGTTAGGTACTCCAGCTTAATGTCATGTACCATTTAGCACTTAATCTATGTCCTGTATTTGGATAATAGAAATAGCTGCTCTTGTTTATATTGAGTAAAAGATAATTTCCTGTTGTTAATTTAGCCTAAAGTGTATTGACTCTTACTTTGGCTCCGGCCTTGAATGTGTTCCCAGACAATAACTGTGGGTGACAAAACAACTTCCATGTAGGCCTCCCACAGTGGAAAAGAAAGCAGAAAAGTAATTTTAGGTTACTGCTTATGTGGGTATTTTTCTCCCGGACAGGTGCACATAATTCATAGTCCCCTTCTTATCAGACTTGATCTATTGCCATTGAAAGCACTAGTCATCCCCTACATCACTGGAGTTAAGGTAATATTGAATTCAGTTGAAAGCACATCGCAGTTAAAATGATAAAGATCTGAGTATAGTTTCACCACTTATCTGAATAATTTCAGTTGGAGCTAAAAAATATGTTCTTATCAATCCATCAATAGTTAGATTAATCAATTCATTATTCACAAAAAAATAATAATACATGTTGTCTGTTTGTAGGTACATTATAGGTCAGTTGACCTTTGGAACAGCTGTATATTCTCAATTGTCTTAAATATGTGGTTGAACAAATGGGTAAATGATGCTCAAATAAACAGAAATATAAATGTATATGATTGAAAATGTTTTCATATCAACTACAATATCCGTCCTCCATGTTACACACAGATCAGTGCAGAGGGCTGTACTTTACAGCAGCTCTGGCCACACAGTCACAGGCTTTTTATCAATCAATTTCCTCTGTTTGAGTTGTTTGATTCTCTCATCTGTGTTGGCCAGGTGACGGCTTGTAAAGTCCTCCGAGATAATAACTGTTATGATTGTGGACTGTACAAAAATGCATTGAAGTGAAACAAGATGCAATTCAAACATTTACTTTATCAACAATGCGTGTTAACAATCAACTGTGAGAGCAGCGTTGACCTTTGGCTCTGGTGCTGAGGTTTGCCTTTAAACGTCTGAAGCCACATTACAACCCTCAGGTCCAAAATTTCTCCCTGTGATCTGTCATGTGTGTCGCTGTAATTTGTGTGGAAATGCAGCAGATCTTTGGAACAAATGCAGAAGACTCTGCTCTAAAGACAGTGTTTCAATGCTTATGGAGCATGTCTATGTGTTTTTTGTTGATCATTCATTTCTTGCCTGTGCACACGAAGGAAGAAGCTTTCCCCGTCCATGCTCATGAGGTCTTGTATTTCAAAAGTCCTTCAGACCTTAATTTTGACCTTCCAGTGTTCCATTGTTGTATAATTTGCAAGTCAGTCTTTGTTCTTTCTATGTTGCATGGCTTGGTTCTTTAAGAACTGTTTCCTTATTCTTGTCTTACCTCTTTGAAGACTATATATTTTTGATCACCTGGTGCACAAGAGACGACAGATCTATGGCCTGAAGTTTTATGCTGTTGAAGACCAGATCAGAGAACAATTTGAACCTTGTTAGACTACGTTTTGCATATTAATATAGAGATGAGAAGCATTGGTCATTGGGTTGCAATCACACACAATTTGAGACAAGCACACAGACAATTTAAATCCAGTGATATTAAAATTGATAGCAGACACAGTGAACAGGCAGTTACCGAGCAACATTAGATTGGGCTAGACTGTTATTATTACCGTTTTTATTGTCTAATTAATCTCATTTACTTCTTTGCGCCAGATGGTTCTATGCAGAGCCTGTTTGTCTATGGGAGTAAAGACTAGAATAGTTAGACAATATGTTCAAATATATGTGAAGAATCAAATTTGAGTAGTTCTTGTTAGAAAGGTACTAAAATGGGCGAGTATACTCATAAAAGTAAATTTATTTCTATAATTCCACTTATTGTGAAACTAATATGTGACTCATTACACGCAAAGTGAGATAAATCGAGTGTTTATTTGTTGTATTGTTGAGAATTGGCTCACAGCTGTAAAATCAAATAAAATAGCTCAGGAAATTGTAATACTTCTTAAATGGACATAATCAACATAATAAACAAAGGGTGTCACTTTAAGTTAGTAAGTAAGTAAGTAAAAATTATTTATATAGCGCCTTTCAGAGTCACAAAGCACTTTCTAATTGTTGGGAGCGAGGTCATAATACAAATGGTGCATGTCAGACCTATTGAACCTTTTTTTTTAGTGGTAGGGGGAACTAGAGCATTTAGAGGTAATCTACGAAGACACAGCCAAAATATGCAAACTCCACTCTGCATGTAAATACGTTTGTGTTACTCTTTTCACATTTTAAGTCATTTTGAGAAATTTCAAACAATCTTCTTTTTGTATGATTTCCTCAGTTCTAGAGAAACTGGGGACAGCTAGTTTACTGCTCTATTTCCTGTCAATTTCACCACATTTGCCCACTTTTCATCACAAAAATTATTGCTGTATAACTTTTTATCATTTTTGTTTTAACCGGTTGCCATTTCACCCCCAATAAGTGAGCAAAAAAATTATAATAAATAAATAAGAACAACGGTGTACTATAATATATAATCAGACCCTTGGAACTACAATTCAAGTCATACCTGCCACTCACACATCATTTCAGGGATCTCATATCTTACCTCAATTACAAGTGGCAGAAAGCTATGAATAGGCATAAAAGGAAGCTCAAATCAGTCAAATTACCCTCTTCACCACTGTTATATTCTAAAGTACACCATATTAACCTTACCGCCTCAAACGCCACACTGCCTGTTGCCATATTGCTTTCTTAACAAGCAGCTCTGAAAGCCGGTCGGGTGAAAAACAGCCTTTGTGCGGCCGTCACTTAGAATGTTAAATGTGGCTCCCGAGGGCCTCAGTGAAGAGAGGGTCAGCCATGTTGCTTTTGTAAGTGGACACATTAGGGGGACATTAAAGAGGGTACGCGCTGTGCTTAAAAATCACACGACATTAGCCCGCCGACCCCAAACTGCGACTATTTGAGCTTTTGGAAGGTCGTGCGCAGTGAGAGCCCTAATGGCTTGGACTGTCACAGGCAAAAAAACAGGGCAAAAGTGAGTAATGTAATTGCAGATGTATTATGGGAAGATTGGCACTTGTCTTTGTAGTGTTTGAGTGTATGTTTATTTATTTTTTTAAGTTAAGGATATTGGCAAGCTTTGTTAAAGGTTTTTGATTCATTAACAGCTAAATGTTCCCTTCTTCATGGCTTTTCCTTTCAAGTATCCAATGGGTCAAATATGTTCTACTATATGACCTTTTTTCTGTCGGAGAAATCTTTGGATCCCGACCAAATGCCTGGACTTTTTGCAAAGATGATGA
Organism: Knipowitschia caucasica; assembly: GCA_964034765.1. Lineage (NCBI taxonomy): Eukaryota > Metazoa > Chordata > Actinopteri > Gobiiformes > Gobiidae > Knipowitschia > Knipowitschia caucasica. The sequence goes on along the minus strand of OZ035825.1, from coordinate 13,637,652 downwards.
CCTGTCGTCTTTCCCTCCGCTGATTCATTAGCAATAATTCTAAGTAACAATCTCTACGCAGAGAAAGATCCAACTGCAAAGTCTGCCAATATTTTCCGTGGTATATATAAACGCTATAATAGATTGTGTATGGGGATAGGATGTAGAGTGACCAAATGCAGCTGGGGAAAAAATACTGGGATTCAGGGACATGGAATAAAGCAGTAGGCTGAAGACAGAACCTATGTATAATCAATGTTCCTTTTTTTGCTTTAAGAAAAATACATACTATATTTGTGAGTTTGGACATCAAACTGGTCCTGAAATGTTTGATTAGAAAAATACTTTCACATTGTGTACAAAAATACTTTCATATTGTGTACATTTCACAGCTATAGGTCGGCCTTAACTGTCTTAACATAATATTACATTTATTGGGGTTTTTTTGTTTTTTTTAAAGGACTTATTAGAAAACTGCCTGAAATGTTGACATAATTGGTCTACTGGCTTTTGAAAACTGTTACCATAAAATACCAAACTTGGTAAGAAAAAAAAAAAAATGTAATCTAAAACAATGTAATTAAAGTATTTTCAAATTTTTGCGAAAGACCCAACACCACTTTTGCCATATAGTAACTTGGTTTTAGATTGATATGAACCTGTAGATTGCCACCTGCGATGTGAAAGCCTCATCCCTGCATGCTAAGCAGAGCAGGGCCTGGTTTGTACTGTGGTGGCTGACCTCTGGCAAGAAACTTCAACCACATTGCCTAGTATGAATCTGCTGTAGGCGTGCGTGTGTTTGTGTGAGAATGGTCGGTGATGGTTGGAGGAGCTGATGGCACATACTGGTTGCCTCGCTTCTGTTAATCTTAGTTGACAGTTAAACCCACATGTGTATGGAGTGATTGGATAATGCAGTGTGAAGTGTCTTCTTTGAGTGTCAAAGCTACATTAATTATATGCATCATTATTGTTACATGTTTTAAACTAGTCTATTATTATTGTGCACATCTAGGACCTAAGCTAGTTTACAGAACGTGGACCAGTGGCCGCTGAACGTGGACAGGTCTGGCGCAGGACTGAAGCACTCCCAGGCGGGTCGGGCAGGGCAGTCCGCAGGTGTAGATGGAGGAGGCCTGGCTCAGAGGTCCCGTCATCGTACCATGAAACAGACAATGGGACAACGGGTGAATAGCAATGAACAAACTACAGTCAAAATCCTAAAAATGCTAAACAGGTAAAGTAGGAAGGAGGAGAGGATAGTGCTCAAGTTACCATACTTCTCCCAGCAAACTGACTCCCTATGCAGCTTGACTGACAGTCAGAGGAGTTGAGCCTTCCCTGAGTCTTACCTTCCTAACCATATGCTAAACTAAAGAGGACTGTTTTAAACCTAGCCTTGAATAAAGAGAGCGTATCTGAAAGGAGGTGAGACAACAGCAGCCACGGCTAGGCTAGCCTAGGTTACAGCACCTAATTACTTCGTATTGTTGTATGTTTTTGTACTGTACTCTCACTCGTTGAGTAACTGTTTGCCTACTGTATAGTCAACACTGCAATCTTAATTTTGTGGAAAACAATAATCTCCTGAGCCCCTGTAATTTATTCATTCCTTTATTAGTGGCCTTGGTCCGTGTAAAGCCCATGTGGTGTTCTTGCTGGAGGTCTGATAAGTTGTGAACAACGTCAGCTCTGGTCCACTCACTTTAGATGTGCCTTCTAATTAAAGCGAGGTTAATTACCCAGAATACCCACTGACAGACTAATGCAGTTCAAGCCACAGCAGAGCCACAAAGTATTTACAACTCAAATAATGAGGAGCAAATACTGATGAGAACTATGGATCAACGCAGCCAATTGAAAAATAAGTTTGTATATGTGACTGTGTGTGTGTTGTTGTTATTTATTTATTTTTACAAAGAAGAAGCTTTATTAATAAGATACCTGCATGGATTGTTTGTGTGGTGTCATTAGTTGAGTTTGAAAAGATAAACTTCAGGGCAGGCTCTTTATCTATTTTCATATTCATGCATCAGTGTTGGGCAAGTTACTAAATGTATTTAGTTGCAAAATACTAGTTACTTATCAAGTGTTTACATTACTGCTGCAAGAAAGTTACATTACTTTTGGATTACTTTGTGTCACAATAATGAAAATAGAATCATGTCTGTGCGTTTGCTTTATTAAAGTGATTTAAATGAAGGTCTACTACAAATAAGTTGTTCCAAACTCCCTCAAATGGTAGAACAGTATCCAGGACACTTCCTGCTATAGCACTTCTACGAAGAGCTTACAAATGTTTTTTTTCTGAAAGACGTTGACTATAGTAGCATCATCTCTTCTACAACGTACACCGCTACAAGTCTATTTATTTCCATCTTTACGGTTTTCTGACAGCGTCATTCAAGTCCGGGTTCCTTAGCGTGTCTGTGTTATTCCCACACAGAGTTTACAGCGGACGCCGATATTTTTGTCATGTTTTTCCGCCTTGAACTCAAAGTAATGCCGGTATCTCCAAGAATGAAATGCGCCGTGGTCGTCCTCGCCTTCATGCTCCATGTTGCTCCCGTTATTATTATAGATCTATGTTGCGGCTTGCAATGTTTGATGTGTGTCTGTTTATCACGTCTCAGTGGTCGCACCTCTCATACGTCATTCACGGCAAGACACCAAAGTCAGTAAGAAATAACAGCTGCGACTTCCTGATTTTCACATCCAACACAAATACAGACACATACTGAAGCTGTACACTATGCAAATGTGTATTGAATGACACACAGTATTTCAATTATACACATGGCACAGATATAAACAATGGTAAATGACAAATTAATAGATAACATTAGTTGTTATTGGAAGTACATTTAAAAGGATTTGTTCAAGAAACTTAAATATATCTGGCTTTTCACAAAACTACTAATTGTAAACATTTCAAATATTTATTTCATAAGACCACAAGCATTTGATCACATCACTAAATGTAGTAAATATACTCTTGACCAGAATACAAGCTTAAACGTGTTGCCATTCCTTGATTCATTTAGATTTTGAAAATGACAATACATATATTTATACATTTATTTATTATACATCCATAATAAGACTTTTTGTGCTTTTTATGTCATAATCCAGCCCTGAGCTCCCGTCTCTTACCCTGCACTATAAATCATTCAGCCACTTGCAGGATCTTTGGTTGGGCTGACCTAAATCCTAGTGCTTTTCCTCTCACCTGGTTGGCTGTTTGATAGGACCCCCTCACAGCCTCCCTCTTGGTCCACACTGGTGTAATGAGGCTGTCTGCACCGTTCTACCCATCACTGCGTTACACAGGTTTGGACTCTGCTGAACAGCCAAGCTCATTTGCCTGTGCTCCAAAACCTTGTACTTTTTCAGAGGGCTGTCATGCATAAAGTTACATACTGACCAGCAACATCACGTTTAATTTGAGCATTTGCCATAAGATTAAGAGATCCTTTTTTTGTCCCATTGTGGGAAAATGTCAGTGTTGCATCACAAGTTATAGAACCGTCTGTGTTGTGTCTGAAGTCCGCAGTGTAGAGTGTGAAGAGGGACAGCACAAGGATGGTCCCTTGGGGGTCCCCACTGCAGGTCAGGACCTCAGACACAAAATCCCTGGTTCTCACAAACTGGGTTCTGTCTGTGAGGCAGTCCAGGATCCATGTAGTAATTACAATAATTGATTATAGCAATATTTCGGGGCACCAGTGAATAAATCTCAACTGATAACGTACGTATGACGTCACATTATCTATTATCTGGCACATTTATTGATTCAGTAATCATATGAGTATGAATACTTTTACAAATCAGTGACCTAATTTCTGGAGGTAAATCAGCACAAATATCGCTTTCAGACAAAGATGGTTTTGTAGATTTAATGCAATATATACAATACAGATTAGACATGAAATATGCAAATTGTCAATAATATCATGAAGGAAAAGTTGATTGTAAGACACATGGTTAAAATGCAATGGCTGAGGTGAGATAAGGCTTTGTACTGTACATGAATGGATTAGAAGGCCTAGGCTACCATGTGTTTGTAGCCTTTGTAAGGGACACAGTGTTCTTAGTTTGAATTGTAGGTTTTAGTAAGCCAACACCTGTATGGAGCAGAGCATTCAACCAGGATGTTCGATGGCGATGAATGGAGGCCAGCCCTTGTTCCTGGACCATGTGGCTGCATAAGGTGGCTGAGCCAAGCCCCTCCACGATCCAACGCCTGGGGGCCACAGTCCAGCAAATTCTCCATGTTGAAGCTGGAGGCTATTGAAGAGTTGAGGAAGTCCTTTCAAACCTGGAGCTGAGGTTTGACTGTTGAGTACAGACGGTCTCTTGGCCCTCCAGGGGAAAATGGAGGACCGAGAGCATAGAGGTGATGTTCTCCCCATGCAGCCTTCTTTGGAAGAGAGCTTCAAAATGGAACTGTGAGAGTTTTGTCACTTCTTGGGCCGCCTTATCAGAATCAGAATCAGAATAATTTTTATTGCCACGTAAGTAACAAACAAAGGTTACCACTTGGAAATTGTTTTGGCAGAAGCGTTATCAGAGGTCTTATCAGAGTGGAGAAAGTGCAGCGTACAAAGGAGTCATTTTCATTCTCCCTTCACTTGTATAGCCCTAAATCACAACAGCAGTCATATCAGAGGACTTGACAATACTGTTGAAATCGTCAACACAGATCAGAGAATCAACAGTTAACCCATTTGTGCCCACATTTTTTTCAGAGTGTTTATGTTATTAGTTGTGTGCCCTAGAATGAGGAAAATTATATATATTTTTTTTTCAATTTTGTACCTTGCCTTGAAGAAAATAGCATTTTTAGGGCTGGCAACTATAGTTGCCGGTGGGCTCATAGCTTGTCAATAGGTATAATCAACCCAGAAAGTTTGTGATCAGCCAAACTGATTGTGATTGATTCCTCCTTTATAAAATCTAAAACAACAAACACCTTGAACGGTTTCTTTATTCTAAAATACAAAACAAAAGTTTTCAAAAAGGGAAATTTCCCATTGGCAATCCAAACAAACGGCAAAAAAAAGAGTACAAGAAACAAGTACTTTCTATTGCTTTTCTTTTTCCCAACAGCGAAAAAATAACAAGGACTGATGCCAAGGGTAATTTCAAGAAAGTATAGATTATCCATGATATATAAATGTATTCTACCCTATACACACACAGTATGATACTTGAAGCTCTCCACATGTAGCGGCACAACACATTTCTCACATAACTTGCATCGCTTGTACTTGTACTTGCCACCACTGTTGCAGGGCCAGTGGTTGAGGTTGTCAAACCTGCTGGCATCAGCCATGCCCACTTCGTCTTACTCCAGGCATGTCCAAACTCAGGCTTCTGGGCCACTTTATGTGGCCCTCTGCTGCTAACACAAAGTTGCCATTGAGGCACTTTGATAGTGTCATCCAACTAACTTCAGCTCCACCAATACATTCAGGCTATATCTTCCTGTAAATCTCAGACACTCTGGAATCCAGTCGTTGACTATATTGTTATTCACTTACATTTGTTTTATGATTGTGTGGTCCTCTTACTAAGAGGTTTGGACACCCGTGTCTTACTCCATGACGCTGGAGGAGGGTCTGAGCTACAGCTGTATCAAAATCCTACAGACAAAGGCTTTGAATACCTGTAAATACTTTATTTAGATGTGAAGAGTAATCTAAGAGGTTTAAAATAATCCATTGTACACCATTCTACAATTAAAAATAAGTAAATCATTATTAGGCACTGTTATTAGGTACTGTATATTAGGCATTGTTTTCCTTTCCTTTAGTGACATCATATGTGCCCACCGGCAACTAAAGTTGCCGCGCACAGAAACATGCCCATAACTCAAAAAATATTTATCCCAGGTACAATGTTTTGAGGGAGGGTTACTCTAGAGACTTAAATGATCAAATAATTGTTTCTATGTTTGGGGAAAAAATTATTCAAAATGTATGAAAATGACCATCTTTCTGGGATGATTTGCTTCATCCATGTTTTCAGCAAGCATCAGGAAACATGATTTTTTTAAGTTATGATTTGGTCTAAGTTGTTTACTAGCATATAACCTGTATTAATACCTTTGATTTTGTTTTCTGTTAGTAGAAAATGACAATGATAAACTTTGGCAACCATAGTTGCCGGTGACACAAAAAATATAGAACACTTGTATTGATCCATATGGAGAGACCAATGTCCATGAATGTTGATAAATGACCATACATGTTGTAGTCCATACATGTTAAAGTGTCCTGGATCATCATGCCGTATAGACGCAGGTTGTTGATCAGTCAAGGGCCAATTGCAGCCCGCTGTGTTATTCTATGTGTCCCAATGCCTTGCTAACCCAAAATACCATTGAGTGTAATCCAGTAAACTTCCGCTTCTCCAATTCATCCCTTTATTTATCCATTACTGGTTCAGGGGATGGCAATCAGAGTCACCCTTGCTGATCTTCCTGCAGATGATGGGTCCATACTTTTTGAAGGTATTTCTTTGTGTACACTGGCTTTTGTTTTTAATTAAGGCACAAACATGTGTGTTTGGCTGTGATGTAGCTATTGAGAAAGCTATTCAACTAGCCTCAGCTCTCACAGTTGTGTATGTATAAATGCTCATGCTATACTTCATTTAGCACCTAAAAATAGACCTCTGTGTTGACCATGTTTTATTCATGTACTTGTCTGGTGCACACTGGGGACTTTTGCAAATGTATTCCAATGTGGGTTTGCTGCGAATGGCAAATAAACGGAATCCGAATCTGAATCCATTCTTGTCAAAATAATAGTTTTACAATCCGTGTTTGTCGGATGGACTCATTTCACAGTTTGCAGTTTCATCAGCCGCCCTCTTCGCTATCCCACCCGGAGCTGTACATCTCCATCTGCATCAAGAGGTAATCTTCTCCACGGAGGAGCCCACGCTGTACCAGACCTATCACTTACTCTATTTCATGGGTTGTTTCACACACAAAGCCCACTGTCTTAATTATTCCCTGCACTTCAGTTTCAGTACAACATGAGTGGCAACACATCCACTGACATCACTGGAGTCTCAGGTCAGGAGAGAAAGGTGGGGGTCTATAAAGGTTGTTTTATTCTTACATAAAAGTAACATGCCGGGATCACGATAGAGAAATGTAAAAGAGTTCCTATAATAATACACATGAGACTAAAAACACAGACGTAACTTGTTGAGCGGTTCCTTGCCGTTGCAGGAGGGTCTAAGGACGGTGATGATCTGGGACAGTGGATGTATGTGTTTCCATATTATTTCATTTTCTATGTTTGAACGGTGTGATTCTCTGATTAGTCATCGCCAAATCAGCAACTTTGTAAAGTCCACCTCTGCTGCTGTGGCCTGTGGTCCTTCTTCACTCAGCAGCTACTCAAACTCTGCTGCTGCGACCTAAGGTGATGTTGCACTTTATTACCATTATTAGTAACTTTTAGAATTATGCATTTATTTGTCTGTATGGGTGGATGGGTTTATGCTGCTGGACACCTGAATTTCAATGTGTCTATCTCTATACAAAATATATTGAAACACTAAACCATGCGTCGGATCATGATGCATTCTAGTACTCACAGCTTGTTTTCTGTCTTCTAACTTGTTGTATTTAAAATAAAGCAGACTACTAAAACTTGGAAACTGGTTGAATTTCTCTGTCTGAGAAAAAAAAAAAGTCTAGCATAGCGGCCCCAGGAGCAAAAGTTAAGATTACAAGATTTTGTATTCGTCCCACAGCGAGGAAATTTCACTGTTGCAACACAAGTTACAGAACAGAAGAATGAGGAGCACACAGAATAATAGCTATTCTAATTAAAATAAAATACAATCTCAAACTCTAGCATAAGACACAATTATAAAATGTATTATGGTAAAATCTTTAAAATTTTACCATAATAAAGAAGTATAAAATCTCTAGTGCAACTAGTATGTAGTTGTATGTTTACATCTGTACATTAGCAGCAGTATGTTTACATCTGTACATTAGCAGCAGTACGTTTACATCTGTACATTAGCAGCAGTATGTTTACATCTGTACATTAGCAGTAGTATGTTTACACCAGTAAAATGGCGACGTGAGAGGAGACGTCTGGCACCACTCTCCTTCCAATGATTTTATGAAATCACCTACCGACTCAACGCAATTCGTCAAGCTTTAAATCATGTCCAAACAATCTAAGCGTGGAATCAAAGGCCAAGATGCCTCTGAGGGAACCTCTTTTCTGAGTACTACTCCTATCACCGGCAGTGCCAATGCTAATGCTACCTCTGAAGCTACCCCCTCTGTTTCAATGACTGAAGATCTGCTAAAGAGTATTTCAGCGGCAGTGGCAGAAGAGGGAAAACGCATCCTATTGTCCGTGAATGAATCCTTTGGGAAACTCGAGGCCAAGGTGGATAACATGATGAAGCGTATCGACGATGTCGCTGTAACCACCGCGGCACTTGCTACGAGACAAGCGGAGGCTGAAACGCGTATTTCACACTTGGAGGATGGCATAGCTCCGATTAAAAAGCATCTAGATTCACTGTTGATCGCTAATAAAGAGCTGAGAGACAAAGTAATTGAACTGGAATGTCGTCAAAGGCGCAAAAACATTCGGATACTAAATTTGAAAGAGTCCACTGAGGGAAATGACCTGACTGTGTTTTTTGAGGCGTTCATTCCTAAACTACTGCAGCTACCTGTTACAACTATACCCATTGACCGTGCCCATCGGGGCTTTGGAATACCTGAGGACGGACGCCCGCGCACTGTGGTCTTGAAACTTCAACGCTCCAGAGATGTGGCAATGGTAATGTCAGCGGTGAAGCGCCAGGGGAATCCCCAGCATGAGGGCCGTACTTTGCGGCTCGTACCAGACACTCCACCTGAAGTCCGGGCTGCTAGACGGGCATTCAACACGGTCTGTGCGGAGCTTATTAAACGGGACATCAGGTTTAGAATGGCCTATCCAGCAATCCTGTCCTTCAAGGCTAACGGCGGGCAAAAGTCTTTCAAAGATCCCAACAAGGCTGAAGCATTCCTCTCATCCCTCACGTGACTGGTAAAGTAACTGTACTTGAGTACTATGAGTGCTACACCCTTTGACTCTTGTGATTTTTCAAGCCTGTCAACGCGGGTTACGGGACACATTTTCCCCCAAAGGACAACTACTTTTGGTGTTAAGTCTCTGTACTGGGAGAGTGGAATGCCAGAAATGTTTCGATGGTAGTAATCCAAACTCTTTTGTTTTGTTTAATTATATGTCTATATTTTTTCTTCCTTATTTCACTGGGTGTTTTGATAAAAATGGATATGGTCCTATGCTTGATATGTGGAAGTAAAGTATATAATCTGAAATATGTCATAATAAAATTATGGGAATAATTGACATAAATTGCTGTAGTGAATTTGAGAAATTTGAGCACTACCTTCGTGCCTCTACCAGTATTACCTGTGACTATTATGACGTTGAGCAACTAAAACAAATGAACAACTCTTCATTCTCTTTAATGCACCTAAATATTAGAAGTCTAAAAAAGCATTATGATGAACTTGTTTCGTTACTTGCCAGTACAGGCATTAACTTTGATATAATTGAGTGCTGTGAAACTTGGATGAATGAACAATCATTTGAAGATATGTATAAATTAGATGGTTACTCTGGTCATTTTAGAAACAGACTGGGTAAAATTGGAGGAGGGGTATGCATATATGTAAGTAATCAATATTCTGTAAAGGAACGAAATGATATCATGGTAGAGGATGGTTGCTCTGATTCTTTATTTCTAGAAGTAAAAACAATAAAAGGCTCTATAATTATTGGAGTAGTATATCGACCACCTGATTCCAATTATGAAACATTTAGAGACCACTTCGATAACATGTTAAACTACATAAATATGATGAAGAAAAACTGTATTATCATGGGCGACTTTAACATAGACCTATCTAAAGAAGATTTAATAGGAACTGATTTCCAAAATACCCTCTGCTCCTCATCATTCTATCCCACTATTGATAAATACACCAGAGTTACAGAGAGAAGCAAGACCACTATAGACAATATAATAACAACATCCAAAACACTGGATCCAAGTCAGGTGTAATATATTCTGATATCTCTGATCATTTTCCTGTTGCTCTGTTCACTAACTGGATCAATAGAGTACCAGATTCATGTTCAGAGAGGAAGATAAAAGTTCTAAATAGCAAAACCCTCGTTAATCTCTCCCTACACCTCAAAAACAAAACCTGGGATGAATTTTATAACATTTCAAACCCCAACAAGGCCTATAATTCCTTAATCAATGAAATTAATGATTCCATCAATGTAACCATTCCAGAGAAATCTTTAAAACATAGTAAAAGAGGGCATCCATGGATCACAAATGGAATCTTAAAGTCAATCCGGCAAAAAAATAAACTCTATAAGGAATATAAAAGAAATCCAAATTGCTCTAATAAAGATTGATATACAAAATACAAGAACAAATTAACAAGTTTAATACGAGTCAGTAAAGCTAATTATTTTGCAAAAAGACTTAAATCAATCTCAGGGGATCAGAAGGGGTCTTGGAAGGTGCTGAATGAGGTGCTCGGACGCAACAAAAAAGCACCAGTCCTCCCTGACGCCGGAGCATCAACTGAGTTTAAAAGTAATACCAAGAATGACTCTTTGCCCAATGCTTTTAATGCGTTTTTTTCATCAGTTGGAAGAGAGCTGTCCCAACAAATCTGCCCACCAGGGGGTGTAAATTATAAGGATTTTTTGACAAACAATTACTCTAGCTCCTGCTACCTCAGACCTACCTGCAAAATGGAAGTAACCAATATAATAAATAAAATGAAATGTTCATATACAGCTGGTGCTGATGGCATTTGCAGCAAAATCTTGAAAGCCATTGTGAATGAAATAGCTGAACCAGTGACTCATATAATTAATCTATCTTTACAACAAGGCATTGTCCCTGAACAAACTAAGGTGGCGAAAATAATACCTATATATAAGTCAGGGGACAAAAATGACATACACAACTACAGACCCATATCTATTCTGCCCCCCCTGTCCAAAATTTTGGAACGAGTAGTTTATGATAGATTACTAGATTATTTAAACAAACACAACACACTGGATCCTTCACAATATGGCTTCAGGAAAAGCAGCAGCACGTATATGGCCATATTAGATCTAAGTTTGTGTAAGCCCTCAGTCGTACAGGGATTAGTCAAAGCAAAGGAAGGTTTCTCACCCATCATCTGTACTTCTTAGCAAGTTTTCCCGACGTTTCGTCCTCAACCTGGGGACTTCTTCAGGGAATGAATTCTCGGACCGCGCGTTGGAGATTTATAACCTATGGGTGTGGTAAGCCACACCCTAATCCTGATACTAACTCGTAAACAATCTACGGTCTGCTTGATGTAGAAGGGAGCAGGTCTAACGACCCTGCTGAGGCTAACGACCCTAACTCCTTAGCATGTCACAGACCGTCTGCTGGGATGCTCACGTGGAGTGCAGGTTTCACCCTTCCTAACTCATTAGCATGTCACTGACCTTGTCCCAAGTTAGGGCGTTGTTTTTAGGATGTCGTCATAGATGCGAGGCAAAACAAATCTTAACCCTCCTCCTCTGTTAAGAGAAGGTTTTTGTTTCCTCACAAAAATGGCTTCTTTCACCCCTCTCTCAAACCAATTCTTCTCCCGAGCCAGAATTTTAACCTCTGTGTCATCCACCGTGTGGTTGGAGGCCTTGAGGTGGAGATGAACAGCCGACTGTGGCCCACTAGAGTTTTCTCTACGATGTTGGTAAAGTCGTTTTCTGTAGAGTTTGTTTGGTTTCTCCAATATAGTGGTCAGTGCACTCCTCTTCACTACATTTAATTGAATACACCACATTGCTCTGTTTGTGTCTGGGTGTTTTGTCTTTGGGATGCACTAATTTCTGTCTTAACGTGTTGAAAGGTTTGAAATACACAGGGATTTTGTGTTGCCTAAAGATTCTTTGTAGTTTCTCTGAAACTCCCGCCACATACGGTAAGGACACCCCTCTCCTCCTACTTTCTTCTGTCTGTAGGACTGTGTCTCTGGCCTTTCTCGTCCTTTGGGCTTTAGTAAAAGACCACTTGGGGTAGCCACATCTGGAAAGTGCTCTCTGAACATGTTTGGTTTCTCTGTTCTTTCCCTCCGAGCTTGTGGGGACCTGGTGGGCTCGGTGTTGAAGCGTTCTAATGACCCCGAGTTTATGTTGTAGCGGATGATTTGAATCAAAGGCCAGGTACTGGTCAGTGTGAGTGGACTTTCTGAAGACCTCAGTCTCTAATTGTCCGTTCTCCAGTATGATGACCTTACAATCTAGAAAGGCGAGTTCACTCTCCTTAGCATCCTCGCGTTATAAATCTCCAACGCGCGGTCCGAGAATTCATTCCCTGAAGAAGTCCCCAGGTTGAGGACGAAACGTCGGGAAAACTTGCTAAGAAGTACAGATGATGGGTGAGAAACCTTCCTTTGCATATTAGATCTAGTTGAAAAAAATCAACAATGCTCTTGAGGGTAGAGACATTGGTGTTGGGGTTTTTCTCGACCTTTCCAAAGCATTTGACTCGATTGACTTTCAAGTCTTACTTGGTAAACTCTCTCACTATGGCGTCCGGGGTGTAGCTCTCCAGTGGTTTAGGGACTATGTCTATGGTAGACAACAGTACGTGAACATAGATGGGTCTGACTCTCAACTGGAAAACATAACATTTGGTGTTCCCCAGGGATCTATACTAGGGCCCCTATTATTTATTATCTACATTAATGATTTTGGAAATTCTTGTGATATTCATCGAATACTTTTTGCAGATGACACAAATTTGTTTATGTCGCATAAACGCATCGATCACCTTGAAAACTCCCTAAATGAGCAACTCATCAAAGTAAATAACTGGTTCAGATGCAATAAATTGTCACTTAATCTCAACAAGACTTCTTATATGATCTTTCACTCAAATAGTCATTTGTACCACGACCCAAATATTAATATAACCATTGATAGTAAAACCATTAATAAAGTTGAAGTTATAAAATTCTTAGGAATCCATATAGATCAATTTACAAATTTTAAAAAGCATCTTGATGAGCTTGTTAAAAAATTGTCAAAAATTGTAGGTTTATTGTTTAAAGTGAGACAGTTTCTTCCCTTAGAAGCTTTACTGTCCTTGTATAGATCTCTGTTCGAGCCTCATTTGAATTACTGTAATATCATATGGAATAATACCTACCCCACGTACATGTCTAAACTTCAAATATTACAAAAGAAAGCCATAAGAGCACTTTCTTGGTCCTTGGGTCATGCTCCCACAGATGTTCTCTTCCATAGATACGGTCTATTGAAGTTGCCTGAAGTTAATCTCTACCATAATGCGTGCACAATGTATAGTGTGGTTAACAAGTTAAATGTTCGATTGTGTGAACTCATTCCATTATATTTACCATCACACCAACATAATACTAGGAACAAACTGCTGCCTAAAGGGAAATACAGAAAATTAAAATGCACAAGTTTTAGTATTTGCCACAAAGGCCCAACTACATGGAATGAGTTGGATAGTAACCTAAAACAATGTGCCACATTATCCAAATTTAAGAGGGAACTGAAGGCTCATCTACTGGGGAGGTATGTGACAGCATGAAAGCGTTGAAGTACAAAGAGTCTTGAACCACTCTCTACCTTGTATCTGTTTGAGGCGAGAGGTAGATCTCTCTTTCACAGCCATGATCTCAGGGCTGGCAGAAGTTACCCTACAGTAAACTCCAGCTGCAAACACTTACAACTATATATTAGGAATACATTAAATATTATTCTTATCATTACTATAAAATTATTATTGGTAGTGGAGATGAGCATTCAGCAGCTTCGCCTGCCAAAGTGTTCTGTACTTCCTTGAAGTGTGGTGAAGATGTTATTATTTCTTATTCTTTATTTATCTATTATTGTTATTGATTTAGGATTATTATCTTTACTGTCATTATTATTATTATTATTACTTATGTATTCTGGGAGCACTAGTTACTTTTTATTATTATTACTATTATGTATTATTTTTATTTTTATTATTATTTATATTATGATGATTGTATGTTTGACTGTAGGTTTGTGACTGTGGTGGTGGTGGTGGTGGTGGTGTGATGGACCCCTAATGTAAAAGCTTCTGCTTCTGGGAGTTCCATTTTCACAATGTAACACATGTACTTTTAGGGACTGTGTGAATTGTGAATAAACTAAACTTTGTGAATAAACTACATCTGTACATTAGCAGTAGTATGTTTACGTCCGTACATTAGCAGAATGAGACTCCGGGACACAGTGACTCAGTAAAGTGACAGTGGCGCATGTGGCTCTATATTACACATTCTGATATTGTTAGGATATTGCGCCGAGGCATGACATGTGCGATCAGGTTCGGCAGTGTTCATTAGTCCTCATTGTTCATGATCCAGCAGTAAACACCACACACTGCGCTGCATTGCTGGTCTTTTCCACACTGTTTTTACACCCAACTTAACTTTTTTATCACCTTTTTACTTTAAACGTCTCGTCTAGGGCCACTTCCACTCCTTGCGCTCAATTGTCAAGCTTTCACAGCCCACCTCTGAAACCCGTCTCTGAAGGTTTTTAGCTGTCGAAAAGTGATTGCTTTCCAATGCCATTGCTCTCCCCATTGCTCTTCCACCTTGGCCTTTCTCACTAAACACCACATTGAGCTGTGCGGGTGGCCATAATGTCTGCTCTGCTTGCCTGAGCTCCAAAATGCCATTTCAATGACTGCCTGAAAGCTCTGAAAGCATTTTGTCTTGTGGATAAAGTGCCCACATTCCCCCAACAAAAGGACAAAGAGAAATTGTCCTGATGAAATGACAGATTTTTATAATATGGTAAATATTATAAATAGAATGTTTAAAAAAATAAAAATAAACCCATTAACAAATACAATAAAGACAATTAAAGTAGATAAAAACACAATCAAATATCAATTGTATACACTTAAATAAAAGTAAAAATAATAAAAGAGTAAAAGTAATAAAAGACAGAGGACCACACAGTGTTAAAAGCTAGATAATAAAAGTGGCTAATAAGTAAACTAAATAAGAAAACGTTTTAAAATGATCAAAATTAAAAGACTCAAGAGGACAGTGATGGTTCAGGACATATAAGAACATCTACAGACATTGGTAATTCCCCTAGGCTAATGCCTTCTTTGTGTTCATTATTGTTATTTTTCTTGCGTTTGAATCTCTAATCTGTTTTTTATTCTTTGAAACGACTTGATTGAATTAATTTGACAAAAATATATATATATATATATATATATATATATATATTTGTTTTGCTGTGGTTGTCTCTTCAGAGCCCTGGCTGTGACTCGGTGTGTTTGTCTCCAATACCATTAGTTTGGAACATTTTAGGTAAAGCACCAACACATGCCAAGGAGAAAGCCTTTTATTATGGTAAATACCATAAAAGGTTTGTTGACATCCCTGGCATCACAGGAACTGCCCAAACAAGCCACTGAGTTATCATACACTTGTACAATAGAATTAAACCAGGGATTCTGCAATAACTTCAGCTTAAGCAGCGACCCTCCTCCTCCCCATCATTGGAGGAGGAGGACCTTTTTTCCCCCTACATATGCCTCTCTTATATTCTCTCTGTCTATCCAAATTAAATGTGTGTTTTTTATTATTTTATTTTGGTTCATTTACATTTGACATCCAACCACAATTAACTTGAAGCGATAGATAGCAATATAATCCTACTATAAGCAGTTGTTGCACATGTCATTGTCACATTGAGAAACACGTCATTACAGCTAATTTCAATGCAAATTACATTTTTCCTGGAAGCCCTTATCCCGACACGGCGGAGACAAGTCACACAGCTCCAGCAGCTACATATGGCACCAGGTAAGGTCCATTATTCCATTACGTTTAAATTCACAGACCACATCCATTAGGAGGGAAAGCAGTCTACCTTTGTTACATGTGCAGATTCTGATGTGAATGAAAAAACGCAGCTGGCACAAGGATGGTAATCACTGTAATTCAAAAGTCGACTTTCCGTCAAAGTCATTGATTTTTGAGCAAAAGCAGGTGATAATGGATACTTACAGTACTTACAGTTCGGGGCTGTATTCCTTAAGATTGTTAGTGCTAAAAGTTGCTCTTAGTGGCCAAATTCTAAGAATATTCTTAGAATCTTGAAGTACTCTTTGAATTTCTACTAAAAGTGAAGAGAAGATCCAAGTTAAGAAAAAAGCTATTCCTAAAGAATCCTGGCTATCATCATCACCATCACCATATATTATACAATACAATACAATACAATTTATTTTTGTATAGCCCTAGGTCACAACAGAAGTCATCTCAGAGGACTTAACAAAACCATTGAAATCACCAACACAGGTCAGAGAATCAACAGTTAAAACACATGAAGAATATAAAGCACACACAGAAGAAAATGTCCATACATGTTGTAGAATGCTAAAGTGTCCTGATCATCACCAATCCTTTCTGTTGGACACTAACTGTCCAACAAGACCCTCCTGCATCGACAAGGAAAAACTCTTAAAAAGCCCAGTGGGAAAAAGTGAGAAACCTTGGGGAGAACTAGGGAAACCCACAGGGAGGGAAACCCATATGAGAAAGGGATCCGCTCCTCCGGACGGACAAGCTAATGATCTAGGACCTAAGCTAGCTACAGAACGTGGACCAGTGGCCAGTGACCACTGGAATATATTATTATTCATAATAATAATTGTCTCTATCATGTATATTGTATATAATAAATAAATAGATATTATATAAAATATAAATATATAGAATATATTGAGTGCTAATGTTATACGAGAGTATCGCCATTTGAATCATATTTGATACATGAATTTCTGAGCTCCCTCCATAATCAGTGTGATTTTTTTTCCTAAAAAAAACAGTTGTATACAATTAGACACTTGAAATGCACATGTCCATCCACCAGAGGCCAGTAATTTTGGCTCTAAAGTGACGCGAGTGAGACGTCAACACACACTCATTTGACCCACATGTTTTTTTTTTTTTTATCACAACATAATTTCAAATTGAAACTTTTTAAGGTGAGAAAAACTAAAACAAATTTTTTACTGATACTTCAAGGGCAATGTTTAGAGGATTCATGCAATGTAAAACTTTAAAACATTTTCAAATTAATTTATAGTAAAGCCATGTTGAAATTGTCTGTATCAAATTCAGTACACAAGTGAGGGAAGGATGGAGCGTGAGATTGACAGGTGGATCGGTGCAGCGTACGTAGTGATGCGGTCGCTGTATCGGACCACTGTGGTAAAGAGGGAGCTGAGCCGAAAGGCAAAGCTCTCGATTTACCGGTCAATCTTCATTCCCTCCCAGAGTGTCCCGGGGAAGACCCAGGACACACTGGAGGGACTATGTCTCTCAGCTGGCCTGGGAATGCCTTGGGGTCCCTCCGGACGAGTTGGAGGAAGTGTGTGTGGATAGGGAAGTCTGGGCGTCTCTGCTTAGACTGCTGCCCCCGTGACCCGGCAACGGATGAAGCGGAAGAAAACGAACGAACGAACGAAATTCAATACAGCGGGTATTTACGGTAATTTATTTTTCACTATGTTTTTTATTTCTTCATTATATTTCAAGACTTATGCATCAAACAAAGCGACACCCAGTTTGTTTTCTCATATATATATTTTTTTTTAAATTAGGTTTAACTATATAATCCAGGTTTATCTGTGGTGAATATTTTTTAGTTGTGACAATTGAAGTATGTCAGTCGTCATAAATTATGACTACAATACAACAAAATGCTTTTAAGAGGATTAGTTGATAAACGATGTATTTTTTCAGATGGAAAAAAAAGAATACAGCATTGAGGATGTTGTGAAGATGATCATTACGCATTTGGGTAAAATGAAGGAATACATTTTTATAAACATAAATACTTTTTTTCTGATAGAAAACAACAATATGGTATGTGGATGGTTCTGTTCATACTTGCGAACAAATACCCGATGTATCAAAAGTGATACAAATCAATAGTCATATTTCCAGATTTAAATTTTATTTTTTGATTTATATTTATGTTACAGGGCTCAGTAATCTCACCAGTCTCCAAATATAAGAATTTTCTGGCAATTATTTCATGGACCGAGCTTTATAGGGTTAAATATGATAACTGGTGCTGGTGTGGTGTATAAGTATAACTTACTATTCACAGCATTCATTTTACATTGATAAATCTGACTTTCTATCTTTTCTGACTATTATTTACAATAACACAGTCTCCCAAAGATTAGATCCCATGATTGAGTTTGTCCATTTTAGCGTCCTTATTTTGCCCATTATCACCAAATGTATTCTCTAACTTTTAGGATCAACCAATCACAGCGTTTGAAACTATAACTCATACCTAGCAACGGGGTCGGCCACGCCTCCTCGCTAAGATAGGAGTTTTTGTCCATTCCTTGCTCAGAGTTCACTGAGAATTTTCTGGAATAACTTTTAAGCTAAGACTCCCAGCTAGGAGTTTTTAGGTTAAGTTAGAAGCTCATATATTCTTAATAGTCTACTCAATAAATTTGTGATAGAAATTACATGGATTTCAAAACCAGTATATTTTTTCAGGGTTTGAAAGTTAGGTAGCACAACTTCACTGAAAAATGGGTAAATGATAAACCTTACCACCACTATTAGGGAGGGCTCTGAGAAAGTTATTCCAAGGTTACAAATGAACAGGAACATACATCTTTTGACAAATTGACCATCCCTGTGTGACTCCAGAGAATCCTCTTGCACCAATATGTCCCAATTTAATACACTACATCCTGTTCTCACTGCTGTTAGCCCTCCTGCGGTTTCACAATTGGGATTGAAGATTTGTTTTAATAAAAGACAACCTAAGGTAATTTGACTTCTGGAGGGATCAGGTACCTATAGTGACACAAAAGATATGAAGTATTGTCATCCTGCTGCCACGACCAGGTTTGACATTGGTAGTGTGAGTATTAGTATTAGTTATTAGTTGTAATTGGTCAAAAATTCTGACCGCAGCTTCTTCTCAATGTAGGATATCCACCCGCTTTACTTCTTGTGGCTTTATTTTTTAACACTAACTTTTATTTGTATGCCGCCTCAGTGGGATAATTTCAATTCAGTGTTGCATCAGACCTGTGGGAATGAGGAACACACAATACAAGAATATAGCAAAACTCTAAACTTTATTACTAAAATCTCCATCTTTAGTTTTGGGTTTGTAACATTCAATGGAGGAGCAATAACATTTCTACGGGGGCCACCCAAGAGCAACTTCACAGCTTCCATTAAGCCAATTCTGAATATGAAATGTCACCTTTTAATTAATGCATCAACATGTTTTTTTGAGTTGTACTGGCACTTCAGGCAAGAAGAAGCTCTTGACACTAGCAAGAGCCATGGAATTACCTCTTAATAGCATTTCTGACAACTTACAGTATGGACTCGTAAAACAGCCCGAAGATCCAAGCAGGCGAGTTAGCATGTGAGATGCTGAGGATCCAGGCAGCAATTCCCCAGGGGCCTGTCCCATTAACCTGAGCAATCACGAAGGAATCTGCACCGGCGCTAATGTGCATTTAGCTTAGGGCGTGTTCAAATAAACATGACGCTACTGCTATATTTGTCTCTTTGAAGCGATAAGGGAAACAAGTAAAGTCAATAAGTAAGCAGTGTGTTGACAGAACGCAGGAGTAGGCTGGAGACTCTATGTTACAGTACATGTCACATCAAAGTACATTTGTAATATTATGCGTTTATTTACAGGCAGTTGGAATAATACCTTTTATGGTTTCTTTAACTATTTGGTGGATCACTTTTTGAAGCATGTTTGGAAGAAAAAACAAATCTTTGTGGCGTATCTCTAAAGGCCTATAATTAAGGGGTTCAAAAAATGATTGTGTTACTACAGTTACAGTTAGGTGCAGTAAGCGATTTTGTTAGCTTAGCCGTAGCACCAACTCGCCTCTTCACCAAACCAAACATCCAACATATTATTTTCTTTGTCACAACAGAGAGAGTGTGCGGGAAACGTGAAATTGGCATTTTCTGTACTGCTTTTTAGGTTAATAAAAAAGGCAATACAAGCAAACAGTATACAGTCATAGATATACCGAAAGTAAACAGAGAAACAGCATAGAGTATTTACATGAACAAATTTACAAAATATTTAAAAAAGCAATTGCACACAGCACGCCTATTCACTTTTTAGTAGTATTAAAATGATAATTCAAGGGACATAAAGAATAGATACAAATGTGTGACTAATTTGCGATTAATCGCGAGTTAACTATGAAATTCATGCGATTAATCGCGATTAAATATTTTAATCGTTGGACAGCACTAATTTATATAAAGCATTTTATAGACCAATGTCACCCAAAGCGCTTCACAATGTTCAGAGTTCACATATTGTTCCATTCTCTCCACACACGGTGATGACGGAAGCGAGACGTCAAACACTCTGGCACATCAAAGCCCCAAATCAACACCATCCATTTGCTCTTACATATTAGAAAGAAAAACACATGGCTTTGTTCAAGGAGTGAACATTAAAGGGATAAAGACATGTGTGATATATTGATCCAAGGCATTACAGCATTAGAAGGAACTTTTTATGGGCATATATAGAATAGTATAATCTTGCAGAAAAAAAAAGATCCCTTAGGTCTGCCACACGGCCATTTTGTGCAATCAATAAACTAATCTGACATGTGTCTAATTTAGAGGGTATCAAATGTTGCATGGTGATGGTGATGAGAGGGGGTAAGTAAATAAGTATTGTTTATTTATATATCCTTTTTTTGCAGACCAAGATCACCCAAAGCACTTTACAATGTTCAGAGTTCAGATATTGTTCCAATCACTCCACATAGGTTGATGATGGAAGTGAGATGCCAAACACACTGGCGCATTAAAGCCCCCAACCAACACCATTCTTTGACTCACTCATTTACATTCATACCTATTGTGCATATTTTAAGTAGTAGGGGAAACCGTAGCACCTGAAGGAAACCTACGCAGACACAGTGGTTTCACCACCCGCCCCGTGCACTGAGGGCCAGTTTCAGCTCATGGTGCCTAAGACCTGACTTAAAACCCTGGGGAACAGGGCCTTCTCTGTGGCTGGACCAAAGCTGTGGAACGCTCTCAAACCTCAGGTTAAGGTTTAAGGTGATCCCTGGAAGGCCATCTCCTCCACCTCCGTCCCCCCAGCATCCTGTGGTGGTTCCAGAAAGTGTGGCTGTCTGACCAGAGGAAATGGGTGGAGGATATAACAGGATTACTATTGCAACAACAAATCATCAGTAGGGTAAAACTAACCTGTCTCACGACGGTCTAAACCCAGCTCACAATCCCTAATAGTGGATGAACAATCCAACGCTTGGTGAATTCTGCTTCGCAATGATGGGAAGAGCCGACATTGACGAATAAAATCATTTATCTATAAAATGTTGTTATTTCTTGGCTGTGGACAGTCAACTTAACAAACAAGTCTTTTAATGGCTATTAAGTTTGACACTCAGAAAATGTCAACATAGATATCTCAACTGTCTTCAGCTTATTTTCATCTAGTCAGTATAGTGTAGCTGCAGAATGCAAGGCCAAAGCTAAATTCCACCTCTCCTCCATCATCCCTCTCTGATCCGTCCTGCCCTGGCTGTGCCCCTGCTCAATCCGTGCCAATATTACTCTCTTTCCTTCCCGAGACCTGCCGCTCAGCATTCTCACACTGCAGTTGGAGGGCGCCAGGTTACACTAAAACCTGCCTTTCACACACCGGGGCAATTCAGGGACACACACTTTTATTTCAAACTAGATCCCCTTGGATATTGTCTCCTGCCGCGCAGAGAGGGTGGTTTTAAAAGTGACAGATAAGCTGAAGAGTAGAGACATAATCTGGTAACGGCAGGAGATCCAAATCAGCTTTTCTTGGTGATTTAACACAACCTGGACCGACACACATCCGAGGATATGATGATGCAGGCAATAGGCTCCAAGGACCTCTGCCAGGGTGAAGGGAGAGAAACTCTGACTGGATAAGCTAAAATAAAAAGTCCCCTTCTAAATCTAAGAGGACATCACAGGGGTATTCAACCAATGGTTATTTATAGAAACCAGCAAGGGGGGAGTGCATCGATGAGTCCTCTTGGGTAAGGAACCAGGTGTTTGTCAAAGACAGAAATGGAACATGTTGGAGACAGAAGGAGCCCCTGTGTAGACATACAGTGTGAAGAAATGAAGGCAGTAAGAGGGTCTGAGGCACTCTAAGATAAAAGTCCTTTAACTCAATGGGAGGAAAAAGATGGTCACTTATAGTCATAATAGGGCTATTGAATATTTGTTATCATTAATCGTGTTAAAAAAAATAACGCTTTTGGCGCATGGACGGAATGACCCCCCCCATGCATCCCATAATAACACTCAAAAGTTCCTCGGACACATGCATGTGAGACATGGATCTATTAAGTGTAAGATGGTGACAGAGCAGGTAGGCATTAGTCGCCAATAGCACTAGGGATGTAAATCAGTGACCGTTTAACGGGTGGTTGACCGTCACAGCGTTAACCGGTCACAGCTGTCTGTTAAAAAAGTTATAATGCTATTATAAGCCCTATTCGCACTGTGTGACGGAGCGGGTCTGTCTCTAGCTGTGTGTGCCCCGCTGTCTCGTCTCTGATCCTGTAGAACGCATAGCTGCAATTCGCTGTTATTTCAAAGAACGTGGACTATTTTAAACTGTGCGGTTAACCGGTTTCAACCGGTTAATGAGACTCGGTGGTCAGTCGAGAAAGTTCATCGTTTTTTGCATCTCTAATTAGCACAACTTCTTATAAGCTGTACAACAATCACTGATGAAATGGTACCAAAGCAATGCACTGCTAAGAAAATATACAGTACAATAACTGAAAGATTACCGGTAGTTTTGCGTCCAAAGGTAGTCCGAGGCGGTCCACACTTACAGTCTATGGCCCGCTCCCGCAGGTTTCTCCAGAGGATATGATGCAAGCTAGCTATGTTCACCCGGGCTCAATTAATTCTTTGATCATTTTTTCACTTTAGTTCCCTCTTCTCCTTCTCACTTTTGGGTCTTTTGGGCTGTTTTGCTGTGTCTGCAGTTACAGCCAGAGGATATAGCCACTTTCTGCTGCCATGCTGTTCTGTTTACCTGCAGACGCTAGAGGACGTTGCCTGTTCGTAACAGCCCCCGCTGCCCCTCGGTGGAGGAGAACGAGCGTCACGCAAAGTTTCTACTCAGCACTTTGCCTGAATTCATACACAAGCTGTATCAATGAGTTACATTTTCCAATTAAAGTAGTGGTTTAAATTCAACTTTTAATACAACTTAGAAGAAATACTGTCTTCTACATAAAGACAGAATGTTAACAATGTTAATGCCGTTTTATGTGGATTTGTTGTTATAATAAACAAATACAGTACACTATGTTGTCATTTATTCCATTCAAACAATAATTTACAGAAAAATATGGCATAATTTTTCAGATAGTACGAAATGCGATTCATTACGAATAATACATTTTTAAGCTGTAATTAACTCGATTAAAAATTGTAATTGTTTGAACGCCCTAATTTATAATTGTACGGCACTCACAAGATACCAGCAAGGTTCTATATGTCTAAAAGGTTTGATGTAAATATCTAATATAGTTTTCTGCTACTTATTTGGCCCATTTAATGCATTTCCCCGTGCATTCTATTAATAGTAGCCAATATTTTGTATTAATCCTGGACTGAAAACTACTGTTTATTTACATATTTAGAATAGTTTACAAAATAAGCGTAACTTGGGGAAAGGTGGTTTTTTGGGGGCGTGGGGCAAATGTATACATGTGTGTAATTGTATGATTATGCCCAAATTGCTCTTGTATGAGAGGTCAGTCAACAAGTGGAAAAATACATTCTGGCAATTTCAATGGTGAGCATTCGAAAATTTGGTTTGGCAGGAGCCCCAAGTGCTTTGGAATTGCATAACAAGATAGGAATCATGAAACGTTTAATTAATCATAGAATTACATAGACCACGACAAGACATAATATAATAACACATTATACATTTGTGAGTATAGCCTATATATTATTAGGACAAATGTTCTGTTCTTCTCTATCACATGAACACAAAGTTTTAATATACAAAATGCATATATTGCTTCGTCAGTAATCTGTGGGACAAAACGACCAACCAAACCTGTCTCAGAGATGTCCATACTGGTATCAGAGGAGCGTGGTGCACACACAGGACATTTGAATGACAGTTAACTATTCCGCCCGTGACAGCGTGTTAGTCTGCGCGCTGATTTGTGCAGTCAAATTGTACTCTTGTCACAATGGCTGTCAGCGCACAGGCAGAGTGAATGACCAGAGCGTGCGCTGGGCCGAGCTATTGTAGAGCGGCAGGTATAATTGGTATTTCGGCACAGGCTGGAAAGACACGCCACCAGGTGAAGAAAAACAGGTTTGTGTACAGAGTAAAAGCAAGTTTGTTTAAGGGTGTTGCAGATAAAGTATGCTGTTTTAATCCCCTGACAGCAAAGGTTTAGACTGTATTTGTACTAAGGGAAAGTAATCAGATAGAGCAAAGAACACAATCATCTCTAAAACGAATTACATATAAAACGTGTGATTTTTGTATTTGCTTGTTCTTCCCCTTTTCACACATTAATAGTTCTCTAGAATTGTATTTACCACATTTAACATGAGCAGAGGACTTAGTCTTCACACAGAAAAACATTTTCAGGCTTAATTTCACTTTACTTACCAATTTACACCAAATAGGTAAGTAATCTTTATTTATATAGCGCCAGTGTCACAAAGCGCTTTACAGTTGTTGTTGCTGTTTGATTTTGTTTTTTGGGGTGTTTTTTTTTGGCATTAGTCACTCACTCCACACAGAGATGGGAGTGAGGTCACCTACAGGAGGCGCCAGACCTATTGTTCATGTTTTTAGTGGTAGGGGAAACCAAAGCACCCGCAGGAAACCGAAGCAGACAAGAGGAGAACATGCAAACTCCACTATGAAAGGCCCTGTTCCAACTTGGATTCTAACCCAGGATCTTCTAACTAAGAAGCGAGAGTGCTATCCACTCAGTCGCCGTGCTGCCCAAGTATTCTTACATGTATACGTAAAGTAAAGTTGGCAATAGTCTCGCATAGAAAGCATTGATTTTAGCCCAGAGGCTCTTTCTATGTTTTTTTTCTGTCTTCGTTGAGGTGATAAGCCTGGATACGAGACTTTGACGTGTAACTCCTGCCTGTTCATTGCCCAGAGTCCTATTATATGTGATGACTGCTGTCGTTGTGTCCTTGGGCAAGACACTTAACCCCACTTTGCCTGAAGCCCCCGCTGGAAGATCAAGGCTCTTGTGGACTCACCACCTGCAAGAGGATCATTGAGGGGCTGGTGCTCTGTGTACTGGGTGCAGCTCTGACTGCCACCCCCCCGACCCAGAAATGGATAAAGGGGAAGAAAATGGATGGATGGATGAATATAGACTAGATCAGAAGGATCCTCTTTTCCTTCACATTGACCCATTTCTGTGCACAGCCTCGCTCTCTC
This sequence comes from Knipowitschia caucasica, assembly GCA_964034765.1. NCBI lineage: Eukaryota > Metazoa > Chordata > Actinopteri > Gobiiformes > Gobiidae > Knipowitschia > Knipowitschia caucasica. The sequence continues at coordinate 13,612,000 of OZ035825.1, read as the reverse complement.
TCCTCTGCACGCCTGCAGCCTGCGTTCTGGTGCACACAGAGGTAAAGTGAAGGTCAGACCTGAATGAAATGCATCTTCAAAATCCTCAGATAAATAAAGAGGTTAGGTGATCAAATCCGCTGAAATGAACTGAATGGGGGAACGCGAAAATGTAAGTAAGTAATCTTTCGCCTTTCACAGACCAGAGTTACAAAGCGCTTTACAATTGTGTTCTCCCACTCCACACAGAGAGCGGGGTCACCATGCAGTACAGGAGGAGCATGCCAGACCTAATGCACATGATTTTAATGGTAGGGGACACCGGAGCACCCAGAGAAAACCTACGTAGACACGGGGGAAAAATATGCAAACTCCACTATGAAAAGTCCTGTTCCAACCGGGGTTCAAACCGAGGACCTTCTTGCTGAGAAGTGAAAGTGCTATACTGTTCCGCCCGATTTACGCTCAGGACCCCAAGATGGCTAGCATTGGCTCTGGTTGTTCTACCCATTTTGGTCAAGTATATCCAAAATGATCTATTGTAAGGCCAAACAAATGTTTATTTTCTTGTCTCATGTGAAGAAAACTATAATTAGCAGGCCAGACTTCTGTAAAATCAAGCAAGTCAGTGTTCATATGTGTTCCATTATCCTCACATCCATTTCCTCATTTTACCTGCACTCTCTGAAGCTTGTCATATATGATAAACATTTCTTTTACTCCACATTCAGCGAACTGACCTTTTCTTGTTATATGTAGTTGGGGAAATTTTTTTTTTTCCATTTTTTACTCTCTCAAGAACACATTTGGCCATTAACATGGAAATGTCAAAAGTGGTATCCCAGAATGCCACATCTTTCTACGCACACAGACTGTATCTAAGGCGGGTGAATGGGATCGTTCACTTTCAACTTTTTCAAGAACGATTGTAAGAGGCGATTTGCATTGTTTTAGTTAACCGTGGCGCAGTGGTGGCAAAGCAGTGCTGACAAAACACTGCACCAAAAGACCCATTCCAAATGAAGATAAAAAAGGCTTTTATTCACAGATGAGTAAAGAAGACAGAAAGTGCAAACTAAGAGAGAAGTTTGCTGGAAAACTTCAAGTTGGATTTTTAGATTCAGATTAATTTTATTTGCCATTTTCTGTAACACCACATTGGGACAGATTAGCAGTCATAAGACAAGTACATAATCGAACAGTTAAAAAAAAAGTTAAAAGTACAAGAGTAAAACAAGCAAAGAAAAGTGCAGGAAACTATTGACACTGTGAATTTGATCAAGCAAAATAGTTTTAATACAAGTACAAGATTATTTAAAGTGTTTCAACTGATAACAGCTTGTGGAAAGATGCTGTTAGCAAAACGAGATGTCCTGCCTCCATTTTGCCAAGTACCTGTCATTAATCGGGGTCCATTATCTGGAAAATAATGCGCAACACAGATATATAAAAATATATATTAAACAAATGCAAGATCAGTTTACTTGAAAGCCTGTATGAGCAGTTATGTGACATTAACTCTTCGTCCATCAAAACATCATTATGCAAATAGCCAGTCACAGTAAAAAAACACAACACCATGATGGGTGCACTAACCACGCTCCTACACGCTTTACGCACAGCAACAAAAAACAGCATCTTACCTTATGTCAAAATAGACCAAATAGGCATCAGCTGCACTTTTTTTAGGGTCTTCCACGGTTTCCAGGCAGAAGAGAGGGATGTCCTGCCTTTATCTAGCTTCTGATGAATTGGTTTGGCTCGAATTTGTCAGGTGGAGGTCCATTTGAGTCCACAAACAGAAGTGAAGACAGGCTGTCTTTATCCTTCATCCTGACATCTGTGTTGTTGACAACGGAAAAGCCTCTCTCGCACTTGCTTGAAATGGGACAATATGTGCGTCTGGCGGTCAACAGCCTTTCCAATGCTTTCCCCAGTCCCGTTTAGTTTCTAGTCTCAAAATTGCTCCACAGCCTTCCTAGATGGTTCTCCAGCACTTCGCAAAGCTGTTCACTTCTGCTTTGCCATGCCAAAAATGCCTGTCAAGTGCTCTGAGCGTTAGGACCAAACTGTGATGGTTAGTTTGATGGCAAGATTTGAGTCACATACACCAGGAGCCGCATCAGTTCAGTTGCATTGTCGGGACACTCAGCCATGGATTCAGCCTCACCTGGTTCTTGCCCTGGTGGGAGTCCTTCTGCTGTAGCTTGGCTTACCGCACCAGCAGATTCATCTAATGCCACTTTTATGATGTGACTAATCCAAAATGTGTGAGTGACACTGTCTGTAGCTTTCACTTGTTGCCATTTTTGAACAATATTGTGTTACGCTGGTTACATTTGGCGTGCATGGCTAATTTGCATACAGTTCAGTTCAAGCTCTACTTGTGAATGATAAGTAAATATTACTTATTAATATTACATGGCTCCTCACAGCAGCAGTAGAGCGCTGCGGGTCGGGGTCCGCTCCGCCCTGTCGGTACTTGTTTTCCGATAATGACCTGCGTACTATATTTTACAGATACAGACCATTATACCGACCTTGGTCTGTAAAATGCGCTATATAAATAAACATTACTTACTTACTTACTTAATATCAGAAATACTGGTTTTATTAGTGACAATTATACATTTTAGTATTTAATTAAATATCTATATATTTTCATTATTATTTATTCTTTGAGACGCCCCAGAAACGTTCAGGGGATCTGATTGCGTAATCTGGGACGGGTTGGACCCCCACCGTATTTCGCACATGTGGCTTGCACTAGAATACACAGTACTTTATACTTGCCTCGACTTTATTTTATATTTGTTCTTTGATGTTATAGTTGGAGATTTCCCTATTTCTGTAACTTGTGATGCAACACTGAAATTTCCCCACTGCGGGATGAATAAAGGATCTCTCAATCTTAATCTATGCCTGCATCTCAACAAACAATATCTTCTGCCAGAGGGAACAAGCTGAAACATTGCTTTTCCAGGGTGGCTTGCAGAGTCACAGGATATTTTAAGAGCCATTTTTTATTTATTTTTTTCACAAATTCTCATATGCACGTATTTGGCCTCGGTCACATCTCTAGATCAGATTTTCCAGAGAGAAAAGAGAAAAAGAGAGGACTAATCTCACTCAGCCAATCAGCTCTCACCCTGGTGAATCATACAGTGACTCCCAGGTCTCTTTCATTAAAATATGCAAAAGATAACACAGCAGGATATACAATGAACATTTTACTTCGGGAAGACTCTTTGTTAAAGGACACACAACGTTTTGTATGAAAAGTAAAAGTTACGATCCCCAGCTTTATCACAACATCTGTATATTCTGGTCATGTGTATCCATATACCTATATAAGCTGCAATCATGACCTTAAACACACAGATAATATTTCACCAATTGTGAGGAAAGAACTGTATTTTTGGTTCCCAATCCGAGCTCCTTCAAAGGATTAATGGACCCTCACCTTCTCTCTGTGCCGCGTTCCTTTCTTGTGGGAGCACGGTAATTGCTCTCTTAAAAATATTTTCATGGTTGAAGTGACTGTTATTTATTTGGGGGTATTTTTGGACCTTGAATCACCCCTGTGTGTTCGCTATTGTATTGCTCTGAACACCCAGCAGATCTATGTTTTGTATTCTTGAAGAAAAGTTGTGAGTCTTTGGCTATTATTACATCTAGAGTTCATTCGCAAATATTACCTATCAGGAAGGATGAACGTGGAATAATATTTTTCAGTTGCAGATTGGAGTGGTGGTTACTCCAAGGGCAAGGCTGTTAAATGTAATTTTGTACATTTACATCCAGTATCACACTACTAGTCAAAGATTATTGCACACTTTGTCAAAAAACACGGTATGACAAGTTTATTTCAATAGCACAGTTCATACACAAGGCAACTTAAGTTATTAGAAATCATACGAGGCATAAAAGTGAAGATACAATTATGCAGGTGCATGCAGTGTTTTTTCAATATGGATCAGAAGTAATGAAGAAGTGAATGAATGAGCCAGAACAGGGCTTTGTTTCAAAGAATGGGAAAATGAAGGCAGAGCAACATCAGCAAGCTTCCTAGTTCCAGTCGTCTCCAGGCGACCCCTCGTCTTCCAGAGTCCCATGTCGTGGTTGGAGAAAGAAGCCAATGTTTTTAGTGGAGGATTTTCTTTGGGATTGCTGCCTTTCATTACAGGAAAGAATCTGTAAAAGGTGAACTGCGTTGACCAGTCAGAGTATTCAACACTTTTAATAAGAATAATCGCAATAATAATAATAATGATGAAGTTTATTTTGTGCACTTCTTTAAAATATACTATTTCAGTTCAGAACTAGGAATCAAATATGCTTAGAAGAAACTGAAATATTTCCAAGAGTTGTCTTTCCTTCAGGCAGATGGATAAAAAGATGTGCAGTGAAAGAAGACTGGCACTGACATTTAGTTGACTCTATAGAATATCACAAAGTATGGAAACTACCTGCACCAGTGTGGAACATTTGCAATTTCATGCAATGTCAGTATGACAAGTGTGCAGTAAGGAAGAGAGAGAAAGCTGCCGTCACTGCTGAGACTGGAAAATGCAGAATGAACAGACTTCTAATACGTCCACTTTGATCTACCTTATCTATCTTCAGCCATGGCAGCTTGGTGTTTATCTCATGGGAACTGGAAAAGACTGTATTCATGGACAGAATTTCTAGGCGCAGCCAGGGGCCGGAGGGGGTCCGGTTTGGCGACCACAGGATTTCATCTCTGCTGTTAGCGGACGATGTTGTCCTGTTGGCTCCAACGAACCAGGACCTGCAACATGCACTAGAACGGTTTGCAGCCAAGTGTGAAGCCGCTGGGATGAGAATTAGCACCTCCAAATCTGAGGCCATGGTGCTCGACCGGAAAAGGGTGCCTTGCCCTCTCCAGGTGGGTGGGGAGGTCCTTCCTCAAGTGGAGGAGTTCAAGTATCTCGGGGTCTTGTTCACGAGTGAGGGAAGGATAGAGCGCGAGATTGACAGGTGTGCGCGTGCGCAGTTATGCGGTCGCTGTATCGGACCGTCGTGGTGAAGAGGGAGTTGAGCCGAAAGGCAAAGCTCTCAATTTACCGGTCAATCTTTGTTCCCTCCCTCACCTATGGTCATGAGCTTTGGGTAATGACCGAGAAAATGAGATCGCGGATACAAGCGGTCAAAATGAGCTTCCTCCGCAGAGTGGCTGGGCGCTCCCTTAGAGATAGGGTGAGGAGCTCACGTCGAGAGGAACCAGTTGAGGTGGCTCGGGCATCTGTTCAGGATGCCTCCTGGACGCCTCGGATGAAGCTGAAGAAAATGGATGGATGGATGGATGGAACTGGAAAAGACATGTCATTGCATTTGAAATACAAAATAATTGTCCTTCCTCTTCAAATGATCCATTACTTAATGCACGTATTCCAGGACACTAAAAGCAGGTGCAAAACTGGGATGGGTAAGACTACATTTTTTTCAAGATTGGTGTCTGTAATGGGCTTTCAGACTTAACATATAATGTAGGAGAAACTATAGAAGCTAACTAAAACCCTAAAAGTCAGAACAGTGAGATTGCAGGCTCTTCCCTCTCTGGAATGCTAATGACCAGGTCTATTGCATTAATTCTATGCTAATCATGTGTGCTCAAGACCCCCGCCTCCTAAATCATATATTTGGCATTAATTTTACATGAAGAAAAAAGATTTGTGCTTCCATTATAAAGGTCCTCTAAGGAGCGGCTGTCAGTGACATAGCCCCCTCATAATCCTGCAGAGGCCGATGAATGGCAGACCGCAATCATCATGAAGAAGACATTTCTTCATGATGTGTCCTGCGCTAAACCTTGAAAACAACATCTTTGGTGATATCTGTGACACAGAAGCTCATTCTCATACTGTAAGTGTCCTTCTGGGAATTAATGTCAGAGCTCTGCTGTAGCTGCAGAGGTGGTGCACACAAGCCATATAACTGACATGATATACAAGTTGCACATTCCATTCAATTTAGTTCAATGTATCAGCCATAAATCAAAACTTAAGTTATATCAGAGGACTTTAAAAAAAACAGTTGTCTTTGCCAATATAGATCAGAGGATGAATTGGTTTGAACACAATAGAACACATAGTTATTGGTCCATAGGGGGAGTTTGACCAATGTACATGAATGTTGATACATGTCCATGAATGCTATAATGTTAGAGTGTCCTGGAGCACCACCACTGTCACTTTAGTTAGACCTGCTAACACTTTAACAGACCCTCCTGCATCAGCAAGAAAAAACTCTAAATCCCAGTGGGGAAAAGTGAGAGGCACATTAGAAGCATGCTAAAAAAAGCCAAATTGCGTCACAAAAACTTGTGAAACAGCAAAACTGCAAGCGAGGGACCACTGTACTGCATATTATGAATGGAAAGTTATCTGAATTAGGAAGCCCAAAATCTTTCAGGTTGTCTCACATTGATAGGAAGATTGTATTGCTAACTACCAATGTGTAGCCCTGACTCTGCATGGGAGATGGTTCATATGGCTCAAACATGATGAGATGTACTTTGAAGCTTAGTCATGGACACAGCGGTACAGCACAATCCTTTTTTTTTCTTCTTTTTTTACACCTGTGCAACATTTGAAAAGTGAAAAAGATAACCTGTTTGAGGTTGCTTTCATCAGTGGAATCTCAGAACCGCAGGAGGTCAGAAGTATGTTTGAAGACTCGCTGTGCGGAGTCTCCTAATGATTTCCAGCAGCCTCTTTGTCGTTTCCATATTTTACATATTCACCTTCACTCAGTCGGACTCTAATCTAATTACCCATCAGTCCCGTTAACCTGGATGCTCTGGGGACCTGGGGGGCTTCTTACTTCATGCTCTTTCATGTTTAAAAAAGTCGGCGCTCACAGTAGGACGGCGTACATTAAGGTTAAACTATTGCAGAATTTGTGGTGTTGTGTGTCAGATGAGAAACATCTTGTGCAGTTAATGGAAGGCAGGATTTTAATCTTTGTTAAACATGAATTAATATGTATGATATAAGATATTGTTTCCACCTCTACAAACCATTTAATTGTGAGTACAGAAAGCTGAAGCCCCCATAACAGTTTTGCTTTTCCAAATTCAGATTCAGATTCATTTATGTGCCATTTGCAGTAAAACCACATTGGAAAAACTGTGCAAGACTTCCCCAGTGTGCACCATGAAGAAGTTTGAATTTAGAACCAAATCACACTGGTGATTCGGAGAGGCAAGGTAGTCCACAATAGCAGACGTTGAGGACAGTTACAAGTATCTCGGTATACCACAGGCAAATGGCAACCTCGAACAGGCAACGAGGAAAGCGGCCAAATACCTCCAGCGCGTAAGGCAGGTCCTAAAAAGCTGGCTCAATGGCAAGAACAAGGCCCTGGCAATTAAAAGTAAAACGTCATCATTGCACAATCGGCAAGTGGAAGCCGAATTTGAGGATAGAGGGAATCTGATCAGAATTACTAGTTATTATAATAATGAATGGTTTTATACAGCACTTTTTTGGACACTCTGACGCTTCATGTAGCAATCATTCACTTCATGGATTAAGACTTCCTTCATTAGTCCCACAGTGGAGAAATTTCAGTGTTGCATCACCAGCTACAGAACAGTAGGAATGAGTAGCACACAACACAAGATCAAGGAAAAATAACTCTATGCTAAATAAAAAGGAAATAAAATCTCTAACTCTAGCATCAAAAAGAAACAAGTATAAAGACATTATAAAAGAAGTTCTGAAAACAGCGACTGTAACAATTATAGACTATGCTTCCTATTCAAGGAAAGTGAAGAAAGCCGAGCCAGGAGGAAAAATGTTTTGTTCATGAGCACTTCTCTATTAGGCTTCGGCTGTTGGGTCAGCCCTGTCCATCCCTGTCACATGGTCTATGGCCTCCTCCCTCGCCCACTAGTTCAAAACAAGTACTGATTTGCAGCGGCAGCAGAGGCAGGTGAAAATGCACTTAAATGGCTCAGATTCAGTTATAGGGCTCCTGCTGTGTTAGCTCTATCGAAGGTATTTGAAACGCATTCTAATCTTGATGCATTGATTGTCTCTTTGGGAGATATTTGTGAATGAATCTGATAAACGCCTTTCATCATCAGCACCGAGAGATCACACAGATGACTCCCTCAAAGCAGAACAATGACAAACCATTCATCAAGATCTGGATCGCGGGCCGCTAATCGGTTTCCTCTGAGGCTGTAATCCACCTCTTGTCTTTGGAAACAACAAGAAATCAGAAAAAAGTGTGATTTTCCGTTATATATAGATAATGCTGTCCAAGAAAAACAAATAAAACTTTGGAAACAGGTCATAATAGTATTTGGAGCATGAGGTGCTTTTTGGAATACAGACAAAGTTGTGTCAAAAACGGCAAATTGAAGCAAACCTGTGTAGGGTTAATGAATTCGATATCACACATAACTTCAATTATCTAGTTGATATCGGAGAATTGGATCAAAAACAATCATGCAGTAAATAAAATAATGAAATCACAACTGATAACGTGCGTATGAAGTCACGTTATCGATTAATTGGCAAATGTATTTATTCAGTAATCATATGAGCAATTAATTATTTAATTAGCTAGTTAGTCCAATTCTTTTCAATAGAATCTGAAGGCATATAATCAATAATCAGTTACCTCTATTCAGGACAAATATCACTTTCAGACAAATATAGTTTTGTAGATTTGAGGCAATATTCAATACAGATTAGATATGAAATATGCAAATTGTCAAGAATAACATGAAGAAAATGCTGATTGTAAGATACATGGTTAAAAGGCTAAAGTAAGGCCAAAATGTCCATGAATGGATTGGTAGGTTGCTAAGTGTTCTTTGCTTGAATTGTAGGCTTCAGTAAGCCAACAACTGTGTGGGGCGGAGCAGATCATACAACCAGAATGTGACGCTGGTCGACGCCAGTCCTTGTTGGGTCATGATGGTGATGGATGGAGACCAGTCCTTGTTCATGACTGATTCTTGGGTCCTAACAAACCACCATCTGGCAGCCACAGTCCAGCAACGTCTCCATGTTGAGGCCGGAGGCTGAAGAAGAGTTGTGGGAGTCCTCTCAATCCTGGAGCTGAAGTTTAAGCCCTTGTTTTGTAACAGGTGTCATTTCTGCATGCAGCACAACACAATAAATATGTGATTAAAAAACATGTTGTATAAGAACCCGACATAAAAGAGCAATTATAAAAACCACGTAAAAACAAAAAAGCAGTGCGCAAAAACGAAACATAAAATAGATGTTTTGTTTTTTCCAAAGCTGTGTACACATATTTCACACAAAATAACTAAAATAAACAGTTATACACAGTTTCGCTCTTGAATGTCATGTAGGAGACTTTTTACACCATACGTCTTCGCTGAGAACGACTCAAAAACCCAGGCACTCGAGCTGCTGATGATATCAAATGAGGAGAGGCAGATTTTATGCAAGCTCAGGGAATTGGTTAATGACTTTTGTAAGCATGTGGCATTTGGCTCTCAATCTCTTCACTTACCCGAGAAGAGCTACTTACTGTATACAAGCTGCTAGTGTCCATTTGCGAATCGGCATCAACTCAACAAGTACCAGATTTTAATTTGCAATGTTTGGCTCGTTCTTGTTTTCAATAGATTTTTATATATATATATATATTTGTTTTACAGCAGCGACTTTTTCGAAGTGTGGGAGATGTGCAAAGGGGACACATGGCAGCATATGAACAGCATTTAAGTACACCAATCGTTTTTTTCTTTGTCATTTACCCTCTCAAATATGTATCAATTTGCTTTACCCACAGTTCTTTCCTTACTTTTAGGCACGGACCAGACGAAAACTGTATGACATGCCTCTGTAAATGTATCCATCCACACAAAGCTGAAAAACAAATCCAATTGAGGGAATTGTAATGTACAATTGGACTACTGTCGGCGAGGTAGGTTTAAGACGGCCCGTACCTTCTTAAATTCTATGTTTTATAATTCAGTTTAACATAATTTTATTCCAGGAGATGTTGCAAGAATAGGGGCCGCTGCCACCTTGTGTTTCTTTTGTTGGGGGTTTTCTGAGGGGTCGTTATGTATGCATGCATGTATGTTATGGATAAATTAAAGTGGGCCGTGGCACTAAAGAGGCAGTGGTAATCTAATAATCCACAAATTTTTTGTGTAGAAATATGCACTGCATAGGGACAGTATATATGTTGGTTGTGGGGAGTAACATATGTCTTAGGATCTCTTTAGCGCCAAAAAAACCCCTAAAACATGGTAAAGCTGAAACAAAGGACAGCTTTGAATATTTCCTTGATTTTTACAAAGCACTTTGACTTTCCTATATTGCGAGAATGTGACATATTAAAATGGTTCATATTATCAGGATCCTTTTTAGGAAAGGCACATTACTTGCTCAATAAAGGCTATGAAAAAGCACAATTAGCTGCCCAAAATTTCACTCAAGATTTTTCTTGTGATAAAATGTTGCCTTTTGCCCATTGAAGATTCCATGGTCCCTGTACAAATGTTATTTTCCACCGTTTAGCTCATTCCCTCAAACATTGCGGTCTGAAACACAGTCATTTTCATATTTAATGGCGTTGCATGATGATGGTATTTAGAGGTAATTATGTAGCTGTAATGAGTTTTTAATGTTGCAGGACTATGTGCTTAGTATTCAGCATTTCCACATACTCTTAATAGTCCATGCCACGCTCCCTGTAAAATGCTAGTCCCATGCCATCTGGGCAAAATGTTAAGTGTGTCACAAGTAATGGTTCATATGGCAATATACACTTATATATACACCATTTATAATTGTATGTATTCATTCAGTTCTCGTCTCTTTATCACCATGTAGCTAATTCTCCATGTTGAGAAGAACCAACTGAAGCTGAGGTGGCTTGGGCCTCTGACGTCTCCATGGGAGGGTGTGCCATGTCACAGGGGGAAAGACTTAGGACATACTGGAGAAATGTACATCAAGCATGTCCAAAATAAGGCCTGTGGGCCAACTGTGGCCCCCTGTTTATCTATAGCCATGTCTTACCTCATTTTAAAACGGTCCTATATCCAGTCGTGGATAGTGGTTTTTCTATCTAAATTATCGGCCTCTTTGGCAAAACTGGTTTAACTAAAGTGGTAGAGCATTGACCTTTGAGCCTGAAGGTCATGGAATCGAGCCCACCATGAGACCTTCTCCACCGACTTCCACTGATGTCTGCTGTTGTTATGTCCTTGGCCAAGACACTTAACCCCGCTTTGCTGAAGCCCCCGCTAAAAGACCAAGGCTATACCATAGAGCAGTCGTCCTCCTGTGGACTCAGCACCTGCAGGAGGATCATTGAGGGGCTGTTGCTCTGTGTACTGGGTGGCATCCAGTGGGGGCGGGTCCCGGTGTTCTGCCGAGTTGTGCCGCTTGCCGAGTTGTGACGCTGATGTAATGCTCAGCTGTTAATGATGTAATGCAAACCTGCGCATGCGCGTCTCACGGCAGCCGAAACAAACCAAGATGGCGGACAGAAAGTCCGAGAATTGCTTTATAAGTTAAAACACGAACAAATTAAGACACGAATGTCACTTTTAATGCAATTTGAGGCGATATGTTGACGGTTCCCTGTTGTCACATGTGGGTTTTAAGAGTCAAAGTTTCGGGTAAAGTTTAGTTTAAGCAGTCAACTGCGCCACACTGCTTATGTTATGATAGCAGTCCTCGGCAGCTGACGTACGTCCTTTTTTGCGCATGCTCAAATCAGACTTGTTTTCTCTTCTACCCGAAGCTGAAAACACACGTGAGTATGGCTCTCCGTTTTCAAATGGCATATATTTTGATTGTTTTAATGTTCTATCAGCGAAATTTATCCTGTGATTTGATAGGGGCTTAGATACATCGATATTTAGTGAAAAAAAAGCTTCTTATTTTTCTTCTGTAAAGCGTCTGAGTGTCCAGAAAAGTGCTGTATAAGTATGTATTGTTATTATTATTATTATTATTAGAACACCAAAGAGAAACCACCTCCGCATCAACAGACCAAAGAGAGGAAACATCTCCTCATAAACCGACCAAAGAGAGGAACCACCTCCTCATCAATGCAGGGAAGACCAAAGAAATGGTGTTCTTGTTCCGAGTGGTCTGCTGGATCAACAGCATCACAGAGGGGGAAGAAGCTGGACAAGGTCATCAGTAAGTTCAGCTCAGTCATGGGCTGTTCCCAGTGCAGCAGGTGGGGGACCATGACTGTCACCCCCTGCAGGACACTCTGCTCTGGAGAGCAGCTTCAGTGAGAGTTATTCATCCTCTATGTGTGAAGAAGAGGTTGCACAGGTCTTTCCTTCCTGCCGCTGTCAGACTGTACTGTGAGAACTGCTGAGCCTGTACATGTAATCTCGTCTGTAAATAAGTAGTAAGTAAATACTGTAACAATCACATTTTTCCACTGTGGGACAAATTATACCTTATTTTATTTAGGAGACAATCATGGCACTTTCTTGACCCACCAATCGAAAACAAGTAGAGGAAAAATCAGGAGGCTTTTGGAGGATTTGAAGAAGGGAAAAATAGCAGATTCACCAGGTAGGGATAGTAATGTCAGTAATATTTGTTACTTTGCATCTAACGTTTTTCCAATGCTTTTAGGATACTGCCAAATGTGACAGCTACACACCAATGGAACTTGAGAGTGAGAAGGTGCTTGACATACAAACAGAACAGGTATGTCTAGTAGTAAATATTACACAATTTATTGTATTTTCATTATAAATTAAAACTTTTGTGTTTCCTTAGAGCAATGAGGTAGGAGGGAGTTTTTACATGGAAAAAGTCTTGAAGCGGACTACAGTGTCACTGATTGTCACACGCAAGTCAAAACATTTCTCTTGTAACCAAATTCATTGTTTTCTCAGGGTATGCCCCATTGTACAAAGAAGAGCTAAATGAACAACTGATTGCCTAAAGATGTGCAGAAACCCGTCTCCGAGCACCAGACATCACAGCTGAAGCGTTATTCTTTGTAATAATTAAGAATACAATTCCTGTTAACATTGGAACTTTTTTTTGCAGGCTTTTTTGGGCAGGAATACACTTAAATGAAAATGTCAAACGTGGGCAAGATTCTTCAAAAGGGCAGTCTTTATTCAAAGTTCCAACCCAAAGTACATCAAAGGAAAGCAAACAGCAAAGCCAACACTTGGTAAAGAAATAACACTGTACAAACATTACAGTACAATAACTTAATCATATATTATTACAGAGGCTGACCAGGACAGAAAGCCAACGCACTGGCCTTCAGGATCTGTGAACTCTTTGCGTATCCTGAGCACATCACATGCAGGAATGACCTGGCTCCCTGTCGTCCCGAGCACCAGTTAACCAACTCCACAAATCTGAGACTCCTGTGGAATTGGACACGTATGTTAATTATTGTAATTTGCTGTTTGCGTAGTGTACTATAATGTACTGGTATGTTTTGTCCCTTTGTCTGTTTCATGGTGTGACGACGAGACCATTTGCACCTGCTGACTGTCCTCCTTCAGCCCGACTCGCGGGCTGCACCCCTGCCTGGGAGCGTCCTCAGTCCTCGTTCTGCTGCCCCAGTCCCGCCCCGCGCCCTGGTCCATGTTCTGTAGCTTAGGTTCTGGATCTATAGCCTGTCCGTCCGTGAGGAGCGGATCCCTTTCTCAATGTGGTCTCCCTCAAGGTTTCTCACTTTTTTCCCACTGGGTTTTAGAGTTTTTCCTTGCCGATGTAGGAGGGTCTGTTAGACAGTTAAGTGTCTAACTAAAGGACTGGTGATGATCCAGGACACTTTAACATTCTACAACATTTATGGACATTTTTGCTCCTTATGGATCAATGGTTCTGTGTTGTTTTGCATTTCATGTGTTTAAGTGTTCCTCTCAGATTTGTGTTTTGAAAGATATACAATGTATTGTGTGCTTTGGATGTGCCTGATATTTGTTAAATGAATTGATTTCTCAAAATGAAGTCTCCACGCTCTTTCAACATTATCAATATATTTATTTGACAGGGACAATGCAGACACAGTCATAAACAAAGCTTGCAGCTGATGTGATGAATATAGTTTATAGCAGATGCCAATTCACAACTCCTGTCCCTGGTTGGGCCTAACCAATCAAAGTCAATACAATTCCTACATTTCTAAAAATACACTTAAGCCTGGTTCACACGGCAGGATATTTAGGCCGATTTAGACCCGATTTACCCCTTACGACAATCTTAAGAAACGCTCCGATTTCCGTAACAAAATCTTACAGATTATCCTGCCGTGTGTGGTGTGTTAAGACTGCACTCGTCGCTCGGAAGGACATCGGGACTGCTCCCGATCTCAAATCGGGGATATCCAACATGTTGGATTGTTTTGGCCCGATTTCTTGGTGTGTGTGGTGTCCTCCGAGGACAAGCGAGCGCGTTGCCATGACTACGGCGTGTAGCCAATAAGAAGACGAGGTGACAAGCCGGTGAGGAAACACCGGAAAAAAACCAAAACACAGCAGCATGGCTTTGACCATTGCCTTTTCTTTGGATTACGTGTCTTCTCTGTTAACAACAAACTGCACACTATCGCCACTGCATCCTCTTCGTCCGCCATGACTGTTTTACTCTGAAGTCACGCTTGATCTCGAGAGATTTTGTGAGATTTCCGTCTGACCTGGGAATGCTCGGGGGGGGGGGTGTCGGTTCGTGTGTGATGTTTGTGGCTTGCGTGATCTTGCCGTGTGGCTACGCACCACACACTGCACGACCAAAGTGGTTAGACGCAGGATTTTTAATCTCCCCGTGTGGGGTCTAACACGGAGAAAAATCGGCCGACAATTTTAAAATCGTCTCGTGTGAACCAGGCTTTAGTTTACAGCCTTCAGACTTAAACAGACTTGATTGATCCACACAAAAAAACTACAAACGTGTTTTCTCTTGTATTTAAAGCTTGACATCAATGCGGGAACTTTACATCCTTTAGCAGGAAAATCTACACAAATTCAATTCAATACCACAGCCCATTTTTTATGCACAACCTAACATAAAGCCCATGAAAAAACCTTTGATTGGTTCCAATTAAAATGTTACTCACCAGTGTTGTTCATTTCTTTAATAGAAAGGATGCACCCGATCTTTCATCTGGGAAACTAGTCAAAATTCATCAATCCACGAATGAATTATATTTCAAAGGACAACATGGCCATGGCATGTAATCTCTGTGGTTACTGGTGATAATAATCCTATGGTTGTTGTCATGGATCAGCTGCAGCAGAGTCTTGACAGTAAAAGTTTCACTATATATCCAAATGGCCATATTTTTTTTTTTGCAACTTCGAATTCATCCCATGAAAATTATTAACTGAACTGACAGAAAAGTGTGCAGTCCACAAGCTGTGCTGCTGCAAGTGATCGCTGGAGCCATACCTCTCCTCCACTTGAGCACAGTATCACACGCACAGATCCACCATATTGAATACAGTACGATGCATGCATTAACCTCTTAAGGATCACCCTCCCTGTACAGGGAGGATTCAGTTATTTTTCATTTAACAGCATCAGTATTAGAATTCACTTGTGTCAATATAGTCAAGCTATATCTCTTTTGAAAGCTTATTCCCACCTCTAAACGCGTATTATGTTCAAATAAACATTAAATATAACCAAAATTAAGAATAAGTAGTCTAACTGTATATATATTTAAAATATATATTGTCCTTTCTTACCTTGTCACGCTAATATTCTGGGGCAAATCACGTCTAATCCACACATGTGTGCATTCGTTTTGTTCTTTAGGGTCTAGAGAATAATTATATCCAGTTGTTTTTTCTTCAAAGTCATCCTTATAGTAGATATCCACTTGTAACAACATATTTGAGTATTGAAAGTTGCACAAACAAAAATAAAACCTGTTCTTGCGCACTGTATGAAGAGGACATTTTACTGTTTACCTAGCGTCACTGGGTATGTTCGTCTTCCCCTAAGCCTCCCCTTCAAAACAAGCCCATTCCCGGACTTTTCAGTGCTATGTTTTGGAAGGTAGAGTAAGTTGAGTAAAACAAGCGCACCTAGCTTTAGCGCTCCATTCACATAGATATATGTGCGTCACGACAGCATTGTCTTGACTACCATTGGCCGATTTGGATGTCAATCAAATCATCTTGCAGCCAATAATCTCAGGTTTCAGGCGATGTGTCGGACTTCTAGCTTCCTCCCACTGTTCCCGTCATATTTGAATGCGTAAAGAGGAAGACTGAGCCTTTTTCACGGAGAACACGCGCTATAACTATATAAATAATAGCTTTTCTGCAAACCTTTCAATAACTGGAAAAAATGCTATTTATAGCAAGAGTAATAGCCAAAAAATTTTTGATGTAAAAACATTGATAATTTGCATGTAAAACACTTTGGCACATTTGGCACAAAAATGGACCACTTGTGCCGAATGTGCCCATTAGTTACAAAAAAGCCCCCAGCATCAAAATAGTTCCACCTAAAGGTCTAAAATTTCATATAGGTGTTTCCAACACCACAAACATCTGCTCTGGTGAGTTTGAACATCATACCATAAAGTATGTCTTCAGGAGAACCTTTTGAAATTGCCTTTTATTTTTTTTGACAAAAAAAACTAACTTTGACTCATGTTTGAGAAGATGTAATGCAGACTGTGTCCTTCCTAACAAACTGTAACATACATTTTCAGAAACTAGAAGGCTTTACCTTTCAAATGAGGCCTCATAACACAAAATCAGACACAAGATGTCCACACAATAAGCATTTCCATTTGGGTATCATAATTCGAGAAGGAGCAGGCGAAATTAGGTGATCCTTATTAAATTTATTATTTCCATTATCAACATTCATCCAGTTGTAAGCTGTAGAGTTGCCACAGGACGCTTCATCAGCCTACGTCAGCACCCGCGGACTGCTCTCATAACATTAGCATAGTGGTTTCATAGGCGCAGTTGACTGCTTAAACTATACTTTACACGAAACTTTGACTCTTAAAACCCACATGTGCCAACAGGGAACCGTCAACAAATCGCCTCAAATTGCATTAAAAGTGACATTCGTGTCTTAATTTGTTCGTGTTTTAACTTATAAAGCAATTCTCGGACTTTCTGTCCGCCATCTTGGTTTGTTTCGGCTGCCGTGAGACGCGCATGCGCAGGTTTGCATTACATCATTAACAGCTGAGCATTACATCAGCGTCACAACTCGGCAAGCGGCACAACTCGGCAGAACACCGGCTCAAAAGTGGCCAAAATGACATGCGCAAAATGACATGCTTGCAATACCACCCCGGGCCAATGGGGGTGGACCCGGAATAAATATTTACCAATGCTAACATATAGCATATATATATATATATATATATATATATATATATATATATATACATCTTGTGGGCGGGACCACTCGCGGCCATTTTGTATAGCTCCAGTAGAGCACATTGTTTGGCCCATTTGTTTGAACGGCGGAGATAGGCGTGACTACGTCCGTTAATAATTACAGTCTATGGTGGCATCTCTGGCCACCCCCTGCCCAGAAACGGATTAAGGGGTAGACAATGGATGGATGGATGGCCCCTGCATGTCTAGGCATCTCTGCTCAGACCATCCTCCTCAACAGGGATGAAGTGGAGGAAGATGGATGATATCCAGGTTCCTCCTAGATCTGTGCAACATTGTTAGGACTCTCTGAGAAGTTTGTATAGATAAACATCTGGTATTACTTAGAACACACTGTTTCAGGATTGTCAGTCAGCTCCATCTTTCAAGTATCTATTTGACGTTAAGATTCTGCTATAGGTTCTCTTAACCCTTGTATTATGTTAAGGGTCAATTTGACCCATTTCAGTTTTTGAGTTGATAAAAGTACTGGTTATCCTCTCTTTTTCTTACTGAAATTTGGTGACTTTTCCTCATTTAGGGTCATGAACTGGTGTGTAAAATCTGGACACTTTGATGTGAAGTGGAATGTCTGTGCAGAGTTTGTATACAAAGATGATGTTGCGGGTCATTTTGACCCAAACGCTTTAATGTGGGTAAATAGTTGTTCAGATCCAAAAAAACATGTCTCATTGACATTGTATTTTGATTGCCTCTGAGACCCAGAGCCAGGTGTGTGAAGAGAGGGAACTTTCTTACACTTTTCCTTGTCAATGTTCTCATGTCATCTCTTTTGCCTAGCGTACATCGGACTGGCAACTGATTATACTGTATCTGTCGCCTATGAGTTGCTGCCCCGCACACATCGACAATCTGGCGAAAACGGGCAACTCCTAGTAGCAGGCCAGTCTCGGGAATAACAGCGCGTACATTGACAGCAACTGGCCTCAACTACGGTGTGTTTTCTGACATAAACTGTAGAGGGCGCGCAATACACACATGTTGTTGGAGCGCGCACAACGGGTGATATCTCCGGATCTGAGGACAACTAGTTGCCGAAAAGTAGAACACGGGCAACTGACTGAATCCGAGATCGACTGTTTATCTCCAGTTGTAAGAGCGCTCACATCGACCGATTTCATCTGATCATCTCCATCATCTACTCTCAGTTGCCAAAAGCCACCTTGCAACTAGTTGTCTCCAGTTACTCTGTCGATGTGCGCTAGGCTTTATACAAACTCACCAAAAATGAGCTCCAGAAGGATGACATCTGAGGAGGCTTTATCACAGATTTTTAACTGGGATAATGATGTAGAGGAAGAGATTTCAGAAACAGAGGATTTTTCAGAGACAGAGGACAATGTTATTGCTGATCCAGATTGTCAATTTTTTCTACGATAAGGAGGATTCAGAGGACGAATCTTTGGTCAAGGAAAAAGGAAGGGAGGAAGGAAGGAAGGTAGGAAGGAAAGAAGGAAGAGAAAAGAAGGGAATAGATGAGGATGAACAGAGAGAAGGAAAACAGGATGAGAAAAAGGCATGGCAGGAGGAAAGAATTGTCATTTTGACCCGAGAGGAGGACAAGAGGATTAGACTAAATATTTCTTAAATATAGCGTTAGAATTAAAAATGTATTGTATGTCACTTTTCTAAATATTTATATAACCTAAAATAAAGTTGTTATTGGTTTAACCTGTTTTCTTGACTGTTTTGAGTGTATTTACACAGTACGGGTCAAAATGACCCGCAACATAATCAATGTCATTTTTTTTCAACATAATACAAGGGTTAAGGAACATAGCAGTAATTGGCACCCTTGCTTGATTTTTCTTTGCAGTAGCTACACCCCTGATTCACTGGTGTTGACAGACTCCCCAATAAACCAATTTACTAACTTTAATTCCATAAAGATGCAGATTTCTGACAGTTAAAAAGTACTTTATATGCAACTTCAACTATGCAAAGAAGCTAGCCACTCATCTATTGACTGTCCTTAGAGCCCCTAATTATATTGGAATTCATAAGCAGTGTTTACTACTAAAAAGGCAGTACGATTTGGGATAATGGATTTCTCATTAGCACAAAGTGAGTGGGCACACGCAGAGATATGGAAAGGGATCTTGACATGTCCCTATTACTTTCATTTCCGTCGTCCCTTTTCAGCTTTGAGTTCAGCATGAGCGACATAATTCACTCCACTTGAATGCAAGAGTTATAATTGAGGCCTGTCTCGATCATGAATGACACCTATACTTGTACATTCTGTCCAAAAAATCAGTCTATACTACTAAGTTTTTGCAAAACAAAGATACCCTTTTCTGTTGGAAAGTAAAGACAGGGTGAAATCCAAGGCACTCTGATAAAAAGTATTTTAATTAGAGAAGGGACTACTATGTTTTTATTTGATATCATTTGCAGCGCTATCAATATCAATCATATCAAAAGGTAAAAAAAAAAAAAATACATATCTACCTCACCCTACCCTCACACAGAGACATACAATTTTGAACAAAAATAGAAAAATACAAAATCAAATATAAATGCTGAATACAAGAATGTACTATAAATACAGAAGAGGTATGTCAGAAGGTATCTGACATTCCTTTTCACACAAGATACCCGTTCTAGTTCTGGACTCAAGCAAATCTCTGTCCCGGGTTTATGTGGCCTGTAGCTGTATTCGCCCAATATGAAAAATATTTCATTTTCAGCAAGGTATAATAATTTCTGTTTATACCCACTCGTCAAATCTTTACAGTGCTGCCTTTAACCTTGGCAAAGAAATAAAATATATTCAGTTACTTTATTGGGGAAAGAAGTGACTCTTGACTGGTATAATAAAAGTATAATTAGTTATAATTTTGCCCGGGAAAGACCCAAGACACACCCCATGCGCCTCAGTATAGAAACTTTTAATTAAAGGACTTTTACTGTACTCTCCTCGGATCTTCTTTCTACACCCAGGTTAACGTAAACCGCTCAGAGCATCAATGAGCACCTGACACACACACCACTCCACTTCTTTTGCAGTCACTTCTTTATTTAATTTATTCATCCATTCTTTTTTTTCCGCTATCCGTTGCCGGGTCGCGGGTGCAGCAGTCTAAGCAGAGACGCCCAGACTTCCCTATCCACACACACTTCCTCCAGCTCGTCCGGGGGGACCCCAAGGCATTCCCAGGCCAGCTGAGAGACATAGTCCCTCCAGCGTGTCCTGGGTCTTCCCCGGGGCCTCTTACCGGGAGTAATTTAATTCATTTTCCTAGAATTTTTTTCACATGCACACACACACACATACACACACATTGCAGAACTAGATCCCCGTTTGTTGCCTCAAATGTGCAAGAGCTTTCAACAGCTATGGAAAATATACAAACATAGTGTACCTAGCATAGATATACACCTATGTATTATGGGTGAGGACTGACCAAGCGTTGACATCTGAATCTACACATAATATCATGCAAACGCCACGATCATAGAAAGTAAGGTTTTTTAAGCACAACATGGTGAGGGTGACCTTAACAGTGACACTGAGCTAGAAGAGTTTACTTTTCATTGTACTGTAAGTCATTTCATTGTAAATGGGGCGACAGTAGGGTTTAATATTTTTCCCGAAAATGAGACGTATCAAATCCCGGGAAAAGACGGCGCGTTTCCCGGGAAATCCCGGGAAATAGCTGTTGTTTGTAGTTGTTGTTTTTAGCCCAAGTAATGTGTGATATCACTCAAATATATAATCCAACAAAAGCTGCCATCTCCACTAGTATTTCACCAAGCGACTTGCTAGCTTTGCTAAAGTAGCCATAGCGTTTACAGACGTTTTGTTGATGGGCTTTCTTCAGGAATTTCACTATTATGAGATTCTAAATGTCTGCGCAATCCACTTGTCGACCAGTGACGTGCGGTGTGGTTTGGAGGCACTGACTTCAGCCCTGTCAGATGAACATATATCATATAAATCAACAGAACCTGCAGAGCGGCTTATTCACAATTAGTTTGGCTACAGCAGAATGTTTTCCATGGCCCGCATTGTTTGCTCAAACAAAACGCAAAAGTTCGTAAAAGGCACATTTCCAATTGTGTTATGGGTCTTACCTTAGTTATTAATGAACAGCACAGACCACTTCGGTTCAGACCAGTTTCATGTTTAAGTCCAGATAATAGTTTGAGCGCAGATATGTAATCCCCCATTTGGAAATAAGCCCAAAAAGTTTTAAAGCGTAAAACAAAACGGGTGCCACCTCCATAAACTCCTGTGTGTTCGCTGCAGCCGGCTCTCGGGCGCATCCAATTTCTAATATCAACCTTCTTACCCTTCTCCTCTCTTCCTTATCATTCCTATCGTCATTGTAAGCAGAACATTACCCTAAATGCATTTTATATGATTTTAAAAAAGTGTTATCTGTATGTTAGCCAAACCTGTTGCTGCCCTTAGCAGATGGAAAAAAAGAAAGGAGCTTTCTGATAGAATTGGACGTAACCAAATTCTGGGCTCACATGTGCCCCGTACCCTGAGCCTGGCCTCATTACAAGTCGTGGTTTAGCGCGATTAAGACCCATATTTGTTGTCAAAAACACAATTTATGAGCCATCCTCTCAGCTGTAGACATGTTGATTGTAAATGAAATATGTTTCAACTTTGAACAACAATACACGTGCTTTATAATAGGAGCGCACTGTATTTTTTTTTTTACTTTCATTTCCCGTTTCCCGTCATAACATTTCCCGGGAATCGGGAAATAGTTTTCATCAGATTTCCCGGGAATCCCGTATCCCGGGATTAAACCCTAGGCGACAGTGGCTCAGTTGGTAGAGCATTGGCCTTTGGGCCTGAAGGTCGTGGGTTCAAGCCCACCATAAGCCCACCGTAAGACCTACTTCACGACTCCCTTTGATGTCTGCTGTCGTTGTGTCCTTGGCAAGACACTTAACCCCACTTTGCCTGAAGCCCCTGCTGAATAGTCAAAAGCTCCTGTGGACTCACCACCTGCCGGAGGATCATTGAGGTGCTGGTGCTATGTGTACTGGTGCAGCTCTGACTGTCAACCCCCCGACCCAGAAATGTATTAAGGGGAAGAAAATGGATGGATGTAAGTCAATAGGAGTCTGAGGCCCTGTTTATACTGAGACGCTGCGCAGACGTTTCCAGGCTATTAACAGAAACGACCTGGCTCCTAATGCAAATTTCTCAGCGTTCACATGAGGTTGAAAAACGATGTAGTTCTAGCGCCCGGCCAGTAGTGGGCAAAGAAACTTTACAACACTCACACGACCCCCAGCCCCGTGCCCAGCCCCCCTCTCGGCAGTGTACTCACTTCCTGTGCCAGACACTCAGATCATTTCTGCATTGTAACAGCAGCTGTGAACATGGGAACTGAACCTAAAGCTTCGCGTGGTCTCGTTTGGACGAACGAAGGAGTAGAATTATCCTCTGTGCCGCGCTGGAAGCCCACGTAGCTAGTTTGTGTGCGCGGCGCCATTGTTGTTGATGTTTGTTCTCCGCTACTGCGCATGTCCAAATTTACGTGCGGGGAGCAGCGCGGAGGTGGGGGTCAGAGCAGAGGGGGATTTCACACCTTTTCCCCTCTCGCGGGTGTGAAAGAGCTCCCTGCTGTGCAGCGTATCTGAGTTGTCCCACTCTGCAGGCTGGATCTGAACACTTACGTTTTCACCCCCCTGGAACACAGTCTTCGTATGAACGGTCGGTAGCAACCGACATCCAACTATACCGTTTTACTGCCACATTGTCTCCGTGTAAACTCAGCCTGAGTTGGAGCAAAATGTTATCCATGAGCACTTCCCTATAATTCCATGTATGTTTGTATAGCCCCAAATCACAACAGGACTTTACAAAACTGTTGAATTCGCCAACACAGATCAGAGAATTAAACAGTTCAAACATAAGAAATGCAATGATAAAAAACACATAGAGCCATAGGTCCCCAAAGAGCAGACGACCAATGTCCATAATTGTTGATAAATGTTCATACATGTTGTTAGTTTTGTCCATCTTTACACAGTTAATGGTAAAGAGACAGGCCAACCAAGTGCCCAGACAAGACAAGTGTGGAAAAAGCAGCAGTGGTGGGATGTTTTCCTCAGAGACCTCAGGGGCGGGCCGCACAGTGACCCGGGACGATGCGCTCTGAGTGGGAGTCAGGTCGGGCCAAGGCCACAAGCGAGAGCTCTAATGTGAGGGATTATAATGCAATTCTCAGTGGAAGAAGGGTACTGAGCTGGAGTCTATTACTTTCAATGGTCCAGGCTGCATTATAACCACAGTGGGACAGGCCGTAGTGAGGATTTTGTTGGTTATAGACAAACATGTAAAAAAAGAGACACATTTTTGACTAGAGATACTGTTCTCTAGTGGGAAAGAAACAACAAGATCACTCTGAAATGAACTGGTCACATATTGTGTTATTTTCAAAGATAAGCTATAGTAAAAGTATAAAAGTACTTTTATACTGTATGCATCATTTAACGTAATTACTGCACATGTTGGCTACTTATTGTTAAAATTGTAAAAAAATTGTAACAGGTCACATTTAAAACCAAAAAATTCAACTCAGACTATTATTCTTTTGCAGAAACGGGGAGAGAATGTTGGCAGCTACAGAGATTTTCTGCCCTATTCTAGCATACATGTCATTTGTAATCAAAAAACTAATTTGCAAGATTAACATTTTCTCTTGGATTCATATAATGAGACTTTATATTTTACTTCTGCCAATTATCAAGTTGTGAAAGGGCCACCCAATCCATTTTTGTTGTTCATGAAGGTCATACTATGTGACTAATCAAACTGTATCATTGTGAATAGTTGGACCAAGCTGATAGTAAAGTTGTGACCCATTGTACCTTTGTTCATCAAATCGCTGTTTTCATGCACCCTTTCTATAACTTAGGTCACCCTTCTACAGAGCAAAAAATGAACATGAAGGTAGTCTGAAAATTGTGATTCCTGCAATATCATGTCAAGAATTTTCCAATTGTCTCGTATTTAACTCATCCACACCGCTTCGCCACCAAAATTGGCATATTTTGCAATAAACGGGACATGCCATTTGTTATAGTTACCGCCTTGACACATCTAACATACGCATTGTGTTTAGTGGCAATATCGCGGCACTAAATTGCAGGCAAACGTTCCACAATGGCTTCCTCCCGTAACAAGAAGCATCTGCCTCACCTGCTAGGCAAAATTACCATCAACGTTGCCATTTGCGAGAGAGGACAGATGTTCCCAGAATGAGGCCTTCTGCCGCCTTTCCAACGGTCGAAGGTGCTTTGGCGTTGCTCCCTGCACGTGCACAAAAAGAAGCACAGAGGAGGAAATGGAGATGAGCGAGGAATGGTTGAATTATTCAACTTGTCTGTAGCTGAGTGATTTCACGCCACTAAACTTCTATTTACTTCCATATATGGGCGCGGTGCACAATTCACAGGGCCTGAACGCGTCTATTGCAGAGAGCAGCTTATTGCCGCCATCATGTTCCACGCTCCCTGCTCCTGCCCAACGCTACGGTGGGAAAGAAAGGGCAGGCTCATATTTTAACATTCATTTGTGCCCGTTTTGACTTTCTCTCTTTGCGCTACTTTATAGTTGGGACTAGGGCTAAAATGAACAAATAGTTTGATAATCGATCAGTTTGCCGATTATCCTAGTTCTTTTATGATAAACTTGACCAAAAAAAACCTAGAGGTGATGCCAGTAAGTTTTTAAAAAAATGCAAATTTTTGAACATGTCACTATAATAACTGTGCGTAGGAGGAGAGGCCTGTACAGCCAAATGTAATAGAGAGAATAAGAGACCTATATTCGTCCCACAGTAGGGGAAATCTCGGACATGCAGTGACTTCATGAATGAAGTCTAAAGGAGTGAGTTTGACATAGACTCAGAGGAAGAGAGTAGAAGGAAGCATTGCTTTTCCAGAAAAAAAACATCTCGTCCTGTCACTGACACAGCACTAAAACAACTGATGTCTGTGAAGAAAACCAACAGAGTGAGGATCAAATGCAGAAATTTAACTTTAAAAAAATAACAACAGAAAGTACAGTTCATTTTCCTATAGCTTTGCGCAGCCACAATGAGTGGAATAGAACAGTGGCTAATTGCTAAAATGTAATCTAAATTGTTAAAGCATTTTCTTAATGTTGAAATGAGAAATAAAACATTTCAAATTTCAGTTGTGTTAGTTTTATGAATTCCCAGGGATAACATAATGCAGTACTCATATCTGTATTTGGTATCGGCAAGTACTCAAATTAAGGTACTTGTATCAGTTTTGAAGAAAGTGGTCTCGGTGCATGCCTAATTAAAATGTATTTGTTTCACACAGATACGGATTTATGATCAGAGAATAAACACACACACTTCCTCAAACTCTTTTTTTCTCTTCAGAAATCTTAAAACAGTCTGAAGATGCCAAGCCCAAATATTTCACGTTCAATTTGTTTTTGACCAATCCTGCCGGTCGTCGTCAATATCAGACAGTTGCACATTGTTCCTGTGTCCGTGTATGTTTTTTTCAGGTCTTCTTACCCCTAAGAACATGTAGAATAGTGCTGCATGTTTGGAGCCAATGAAAAAAGTCACCAAATGGTAAAACACTTTAAAAGCGCTTCATAAAAATGACTTACTTTCCATAAATATATCTTTTCATTAATATCAAATCTCATGAAACAGTTAACTCAGTTCTGTGGCAGTGGATTCCAAACATGTGTTCATACTGTATTAACCACTAGGGTGGAAAAAGTTTATTTTTTTGCCAATAGTGTGACTTGAGAATTGCCCTGGAATAGTTTAACAGTAGAAAGGTCAGCGTTTCATTCTAAATTCTCCCCTCAGTGTTCACATATAAAGTGTTCCCTGACCTTACAATTGAATTCAACTCTTTTTTTTTTTTTGTTTTGCCAAAGAAGAATTGTTGAGTTGAGCCAATAAAGCAGAGCATTAATAATTCAATGAAACTCACACCTTTTCAGCTCAGAAGCAGCAGACTACATGTCAATATACCTCAAAGCTAAACAGTAGCATTTATTGGTGCACTGTGGGCCAGCTGTAAACAGGAACATTTGTAACCCTAATACCCACAAGGCATGACCAGGGCAGAGCAGACGGACATGGTGCGCATTGATCATGCTGGTGACATTGGACTGGACACCACATTCCCTGTCTGACCTTGGCTCCTAGATAGTCCATACAGGTCTCAAATTATCAATGGAAAAAACAAATTTTTAATAAAGGTGTTAAAAACATGTTTTACAAGACCATACTAGTTTTATTTCACTCCTCTTCTGTCTGTTGCTGAGGATTGATTTTCTTTTCTTACCAAAATCACAAAGAACCGGCTGAAGACTGGCTAAATAAACTGACTGGACGATCCACTGGGTATGCGTGGCTTGCTGAATGTGCCAGTGCTCCTCTAAACTCCCTAAACTCCTAAACAATAGTGAAACACTGTTACACATTAGTCATATTTTCTTTCATCACCCTTGTGTAATCGGAACATAACTGTGACACAAAAGATAGTTAAAGGCAACCACAAAGTGTAATGAAGCTTAAGCCAAATTCAGACTAGGGAGACCTCATGCACGTTCTCACCCCGGCCAGGGCCAGCCTCGAGCTTCAGCCAATCACACAGCACGGCCAGCCCTCTTGCCAACACTGAAGCGGGCAGTTTAAAAGCTGCCACTTCCTACTAACCAGCACCTCCCCAGCACCTCCTCGAGTTCCTACTCTGGCTCCTACTCTGGCTCCTGCTCTGGCTCCTGCCCTGGCTCCTGCTCTGCCTGCGCCCCATTCACACCATGCCTCGAGCCACCACCAGTGCTGGACTCCGGGGAACTGAGATCATCCTCAGCAACAATGATCTTCCCTCTGCACGTGTCACTGACAGGGTCAATGCACCAATCAATAAATCTTTCTAAATGCTCTAACGTGTCTGTTTTGGTCTCTCCAGATTGAATGCAATTTAACCAACACTGGAATCAGCTTTCTTTAGTTCTCAGGAGTAGCTGTTATATAGACACACACCACGTCTCAATATTCACATGGATATGTGTAGTAAAGGTTGTGTGTATATTAGTAATATTTTGGACTTTGCTGTATCTACAAATCATTCAAACCCAGCTTGCATGTCTCTTCATAAGAGAAAGTTCCTGTAAATTGGTTAAAGCCAACTTACAGGAGAGGTAATTGGTCAATGGGATCTATCTGCAGACATGTGTATGTAACTAAAACATGTGGACAAATAGATTCCTTAATTCATTGAGTTTTTGGAAGGATTTATAGTGATATCTTAATTATTTGACATTGTGGACATTTATGTATCTATTCAGTCCTTTATGTGTTGTTTGGATCGTTATCGTCCTTCATAAACGCACTTATCAGCATCTCTGTGTTTGTCTGAGGGAGAATGGGCCGTAACCCGCGCATATATACGTTTGATGATAAAATACTTTTTATGTTAAGGTTTCACTAAAGATGAAGAAGTAGCTTTCTTTAAAAGTTCCTCAGTCTGAGCCCGGGGACCCATGACTAAAAGTAATGTCCTGGTTTGAGCTGGAGAGAGTGTATATAGTTTAGAGCTGTCACCACTTTGATCTGTGCCTGAGTCTTATACTTATGAGTGATAGAAAGCAGCAGTTGTTGAGGCTATCATTTCTGTTGTCATTTAAAGACTGTGAGGTGTCTGATCAATGCAATCAGAGCGAGCGGAACAGCACACGGAATGGGATTGCAGGCCTCCAAGTCTATCCAGTCATCAGACGGGAGTGCTATTTTTACCCTCCATTTATCTAAACGCGTGTTTTTGTGGTGGAGAGAAAATCACTGCCCTCCATGTATTTTGATTTTGGTCAGAGATTGCTCCCTGGAAGAATAAATAAGGTTTTGTCTTCTTGGCTTTTAAGTGAAATACGATAAGATTTCAGATTCAGTTTATTTTCCATTTGGAGTTAAAAACCATATTTGAATATTTGCGCCAAAGTATATAGTGTGGACTGCACAAAAAAGACACATAAGAGACGTCTCAAAACCACATGGGTGAAGCAATGTTAGGCCGTATGTTGGTTGCTGAAGGCATTTCACAACAATATAGCAAATGTTGCATTTTTAAAGTGGTTCTCACCCCCGCTCCTCGGAGCTTATGTCACTCACATTTCCTGTTCAAATCTTCCTCTAAATGGGCGTAGCCTGGAGGACTGAAGGGGGCGTGAACGAGACTGGGCCGTTTACATTGCTCTGGGCGGGGGGCTGCTGACGTCAGGTCCATCTTGCAGACGTCAGGTCCAACTTCTGTGCCAGTGTTGGCGCCAGATTCAAAATTCAAATGTAGTAATACAGGTTGCCAGCAGATGGCGCCTCACAGACGGTTTTAGGCAGAAAGTTTAACTTTCAACTAATTTGCACCAAAGTGACAAAATTATGACCAGGATATGTAGACAACACTATTGGACACTCATTTATACCGTTTATCAGCAAAAAAAAGTGGATTTGAAGGTGAGTTGTCCTTTAAAGTTGGAGTACATCAATTTGAAACAAAAGAATAAAAAAAACTTGACACTAGTTCCTGGTTCTTAATACGCATGTATTTATACATTAGCTTCTGTCACATCTTGAGATCAGAAGAAAAATCAGCCAAAACTCACTCAACTCTACATGCTATAAAATGTAACATGTTTCCTAAAATGCTACTTGAGCAAGACTCTTAATTCAGGACACCCAGATTTAATTTCAAAAAGCGTAGTTTGTTAAAGCAATCAAGTCCACTGGACCAGAAAGTCTCCTCACTGAGTGTTTGAACTTTTTGGCCGTGCTACTGAACCCCTATAAGTATATAGTGTCCGAAATGTAATAAATGGCCTGCTTTGATTCTATTGTGACCAAGCGCTTTATACCCTGAACAGTTTGAAAAGTTCCCATGTCGCAGAGGTCGCAGTGTTCAAATTAGCCTTTCTAAGCTTATTGGAAAGTGTGTAGTCAGCAGGCAGAACAAAATGGTGGAGACAAAGGTTGTGCCCTGCCAAGCCCCTAATCGAGCCGAGTCTATGCCCTCTGCTGCGTGCCAGTCCATGACTACTAAGCAGATGGTTCTCCGAGACCTTCTCCGAACTTACAGCGGAGGACAAGAGCAAGTTTTGCCCCCGTTACTATAGCCACTCTCTAGCCTCAGCAAAATGATCAAGCAATACTTAAGTATAGAGAAAAATAGCGCTATGGAACATGGCTGAATGTGGACTAGAGAGGTCGCAACCTTTATTATCAAAAGACCAATAGTTGAGAACCGCAAAAGTCTATCTTATTCTACAGCTATAACACAGCTTGTAGACACACACACAATTTACTTGGAAAAGGAATTAATAATAATATTGATGGACAATGCTAACCCTAGCTCTATGATGCATAATAAGTAAGTGCCCATGGACAAAGTTTTGCTCCTTCTCTCTCTGGCTCCGCTCTGGCTCGCTCTGTCATACTCACCATTTTGTGTTTAAAAATCCATGGTTTAGCGCCCTCTGGTGGTCTTTGTAAATTCAGTCGAGGGCCGAAAAGAATGACCGATCAGATTCATACATCACGTTTGAGGGGTAAACTCTTGCCGCTCCAATGTGGCAACAGTAGCTCAATTTGTAGAGCATTGGCCTTTGAGCCTGAAGGTCACGGGTCCAAGCCCACCACAAGACTTTCTCCACTGACTGCCACTGATGTCTGCTGTTGTTGTGTCGTTGGCAAGACACTTCATCCCCATTGCCTAGAATGAGTCTGGTGTGTGTGCGAATGGTGGTCGGAGGGGCTGATGGCACATACTGGTTGCTTTGCTTCTGTCAGTGTGCCCCAGGGCAGCTGTGGCTACAGTAGTAGTTTATCACCACCGTGTAAGGAGTGAATGAAAAATGACATATAAAGCGTCTTTGAGTGTCCAAAAAGGCGCCATATAAAACCGATACATTATTGTTATTTTCAACCATGTTAGCAACACAATCGATTGCATTTACGCATAGGACGTCCTGGAGTAACAAATGCCCATATAAAGAATTTTGGCTCCAACTTGTCACTGTTCAAATCGGCAAGCTATTGCTAGCGGGATTACTGACGCAACAACACATCATCATTAGGGTCAAACTAGCCTGCCTCATGATGGTCTTCACTGTTTATAATTTTTTGTTCCACTGTGGAGAACTGCATTGTTACTTTGCTGATAAATAAATCAAATCATATCAAACCAGCATGTATTTTTACGTTATCGCCAAATAGAACTATTGCAATGAGTTTGAAAAGATCAGCATGTTGCCAACCACTGGTCGAGAATATTCAGACGTACCGATTTACTATTGTGCAGTATTTACGTCTCAGGGACTCACAAAGGCAATTGTATTTTTGCTTTTGAAACTTGTAAGCTTCGCTAGTGGGAAAGGGAGAAGGAGCAATCATCAGCTTCAGTCATCTGTAACTATATTGCTCTACAAAGCATTGTCTGAAATGTTGTTATGACTAAAACTACACAAAAGAACCATTTTTATCAATCTTATACTTGAATACATCTGTAGCTTTGAACACTTTGGCGTTGTTGACATCATCCTAGATAATTGCCTACCTTTCAGAAGACCAGCCCTGCTCCCACTACCTCCACTCATCTCATACCTTCACACATTCAACCCATTTAATTTTGGTATTCGACAGTTTTTGGTTTCACATTCTATACAGTATACGCATAGCAGATCATGTGGGATCAGCCTGTAAATGTCTTTCATCAACTTTTTGAGTTACAGAAACAGCTCAACTATTAGCAAGGTCAGTTTTATGCTGCAATAATTATAGGAATCGTGTTTCACATCTGAGAAATTAGAATACCGTTCAAAAGCAAATTTATTTCTGTAGTTAAACTTTATGTATGTGTGTGTGTGTGTGTGTGTGTGTGTGTGTGTGTGCGTGTGTGTGCGTGTGTTTTGTGGACATATGAGGATTTTTGTATGATAACACACCTTCAATATAGGGACCTGAGGAAATACGGGGACTATTTTAGGTCCCCATTTTTCCATGCATACTGCAGTGTTGTAGAGGCCCAAAACAAGCTCCACTTCAAAACTCAAGCATGTCCCAAAATGTCTACAAATTGTGAAAATATGTGTCGGGGCCGAAACACTCCATCCCAAAAAGTTTGATACGCCCCCTATGTTCGTGCATGGAACTACCTTAACACACTTTTAACACACATTCTCGACCTCATATGTCACCTATTTTGTCACAAACTTAAATACATTCCCAGACGTGGGTAGAATAGCCAAAATATTCACTCAAGCTAATTTAAAAACATGCTTGAGTAGTGAATAACTGTTTGTAGAAAAAAAAAACTTTCAGCCAGAGGGACCTTTTGGAGTGGAGTTTGTATGTTCTCCTTGTGTCAGTAGATTTTCTCTGGGCACTCCGGTTTCCGATATTACTAAAAAAAAAAATTACAAAAGGTTCCCGAAAATAGACTTCAAAGATGAATCTTACACTTCAGCTGGATCTGAGTAATCTTTATTAATATACAGATTCAGACCTGGGTCTACAGTCTCAGTCTCAGTCCTGGGTCTACTGCCACAGTCCTGGGTCTAAAGCTGCTGTCCTGGGTCTCGAGTCTCAGTCTCAGTCCTGGGTCTACAGTCTCAGTCCTATAGCCGCAGCCCCGGGACTCCTCAGCCCAAGTCCTGGGTCTATAGCCGTACTCCTGGGTCTACAGTCTCAGTCCTGGGTCTAAAGCCTCAGTCCTGGGTCTATACAGCCGCAGTCCTGGGTCTATACAGTCCGAGTACTGGGACTCCTTTGCCCGAGTCCTGGGAGTCCTCAACCCAAGTCCTGGGACTCCACAGCCCGAGTCCTTTGTCGAAAACCGCAGTCCTGGGTCTATAGCCGCAGTCCTGGGTCTCCTCAGCCCGAGTCCTGGGTCTCCTCAGCCCAAGTCCTGGGTCTCCTCAGCCCGAGTCCTTTGGACTCCTATGCCCAAGTCCTGGGTCAAAAACCGCAGTCCTGGGTCTCCTCAGCCCGAGTCCTGGGATTCCTCAGCCAGAGTCCAGGAACTCCTCAGCCCAAGTCCTGGGACTCCTCAGCCCGAGTCTTGGGTGTCCTCAGCCCAAGTCCTGGGTCTCCTCAGCCCGAGTCTTCGGTCTCCTCAGCCCGAGTCCTTTGGACTCCTATGCCCAAGTCCTGGGTCAAAAACCGCAGTCCTGGGTCTCCTCAGCCCGAGTCCTGGGATTCCTCTGCCCGAGTCCTGGGACTCCTCAGCCCGAGTCCTGGGTCTATAGCCGCAGTCTTGGGTCTATAGCCGCAGTCCTAGGTCTCCTCAGCCCGAGTCCTGGGATTCCTCAGCCCGAATCTTGGGTCTCCTCAGCCCGAGTCCTGCGATTCCTTAGCCTGAGTCCTGGGACTCCTCAGCCCAAGTCCTGGGACTCCTCAGCCCGAGTCCTGTGTCGAAAACCGCAGTCCTGGGTCTATAGCCGCAGTCCTGGTTCTCCTCAGCCCGAGTCCTGGGTCTCCTCAGCCCGAGTCCTGGGACTCCCCAGCCCGAGTCCTGGGTATCCTCAGCCTGAGTCCTGGGATTACTCAGCCGCAGTCCTGGGTGTCCTCAGCCCGAGTCTTCTGTCTCCTCAGCCCGAGTACTTCGGACTCCTATGCCCAAGTCCTGGGTCAAAAACCGCAGTCCTGGGTCTCCTCAGCCCGAGTCCTGGGACTCCTCAACCCGAGTCTTGGGTGTCCTCAGCCCGAGTCCTGGGTCTCCTCAGCCCAAGTCCTGGTTCTCCTCAGCCCGAGTCCTGGATTTCCTCTGCCCTAGTCCTGGGACTCCTCAGCCCGAGTCCTGGGTCTATAGCCGCCGTTCTGGGTCTATAGCCGCCGTCCTGGGTCTATAGCCGCAGTCCTAGGTCTCCTCAGCCCGAGTCCTGGGATTCCTCAGCCCGAGTCCTGGAACTCCTCAGCCCGAGTCCTGTGTCAAAAACCGCAGTCCTGGGTCTATAGCCGCAGTCCTGGTTCTCCTCAGCCCGAGTCCTGGGTCTCCTCAGCCCGAGTCCTGGGACTCCCCAGCCCGAGTCCTGGGTGTCCTCAGCCTGAGTCCTGGGATTACTCAGCCGCAGTCCTGGGATTCCTCAGACCGAGTCTTCTGTCTCCTCAGCCCGAGTCCTTCGGACTCCTATGCCCAAGTCCTGGGTCAAAAACCGCAGTCCTGGGTCTCCTCAGCCCGAGTCCTGGGACTCCTCAACCCGAGTCTTGGGTGTCCTCAGCCCGAGTCCTGGGTCTCCTCAGCCCAAGTCCTGGTTCGCCTCAGCCCGAGTCCTGGTTTCTCTGCCCTAGTCCTGGGACTCCTCAGCCAGTCCCTGGGTCTATAGCCGCCGTCCTGGGTCTATAGCCGCAGTCCTAGGTCTCCTCAGCCCGAGTCCTGGGATTCCTCACCGAGTACAAAAAAAAAACTCAGCCAGAAGGGACCTTTCGGAGTGGAGTTTGCATGTTCTCCTTGTGTCAGTAATTTTCCTGGGCACTCCGGTTCCGATATTACTGAAAAAAAAATTACAAAGGTTCCCGAAAATAGACTTCAAAGATGGGTCTTACACTTCAGCCTGAGTAATCTTATTAATATCAGATTCAGACCTGGGTCTACAGTCTCAGTCTCAGTCCTGGGTCTACTGCCACAGTCCTGGGTCTAAAGCTGCTGTCCTGGGTCTCGAGTGTCAGTCTCAGTCCTGGGTCTACAGTCTCAGTCCTATAGCCGCAGCCCCGGGACTCCTCAGCCCAAGTCCTGGGTCTCTAGCCGTACTCCTGGGTCTACAGTCTCAGTCCTGGGTCTAGAGCCTCAGTCCTGGGTCTATACAGCCGCAGTCCTGGGTCTATACAGTCCGAGTCCTGGGACTCCTTTGCCCGAGTCCTGGGAGTCCTCAGCCCAAGTCCTGGGACTCCACAGCCCGAGTCCTTTGTCGAAAACCGCAGTCCTGTGTCTATAGCCGCAGTCCTGGGTCTCCTCAGCCCAAGTCCTGGGTCTCCTCAGCCCGAGTCTTCGGTCTCCTCAGCCCAAGTCCTTTGGATTCCTATGCCCAAGTCCTGGGTCAAAAACCGCAGTCCTGGGTCTCCTCAGCCCGAGTCCTGGGATTCCTCAGCCAGAGTCCAGGAACTCCTCAGCCCAAGTCCTGGGACTCCTCAGCCCGAGTCTTGGGTGTCCTCAGCCCGAGTCCTGGTTCTCCTCAGCCCGAGTCCTGGGATTCCTCTGCCCGAGTCCTGGGTCTATAGCCGCAGTCCTGGGTCTATAGCCGCAGTCCTAGGTCTCCTCAGCCCGAGTCCTGGGTCTCCTCAGCCCGAGTCCTGGGATTCCTTAGCCTGAGTCCTGGGACTCCTCAGCCCAAGTCCTGGGACTCCTCAGCCCGAGTCCTGTGTCGAAAACCGCAGTCCTGGGTCTATAGCCGCAGTCCTGGTTCTCCTCAGCCCGAGTCCTGGGTCTCCTCAGCCCGAGTCCTGGGACTCCCCAGCCCGAGTCCTGGGTATCCTCAGCCTGAGTCCTGGGATTACTCAGCCGCAGTCCTGGGATTCCTCAGCCCGAGTCTTCTGTCTCCTCAGCCCGAGTACTTCGGACTCCTATGCCCAAGTCCTGGGTCAAAAACCGCAGTCCTGGGTCTCCTCAGCCCGAGTCCTGGGACTCCTCAACCCGAGTCTTGGGTGTCCTCAGCCCGAGTCCTGGGTCTCCTCAGCCCAAGTCCTGGTTCTCCTCAGCCCGAGTCCTGGGTTTCCTCTGCCCTAGTCCTGGGACTCCTCAGCCCGAGTCCTGGGTCTATAGCCGCCGTCCTGGGTCTATAGCCGCAGTCCTAGGTCTCCTCAGCCCGAGTCCTAGGATTCCTCAGCCCGAGTCCTGGAACTCCTCAGCCCGAGTCCTGGGTCTCCTCAGACCAAGTCCTGGGATTCCTTAGCCTGAGTCCTGGGACTCCTCAGCCCAAGTCCTGGGTCTCCTCAGCCCGAGTCCTGGGACTCCTCAGCCCGAGTCCTGGATCTCCTCAGCGAGAGTCCTGGGATTACTCAGCCGCAGTCCTGGGATTCCTCAGCCCGAGTCTTCGGTCTCCTCAGCCCGAGCCCTTCGGACTCCTATGCCCAAGTCCTGGGTCAAAAGCACTTCAAAACTCAAGCATGTCCCAAAATGTCTACAAATTTTGAAAATATGTGTCGGGGCCGAAACACTCCATCCCAAAAAGTTTGATACGCCCCCTATGTTCGTGCATGGAACTACCTTAACACACTTTTAACACACATTCTCGACCTCATATGTCACCTATTTTGTCACAAACTTAAATACATTCCCAGACGTGGGTAGAATAGCCAAAATATTCACTCAAGCTAATTTAAAAACATGCTTGAGTAGTGATTAACTGTTTGTACAAAAAAAAAACTTTCAGCCAGAAGGGACCTTTCGGAGTGGAGTTTGCATGTTCTCCTTGTGTCAGTAGATTTTCTCTGGGCACTCCGGTTTCCGATATTACTGAAAAAAAAATTACAAAAGGTTCCCGAAAATAGACTTCAAAGATGAATCTTACACTTCAGCTGGATCTGAGTAATCTTTATTAATATACAGATTCAGACCTGGGTCTACAGTCTCAGTCTCAGTCCTGGGTCTACTGCCACAGTCCTGGGTCTAAAGCTGCTGTCCTGGGTCTCGAGTGTCAGTCTCAGTCCTGGGTCTACAGTCTCAGTCCTATAGCCGCAGCCCCGGGACTCCTCAGCCCAAGTCCTGGGTCTATAGCCGTACTCCTGGGTCTACAGTCTCAGTCCTGGGTCTAAAGCCTCAGTCCTGGGTCTATACAGCCGCAGTCCTGGGTCTATACAGTCCGAGTACTGGGACTCCTTTGCCCGAGTCCTGGGAGTCCTCAGCCCAAGTCCTGGGACTCCACAGCCCGAGTCCTTTGTCGAAAACCGCAGTCCTGTGTCTATAGCCGCAGTCCTGGGTCTCCTCAGCCCAAGTCCTGGGTCTCCTCAGCCCGAGTCTTCGGTCTCCTCAGTCCGAGTCCTTTGGATTCCTATGCCCAAGTCCTGGGTCAAAAACCGCAGTCCTGGGTCTCCTCAGCCCGAGTCCTGGGATTCCTAAACCAGAGTCCAGGAACTCCTCAGCCCAAGTCCAGGGACTCCTCAGCCCGAGTCTTGGGTGTCCTCAGCCCGAGTCCTGGTTCTCCTCAGCCCGAGTCCTGGGATTCCTCTGCCCGAGTCCTGGGACTCCTCAGCCCGAGTCCTGGGTCTATAGCCGCAGTCCTGGGTCTATAGCCGCAGTCCTAGGTCTCCTCAGCCCGAGTCCTGGGTCTCCTCAGCCCGAGTCCTGGGATTCCTTAGCCTGAGTCCTGGGACTCCTCAGCCCAAGTCCTGGGACTCCTCAGCCCGAGTCCTGTGTCGAAAACCGCAGTCCTGGGTCTATAGCCGCAGTCCTGGTTCTCCTCAGCCCGAGTCCTGGGTCTCCTCAGCCCGAGTCCTGGGACTCCCCAGCCCGAGTCCTGGGTGTCCTCAGCCTGAGTCCTGGGATTACTCAGCCGCAGTCCTGGGATTCCTCAGCCCGAGTCTTCTGTCTCCTCAGCCCGAGTCCTTCGGACTCCTATGCCCAAGTCCTGGGTCAAAAACCGCAGTCCTGGGTCTCCTCAGCCCGAGTCCTGGGATTCCTCAGCAAGAGTCCTGGAACTCCCGGGCCCAAGTCCTGGGACTCCTCAGCCCGAGTCTTGGGTGTCCTCAGCCAGAGTCCTGGGTCTCCTAAGCCCAAGTCCTGGTTCTCCTCAGCCCGAGTTCTGGAATTCCTCTGCCCTAGTCCTGGGACTCCTCATCCCGAGTCCTGGGTCTATAGCCGCAGTCCTGGGTCTATAGCCGCAGCCCTAGGTCTCCTCCTCCCGAGTTCTGGAATTCCTCTGCCCTAGTCCTTGGACTCCTCAGCCCGAGTCCTGGGTCTATAGCCGCAGTCCTGGGTCTATAGCCGCAGCCCTAGGTCTCCTCAGCCCGAGTCCTGGGATTCCTCAGCCCGAGTCCTGGAACTCCTCAGCCCAAGTCCTGGGTCTCCTCAGCCCGAGTCCTGGCATTCCTTAGCCTGAGTCCTGGGACTCCTCAGCCCAAGTCCTGGGACTTCTCAGCCCGAGTCCTGTGTCAAAAACCGCAGTCCTGGGTCTATAGCCGCAGTCCTGGTTCTCCTCAGCCGGAGTCCTGGGTCTCCTCAGCCTGAGTCCTGGGATTCCTGAGCCCGAGTCCTGGGATTCCTGAGCCTGAGTCCTGGGACTCCTCAGCACGAGTCCTGGGTCTATAGCCGCAGTCCTGGGTCTATAGCCGCAGTCCTGGGTCTATAGCCACAGTTCTGGGTCTATAGCCGCAGTCCTGGGTCTACAGCCGCAGTGTCCTGGGTCTAAAGCCGCAGTCCTGGGTCTCCTCAGCCCGAGTCCTGGGACTCCTCAGCCCGAGTCTTAGGTCTCCTCAGCCCGAGTCTTGGAACTCCTCAGCCCGAGTCTTGGGACTCCTTAGCCCGAGTCCTGTGTCGAAAGCCACAGTCCTGGGTCTATATTCTCAGTCCTGGGTCTATACAGCCGCTGTCCTGGGTCTCCTCAGCCCGAGTCCTGTGTCTCCTCAGCCCGAGTCCTGGGTTTCCTCAGCCCGAGTCCTGGGACTCCTCAGCCCGTGTCCTGGGACCCCTTGGCCCAAGTGGTGGGTCTTTAGCTACGGTCCTGGGTCTAGAGCCGCAGTCTTGGATCTTCTTCCTCAGTCCTGGGTCAACAGCCTCAGTCCTGGGTCTAGAGCCTCAGTTCTTGGTCTATACAGCCGCAGTCCTGGGATTCCTCAGCCCGAGTCCTAGGTCTCCCCAGCCCGAGTCCTGGGTCTCCTCAGCCCGAGTCCTGGGATTCCTTAGCCTGAGTCCTGGGACTCCTCAGCCCAAGTCCTGGGACTCCTCAGCCCGAGTCCTGTGTCGAAAACCGCAGTCCTGGGTCTATAGCCGCAGTCCTGGTTCTCCTCAGCCCGAGTCCTGGGATTCCTTAGCCTGAGTCGTGGGACTCCTCAGCCCGAGTCCTGGGACTCCTCAGCCCGAGTCCTGGGTATCCTCAGCCCGAGTCCTGGTTATCCTCAGCCTGAGTCCTGGGATTACTCAGCCGCAGTCCTGGGATTCCTCAGCCCGAGTCTTCGGTCTCCTCAGCCCGTGTCCTTCGGACTCCTATGCCCAAGTCCTGGGTCAAAAACCGCAGTCCTGGGTCTCCTCAGCCCAAGTCCTGGTTCTCCTCAGCCCGAGTCCTGGGATTCCTCTGCCCTAGTCCTGGGACTCCTCACCCCAAGTCCTGGGACTCCTCAGCCCGAGTCCTGTGTCGAAAACCGCAGTCCTGGGTCTATAGCCGCAGTCCTGGTTCTCCTCAGCCCGAGTCCTGGGTCTCCTCAGCCCGAGTCCTGGGACTCCTCAGCCCGAGTCCTGGGTCTCCTCAGCCCGAGTCCTGGGATTTCTCAGCCGCAGTCCTGGGATTCCTCAGCCCGAGTCTTCGGTCTCCTCAGCCCGAGTCCTTCGGACTCCTATGTCCAAGTCCTGGGTCAAAAACCGCAGTCCTGGGTCTCCTCAGCCCGAGTCCTGGGTATCCTCAGCCCGAGTCCTAGGACTCCTAGTCTTGGGTCTATAGCCACAGTCCTGGCTCTAAAGCCGTCGTCCTGGGTCTATAGCCGCAGTCTTGGGTGTACAGCCTCTGTTCTGGGTCTACAGCCTCAGTCCTGGGTCTACAGCCTCAGTCCTGGGTCTACAGGCGCAGTCCTGGGTCTATAGCCATAGTCCTGGGTCTCGAGTCTCAGTCCTGGGTCTATAGCCATAGTCCTGGGTCTCGAGTCTCAGTCCTGGGTCTCGAGTCTCAGTCCTGGGTCTACAGCCTCAGTCCTGGGTCAACAGCCTCAGTCCTGGGTCAACAGCCTCAGTCCTGGGTCTACAGCCTCAGTCCTGGGTCTCCTCAGCCCAAGTCCTGGGATTCCTGCTTAAGTTCAGAGTACAGGATGTTCTGTAGAATGTTCTGTAGAATGTTCTGTAGAATGTTCTGACATCATGCATCACCACAGTTGGTGCCATAGAAACATGTCATTTCAAACTTTTGGCCCTAGAGGCAGAGCTAAGCACTTCTTTCTTTATGTGTTCGAGATTAATTTAGAAGTAGTATCACTTCTTGAGTTGAAAATGAGTTCAGAAGCAGCGCCAACCACTTTAAAAATCAGTTTAAAATCACTCTCCTCTGTGTGTGTGTTTGAAATGAGTTTAGAAGTATAGCAAACATGCAATCCGGTTGCGTCTCAGATGGCCTACATGTTTGTCTAAATAAAGTAAAAATATTATGATCTTTAGTTTTTCCAAAAATATAAGAAATATATTACATTAGACCCAAGTGTGTGTGTGTGTGCGTGTGTGTGCATCCAACCCCTTTTCAAACCTTGAACATTTGTGTCTGAACATTTGTAAAACGTGTTTCCTGAGCAGGTTTTATTCAATTCAATTCAAATATATATGAAAGAAACATAGCCTTTTTGTTACAGTTTTGATTTTAGCTTACAGTCCACTTTTTTATTTTATTTATCATCACTGGTTCATAACGAGTGTTGAGTGTGACCCGTTAAGTTGTACCGCGTCACACCAACGAAACTACTTTTTTCCAGGGAGAAGTAAAGTAACAAGTTAACTATCGACAATATTGCAACAACGCCGTTTCTTTTCGATTTTGTCGCAACGTTACTTTTTATTACACGGGCAGCTGTGACCATGCATCTGCCGTTGCTTGCGGATCAGTCACGACTCACGCTCAGTTCTCATTCCACAATATGCGAAGCAAGAGGCTGTGGCCGCTAGTGGTGGCTGCTCATTACTCTTAGTGCGACACAGCAGCGCCAGTGAGGCCGACTTTTTTTCTTTTGATGAGGAGCAAAACGCAACGTCCTTTAGAGCAGACGCGGAGGTACTCGAGTAAATGAGATCAGGCTAAGAGTTAGGGGTCCTGAAGCCATTCCCTTAAGTGAGAGCTGTGTTCAGGCTCTGTGGTGTTTTTGATCATAAAGAGCATGAGAGAAATACTGTATCTCTTATGATCTTCACTTCCGCAACACATTTAAGAACAGTTCTGCCCAAAGTCGAGCATAATAACAGAAACACAAAAGTAACACAAACGTTTAGCGAAGAAGCGACTTTCTTTAAAGAGTAAATTAACAGGTTAAGTAACTTCCCCTATACTAATTATAACACATAAGGCTTGATGTTACTAGCTTTCCGTGTAAAATAGTCTGCCTTAGTAGTTTCACATTGTAAGTTGAATTACAGAAGGAAACAAACTCTTGTTCATGCTGTCTTGTTAAGTGTCCAAAACGTTCCTGTTCTTAAAAAAGTAACAAAGTCTGTTTACATCTTATCATCTGCTGCACATTGGCGTTGTTGGAAGGACGCTATATGCCGTATCTTTCCTACAGTAGCAACCTCTGATTTTCCACTTTGTGCAAGTTTTCCCAGCGCCTGCTCTGGGACTGCACACAAATGGAAGAGCTGATTTCTCGACTCCGAGCGATCACACACAGCAAATGTTTGGCAGCAGGATTTCTTTGTGTTGCACTCTGCTGGGACTCCGCCATGGGTCCGTCCCTGCGCACTCCGTAGCATTCGCCGCCGCTTGTGCATGTTTACACTGAGACACATGGATTATGATCCCTACAGGCGTCATTGAATGCACTACTTCTTCACGCAGGTTTCAACGCTCTTATAACCGCTCTGTCACTCACAGGTTGACGGCGTATATATCCCCCGGACTTCATCGTTTGCCGCGTGTGTGACAGCAATCATTTTGGGTTGTTAGTTAAAATGAGGAATGGCCGACATAAACTGAGCGTCAGGTGGCAGCGGGCCAAAGCACTCGGGGAGCGCAGATGTTTGACAGTGCTCTATGCCGCTCGCCGGAGATTTGTGGAACTTTACAAGTGGATGAAGTTTCTCCAAAACCTGCCAACTGAAAGGTATCCTTAAACAAATAATGAGAAAATGATGTATGACGTTATGGTGTATGAAAGGCTGCATGCATGTGATTGTTTGTTGAAAAAGGTTGGGGATGTAGTGGTGATGAAAGGACACTCAAAATTCACCAAAATATATGGATATTTACCAACAATTATGGACATTGGTCATCTGCACCTAATGGGCAAATGTCTGGATGTGTTTTTTATAGGGCTGTAAAAATTATCGCGTTAAGTCACGTTAATTACATTTAAAATTAACGCATGTCCGAATGACCCGCCCATGTATAATAATATCACTCAGAATGCCGCGGACACCTGCGTTTGGGAGATGGCAACAGATCAAGTAGGCCCTTTGGGAATACAAGTTTTAAAAGAATATGCACATGGCCGCAGGGCTGTTGTTTGCTGTATGAACTGAAGTCCGCCTCCCGGGGCAAACCCCGGGGGCAGCTGCGGCCGCTCTGGTTGTTGTTAGTGGCTGTGAGCCACTAACAACAACACGGCAAATGGCGCCGCGGTAACGTGGTCATATAAGACCATACACACACAAGACTATTCTCTGAATGTTGTGCATGCATGTCTTTGCAACCTGTGCGTAACCTGTGCATGCAAATACACAGCGGAAGTGTCAGTGTCTCCTCCTGAAACTAAACTAAACTCTCTAAATTAAGCTGTTTCATTAACAGCTCATTTTGGTTGTGCCCAAAAGCAAAATGTTGTGAGCAAATCTAACAGATTTAAGTACATTTGGTATGAATGACAATATGTCATTACATTTGATAATCTCATTTAACTTCAATTGGAGTGGATTTGAAAAAGAATGTTAAAAATGCTATTAACAGTTGACTCACCATTACTATGCGATTAATCAACTACAAAAATGTAATTGTTTGACAGTCCTAGTTTTTTACAATTGCATTTCTTGTGTTTGATCTGTTTAATATTCTGATCTGTGTCGGCGAACTCAACGGTTTTGTGGAGCCCTCCGAGATAACTACTGTTGGGATTTAGGGCTATACAAGAATACATTGAATTGAATTGTCTTTATCTTTTTAGAAAACAGCTGATTTGCCGGGTGATCCTTTCTGTTTCACAGGAAAATGAGAGATAAAAAATGCATACATGTGAAAATTATATGATATCACCAACGTTTATTTTGAAAGCTTAGCAATATGGGTTATGATTATTATGGATTTGTGTGGTATCAAAGTTAGGTACTTCAGCTTTAACCCAATTCCCTTTGCAAAGTAGTTTGTATTTTTACATCAATATTCTGATTCACCCAATTTAAAAATGCAGTTCTTCAAGAAACAATAACATTCAGCGGTGTGTTGGTTATACAAAATATTTTTGGCACATGGACCAAGTCATACAAAAAGAGCCAAACAAGTTTATGAGCAGCTTGGCTGTTTTGGCAGTATGTATTGAATTTCAATTGACAACGTTTTGAAAGATGATTTCCTAGTTGTACTGCTCTTGAAAGTATTTCAAGAGTCAAACATATGTATTTGAAACGTATCACTTTTCATCAAACTTAGAATCGTTGGTCTAGCCGACATCAGAGAGTTGTGGGAATTTAAGTTGAAAAACGACAGACATTACATCATCGTGGGAAATCTCAGAGCTCACAAACTTCAGAAAGGGAAGCTGGCGCAGAGATTAGCAGTTCAAAGGTTGGCGAAACAAACATCTGTAGAAAAAGTGTTTTGTGCTCAAATAGTGGACGGGAATGATGTCTGCGTGGGTTGTTTTTTCTGAAATGATCTTATGAATGTTATCTTTCTTCAGTTCTGCTGCTTTCCCCATTAATTAATCATGTTAAGGGCCCGATTCTCTACAGGTGTTACAAAAGGTCCTAGCACTATCTCAGCCACTGTGCTGAAACTAATACACAGGCCTTGATATGGTTGGACATCGGAGGAGGAAATATTATCATTTGTAGAAACAGTTAAACTTGGCATGTCCCTACTTCGCCGCTTGTTTACCTCCGCTGTCTGTGCTAACCACAGACCTGTAGATTTTCTCGAGAAAGCGGGGGCCAGTGGTCCGCTGTGATTGGTCACAATCTGGTCCCGAAACAAATTATCTTCCTTGTTGCACAAAAACTCGATCTAAAATAAAATGACACGCCAGCACAAATCTGTGCTACTTACTCCTCAAAAGGACGTATATCCCGATGCATTGCATGGATATGGATTGAAATATTGTAATGAATACAAAAATAAAGTCAG
Organism: Knipowitschia caucasica; assembly: GCA_964034765.1. Classification (NCBI taxonomy): domain Eukaryota; kingdom Metazoa; phylum Chordata; class Actinopteri; order Gobiiformes; family Gobiidae; genus Knipowitschia; species Knipowitschia caucasica. The sequence continues at coordinate 13,568,426 of OZ035825.1, read as the reverse complement.
GTAAGGCAGCTTTAATATGGTTGGTAAAATGTTTTCATTCAGTCACACCATGAGTCACCATCATGAAGGAATGTTCCGGTCCTGTGAACTGTTGCACTTAAAGTAAAATCAAATTGTTTAATGCGCCGGTCCTCAAAGGGTTGGTGTGGCTGCAGGTTTTAGTTCCAACCAAAGCAGGAACACACAAGACCCCACACAGTTTCTCAGGTCTCCAGATTAAGACCAGACTCACTTGACAAAATGGGAGGAGTCTGGTGTGCTCTAGCTATGGTGGGAACTTTTTATATAGGCTTATTTAGCAAATTTCTACACTGATGAAAATATAAATAACAAAGAGTCCACGTGTCCAGTGACTTGCTGCTTGCCGCAGAGCCGGAGGCGAAGCATAAAAAGGTGGAGCTACATCTGCGCTGCTGCCCACGGGGAGGCGCACCGTCCAGCAGCATCAGTCTCTGTCCGACATGAGCACTACAAGCAGCTGCTAGTGCACAGGTCACACCAGCACCAGGGAACGCACTGTTTTTGCCCTTATTCTGAGCCATCCAAGACAAATGGGTAGGGCAAGGGAAGGCAAGGCAAGTTTATTTGTATAGCACAATTCATACACAACGCAATTCAAAGTGCTGAACAAAACAAGAAAGCATTAAAATCATAAATAATCACAGAACATTAAAAAGAAAGAATAAAAATATAAAATCCCTCAGTTGTATGCACAGCTAAACAGAACCGTTTTTAACCTGGTTTTAAACATTGTCAGAGAGGAGGCCTGTTTCACATCTTCAGGAAGACTGTTCCAGATTTTAGCAGCATGAATCTGAAAAGCAGCCTCCCCATGTTTAGTCCTGACTCTGGGCACTAACAGGAGTCCAGTCCCTGTGCTCCTCAGAGTCCGGGCTGGTTCATATGGGACTAACATGTCACTAATATATTTTGGTGCGAGGCCATGGAGAGACTTGTACACAAGCAGAGCTGTTTTAAAGTCTATTCTCTGAGCCACAGGAAGCCAGTGCAGAGACCTGAGAACCGGACTAATGTGGTCGTACTTCCTGGTTCTAGTCAGGACTCGAGCTGCTGCATTTTGAATGTACTGCAGCTGTTTTACAGCCTGTTTGGACAGACCTGTGAGCAGGCCATTGCAGTAGTCTAACCTACTGGAGAAAAATGCATGGATAAGAATCTCCAAGTCTGCTTTAGACACAATGTTTTTGATCCTGGCAATGTTTTTTAGGTGGTAGAAAGCTGCTGATGTTACTGATTTGATGTAGCTATTAAAATTTAAGTCTGAGTCCAGTATTACCCCTAGATTTCTGACCTTGTTTGAAGGTTTTAGGGAGAGAGACTGGAGGTGACATGACGCTCTCTCTTTGTTTCTGGGGACCAAAGACAATCATTTCAGCTTTGTCTGCGTTTAGCTGAAGGAAGTTGTTTTGCATCCACTCACTGACTCATTTTACCGGTGGACTACCGGCCCTACACCTTGCTGAAGAAGATGCTGTTCTATGGCTAAGCACGCAAAGCAAACGCTAAAGAAGAAAGACTGATCTGTTGGATACAGTGAAGGAGTGAGTCCACTGGTCCATGTTCTCCTGCAGTCAGTGAGACATAGATCTGAGTGTCGTCTGCATAGTTCACTGACCTAACGGCAGCATGTAGAGATTGAACAGAAGAGGTCCCAGGATCGAGGGTAGAGTTTGGTTTAGGGACGGCAACACATTTATGGACCAGAAGATGTGATTGAGGAGGCTACTAATGAAGACTTAATGGCCACTTCTAATCAGTGATTCACAATCGTTAGTAACACTCTTTCTCTACATGTGTATTATGGGAATAATGTAATGTTTGTGCTTTGTACTGTACGCTTGAGGTAATGATATTTTGCATAATTGAAAGTTTAAGTGTGATTCACCAACTATGGAGCGTAGAGAGTTACATACTTCTGTGTGAACTACAAAATGCATAGTGCTATTTGGGCCCAGGAGAGCAAAAAGTATGGCATAAAACATATTTATATCCATAGGGAATATTCCCACATGCTTCTCTCTGTTCCCATAACATCATTATTTATAAGAGCATAATATGTCTGTTAATGTAAGAGCTGCATACTGGAAGCAATTACTGACATTTTGACTGTTTTGGAGCATCTCACGTCAGCTTTAGAGGCATGTATCCATGGAAACAAGAGATAGACTTGACAGATTTTAAGGTAGAAATTATGGATTTGTGTTTACGGCGTCTGTTTCTGCATTTCCCTACAGCAACAATAAAGGAGCTAAACCTGACTTATGGGTCTGTCTGAATGAAGCAAAAACTGACGTATACAGTTCAATGTTTCCTACATCAGAAAAACTCAACAAAGGTTATATTTTCAATATAACATGTATGTATGTAAGAGCCTTTTGCCAAATTGATAGTTTACTAAACCAGAACCTGATGTTGCCAGCAAATCATGATAGTAATGATACTGTGTAAAGTATTTGTCTGAATATGCCAAGTAATTGTAATTCTAGCCGAAATAAAAGGCCAAATTGACACACTAGCTGCATTTCCACCGAAGGAGTTCCTGGTAAAAGGAGCGGGTTGGAACTTTTACAGGAACCTGTCCTCTCAGTATCCGTGTCTCCACTACAGAGTAGGACCACTCGGCGACGTCATATGAGTTACGATTGCCGCATAAGCGAAACTCATTACGCCAAACCCATTATCATAATAGATCCATGCGCCAAACCCATTTGTTTATTTTACGTTTGTGAACGCTCCGGTTGTTGCGGTCTTTATAGTCCTGCTTCAGTTTTTAAAAACTCTTCACGGCTTGTTTTGGAGTGTGATGAATCTCCAGTGCTTCGAGGTGAAGCTGATATTAACGGCTTATTAACCGAGCGCGAGGTCTGTGTGCAGAAATATCAGACCGAGGCCTGTACAGACCGAGCCGTGGCGAGGTCTGTGCAAAAAGGCCAAGGTCTGATATTTCTCTGTACAGACCGAGCAAGCGAGGTTAATGTTTTATTATATGACTCTCGTCTGTGTCTTTACCAATGCTTTTGAGATATTTGTGAAGTATGCTCATGTCCGACTTGGTTTTGTGTGATACGCGCTGCGGACAGATTGTCATGGTAACGGTCCGAGGAAAGATATCAAATGTGATACGCGCTGTTCGGACCAATTGTCATGGTAACGGTCCGCGATGGGAAAATATCAGACCGGTAATCAGCCAATCAGAGCGCGCGTACGTAATAAGTCTAAATATATCTTTTCATTTCGCCACAATACCTCAGACCTCGTCTGAATCTTGCCATAGTGTTCGCTGTTTCCAGTGGTGTCTCCTCGGCTAACAATGCCAGTTGTTTTGCTGCTTTCTGCTGGCGTCTGAGCGCCTGAGCCTGCGCTAGCTTTAGCCAATCAGCCCCGGGTTAACCTAAAGTCCCACCAGGGCCCAACCGAGTACACACCATGGAAAAGGGACTCCGTTGGGCCCCGATAAAGTTCCTGTAAATGGCCCTGTGGGGAAAGTTCCTGCAGTGGAGACACGCACTAGTGCGCTGCAAAAGCGGCTATTGTTTTACAATGACTTTCAGCCTGATTTTATTTTGTAATTTTGCAATAACCAAAAAAAAGACTGGTCACTTTATGTTAAATTTGACTCAGTAACTATATGTGCAGTTATTTAATATTTTCAAAACATTAATAATGTTTTGAAAATCACGGGACCATAATGTCTTAGCACCTTCACGGATGCAGGAGGAGGGAGCCTTCTCCCAGCTGTCACTTTTCACCTCGAAATGTGACATCTCACCTTCGTCAGACTATTCCTCTTCAATATTTTGTTGCATTCCTAAGACTTCTATCGTCTATTTGGTAGCTCTTTTCATTTTGTACTCCTCAATTCAAAAATGGTAAGGGCCTTCCTCTTCTCTCACTCTCTCCCAAATAAACACATCACACAAGCCACTTTATAGTCTAATGACAACATTTTGTTGAATTTTGATAAATTATAAAAAAGAAAGTACCTAATAAAAGTCATGCAATGTGTTTTGTTTTGAATACACTCATTTCCATATTAAAGTGACTGATGGTCAGTTGACCGCTATAGGGGCTAGTGTTAAAGAACCGATTGTCAAAAACAAAATAAAAACTATTAAAGGCAGTATATCTTTTATAAACTTTAAATCAGGGATGCCAGACCATGCTTAGTGGCGCCCCAAGTGATTCTTGTTGTATTGATTGTAAGAAAACACTATGGACTACTGTTACGATTGCAGAGTAGGAACCCCAAAGCGGAGACGGAAGCAGGGAAGGTTAAACAGTTTAATATAAACAAAAACTCAAGAGGCTGAGGCGACGGGGACAGGCTGGGGGCAGGCTGGCAGCAGGACGGAGCAGAAAGAATCCAGAGCACAGCGGTGGCAACCTTGGGCACAGGAGGAGAAAAGGTAAGTATCTCAAAACTGATAGCAGGAACCAAAACACAGGTCTGACGTCTACCGGATGAGACGGAATAATCTGACAGTGTGGAGAGGACCGAGCAGAGACTTAGTAGACTGGCTCCTCGTCAAGTCCAGGTGTGCCTAATTGCTGCCAGTGCCAGCCACGCCCCCGTCAACCACCAGCTCTGCACAGAGAAAAAAAACACAGAGAGGAGGGGAACAAAACATAAACCCTAACAGACTACATTGGAATATCATAAATAATTTGTAAGTGTGAAAGTGCAGCCTACAAAAAAAAAACTTGACTAAAAGGAGTTTGAAGCCAACATTTTAAAAATTGCTTGGGCACCCCTGAATAAGAGCCACTGTTATTATTCACAAATTAACCAATTAAAATATCAAGTATTTAGAATTTAAAATAGAAAGGGTCTTTAACAAAACGTTCGAATAAAAATTCAACTATTCTTCTGAAAGCCACGAGTTGACCCCTGACCCCCTGATTTTTTAAATCATGACACAATCAAGTTTTAGACAGAGAGCTCCTTCTGTTCACATCCAGGAGTTTGTGGAATGTGAACTTCAGTTGGCGAAATGTAATGCAGCACCTCCACTGCACGGTTTCTAGCACGGGCTTTTTCTATTATGATCGTACTGATGGGATGTATTTGAGCTTCATTTACATTTAAATGTACATTTAGTGCTGCAAAAATGAGATTACATGGTTTGGATGTAAAGTTGTTCCTCTTTTTTAATCTAGAAATGTCTCTGCCTTGATCGGTTTGGAAGGTGTGGAGATTACGTTTTGCTTCTTTTTTCAAAAACAATTTCTGCAGCATAAATGGTTGATTGGGTTGTCTCAGAAAACTGATAACTGAAGAGGTAAATGAACGGATTCAAGTATGTCATAACGTTTTTGGGGAAAACCTGAGACCAAGATAATCTGGACATAACATCTATGTTGTGCTTGTTCTCACTGTGACATAGTCTCAACAACCCAAAACACCACAGAAAGGTACTGTAACTCTGCTAATGCAAACAAAATGAGGACAGATATTACGTACACATTAAGTTTGTGATGAGATGGGATTGTGCAAACACTGCAGGATGGTAAAGTTTACAGTAGAGTTTTAGAAAGTGAGTTGTATGCACTATTCATGAGTTTCAGTTGCCTGTTTCATTGTGTGGCCCCTTTCTTCCTTCAGAATATATTAGGTGTGATGATATGGTTCCTCTCTAATTCGTGTAAGACTCTATAACAATATGCTCCTATTTACCCAATTAGCTTTACTTAGCTTCCATGATGTAACTTAGCACTAACAACCAATAAAAATTCTTCCTCTATGAGACGAGAACTCAATTTTTCCCATGGAGGGGAGATGTAGAAGCTATAGACTGTGGTAGGGATGGACTCGTGTTTGCCTTTTTACAGAAAAATGTGGTTAGAGCCAGCTCAAGCCAGAGCTCAAACTGGAATTTGGAGCTAAATGACATACTGTAGGTAGAAATGAGCTAGAAACCAAAGAGCCAATCAGGAGTGGCGTCAGTCTGATTATGATTGTTCAGGTGTAAGGTAACATTATCAAAATATAAACACAGAGACTAGACGAAGCATAGAATCACAGAGCCCGAAATGGTGAGTGCGGCACAAAGTTTTGCCCAAGCAGCAAAACCTTACTCTTGAGCACTTCCCTATAAGGGTTCAGCAGGTTATCACAGTAAATCTAGCTAAGCAGGGCCAGGCCTGGTCCTGCTTGTAGGGGTCAGTGGCATAAACTGGTTGACTTGTTTCTGTCCCAGGGCAGCTGTGACTCCAGTAGTAGTTTATCACCACTTTGAATGAATAATGCCACGTGAGGCGTCTTTGGGTATAATAAGTGATATATAGGTACTATGCATTATTGCTATTATAATATACAGTCTATGGACAGTAGGAAACAAAAGGAACCATCAAATCTAGATAATTAAACGTTGTATCTATTAATTTGTTCTTAATTATTATAATTTGTTTTATATGTTTTATCCTGTGCCAGTTTTGAAGGAACAAAAACATCACCAGATAAGTTGTGGAAACCTAATTTACAGTTCTGTTCTGCCTCACTTTGCTTTATTTCAGTCTCTTAGTTTAGACTGCATATATAGGTCCAAGCCACAGTGAGATTTATTGTTCGTGCGGAGATGACGTTGCTTGTCAAAACAAACATCTGCTTTCTAAAGATTGTGGTGATAACCCCAAAAGCCCAGCCTATTTTTAACTTTTACTACGTCCTCTATCCAAATGAACTCCTGGTAAACCCTGTGTCACGTTGCTCTTTCCGTTGGCGCTCCCCCCATGACCACAACCGCACAGACCAGTGTCCAGAGGTGTATACGGCCGATGTCAAACTTTAGAATGGTTTCCCTTTTAAAGCAGACTTTTAGGGAAAGAATTTCAACATCATTTACATTTAAATGCACATCTCTATTGCTGCAAAGATTAGGTCCGGAAGGAGAGTAGTTCGTCTTACGAAAGTTGGTGTGTTTCTGCTTGAATCAGTTAAGGAAGTGCCATGAAGGAGAGAAAATAAATTGATTTGCCACTTTTCCACACCCAACATATATTCATGCAGTCCAATATCTATTACAACCTTTTCTTGTGGATTCCATACAGGTTGTAATATATATGAGAGACCACACTTTTGTAGCCGTGTGAACTGGGCAAGAAGAAGGTAGAGAGGCATTAGTGGTATTCTACATTAGGGGTGTGCTAAAAAAAAAAAAAATACATTGATATTAGATTTAATTTTTTTATAAATTAGATATAATACTGGGTTTTTATTTTTGTAATACAATGCAAAAATATACATACATATACTTTTTTTTAATTAATGTTGTATTTTATTGACAAAAACAAATTCAGTTTTGATATGTTGACTTTGATAAATACAAGAGCATTAACTGATTTTTTTTTTCCCCCACAAGTTGCTCATAGGTTGTGTCCGTGTGACATAACAACCCACCAGTTTAAAATTGTACAGGAGGACAATTGAGAAATCCTATCGGTTTTTGTTCATAGCTTTCTCTGTAATCTCTGTGCCAATCCACCAAAACCGTCTGCACACATCAACTATGGTCTAATTATTTTCTTATAATGATGTTGAGAAGTGGTGACAATATTCAAAAACCTATGCATGATGTTGGCCAGCAGAAAGAACATTCTGGCATAATGGCATAATAATAATATGGCAAATGTGTGAAATCTATTCATTATCAACATGTCAAAATGGCGTCTTTCCAATAGAGTTGCATTGACACCTGTCCTCCCAAACGAAATAGAATTCCTTCGGGGTTCAAAATGGAGATGCATTAATTATTTCTGCCGTTATGCTCTGGTTACATGTTTTATCTATACTGGATTCTCTTTTGTCCTGTTTTTGCCCTTGTTTGGGGTCTGGAACACAGGTTAGTCTTGTCCAAGTCCTGTTTACAAGTGAGATGCCAACTTCCTAACTGCCAAACGAGATTCAAACCGTGTTCCAAAGCAGCTGTCTGGACCGTTCTTTCCGTGGCTCGTGGTTGCTCTCTGGTCGCTCTCTGGTCGTGCTCGGCGTGCTGGCCTGTCATTTCCTCTGCTGGTTGGAAGGATCTCCATGGCAGGAGTCAGCCTGTCTGCTCCTGAAATAGTCCCAACCTCAGAGCCCACTTCTGGACCACAGCATGTCTTTTATGTCTCTGTTCCCTTCAGTGTGTGGTTGGTGAACAGGGGCCGACATGTGGACTACAGCCAGCTCAGTACAAAGGATTTTGGGACGCAGGTTTGGGACTAGTATAGTCACTGTTTACTTTGGATTTGATTTGAGTAATGTCAAAAACTGTCATGTGTAAGACCTTTTTACCCCTTATTCAGAATTAGAATTATTCCTACTGTCTTTGTAAGTAATAGGATCTCACAAACTAGGACTTTGCTTTGGCTCACAGTGCATACAAGTTATAAAAATGCAAAAAAAGAAAAAATAAGGCTGTTCTTAAGTGTAGAATGTGAAATAATAATAATAAAAGACTATAGGTAACATATAGTGACACAGGTACGAAGTTCCTGATATTAGCGTGGATGGATCTAAAAACGTCCCCAGGGAACAGTGTTGTAAACAAAGTTAAAAGCACAATAAAGATTTGTTGTTCTTTAACTTTATATTCATGTTTTACTGGCTTAAAGCTGGGCTACCTTGCTTTCAATCCACCGCAAGATAGATTGGATCATGAAATCCAACTAGTTCGTTGTTTGGCTCAATCACTAGTTTTCACATTCATGTATTTTTGAACCTCTGACACATCTTTGGATCAGCTTTGTCAGAAAGAAAATGTTGAGAGGACCGCCCTCATTCATACAATATGCTCTCAACCTTAAGCCTCAAAAGGTGACTCATGGGGCTCTTTCTGACAGGTATGCCAATGAAAACAATATGTTTTCCAATAAGAAGTCTGCAGTTGATTTGTCCACAACTGTTATATTTAATCTTTGTTTGTGGTTTGAAATTAGGTAAACGCACATGCATGTGCGTGTGTGTAGTCTCTCTTCAGCCCACTGTTGTTTCTTCAGTATGTACGTCAGATCTCCTTGTGCCAGGGGACTGCAGATGTAAATTGGCCTAAGGCCAACTCTAGTACAAAGCAGGAAATGGAATAATTCATGTAAATTACACCTTTTAAATGCTAAATAAATAAATACACCATGCTTTATTACTACATTATTCTTAAATTCAGCTTTAGTTTTCTTGATCTTTAGGTTTCATATTCGTCACGGGTAGCTTTTATTTACACTTTTGGCTTTTCCTGTGTTCTGTTTCATTCTTTAATCTTTAATTGCAGAATGACATTTCTCTATGACAACCTTAGAAAAACATTTGTTACAGTAATATAGCCCTGGCTTTCTTCAAAAGTCTGGTTTTGCTTCTACCTCGACGACTGCAACAACATTTCAATTTGCCCTATTACTGTATATGTTTGTTGTTTTGCTCTTGCCTGCAGAAATATTAGTTTCAAATCATATGTTGTAAATTAGCAGCCACTCCACGAACACAGTTTCTTATGCTGCTTCCGATCACGGCTTTAGGAGATAATGGCAGTCATGCTCGACAACAAATCCTCTTCATAACATGGCAGGGCCAAGACAGGAGAATTAGATATTGCATAATGGACAGATTACAAAACACATAGATAATAACAATAATGAATAGAAATATTGCCAAAAGAAAGCAAACATGTGGCGCCTTTGGTGCATGTGCATATATTTAATTTCACACAGCCCTGCCCCGGAGACAACATGCACAGTTTACACTCTGATTACCTGTCCGTGCGCAAATAAGCCCCCACTGTTTCATGAATACAAAATATGCAACCAGGTAACTCTTTCTCCCACATAATTGTTTTGTTTTGGTGTTATTGAAATTAAATCAATCAAATACTAAACCAGTGTCAAATTTAAATGAGCATTCAAATGCGGCCATGTTTGAGACACTCAAGCATTAATTGTGGTTATATTTCTTGTTTTCACCTACTGCCTTAAGTATAATGAAAGTAGGAGAGTATGGTAACAAAGTTTATTCATAAATAGTGAGAAATATAGAGGTTCCAGAGGAACAGGTGAATATCACATGTGGTCCAGCATGGATTTATTATATTATCTGGATAGAGTGGATTTTGTGTGTTAGTGTTCCTTGTCATCCTGAACTTTTTTTCTTTATATAAATCCACACTTTAGTGCCAGAAACTCTACTCGATTATCTCCTTCTCTAGCTGATCAGCAGCACCTGATTGTTCTTGTCCACTGCGCAGAACTGAGAGCACCAGAGAAATGCCCAAATATGGAGGGTGTTTTTTGTGGGAAACCCAGTGCACCAAGAGGAATCCAAGGAAATCTTACAAACTCCACTAAGAAAGGACCAGGGCCTTCTTGCTGTGAACTGAGAATGCTAACCCTTCCTCCACCCTGCCGCTCACACAACAATGTATTTTTTTATTTACTAAAGACAGCCCTATAGTTTACATGCACAATAACAAATAAGATGAATTTCAGAATGGCTGTCACAGTAAAAGCTATTTCTTGCATGACCAAAATGCTTCTATAGCTTAATGAATACTACCCTCATTTTCTGTAAGTGCACTGTCTCTCCCCAACACCGGCTGTGAAATGACATGAGCCATAAGACCAGGCCTGATGTAAGTGGCATACATGAGCGAACACATGTCTCTCGGCTCCTCTCCGCACGTGCGTCTCAAACAGATGTGCCCTCAGGTTAATGCGCGCACAGGGACTGCACAAGGTGACACACACAATAGGAAAGTGTTGTGCAAATTAGACACGATCAAATAAACATCTGCAGTGGATAAGACAAGTGTATTGTCCGTGGAGCTACACCCAGCCTGCTATATTTGGAACTAGGAGAACATATTACAATCTCTCTTCATCATACAAGTCATATCGCCATGGAGAGTCTTGAAGAAGTATTTGTACGCCTTCAACTTTTTGTCCAATTTTATTTTTGGTAACAGACAAATGAAAAGTGACATGCTGTGGTGAAGCTAAAGCAAAATGATACATGATTTTTTGTTTTGAATTAAATTAAATGCATGTCTGAAAACTGAAACTGGGGCCGACAGTAGCTCAGCGGGTAGAGCGTGAGTTTGTTCCCCCAACGACTCATGACATCTGTACCCACTGATGTTGTTGTTGTGTCCTTGGGCAAGACACTTAACCCCACTTTGCCTGAAGCACCTGCTGAAATGCCAAAAGCTGAGTCAATAGCCGCGTTTCCATCGCAGGAGTCCCTGGTAAAAGGAGCGGGGTGGAACTTCCGCAGGAACCGTCCTCTCCCTCGGTCCTCTCAGTGTCTGTGTCTCCACTGCAGAGTAGGACCGACGTCATGAGTTTTGATTGCCGCATAAGCAAAACTCCATCCATCCATCTTCTTCCCCTTAATCCATTTCTGGGTCGGGGGGGTGGCAGTCAAAGCTTGAAGTGTGGTGAATCCCCAGTGCTTCGAGGTGAAGCTGATATGTCTTATATATCTTTTGATTTCACCGCGATGCCTCAAACCCTATGTGTCTGAATCAATGCCTTCACTTCATCATCCGTCCATTTATCGTACATCTTCCTGTTGTTTGCAAATTTCCAGTGGTCTCTGCCGGGCTAATGCTGCTGAATAACAGATGTTTTGGTGATTTCTGCTGGCGTCGGAGCCTGCGGTAGCTTCAGCCAATCAATGCCGGGTCAACCTCAAGTCCCACCTAGGGCTGTTCAGGGCCCAACGGAGTAGCATGGAGGAGGTATTCTGTTGGGCCTAGTAAAAGTTCCTGTAAATAACCCTGTGGGGAAAGTTCCTGCAGTGGAGACACGCACAAAGGGGCTTGCCCTGGAAAATTACCCCGAAGGTCCTGTGGTGGAAACCCGGCGTTTGTCTACAGAGCAGCTATCTTCCCCTGGACCCACAACCTGCAGTGAGGGGGGGCAGCTCTGAATGCTACCTCCGACCCAGAAATGAACTAATAAAGGGGATGAAAATGAATGAATTAATGAATGGCTGGAAACAGCTATATTTTTGCTGCTTGTGACTTTGGTTTGTATTTACTTTTGTGGCATGAAGTCTGACATAAGCGTCTGGCACAATTGTTGAGAAACAATTGTGCTGAGGCCGCAATGTTAACATGGTAAATCCATAACATGTGTTCTTTTTTAATAGTAATTCCCTTTACCGCTATTGCATTGGTGTCATAATTTATTACCATTTCAATTTTGAATCGTGTTGGAATAGGTAGACATTAATGAAAAGGACCCACATTGTTTTTCTATTTTTTTGAAGCAAAGGGTTTTATTGAAGGGACTTGAATCAAGCTGAAAGAGACCGACACCACCAAGAAATCAAAAGTAAATATTTACTATTCTCTTCTCTCATAGTCTTAATAATACAATTTGAGCGGGCGGAAGTTTGCGGGAAAGACAAACACAGGATATAAGATGAAATTGCAGTCTAATTTTAATTCTACCTTCACATCATTTCTTCTGTGCCTCTGTGTGTGTGGAGTGGGCTCATTTAAAGGGACTTCCATGTGGACATAACCTCTTAGCTGCTGCTTTAGATCAATATACAGTAGCTGAAATTTCGACAAACATTGTCTTTTTTATTTTTATTTACTTCTGCTTTCACAAAACAAACAGACAAAAATAAGTGTAATATTATTATTTTTTTACAATACAATACAATACAATACAATTTATTCTTGTATAGCCCTAGGTCACAACAGAAGTCATCTCAGAGGACTTAACAAAACCATTGAAATCACCAACACAGGTCAGAGAATCAACAGTTAAAACACATGAAGAATATAAAGCACACACAGAAGAAAATGTCCATACATGTTGTAGAATGCTAAAGTGTCCTGATCATCACCAATCCTTTCTGTTGGACACTAACTGTCCAACAAGACCCTCCTGCATCGACAAGGAAAAACTCTTAAAAAACCCAGTGGGAAAAAGTGAGAAACCTTGGAAGAGCACTAGGGAAACCCACAGGGAGGGAGACCCATATGAGAAAGGGATCCGCTCCTCCGGACGGACAGGCTAATGATCTAGGACCTAAGCTAGCTACAGAACGTGGACCAGTGGCCGCTGAACGTGGACAGGTCCGGTGCAGGACCGAAGCACTCCCAGGCGGGTCGGGCGGGGCAGTCCGCAGGTGTAGATGGAAGAGGCCAGGCTCAGAGATCCCGTCATCGTACCATGAAACAGACAATGGGACAACGGGTGAATGGCAATGAACAAACTACAGTCAGAATCCTAAAAATGCTAAACAGATAAAGTAGGAAGGAGGAGAGGATAGTGCTCAAGTTACCATGCTTCTCCCAGCAAACTGACTCCCTATGCAGCTTGACTGACACTCTGAGGAGTTTAACCTTCTCAGAGTCTTACCTTCCTAGCCATATGCTAAACTAAAGAGGACTGTTTTAAACCTAGCCTTGAATAAAGAATAACATACAGCATAATATATAACATAATATACAACATAACACAATACATTATTGAATAATATATAACATAATATATAACATAATACAGCATATATATATAATATATACACTACATATTATATATTACCTAGTTATATGCTAAATTAAAGTAAAGTGCTTTAAGCCTGGCCTTGAATGTGGAGACCGTATCTGCTTCCTTAACATAAATGGGAAGCTGATTCCACAGTAAAGGAGCTTGGTAGCTAAATGCTCTGCCACCAACAGTGACCTTTGAGACCTTAGGGACCACCAGACGTCTGGCGTTTTGTGAGCGCAACGCTCGACTGGTTGATACGACACTAACGTGTCTTGGAGATAAGAGGAGCCAAGCCATTTATGGCTTTATATGTTAAGAGTAGGATTTTAAACTTTATTCTGTACTCCACAGGGAGCCAGTGGAGTGATTTTAACACCGGAGTTATGTGCTCCCTCCTTTTGGTACCTGTTAAGATCCTAGCTGCTGTATTCTGAACGAGCTGGAAGCTCTTCAAAGAGGCTTTAGGGCACGCTGCCAGTAAAGCGTTACAGTAGTCGAGCCTTGAGGTGACAAACGCGTGAATGAGTTTTTCCGCGTCACTTTTAGGAAGGAAATTCCTAATTTTAGCGATGTTCCGTAAGTGGAAGTACGCCGTTTTAGTTGCTTGGCTTATATAAGCCTTGAAGGAGAGTTCTTGGTCAAAAATGACTCCAAGATTCCTCACAGTGTTACTGGGTATTATACTGACATTATCGAGAGTAACCATCTGGTTAGTGAGGGAGTCACGCAGGCGCTTCGGACCGAGTAGGATCACTTCTGTCTTCTCCGGGTTGAGAAGTAGGAAGTTAAGAGTCATCCACATTTTAAGGTCCTTTATGCAGGCACTGAGCTTTTCTAGCTGATCTGTCTGATTAGGCTTCATCGACAGATAAAGCTGTGTGTCATCTGCATAGCAGTGGAAATTAATTCCATGCTTTTTAATAATGTTTCCCAGTGGCAGCATGTAGAGAGTAAAAAGAATCGGTCCGAGTACCGAACCCTGCGGCACACCGAATTCCACTCCAGAATAAGGCGACGAGTCCTGATTCACATTGACGAAGTGATATCGATCTGATAAATAGGATTTAAACCAGCCAAGGGCTGTTCCTCTAAGACCTATATCACATTCTAGCCTCTGCAGTAGAATGCTGTGGTCTATTGTGTCAAATGCAGCACTAAGGTCCAGTAGGACCAGCACTGACACTTGTCCATTATCGGCAGCTAGTAGTAAGTCATTTGTGACTTTGACTAGTGCCGTTTCAGTGCTATGATGAGCTCTGAATCCTGATTGAAAGACTTCAAACATATCATTTTCCTGCAGGTGGCAGCGGAGCTGCTCAGCTATAAGTTTTTCCAGGATTTTAGATATAAAAGTGAGGTTTGAGATCGGTCTGTAGTTTGTAAGTATTTCTGGGTCCAGGTTTGTTTTCTTCAGAAGGGGTTTGATTACCGCGGTTTTAAAAGCTTGTGGGACATAGCCACATTGTATGGATGCGTTTATTATATTTACGATAGGCTCAATTATCAAAGGAAGTATGTCTTTGAAGAGCCATGTCGGGACTGCGTCTAACATGCAAGTTGAGGCTTTTGAGGATGTGACCACAGAGATCACCTCTGCTTGGCTCACAGCCATGAATTTATAAGGCCCACTGAAGAGTCTAAGTGGGAAGTCACGTATGCCGCTTCAACCTGTCCACCACTAACAGCAGGAGCAACCTCCTCCAGCTTGTCACGGATGGATGTAATTTTATTATTAAAGAAGTGGAGAAAGTCGACACTGCTCAGTGAGCTTGGAATTTTAGGCTCGATTGCGCTATGGCAGTTTGTGAGTTTAGCGACGGTACCAAACAAAAATCTACTGTTGTTTTTATTCGCTTCTATTAAAGTTGAATAGTATTGAGTTCGAGCCCCGCGAAGGGCCTTCTTGTAGTTTCGGAGACCTGCTTTCCACTCCCTGTGGACAGGCTCCGAGTGGGAGTGGCGATATAGCCTCTCCAATTTTCTGACGTCCTGTTTTAAAGTGTGGAGTTGAACACTGTACCAGGGCGACGATGATCTAATCCTAATGGTTTTCTGTTTTAAAGGAGCTGCTGCATTTAATGCAGATTTTAAAGACTCCATAGTGTTGCCCACCGTTTGGTCGATGACTGAGGGACTGCAGCTGCTGTGAACAGGTTCACCTGCAGCAGTATTCAACATAGGCTGTATTAGTTCTTTGAACCTTGTGATAGATTTATCATTTAAGGTTCTTTTCATTATGGTTTTATCTTGCGGGACAGGAAAGTCCTCCAAAGCGAGATCAAACGTGATCAAGAAATGGTCAGACAGCAACGAGCTTTGACGCTGGATGTCAACATTGGAGACATCACAGCCGTAGGTCAGGACAAGGTCCAAGGTGTGGTTATGAATGTGAGTAGGTTCCTCGACATTCTGAGTAAAACCAACACCATCTAGTACGGCGCTGAAAGCTTTGTTTAAGCTGTCAGTGCTGTCGTCCACATGTATATTGAAGTCTCCAGCTATAACTATGTTTTCCCATTCCAAAACTAGGTTTGAAATGAAGTCAGAGAATTCTGTTAGGAACTCGCTGTAAGGACCAGGAGGTCGGTATAAAACTATAAATAGTACTGCTTTTTGTTTTCTCCACCCAGGACAGGTGATTGAAAGTGTTAAGTTTTCAAACGAGTGAAAAGCGTTGTTGGTTTTGGGACTAAGAACCAAGTTGGTGTGTGATATAATCGCAACACCACCGCCGCGACCTGTAGCTCTGGCTTTCTGGTAGTTAACATGCGTCGGAGGAGTGCACTCATTCAATCTAACGTACTCGTCCTGTTGGAGCCAAGTCTCCGAGAGCGCTAACAGATCCAAGCCCTTGTCTATAATAAGTTCGTTTATGAGAAGCGATTTAGACGAGATTGATCTGACGTTCATTAAACCACATTTAACAACCCTACTGTTAGAACTATTTCTGTCTGTCTGAACTTTTATTAAGTTACTGTGTCTGACACCTAGGTCAGATTTCCTCGCATATAGTGCTTTAGACTTCAAGCGGGGAACACACACAGTTTCAATCTGACTAGGTTCTGAGGCTAGTAACTGAGCACACACAGGCACACACACACATGCACACACAGTTTCAATCTGACTAGCCTCTGAGGCTAGTAACTGAACAGATGGGGGCTCAGAGGTTGTGGCAGAGCAGCTCTGCACCCGGGCCTCAGTTCTGCATCGTCATTTGAGCCGAGCAGAACAGTTTAGAGCCAGGGCCAAATTCTTAGCCAAAAGGGATGTACCCGCCAACGTTGGGTGGATATCATCCGAGCGGATGAGACCGGGCTTTCCCCAAAAGGCACTCCAATTGTCAACATGAACAACACCACTTCGAGGGCACCAGCCAGACAGCCAGCGGTTGAAAGCCGAGTGTCTGCTGAATGCTTCTGCACTGCTAGTGCTAGGTAGGGGCCCAGAGAAGATGACAGTGTCGGCCATTGTGCTAGCCAGCTTGCACACGGCGGCGACTTGCAGCTTCAACACCTCGGACTGTTTCCGCCGAACGTCATTACCACCCGCGTGAATAACAATTCGACGGAAACGCTGCTTGTGGGTCATCATGAGCCTCAGATTCCCTTCAATATCACCAAGCCTGGCCCCAGGGAAGCACCGAACAGTGGCTCCTGGGATCTTAACACCTCTAACAATAGAGGAGCCAATTACCAGCGCATCAGCGACTCCATCGGCTCTCTCAGCAGCTCTCTCAGCGGCTCTCTCAGTGGGGCCTTCTACCCCGCCCGGCCGCGCGGGGGCGCAGCCGGACAGAGCGTCCCAGCGATTGTAAATGCTAACAGGAGGAGGCCCAATGGGGAAACTACCAACAACACGTCGCCCTCTCCGAACAGTCACAAAGCCATCACTATCCTGGTCTTGTCCCAGCTGCGGAGGACGGGCTGGGAGGCTAGGCTCGCTAGTTCTCCTCTGCCTTTCCCTAAAGCTGCGCTCCGCTGTCCCTGAGGATACGGCCTGGCTGTAGCTAATGCTAGCGCTAGCTCGAGACTCCAGTGCTCGGAGACGCAGCTCTAACTCACTGACCCTGGATTCCAGAGCTACGACTACACTACACTTCACACATCTATCACTACCCTCAGAGAAGGATCCAGGGTTTAGACTCGCCATATGGCAACTCGAGCAGTAAAGGATTGAGGGAGAGACAGCAGCCGCCATAGTAGCGAGTTAGCGGCTAGGCTAGGCTAAGCTAGGCTAGGCTAAGCTAGTACGGATCCGGGCCCGCACAACAGACTCCGAGACCAGACAAACAACCGCTACCTAAACCTCAGCTACAGTACAGCTGACTCGGAGTGCTTACACAGTTAGCTTGGTGTACAATACGTGGATTTGTAATGTGTTTGTTAGTGCAAACAGAGAGCAGAGTGATAGCAGTCAAGAAACACGCTCACCGGATACAGGAAGTCACGTCAGTCACAACAATACAAGATAGTGGCAAAGTTCTGCAAGTTCAAATTGGATATAGTGTGAGGTAATAAACTATATATTTTTTCATTGTACATTGTTTGTTTGCGGAGTATCTACAGAGACAACATAGTTGACATCAAGGCTGACTGGCCTCCTTAACATCTGCTGATACTACTTGAAAAGAGGGCGTGGCAGCAGCAGATGAAGAGGGACCAGAGAGACAAGCAACTTTGGCCACCGCTGACTCCATTCAAAGACTCAGGCTTTCTAATGTAGCACATTAAGACAACCTCAAATAGGATCACTCGTGGCTTCTGCTTTCACAAGTGCTTCTTTTTGGGGTTGTCTTGGTTGTGAATTTACCATCCATAATTGTCTGCCTTGTTACCTTTTGTAGGCTATTTTTGGGTTTTATATAGCCCGGTCATTCACATTGCCCTGGCAGTTGCACTGACTTGATATTTTAAAGCAGTAAGTGCTACTTGTTGGGGTAATGTTGGTGATTTAAGCCACAGACATTTCCATTGTTAATGGAATCAATGTGGAACGAATGATTAAAATCACAAAAAAGAGCAGAGATACAAAGATAGACAGGAAATGTATTGCTAGATAGTGACAACGTTCTGCAAGTTCAAATTGGATATAGTGTGAGGTAATAAAGTTTTTTTTTTTTCATTGATCATGGTACATTGTTTGTTTGCTGAGTATCTAGAGAGACAACATTGTTGACAAACAAGCCTGACTGGCCTCCTTCACGTCTGCTGCTACTACCTGAAAAGAGGGCGTGGCTACTGTGACTTTTCCATTATAAAAGAACCACTCTCTTGAGTTAGAAATACTCACTACATGCAGCAATGAGTACAGATGAAGAGGGACCAGAGAGACAAGCAACTTTGGCCACTGCTGACTCCATTCAAAGACTCAGACTTTCTAATGCAGCACATTAAGACAACCTCAAATAGGATCACTCGTGGCTTCTGCTTTCACAAGTGCTTCTTTTTGGGGTTGTCTTGGTTGTGAATTTACCATCAATAATTGTCTGCCTTTTTACGTTTTGAAGGCTATTTTTCGGTTTTATATAGCCCGGTCATTCACATTGCCCTGGCAGTTGCACTGACTTGATATTTGAAAGCAGTAAGTGCTACTTGTTGGGGTAATGTTGGTGATTTAAGCCACAGACATTTCCATTGTTAATGGAATCAATGTGGAACAAATGGTTAAAATCACAAAAAAGAGCAGAGATACAAATATGGACAGGACATGTATTGCTAGATAGTGGCAAAGTTCTGCAAGTTCAAATTGGATATAGTGTGAGGTAATAAACTATATATTTTTTCATTGTACATTGTTTGTTTGCGGAGTATCTACAGAGACAACATAGTTGACAAACAAGCCTGACTGGCCTCCTTAACATCTGCTGATACTACTTGAAAAGAGGGCGTGGCAGCAGTTTCTTTCTCATTATAAAAGCACCACTCTCTTGAGATTGAAATACTCACTACATGCAGCCATGAGTACAGATGAAAAGGGACCAGAGAGACAAGCAGATTTTGCCACAGCTAGCTACATTCAAAAGCTCAGGCTTTCTAATGCAGCACTTTAAGACAACCTCAAATAGGATCACTCGTGGCTTCTGCTTTCACAAGTGCTTCTTTTTGGGGTTGTCTTGGTTGTGAATTTACCATCCATAATTGTCTGCCTTGTTACCTTTTGAAGGCTATTTTTGGGTTTTATATAGCCCGGTCATTCACATTGCCCTGGCAGTTGCACTGACTTGATATTTGAAAGCAGTAAGTGCTACTTGTTGGGGTAATGTTGGTGATTTAAGCCACAGACATTTCCATTGTTAATGGAATCAATGTGGAACGAATGATTAAAATCACAAAAAAGAGCAGAGATACAAAGATGGACAGGAAATGTATTGCTAGATAGTGACAACGTTCTGCAAGTTCAAATTGGATATAGTGTGAGGTAATAAAGTTTTTTTTTTCATTGATCATGGTACATTGTTTGTTTACTGAGTATCTAGAGAGACAACATTGTTGACAAACAAGCCTGACTGGCCTCCTTCACGTCTGCTACTACTACCTGAAAAGAGGGCGTGGCTACTGTGACTTTTCCATTATAAAAGAACCACTATCTTGAGTTAGAAATACTCACTACATGCAGCAATGAGTACAGATGAAGAGGGACCAGAGAGACAAGCAACTTTGGCCACTGCTGACTCCATTCAAAGACTCAGGCTTTCTAATGCAGCACATTAAGACAACCTCAAATAGGATCACTCGTGGCTTCTGCTTTCACAAGTGCTTCTTTTTGGGGTTGTCTTGGTTGTGAATTTACCATCAATAATTGTCTGCCTGGCAGTTTCACTGACTTGATATTTGAAAGCAGTAAGTGCTACTTGTTGGAGTAATGTTGGTGATTTAAGCCACAGACATTTCCATTGTTAATGGAATCAATGTGGAACGAATGGTTAAAATCAGAAACAAGAGCAGGCAAATGAATTGCCTGAGAGTTGTTGGAATATTGAACTCCTGGACCAGTTAAAATTAAAATCAGTTTAGTATTGTTTCTGTTGCCAAATTAGCACTTGTTTGTGTAAATCTCAAAGAGCAGTGAGTTCAAGGTTAGTCTGTGTGAGAATGGGAGGGGGACAAGAGGGAGACAAGTGGTTATCAGAGCAGGTGCAGGCTTTGGCAGCTGGCCAGAAGAAGTCATAGAGTCCACGAATCTGTGATGTCAGTGACCTTGGATGTACAGTATAAAAGATGTACAGGAGGAGGCACGGGGGCTTTTTCTTTTTCTTCTGACCAGGAGGGTGAAAGACGTCCCCGGGGCCACTCCTTATCTGAACGCGAAGCGAGACTTGTGTTCGCAGACCGTTATCTTGTAATATTGCTTGCAAAATCTTCAATATAACCTTTTGAAATGAGGGTTGGTATCTGTCAGTTCTATTACTGTTTTAACATTGGTTTTTGTCTCTTGTTGAACTAAAAGGACCTGCAGAACGAAGGGCTGTGTTTGCGGCCTCTCTGCAGCTTCTGGGGCTGGGGAATTCTGACAAATTACTGCAGAACTTGGCGTCGCTCGAACAGGATTCGACAGGAGACACTAGGACCGGTCAGAGAAAAGATTAATTTGGCGCCAAAGTAAAACGGTAAGATTGTTACCAACTAATTAATCTTTCCTTTCACCTGACCTGAGACCTAAAAATAAAAAAAACAAACAAACAAAAGTAGGGTAAATATTGAAGGATTTGCTTGCAAATATTTTTATATTTATTGGGATAATAGTATTCTAAAGTCTAAGTGACTTAAGAAAAGGAGAAAAACTGTGTGTTATCTCAGTGATTGATAGTCAACCTAAAAGGACTGTGTGAGGATCTAAGTGATTTATGAGTTAAAAGGAGTGAACTGTGTGTAATCTCAGTGATTTAATAGTTGAAGGAGAAAACTGTGTGTTTTAATTAATTGACAATAAGGGAAAGGACAGGGACAGTGTCTAACTTTTCTCACTTTTTAATTTTTCTCTTGGTGTGAATGAGTGATTGATGTTTTCTGTTGAAAGTGACCATTGCACAAACGGTCACAGTGAACGCAGTAATTTGGGTCGCGTAGGACGGGGTCACGATTCGTGCGTACATTTCCCCACCACATTTTGTGGTCGAACGGGGAGATACCACGATCTGACGCTCTAAGATTACGCACCCAATTGCTGATTCTTTACATTGATATTGATAACACAAGGCTTGTAATCTAGACGGTAGAAAACATGGCATCTGTAACATTAGATGAGTGGATAAAGGGGATTATACAGTATTTAGAGGGGACAACAGAGATTAAAAATACAACAACAAGGAGCGTTAGAACATGGTTAAAATCAAAAAAGAAAGATGGTATTTTAGCTAAGTCAAATTCACCTCCAAGTGAAGGGTTAATGAAACAACTAAGAGAATTAGTTTTGGAGAAACGTTCTCAAATGCAAAGAGAGAAGCCGTTAGAAAATAAGAAAATTCAAAAGTTGACAGATGAGGTTACTCTGATTTCAATGATGATCAAACTAAATGAGAAATGGATGACTGCTGCCAAATTGCAAAGTACAGCTCCTGATTCTTCCCCTCCACCGTATGCTCCATTGTATCCAGATTTAACAGAATTAGTGAAAAGTAAAGATTCTGCAACAATGGCTCCATTGATTACATTTGAAGAGCCAATCAAATGTACCGTGACTAGCACAGGAGAGGAGAGTATGGATCAAAAATACTCCCAAGAGGCGCTCAGGCAGGTACGGGAGGTTACAGCTCAGACTACCCAGCTTCAGAAACACATTGATCAGGTTGGAGAAATTGTGGCACAAGTGGCTGAAAGACAATTTAATGACACATTGACAAGACTGGAAAGTGAGCTTAAAAACCACACGATTCAGGGAGGCCCATCTCACTTGCAGCATACCCCAGGGACTAGGGGAAATTCATTTGCAAATGGTTTTAATGGAAAAAACTTTATTAGTCATTCTAGTCCCAAATTTGACGAGATTACTTCCCAGGCAGAGAAAGGAGCAGAGCTGAGAGAGCAGGGGGCGGGAGGAGTGACAGCCCAGAGGAACGAGGGGGGCGCAGACAGAGAGGCCCAGAAGGGAGTGGACCAGCACTCAGGGGCTAGGAAGAAGAGAGATTTAAGAATCAGCTTTCAGAAGCCGATTACAGTTAGAAAAGAAAGACAGCATCGTTATTTTACTCGATCTAATCAGACTATAGATGCAGAATCAAGCTCGTCAGACGAAGATTTATTGATGACCGGCTCAGATGCGTTTGTAACAGCTGAACACTCAGAAGACGACGGTACGAGTGGGGAAATTTATTATCAACAGGAAAGGCGACAGAACAAGAGGAAAGCTAGGCGCAGACAAGGAGAAGATGTGTCGATGTGTCCAATTGTGGTATCGACGTCTAGGTCCGGCAGAGAGATCAGGACATGTAAACCGCTCACTATAACTGAAATTGACTCTATAAAAATGAGAATGAAAGACCCAAGGCAGTATGGGGGCAGAGCATGTTTGTTGTCAATCCTGGAACACTATCCTGCTCAAAATTTAACCCTAAATGATCTCACTACCGTTCTCGGTGTCCATCTTCCAATCATGTCCACAGGATTTGAAAATGTTGCAGTTCGAGCCACAAACAGCTGTTCAGTGGAAGCATGGTATTCAGCTGTGATGGAAAAAATGGAAACGTTATTTCCTGTGCCCATGAATGCTATGGAAACCATAAATCTAGAAGTGCAAGATGGAGAGACAGCCGAGGCCATGAAGCATAGAATAAATAAGGAGTTTGATGCATTGTATCCAAGAGAGTCCACCCCAACCTATGATTTGATCAAAAAAATGTTCTATCAGCGAATGCTCAGGGAACTACCGACAGCTGAGAAGGAAAAACACATTCTGAATTTGGATACTGACTCGCCAGCTTTTGTTAGGTCATATTGTACTATTAAAAAGCTACTTAGGAAGAAAAACAGCCCCAAAACTGATGATAGTTTGTCACTGATTAAGGAATTAGTTAAAGAGATTAAAAAATCTGAACCAAAGCCAGAAAAAGTGGAGAAAGCAGAAATGTTGTTTAGTGGTAATCCAAGTCCACTGCAGCCTCAGACGCAGACACAGGTGATGCAACCACAGCAGATTATACAGACTGGACAGATACAGCAGCAACCAGAGTATGAATGGCAAATGAATGGATACATGCCCTATGGAAATCAAGGACAGAGGTTCCAGACATTCCCCAGGAATAGCAGAGGTAGAGGTGGTGGACAATTTAGACAGGACAGAGATTTATCAAACATGAAGTGTTACAGGTGTGGACGGTACGGACATATAGCAAGAAATTGCAGAACGGGAGGAATGCAACACATGCAGGGTCAAGGAGGTCAGCAGCAGTTTCCATTTCAAACATACCAACAACCACAAGTGTACCAGGCACAACCACAACAGCCATACCAACAACCACAAGTGCACCAGGCACAACCGCAACAGCCATACCAGCAACCACAAATACACCAGATGTATCAGGCACCTCAACAGGTACAACCACAACAGCCAATGGTCTTGGGCCAACCACAGCCACAGTATATGACCACTCACCAGATGACAGAGTCAAGACCAGAGGTCGCTGCTCATCAACTCAGTTTATTACCGAAATGAAGATGCCGTGGTCCAGATAGAGAGGGATGCATTAACGTGGCTCCAAAATTTATCACAATAACAATTGAGGGACAGCCTCAGAAACTGTTGGTAGACACTGGAGCAACATTTAGTTCATTAAAATGCAGTCTAGAGCCCTCTCAAAAGTGGAAAATCGTATCTGGATTTAATGGTTTGGCTACAAGAGTTTTTTACTCAAAACCTCTAGACTGCACAGTTACCTATAAATCAGGAGTAAAGCAGACTTTCCAACATGAATTTCTAATAGCCCCAAACTGTCCCCACAACCTAATGGGAAGGGATTTGATAAAACTTTTGAAATTGGATATTTCTTTCCAGAATGAAATTGAAGTGTCAAATGAGTTGGGCATGTTAATACAGGATTGTGGTCTCGAAACTGAACTGTTGCTCCAGCAGGAACAAAATCTTAAAACACCAAAAATTGACGATAACATAGCCACAGTTTTTTGGCTAGAGGGTAGTGAAGAATCCAATGACACATTGCATGAACTAGTTAAGCCATTTTTGCCATGGATTACTGAGAGATGCAAGGACTTGCGGTCTCCAGTAGATGTCGTACACTGTACACAGGCATATTTTAGGCATCCAGAAGATCAACAATCATATGACAACTATTTGATTGAGTGGGAAATGTACAAGACTAGTGCATGCCAGACACAGGGAGTAGGAGATCCTAAAGTGACACAAAAGCTGAATTGCGTAGTGGTGGGAGAACATGGGGTGGCGTTTGCTAACACAAATTCAAACACAGACACACTCCCAATATTTAGGGTTGACAAATCCACACCACATGTAACAATGATGATTGAGTCCAAAGCAGAGGCCAAGAATTTAGGTCCAATGTGTGCACTGATATTGGCCAGTGATTTAAAACCAATGTGTGTGCAACAGGGACAATTACAATACATTGTACTGCATAGTGAAACCACAGGAGGTTATGTGATCAAATTCAATGACCCAATTGAATATAAAGCCACTATGCAGGAAGTACAGAGAACAAGGACACATGGCAGGGAAAATACCAATTCAAACCTATTTGAAGAGCAGAAACACACTTTACCTGAGAGGCTATGGACAAAACATGCATTTGACATCGGGAAAGCAGAGGGAATCCTGCCAATAAAACTACTGTTTGATGACCAAGTGTGTTATCAGAAGCAGTATCCCATTAAAGCAGGACTCCAGGACAAATTGAAGTACACAGTGTCAGAATTGGTGAAGGCAGGAATCATTGTCGAAGCGTCAGAGTATACGCCATATAATATTCCAATGTTGGCAGTAGACAAGGCAGGAAAACCATACTGCAGACTAGTGAATGACTTCAGGAAATTAAATGAGAGATCACAAGACAAACTATTGGACACACCTGACCCACACAGAGCAATGGCATTCTTACCAGCGTCTCATAAATGGTTTACCACCATTGATTTATGTAACGCATACTTCTGCATCCCATTGCACCCTGAGTGCTGGAAGTATCTGGCATTCACAGTTGAGGGGAAGAAGTATGTGTATACGCGTTTACCACAGGGTCACTGCGCTGCACCTGGGATCTTTAACAAATTGATCCAGGACGTGCTCTCTGAGATTGACATTGACCCAGACAAAAACTTTGTTCTGGCCTATGTAGATGATATTCTAATCTCAGGAGTATCTGAAGAGGCATGCTACAGAAATCACTATGAAAGTCCTTAGAGTAGTGGCAGAAAAGGGATTCAAAATTGATTATGACAAGTGTGCATTTGTAAGACAGAGAGTATCTTTTCTAAAGACTTATCTCACTTCAGAAGGAGTCATGTGTGACCAGTCAAGACTGATCAAACTATCAGAGTTTCCCAAACCAAAAACAGTGAGAGAAATGATGTCCTTCATAAATACGGCAAGCTATATCAGGAAATATATTTTCAACTTCTCCTACATGATGAAGCCCTTGCAGAAAATGTTGATTGATGTAGGCTACACCTACAGGACCTCCACGCAACCTCCAGAGCCTCAGCCAGGGACACGTGCATGATCCCTGCAACACAGATAGGCAGAGTGAGAAGTCTGGCTCACCAAAACAAGTTTATAAAAGAAGTTTAAACGCTCATTTTGCTGTAAGACATCGGTAAACATACACATTATTGCTGTTCAATGTTCAATGGTATTTTTTGTATCGCCCAAAATCACAACAGTCCGTTATCTCGGAGAGACTTACAAAACAGGTGAAAAATCGCCAAAACAGAATCAAACTCCAAGAAGTGCAAAGATTAAATACACACAGAGCCATCGGTCCATAAGGGCAGAGAACATGTCCATAAATATGAATAAATGGTCCATAAATTTTAATGTTGAGTTTAACAGAAGGCAGAGGGGCAAGCAAGTTTATTTATATAGCACTATTCATACACATGGCAATTCAAAGTGCTGAACAAAACAAGAAAGCATTAAAATCATAAATTATCTACAGAACATTATAAAGAAAAGATAGAAATAAAAAATCCCTCATTGTATGCACATTTAAACAGAAACTGTCTTTATCCTGTTTTAAACTTGTCAGAGAGGAGGCCTGTCTCCACATCTTCAGGAAGACTGTTCCAGATTTTAGCAGCATGTTCTGAAAGCAGCCTCCCATGTTTAAGTTCTTGACTCGTGGGCACTAACAGGAGTCCAGTCCCTGTGCTCCTCAGAGTCCGGGCCTGGTTCTTTTGGGACAACATTTCACTAATACCCTACTCCCCACCCCCACAAGCAGCGTTTACGTCGAATTGTTATGTCACGCGGGTGGTAATGACGTTCGTCGGAAACAGTCCGAGGTGTTGAAGCTGCAAGTCGCCGCCGTGTGCAAGCTGCTAGCACAATGGCCGTCACTGTCATCTCTCTGGGCCCCTACCAGCACTAGCTGTGCAGAAGCAATCAGCAGACACTCGGCTTTCAACCGCTGGATGTCTGCTGTGCCCCTCGAAAGTGGTGTTGTTCATGTTGACAAATGGAGTGCCTTTGGGGGAAAGCCCGGTCTCAACCGCTCGGATGAGATCCACCTTCAACGTTGGCGGGGACATCCCTTTTTGCTAAAATTTGGCCCTAGGAAGTCCTTAGGCTAAAACTGTTTCTGCTCGGCTCAAATGACGATGCAAGAACTGAGGCCCCGGGTGGCAGAGCTGCTCTGCCACAACCTTCGAGCCACCCCATCTGTTCAGTTAGCTAGCCTCAGAGGCTAGTCAGATTGAAACGGTGTGCATGGTGTGTGTGGCCGGGTGTGCTCAGTTACAGCCTCAGAACCTAGTCCAGATTGAAACTGTGTGTGTTCCCCTTGAAGTCCTAAAGCACTATATGCGAGGAAATCTGACCACTAGTGTCAGACACAGTAACTTAAGTAACAGTTCAGACAGACTACAATACAAAATACAATACAATTAACAATACAATACAATTTATTCTTGTATAGCCCTAGGTCACAACAGAAGTCATCTCAGAGGACTTAACAAAACCATTGAAATCACCAACACAGGTCAGAGAATCAACAGTTAAAACACATGAAGAATACAGTATAAAGCACACACAGAAGAAAATGTCCATACATGTTGTAGAATGCTAAAGTGTCCTGATCATCACCAATCCTTGTCTGTTGGACACTAACTGTCCAACAAGACCCTCCTGCATCGACAAGGAAAAACTCTTAAAAAACCCAGTGGGAAAAAGTGAGAAACCTTGGAGGAGAACTAGGGAAACCCACAGGAGGGAGACCCATATGAGAAAAAGGGATCCGCCTCCTCCGGACGGACAGACTAATGATCTAGGACCTAAGCTAGCTACAGAACGTGGACCAGTGGACGCTGAACGTGGACCGGTCCGGTGCAGGACCGAAGCACTCCCAGGCGGGTCGGCGGGGCAGTCCGCAGGGTGTAGATGGAAGAGGCCAGGCTCAGAGATCCCGTCATCGTACCATGAAACAGACAATGGACAACGGGTGAATAGCAATGAACAAACTACAGTCAGAATCCTAAAAATGCTAAACAGATAAAGTAGGAAGGAGGAGAGATAGTGCTCAAGTTACCATACTTCTCCCAGCAAACTGACTCCCTATGCAGCTTGACTAACACTCTGAGGATTTTAACCTTCTCCGAGTCTTACCTTCCTAGCCATATGCTAAACTAAAGAGGACTGTTTTAAACCTAGCCTTGAATAAAGAATAACATACAGCATAATATATAACATAATATACAACAGAACACCATACATTATTGAATAATATATAACATAATATATACATAAATAAGCATATATAAATAATATATACACTCATATTATATAATTACCTAATTATTGCTAAATTTAAAGTAAAGTCTTGTAAGCCTGGCCTTGAATGTGAGACCGGTATCTGCCTTCCATTAACATAACTGGGAAGCTGATTTCCACAGAAAGGACTTGGTAGCTAAATGCTCTGGCCACCAACCAGTACCGTTTGAGAACCTTAGGGACCACCAGACGTCTGCGTTTTGTGAGCGCAACGCTCGCCTCGTGATACGACACAACGTGTTTGGAGATAAAGGGAGCCAAGCCATTTAATGGCTTTATATGTTAAAGAGAAGGATTTTAAACTTTATTCTGTACTCCACAGGGAGCCAGAGAGTGTATTTTAACACCGGAGTTATGTGCTCCCTCCTTTTGTACCTGTTAAGATCCTAGCTGCTGTATTCTGAACGAGCTGGAAGCTCTCAAAGAGGCTTTAGGGCACGCTGCCAGTAAAGCGTTACAGTAGTCGAAGCCTTGAGGTGACAAACGCGTGAATGAGTTTTCCGCGTCACTTTTAGGAAGGAAAATTCCTAATTTTAGCGATGTTCCGTAAGTGGAAGTACGCGTTTTTAGTTGCTTGGCTTATATAGCCTTGAAGGAGAGTTCTTGGTCAAAAATGACTCCAAGTTCCTCACAGTGTTACTGGGTATTATACTGACATTATCGAGAGTAACCATCTGGTAGTGAGGGAGTCCACGCAGGCGGCTTCGGACCGAGTAGGATCACTTCTGTCTTCTCTCCGGGTTGAGAAGTAGGGAAGTTAAAGAGTTCATCCACATTTTAAGGTCCTTTATGCAGGCACTGAGCTTTTTCTAGCTGATCTGTCTGATTAGGCTTCATCGACAGATAAAGCTGTGTGTCATCTGCAATAGCAGTGTAAATTAATTCCATGCTTTTAATAATGTTTCCCAGTGGCAGCATGTAGAGAGTGAAAAGAATCGGTCCGAGTACCGAACCCTCGGCACACCGAATTCCACTCCAGAATAAGGCGACGAGTCCTGATTCACATTGACGAAGTGATAACGATCTGATAAATAGGATTTAAACCAGCCAAGGCTGTTCCTCTAAGACCTATATCACATTCTAGCCTCATGCAGTAGAATGCTGTGTGTCTATTGTGTCAAATGCATCACTAAAGGTCCAGTAGGGACCAGCACTGACACTTGTCCATTATCGGCAGCTAGTAGTAAGTCATTTGTTACTTTGACTAGTGCCGTTTCAGTGCTATGATGAGCTCTGAATCCTGATTGAAAGGACTTTCAAACATATCATTTCCTGCACTGTGCAGCGGAGCTGCTCAGCTATAAGTTTTTTCCAGGATTTTAGATATAAAAGTGAGGTTTGAGATCGGTCACACTGTAGTTTGTAAGTATTTCTGGGTCCAGGTTTGTTTTCTTCAGAAGGGGTTTGATGTACCGCGGTTTTAAAAGCTTGTGGGACATAGCCACATGTATGGATGCGTTTATAATTTACGAATAGGCTCAATTAATCAAAGTGAAGTATGTCTTTGAAGAGCCATGTCGGGACTGGCGTCCTAACATGCAAGGTTTAGGCATTTGAGGATGGTGACCCACAGAGATCACCACTGCTTGGCTCACAGCCATGATTTTTATTAAGTCCCAGCTGCAGATCTAAGTGTGAAGATCACTTATGCCGGCTTCAAACCTGTCCACCACTAACAGCACGTCAGAAAGAAAAAAAAACATAAAAAAAGAGCAACCTCCTCCAGCTTGTCACGGATGGATTAATTTTATTATTAAAGAAGTGGAGAAAGCGACGAGCTGCTCAGTGAGCTTGGAATGTTTAGGCTCGATTTGCGCTATGGCAGTTTGTGAGTTAGCGACGCGTAACAAAACAAAAATCTACTGTTGTTTTTATTCGCTTCTATTAAAGTTGAATAGTATTGAGTTCGAGCCCCCGCCAAGGCCTTCCTTGTAGTTTCGGAGACCTGCTTTCCACTCCCTGTGGACAGGCCCGTGTGGGAGTGCGATATAGCCTCTCCAATTTTCTGACGTCCTGTTTTTAAAGTGTGGAGTTAAACACTGTACCCATGCTATCGATGATCTAAACCTAATGGTTTTTCTGGTTCCGAAAGGAGCTGCTGCATTTATTGCAGATTTTAAGAAGACTCCAGAGTGTTGCCCACCGTTTGGGCTAATGACTGAGGACTGGCAGCAGCTGTGAACAGGTTCACCTGCAGCGTATTCAACTTTAGGCTGTATTAGTTCTTTGAACCTTGTGATAGATGTACATTTAAGGGTTCTTTCATTATGGGGTTTATCTTTGCGGGACTGGAATTTCCTCCAAAGCGAGATCAAACGTGATCATGAAATGGTCAGACAGCAAACGAGCTTTGACGCTGGATGTCAACATTGGAGACATCACAGCCGTAGGTCAGGACAAGGTCCTAGTGGTGGTTATGAATGTGAGTAGGTCCTCGACATTCGATAAACAACACCATCTGTACGGCCGCTGAAAGCTTTGTTTAAGGCGCTGGGTCGATGCTGTCGTCCAAATGTATATTGATGGCTCCATCTATACGATGTTTTTTCCCATTCCCAAAACTAGGTTTGAAATGAAGTCAGAGAATACTGTTAGGAACTCGCTGTATGGACCAGAGGTCGGTATAATACTATAATGTACTGCTTTTTTGTTTTCTCCACCCAGGACAGGTGATTGAAAGTGTTAAGTTTTCAAACGAGTGAAACGCGTTGTTGGTATTTGGGACTAAAACCAAGATGGTGTGTGATATAATCGCAACACCCACCGCCGCGACCTTTAGCTCTGGCTTTCTGGTAGTTATCATGGGCGTCGAGGAGTGCCTCATTCAATCTGACGTAGTCGTCCTGTTGGAGCCAAGTCTCCGAGAGCGCAAACAAATCCCAAGTCCCTTGTCTATAATAAGTTTCGTTTATAGAGAGCGATTAGACGAGGATTGATCTAAGCGTTCATTAAACCACATAAACTGACAGCTAAACAAAGCTTTCAGCGCCGTACTAGATGGTGTTTGTTATACTCAGAATGTCGAGGAATCCTACTCCACATTCATGAACCACACACTTGGACCTTGTCCTGACCTACGGCTGTGATATGTCTCCAATGTTTGACCATCCAGCGTCAAAGCTCGTTGCTGTCTGACCATATTCTGTCACGTTTTGATCTCGCCTTTTGGAGGACTTTCCTGTCCCGCAAGATAAAACCAAAATGGAAAAGAACCTTAAATGATAAATCTATCACAAGGTTCAAAGAACTAAATACAGCCTATGTGAAATACGCTGCAGGTGAAGTCCTGTTTCACACAGCTGTCATCCCCTCATCAATCGACCAAGAAACGGTGGGCAACACTATGGAGTCTTTAAAATCTGCATTAAAATGCCAGCAGCTCCTTTAACACAGAAAACCATTAGGATTAATCATCGGCGCCCGGGAAGTGTTCAACTCCACACTTTTAAACAGGACGTCAGAAAATTGGAGAGGCTATATCGCCTACTCCACTCGAAGCCTGTCCACAGGGAGTGAAAGCAGTCTCCGAAACTGACAAGAGGCCCTTCGCGGGGGCTCAAACTCAATACTATTCAACTTTAATAAAGCGAGATAAAAGACAACAGTAGATTTTTTGTTTGGTACAGTCGCTAAACCACAAACTGCCATAGGCGCAATCGAGCCGAAAATTCAAGCTCACGAGCATGTCGACTTCTTCTCACACTTCTTTAATAATAAAATTACATTCCAGCCGTGACAAGCTTGGAGGAGTTGCTCCTGCTGTTAGTGGTGGACAGGTTGAAGCGGGCATACGTGACTTCGCCACTTAGACTCTTCCGTGGGCCGTTAATAAATTCATGGGCAGTGAGCCAGGGAGCAGAGGTGATCTCTGTGGTCACATCCTCAAAAGCCTCAACTTGCATGTAGAACTCAGGCCCGGACATGGCTCTCAAAGACATACTCCTTTGATAATTGAGCCTATCGTAAATATAATAAACTGCATCTACAATGTGGCTATGTCCCACAAGCTTTTAAAACCGCGGTAATCAAACCCCTTCTGAAGAAAACAACCTTGACTTCCAGAAAATACTTACAAACTACAGACCGATCTCGAACCTTCTCACTTTTATATCTAAAATCCTGGAAAAACTTATAGCTGAGCAGCTCCGCTGCCACCTGCAGGAAAATGATATGTTGAGAGTCGTTTCATCAGATTCAGAGCTCAATCATAATGCACTGAAACGGCACTCAGTCAAAGTCCAAATGACTTACTACTAGCTGCCGATAATGGACAAGTGTCAGTGCTGGTCCTACTCGGACCTTAGTGCTGCATTTGACACAATAGACCACAGCATTCTACTGCAGAGGCTAGAATTGTGATATAGGTCTAGAGGGAACAGCCCTTGATGGTTTAAATCCCTATTTATCAGATCGATATCACTTCGTCAATGTGAAGCAGGACTCGACGCCTTTTTTCTGGAGTGAATTCGTGTGGGCCGCAGGGTTCGGTACTACTCTCGGACGATTCTTTTTACTCTCTAACATGCTGCAACTGGGAAACATTACTATAAAGCATGGAAATTAATTTCCACTGCTATTGCAGATGGACACATCAGATCTGTCGATTGAAGCCTAATCAGACAGATCAGAGAAAAGCTCAGTGCCTGCATAAAGGACCTTAAAATGGTGGATGACTCTTACTTCCTACTTCTCAACCCGGAGAAGACAGAAGTGATCCCCTACTCGGTCCGAAGCGCCTGCGTGACTCCCTCACTAACCAGATGGTTACTCTCGATAATGTCAGTATAATACCCAGTAACACTGTGAGGAATCTTGGAGTCATTTTTGACCAAGAACTCTCCTTCAAGGCTATATATAAGCCAGCAACTAAAACGGCGTACTTCCACTTACGGAACATCGCTAAAATTAGGAATTTACCTTCCTAAAAGTGACGCGGAAAAACTCATTCACGCGTTTGTCACCTGGGGGGGGGGGGTGGGGGGGGGGGGGGCAAGGCTCGACTACTGTAACGCTTACTGGCAGCGTGCCCTAAAGCCTCTTTGAAGAGCTTCCAGCTCGTTCAGAATACAGCAGCTAGGATCTTAAACAGGTACCAAAAGGAGGGAGCCACATAACTCCGGTGTTTAAAATCACTCCACTGGCTCCCTGTGGAGTACAGAAATAAAGTTTAAAATCCTACTCTTAACATATAAAGCCATAAATGGCTTGGCTCCTTCTTATCTCCAAGACACGTTAGTGTCGACTTATCAACCAAGTCGAGCGTTGCGCTCACAAAACGCCAGACGTCTGGTGGTCCCTAAAGGTCTCAAAGGTCACTGTTGGTGGGCAGAGCATTTAGCTACCAAGCTCCTTTACTGTGGAATCAGCTTCCCATTTATGTTAAGGAAGCAGATACGGTCTCCACAATCAAGGCCAGGCTTAAAGCACTTTACTTTAATTTAGCAAGTATAATTAGGTAATATATAATATGTAGTGTATATAGTCATATATATATGCTGTATTATGTATATATATTATGTTATATAGTATTCAATAACTTGTATTTGTTAATGTGTGTATATTATGTTATATATCTATGCTGTATGTTATTTCTATATCTCAAGGCTAGGTTATAAAAACAGTCCTCTTTAGTTTAGCATATGGCTAGGAAGGTAAGACTCCCGGCAGACGGTGTAAACTCCTCAGAAAAATGGGTGTAGTCAAGCAGCATCAGGGAGCCCCCTTGCTGGGAGAAGTATGGTAACCTTTGAGGCACTATCCCTCCTCCTTCCTACTTTATCTGTTTTAGGCATTTTTAGGCTTCTGACTGAGGGTTTGTTCATTGCTATTCACCCGTTGTCCCATTGTGCTGTTTCATGTACGATGACGGATCTCTGCGCTCTGAGCCTGGGCTCTTCCATCTACACCTGCGGACCTGCCCCGCCCCGAGGCCCGCCTGGGAGTGCTTCGGTCCTGCACCGGACCGGGTCCCGGTCAGCGGCCACTGTCCACGTCTGTAGCTAGCTTTAGGTCCTAGATCATTAGTCTGTCCGTCCGGAGGAAGCGGATCCCTTTCTCATTGGTTCTCCCTCCCTGGTGTTTCGCCTAGTTTCTCCGTCCAAGGTTTCTCGCTTTTTCCCCACTGGTTTTTTAAGAGTTTTCCTTGTCGATTCAGGAGGGCTTGTTGGACAGGTTAGTGTCCAACAGAAAGGAATTGGTGATTGTCAGACACTTTAAGCATTACTACAAACATGTTATGGACATTTTTCTTCTTGGTGTGCTTTATAACTGTTATTCTTCATGTGTTTTTAACTGTTGATCTCGCTGACCTGTGGTGGGTGATTTCAATGGTGTTGTTAAGTCATCTGTGATGACTTCGTTGTGACCTAAGGGGCTTGATACAAGAATAAATTGTATTGTTAGTTGTATTGTATTGTACCGACATTTAAAACAACCCTACCGCTAGAACTATTGCTGTCCTGTCTTAAACTTTTATTAAGTTACTGTTCTGACACCTAGGTCAGATTTCCTCGCATATAGTGCTTTAGACTTCATGCGGGGAACACACACAGTTTCATCTGACTAGTTCTGAGATAGTAACTGAGGCACACACAGCACACAGCTCACATGCACACACATTTTCAATCTGACTACCTCTGAGGCTAGTAACTGAACAGATGGGGTCTCAGAGGTTGTGGCAGAGCAGCTCTGGTCACCCGGGCCTCAGTCTGCATCGTCCCCCTTTTGAGCCGAGCAGAACAGTTTTTAGAGCCAGGGCCAAATTCTTGCCAAAGGGATGTACCCGCCAACGTTGGGTGGATATCACCACGCTATGAGACCAGGGCTTTCCCCAAAAGCACTCCATTTGTCAACATGATCATCACCACTTCGAGAGGGGCACCAGGCCAGACAGACAGTCGGTTGAAAGCCGAGTGTCTGCTGAATGCTTCTGCACTGCTAGTGCTAGGTAGGTGCCCGAAGAAGATGAATGTCGGCCATTGTGCTAGCCAGCTTGCACACGGCGGCGACTGCAGCGTCAACACCCTCGCACTGTTTCCTCCGCCGAACGTCATTACCACCCGCGTGAATAACATTCCGACGAAACCGCTGCTTGTGGGTTGGGTATTGTGAGCATGTTTAGTCCATATGAACCAGCCCGGACTCTGGGAGCACAGACTGGACACCAGTGAGTGCCCAGAGGCAAACTAAACATGGGGAGCTTGGCTTTTCCCAGGTTCATGCTGCTAAAATCTGAACAGTCTTCTGAAGATGTGGAGACAGGCCTCCTCTCTGACAATGTTTAAAAAACAGTTATAGACAGTTCTGTTTAACTGGGCATACAACTGAGGGTTTTATATTTCTATCTTTTCTTTTTAATGTTCTGTGATAATTTATATTTAATGCTTTCTTGTTTTGTTCCAGCGCTTTGATTGCCTTGGTGTATGATTGTGTTATATAAATAAACTTGCCTTGCCGTTGCCTTCTGTAAACTCACATTAAACATTTATGGAATTTATCTAATATTATGGACATTGGTCTCTGCCCCTATTGGACCGATGGCTCTGTTGTGTTTATTTTAATCTTTGCATTTCTTGAGTTTTGATTCTGTTTTGGGCGATTTCAACTGGTTTTGTATAAGTCCTCCGAGATATCGTCTGGTTGTGATTAGGGGCGATACAAAAATACATTGAATTGAACTGAATATTGTGTATGTTGTCCGATTTTCTTCACTGCAAATAGAGCGTTTAAAAAACGTCTTTATAAAATGTGTTTTGGTGACCAGGACTTCTCACTCCTGCTCTCTTGTTGCAGGGATCATGCACGGTCCCTGGCTGGCTGAGGCTCTGGTGAGGGCGTGGAGGTCTCTGCAGGAAGAGGAGGTGTGGGGGCGGTGCCTGAAGCCAGAGCGCAGCAGAGCCTCCAGGAGCTCTTCCACAAAGGTAAGTCATATGCACTGAACCTGGGCATGAAAGTTTAAATTTGTAAGCACAGTTCATACACATGATAGAAACCATCACACAGGTATTAAAATCAGAAATAATCACAGTACATTATAACGAGTGGAATAAAAATCCCCACCGTTGTGGCACAGATAACTGTTTTCAACACTGGATTTTGAGCATTGGCCAAGAAGAAGCTTGTCTCACATTTGCAGGAAGACTGTTATGTATTATAGCAGCATGAATCTTATAGCTGCCTCCTCATGTTAGTCCCTTACTCTCGGCATCAGCAGAGTGCCGGTCCTGGCTCCTCAGAGTCCCCGCAGGAGGTCCGGTCCGCTGTGCTCCTCAGAGTCCCAGCAGGAGTCCTGGTCCCCTTTGCTCCGCAGAGTCCCAGCAGGGAGTCCCCGGTCCCTGTGCTCCTCAGAGTCCCAGCAGTAGTCCGGTCCCTGTCTCCTCCGAGTCCAGCAGGAGATCCGGTTCCCTGTGCTTCGCTCCGAGTCCGCGCAGGAGTCCGGTACCTGTGCGCCTCGAGTCCCCAGCAGGAGTACCGTCCCCTGTGCTCCTCACGAGTCCCAGCAGGAGTCCGTTCCCTGTGCTCTCCGAGTCCCAGCAGAGTCCGCTCCCCTGTGCTCCTCCCGAGTCCAGCAGGGAGTCCGGTCCCTGTGCTCCTCCCGAGTCCCCAGCCGGAGTCCGGTCCCTGTGCTGCCTACTGTGTGCCCAGCAGAGTCCGTCCCTGTGCTCCTCCGAGTCCCAGCAGGGAGTCCGGTCCCCTGTGCTACCTCTCCGATCCTCAGCAGGAGTCCGGTCCCGTGCTCCTCCGATCCCAGCAGGAGTCCGGTCCCCTGTGGCTCCATCCGAGGCCCCAGCAGGAGGCCGTCCCTGTGCTCCTCCCGAGTCCCGAGCAGGAGTCCGGCCCTGTGCTCCTCCGAGTCCCAGGCATGAGTCCGGTCCCTGTTGTCGCTCCTCCGATCCCCAGCAGGAGGGTCCGGTCCGCGTGGCTCCTCCGGAGCCCAGCAGGAGTCCGGTCCCTGTGCTCCAGTCCGATTCCCAGCAGGAGTCCGTCCCTGTCACCTCCGAGTCCCAGCAGGAGTCCCGGTCCCTGTGCTCCTCCGAGTCCCAGCAGAGTATCACGGTCCACCTGTGCTCCTCCGAGTCCCAGCAGGAAGTACCGGTCCCGGTGCTTCCTCCGATCCCAGCAGGAGTCCGGGTCCCTGTGCTCCTTCCTCCGAGTCCCAGCAGGAGTTCCGGGGCCCTGTGCTCGCTCCGATTCCCAGCCAGGAGTCCGGTCCCTGGGCTCCTACGAGGTCCCAGCAGTAGTCCCGGTCCCTTTGCTCCCTGCCGAGTCCCCAGCAGGAGTCCGTCCCTGTGCGCATCCGAGTCCCCAGCAGGAGTCCGGTCCCTGTGCTCCTCCCGAGTCCCAGCAGGAGTCTCCCGGTCCCTGTGCTCCTCCGAGTCCAGCAGAGTCCGGTCCCCTGCCCCTGCCCGAGTCCCAGCAGGATCCCGGGGGGGATCCCCTGTGCTCCTACCGAGTCCCACAGAGTCCGTACTGTGCTCCTCCGAGTCCCAGCAGTAGTCCGGTCCCTGTGCTCCTCCGAGTCCCATCAGGAGTGCCGTCCCTGTGCACCTCCGAGTCCCAGCAGGAGTCCGGTCCCTGTGCCTCCGCCGAGTCCAGCAAGGAGTCCGGTCCTGTGCTCCTCCGAGTCCCACAGAGTCCGTCCCCAGTGCTCCTCCCGAGTCCTCAGCAGGAGTCCGGTCCCTGTGCCCTCCGAGTCCCTCCAGGGAGTCCGGTGCACTGTTCTCCTGCCTCCGAGTCCAGCATGAGTCCCCGGTCCCTGTGCTCCTTCCTCCGAGTCCCAGCAAGGGAGTCCGGTCCCTGTGCTCCTCCGAGTTGTCCCAGGCAGGAGTCCGGTCCCTGTGCTCTCTCCGAGTCCCAGCAGGAGTCCGTCCCCTGTGCTCCTCCGAGTCCCAGCAGGATCCGTCCTGTGCCCTCCGAGATCCCAGCAGGAGTCCGGTCCCTGTGCTCCTCCGAGTCCCAGCAGGAGTCTCGGTCCCTGTGCTCCTACCTGAGTCCCAGCAGAGTCCGGTCCCTGTGCGCTCCTCCTCCGAGTCCCAGCGAGAGGTCCGGTCCCTGTGCCCTCCGAAGTCCCAGCAGGAGTTCCGTCCCCTGTGCTCCTCCGAGTCCCAGCAGAGTCCGGTCCCTGTGCTCCTCCAGCCAGCAGGAGTCCGGCTCCCTGTGCTTCCTCCGAGTCCCAGCAGAGTCCGGGTCCTGTGCTCCATCCGAAGTCCCCCCAGCAGGAGACCGGTCCCTGTGCTCCTCCGAGTCGCCAGCAGGAGTCCGGTCCCTGTGCTCCTCCGAGTTCCCACAGGAGTACGGGGTCCCTGTGCTCTCCGAGTCCCAGCAGGAGTCCCGGGCCCTGTGCTCCTCCGAGTCCCAGCAGAGTCCGGTCCCTGTGCTTCCTCCGAGTCCCATCAGGAGTCCGTCCCTGGGTGCTCCTCCGAGTCCCAGACAGGATCCGGTCCCTGTGCTCCTCCGAGTCCCAGCAGGAGTCCGGTCCCTGTGCTCCTCCGAGTCCCAGCGAGGAGTCCGGTCCCTGTGCTCCTCCGAGTCCCACAGGAAGGCCGGTCCCTGTGCTCCTCCGAGTCCCAGCAGGAGTCCCGTCTCATGTGCTCCTCCGAGTCCCAGCAGGAGTCCGGTCCAGGTGCTCGCTCCAGAGTCCCAGCAGGAGTCCGTCCATGTGCTCCTCATAGAGAGAGAGAGACCTGAGAACTGGACTTATGTGAATGGTACTTCCGTGTTCTATCAGGACTCAAGCTACAATCCATCTCTGTGATAGAAAAACAATAATCAAATACCCTCTTCAGGATGCTTTATTCTGGAGAAAATTGGAACGATAGGGGACTAAACAAATGCATTTTTGTCATAGCCTGTATGCTAACCCGCTAACTCGTGTCGGCAACCTGCGGCCCTTTTAGTGACTCCTCGAGTGCTCCTGGTGCCTTTTCAAAAATTCTGAAAATGGGAGTGGCAGTGCCTATATTTTAATTTCCACTATTTGAATGTGGGATTTTGTAGGAGGGATTACATTCTGAACGTTTTTAAATGCTGTGGCATTATGTACGCATTTCAAACATTTCTGTCATCGTAGTGCTTCATAACCGGTGACGCAGCCGTCGGCGGCCAGGCGCCGTTTGTAAACAACCGGCGTGTGGGCATGAATCCCAAAGCTAAGAACAAGATTGAACATATCAGCCCACTGAGAAAGGGCTGCTTAATGTCTGCGTCATAATGAGAAGTTTGTTTCAAACACCGAAGAGCAATGACGCGCTAAACACCGTTCACAGTGATTACCGTGAAGGATTCATTCATCTAAATTCGAGAGCACCTATGTTCAGAAGTTCAAATCCGCATCCGCAAAGACCATGAAAGAAAGTGGCCTGGATATTAATTCAGCTCCAGCAAACTGCAGCCCTGTGATACAATATGAACAGATCAGTGATGCAGGGTGAACTCGAGCCAAAAAGCAGATTTATTTACTGTTTTTCTACAATTGCTTGAAAGCAAAAAAATGGAAGTTAAAGTTATATGCAGAGTTTGTCACAATGGTGCTCATTCTCGTCCAGGACCCGCAGTGAAAACATACATTAGATATTTCATGAAATGTTTATTATGCATTTGTAGCCTTTACTTTGTCATTTAGCTATTAGGCTAAGTATTAAAAAGGCCACCCCCTAATACATCTTGATGCCGCGGTACCTTCATATAAGCCTATACAAGGCGTTAATTTTGTTTTTTTGTGGGGCCCAGACAGATGTTGTTTTAGTTTTTTTTTGTCTAATATGGCTCTTTGAACCTTTGTGAGTTGCCGTCCCTGCGCTAACTCAATGAAGCCCAATAGAGAAGGTCTTCATCACTAGGGCAAAGGTTTTTGTTTTCCAACTTGCTCTGACTTCCCTATTGACTTACACAGAAAGCGAGACCTGAAACGGGAGCTAACGTAGATGGTGGCTTCCTTTTTACATAATCATGGTTTTTTTCTTGGTGTGAAGATCAGAGAATTCTCGCCTTTAAGGGACAAACAACGGTTTTATCTTATTCTTAGGAGAAAGTTGAGTTTTTTGGGAGTGTGGGCACCGTTTGTGTTACACTCACCAAAAAACCCAAACTTTCTCTAAGATAAGATAAACCGTTTTTTGTCCTTAAAGGCGAGAATTCTCTGATCTTCACACCAATGAAAAAAACATGGATTATGTAAAACCAGAAGCACCATCACGTTAGTCCAGTTCTCGAGGTCTCTGCTTTCTGTTAAGTCAATAGGAGTCAGAGCAAGATGGACATAACCCTTGCCCATGACTCTTCTCTATTGGGCTTCATTTGAGTTAGCGCAGGGGTCGGCAACTCAAAAGGTTCAAAGAGCCGATTAACAAAAAGAAAACTAAAACAACATCTGTCTGGAGCCGCAAAAAACAAAAATAACAGCCCTTGTAGTAAGGCTTATATGAAGGGACAACGGGCAATCAAGATGTATTGAGCTATATTAGCCTAATTTCTACTAAAGAGAAAGTAAAGGCTACAAATGCATAATAAACATTCATGATTATCAAATGTAGTTTTCACGCGTGTCCTGGAGAGAATGACGCACCATGTGTAACAACTCTGCTTAAACTTTAACTTCCATTTTTTGCTTTCATGCTATTGAGAATACAGTAAATATTCTGCTTTTTGGCTCCGAGTTCACCCTGCATCACGTCTGTTCATATTGATCAGCTGATGTTTGCTGGAGCTTGAATTAATATCCTGGCCCTTTCTTTCATGGTCTTTGCGGATGATTTGAAGTCTGAAAAGAGGTGCTCTGACTTTAAGATGAATGTAATCCTTCACGTAATTCACCGGTGAAACGGTGTTTAGCGCGTCTTTGCTCTTCGTGTGTAAAACAAAACTTCTCATTATGACGCAGACATTTAGCAGCCCTTCCTCAGTGACTGATATGTTCATTCTTGTTCCTTTAGCTTTGGGAATTCAACCCACCTCCCACGCCGTTTGTTTACAACGGCCGCCTGGCGGCGAGGCTTGCGTCTTCCGATATGAACGCACTACGTTGACAAAATGTTGAAATAGTACTTATGCACAGCATTTAAAAACGTTAAGCAATGTAATCCCTCCTACAATATCCACATTCAAACTAGAAATAAAATATAGCCCTGCGCACGCCAATTTCAGACATTTTTTGGAAAAGGCGCCAGGTGCCACTCGCGAGCACTAAAGGGCCGCAGGTTGCCGACACCGAGTTAGCGGGTTAGGCATACAGGCTATGACAAAAGCATGTGTTTAGTCCCTCTATCGTTCCACATATTCTCCAGCATAAAGCAACTGAAGAGGGTATTTGATTATTGTGTTTCTATCACAGAGATGGATTTGTAGCTTGAGACCTGACTAGAACCAGGAAGTACCATCACATTAAAAAAAAAGTTCCCCCCCCACCCCCCCCCCCCCACAAGTTCTCAGGTCTCTCCTCGTCTTCTGAAGCACATTGACCGGACTCCTGCTGGGACTCGAGGAGCACATGGACCGGACTTCTGCTGGACTCGGAGGGAGCACATGGACCGGACTCCTGCTGGGACTCGGAGGAGCAAAGGACGGACTCCTGCTGGGAATCGGAGGAGCACAGGGACCGGACTCATGCTGGGACTCGGAGTAGCACAGGGACCGGACTCCTGCGGGGACTCGGGGGGGGAGCAGCGAGGACCGGACTCCTGCTGGGACTCGGAGGAGCACAGGGACCGGACTCCTGCTGGGACTCGGAGGAGCACAGGGACCGGACTCCTGCTGGACTCGGAGGAGCGACAGGGACCCGACTCCTGCTGGGACTCGAGGAGCACCAGGGACCGGACTCCTGCTGGGACTCGGAGAGCACAGGGGAGGACCGACTCCTGCCTGGGACTCCGGAAGCACAGGGACCGGACTCCTGCTGGGACTCGGAGGGAGCACAGGACCGACTCCTGCTGGGACCGGAGGAGCACAGGGACCGGACTCCTGCTGGACTCGAGAGCACAGGGACCGGACTCCTGCTGGACTCGAGGAGCCACAGGGACCGTACTTCTGCTGGCTCGGAGGAGCACAGGGACCGGACTCCTGCTGGGACTCAGGGAGGAGCACAGGGACCGGACGCGCTGCTGGGACCGGAGGAGTACAAAGGGAACCGACTCCTGCGGGACTCGAGGAGCACAGGGAACCGGACTCCTGCGGGGACTCGGAGGAGCACAGGGACGCGGACTCCGCGGGGACTCGAGGAGCACAGGGACCGGACTCCTGCTGGGACTCTGGAGAGCACAGGGACCGGACTCCTGCTGGGACTCGGAGATCACAGGGACCGGACTCCTGCTGGGACTCGGAGGAGCACAGGGAACCGGCTCCTGCTGGGACTCGGAGGAGCACAGGGACCGGACCTCCTGCTGGGACGCGAGGAGCACAGGGACCGACTCCTGCTGGGACTCGAGGATGCACAGGGACCGGACTCCTGCGGGGACTCGAGGAGCCACAGTGGACCGGACTCCTGCTGGGACTCGAAGGAGCACAGGGACCGGACCACCGTGCTGGGACTCGGAGGAGCACAGGGACACGACTCCTGCCTGGGACACGGAGGACACAGGGACCCGGATCCTGCTGGGACTCGGAGGAGCACAGGGACCGGACTCCTGCTGGGACTCGGAGGAGCACAGGACCGACTCCTGCTGGGAGCTCGGAGGAGCACAGGAACCGGACTCCTGCTGGACTCGGAGGAGCACAGGGACGCGACTCCCTGCTGGACTCGGAGGAGGCACAGGGACCGGA
This sequence comes from Knipowitschia caucasica, assembly GCA_964034765.1. Lineage (NCBI taxonomy): Eukaryota > Metazoa > Chordata > Actinopteri > Gobiiformes > Gobiidae > Knipowitschia > Knipowitschia caucasica. The sequence goes on along the minus strand of OZ035825.1, from coordinate 13,525,232 downwards.
CTCCGGCTGGGACTCGGAGGAGCACAGGGACCGGACTCCTGCTGGACGCGAGGAGCACAGGACCGGACTGCCTGCTGGGACTCGGAGGAGCACGGGACCGGGGGGGGGACTCCTGCTGGACTCGGATGAGCCACAGGGACCGACTCCTGCTGGACTCGGAGGAGCACAGGGAACGGACTCCTCTGGGACCGGAGTAGCACAGGGACCGGACTCCTGCTGGGACCGGAGGAGCACAGGGACCGGACTCCTGCGGGACTCGGAGGAGCACAGGGACCTGGACTCCTGCTGGGACTCGGAGGAGCACAGGGACCGGACTCCTGTTGGACTCGGAGGAGCACAGGGGGACCGGACTTCCTGCTGGGTACTCGGAGGAAGCACAGGGACCGGACTCCTGCTGGGACTCGGAGGAGCACAGGGACCGGACACCTGCTGGGACTGCGGAGGAGCACAGGGGGACCCGGACTCCTGCTGGTACTCGGAGGAGCACAGGACCGGACTGGGGGGGGGGGGGGGGGGCTGCTGGGTCTCGGAGGAGCACAGGGAGCACAGGACTCCTGATGGTACTCGGAGGAGCACAGGGACCGGACTCCTGCTGGGACTCGGAGGAGCACAGGGACCGGACTCCTGCTGGGACTAGGATGAAGCACAGGGACCGGACTCCTGCGGTGACGCGGAGGAGGCACGGGACCGGACTCATGCTGGACTCGGAGGAGCACAGGGAACCGGACTCCTTCTGGGACTCGGAGAGCACCTGGGACTCGGACTCCTGCTGGGACTCGGAGGAGAACAGGGACCGGACTCCTGCTGGGACTCGGAGGAGCACAGGGACCGGACTCCGGCAGGGACTCGGGAGGAGCACAGGACGCGGACTCCTGGCTGGGCCTCGGAGGAGCACAGGGAGCCGGACTCCTGCTGGGACTCGAGGAGCACAAGGGACCGGACTCCTGCTGGGACTCTGAGGAGCACAGAGGGGGGGAAGGAGCGAAGGGAGAGGGGGGGGAAAGCGAGGGGAGGAGGGGAAGAGGGGAAAAGGAGGGAAGGGGGGGGCGAAGGAGGGGGGGGAAGGGGCAGGGGGGGGGGAAGGGGACCGGACTCCTGCTGGGACTCTGAGGAGCAGCAGGACCCAGACTCCTGCTGGACTCTGAGGAGCACAGGACCGACTCCCTGATGGGACTCTGAGGACACAGGGAACCGGACTCCTGCAATGCCGAGAGTCATGACTAAACATGGAGGAGGCAGCTATTCAGATTCATTCTTGCTATAATCCACTAACAGTCTTCTGAACATGTGAAGAAGCTTGTCTGCTCTGGCACTGCCTCAAATCCAGGTAGAAAACAGTTTATCTGTGCCACAAGCGGAGGGATTTATCTACACTCGTTTTAATGGTACTGTGATTATTTATGATTTAATTCCCTGTGTGATGGTTTTCAATCATGTGTATGAACTGTGCTATACAATTAATCTTTCCAGTGCCTGGTTCTGTGCATATGACTTACGCTTTGTGGAAGAGCTCCTGGAGGCTCTCTGCCTCTGGCTCAGCTACCGCCCACACCTCCTCTTCCGGCAGAGGACCTCCACGCACCTCAGAGCCTCTGCCAGGACACTGCATGATCCCTGCTACACGAGAGGCAGAGTGGAGAAGTCCTGGCTCACAAACAATTTTATAAAAGACGTTTAAACGCTCGTTTTTGCAGTAAGAACATCGGACAACATTCACATTATTTCAGGTCATTTCATTGGATTTTTTGTATCGCCCTAATCACACACAGTTCGTTATCTCGGAGGAATTTACAAAACAGCTTGAAATCGCCACAACAGTACAAACTCCAAGAAAGGCAAAGAGTAAATAACACACAGAGCCATCGGTCCATAAGGGGCAGAGACCAATTCCAATAAATTATGATAATTGGCCATAAATGTTTAATGTTTGAGTGTAACAGAAGGCAAGGCAAGGCAAGTTTATTTATATAGCAATTCAAATACACAAGGCTATTCAAAGTGCTGAACAAACAAAAACATTGAAAATCATAAATTTTATCACAGAACATTAAAAAGAAAAGATAGAAATATAAAATCCTCAGTTGTATGCACAGGTAAACAGAACTGTCTTTATCACTGGTTTTAAAAATTTTTTGTCAGAGAGGAGGCCTGTCTCACATCTTCAGGAAGACTGTTCCAGATTTTTTAGCAGCATGAATCTGAAAAGCAGCCTCCCCATGTTTAGTTCTGACTCTGGGCACTAACAAGGAGTCCCAGTCCCTGAGCTCCTCAGAGTCCGGGCTGGTTCCATATGGGACTAACATTCACTAAAAACCAACCCACAAGCCCAGCGTGTTCCGTCGAATTGTTTATTCACTCGGTGGGTAATGACGGGTTTCGGCGGAAACAGTCCGAGGTGTTGGAAGCTGCTAGTCGCCAGCCGTGTGCAATCTGGCTAGCACAATGGCCGACACTGTCATCTTCTCTGGGCCCCGTACCTAGCACTACAGTGCAGAAGCATTCAGCAGACACTCGCTTTCAACCGTCCTGGCTGTCTGGCTGGTGCTCTCGAAGTGGTGTTTTTCATGTTGACATTGGAGTGCCTTTTGGGGAGAAGCCCGGTCTCATCCGCTCGGATGATATCCACAATACAATTTTTTGGCTAAGAATTTGGCAACAACCTCGACCCCCCATCTGTTTCAGGCTTACTAGCCTCAGAGCGTAGTCAGTAATCTGTGTGTGCATTGTGTGTGTGGCCTGTGTGTGCTCAGTTTAGCTAGCCTAGAAACCTAGTCAGATTGAAACTTGTGTGTGGTTTCCCCGCTGAAGTCTAAAGTCACTATAGCGAGGAAATCTGACCTAGGTGTCAGACACAGTAATCTTAATAAAAGTTCAGACAGACAAAATAGTTTCTAAGCGGTAGGGTTGTTAAATGTGGTACAATACCTACAATAACAATACAATTTATTCTTGTATACCCTTGGTCACAACAGAAGTCATCTCAGAGGACTTAACAAAACCATTGAAATCACCAACACAGGTCAGAGAATCAACAGTTAAAACACATGAAGAATACAGTATAAAGCACACACAGAAGAAAATGTCCCATACATGTTGTAGAATGCTAAAGTGTCCCTGATCATCACCAATCCTTTCTGTTGGACACTAACTGTCCAACAAGACCCTCCTGCATCGACAAGGAAAAACTCTTAAAAAACCCAGTGGGAAAAAGTGAGAAACCTTGGAGGAGAACTAGGGAAACCCACAGGAGGGAGACCCATATGAGAAAGGGATCCGCTCCTCCGGACGGACAGACTAATGATCTAGGACCTAAGCTAGCTACAGAACGTGGACCAGTGGACGCTGAACGTGGACAGGTCCGGTGCAGGACCGAAGCACGTCCCAGGCGGGTCGGGCGGGGCAGTCCGCAGGTGTAGATGGAAGAGGCCAGGCTCAGAGATCCCGTCATCGTACCATGAAACAGACAATGGGACAACGGGTGAATAGCAATGAACAAACTACAGTCAGAATCCTAAAAATGCTAAACAGATAAAGTAGGAAGGAGGAGAGGATAGTGCTCAAGTTACCATACTTCTCCCAGCAAACTGACTCCCTATGCAGCTTGACTACACTCTGAGGAGTTTAACCTTCTCCGAGTCTTACCTTCCTAGCCATATGCTAAACTAAAGAGGACTGTTTTAAACCTAGCCTTGAATAAAGAATAACATACAGCATAATATATAACATAATATACAACATAACACAATACATTATTGAATAATATATAACATAATATATAACATAATACAGCATATATATATAATATATACACTACATATTATAATATTACCTAATTATATGCTTAAATTAAAGTAAAGTGCTTTAAGCCTGGCCTTGAATGTGGAGACCGTATCTGCTTCCTTAACATAAAATGGAAGCTGATTCCACAGTAAAGGAGCTTGGTACTAAATGCTCTGCCACCAACAGTGACCTTTGAGACCTTAGGGACCACCAGACGTCTGGCGTTTTGTGAGCGCAACGCTCGACTTGGTTGATACGACACTAACGTGTCTTGGAGATAAGAGGAGCCAAGCCATTTATGGCTTTATATGTTTAAGAGTAGGATTTTAAACTTTATTCTGTACTCCACAGGGAGCCAGTGGAGTGATTTTTAACACCGGAGTTATGTGCTCCCTCCTTTTGGGTACCTGTTAAGATCCTAGCTGCTGTATTCTGAACGAGCTGGAAGCTCTTCAAAGAGGCTTTAGGGCACGCTGCCAGTAAAGCGTTACAGTAGTCGAGCCTTGAGGTGACAAACGCGTGAATGAGTTTTTCCGCGTCACTTTTAGGAAGGAAATTCCTAATTTTAAGCGATGTTCCGTACGTGGAAGTACGCCATGTTTTAGTTGCTTGGCTTATATAAGCCTTGAAGGAGTGTTCTTTGGTCAAAAATGACTCCAAGATTCCTCACTCAGTGTTACTGGAGGTATTATACTGACATTATCGAGAGTAACCATCTGGTTAGTGAGGGAGTCACGCAGGCGCTTCGGACCGAGTTAGGATCAACTTCTGTTTCTCCGGGTTGAGAAGTAGGAAGTTAAGAGTCATCCACATTTTAAGGTCCTTTATGCAGGCACGAGCTTTTCTAGCTGATCTGTCTGATTAGGCTTCATCGACAGATAAAGCTGTGTGTCATCTGCATAGCATGGAAATTAATTCCATGCTTTTTAATAATGTTTCCCAGTGGGCAGCATGTTAGAGAGTGAAAAAGAATCGGTCCGAGTACCGAACCCTGCGGCACACCGAAATTCCACTCCAGAATAAAGGCGACGAGTCCTGATTCACATTGACGAAGTGAATCGATCTGATAAATATGATTGTAAACCAGCCAAGGGCTGTTTCCTCTAAGACCTATATCACATTCTAGCCTCTGCAGTAAATGCTGTGGTCTAAAAATGCAGCATCTAAGGTCCAGTAGGACCAGCACTGACACTTTGACCATTATCGTCAGCTAGTAGTAAGTCATCTGTGACTTTGACTAGTGCCGTTTTCAGATGGCTAGATGAGCTCTGCACCTGATTGAAAGACTTCAAACATATCAAGTTCCTGCAGGTGGCAGCGGAGCTGCTCAGCTATAAGTTTTTCCAGGATTTTTAGATATAAAAGTAGAGGTCGAGAAAAAGTCGTCTTGTAGTTGTGTAAGTATGTGCTGGGTCCCAGGTTTGGTTTTCTTACAAGAAGGGTTTTGATTAACGCGGTTTTAAAAGCTTGTGGGACATAGCAACTTGTATGGATGCGGTTATTATATTTACGATAGGCTCAATTATCAAGGAAGTATGTCCTTGAAGAGCCATGTCCCGGGACTGCGTATAACATCAAGTTGAGGCTTTAGAGGATGTGACCACAGAGATCACCTCTGCTTGGGCTCACATGCCATGAATTTTATTAAGGCCCACTGAAGAGTCTAAGTGGAAGTCACGAAGCCGCTTCAACCTGTCCACCATAACAGCAGGAGCAACCTCCTCCAGCTTGTCACGAATGGAGGTAATTTTATTAATAAAGTAGTGGAGAAAGTTACGACACTGCTCAGTGAAGCTTGGAATTTTTAGCTCGATTGCGCATATGGCAGTTGTGAGTTTAGCAGGTACCGAACAAAAAGTCTACTGTGTTTTTATTTCCTTCTATTAAAGTTGAATATATTGATTTCGAGCCCCGCGAAGGCCATCTTGTAGTTTCGGAGACCTGCTTTTCCTCTTCCTGTGGACAGGCTCCGAGTGGGAGTGGCGATATAGCCCTCTCCAATTTTCTGAACCGATCCTGTTTTTAACAGTGTGGAGTTGAACACTGTACCAGGCGGACGATGAACTAATCCTAATGGTTGTCTGTTTTAAAGGAGCTGCTGCATTTAAAGCAGATTTAAAGACTCCCCAGTAGTGTTTGCCCACCGTTTGGTCAATGACTGAGGGACTGCAGCGAGCTGTGAACGGTTAACCTGCAGCAATTCAACATAGGCGTATTAGTTCTTGAACAACGTTGGATAGATTTATCATTTAAGGTTCTTTTCATTATGGTTTTATCTTGGCGGGGACAGGAAAGTCCCTCCAAAGCGAGATCAAACGTGATCATGAAATGGGTCATTACAGCAACGCGCTTTGACGCTGGAATGTCAACATTGGAGACATCACAGCCGTAGTCTTGACAAGGTCCCAAGGGTGGTTATGAATGTGAGTAGGTTCCTCGACATTCTGAGTAAAACCAACACCATCTTGTACGGAGCTGAAAGCTTTGTTTAAGCTGTCAGTGCTGTCGTCCACATGTATATGGACGTCTCCTGCTATAACTATGTTTTTCCCATTCCAAAACTAGGTTTGAAATGAAGTCAGTAGAATTCTGTTAGAACCGCTGTAAGGACTCAGGAGTCGGTATACAAACTATAATAGTAACTGCTTTTTGTTTTCTCCACCCCCAGGACAGGTGATTGAAAAGTTTTAAGTTTTCAACGAGTGAAAAGCGGTGTTGGTTTTGGGACTAAGAACCAAGTTGGTGTGTGATATGATCACTCGCATCACCACCGCCGCGGGACTGTAGCTCTGGCTTTCTGGTAGTTAACATTGCGTCGGAGGAGTGCACTCATTCAATCCTGAACGTATCTCCTGTGGAGCCAAGTCTCCGAGAGCGCAAACAAATACAAGCCTTGTCTTCATAAATTAGTTCGTTTATGAGAACGATTAGACGAGATTGATCTGACGTTCATTAAAGTAATACCACTTAAACCTGAACAGCTTAAACAAGCGTTCAGCGCCGTACAGATGGTGTTGGTTTTACCCTCAGAATGTCGAGGAACCTACTCACATTCATATCCACGACCTTTGACCCTTGTCCTGACCTACCGGCTGTGATGTCTACCAATGTTGACATCCAGCGTCAAAGCTCGTTGCTGTTCTGACCATTTCTTGCTCACGTTTTGATCTCCGCTTTGGAGGACTTTCTGTCCCGCAAGATAAAACCATAATGAAAAGAACCAAATGATAAATCATCACAGGTATTCAAAGAACTAATACAGCCTATGTTGAATACGGCTGCAGTAACCTTTCACGTGCAGCACTGCAGGTCCCTCAGATCATCGACCAAACGGTGGCAACACTATGAGTCTTTAAAATCCTGCATTAAATGCAGCTGCTTCCTTAAAACAGAAAACCATTAGGATTAGATCATAGCGCCCTGGTACATGTTCCAACCCACACTTTAAAACAGGACGTCAGAAAAGTGAGAGGCTATATCGCCACTCCCACTCGGACCTGTCCACATGGAGTGAAAGCAGGTCTCCGAAACTACAAGAAGGCCCTTCGCGGGGCTCGAACTCAATACTATTCAAACTTTAATAGAAGCGAATAATAACAACAGTAGATTTTTGTTCGGTACCACGTCGCTAAACATCACAAACTGCATAGCGCAATCCGAGCCTAAAATTCAAGCTCACTGAGCAGTGGTCGACTTTCTCCACTTCTTTGAAAATAAAATTACATCCATGCCGTGACAACTGGAGGAGGTTGCTCCTGCTGTTAGTGGTGGACAGGTTGAAGCGGCATAACGGTGAATTTCCCCACTTAGACTCCTTCCATGGGCCGTGAATAATTCATGGCTGTGAGCCAAGCAGAGGTGATCTCTGTGGTCACATCCGCAAAGCCTCAGACTTGCATGTTAGACGCAGTCCCGACATGGCTTCTTCAAAGACATACTTCCTTTGAAATTGAGCCTAGCGTAAAATATAGAGAAACGCATCACATACAATGTGGCAGTCCCCTCAAGCTTTCAAAACCGCGGAATCTAACCCTTCTGAGAAAACAAACTGACCCAGGGGAAAAAAAGAAAAAAAAAAAAAATAAAACGTACAAACTGACAGTCCGATCTCGAACCTCACATTTTATATCTAAAATCCTGGAAAAACTTATAGCTGAGGCAGCCTCCGCTGCCGGACCTGCAGGAAAATGATATGTTTAATCTTTCAATCAGGGATTCAGAAGCTCATCATAGCACGAACGGCACTAGTCAAAGTCCACAAATGACTTACTAACTAAGCTGCCGATAATGGACAAGTGTCAGTGCTGTCTACTGGACGCCTTAGGTGCTCATTTGACACAATAGACCGAACAGCATTCTACTGCAGAGGCTAGAGATGTGATATAGGTCTTAGAGTGAACAGCCCTTGCTGGTTTAAATCCTTTTTATCAGATAGATATCACTTCGTCAATGTGAAGTCAGGACTAGGTATCGTCGCCTTATTCTGGAGTGGAATTCGGTTTGTGCCGCAGGGTCGGTACTCGGACCGATTTCCTTTTAACTCTCTACCTGCTGCCACTGGGGAAATCTTTATAAAAAAGCATGGAATTAATTTCACTGCTATGCAGATGACACACAGCTTATCTGTCGAGAAGCCTAATCAGACAGATCAGCTAGAAAAAGCTCAGTGCCTTGCATAAAAGGACCTTAAAATAGGATGATCCCCCCTTGTTAACTTCTACTTCTCAAACCCGGAGAAGGACAGAAGTGAATCCTACTCTGGGTGGGGGGCTATCCGAAGCGCCTGCGTGACTCCCCTCGACTAACCAGATTGTTACTCAGCGATAATTGTCAGTATGAATACCTCAGTAACACTGTTAGATTCTTGTGTCATTTTTTTGAACCTAGAACTCTCCTTCAAGCTTATATAAGCCAAGCAACTAAAACGGCGTACTTCCACTTACGGAACTCAGCTAAAATTAGGAATTTCCTTCCTAAAAGTACGCGAAAAACTCATTCTCGGCGTTTGCACCTCAAGAGCTCGACTACTGTAACGCTTTACTGCAGGCGTGCCCTAAAGCCTCTTTGTAAGAGCTTCCAGCTCCGTTCAGAATACAGCAGGCTAGGATCTTAACAGGTTACCAAAAGGAGGGAGCACATAACTCCGGTGTTAAAATCACTCCACTGGCTCCCTGTGGAGTACAGATGAAAGTTTAAAATCCTACTCTTAACATATAAAGCCATAAATGGCTTGGCTCCTCCTTATCTCCAAGACACGTTAGTGTCGTATCAACCGAGTCGAGCGTTGCGCTCCAAAACGCCAGACGTCTGGTGGTCCCTAAGGTCTCAAAGTCACTGTTGGTGGCAGAGCATTTAGCTACCAAGCTCCTTTACTGTGAATCGAGCTTCCTCATTTATGTTAAGGAAGCAGATACGGTCTCCCACATACAAGGCCAGGCTTAAAGCACTTTTCTTTTAATTTAGCATATAATTAGGTTATATAATATGTAGTGTATATATTATATTTATATGCTGTATTAATGTTATATATTATGTTATATATTATTCCAATAATGTATTGTGTTATGTTTGTAAATTATGTTTTAAATATTTTATGCGTTGTTATTCTTTATTCAAGGCTAGGTTTAAAACAGTCCTCTTTAGTTTAGCATATGGCTAGGAACGGGTAAGACTCGGTGAAGGTTAAACTCCTCGAGTGTTTAGTCAAAGCTGCAATAGTAGTCAGTTTGCGGGGAGAAGTATGGTAACTGTGAGCACTATCCTCTCCTCCTTCCTACTTTTCTGTTTAGCATTTTAGGATTCTGACTGTAGTTTGTTCATTGCTATTCACCCGTTGTCCCCATTGTCTGGTTTCATGGTACGATGACGGGATCTCTGAGCCTGGCCTCTTCATCTACACCTGCGGACTGCCCCGCCCGACCCGCCTGGGAGTGCTTCAGTCCTGCACCGGACCTGTCCAAGTTCAGCGGCCACTGGTCCACGTTCTTAGCTAGCTTAGGTCCCTAGATCATTAGCCTTCCGTCCGGAGGAGCGGAATCCTTCCTCTCATATGGTCTCCCTCCCTGTGGGTTTCCCTAGTTCTCCTCCAAGGTTTTTCTCACTTTTTCCCAACTGGGGTTTTTTAAGAGTTTTTCCTTGTCGATGCAGGAGGGTCTGTGTTGGACAGTTAGTGTCCAACAGAAAGGATTGGTGATGAACAGGACACTTAGCATTCTAGCAACATGTATGGACATTTTCTTCTGTGTGTGCTTTATACAGTATACTTGCATGTGTTTTAACTGTTGATTCTCTGACCTGTGTTGGTGATTTCATGGTTTTGTTAAGTCTCTGAGAGACTTCTGTTGTGACCTGGGCTTATACAAAGTATAAATTTGTATTGTATTGTATTGTATTTGTACCACGATTTAACAACCCTACGCTAGAACTATTTCTGTTGTCCTGATTGTACTGTGTCTGACACACCATAGGTCAGATTTCCTCGCTTATAGTGCTTTAGACTGCAAGCGGGGAACACACACAGTTTAATCTGACTAAGGTTCTGAGGCTATGTAAACTGAGCACACTCAGGCACACACACACATTGCACACACAGGTTTCAATCGGACTAGCCTCTGAGCTAGTAACTGAACATCATGGGCTAGAGGTTGTGGCCGAGCAGCTCTGCTCCCGGCGCCTCAGTTCTGCATCGTCAATTGAGGAGCCAGCAGAACAGTTTTTTTTTGTTTTTTTTTTTTGTTTTGTTTTTTTTTTTTTTTTTTTTTTTTTTTTTTTTTTTTTTTTTTTTTTTTTTTTTTTTTTTTTTTTTTTTTTGTTTTTCTTTTTTGTTTTTTTTTTTTTTTTTTTTTTTTTTTTTTTTTTTTTTTTTTTTTTTTTTTTTTTTTTTTTTTTTTTTTTTTTTTTTTTTTTTTTTTTTGTTTTTTTTTTTTTTTTTTTTTTTTTTTTTTTTTTTTTTTTTTTGTTTTTTTTTTTTTTTTTTTTTTTTTTTTATGTTTGTTTTTTTGTGTTTTTTTTTTTTTTTTTTTTTTTTGTTTTTTTTTTGTTTTTGTTTTTTTTGTTTTTTTTTTTTTTTTTTTTTTTTTTTTGTTTTTTTTTTTTTTTTTTGTTTTTTTTTTTTTTGTTTGTTTTTTGTTTTTTTTTGTTTTTTTTTTTGGTTTTTTTTTTTTTTTGTTTTTTTTTTTTGGTTTTTTTTTTAAAGAATAAATAGAAAGAGCCAGGCCCAAAAATCTTAGCCCAAAAGGGATGTACCCGCCAACGTTGGGTGGATTATCATCCGAGCGGATGAGACCGGAGCTTTCCCAAAAGGCACTCCAATTGTCAACATGAACAACACCACTTCGAGGGCACCAGCCAACAGCCAGCCGGTTTGAAAGCCGAGTGTCTGCTGATGCTTCTGGCAACTGGCAGTGCTAGGTAGGGGCCCCAGAGAAGATGACAGTGTCGGCCATTGTGCTTGCCAAGCTTGCACACGGCCGGCGACTTGCTGCTTCAACGCCCTCGGACTGTTTCCGCCGTAACGTCATTACCTCCGGCGCGTGAATAACAATTCGACGGAAACGCTGCTTTGTGGGTTGGGTATTAGTGACATGTTAGTCCCCATATGAACCAGCCCGGACTCTGAGGAGCACAGGGACCTGGGACTCCTGTGTAGGCCCAGAGTCAGAACTAAAACCAGGGGAGGCTGCTTTTCAATCATGCTGCTAAAATCTGGAACATGTCTTCCTGAAGATGTTGAGACAGGCCTCCTCTCTGACACTTGTTTAAAACCAGGTTAAAGAGCAGTTCTTTTTAACTGTGCATACAACTGAGGGGATTTTATATTTCTATCTTTTCTTTTTAATGTTCTGTGATAATTTAGATTTTAAATGCTATCTTGTTTTGTTCAGACACTTTGAATTGCCTTGGTGTATGAATTGTGCTTATATAAAGAAACTGCCTTGCCTTGCCTTCTGTTAAAACTCAACATAAACATTTATGGACAATTTATCATAATGTTAGGACATTGGTCTCTGCCCCTTATGGAAGGAGCCGATGCTCTGTGTGTTATGTAATCTTAGCATTTCTTAGTTTGATCTGTTTTTGGCGATTTCAACGTGTTTTGTAAAGTCTTCCGAGATTACGAGCTGTTGTGATTAGGGCGATACAAAAATACATTGAATTGAACTGAAATAATGTGTAGTTGTCCGATGTTCTTACTGCAAAATGAGCGTGGTAAACGTCTTTTGATAAAATTGTTTTGGTGAGCCAGTCTTCTCAACGTCTGCCTCTCTGTGTTGCAGGATCATGCACGAGTCCCTGCTGAGCCTCTGGGAGGTGTCGGGGAGGTCCTCTGGCAGGAAGAGGAGGGTGGGCCGGTGCTGAGCCAGAGGCGCAGAGAGCCTCCAGGAGCTCTTCCACAAAGTAAGTCTATGCACTGAACCAGGCATGGAAAGTTTAATTGTATAGCACAGTGTCATACACAGATAGAAACATCACACAGGGTATTAGAAATCGATAAATAATCACGAGTACAATTAAAACAGTGGAGATAAAATCCCGCCGTTGTGGCACAGATAAACTGTTTTCAACCTGATTTGAGCATTGCAGAGAAGAAGCTTGTCTCACATTTTCAGGAAAGACTGTTATGGATTATAGCAGCCATGATCTGAATGCTGCCGTCCTCAGTTAGGTCCTGACCTCGGCATCAGAAGGAGTCCGGTCCCTGTGCTCCTCAGAGTCCCAGCAGGATCCGTCCCCTGTGCTCTCAGAGTCCCAGCAGAGTCTGGTCCCTGTCTCCTCAGAGTTCCCAGCTGGAGTCCGGTCCCTGTGCTCCTCAAGTCCCACAGGAGTCCGGTCCCTGTGCTTCCTCCCGAGTCCCAGCAGGAGTCCGGTCCCTGTGCTCCTCCGAGTCCCAGCAGGAAAGTCCGTCCCTGTGCTCCTCATCCGAGTCCCATCAGGAGTCCGGATCCTGTGCGCCCTCCGAGTCCCAGCAGAGTCCGGTCCCTGTGCTCCTCCGAGTCCCAAGCAGGAGTCCTGGTCACTGTGCTACCCTCCGAGTCCCAGCAGGAGTCCGGGTCCCTGTGCTCGCTCATAGTCCCAGCAGATCCAGGTCCCCTGGCCTCCTCCAGTCCCAGCAGGAGTCCGGGATCCCTGTGTGCTCTCCGAGTCCCAGCAGGAGTCCGTTCCTGTGCTCCTTCCGAGTCCCAGCCAGGAGTCCGGTCCCTGTTCTCCTCCGAGTCCCAGCAGGAGTCCGGTCCCTGTGGCTCCTCCTCCGAGTCCACGCAGAGGTCCGGGCCCAGTGCTCCTCCGAGTCCCAGCAGGAGTCCGGTCCCTGTGCTCCTCCGGTGTTCCCAGCAGGGAGTCCGGTCCCCTGTGCTCCTCCGAGTCCCGCAGGAGTCCGGTCCCTGGCTCCTCCGAGTCCCAGCAGGATCCGGTCCCTGTGCTCCCCGAGTCCCAGCAGATCCGGTCCCTGTGCGTCATCCGAGTCCCAGCAGATCCGTCCCTGTGCTCCTCGCGAGTCCCCACTGGAGTCCGGTCCCTGTCTCCATCCGAGTCCCAGCAGATCCGGTCCCTGTGCTCCCCGAGTCCGCAGCAGGAGTCCGGTCCCTGTGCTCCTCCGAGTCCCAAGCAGGAGTCCGGTCCCTGTGCTTTCCTAGCCGAGTCTCCCAGCAGGAGTCGCCGGTCCTGTGCTCCTCCGAGTCCCAGCAAGGAGTCCGGTCCCCTGTGTCTCCTCCGCGTCCCCGCAGGAGTCCGTCCCCTGTGCTCCATCCGAGTCCCACAGGAGTCAGTTCCTGTGCTCCTTCCGAGTCCCAGCAGGAGTCCGGTCCCTGTGCTCCTCCGAGTCCCAAGCAGGAGTCCGGTCCCAGTGCTCCTTCCGAGTCCCAGCAGGAGATCCGGTCCCTGTGCTCTCCGAGTCCCAGCAGGAGTCCGGTCCCTGTGCTCCGTCCGAGTCCAGCAGGAGTCCGGTCCCTGTGGCACCTCCGATCCGAGCAGGAGTCCGGTCCCGTGCTCCTCGAGTCCCAGCAGGAGTCCGGTGCCCCCTGGTGCTCCTCCGAGTCCCCAGCATGAGTCCGGTCCGCTGTGCTCCTCCGAAGTGGGTCCCAGCAGGAGTCCGGTCCCCGTGCTCCTCCGAGTCCCATGCAGGAGTCCGGTCCCGTGTGCTGCTCTCCGAGTCCAGCAGGGTCCGTCCTGTGCTCCTCCGAGTCCCAGCAGGAGTCCGTCCTGTGCTCCTCCGAGTCCCAGCAGGAGTCCGGTCCCCTGGCTCCTCCGAGTCCCAGCTGAGTCCGGATCCCTCGTGCTCCTCCGAGTCCCAGCAGGAGTCCGGTCCCTGTGCTCATCCGAGCCCAGCAGGAGTCCGGTCCCCTGTGCTCCTCTCCGAGTCCCAGCAGGAGTCAGGTCCCTGTGCTCCTTCCAAGTCCAAGCAGGAGCCGGCTCCCTGCTCCTCCGAGTCCCAGCAGGAGTCCGTCCCCTGTGTCTCCTCCGAGTCCACAGGAGTCCGTCCCCTGTGCTCCTCCGAGTTCCCAGCAGGCGAGTCCGGTCCCCTGTGCTACTGGCTCCGATCCCAGCAGGGTCCGGTCACCTGTGCTCCTTTCCGAGTCCCAGCAGGAGTCCCGGGCCTGTCTCCTGCCGAGTCCCAGCAAGGATTCCGGTCCCTGTGCTCCTTCCGAGTCCCAGCAGGAGTCCCGGTCCCCGTGCTCCTCCGAAGTCCCAGCAGGAGTCCGGATCCTGTGCTCCTCCGAGTCCCAGCAGGAGTCCGGTCCCTGTGCTCCTGCTCCCGAGTCCCAGCAGGAGTCTCGGATCCTGTGCTCCTGCCGAGTCACAGCAGAGTCCGGTCCCTGTTGCTCCTTTCCGAGTCCCCAGCAGGAATTGCCGGTCCCTGTGCTCCTCCGAGTCCCAGCAGGATCCGGTCCCTGTGCTCCGTTCCTCCAGTCCCAGCAGAGGTCGCGGTCCCTGTTCTCCTCCGAGTCCCAGCAGGAGTCCGATCCCTGTGCTCCTCCGAGTCCCAGCAGTAGGCCGGAGGGTCGCCTGTGGCTCCTCCGAGTCCCAGCAGGAGTCCCGGTCCCATAGTGCTCCTCCAGTCCCAGCAGGAGTCCGGTCCATGGTGCTTCCTCCGAGTCCCAAGCAGGAGTCCGGTCCAGTGTGCTCCTCAGAAAGAGATAGAGAGACCTGAGAACTGGACTAATGTGAAGGTACTCGGTCGGTCTAGTCAGGACTCCAAGCGTAAAAATCCATCTCTGTGATAGAAAAACAATAATTCAAATAAAATACCCTCTTCAGATGCTTTATGCTGGAGAATATGTGGTGACGATAGGGGACTACACACATGCTTTTGTCATAGCCTGTATGCTAACACCGCTAAATCGGGGTCGGCAACCTGCGCCCTTATAGTGGCTCCTCGAGTGGCTCCCGTGGACTTTTCAAAAATGTCTGAAAATGGAGTGGCAGGGCTATATTTTATTTCAAGTTTGAATGTGGATTGTGTAGGAGGGCGTACATTCTTAACGTTTTTAAATGCAGTGCATAAGATACTATTCAACATTTTGCCTGTCAACGAAGTGCGTCATATCGGTGACGTCAGGGGCCTCCTGCGCCAGGCGGCCGTTGTATAACAAACCGGCGTGGTGGGCTTGATTCACCAAAGCTAAAGAACAAGAATGAAACATCATCATCACTGAGGAAGGGTCTGCTTAATGTTCTGCTGTCATAATGAGGAAGTTTTGTTTCAACACACGAAGAGCAATGACCGCTAACACCGTTCACGGTGATACGTGAAGGATTCATTCATCTAAAGTCAGAAGCAACCTATTTTCAGACTTCAATCCGCCGCAAAGACCATGAAAGAAAGGCCTGGATATTATTCAGCTCCAGCAAACAGTCAGCCTATGATCAATATGAAACAGACAGGGATGCAGGTGAACTCGAGCCAAAAAGCAGATTTAGTTACTGTAATTTCTTCCTACAATTGCCATGAAAGCAAAAAAAGGAAGTTTAGAAGTTAAGCAGAGTTGGTCACATGTTCGTCATTCTCTCCAGGACGAACGCAGTGAAAACAGACATTTGATAATCATGAATGTTTATTATGCATTTGTAGCCTTACTTTGTCATTTAGATATTAGGCAAATATAGCTAATAACAACTTGATGCCCGTGGTACGTCATAATAACCCTTATACAAGGCTGTTATTTTTGTTTTTTTTTTTTTTGCGGCTCCCAGCAGATGTTGTTTTTAGTTTTTTTTGTCTAATATGGCTCTTAGAACCTTTGGAGTTGCCGACCCCTGCGCTAACTCAATGAAGCCCAATAGAAAGTGCTCAATAGGGCCTAGGTTTTTTGTTCCAACTGCTCTGACTCCTATTGACTTACACCAGAAAGGCAGAGACATAGAACTGGACTAAACGTGATGGTGCTTCCTGGTTTTACATAAGCATGTTTTTTTTCTTTGGTGTGAAGCATCAGAGAATTATCGCCTTAGGGACAAACAACGGTTTACTCTTATCTTAGAGAAAGTTTTGAGTGTTTTTGGTGAGTGTGGGGCACCGTTGGTTACACTCACCTAAAAACCACAAACTTTCTCTAAGATAAGATAAGACGTTTGTTTGGTCCCTTAAAGGCGAGAATTCTCTGATCTTCCACCAAAGAAAAAAACATGATTATGTAAAACCAAAGCACCATCACGTTAATCCAGTTTCTCAGGTCTCTGCTTTGCTGTGTAAGTCAATAGGAGTCCAGAGCAAGTTTGGAACAAAACCTTGCCCATGAGCACTTCTCTATTGGGCGTCATTAGAGTTAGTGCGCAGGGGTCGGCAACTCAAAAGGTTCAAAGGCCATATAGACAAAAAAAAACTAAAAACAACATCTGTCTGGAGCCGCAAAAAACAAAAATACCAGCCTTGTATAAGGCTTATATGAAAGGTACCACGGGCATCAAGATGTTTATTAGCTATATTAGCCTAAATCCTATATGAACAAAGTAAAGGCTATCAAATGCATATTAAACATTCATGATTATCAAATGTATGTTTTCACTGCGTGTCCGGAGAGAAGAAGCACCAGGTGACAAACTCTGCCTTAACATTAACTTCCATTTTTTTTGCTTTCATGCAATTGTAGAAATACCGTAAATAAATCTGCTTTTTGGCGCCGAGTTCACTGCATCACTGGTCTGTCATATTGATCACAGGCTGAAGTTTGCTGGAGCTGAATTAATATCCTGGCCCCTTCTTTCATGTCTTTGCGAAGGATTTGAAAGTCTGAAAAATAGTGCTCTGACTTTAAGAATTAATGAGCTTCACGTAATCCCCCGTGAACCGTGTTTAGCGCGTCATTGCTCTTCGTGTTAAAACAAAACCGGTCTCATTATGACGGCAGACATTTAAGCAGCCCATCCTCAGTGTACTGATAGTTCATTCTTGTTCTTTAGCTTTGGGATTCATGCCCACAGCGCCGGTTTGTTACAACGCCGCCTGGCGCGAGCTGCGTCACGGATATACCCCACTACGTGACAGAATGTTTGAAATAGTACTTATCAGCAGCATTGTAAAAACGTTAAGAATGTATCCTCCTACAAAATCCACATTCAAACTAGAAATAAAATATAGCCCTGCCACTCCAATTTTCAGACATTTTTTGAAAAGGGCTCCAGGAGCCACTCGAGAGCACTAAAGGGCCGCAGGTTGCCGACCCAGTTAGCGGTTAGCATACAGGCTTATGACAAAAGCATGTGTTTATCCCCTATCGGTTTCCACACATTCTCCAAGGCATAAAGCCATCTGAAGAGGGTATTTGATTATTGTTTTTCTATCACAGAGATGGATTTGTAGCTTGAGTCCTGACTAGACCAGGAAGTACCATCACGAATAGTCCATTACTCAGGTTCTCTCTCTCTCTTCTAGAGCACAGGGACCCGACTCCTGCTGGGACTCGAGGACACATGGAACCGGACTCCTGCTGGGACTCGGAGGAGCACATGGACCGGACTCCTGCTGGGACTCGGAGAGCACAGGGACTGGACTCCTGCTGGGAGCTGGAGGCGCACAGGGACCGGACTCCGCTGGACTCGGAGGAGCACAGGGACCCGACTCCTGCTGGGACTCGAGAGCACAGGGACCGGACACCTGCTGGGACTCGGAGGAGCACAGGGACCGGACTCCTGCTGGGGACCGTAGGAGCACAGGGACCGGACTCCTGCTGGGACTCGGATGAGCACAAGGGACCGGACTCCTTGCTGGTACTCAGGAGAGCACGGGACCGGACCTCCTCTGGGACTCGGAGGAGCACAGGGACCGGAACTCCTCTGGACTCGGAGGAGCACAGGGACCGGACTCCTGGCTGGGGAACTACGGAGGAGGCCAGGGACGGACTCCTGCTGGGACTCGGAGGAGCACCATGACCGGACGCCTGCTGGGACTCGGAGGAGCACAGGGACCGGACTCCTGCTGGACTCGAGAGCACAGGGACCGGACTCCTGCGGGGACTCGAGGAGCACATGGACCGGACTCCTGCTGGGACTCGGAGAGCACTAGGGACCGGAACTCCGCTGGGACTCGAGGAGCACAGGGACCACCTCCTGCTGGGGACTCGGAGGAGCACAGGGACCGACTCCTGCTGGGGACTCGGAGGAGCACAGGGACCGGACTCCTGCGGGGACTCGGAGGAGCACAGGGACCGGACTCCTGCTGGGACTCGGAGGAGCACAGGACCGACTCCTGCTGGGACTCGGAGGAGCACAGGGGACGGCGTACTCCTGCTGGGACTCGGAGGAGCACAGGGAACGGACTCCGTGTGGGACTCGGAGGAGCACTGGGACAGGACTCGCTGAGCTGGGACTCGGAGGAGCACAGGGACCGGACTCCTGCGTGGACTCGGATAGCTCAGGCGACCGGACTCCTATGGGAACTCGGAGGTGCACAGGACCGGACTCCGCCTGGGATCCGGAGGAGCACAGGGACCGACTCCTGCGGACTCGGAGGAGCATCAGTGACGACACCTGCTGGGACTCGGAGGAGCACAGGGACCGGACCCTGCCTGGGACTTCGGAGGAGCACAGGGGACCGGACTCCTGCTGGGACTCGGAGGAGCACAGGGACACGGACACCTGCTGGGACCTCGGGAGGAGCACAGGGACCGGAACTCCTCTTGGGACTCGGAGGAGCACAGGGACCGACTCCTGCTGGACTCGGAGCGAGCACAGGGACAGGGACTCCTCAGGGAGCTCGGAGAGCACAGTGACCGGACTCCTGCTGGGACTCGGAGGAGCACAGGGACCGGACTCCGTGGCTGGGACTCTGAGGAGCACAGGGACAGGACCCTGCGGGAACTCGAGGGAGCACAGGGACCGACTCCTGCTGGGACCGGAGGAGCACAGGGACCGGACTCCTGCTGGGACTCGGAGAGCACAGGGACCGGGACTCCTGCTGGGACTCCGGAGAGCACAGGGACCGGACTCCTGCTGGGACTCGGATGGAGCACAGGACCGGACGTCGCTGCTGGGACTCGGGAGGAGCACTGGGACCGGGACTCCTGGGGGACTCGGAGGAGCAACGGGACCGACTCCTGCTGGGACTCGGAGGAGCACAGGGACCTGGACTCCTGCTGGGACTCGGAGGAGCACAGGATCCCGGGTCTCCTGGCTGGCACTCGGAGAGCACAGGACCGACGCCTGCTGGACCGAGGAGCACAGGGACCGGACTCCTGCTGGGGACTCGGAGGGAGCACAGGGACCGACCCTGCTGGGACTCGGAGGAGCAACAGGACCGGACTCCTGCTGGGGACTCGGAGAGGCACAGGACCGGACTCCAGCTGGGACTCGGAGGAGCACAGGGACCGACTCCTGCTGGACTCGAGGAGCACAGGGACCGACTCCTGCTGGACTCGGAGGAGCACAGGGACCGGACTCCGGCTGGGACTCGGAGGAGCACAGGGACCGGACGTCCTGCTGTGACTCGGAGGAGCACAGGACCGACTCCTGCTGGGACTCGAGGAGCACAGGGGACCGGACTCCTGCTGGACGCGGAGGAGCACAGGGACCGGACTCCTGCTTGGACTCGGGAGGAGCAAGGGACCGGACTCCTGCGGACTCGGAGGAGCACAGGGACCGGCCTCCTGCTGGGACTCTGAGGAGCACAGAGGGAGGAAGCAGGGGGGGGAGGGGGGGGGGAGGGGGGGGGAGGGGGGGGGGGGGGGAGAGGAGGGAAGAGGGGACGGGGGAGGGGGCGGGAAAGATAGGGGGGGACGGGAGAGGGGGGGAGGAGGGGGCGGACCCGAGCGAGGGGAGGGGGGAGGAGGGAGGGAGGGGGAAGGGGGGGAGGGGGGAACCCGGACCTCCTGCCTGGACGCTGAAGGAGCCAGGGACCAGACTCCTGCTGGGACTCTGAGGAGCACAGGGACCGGACTCCTGCTGGGACTCTGAGGATCACAGGGACCGGACTCCTGCAGATGCCGAGAGTCAGGACCTAAACATGAGGAGGCAGCAATCAGATTCATGCTGCTATAAATACATAACAGTATCGCTGAAAATGTGAGACAAGCTTCTTCTCTGCAATGAGCTCAAATCCAGTGTTGAAAACAGTTTATCTGTGCCACAACGGAGGGATTTTATCTCCACTCGTTTTATGTCTGTGATTATTTATGATTTTAATACCCGTGTGAATGGTTTCTATCATGTGTATGAACTGTGCTATACAAATTAAAACTTTTTCCATTCCTGGTTAGTGCATATGACTTACCTTTGTGGAAGAGCGCCTGGAGGCTCTCTGCGCTCTCGCAGCACCGCCCACACCTCCGCGTTCCTGCAGAGGACCTCCCGCACCTCCAGAGCCTCCACCAGGGACCCCGGCATGATCCCTGCAACACAGAAGCAGAGTGAGAAGTACTGGCTCACCAAAAACAATTTTATAAAAGACGGTTTTAAAACGCCATTTTTTTTTTTTTTGCCAGTAAGAACAGCGGACAACATAAAATTATTTCAGTTCAATTCAATTATTTTGTATCGCCCCTAAATCACAACATTATATGTTATCTCGAGACTTTTACAAAACAGTTGAAATCGCCAAAAACAGTATCAAACACAAGAAAATGCAAAATTAAATAACACACAGAGCCATCGGTCCATAAGGGCAGAGACCCAATGTCCCAAAATTAGATAAATGCCATAAATGTTTAATGTTGATTTAACAGAAGGCAAGGCAAGGCAATTTATTTAATATATGCACAATTCATACACAAGGCAATTCCATATTGCTGAACAAAACAAGAAAGCATTAAAATCATAAATTATCAAAGAACATTAAATAGTAAGGATAGACATATAAAATCCCTCAGGTGTATGCACAGTTAAACAGAACTGTCGTTTAACCTGGTTTTAAACGTGTCAAGAGAGGAGGCCTGTCTCACATCTTCAGGAAGACTGTCCAGAAGTTTAGCTGCAGAATCTTGAGAAGCAAGCCTCCCATGTTTAGTTCTGACTTGGGCACTAACAGGAGTCCAGTCCCCTGTGCTCCTCAGAGTCCGGGCTGGTTCATATGGGACTAACATGTCACTAAACCCAACCCACAAGCAGCGTTGTCCGTCGAATGTTATTTCACGCGGGTGTTAATGACGTTCGGCGGAAACAGTCCCGAGGTGTTGGAAGCTGCAAGTCGCCGCCCGTGTGCAAGCGGCTAGCACAATGGCCGACACTGTCATCTTCTCTGGGCCCCTACCTAGCACTACATGCAGAAGCATTCAGCCGACACTCGGCTTTCACCGCTGGCTGTCTGGCTGGAGCCCTCGAAGTGGTGTTGTTCATGTTTGACATTGGAGTGCCTTTTTGGGAACGCCCGTCCTCCTCCGTCTCGGATGCTAGCCACCCAACGTTTGGCGGGACATTCCCTTTTTGGCTAAAGAATTTGTCCTGGCTCTTAAACTGTTGTTTCCCCTTTGCCCCCTCGGGCCCCGGGTGCAGAGCTGCGCCTGCCCACAACCTCTGAGCACCCATCTGTTCAGTTACTAGCACAAGGCTAGTCCAGATTGAAAACTGTGTGGCATGTGTTGTGTGTGCCTGTGGGTGCTCATACTATACAATACAATTTATTCTAGGTATAGTTCAGACCCTGGTCACATACAGAAGTCATCTCAGAGGACTTTAACAAAACCATTGAAATCACCAACACCGGTCAGAGAATCAACAGTTTAAAACACATGAAGAATACAGGTAATAAAGCACACACAGAAGAAAAGGTGTCCATACATAGTTGTAGAATGCTAAAGTGTCCTGATCATCACCAATCCTTTCTGTTGGACACTAACTGTCCAACAAGACCCTCCTGCATCGACAAGGAAAAAACTCTTAAAAAACCCAGTGGAAAAAGTGAGAAACCTTGGAGGAGAACATAGGGAAACCCACAGGGAGTGGAGACCCATATGAGAAAGGGATCCGCTCCTCCGGACGGACAGACTAATGAAGCTAGGTCCTAAGCTAGCTACAGAACGTGGACCAGTGGCCGCTGAACGTGACAGGTCCGTGCAGGACCGAAGCACTCACCCAGGCGGGTCGGGCGGGGCAGTCCGCAGGTGTAGATGGAAGAGGCCAGGCTCAGAGATCCCGTCATCGTACCATGAAACAGACATTGGGACAACGGGTGAATAGCAATGAACACAACCTACAGTCAGAATCCTAAAAATGCTAAACAGATAAAGTAGGAAGGAGGATAGGATAGTGCTCAAGTTACCATACTTCTCCCAGCAAACTGACTCCCTCTGCAGCTTGACTACACTCTGAGGAGTTTAACCTTCTCCCGAGTCTTACCTTCCTAGCCATATGCCTAACTAAAGAGGACTGTTTTTAAACACTAGCCTTGAATAAAGAATAACATACAGCATAATATATAACATAATATACAACATAACCACATACATTATTGAATAAGTATATAACATAATATATAACATAATACAGCATATATATATAATATATTTACACTACATATTATATATTACCTAATTATATGCCTAAATTAAAGTAAAGTGCTTTAAGCCTGGCCTTGAATGTGGAGACCGTATCTGCTTCCTTAACATAAATGGGAAGCTGATTCCACAGTAAAGGAGCTTGGGGGTAGCTAAAATGCTCTGCCACCAACAGTGACCTTTGAGACCTTAGGGACCACCAGACGTCTGGCGTTTTGTGAGCGCAACGCTCGACTGGTTGATACGACACTAACGTGTCCCTTGGAGATAAGAAGGAGCCAAGCCATTTATGGCTTTATATGTTAAGAGTAGGATTTTAAACTTCCATTCTGTACTCCACAGGGAGCCAGTGGAGTGATTTTAACACCGGAGTTATGTGCTCCCTCCTTTTGGTACCTGTTAAGATCCTAGCTGCTGTAGATTCTGAACGAGCTGGAAGCTCTTCAAAGAGGCTTTAGGGCACGCTGCCAGTAAAGCGTTACAGTAGTTCCGAGCCTTGAGGTGACAAACGCGTGAATGAGTTTTTCCGCGTCACTTTTAGGAAGGAAATTCCTAATTTTAGCGATGTTCCGTAAGTGAAGTAACGCCGTTTTAGTTGCTTGGCTTATATAAGCCTTGAAGGAGAGTCCTATAGTCAAAAATGACTCCAAGAGATTCCATCACAGTAGTTACTGGGTATTATACTGGACATTATCGAGAGTAACCACTCGGGTTAGTGAGGGAGTCACGCAGGCGCTTCGGACCGGTAGGATCACTTCTGTCTTCTCCGGGTTGAGAATAGGAAGTTTAAGAGTCATCCCCACATTTTAAGGTCCTTTATGCAGGCACTGAGCTTTTCTAGCTGATCTGTCTGATTAGGCTTCATTCGACAGAAGAAAGCTGTGGGTCATCTGCATAGCAGTGGAAATTAATTCCATGCTTTTTAATAATGTTTTTCCCAGTGCAGCATGTAGAAGAGTAAAAAGAATCGGTCCGAGTACCGAACACCTGCGGCACTCACCGAATTCCACTCCAGAAATAAGGCGAACAAGAGTCCTTATCACAGATCACATTGACGGAGTGATATCGATCTGATAAATAGGATTTAAACCAGCCAAGGCTGTTCCCTGCTAAGACCTTTATCACAGTCTAGCCTCTGCAGTAGAATCTGTGGGCTAGGGGTCCAAATGCGTGGGGTGGGGGGGGGGGGGGGGGGCACTACACTTGTCCCATTATCGGCAGCTACTATTAAGGTCATCTTGTGACCCAGACTAGTGACACGTTGTCCAGTAGCTATGATGCAGCTCTGAATCCAAAAAAAATGGAAGTCATTTGTGACTATTGATTTTCCTGCAGGTGCAGCGGAGCTGCAGTGCTATGATGTTTTTCCAGATTTAGATATAGAAAGTGAGGTTTGAGATCGGTCTTAGTTTTGTAAGTATGTCTGGTCCAGGTTTGTTTTCTTCAGAAGGGGTTTGATTACCGCGGTTTTAAAAGCTTGTGGGACATAGCACATTGGTATGGATGCGTTTATTATATTTACGATAGGCTCAATTAATCAAAGGAAGTATGTTCTTTGAAGAGCCATGTCGGGACGCGTCCTAACATGCAAGTTGAGGCTTTTGAGGATGGTGACCCACAGAGATCACCTCTGCTTGGCTCACTGCCATGAATTATCTAAGGCCCACTGAAGAGTCTAAGTGGGAAGTCACGTAGGCCGCTTCACCTGTTCCACCAATAACCTGCAGGAGCAACCTCCTCCAGCTTGTCACGGATGATTAATTTATTATTAAAGAAGTGGAGAAAGGTCGAACTGGCCTCAGTGAGCTTGGAATTTTAGCCGATTGTGCGCTATGGCAGTTTGGTGAGTTTTTTAGCTACGGTACCAAACAAAAATCTACTGTTTGTTTTAGTCCTTCTTTTAAAGTTGTATAGTAATTGAGTTCGAGCCCCGCGAAGGGCCGTCTTGTATTTCGAGACCTGCTTGTTCCACTCCCTTTGGGACAGGCTCCGAGTGGGAGTGGCGATATAGCCTCTCCAATTTTCTGACGTCCTGTTTTAAAGTGTGGAGTTGAACACTGGTACCAGGGCGACGATGATCTAATCCTAATGGTTTTCTGGTTTAAAGGAGCTGCTGCAATTAATGCTGATTTTAAAAGACTCCATATGTTGCCCACCGTTTGGTCAATGACTGAGGGACGCAGCAGCCTGTGAACAGGTTTCACTGCATCCCCCCAAAGCAGTATTCAACATAGGCTGTATTAGTTCTTTGAACCTTGTGAGAGATTTAACATTTAAGGTTCTTTTTCATTATGGTTTTATCTTGCGGGACAGGAAAGTCCTCCAAAGCGAGATCAAACTGATCAAGAATGGTCAGACAGCAACGAGCTTTGACGCTGGATGTCAACATGGAGAACATCACAGCCGTAGGTCAGGACAAGGTTCCAAGGTGTGGTTATGAAATGTGAGTAGGTTCCTCGACATTCTGAGTAAAACCAAGCACCATCTAGTACCGCTGAAAGCGTTGTTTAAGCTGTCAGTGCGGTCCCTCTCGTCCCCACATTATAATTGAAAGTCTCCACTAGAACTGATGTTTTTCCCATGCCAAAACTAGGTTTGAATGAAGTCAGAGAATTCTGTGTGGAACTCGCTGTAAGGACCAAAGGAGGTCGGTATATAAACTATAAATAGTACTCGTTTTTGTTTTCCTTCCTCCGCAGGACAGGTGATTGAAAAGTGTTAAGTTTTTCAAACGA
This sequence comes from Knipowitschia caucasica, assembly GCA_964034765.1. Classification (NCBI taxonomy): domain Eukaryota; kingdom Metazoa; phylum Chordata; class Actinopteri; order Gobiiformes; family Gobiidae; genus Knipowitschia; species Knipowitschia caucasica. The sequence continues at coordinate 13,499,800 of OZ035825.1, read as the reverse complement.
GTGAAGAAGGCGTTGTTTGGGTTTTGGACTAAGAACCAAGTCATGGTGTGTGAATAAATCCGCAACACCACCGACAGCGACCTGTATCTCTGGCTTTCTGTAGTTTTTTTGTTTTTATAACATGCGTCGGAGGAGTGCACTCATTCAATACTGGAACGTAGTCGTCCTGTTGGAGCCAAGTCTCGCGAGAGCGGCAAACAAGATCCAAGCCCTTGTCTATAATAAATTTCAGTTTATGAGAAAGCGATTTAGACGAGATTGATCTGACGTTACATTTAACCACATAAACCTACAGCTGAAACAAAGGCTTTCAGCGCCGTACGTAGATTGGTGTTGGTTTTACTCAGAATGTCGAGGAACCCTACTCACATTCATAACCACACCTTGACCTTGTCCTGACCTAGCGGCTGTGATGTCTGTCCAATGATGACATCCAGCGAAAGCCCGTGCTGTCTGACCATGTTTCTTGATCACGTTTGATCTCGCTTTGGAGGACATTCCTGTCCCGCAAGATAAAAAACCATTCTGAAAAGAACCTTAAATATAAATCTATCACAAGGTTCAAAGAACTATATACAGCCTATGTTGAATACTGCGGCAGGTAACCTGTTCACAGCAGCTGCGAGTCCCTCAGTCATCGTCCAAACGGTGGGCAACACTATGCGAGTCTTTAAAATCTGCATTAAATGCAGCAGCTTCCTGTAAACAGAAAACCATTAAGGATTTAGATCATCGTCGCCCCTGGTACACAGTGTTCAACTCCACAGACTTTAAACATACGTCAGAAAATGGAGAGGCTATTTCGCCACTCCCACTCGGCAGCCTGTCCACCAGGGAAGTGGAAAGCAGGTCTCCGAAACTACAAGAATGGCCCTTCGCGGGGCTCGAACTCAATACTATTCAAACTTAAATAGAAAGCGAATAAAAACTACAGTAGATTTTTGTTTGGTACCAGTCGATAAAACTCACAAACCTGCCATAGCGCAATCGAGCCTAAAATTCCAAGCTCACTGAGCAGTGTCGACTTTCTTGCTCCCACTTCTTAATAATAAAAATTACATCCATCCGTGACAAGCTGGAGAGGTTGCGCCTGCTTGGTTAGTGTGACAGTTGAAGGCGGCACTACGTTGACTTCCCCACTTAGACTCTTCAGTGTGGGCCATTAATAAATTCATGCTGTGAGCCAAGCAGAGGTGATCTCTGTGGTCACGCTCCTCAAAAGCCTCAACTTGCATGTTAGAACGCAGTCCCGACATGGCTCTTCAAAGACATACTTTTCCTTTGATATTGAGCCTAGTCGTAAATATAATAGAACGCATCCATACAATGTGCTATGTCCCACAAGCTTGTTAAAACCGGACGGTAATTCAAACCCCTTCTGAAGAAAGACCGGATACCTGACCCATAAATACTTACAAACTACAGACCGATCTCGAACCTCACTTTTATAACTAAAATCCTGGAAAAACTTATAGCTGAGCAGCGTCCGCTGCCACCGTGCAGGAAAAATGATATGTTTGAAGTCTTGAATCAGATCAGAGCTCACAAGCAAGAAACGGCACTATTCAAAGTCACAAATACTTACTACTAGCTGCCGATAATGGACAAGTGTCATTGCTGGTCCGTACTGGACCTTAGTGCAGCATTTGACACAATAAGACCACAGCATTCTAACGCAGAGGCTAGATAGATATAGGTCCTTAGGAGGAACAGCCCCTTGGCTGGTTTAAATCCTATTTATATCAGATCGATATCACTTCGTCAATGTGAATCAGACTCGTGGACGCCTATTCTGGAGTGGAAGTCGGTGTGCCGCAGGGTTCGGTACTCGGCGGACCGATCTTTTTCACTCTCAACATGCTGCCACTTGGGAAACATTATTAAATATCATGGAATGAGGAATTTCACTGCTATGCAATGACACAACAGCTTTATCTGTCCGATGAAGCCTAATCAGACAGATCAGCTAGATAAGCTCATTGCCGGCATAAAGGACCTTAAAATATGGATGACTCTTAACTTCCTAATTCTCAACCCGGAGAAGACAGAAAGTGATCCTACTCGGACATCCGAAGCGCCTGCGTGACTCCCCGTCCCTCTCTAACCAGAGGTTACTCTCGATTAATGTCAGTATAATACCGCAGTAACCTGTGAGAATCTTGGAGTCATTATTTGACCAAGAACTCTCCTTCAGGCTTATATTAAGCCAAGCAACTAAAACGGCGTACTTCCACTTACGGAACATCGCTAAAATTAGGAATTTCCCTTCCTAAAAGTGCACGCGGAAAAACTCATTCACGCGTTTTGTCACCTCAGAAGGCTCGACTACTGTAACGCTTTACCTGGCAGCGTGCCCTAAAGCCTCTTTGAAGAGCTTCCAGCTCGTTCAGAATAACAGCAGACTAGGATCTTAACAGGTACCAAAAAGGAGGGAGCACATAACTCCGGTGTTAAAATCAGCTCCACTGGCTCCCTGTGAGTACTGAATAAAGTTTTTAAAATCCTACTCTTAACATATAAATAGCCATAAATGGCTTGGCTCCTCTTATCTCCAAGACACGTTAGTGTCGTATCAACCATCGAGCGTTGCGCTCCAACAAAACGCCAGACGTCTGGTGGTCCCTAAGGCTCAAAGGGTCACCTGTTTTGTGGCAGAAGCCATTTAGCTACCAAGCTCCTTTACTGTGGAATCAGCTTCCCATTTATGTTAAAGGAAGCAGATACGGTCTCCACATCAGGCGCGGGGAGGCTTAAAGCAACTTTACTTTAATTTAGCATATAATTAGGTAATTATAATATGTAGTGTATATATTATATATATATGCTGTATTATGTTATATATTATAGTTATATATTTATTCCAAGAATGTATTTGTGTTATGTTGTATATTATGTTATATATTTATGCGTAAGTTATGTCTTTATTCAAGGCTTAGTTTAAAACAGTGCTCTTTATTGTGCCTATGGATAGGAAGGTAAGACTCGGAGAAGGTAAAACTCCCAGAGTGTTAGTCAAGCCTGCTTAAGGAGTCAGTTTGCTGGGAGAAGTATGGTAACTTGAGCAGGTCTATCCTCTCCTCCCTCTCCTACTTATCTTTTAGCATTTTAGATGTCTGACTGTATTTGTTTCATTGGCTACACCCGTTGTCCAATGTCCTTTCATGGCACGATGACGGGAATCTCTGACCTGGCCTCTTCCATCTACCACCTGCGGACTGCCCCGCCCGACCCGCCTGGGAGTGCTTCGGATCCCTGCACGGAGCCTGTCCACGTTCAGCGGCCACTGGCTCCAACGTTTTCTGTAGCTAAGCTTAGTCCTAATCATTAGTCTGTCCGTCCGGAGGAGCGGATCCCTTTCTCATATGGGTCCTCCCAACCTGTGGTTTCCCTAGTTCTCACTCCATGTTTCTCACTTTTTCCCACTGGGGTTTTTTAAGAGGGTTTTTCCTTGTCAGATGCAGGAGGGTCTTGTTGGACAACAGTTAGTGTCCAACAGAAAGATTGTGATGAATCAGGTCACTTAGCATTCTACAACAGTATGGCCATTTTCTTCTGTGTGTAGCGATTTATACTGATTCTTCTGTGTTTTAAATGTTGATTCTCTGACCTGTGTTTGGTGATTTCAATGTTTTGTTAAGGGTACCTCTGAGATGACTTTCGTTGTGACCTATGGCTATACAGAGAATAAATTTGTATTGTATTGTATTGGTATTGTACCACTTTTAACAACCCTACCGGGCTAGAACTATTTCTGTCTGACTGGAACTTTTATTAAGTTACTGTGTCTACACCTAGGTCCGATTTTCTCGCATATAGTGCTTTAGATTCAAGGGGGAACACACACATTTTCAATCTGACTTAGTTTCTGAGGCTAGTAACTGAGCACACAACAGGCACACACACACATGCACCCACAGTTTTCAATCTGCTAGCCTCTGAGGCTAGTAACTGAACTGATGGGGGCTCAGAGGTTTGTGGCTAGAGCAGCTCTGCACCCGGAGCCCTCAGTTTCTGCAAGCGTCATTTGAGCGAGCAGAACAGTTTAGGAGCCAGGGCCAAATTCTTAGCCAAAAGGGAGTACCCGCAACGTTGGGTGGATATCATCCGAGGCGGATGAGACCGGGCTTTCCCCAAAAGGCACTACCAATTGTCAACAGTAACAACACCACTTCGAGGGCACCAGCCGGACAGCCAGCGGTTGAAAGCCGAGTGTCCTGCTGAATGCTTCTGCACTGCTAGTGCTATGTAGGGGCCCAGAGAAGATGACTGTGTCGGCCATTGTGCTACCAGCTTGCCACACGGCGGCGACTTGCAGCTTCAAACACCATCGACTGTTTGTCCGCTCGAACGTCATTAACCACCGGCGCCGTGAGTAACAATTTCGAGAAGGAAACGCGCTTGTGGGGGTTTTTTGGGGGGTATTATGACTATGTTAGGCCATATGAACCAGCCCGGACTCTGAGGAGCACCAGGGACCTGACTCCTGTTAGTGCCCAGAGTCAGAACAAACATGGGGAAGGCTGCTTTTCAGATTCATGCTGCGAAATCTGGAACAGTCTTCCGTGAAGATTTGAGACAGGCTCCTCTCTGACAATGTTTAAAACCCAGGGTTAAAGACAGTTCTGTTTAAAGCTGTGCATACAACTGAGGGGATTTATATTTCTATCTTTTCTTTTTAATGTTCTGTATAATTTATGAGTTTAATGCTTTCTTGTTTTGTTCAGGCACTTGAATTTGCCTTGTGTATTAATTGTGCTATATAAATAAACATTGCTTGCCTTGCCTCTGTTAAACTCAAGCATTAAACATATTATGGACATTTATCAAATTTATGGACATTCGTCTCATGCCCTTATGGACCGATGGCTCGTGTGTTATTTAATCTTTGGCAATTCTTGAGTTGTTGATTCTGTTTTTCTTTTTGGGCGATTTCAACTGTTTTGTAAAGTCTCCGAGAAACGACTGTTTTGTTTTAGGGCGATACAAAAATACATTGAATTGAACTGAAATAATGTGTATGTGTAGTCCCGATGTTCTTATGGCAAAATGTGCGTTTAAAAGTCTTTTATAAAATGTTTTGTGAGCCAGAGCTTCTCACTCTGCCTCTCCTGTGTTTCAGGGATCATGCACGTGTCCCTGGCTGTGGCTCTGGAAGGTGCGTGGAGTCCCTCTCTGCAGAAGAGGAAGGTGTGGGCGGTGCTGAGCCAGAGCGCAGAGAGCCTTCCAGAGCTCTCCACAAAGGTAAGTCCATATGCACTGAACCAGGCCATGGAATGTTTAATTGTATAAGCACAGTTTCATACACATGATAGAAAACAATCACACAGTTATTAAAAATCATAAATAATCACAGTAAACATTAAAACGAGTTGGAGATAAAAACCCTCCGTTGTGGCACAGATAAACTGTTTTCACAACTGGATTTAGCATTGCCCAGAGAAGAAGCCTTGTCTCACAATTTTCAGGAAGACTGTTAGATTATAGAAGTTGATGAATCTGAATAGCTGCGCTCCTCGATGTTTAGTCCTGACCTCTGCGGCATCAGTCAGAGTCCGGTCCCTGTGCTCCTCAAGTCCCAGCAGTCCGGTCGCCTGCTGCTCCTCAGAGTCCCAGCAGGAGTCTGGTCCTGTGCTCCTCAGAGTCCCAGCAGGAGTCGGTCCCTGTGCTCCTCAGAGTCCCAGCAGGAGTCCGGTCCTCCTGTGCTCCTCCGAGTCCCAGCAGGAGTCCGTAGTCCCTGGGCTCCCCGAGTCCCACAGGAGCCGGTCCCTGTGCTCCTCCGAGTCACCGCAGGAGCCGTCCCTGTGCTCCTCCGCGAGACCCAGCATGAGTCCGGTCCCTGTGGCTCCTCCGAGTCCAGCAGGAGTCCGGGTCCCTGTGCTCCTCCGAGTCCCAGCAGGAGTCCGGCTCCCCTGTGCTCCTCCGAGTCCCCAGCAGGAGTCCGGTTCCCTTGCTCCTCCGATTCCCACCAGGAGGTCCGGTCCCTAGTGCTCCCCCGAGTCCCCAATGCGAGTCCGGTCCCTGTGGCTTCCTCCGAGTCCCTGCAGGATCCGGTCCCTGTGCTCCCCGAGTCCCACAGGTGTCCGTCCCCTGTGCTCCTCCGAGTCCCAGCAGGAGTCCGGTCCCTGTCCTACTCCGAGTGCCCAGCAGGAGACCGGTCCCCTGTGCGCCTCGAGTCCCAGCAGGAGTTTCCGGTCCCTGTGCCCTCCGAACCCCGCCAGGAGTCCGGTCCCTGTGCTCCTCTGTCCTCCGATCCCAGCGAGTCTCCGGTCCCTGTGCTCCCTCGAGTCCCAGCAGGAGTCCGGTCCCCTGGTGCGCCTCCTCCGAGTCCCAGCAGGAGTCCGGTCGCCTGTGCTCCTCCGAGTCCCCAGCAGGAGTCCTTCCCGGTGCTCCCTACCGAGTCCCCCAGCAGGAGTCCGTCCCCTGTGCTCCCTCCGGTCCACGCAGGAGTCCGGGTTCCCTGTGCTCCTCCGAGTTCCGCAGCAGGGAGTCCGGCTCCTGGTGCTCCTCCGAGGTCCCCAGAAGGAGTCCGGTCCCTGTGCTCCCTCCGAGTCCCAGCAGGAGGTCCGGTCCCTGTTGCCTCCTCCGAGTCCCAGCAGGAGTCCCCGGTCCCTGTGCTCCTCCGGAGTCCCAGCAGGAGTCCGGTCCCCTGTGCTCTCCGAGTCCCCAGCAGGAGTCCGGCTCCCTGTGCTCCTTCCGAGTCCCAGCAGGGGAGTCCGGTCAGCCTGGTGCTCCTCCGAGTCCCAGCAAGGAGTCCGTCCCTGTGCTCCTCCGAGTCCCAGCAGGAGTCCCGGATCCCTGTGCTCCCCCGAGCCCCAGCTGGAGTCCGGTGCCCCTGTGCTCCTCCGAGGTCCCCAGCAGGAGTCCCGGGTCCCTGTGCTCCTCGCGAGTCCCAGCAGGAGTCCCGGTCCTGTGCTCCTTCCCGAGTCCCAGCGGAGTCCGGTCCCTGTGTATCCCTCCGAGTCCCAGCAGAGTCCGGACCCTGTGCCCTCCGAGTCCCCAGCAGGAGTCCGGATCCCTGTGCGCCTCCGATCCCAGCCAGGAGTCCGGTCCCTGTTCTCCCTCCGAGTCCCCAGCAGGAGTCCGGATCCCTGTTGCTCCCCGAGTCCCAGCAGGAGTCCCGGACCTGTGCGCCCTCCGAGTCCCACAGGAGTCCCGGTCCCTGTGCTCCTCCGAGTCCCAGCAAGTCCGTCCCCCTGTGCTCCTCCGAGTCCCGAGCAGGAGTCCGGGTCCCTGTGTCCTTTTCTCCGAGTCCCAGCAGGAGTCCGGTCCCCTGTGCTCCTGCCGAGTCCCAGCAGAGTCCTTCCCCCCTGTGCTCCTCCTAGTCCCCACAGGATCCGGGTCCCTGTGCCCTCGATATCGAGATAGGTTTTCCCAGCAGGAGTCCCGGTCCCTGTGCGCCTCCGAGTCCCAGCAGAGGCTCCGTCCTGTGCTCTCCGAGCTCCCAACAGAGTCGGTCCCTGTGCTCCTCCGAGGCCCAGCAGGAGTCCGGTCCCTGTGCTCCTACCGATCCCAGCAGGATCCGGTCCCTGTGCTCCTCCGAGGTCCCTGCAGGAGTCCGGGGTCCCCTGTGCGCCTCATCCCAGCAGGAGTCTGGATCCCTGTGCTCCTCCGAGTCCCAGCATAGTCCGGATCCCTGTGCTCCTCCGATCCGCAGCAGGAGTCCGGTCCCTGTGCCTGCCTCCGAGTCCCAGCTGGAGTCCCGGTCCCTGTGCTGCCTTCTCCGAGTCCCAGCAGGAGTCCGGTCCCTGTGTCCGCCCGATCCCAGCAGGAGTCCGGGTCCCTGTGCTCCTCAGTCCAGCAGGAGTCCGGTCCCTGTGCTCCTCCGAGTCCCAGCAGGAGTCCGGGTCCCTGTGCTCCTCCGAGTCCCAAGCAGGAGGTCCCCGGTCCCTTGCTCATTCCGAGTCCGCAGTACAGAGTCCGGTCCATGTCCCTCCGAGTCCCAGCAGGAGTCCGGTCCATGTGCTCCTCCGAGTCCCGAGCAGGAGTCCGCTCCTGTGCGCCTCATAAGAGAGGAGAGAGACATGATAACGTGGACTAATGTGATGGTACTTCCTGGTTCTAGTCAGACTCAAAGCTACTAATCCATCTCAGTGCTAGAAAAACAATAATCAAATACCCTCGTTCATATGCTTTATGCTGGAGAATTTGTGGAACGATAGGGGACTAAATTATGACACTTGCTGTTTTGCATAGCCTGTTAGCTAACCCGCAAACTCGGGTTCGGCAACCAGCGGGCCCTTTTATGCGCCTTCGAGTGGCTCCCAGGAGCCTTTTCAAAATGTCTGAAAATGGAGTGGCAGGCTATAGTTTATTTCTAGTTTGAATGTGGATTTTGGTAGGAGATTACATTCTAACGTTTAAAATGCGTGCATAAGTACTATTTCAACATTTTTCTGTCACGGTAGTGCGCATATCGTGACGCAGCCTCGCGCCAGGCGGGCCGTTGTAAACAAACCGGACCGCGTGTGGGCATGATTCCCAAAAGCTAAAGAACAAGAATGAACATATCAGTCACTGAGGAAGGGCTCTTAATGTCTGCCGTCATAATGAGAAGTTTTGTTTCACACGAAGAGCAATGACGCGCGAAACACCGTTCACGGTGATTACGTGGAAGGATTCATTCATCTTAAAGTCAGAGAACCTGATTTTCAGAACTTCAAAATCCTCCGCAAAGACCATGAAAGAAAGGGCCTGGATATTAATTTCCGCTCCAACACCAATCAAACTTCAGAGAGCCTGTGGAATCAATTGAACAACTAGTGATGCAGTAGTGAACTCGGAGCCAAAAAGCAGATTATTTACTGTATTTCTACCAATTGCATGAAAGTACAAAAGAAATGGAAGTTAAAGTTAAAGCAGAGTTGTCACATGTTGCGTCATTCTCATCCAGGACACGCAGTGAAAACATACAGTTGATAATCGATGAATGTTTTATTATGCATTTGTAGCCTTTACTTTTGTCAGTTGATATAGGCTAAATATAGCTAATACATTTCTTGAGGCCACGTGGTACCTTTCATATAAGCCTTATTACAAGGCTGTTATTTTTGTTTTTGCGGCTCCAGACAGATTGTTTTTTTTAGTTTTTTTTTGTCTAATATGCTCTTTGAACCCTTTTGAGTTGCAGACCCCTTGCGCTAACTCAATGAAGCCCAATAGAGAAGTGCGCTGGGCAAGGTTTTGTTCACTGTGCTCTGACTCCCCTAATTGACTTTACCAGAAAAGCAAGACCGGAGAACTGGACTAACGAGATGGTGCTTCCTGGTTTATACATAATCAATGGTTTTTTCTTTGTGTGGAAGATCAGAGATATTCTCGCCTTTAAAGGACAAACAACGGTTTATCTTATCTTTAAGAAAGTTTGAGTTTTTTGGTGATGTGGACCAGGTTTGGTGTTACACTCACCAAAAAACCCATACTTTTTCCTCTAAGATAAGATAAACCGTTGTTTTGTCCCTTAAAGGCGAGAATTCCTCTGATCTTCACACCAAAGAAAAAAAACATGATTATGTAAAACCAGGAAGAACCATCACGTTTTAGTCAGTTCTCAGGTCCAGCTTTCTGTTAAGTCCAATGAGATCAAGGAGCAAGTTGGAACAAAACCTTGCCCATGAGCCCTTCTCTATTGGGCTTCCTTGAGTTAGCGCAGGGGTCGGCAACTCAAAAGTTCAAAAAGCCATATTAGACAAAAAAAAACTAAAAACAACATCTGTCTGGAGCCGCAAAAAACAAAAATAACAGCCTTGTAATAACAGGCTTTTATGAAGGTACCCACGGGCATCAAATGTTATGTAGCTAGATTACCTAATATCTAATGTCAAAGTAAGGCTACAAATGCATAAAAACATGTCATGATAATCAAATTTGTTTTCACTGCTGTCCTGGAGAGAATGACGCACCATGGACAACTCTGCTTTAACTTATACTTCCATTTTGTTGCTTTCATGAATTGTAGAGAATACAGTAAATAAATCTGATTTTTGGCTCCGAGTTTCACCTGCATCATCTGTCGTTCATATGATCACAGGCTTAAGTTGCTGGAGCGGAATAATTATCCTGGCCCTTTCTTTCAGGGTCTTTGCGGAGGATTTGAAGTCTGAAAATAGGTGCTCTGACTTTTAAGATGAATGAATCCTTCACGTAATCACCGTGAACGGTGTTTAGCGTGTTCATTGCTCTTCGTGTTGAAACAAAACTTCTCATTAGACGCAGACATTAAGCAGCCCTGTCCGCAGGTGACTGATATGGTTCATTCTTGTTTCTTTAGCTTTGGGATTCTGCCCACACGCCGTTTGTTTTTACAACGGCCGCCTGGCGCGAGCTGCGTCACCGGGATATGACGCACTACGTGACAGAAATGTTGAAAAAGTACTTATGCACAGCATTTTAAAAACGTTAAGAATGTAATCCCTCCTACAAAATCCACATTCAAACTTGAAATAATATATAGCCCTGCCACTCCATTTTCCAGACATTTTTGAAAAGGTCCCGGTGCCACTCGAGGAGCACTAAAGGGCCGCAGGTTGTCGCGACCCGAGTGTAGCGGGTTAGCATACAGGCTATGACAAAAGCATGTTGTTTAGTCCCTATCGTTTCCACATATTCCAGCATAAGCATCTGAAGAGGGTATTTGATTATTGTTTTTCTAATCCACAGAGATGATTTGTAGCTTGAGTCCCTGACTAAACCAGGAAGTACCATCACATTAGTCCTGTTCCTCAGGTCTCTCCTCTCCTTCTTAGGAGCACATGGACCGACTCCTGCTGGGAAACTCGGAGGAGCACGAGGGACCGGACTCCTGCTGGGACTCGGGAGGAGCACATGGACGCGACTCCTGCGGGACTCGGAGGAGCACAGTGACCGACTCCTGCTGGGACTTCGGAGGAGCAAGGGACCGGGAACCCTGCTGGTACTCGGAGGGCACAGGACCGACTCCTGCTGGGACCTCGGAGGAGCACAGGACGCGGACTCCTGCTGGGACTCGGAGGGCACAGGGACCGACTCCTGCTGGGAACTCGGAGGAGCACAGGGACCGGACTCCTGATGGGATCTCGGAGGAGCTCAGGGACCGGACTCCTCTGGGACTCGGAGGAGCACAGGGACCGTACTCCTGCTGGGACTCGGAGAGGCACAGGGTACGACCTCCTGCTGGGACTCGGAGGAGCACAGGACCGGACTCCTGCTGGGACTTCGGAGACACAGGGACCGGACTCCTGCTGGGACGCGGAGGAGCACATGGACCGGGACTGCCGCTGGGACACGGAAGGAAGCCAAAGGGACCGGACTCCTGCTGGACTCGAGGACACAGGGACCGGACTCCTGCAGGGACTCGAGGACACAGGGACCGGAACTGCCTGCTGGGACTCGAAGGAGCACAGGGACGCGGGACTCCTGCTGGACTCGGAGGAGCACAGGGACCGGGTCTCGCTGCTGGGACTCGGAGGAGCACAAGGACCGACTCCTGCTGGGACTCGGAGGGAGCACAGGGACCGGACTCCTGCTGGACTCGGAGGAAGCACAGGGACCGACTCCGGCTGGGACGCGAGAGCACAGGGACGACTCCTGCTGGGACTCGGAGAGCACAGGTACCGGGGACTCCTGCTGGGACTCGTGAGAGCACAGGGACCGGACTCCTGATGGGACACGGAGGAGCACAGGGACCGGACGCCTGCTGGGACTCGGAGGAGCACAGGGACCGACTCCTCGGGGACTCGGAGGAGCACAGGGACCGACTCCTGCTGGGACTCGGAGGAGCACAGGGGACCCGGACTGGTCCTGCTGGGACGCGGAGAGCACAGGGAATCGGACCTGCTGGGACTCGGAGGAGCAACAGGGACGGATCCGGCTTCTGGGACTCGGAGGAGCTCAGGGACCGACTCCTGCTGGGACTCGAGGAGCACAGGGACCGGACTCCAGCTGGGACTCGGAGGAGCACAGGGACCGGACTCCTGCTGGGACTCGGGGAGCACAGGGACCGGACTCCTGCTGGGACTCGGAGGAGCACAGGGACCGAACTCCTGCTGGGACTCGGAGGAGCACAGGGAACCGGACTCCTGCTGGAACTCGGAGAGCCACAGGGACCGGACTCCTGGCTGGGGACTCGGAGGAGCTCAGGGACGGACTCCTGCTGGGACTCTGGAGAGCCAGGGACCGGACTCCTGCTGGGCTCGAGGAGCACAGGGACGGACTCCTGCTGGGACTCGGAGGAGCACAGGGACCGGACCTGTTGTGGGACTCGGAGGAGCACAGGGACCGGACTCCTGCTGGTACTCGAGGAGCACAGGGACCGACTCCCCTGCGTGGAACTCGGAGGGAGCACAGGGACCGGAACACCTGCTGGGACTCAGGAGGAGCACAGGGACCGGACTCCTGCTTGGACCGGAGGAAGCACAGGGGACCGGACTCCTGCTGGGCTGCGGTGGGAGCACAGGAACCGGACTCCTGGCTGGACTCGGAGGAAGCACTGGGACCGGACTCCTGATGGGACTCGGAGGAGCACAGGGACCGGACTCCTGCTGGGACTCGGAGGAGCGCAGGGGACCGGACTCCTCTGGGATCGGAGGAGCACAGACCGGACTCCCTGCCTGGACCGGGAGGAGCACAGGGACTCGGACTCCTGCTGGGACTCGGAGAGCACAGGACCCGGACTCCTGCTGGGACTCGGAGGAGCTCAGACCGGACTCCTGCTGGAGAACTCGGAATCACAGGGACCGGACTCCTGCTGGGACTCGGAGGAGCACAGGGACAGGACTCCTGCGGGACTCGGAGAGCACAGGGACCGGACTCCTGCTGGACTCGGAGGAGCAAGGACCGGACTCCTGCTGGACGCGAGGAGCACAGGGACCGGACTCCTGCTGGACTCGTAGAGCACAGGGAACCGGACTCCTGCGGGGACTCGTGAGGAGCACAGGGACCGGACTCCTGCTGGGACTCGAGACACAGGGACCGGACTCCGGCTTGGACTTGGGAGGCACAGGTGAGGGGACTGAAAGATGAAGAGAACCGGACTCCTGTTTGGACTCTGAAGGAAGCACAGGGACCAGTCTCCTGCTGGGACTCTGAGGATCACTGGGACCGGAACGCCTGCTGGACTCTGATGAGCAAGGGACCGGACTCCTGCTGAGCCGAGGTCAGGACTAAACATGAGGATGCAGCTATCAGATTCATGCTGCAATTATCCATAACAGTCTTCTGAATAAATGTGAACAAGCTTCTTCTCTGTCAATGCCCAAATCCAGGTTGAAAACAGTTTATCTGTGCCACCAACGGAGGGAGTTTTATCTCCACTCTTTAAATGTACTGTATTATTTTATGATTTTAATACCCTGTGTGATGGTTTTTCTATCAAGTGTATGAACTGTGCTATTCATTAAACTTGTCATGCCTGGATCAGTGCATATGACTTACCTTTGTGGAAGATGCCTTTTATTTGGGGTTTTGTGTTTTTTGGGGGGGGGGGGGGGGGGGGGGGGGGGGGGGGGGGGGGGGGGGGGGGGGGGGGGGGGGGGGGGGGGGGGGGGGGGGGGGGTGGGGGGGGGGGGGGTTTTTGTTTGTGTGGTGTTGTTTTTTTGTTTGTTTTGTGGTGTGTGGGAGGCTCATCTGCGCTCTGGCTCAGCACCGCCCATCCTGCCGCTTCCTCAGAGGACCTCCAGCCACCTCCAGAGCCTCAGCCAGGGACACGTGCAATGATCCCTGCAACAACAGAGAGGCAGAGTGAGAAGTCCTGGCTCACCAAAACAATTTTATAAAAGACGTTTTAAAAACGCTCATTTTGCAGTAAGATCATCGGACAACATACAACATTATTGCTGTTCAATTCAATGTATTTTTGTATCGCCCTAAATCACAACAGTCGTTATCATCGGAGGACTTTACAAAAGCAGTTGAAATCGCCAAAAAGAATCATACTCAAGAAATGCAAGATTAAATAACACAAGAGCCATCGGTTCCATAAGGGCAGAGACCAATGTCCATAATTATGATAAATTCCATAATGTGTAATGTTGCGTTTAGACGAAGCAAGCAAGGCAATATTTATATAGCACATATTCATAAACAAGGCAATTCAAAGTGCTGACCAAAACTAGAAAGCATTAAAATCATAAATTATCACAGAACATTAAAAAGAAAAGATAGAAATATAAAATCCTCAGTTGTATCACAGTTTAATCAGACTGGACCTTTAACCTGGTTTTATACATTTCAAGAGAGGAGGCCTGTCGCACATCTGCAGAAGACTGTTCCGATTTTAAGCAGCATGAACTGAAAAGCCAGCCTCCCCATGTTTAATTCTACTCTGGGGCACAAACAGAGTCCCATCCCTTGTGCTTCCTCAAGTCCGGGCTGGTTCATATGGACTAACATGGTCACAATACCCAACCCACAAGCAGCGTTTTCCGTCGATTTTTATTCACGGCGGGTGGTAATGACGTTCGGCGGAAACAGTCCGAGGTGTTGAAGCTGCAAGTCGCCGCCGGTGTGCAAGCTGCTACACAATGGCCGACACTGGTCATCTTCTCTGGGCCCCTACCTAGCACGTAAGCCCAGTGGCAGAACATTCAGCAGACACTCGGCTTTCACCGCTGGCTGTCTGCTGGTGCCCTCGAAGTGGTGTTGTTTCATGTTTGACAATTGGAGTGCCTTTTGGGGAAAGCCCGGTCTCATCTCTCGGATGATATCCACCCAACGTTGGCGGGTACATCCCTTTTGGCTAAGAATTTGGCCTGGCTCTAAACAGTCTGCTCGGCTCAAATGAGCTATGCAGAACTGAGGCCCCGGTGCAGAGCTGCTCTGCACAACCTCTGAGCCCCCATCTGTTCAGTTACTAGACCTCAATGCTAGTCATATTGAAACTGGGTGTGCATGTGTGTGTGTGCCTGTGTGTGCTCAGTTACTAGCCTCAAACATAGTCAGATTGAAACTGGTGTGGTTCCCCGCTTGAAGTCTAAAGCACTATATTCGAGGGAAATCTGACCTAGGTGTCAGACTACGTACTTTTAATATAAGTTCCAGACAGACAGAAATAGTTTCTAGCGGTAGTGTTGTAAATGTGGGTAACAATAAATACAATACAATACAATTTATTCTTGTAATAGCCCTAGGGCCAACAGAAAGTCATCCAGAGGACTTAACAAAACCATTGAAATCACCAACACAGGTCAGAGAATCAACAGGTAAAAACACATGAATAATACAGTATAAAGCACACACAGAAAAAATGTCCATACATGTTGTATAATGCTAAAGTGTCCTGATCATCACGAACCTTCTGTTGGACACTAACTGTCCAACAAGACCCTTCCTGCATCGACAAGGAAAAAACGCTTAAAAAACCCAGTGGGAAAAAGTGAGAAACCTTGAGGAGAACTAGGGAAACCCACAGGGAGGGAGACCCATTTGAGAATGGGATCCGCACTCCGGACGGACCAGACTAATGATCTAGACCTATCTACTACAGAACGTTGGACCAGTGGCCGCTGAACGTGGACAGGTCCGGTGCAGGACCGTAGCACTCGCCAGGCGGGTCGGGCGGGGCAGTCCGCAGTGGTGAGATGGAAGAGGCCAGCTCAGAGATCCCCCGTCATCGTAACCAGGAAACAACAATGGTACTAACGTGTGAATAGCAATGAACAAACTACAGTCGAAATCCTAAAAATGCTAAACAGATAAAGTAGGAAGGAGGAGAGGATAGTGCTCAAGTTACCATACTTCTCCCAGCAAACTGACTCCCTAGGCAGCGTGACTAACACTCTGAGGAGTGTAAACCTCTCCGAGTCTTACCTTTCCTAGCCGATAATGCTATACTAAAGAGGACTGTTATTAAACCTAGGCCTTGAATAAAGAATAACATACAGCATAATATATAACATATATATACTACATAACACAATACATTATTGAATAATATATAACATCAATATATAACATAATACGCATATATATATAACATGATATACACTACTTATTATATATTACCTAATTATATGACTAAATTATTGTAAAGTGGATTTAAGCCTGCCTTCTGAATGTGTATACCGTATCTGCTTCCTTAACATAAAGTGGGAAAGCTTGATTCCACAGTAAAAGGAGCTTGTAGCAAATGTCTGCCACCAACAGTGACTTGAGACCTTAGGGACCACCAGACGTCCTGGCGTTTTTGTGAGCGCAACGCTCGACTCGGTGATACGACACTAACGTGTCTGTGGAGATAAGAGTGGAGCCAAGCCAATTTATGCTTTATATGTTAAGAGAAGGATTTAACTTTATTCTGGTACTCCACAGGGGAGACCAGTGGAGTGATTTTTAACACCGGAGTTATGGTGCTCCCTCCGTTGGTACCTGTTAGAGATCCTAGCTGCAGTATTCTGAACGAGCTGGAAGCTTTCAAAGAGTCTTTAGGGTCACGCTGCGCAGTAAAGGCGTTACGTAGTCGAAGACCTTGAGGTGACAAACACGTGAATGAGTTTTTCCGGCGTCTCTTTTAGGAGGAAAATTCCTAAATTTAGCGATGTTACGTAAGTGGAAGTTCGCCGTTTTAAGGTTGCGTGGCTTTATATAACCTTGAAGGAGAGTTCTGGTCAAAATGACTCCAAAGATTCCTCACAGTGATTACTGGGTATTCATACTGACTTTTACGAGAGTAACCATCTGGTTAGTGAGGGAAGTCACGCAGGCGCTTCGGACCGAGTAGGATCACTCTGTCTTCTCCGGTTTAGAAGTAGGAAGTTAGAGAGTATCCACATTTTAAGGTCATTACTGCAGGCACGGAGCTTTTCTAGCTGATCTGTCTGATAGCTTCATCGACAGATTAAGCTGTGTGTCACTGCATACAGTGGAAATTAATTCCATGCTTTTTAATAATGGTTCCAGTGGCAGCATGTAAGAGTGGAAAGAGAATCGGTCCGAGACCGAACCTCGGCCCACCGAATTCCCACTCCAGGATTAAGGCGACAGTCTGATTCACATTGCGAAGTGATATCGATCTGATAAAGAGGATTAAAACCACCAGGGCTGTTCCTCTAAGACCTATAGTACATACTAGCCTCTGCATAAATGCTGGGTCTAGGTGTGCAAATGCAGCACTAAGTCCATAGGACCAGCACTGACACTTGTCCAGTATCGGCAGCTAGTAATAAGGTCCTTGTGACTTTGATTAGTGCCGTTTCAGTGCTATGATGAGCTCTGAATCCAGATTGAAAGACTTCAAACATATTATTTGTCCTGCAGGTGGCAGCGAGCTGCTCAGGCTATAAGTTTTTCCAGGATTTTAGATATAAGAAGGGAGGTTTGAGATCGGTCTGTAGTTTGTAAGTATTTTCTGGGTCCAGGTGTTTAGTTTTCTTCAGAAGTGTTCGATTTCCAGCGGTTTTAAAAGCTTGTGGGACATAGCCACATGTGTATGGATGCGTTTATTGATATTTACGATAGGCTCAATTATCAAAGGGAAGTATTCTTTGAAGACCATGTCGGACTGCGTCTAACATGCAAGTTGAGGCTTTTGTGATGTGAACCACAGAGATTCACCTCGTGCTTGGCTCACAGCATGAATTATTAAAGCCCACGAGAGTCTAGTGGGAAGTCCCCCAAACGATTAAAATGGCCCCCGCTTCAACCTGTCCACCACTAACACAGGAGCAACCTCGCTCCAGCTTGTCACGGATGGATGTCATTATATATAAAGAATTGGGAAAGTCGACACTGCTCAGTGATCTTGAATTTTAGGCTCGATTGCGCTATGGCAGTTTTGTGAGTTTAGCGACGGTAACCAAAACAAAAATCTACTGGTTGTTTTATTCGCGTCTATTAAAGTTGAATTAGTATTGAGTTCGAGCCCCGCGAAGGGCCTTCTTGTAGTTTCGGAGACCTCTTTCCACTCCTGTGGCAGGCTCCCGAGTGGGAGTGGCGATATAGCCTCTCCAATTTTCTGACGTCCTGTTTTAAAGGTGTGGAGTTGAACACTGTACCAGGGCGACGATGATCAAATCTGAATGGTTTTCTGTTTTTAAAAGGACTGCTGCATTTAATGGCAGATTTTACAAGACCTCCATAGTGTTTGCCCACCGGTTTGGTCAATGACTGAGGGACGGGCAGCAGCTTGAACAGTTTCACCTGCAGCAGTATTCAACATAGGCTGTATTAGTTCTGTGCACCTTGTTATAGATTTATCATTTAAGGTTCTTTTCATTATGGTTTTATCCTGGCGGGACAGGAAAGTCCCCAAAGCGGATCAAACGTGGATCAAGAAATGGTCAGAGCAGCAACGACTTTGGACCTGGATGTCAACATTGGAGACATCAACAGCCGTAGGTCGGACAAGGTCCAAGGTGTGGTTATGAATGTGAGTAGGTTCCTCGACATTCTGAGTAAAACCAACACCATCTTGTACTGGCGCGGAAAGCTTTGTTAAGCTTGTCAGTGCTGTCGTCCCACGATGTATATTGAAGTCTCTCCAGCTATAACTATGTTTGCCCCATTCAAAACTAGGTTTGAAATGAAGTCAGAGAATTCCTGTTAGGGAAACTCGTGTAAGGACCAGGAGGTCGGTAAAAACTAATAATAGTACTGCTTTTTGTTTCTCCACCCAACAGGTGATTGTAAGTGTTAAGTATTTCAAACGAGTGAAAGCGTGTGGTTTTTGGGACTAAGAACCAATTTGGTGTGTGATATAATCGCAACACCACCATGCCGCGAACCCTGTAGCTCTGGCTTTCTTGGTAGTTAACATGCGTCGGAGGAGTGCACTCATTCATCTGGACGTAGTCGGCCTGTGGGAGCCAAGTCTCCGAGAGCGCAACACAAATCCAAGCCTTGTCTATAATAAGGTTCGTTTATGAGAAGCGATTTAGACGAGATTGAGCTGACGTTCATTAGAACCCTCATAATCCTGACAGCTTAACAAAGCTTTCAGCGCCGTACTAGATGGTGTTGGTTTTACTCGAGAAGTCGAGGAACCTACTCACATTCATAACCACACCATGGACCTGGTCCTGAACCTACGGCTGTGATTCTCCAATGTTGACAGCCCCAGCGTCAAAGCTCGTTGCCGTTCTGAAAGCCATTTCTTGATCACGAATTGTCTCGCTTTTGAGACTTTCCTGTCCCCGGCAAGATAAAACCTAATGAAAAGAACCTTAAATGATAAATCTAATCACAAGTTTCAAAGAACTAATACAGCCTATGTTATTACTGCTGCAGGTGAACCTTTTCACAGCACTGCAGGTCCCTCAGTCATCGACCAAACGGTGGGCAACTCTATGGATCTATAAAAGCTGCAATTAAATGCCAGCAGCTCTTAACAACAGAAAACCATTAGGATTAGATCATCGTCGCCCTGGTACAGGTGTTCAACGCCAGCACTTTAAAACAGGACTTCAGAAAATTGGAGAGGCTAATATCGCCACTCCCACTTCGGGAAGCCTGTCCACAAGGGAGTGGAAGAGTCTCCGAAACTACAAGAAGGCCCTTCGCACGGGCTCGAACTCAATACATTCAACTTTAATAGAAGCGAATAAAAACAACAGTAGATTTTGTGTTTGGTACCACGGGTCGCTAAACTCACAAACGGGCCATAGCGCAATCGAGGCCTAAAAAATTTCCAAGCTCACTGAGCAGTGTCGACTTTCCTTCCCCCCCACCTTCTTTTAAATAATAAAAATTACTCTCCATCCGTGACAAGCTGGAGGAGGTTGCTCCTGCTGTTAGTGGTGGACAGGTTGGAAGCGGCATACGTGACTTCCCACTTAGACTCTTCAGTGGGCCCTAATAAATTCATGCGTGAGCCAAGGCAGAGGTATCCTCTGAGGTCACATCCTCAAAAGCCTCAACTTGCATGTTAGACGCAGTCCCGACATGGCTCTTTCAAATGACAACCTTCCTTTGATATTGAGGCCTATCGAAATATAAAAAACGCCATCCATACAATATGGCTATGTCCCCAACAAGATTTTAAAACCCGGTAATCAAACCCCTTCTGAAGAAACAAGTCCAGGACCCAGAAATACTATACAAACTACAGAGACCGATCTCGTACCTCACTTTTATATCGAAAAATCTGGAAAAACTATAGCTGAGAGGTCAGCTCCGCTGCCACCTGCAGGAAAAATGATATGTGTTTGAAGTCTTTCAATCAGATTCAGTAGCTCCATCATAGCACTGAAACGGCTCTAGTCAAAGTCACAAATGACGTTTCTACTAGCTGCCGATAATGGAACCAATATGTCAGTGCTGGGTCCCTAACTGGACCGTAGTGCTGCATTTGACACAATAGACCAACAGCATCACTGCAGAGGCTAGAATGGGATATAGGTCTTAGAGGAACAGCCCTTGCTGGGTCTTAAATCCTATTAATCAGATCGATATCAACTTCCGTCAATGTGATTCAGGACTCGCGCCTTATCGGGAGTGAAGTTACGGTGTGCCCGCAGGGTTCGGTACTCCGGGGGGTCCGATTCTTTTTACTCCTACATGCTGCCACGGGATACTATATTAAAAAAGCATGGAATTATTTTCCACTGCTATGCAGATGACACACAGCTTTATCTGTCGATGAAAGCCTAATCAGACAGATCAGCTAGAAAAGCTCATGCCTGCATAAAGGACCTTAAAATATGGATGACTCTTAACTTTCCTACTTTCTCAACCCGGAGAAGACAGAAGTGATCCTACTGTCGGTCCGAAGCGCCTCGTGACTCCCTCACTAAACCAGATGGTTTTTACTCTCGATAATGTCAGTATAATACCCCAGTATACACTGGAGGAAATCCTTGAGTCATTTTTGACGCAAGAACTCTCCTTCAAGGCTTATATAAGCCAAGCAACAAAAAACGCGTACTTCCACTTACGTAACAGCTCGCTAAAATAGGAATTCCTTCCTAAAAGTGACGCGTAAAAACTCATTCCACGGCGTTTGGTCACCTTCAAGGCTCGGACTACTGTAAACGCTTTACTGGCAAGCGTGCCCTAGCAAGCTCTGTGGGAAAAGAGCTGTTTTTTTTTTGTACCCCAGCCTCGTTCAGAAATACAGCAGCTAGGATCTTAACAGGTACCAAAAGGAGAGGAAGTCACATAAACTCCGGTGGGTTAAATCACTCCACTGGCTCCCTGTGGAGTACAGAATAAAGTTTAAAATCCTACTCTTATACATATAAAGCCATAAATGGCTTGGCTCCTCTTATCTCCAAGACACGTTAGTGTCCGGATCAACCAGGTCGAGCGTTGCAGCTCACAAACGCGCCAGACGTCTGGTGGTCCCTAAGGTCTCAAAGGTCACTGTTGGTGGCAGAGCATTTAGCTACCAAGCTCCGTTACTGTGGAATCAGCTTCCCATTTATGTTAAGGAAGCAGATACGGTCTCCACATTCAAGGCCAGGCTTAAAGCACTTTACTTTAATTAGCATATAATTAGGTAATAATATAAATATGTAAGTGTATATATTATATATATATGCTGTATTAATGTTATATATTATGTTATATATTATTTCAATATGTATGTGGGGTTATGTTGTATATTATGTTATATATTATGCTGTATGTTATTCTTTAGTGCAAGGCTAGGTTTAAAACAGTCCTCTTTAGTTTAGCATAGGCTAGGAAGGTAAGGACTCGGAGAAGGTTAACTCCTCAGAGTGTCAGTCAAGCTGCATAGGAGTCAGTTTGCTGGGAGAGAAGTATGTAACTTGAGCGACGATCCTCTCCTCCTTCCTACTTTATCTGTTAGCATTTTTAGATTCTGACTGTAGTTTGTTTCATTGCTATTCACTCCCGTTTTGTCCCATTGTCTGTTTCATGGTACGATGACGGGAAATCCACTGAAGCCTGGCCTCTTCCAATCTACACCTGCGACTGCCCCGCCCGACCCCCGCCTGGGAGTGCTTCGTCCCTGCACCGACCTGTCCACTTCAGCGCCACGTGGTCCACGTCGTAGCTAGCTTATGGTCCTAGATCATTATCTGTCCGTCCGGAGAGGCGGATCCTTCCTTTCTCATATGGTCTCCCTCCCTGTGGTTTCCCAAGGTCTCCTCCAAGGTTCTCACTTTTTCCCACTGGTTGTTAAAGAGTTTTTCCTTGTCGATGCAGGAGGGTCTTGTGGGACAGTAGTGTCCACAGAAAGGATGGTGATGATCAGACACTTTAGCAATCTACAAAATGTAAGGGACATTTTCTATTCTTCTGTTGTGTGCTTTATACTGTATTCGTCGCATAGTGTTTAAACTGTTGATTCGCTGACCTGTGTGGGGATTTCAATGGTTTTGTTAAGGTCCTCTGAGATGACTTCTGTTGTGTCTAGGGCATACAAGAATAACAAATGGTATGTAATTGTATTGTAATTGTACCACATTTAACAACCCTACCGCTAGAGACTATTTCTTTCTGTCTGTCTGAACATTTGTATTAAGTTACAGTGGTCTGAACACCTAGTCAGATTTCTCGGCATATAGTGCTTTAGACTTCAAGCGGGAACACACACAGTTTCAATCTGAACTAGGTTCTGAGCTATAACTGAGCACCACAAAGGCACACAGCCACACATGCACACACAGTTTCAATCTGACTAGCCCTCTGAGTCTAGTAACTGAACAGGATGGGGGCCCGTCAGAAGGTTGTGTCAGAGCAGCTCTGTCACCCGGCGCCTACAGTTCTGCATCGTCATTTGAGCCGAGACAGAACAATTTAGAGCCAGGTCCCAAATCTTCGCCAAAAGGGATGTACCCGCCAACGTTGGGTGGGAATTATCATCCAGCGGATGAGACCGGGCTTTCTCCCAAAAGGCACTACAACCGTCACCTCCTAGACCAATTGTCAACAAGAACAACACCACTTCGAGGGCACCAGCCAGACAGCCAGCGGTTATGAAAGCCGAGTGTCCCTGCTGAAATGCTTCTGCTACTGCTAGTGCGAGTAGGGGCCTCAGAGGAAGAATGACAGTGTCGGCCATTGTGGCCTAGCCAGCTTTGCACACCGGCGGCGACTTGCAGCGTCAACACCTCGGACTGTTTCCTCCGCGAACGTCATTACCACCCCGTGAATAACAATTCGACGGAAAACCGCTTGTGGGTTGGGTATTAGTGACATGTAGTCCCATCATACCAGGCGCCCGGACGCTTGAAGGAGCACAGGGACTGGACCGCCTGTTTAGTGCCCATAGTCAGAACTAAACATGGGAGTCTGCTGGGTTCAGATTCATGCTGCTAAAATCTGGAACATTCTTCCTGAAGATGGGAGACATGCCTCCTCTCTGACAATGTTAAAAAACCAGGTTAAAGACAGTTCTGTTTAAGAACTTTAGGCATACAACTGAGGGATTTTATATTTCTATCTTTTCTGTTTAATGTTCTGTGATAATTTGATGATTTTAATGCTAGTTCCTTGTTTTGTTCACACTTTGAATTGCCTTGTGTATGAATGGTGCTATATATAATAAACTTGCCTGCTGTGCCTTCTGTTAAAACTCAACATAAACATTTATGGGACATTTAACAGATTTATGGACATTGGTCTCTGCCCCTTTGGACCGATGGCTCTGTTGTTATTAATCTTCTGTCATTTCTTGAGTTTAATCCTGTTTGGCGATTTCAACTGTTTTAGTAAAGTCATCCGGATAACGACTTTGTTATTTAGGGCGATACAAAAATCACATTGAATTGAAACTGAATAATGTGTATGTTTCCGGATGTTCTTACTGCAAAATGAGCGTAACATTAAAACGTCTTTTATAAAATTGTTTTTGGTGAGCCAGACTTCTCACGTCTGCCTCTCTGGTTGCAGGGATCACACGTGTCCCCTGGCGAGGCCTGGAGGTGCGTGTAGGTCCCTCTGCAGGAGAGAGGAGGTGTTGGGCGGTGCTGAGCCAGAGCGCAGAGGAGCCTCCAGGAGGCTCTCCACAAAGGTAAGTCATATGCACTGAACCAGCATGGAAAGTTTAATGTATAGCACCAGTTCATACACATGATAGAAACCATCACACAGGGTATTAAAATCATATAAATAATCACAGTACATTAAAAAACGAGTGAGATAAAAATCCCTCCGTTGTGGCACAGATGAACTGTTTTTCAACTGGATTTGAGCTTTGCCAGAGAAGAAGCTTGTCTCACATGTTTTCAGGGAAGACGGTTAGGATTATTGCAGCATGAATCTGAATAGCTGCCTCCTCATGTTTAGTCCACTCTCCTCTCGGTAATAAAACGGCATCAGCAGGAGGTCGCGGTCCCTGTGTTCCTCACTCAGAGTCCCCAGCAGGAGTCCGGTCCCTGTCTCCTCAGAGTCCCAGCAGAGTCTGGTCCCTGTGCTCCTCAAGTCCCCGAGCAGGAGTCCGGTCCCTGTGCTCCTCAGAGTCCCAGAAGGAGTCCGTCCCATGTGCTCCTCCGAGTCCCAGCAGGAGTCCGGTCCCTGTGCTCCTCCGAGTCCCATCAGGAGGTCCGGTCCTGTGCTCCTCCGAGCCCAGCGAGTACCGGTCCCTAGTGCTCCTCCGAGTGTCCCAGCAGAGTCCGTCCCTGTGCTCCTCCGAGTCCCAGCAGGAGTCCGGGTTCCCTGTGCTCCTCCGAGTTCCCAGCATGGTGTCCGTCCCCTGTGCGTCCTCCGAGTCCCAGCAGGAGACCGGTCCCTGTGCTCCTTCCGAGTCCCCATCAGGAGTCCGGTCCCTGTGCTCCTCCGAGCCCAGCAGGAGTCCCGGGCTGTCTCCTCCGAGTCCCAGCAGGAGTCCGGGATCCCTGTGCTCCTCCGAGTCCCAGCATGATCCGTCCCTGTGCGCCCTCCGAGTTCGCCCAGCAGAGTCCGGTCCCCTGTGCTCCTCCCGAGTCCCAGCAGGAAAGTCCGGCCCTGTGCTCCTGCCGAGTCCCAGCAGGAGTCCGGTCCCTTGCTTCCTCCCGAGTCCCAGCAGGAGTCCCGGTCCCTGTGCTCCTCCGAGTCCCCAGCAGGAGTCCGGTCCCTGTGCTCCTCCGAGGTCCAGGCAGGAGTCCGGTCCCTGTGCCCTCCGAGTCCCAGCAGGAGTCCCCGGGGTCCCCTGTGCTCCTCCGAGTCCCAGCAGAGTGCCTCGGTCCCTGTGCTCCTCCGAGTACCCAGCAGGAGTCCGGTCCCCTGTGCTCCTCCGGTCCCAGCAGGAGTCCGTCTCCGGTGCCTTTCCTCCGAGTCCCAGCATGAGTCCGGTCCCCCTGTGCTCCTCCAGATTCCCAGCAGGATCCGGTCCCTGTGCTCCTCCGAGTCCAGCAGAGTCCGGTCCCTGTGCTCCTCGCGAGTCCCAGCAATTCCGGTCCCTGTGCCCTGCGCGAGTCCACATGGAGTCCGGATCCCTTTGCTCCTCCGAGTCCCAGCAGGAGTCCGGTCCCTGTGCTCCTCC
Organism: Knipowitschia caucasica; assembly: GCA_964034765.1. Classification (NCBI taxonomy): domain Eukaryota; kingdom Metazoa; phylum Chordata; class Actinopteri; order Gobiiformes; family Gobiidae; genus Knipowitschia; species Knipowitschia caucasica. The sequence goes on along the minus strand of OZ035825.1, from coordinate 13,474,464 downwards.
GAGTCCCAGCAGGAGTCCGGTCCCTGTGCTTCCTCCGAGTCCCAACAGGAGTCCGGTCCCTGTGCTCCTCCGAGTCCCAGCAGGAGGTCCGGTCCCTGTGCTCCTCCAGTCCAGCAGGAGTCCCTGGTCCCTGTGCTCCTCCGAGTCCGCAGTCAGGATCCGGTCCCTGTGCTCCTCCGAGTCCTAAGCAGGAGTCCATCCCTGTGCTCCTCCGAGTCCCAGCAGGAGTCCGGTCCCTTTCTCTCCAGTCCCCAGCAGAGTCCCGTCCCTGTGCTCCTGCCGAGTCCCCAGCAGGAGAGCCGGGCCCGGTGCTCCGCCGAGTCCCAGCAGGAGTCCCAGTCCCTGTGCTCCTGCCGAGTCCCAGCAGGAGTTCCGGTCCCTGTTGCTCCTCCGATTCCCAGCATGAGTCCCGGTCCCTGTGGTGCTGCCTCCGAGTCCCCACAGGGTTCGGTTCCCTGTGGCTCCTCCGAGTCCCGAGCAGGAGTCCGGTCCCCCAGTGCTCCTCCGAGTCCCAGCAGGAGTCCCGGTCCCCTGTGCGCCTCCGAGTCCCAGCAGGAGTCCGGTCCCCTGTGCTCCTCCCGAGTCCCAGCAGGAGTCCGTCCCCCTGTGCCCACTGAGTCCCACAGAGTCCCGGTCCCCTGTGCTCCTTCCGAGTCCCAGCAGGAGTCCGGGCTCGGTGCTCCTCCGAGTCCCCAGCAGGAGTCCGGTCCCTGTGCTCCTTCCGATGTCCCAGCATGTGTCCGGGACCCTGGTGGCTCCTCCGAGTCCCCAGCGGATTCCGGTCCCTGTGCTCCTCGAGTCCCTGCAGGAGTCCCGGTCCCTGTGCTCACTCCGAGTCCCAGCAGAGTCCGTTCCCTGTGCCCCTCCGAGTTCCCTGCAGGGTCCGGTCCCCTGGTCTCCCCCCTCCGAGTCCCACAAGGAGTCCCGGTACCCTGTGCTCCTCCTAGTCCCAGCAAGGAGTCTCGGTCCCTGGTGCTTCCTCCTCCGAGTCCCAGCAGGAGTCCGGTCCGGCTGTGCTCCTCCGAGTCCCATCAGGAGTCGTCCCTGTGCTCCTCCGATCCGCAGCAGGAGATCCGTCCCTGTGCTCCTCCGAGTCCCACCAGGAGTCCCAGGTCCCCTGTCGCTCCTCCGAGTCCAGCAGGATCCGGTCCCTGTGCTCCTCCGAGTCCCAGCAGGAGTCCTCCCTGTGCTCCTCCGAGTGCCAGCAGGATCCGGTCCCATGTGCATCCTCCGAGTCCCAGCAGGAGTCCGGTCCATGGCTCCTCCTGTTCCCAGCAGGAGTCCGGTCCATGTGCTCCTCAGAAGAGAGAGAGAGACCCTGAGAACTGGACTAATGTGATGGTACTTCCCTGGTTCTAGTCAGGACTCAAGCTACAAATCCATCTCGGTGATAGAAAAACAATAATCAAATACCCTCTTCTGATGCTTTATGCTGGAGAAATAATGATGGAACGATATGGGGACTAAACACATGCTTTTGTCATAGCCTGTAATGCTAAAAGCCCGCTAAACTCGGGTCGGCAACCTCGGGCCCTTTAGTGCTCCTCGAGTGGCTCCGAGCTTTTCAAAAATGTCCTGAAAATGGAGGTGCAGGGCTATATTTTATTTCAGTTTGATATGGGATTTTGTAGGAGGATTACATACTTAACGTTTTTAAATGCTGTGCAGAAGTACTAGTTCAAACATGTCTGGTCAACGTAGTGCGTCATATCGGTGACGCAGCCCTCGCGCCAGGCGGGCGCCGTTGTAAACAAACGGCGGGTGGGCAAGAATCCCAAAGCTAAAGAAACAAGAATGAAACATATCAGTCCACTGAGGAAGGGCTGCTTATGTCTGCGTCATAATGAGAAAGTTTGGTTCAACACGAAGAGCATTGACGCGCTAAAACACCGTTCTCGGTGATTACGTGGAAGTTCATCATCTTAAAGTCAGAATGCACCTATTTTCAGAATTCAAATCTCCGCAAAGACATAAAGAAAGGCCAGATATTAATTCAGCTCCAGCCAAACTTCAGCTGTGATCAATTGAACAGACAGAGATGCAGGTGGAACCGGAGCCAAAAAGCAGATTTATTTACTGTATTTTCTACAATAGCATGATAGCAAAAAAATGGAATGTTAAAGTTAAAGCAGAGTTGTCACATGTGCGTCATTCTCAATCCAGGACACGCCAGGTGATAACATACATTTGATAATCATGAATGTTTTATTATGCATTTGTAGCCTTTACTTTGTCTTTAGATATTAGGCTAGATATAGTCTAATACAATCTTGATGCCCGTGGTACCATTCATATAAGCCTAATACAAGGCTGTATTTTTGTTTTTGCGGCTCCAACAGATGTGTTTTTAGTTTTTTTTTTGTCTATTATGGCTCTTTGAACCTTTTGAGTTGCCCCGACCCCTGCCCATAACCCAATGAAGCCCAATAGAGACGTGCTCATGGGGCAAGGTTTTGTTCTCCAACTGCTCTGACTCCTCTTGACTTACACAGAAAGCAAGAGACATGAGAACTGGACTAACGTGATGGTGCCTTCCCTGGTTTTACATAATCAATTTTTTTTCGTTGGTGTGAAGATCAGAGAATTCTCGCCTTTAAAGGGACAAACAACGGTTTATCTTATCTTAGAGAAAAAAGAGTTTTTTGAGTTTTTTTGGTGAGTGTGGCACCGTTTGTGTTACACTCACCGAAAACAACGCCAAACTTTCTCTAAGATAAGATAAACGTTGTTTGACCCTTAAGGCGAGAATTCTCTGATCTTCAAGCACCAAGAAAAAAACATGATTGATGTAATACCAGGAAGCACCATCACGTTAGTCCATTTCTCAGTCTCTGCTTTCTGTGTTTAAGTCAATAGGAGTCAGAGCAAGTTGGAACAAAACCTGCCCATGAGCACTTCTCTATTGGGCTTCATTGAGTTTAGCGCAGGGTCTGCAACTCAAAGAGTTCAAAGAGCCATTTAGGACAAAAAAAAAATAAAAACAACATCTGTCTGAGCCGCAAAAAACAAAAATAACAGCCTTGTATAAGGCTTATATGAAGGTACCACGGCATCAAGATGTATTAGCTATGATTAGCCTTATATCTAAATGACAAAGTAAAGCTACAAATGCTTAATAAAACATTCATGATTATCATATGTATGTTTTCACCTGCGTTGTCCTGAGAGAAATGACGCACCATGTGACAACTCTGCTTGTAACTTTAAAGCTCCATTTGTTTGCTTTCATGCAATTGTCGAAATACAGTAAATAATCAGCTTTTGTGGCTCCCGGAGTTCCCTGCATCACTGTCTGTCATATTGATTCCCAGGCTGAAGTTTGCGGAGCTGAATAATAGTCCTGGCCCTTTCTTTCATGTCTTTGCGGAGGATTTGAAGTCTGAAAAATAGGTGCTCTGACTTTAAGAATGAATGAATCCTTCACGTAATCACCGTGAACGGGTGTTAGCGCGTCATTGCTCTGCGTGTTGAAACAAAACTTCTCATTAAGAACGCAGACGATTAAGCAGCCCTCCTCAGTGACTGATATTTCATATTCTTGTTCTTTTAGCTTTGGGTTTCATTCCCACACGCCGGTTTGGTTTACAACGCCGCCTGCGCGAGCTGCGGCACCGGATATGACGCACTACGTTCGACCAGAAATGTTGAAATAGTACTTATGCACAGCATTTAAAAACGTTATGAATGTTATCCTGCCTACAAAATCCACATTCAACTAGAAATAAAATATAGCCCTGCCATCATTTTCAGACATTTTGTAAAGGCTCCAGAGCCACTCGAGAGCACTAAAGGGCCGCATGTTGCCGACCCGAGTTAGCGGTTAGCATGACAGGCTAGGACAAAAGCATGTGTTTTAGTCCCCTATCGTTCCACATATTCTCCAGCATAAAGCTCCAGAAGAGGGTATTTGATTATTGTTTTTCTATCACAGAGATGGAATTGTAGCGTGAGTCCCGACTAGACCAGGAAGTACCATCACATTATCCAGTTCTCAGGTCTCTCTCTCTCTTCTTAGATCACATGGACCGACTCCTACTGGGACTCGGAGGAGCACATGGACCGACTCCCTGCTGGGACTCGGAGGACACATGGACCGGACTCCCTGCGGGACTCGAGGAGCACAGGGACCGGACTCCTGCTGGGACTTCGGCGGAGCACAGGGACCGACCTCCTGCTGGGACTCGGTAGGAGCACAGGGACCGGACTCCCTAGCGGACTCGGAGGAGCACAAGGGACCGGACTCCTGCTGGGACTCCGGAGGTAGCACAGGACCGGTCTCCTGCTGGGACTCGGAGGAGCACAGGGACCGGACTCCTGGCTGGGACTCGGAGGAGCACAGGGACCACGACTCCCTGCTGGAACTCGGAGGAGCACAGGGCGACCTCTGCTTGGACTCGGAGGAGCACAGGACCGGACTCCTGCTGGGACTCGGAGGAACACAGGACCTGACTCCCTGCTGGGACTCGGAGGAGCAAAGGACCAGGACCTCCTGCTGGGACTCGGAGTCAGCACAGGGACGCGGGACTCCTGCCTGGGACTCGGAGGAGCAGCAGGGACCGGACTCTGCTGGACTCGGAGAGCACAGGACCGGACTCCGCGGGACTCGGATGGAGCACAGGACCCGGACTCCTGCTGGGACTCGAGGAGGCATCAGGTGACCGTACTCCTGCTGGGACTCGGAGGAGCATCAGGGACCGGACTCCTGCTGGACTCGAGGAGCACAGGGACCGGACTCCTGCTGGGACCTCGGAGGAGCACAGGGACCGGACTCCCTGCTGACCGGAGGAGCACAGGGACCGGACTCCTGCTGGGACGCGGAGGAGCACAGGACCGGACTCCTGCGGGACTCCGAGGAGGCACAGGGACCGGACTCCTGCTGGGACTGGAGGAGCACATGGACCGGACCTCCGCAGGGACTCGGAGGAGCACAAGGGACCGGACTCCTGCTGGAGACCGGAGGAGCACAGGGTCCGACCCCCTCCTGCTGGGACTCCGGAGGAGCACAGGGAACCGGACTCCTGCTGGGACTCGGAGGAGCACAGGGACCGACCCTGCTGGACTCGGAGGAGGCACAGGGACCTGACCCTGCTGGGACTTCGGAGGAGCACAGGACCGGACTCCTGCTGGGACTCGGAGGAGCACTGGGACCGGACTCCTGCTGGGACTGCGGAGGAGCACAGGGACCGGACTCCCTGCGGGACTCGGAGGAGCACAGGGACCGGACTCCTGCGGACTCGGAGGTGCACATGGACCGGAACTCCTGCTGGGACTCGGAGGAGCACAGGGACACGGACTCCTGCTGGGACTCGGATGAGCAACAGACGGACTCCTGCTGGGAACTCGGAGAGCACAGGGACCCGGAACTCCTGCTGGGACTCGGAGGAGCACAGGGACCGTACTCCTTCTGGGACTCGGAGGAAGCACAGGACCGACTCCTGCTGGGACTCGGAGGAGCACAGGGACCGACTCCTGCTGGGACTCGGAGGAGCACAGGGGACCGGCCTCCTAGCTGGGATGTGTTCCAACGTGGTTTTACTGCAAATGGCAAATACATGAATCTGAATCTGTCTGGTTCTGGTCTGCTCTCTGATCCCAGACCTGCAGCTTCAGAGTCTGGGAGAGTGGTTCTGGTGCCGTCACGTGGTGGTTCTTCCGTTTACTAGAAGAGCACTACTTCTAAATGGTTGCAGAATCAGGCCGCAGTATCAGACTAATAAAATAGATAATTATCACGTCTATTTTGGGGAATTGTGCCAAGACGTCCAAGAATTCCTCAAATGTTTTCAAACAGCGGTACTGAAGTCGACCCGTTTCCAGAGAGTGTGGCGCAGCAGCTTTGTCAGACTGATTCATGGAGATCTGCTGAACTGAGCTTGGACAGTAATGTTTTTTTAACTTGTTACTGTCTTAAAGTCTGGTTAAAGGAGCAGTCTGTGGTTCTCTTTCAGTCTCTGGTAGAAACTCATGATTCTGTGGCTTCCAAAAACTACGAGACCCCTCCTCCCAGCCCCTGCTCCTTCATGGACGCAGCTCTAAACAACCAGCCTGTGCCTCCAGACGCCGTGCGCATGGTCGGGATCCGGAAGGTGTCCGGCGAGCATCTGGTACATCCTCTCTCCTCTGTCCTCTCCTCTCTCTCCTCTGTCCTCTCCTCTCTCCTCACTCCTCTGTCTGTGCGTTCAGAGTAGGACCCCTCCATCTGAATATAAGTCTATCATTTCAAAGGCAGTAAGAGGAGCTGACTTCCTTAAAGGCTGCATACATTACATTTGGAAAAGCATTTCTCGCAGCTCCTCTGGGCCATAGAAGGTTCTCTGATGGATTTGTCTAATGAAGTCTAAAAGGTTTGAGAGCAGCACCTGCCAAGCAGCCTTTCAGATATGAACGCCCTAATGCAGTGGAAGAGCCTCAGAACGCAGCACTATTTAGATGGATATCAGCAAATGGGAAATTTAGATCATATGATAATAATGAAGCGAGTAAAACCCACACGTCCTTGGTGCTTAGCATTATTTACTGACTTCCTTCTGATTCTCTGTCAGCTGCAGATCTGTTTCAGGAGATTGGGGTCGACAGTGGCTCAGTTGGTAGAGCATTGGTCCTTGAACCTAATTGTTTTGGGTTCGATCCCACCGCGACCCATGTCATCTGCTCCCACTGATGTGTGCTATCGCTGTGTCCCTGGGCAAGACACTTAGGCCCAGTTCAGATGGAGGCGCTGCGCAGACGTTGCCAGGCTATTAACAGAAACGGCCAGGCTCCTGATGCAAATTTCGCAGCGTACATACGAGGATCAAAAACGATGTAGTTCTAGCGCCCGGACAGTAGTGGGCAGAAAAACTTTACAACACGACACACGTGACCCCCAGGGCCCCCCAGCAGTATACTCACTTCCTCTGGAAGACGTGAAAGAACCAACATCATTCTGCATTTTAACAGCAGCTGCGAAAATGGAAACTGAAACAAGAGCTTCGCGTGGTCTCGTTTGGACGAACGAAGGTGTAGAATTCTCCTCCGTGTAGCGCTCGAAGCACATGATGCTAGTTAGTGCACCCGCCGCCATTGATGTTTACGTTTGTTCTCAGCTACTGCGCATGTCCAAATGTACGTGCGGGGAGCAGCGGGAGGTGGATCAGCAGAATTCACACCTTTTTCCTTCACGCGGGGTTGTAAGAGCGCCCCCTGCTGAGCAGCGTATCTGAGCAACCAACATCCAACTATAGCGTTTTACAGCAGCATTGTCTCCGTATAAACTGGGCCTAAACCCGCTGAAAAATCAAGGTCGTTGAAGGAGCATCTTCCTGTAACTGGTTCTTTGGTGCTGTGATAGCCACCCCCCTGACCCAGTAATGGATGTAAATGAATGAATGAATGTTTCAGAAGATATACTAGTGGACACATGTTTGGCTGTTTTGAATCCATAAAGCTTATTTGCTCCCAGTGAACCAGGATTGGACCAGACCAACCAGGCCGAGTGTTCATAGACAAAAACAGAGCGTCAATGCTTTTCCCCACTCGCTAAAACAAAGTCCCCTTCTGTGTATTTGTCCTTGTCTGTATATCTTTATGAGGCCTGTGTGTGTGTGCATTCAGGGCGTGACATTCCGTGTGGAGAGCGGCGAGCTGGTGATTGCCCGGATCCTCCACGGTGGAATGATCGACCAGCAGGGCCTGCTGCACGTGGGCGACATCATCAAAGAGGTGAACGGAAAAGAGGTGGGAAACGACCCCAAGGTCCTGCAGGAGATGCTGAAGGAGGCCAGCGGCAGCGTGGTGCTCAAGATCCTGCCCAGCTACCAGGAGCCACACACGCCCCGACAGGTCAGCCTCCTCTCTCCTCTTTCTCCTCTCTCTCTGTTCTCTCTCTCTCTCTCTGTTCTCTCTCCCTCTGTCCCCTTTGTCCTGTCTCTCTCTGTCCTCTCTCTCTCTCTCTCTGTTCTCTCTCCCTCTGTCCCCTTTGTCCTGTCTCTCTCTGTCCTCTCTCTCTCTCTGTTCTCTCTCCCTCTGTCCCCTTTGTCCTGTCTCTCTCTGTCCTCTCTTTCTCTCTGTTCTCTCTCCCTCTGTCCCCTTTGTCCTCTCTCTCTCTGTTCTCTATCTCTCTCTCTCTGTTTTCTCTTTCTCTGTTCTCTCTCTGTCCTCTCTCTCTCTCTGTCCTCTCTTTCCGTCCTGTCTCTATCTGTCGTCTCTCTGTCCTCTCTCTCTGTCCTGTCTCTATCTGTCGTCTCTCTGTCCTGTCTCTGACTGTCGTCTCTCTGTCCTTTCTCTTTCTGTCCACTCTCTCTCTGTCGTCTCTCTCTGTCCATCACTGAATAAAGGGAAGCCATCAGTCTAACCTCCCCCACGCTGTCCTCTTTGGCTCTGCCTCAGTCTTCAACCTTGTGAGTCTTGCCAAGAATCCTAGATTTAATTTGACTGAAGGACTTAGTGGATGACAAAGGCTTTTTGGCCTCAGCGTTTGCTCCGTCAGTTATCCAAATGCAAGCTTGTGTTTTCCTGCGTAAATCTGCAGTGCCTTAAACGTGTCCTCCTTTAATCCAAGTGGTGTCTGTCTCCGCGATGCTAGTTAGAGCCTGTGTCTGCAAACATCCACCCATGACTGCTGGGCTGACCCAGTTTGAGATGAGGAGGTGCGGAGGATCTGTCTGCAGATTTATTGGGAACAAGAAGAGGAAGAGGAAGCAGAACGTGTGTCTGTAGATCTGGGAGTGGAAAAACCACATCAGTGACTTACACAGAAAACATAATAGATTATAATGTGGCCGTGTCAGGAGCTCTTTAAACGTGATGCATGCACTCAATTCTGCTGCTTTGAGAAAGAAGTCAGTTGAATGCCTCTAAGAATGTATTACCACATTACTGGGATTGGAAAGGAATGTTGTCATATACAATGTTCAGGCTTTGAAAAGAAGTTGTTCATTTTATATTTTATCTGCTTCATTTATTCAACACTTTTACAACACTTCAGTCCTGCCTTGTTCTGTGTGTTTGGAATCAATGATACTGACAAACTGTCGAGCATTGATACTGTTCTGTCAGTAAGAGTACATGTCCTGGAGAGTCAGAGTTAAAGCTTTAGCATGAGTAAAAACACACACACACACACACACACACACACACACACACACACACACACACACACACACACACACACACACACACACACACACACACACACACACACACACACACACACACACACACACACACACACACACAGACACACAGGACGGTAGGCTGTGATCATCAGTGTGTCGAGGCGTGCTCAGTGGGAACAGTACGACCAAATTCAGCTATAATTTATACACAAATATAACCAAACTGTTTTATAGCCCGTTGTTGACGTGTGCGTCCGGTGAAGGAGCTTTCCAGAATGTCTGCCTCACGAGCCGAGTAACAAGAGTGAAACTCAAAGTTTGGATATTTGCATGTGCTGCTCTTCTTTTTATAAAGTTGTCCTTCAAAAAGTGTTTAGAAATGTCTGCATTGCTCCAAGTGGATGCTCCGGTCCTGGCTGCACTGTGACTTTAGAAGACAGGTTTTGAAGAGTTAAAAACAGGGCTCAAATGGGTCACACCTCTCTGTCTGCTCTCTCGTTCTCTCTTCGGTTCTGCTCGGCTCCTGCTCTCCGGGTCTGCCCTTAATGTCTCGTGGCCACGGCCTGGGCTGCCAGACCGCCCGTGTCTGACCCTGAGTCTGACCCTGAGTCTGACCCTGTGTCTTGCTCTCCGGCTTCCTCCTCTTCCTCTCTTCCTCCGCTTCCTCCTTTTCCTCCTCTACCTCTCCCCATCCTCGCCTTCTGTACCCAGGGCACAGGTTGTAATGCTCCACAGTCATGTGGGGAGCCGGGTGCTTCGGGTTGTGCAAGTCACTAAAAACACATGCACAACATGCATAAAAACACAAAACCTTCTTTAAAACCCACAACTCATCTTTCACCCACCGACACTAACATCAAACATTCAATCTAAAAACAGGAGCAAGACGTGGAGAAAAACAACAATAAACAGACAAGAGGCCAGGAGCACAGGGTCCAAACACACACAGGGTCTAAACACACACAGGGTCTAAACACACACAGGGTCTAAACACACACAGGGTCTAAACACACACAGGGTCTAAACACACACAGGGTCTAAACACACACAGGGTCTAAACACACACAGGGTCTAAACACACAGAGGGTCTAAACACACACAGGGTCTAAACACACAGAGGGTCTAAACACACACAGGGTCTAAACAAACACAGGGTCTAAACAAACACAGGGTCTAAACACACACAGGGTCTAAACACAAACAGGGTCTAAACACACACAGGGTCTAAACACACAGAGGGTTTAAACACACACAGGGTCTAAACACACACAGGGTCTAAACACACACAGGGTCTAAACACACACAGGGTCCAAACACACACAGGGTCTAAACAAACACAGGGTCCAAACACACACAGGGTCTAAACACACACAGGGTCCAAACACACACAGGGTCTAAACACACACAGGGTCTAAACACACACAGGGTCTAAACACACACAGGGTCTAAACACACACAAGTCTAAACACACACAAGTCTAAACACACACAGGGTCTAAACACACACAAGTCTAAACACACACAAGTCTAAACACACACAAGTCTAAACACACACAGGGTCTAAACACACACAAGTCTAAACACACACAAGTCTAAACACACACAGGGTCTAAACACACACAAGTCTAAACACACAGAGGGAGACACAGGAAACACATCAGGGAAGGGCAAACCAGCAACAGACAAACAGGAAGTACAACTCAAAACAACAAGAGAATGATAATCAAATTAGTCAACACAAAGTCCACACCATAACAGTGGTACAGTGCCTTGTATGAAGCCTGCAGTGAGACCTGATCTGCCAGAGCCAAAGTGCAGCAGAAAGACCTGTGTGTGTCTGCGGCTGCATCAGCGGTGACTGACTCGGCCTCAGCTCTCGCTCTTCCCCACTCAGAGCCTCTCGCAGCCTCTCAGGACGACGAGATGGCTTTGTGTCACTTTGCAGCCTCGATAACTCAACAGCAGCAGCGTGATGTGTGTCTGAGCAAACTCCACCAGCGGAAAGTCCATCGCCATCGAGCAGCGCACTTAACACACACTCCATCTTCCCAGATTACTTCCTCTCCCCACGTTTCCGGGCAAACGCTGACAGGAGGAGGGCGGGGAGCAGCGGAGGACACGGCTCAACGTGCGGAAAGACACAAGCAGAGCCTACAATTCTGTATCCATGGAAACAGTCCCATCCCCTGGTTTTTTTAGCTTTTGACGTTGTTTTTTTTTTTCTTTTCCCCCTAGCTGTCAGTGAGCCTGGACTAAAAAATAAAAAGGCAATGCTTTTGGTTGTGTGTTCTCTGGAGCCTGTTGGGGCCGAGGCTGACACACACACACACACACAGAGGCAGTGAGCGGGGGCCACAGGCAGCTGTCACTTTGGGTTATTCGCCAGCACCAGGCAACACAGCCCCAGGCTTTACAAACAGCTGAAGTCAAGACACTAAACTTCAGGATTCAGTTCATCTCTCTGCGACATTACTTCATATCTGTGAGACTCAATTCAATGTGTTTTTGTACAGCCCTAAATCACAACAGCAGTGATCTCGGAGGACTGTACAAAGCTGTCGATTCGCCAACGCAGATCAGAGAATCAAACAATACAATACAATACAATACAATGTATTCTTGTATAGCCCTAGGTCACAACAGAAGTCATCTCAGAGGACTTAACAAAACCATTGAAATCACCAACACAGGTCAGAGAATCAACAGTTAAAACACATGAAGAATACAGTATAAAGCACACACAGAAGAAAATGTCCATACATGTTGTAGAATGCTAAAGTGTCCTGATCATCACCAATCCTTTCTGTTGGACACTAACTGTCCAACAAGACCCTCCTGCATCAACAAGGAAAAACTCTTAAAAAACCCAGTGGGAAAAAGTGAGAAACCTTGGAGGAGAACTAGGGAAACCCACAGGGAGGGAGACCCATATGAGAAAGGGATCCGCTCCTCCGGACGGACAGACTAATGATCCAGGACCTAAGCTAGCTACAGGACGTGGACCAGTGGACGCTGAACGTGGACAGGTCCGGTGCAGGACTGAAGCACTCCCAGGCGGGTCGGGCGGGGCAGTCCGCAGGTGCAGATGGAGGAGGCCAGGCTCAGAGATCCCGTCATCGTACCATGAAACAGACAATGGGACAACGGGTGAATAGCAATGAACAAACTACAGTCAGAATCCTAAAAATGCTAAACAGATAAAGTAGGAAGGAGGAGAGGATAGTGCTCAAGTTACCATACTTCTCCCAGCAAACTGACTCCCTATGCAGCTTGACTAACACTCTGAGGAGTTTAACCTTCTCCGAGTCTTACCTTCCTAGCCATATGCTAAACTAAAGAGGACTGTTTTAAACCTAGCCTTGAATAAAGAATAACATACAGCATAATATATAACATAATATACAACATAACACAATACATTATTGAATAATATATAACATAATATATAACATAATACAGCATATATATATAATATATACACTACATATTATATATTACCTAATTATATGCTAAATTAAAGTAAAGTGCTTTAAGCCTGGCCTTGAATGTGGAGACCGTATCTGCTTCCTTAACATAAATGGGAAGCTGATTCCACAGTAAAGGAGCTTGGTAGCTAAATGCTCTGCCACCAACAGTGACCTTTGAGACCTTAGGGACCACCAGACGTCTGGCGTTTTGTGAGCGCAACGCTCGACTGGTTGATACGACACTAACGTGTCTTGGAGATAAGAGGAGCCAAGCCATTTATGGCTTTATATGTTAAGAGTAGGATTTTAAACTTTATTCTGTACTCCACAGGGAGCCAGTGGAGTGATTTTAACACCGGAGTTATGTGCTCCCTCCTTTTGGTACCTGTTAAGATCCTAGCTGCTGTATTCTGAACGAGCTGGAAGCTCTTCAAAGAGGCTTTAGGGCACGCTGCCAGTAAAGCGTTACAGTAGTCGAGCCTTGAGGTGACAAACGCGTGAATGAGTTTTTCCGCGTCACTTTTAGGAAGGAAATGCCTAATTTTAGCGATGTTCCGTAAGTGGAAGTACGCCGTTTTATTGCTTGGCTTATATAAGCCTTGAAGGAGAGTTCTTGGTCAAAAATGACTCCAAGATTCCACACAGTGTTACTGGGTATTATACTGACATTATCGAGAGTAACCATCTGGTTAGTGAGGGAGTCACGCAGGCGCTTCGGACCGAGTAGGATCACTTCTGTCTTCTCCAGGTTGAGAAGTAGGAAGTTAAGAGTCATCCACATTTTAAGGTCCTTTATGCAGGCACTGAGCTTTTCTAGCTGATCTGTCTGGTTAGGCTTCATCGACAGATAAAGCTGTGTGTCATCTGCATAGCAGTGGAAATTAATTCCATGCTTTTTAATAATGTTTCCCAGTGGCAGCATGTAGAGAGTAAAAAGAATCGGTCCGAGTACCGAACCCTGCGGCACACCGAATTCCACTCCAGAATAAGGCGACGAGTCCTGATTCACATTGACGAAGTGATATCGATCTGATAAATAGGATTTAAACCAGCCAAGGGCTGTTCCTCTAAGACCTATATCACATTCTAGCCTCTGCAGTAGAATGCTGTGGTCTATTGTGTCAAATGCAGCACTAAGGTCCAGTAGGACCAGCACTGACACTTGTCCATTATCGGCAGCTAGTAGTAAGTCATTTGTGACTTTGACTAGTGCCGTTTCAGTGCTATGATGAGCTCTGAATCCTGATTGAAAGACTTCAAACATATTATTTTCCTGCAGGTGGCAGCGGAGCTGCTCAGCTATAAGTTTTTCCAGGATTTTAGATATAAAAGTGAGGTTTGAGATCGGTCTGTAGTTTGTAAGTATTTCTGGGTCCAGGTTTGTTTTCTTCAGAAGGGGTTTGATTACCGCGGTTTTAAAAGCTTGTGGGACATAGCCACATTGTATGGATGCGTTTATTATATTTACGATAGGCTCAATTATCAAAGGAAGTATGTCTTTGAAGAGCCATGTCGGGACTGCGTCTAACATGCAAGTTGAGGCTTTTGAGGATGTGACCACAGAGATCACCTCTGCTTGGCTCACAGCCATGAATTTATCAAGGCCCACTGAAGAGTCTAAGTGGGAAGTCACGTATGCCGCTTCAGCCTGTCCACTACCAACCGCAGGAGTATCCTCCTCCAGTTTGTCACGGATGGATGTAATTTTATTATTAAAGAAGTGGAGAAAGTCGACACTGCTCAGTGAGCTTGGAATTTTAGGCTCGATTGCGCTATGGCAGTTTGTGAGTTTAGCGACGGTGCCAAACAAAAATCTACTGTTGTTTTTATTCGCTTCTATTAAAGTTGAATAGTATTGAGTTCGAGCCCCGCGAAGGGCCTTCTTGTAGTTTCGGAGACCTGCTTTCCACTCCCTGTGGACAGGCTCCGAGGGGAGTGGCGATATAGCCTCTCCAATTTTCTGACGTCCTGTTTTAAAGTGTGGAGTTGAACACTGTACCAGGGCGACGATGATCTAATCCTAATGGTTTTCTGTTTTAAAGGAGCTGCTGCATTTAATGCAGATTTTAAAGACTCCATAGTGTTGCCCACCGTTTGGTCAATGACTGAGGGACTGCAGCAGCTGTGAACAGGTTCACCTGCAGCAGTATTCAACATTGGCTGTATTAGTTCTTTGAACCTTGTGATAGATTTATCATTTAAGGTTCTTTTCATTATGGTTTTATCTTGCGGGACAGGAAAGTCCTCCAAAGCGAGATCAAACGTGATCAAGAAATGGTCAGACAGCAACGAGCTTTGACGCTGGATGTCAACATTGGAGACATCACAGCCGTAGGTCAGGACAAGGTCCAAGGTGTGGTTATGAATGTGAGTAGGTTCCTCGACATTCTGAGTAAAACCAACACCATCTAGTACGGCGCTGAAAGCTTTGTTTAAGCTGTCAGTGCTGTCGTCCACATGTATATTGAAGTCTCCAGCTATAACTATGTTTTCCCATTCCAAAACTAGGTTTGAAATGAAGTCAGAGAATTCTGTTAGGAACTCGCTGTAAGGACCAGGAGGTCGGTATAAAACTATAAATAGTACTGCTTTTTGTTTTCTCCACCCAGGACAGGTGATTGAAAGTGTTAAGTTTTCAAACGAGTGAAAAGCGTTGTTGGTTTTAGGACTAAGAACTAAGTTGGTGTGTGATATAATCGCAACACCACCGCCGCGACCTGTAGTTCTGGCTTTCTTGTAGTTAACATGCGTCGGAGGAGTGCACTCATTCAATCTAACGTACTCGTCCTGTTGGAGCCAAGTCTCCGAGAGCGCAAACAGATCCAAGCCCTTGTCTATAATAAGTTCGTTTATGAGAAGCGATTTAGACGAGATTGATCTGACGTTCATTAAACCACATTTAACAACCCTACCGCTAGAACTATTTCTGTCTGTCTGAACTTTTATTAAGTTACTGTGTCTGACACCTAGGTCAGATTTCCTCGCATATAGTGCTTTAGACTTCAAGCGGGGAACACACACAGTTTCAATCTGACTAGGTTCTGAGGCTAGTAACTGAGCACACACAGGCACACACACACATGCACACACAGTTTCAATCTGACTAGCTTCTGAGGCTAGTAACTGAACAGATGGGGGCTCAGAGGTTGTGGCAGAGCAGCTCTGCACCCGGGCCTCAGTTCTGCACCGTCATTTGAGCCGAGCAGAACAGTTTAGAGCCAGGGCCAAATTCTTAGCCAAAAGGGATGTACCCGCCAACGTTGGGTGGATATCATCCGAGCGGATGAGACCGGGCTTTCCCCAAAAGGCACTCCAATTGTCAACATGAACAACACCACTTCGAGGGCACCAGCCAGACAGCCAGCGGTTGAAAGCCGAGTGTCTGCTGAATGCTTCTGCACTGCTAGTGCTAGGTAGGGGCCCAGAGAAGATGACAGTGTCGGCCATTGTGCTAGCCAGCTCGCACACGGCGGCGACTTGCAGCTTCAACACCTCGGACTGTTTCCGCCGAACGTCATTACCACCCGCGTGAATAACAATTCGACGGAAACGCTGCTTGTGGGTCATCATGAGCCTCAGATTCCCTTCAATATCACCAAGCCTGGCCCCAGGGAAGCACCGAACAGTGGCTCCTGGGATCTTAACACCTCTAACAATAGAGGAGCCAATTACCAGCGCATCAGCGACTCCATCGGCTCTCTCAGCAGCTCTCTCAGCGGCTCTCTCAGTGGGGCCTTCTTCCCCGCCCGGCCGCGCGGGGGCGCAGCCGGACAGAGCGTCCCAGCGATTGTAAATGCTAACAGGAGGAGGCCCAATGGGGAAACTACCAACAACACGTCGCCCTTTCCGAACAGTCACAAAGCCATCACTATCCTGGTCTTGTCCCAGCTGCGGAGGACGGGCTGGGAGGCTAGGCTCGCTAGTTCTCCTCTGCCTTTCCCTAAAGCTGCGCTCCGCTGTCCCTGAGGATACGGCCTGGCTGTAGCTAATGCTAGCGCTAGCTCGAGACTCCAGTGCTCGGAGACGCAGCTCTAACTCACTGACCCTGGATTCCAGAGCTACAACTACACTACACTTCACACATCTATCACTACCCTCAGAGAAGGATCCAGGGTTTAGACTCGCCATATGGCAACTCGAGCAGTAAAGGATTGAGGGAGAGACAGCAGCCGCCATAGTAGCGAGTTAGCGGCTAGGCTAAGCTAGGCTAGGCTAAGCTAGTACGGATCCGGGCCCGCACAACAGACTCCGAGACCAGACAAACAACCGCTACCTAAACCTCAGCTGCAGTACAGCTGACTCGGAGTGCTTACACAGTTAGCTTGGTGTACAATACGTGGATTTGTAATGTGTTTGTTAGTGCAAACAGAGAGCAGAGTGATAGCAGTCAAGAAACACGCTCACCGGATACAGGAAGTCACGTCACTTCCAAACTCCATTTATATTGCATTGCAGTGGGGTATGGGGAGGAGGGTGGCAGGGGGAGAGCCAGTCAAAGTGCTATTTCCACTTCTGTTTAAAGTCTACGGCAGTATCTTTGTCTCAGTCCTTCTTCTGGGTAATTTTTCAGGGCCAGCCCCGTCGGTGCGTGCGGGGCCCAACGGAGTCCCTTCTCCATGGTGTACTCCGATGGACCCTGATGAGACTTGAGGTTAATCCGGCGCTGATTGGCTAAAACTAGCGCAAGGCATTCAATCGGCATTCACCATTAGCCCAGCAGCAATAGCCCAGTAGAATTAGCCCAGCAGACACCACTGGAAACAGCGAACAACAGCACGGCATTGATTCAGACGGGGTTTGAGGCGAAATGAGAAGACGTATTAAGACATGTCAGCTTCACCTCGAAGCACTGGAGATTCATCACACTCTAAAACAAGCCGTAAAAAGTTTGAAAAAACTGAAGCAGGACTATAAAAAAAACACACAAACACCACAACAACTGGAGTAGTTACGACCGTAAAAAATAAACAATTGGGTTTGGCGTAATGAGTTTCTCTAATGCGGCAATTGAAACTCATGACGTCTCCGAGTGGTCCTACTCTGCAGCGGAGACACGGACACTGAGAGGACCACAGAAAGGACCACTTAGCACTGAGAGTACCAAGGGAGAGGAAGGTTCCTGTAAAAGTTCCACCCTCTCCCGATCGGATAGAATTGGTAGGATACAAGAATTCTTAAAGATGCACAGTTTAGCGACTTCTGCATGGGGAAAAGGGGACCGACATCAGACAATTTATCCTTTTACTACATGAGGTTTATGGATTTCTTTTTCTGATTATTATTAGCAATAGATTGGCTCAACAGAAGGGACTGGAGATTATAACACAAATTTCCCCTTGCTTATAGCTGGTACATAACTGTCAAATGGAAAAAAATGCAATTGTGTAAATGCCTTGCTCTCAAAACATTTCAATCAGACGTTTTCACATGCATGTATTTTTGTATAAGTGAAAAAAGAGGACCCCATCACTCAGCTGATCAGCTATCAGTATGATGTGTCAATGACTCTTTTGGCAAGTATGCAAAAGATAACATGTTTTCTAATAAGATGAAGGCAGATGCTTTGTTCACAGCTTGTTTACTTTGTTACTTTTACTTCTCTTTTTTACTGGAAGTGATGCTCTGTGTAAATGTTGCATCCAGACCAATGAATGAGAAGTAGCATCTCTATTTAGCAGTGAACAGTCCCCGGGCATACAGTTTAAAGGGTGCTATAAAAATGTCTTGAGGATATGACATGTTGCTTTGAAGGCTAAGTCTTTGACATCCGTTAATTGAAAATATCAACAACAATGAAAACCTCCGAGTTGCTTCGACAACATTAAAATCCACCATATTATATAGAAAAATGTGGCTGTTTTATACCAAGTGCAGAAGAGTTTAGTGTAAAAAAAAAAAAAATTTCTCTCTATCCTCTGTGACTGGCATCAAGCTGTGATGGTACTCCTAAACCCAGATGGAGGATGTACACAACAGGTGATTGGAGAAGGCGGCAAAATAACAAGATGGAATATGGTGTTCTTTTCAAACTGAACAACAACTGCACATTTTGAATGTTTGTATGAGAGCACCATCAGGGAAGTTCAATTCAATTAATTTTTGCATAGGCCCCAAGTCCTGTCCTTAGACCCTCCTGCTACAGCAAAGAGGAGCCAGTGGGAAACAAAGTAAAACCACAGGGAGGCCCATACGGAGAGAGTTATCTGCTCCTAAGTGTATTATGTACAACTAGCCAACTGTGAACAAAAAAAAACTTGTCGCATTTCAAGCTACGGGTATTCACTTTCAGTCCTCGTTCAGGTATTGCATTTCATACCTGCATCTTTGCGCTTCACAAGCTCAGTGCACAGAACCTTGAACCAGCATCTCTCTTTCTGGAGCTCTGCACTAACTGACTGGTGGCATCACTTCCACCCTCCCTCTTGGATTTTTTTTTTTGGAGTCAACACACACACACACACACACACACACACACACACACTCACACTCACACACACCCTCTGCTTTTTAAGATTAAGCAGTCAACACACACACAAACACACACATACGGATGCAGCCCCTCGTGTCCTCATGCCTCAAACAGGAATAAAATAAATTAAAGCCGCAAGCGGCGTCGAACGGCCCTCAACGCACCGCGCGCACCACCCCGCACCAAGCCGCACCGCATCAAGCCGCACCAAGCAGCCCCGCACCAAGCCGTCCCGAATTAAGCCCCCCCGCATCAAGCCGCCCCGCATCAAGCCGCCCCGCACCAATCCGCCATGCATCAAGCCGCCCTGCACCACGCCGCCCCGCACCAAGCGGATCTGCACCACGCCGCCCCGCAACGCGCCGCTCCACAGCCCGCCGCACTACGCCGCACCACACCGTACCATGCAGCACCGTGCAACGGAGGTGGGGCCGCCGTGTGATGATTTGTTGCTGTTGCCATAGAAGAACGTTGGTCAAATTGTAATGAATATGATGATTAGAGCTGTTTGGCACTCCATGTAAAACTTTGCCTCAATCTGTAGGGGGCGCTATTGGGCCAATTTCAAATATTTCACTTTCACCTTACCTAAACCCTGGAGTTGAACATTGGATTCAAGTTTTGTGCAAATCAGACTTTGTTTGTGCAAACGGGAGCAAATAGAAGGTTGTGAATCCGTTTCACCGATTCGCCTCAAAATCGCTCCAGATCATCTCAACACATGTACCTT
Source organism: Knipowitschia caucasica (assembly GCA_964034765.1). Taxonomy (NCBI): domain Eukaryota; kingdom Metazoa; phylum Chordata; class Actinopteri; order Gobiiformes; family Gobiidae; genus Knipowitschia; species Knipowitschia caucasica. The sequence continues at coordinate 13,454,704 of OZ035825.1, read as the reverse complement.
GAAAATGACTTCGGCGATTTTTCATCAGTGAAACATTGTTCGAACAGGGGAGCTGCAAAATGTGACCTTTTTTTGGCCATTTTGGACAATATTTAATTTGCTCCCGTTTGCACATACAACGTCTGATTTGCACAAAACTTTAAGAAAATCCACCCAGATTGCTTCACATGCGTGTATCAACAGTTTTAGCCTGTGCCGTGTCCGTCCGTCTTAATGGGATGACAGTCAATTAAAAAAGTGTTTGTGCAGACACAGAAGTATAAACCGGGCCTAAGTTTGTGCCCTTGAAATCATAACGAGATAAGGTGTACAATTTGGCTTCAATAAGATCAATCAGGGTGTGCAAATAGACAGGAGATGTGCAAACAGTTACGAGGTATCTTATGAACAATAATACCAGAATTTGACTTAATAAAACTGGCTTGAATGAATTGAACCATTTTTGGAGTACTTCAGAAGAACATTGATGGAAATTGAAAAGTTCTCAGCTCCCCACTGACAGTTATTAAAATTATCTGTTGTAACCAGTCATGGGGTCTCCATTTTTGTTCCTGTGGTGGATTCTTCAGCCACCACTCTACAGCAGAGGGAGAGACAAGAGTGAAGTGCTGGAGGCGGAAGAGTCCACCAGTCCCAAGAATCAGAGGGGGGGGGGGAAGGGACACTGCTTCAAATTATTTATATCAGTTTAGCATTTCCCCCCCTCTGGTGGTAATTTGGGTTACTCCACCTGTATATAAGCCCAGAGTTCTGGGTGGTGGGGGTCTTCTTTTGGTTTCCTTGGTTTGGTTAGGTTGTTTACTTTAGTTGGCCACAAATATTTGTTATATCTTTTTGTATTTTTTGTCAAATTACATTTTTCCTTAATTAAATTAGAGATGATTTTACACCTGTTGTCCTTGCCTTATGTTTGGTCCATTACAGTTGGTGGCAGCGGTGGGATCATTCAGTAAAGGACACAGGTGCATTTTTATTTTTTATTTTTTGTCTTACTCTCTGCACTATCAGCCTCTTAACTTTAAAAGAAAAAAGAAATGTCTGGAAGAGGAAGAGGACGATCAAAGAAGGCTGTAATCAATGAGACCCCAGGTGGGAGTAACGAGCAGAGTGGCAGTGATGAGGAGGGAGAAGCTGTTGGTGAAGAGGAAACCCAGAGTAGTTCCACAAGAGAGCCAACATTATCTGACATAGCTAACATTTTGAGAGCCCATATAGGCCAACAAAAAGCCAAGGATGCCTATTGGGATGAAGAAGTTACCAGGCAGGAACAAAGATTTAATGCACTTCAACAACAGTTCAGTATGTTCAAAATGGAGACCCAAGCCAAAACTACCAAATCAACACCTACATTGGGACGGGAGTCTGGACCCTCCTGCAGCGAATCAGGTGATTATGACCCTGCTCCGTCTCATTTCATTAATTCACCTAAAATGGAGAAGCTCTGTGAAGATGATGATATTGAACATTTTTTAATCACTTTTGAACGAATTGCCTCTGCATGCAGATGGCCTAAAACAGACTGGGCATTTCACTTAATACCATTATTAACTGGGAAGGCGCGAGGTGCTTTTGTTCATATGGATGTAGACTTGTCTATGAACTATGATGACGTTAAGTTTGCAATCTTGCAGAAATATGACATTAGCAGTGAATCCTACAGGCAAAGATTTCGTTCTCTCAATGTGGAACCTGAAGAAACCCCCAAAGAGTTGTACATAAGATTGAAGGAACTGTATAGTAAATGGGTGCAACCAAGTGGTAAAACAGTGGAGCAAGTTAATGAAATTCTTATCCTTGAGCAGTATTTGAGAATGCCATCACCAGAACTACAAGTTTGGATCAAGGAACATGACCCGAGGACTGCAGAGAAGGCTGCGGCATTGGCTGACGTGTTTGTGGCAGCAAGGGGCAAGAATCAGTCCTGGACAAATAGAAGCTGGAAGGATGATCATCAACCACCGGCTCAACAGTATTCAAGTGGGGGTAAGCTCCTTGGAAGAGACAAAGCATACAATACAAAATTCAATGGTAGAAGGCCAATATGTTATTTATGTGGGCAAGAGGGTCATACCAAGCCGATGTGTCCCCAAAACCCTGTTAAATTCTCCCAGATGTGTTTTATGCCCAGGGAAGAATCGCAACAAACCGCAGTGAAGCAGGCATTAAAGGAGACCTTGGTGGAGCTCAACGGACATCCACTCAGAGCCCTGATTGACACAGGAAGTAACCAAACCTTGGTTCAGCGCAGGTTTGTGTCATCCCAGTCTGTTTGTTCCACTGAAACTGTCAGTTTGCTGTATCCATGGCGACGAAAAGAAATATCCTACAGCAGATGTTTATATCACAGTAAATGGACAGACTTACCTGCTCAATGCAGGGATAGTTGATACCTTGCCGTTCCCTGTTATTTTGGGCGGTGATTTGCCGGTGTTGATTGACCTTCTGCAGCCGACTCCAATGTGCAATGTTGCCATTACCCGAGCACAAGCAAAGAAGCCAGATGAAATTGTTACTGAGCTCTGTACTCTGCCATTCTATAATGTTGAGCTTCCTGTAGAACAAAGTAATAAAATGCAGAAGTCCAGAAAACAACGGAGAATGGAGAAATTCCAAGGGACAGTGGTAACCACTTCAGATTCAATGAACCCCGAGATTCTACAGGATTTCAAAATACCTAGCAATGTTATAGAGTTGCAGCAACAGGATATAAATCTAGCTAAGTACTTTGAAGATGCTAAAACTAAGAAGGGTTTCTGCATTCAAAATGACATTCTTTATAGGCAGCATGGGTCTACACAACAACTGGTCCTGCCAAAATCAGTCAGAGAAACTGTTTTGAAGTTGAGCCATTCTATCCCGTGGGCTGGCCACCTGGGCAAGCATAAGACTTTGGCCCGCATAAAACACAGCTTTTACTGGCCGGGAATGCGTAAAGATGTGGAACAGTTTTGCAGGAGCTGCCCAGAATGCCAAAAGACTTCGGCCAGACTCCCCAACAAAGCTCCCCTACAACCATTACCACTTGTTGGTACCCCCTTTCAGAGACTGGGAATGGACGTTGTCGGTCCTGTGGAGAAAAGTAAATCAGGTAACCGCTTCATGCTGGTACTGACTGACTATGCAACCAGGTACCCAGAAGTTTTCCCCCTAAAAACTGTCAAAGCAAAGGTTGTAGCTTTCAGTCTAGTACAGTTTTTTTCAAGGGTTGGTTTCCCTCAAGAAATAATCACAGATCAGGGTACAAATTTCATGTCAAAACTACTTAAAGATGTGTACCAGCTGTTGGGAATCAAAGGACTGAGGACTACTCCCTATCATCCACAGACCGATGGCCTCACAGAGAGATTCAACCAAACACTGAAACAAATGCTACGCAAATTTGTTAATGAGACTGGCTCAGACTGGGACCAATGGCTCCCCTATATATTATTTGCATATCGGGAGGTACCCCAATCCTCCACAGGGTTTTCTCCTTTCGAGCTGTTGTTTGGTCATGAAGTGAGGGGGCCACTGACCATCTTAAAGGAACTGTGGGAGGGGGGACACACTAACAATGAACCTGTGAATGTGATATCCCATGTGCTTCAGATGCGTGAGAAGTTGGAGAAGATGACTGGCCTGGCTCAGGAGCATATGAAGACCTCACAACAGAAACAAAAGTTCTGGTATGACAGAGCATCCAGGGAACGGGGATTTGTACCCGGTCAGAAGGTCCTGGTAATGCTACCATCAGAAGATAGCAAGCTGTTGGCAAAGTGGCAAGGGCCCTACGAGGTAATTCAACAGTTGGGTCAAACGACCTATAAAATTTCTGTTCCAGGGAAGAATCGATCTACCAGAGTTCTCCATGTGAACCTGTTGAAGGAATGGGTCCCCAGATCTGGAGACCAACAAGCCTCCTTCTATATCAGAAGCACAGATGATGAGGAAATAGAAGAGCAATATCTACCCATTCCAAGGGTTTCATCACTCAGTTTAGACCACCTGACGGAGAAGCAAAGGTCAGAGGTGAGGGATATTTGCTCATCTGAGGTGTTCCGGGCCAATCCAGGCTATACCACAGTTATCATGCATGACATTTCCTTGAAAGAGGATGCGGTGGTGAAGCGGATGAGTTATCGCATTCCAGAACGATTACTTGAACCGCTAAAAAAAGAGATTGAGCTTATGCTGTCTCTTGGAATCATTGAGGTTTCACAGAGCGAGTGGTGCAACCCAATTGTGCTAGTCCCCAAAAAAGACAGCACAATAAGGTTCTGTATAGACTTTCGCTACCTCAACTCTATATCAAAGTTTGATTCATATCCAACCCCTCGCATAGATGATCTTATTGAGAGACTTGGAAAAGCAAAATACCTCACAACCATTGATCTGTCCAAAGGCTATTGGCAGGTTCCACTCTCTTCCAGATCCAGAGAGCTGACGGCGTTCAGGACACCGTGGGGTCTTTACCACTTCAAGGTGATGCCGTTCGGACTTCATGGGGCCCCTGCCACCTTTCAACGCCTTATGGACAAGGTACTCAATGGATTATCACTGCTTCAAATTATTTATATCAGTTAAGCATTTCCCCCCCTCTGGTGGTAATTTGGGTTACTCCACCTGTATATAAGCCCAGAGTTCTGGGTGGTGGGGGTCTTCTTTTGGTTTCCTTTGTTTGGTTAGGTTGTTTACTTTAGTTGGCCACAAATATTTGTTATATCTTTTTGTATTTGTCAGATTACATTTTTCCTTAATTAAATTAGAGATGATTTTACACCTGTTGTCCTTGCCTTATGTTTGGTCCATTACAGTTCCCATGCATGGTGAGGAAGAATTTTCCAGTCCAAACCAAAAAGCACTCCTCATTTAGATAATTGAAATAGTGGGAATTAATTTAAAATGGAAAGGGAAGTTTTGAAATGCTGTTAGGTTTATTATGGATGTAAATGGCTGTTAGAAAGCCCACAGGAAGAGTCTGTCTGTATAAATATAACTACATCATGTAATGATTTATTTAGTTATGTCCATTCAGTCCTCATTCATTATTTACGTCTGTAATGCACTAGAGCAGGTGATTTCCATTTATTCAGTCATATACATATCAGACAGGATGTGGGAGACTATAGCTTACTAGTAATGTTTTATAAGCAATATGTTATAAGATAAGATAGACTTTATTGATCTCACACAGGAGAAATTTACATGTCACATCTAGCATGGATAGAATCACTCAAGATTGTGCAATAGAAAGAAACATGTTAAATGCAAGATATATCTATACAATAAGGCAATTAAAAAGTGGCAATCAAAGAAACAGTGTCAATAGCAGGTTAAACTTAAAGTGACTTGTTGTACAGTCTGAGAGTGGTGGGGATAAAGGCCTTGTGGTAGCACTCCTTCTTACACTGAGAGTGCCTCAGTCTTCCACTGAAGGAGCTCTTCAGCTCCTCTATAGTCCTGTGCAGTGGGTGGGAGGTGTTGTCCATGATGGAGTCCAGGGAGCAGCCCAGAGTGGAGCTGGCCCTCCTGACCAGCTTGTTCAGCCTGCTTCTGTCCCGCTCTATGCTGCCCGAGGCCCAGCACACGGCAGCGTATTTCTGCTGTGTTCAATACAACTGCATGTTTACAGTAGCGTTTTTCTAGTTTGATGAAAAAAAATGTGCAACTGATTATTAGGTCAATCTGTTATTGTGATTATTCCAGTTACAATAATATAGTCATATGAACTAAAAAATAGTATTCTATATAATTTTAGAATTTTATTAATTTCAGTAGAAAAAAACCAACACATTTTACATTTAATGTCCAGGATCTATAGCCCGTTCGTCCATGTGGCGCGGATCCCTCTCTCAATATGTGAGTCTCCCCAAGGTTTCAGACTTTTTTTCCCACTGGGTTTTAGTTTTTCCTTGCCGATGCAGGAGGGTCTGTTGGGCAGTTGGTGTCTAACAAGAAGGATGTGGTGATGATCCAGGACACTTCAACATTCTACAACATGTATGACATTTTTCAACATGTGTTCTATATTCTTTTTGTGTTTTAACTGTTGATTCTCTAATCTGTGTTTGTGATTTCAATGGTTTTGTTAAGTCCTCTGAGATTACTTCTGTTGTGATTTAGGGCTATACAAGAATAAATTGTACTGTATTGTGTTTTATTTAATCAAATGCTTTCATCACATAGAATCTTTATGTTTAGTCTTGTTCCATTTGAGTCATTAGAGTGATAAAAGTGCTTTCTTTTCTATTTTGAGTAATTCATTTCTAAATTTATATTCTATTATCAATATATTTTTTCTGATAAAACAAACATAATTATATCATATTCAATCCAATTCACCTGCTAAAGTGGTAAAAATGGTGTGTATTTCATATTACGTATTTATACTGTATTATCTGCTTTCATTTGTGTGGTGCTATTTTTTTTTTACAGAATTTAGTCATGAAAAAGAGAGGCAACACCGGTTCCATCTCACCAAACCAACTGGCAACCCAAATGTGGGCCTCATTCTCCACTCTCATAAGATGATCTGCTTGAAAATTGTAAATATAAATAATATGGGCATCATTTCCAGTGTATTTTTTTAAAACAAATAACACATTTTCTCATAGGTACACTATTAATTTCATTGTTTTGATTATGTTATTGTGATATCCCTACAGCTGACGTCTATGTTTGCCACAAAAATGAGTGTTCCAAATACAGAATTGTGGGAGGAACATGTAAGTTCTCCAGCTCAGTCCCTGCACGCACGGCTCATTATCAGCTGTTGATGGAGGCCCTTGCAGACGCCCTTGAGTTCTGTAACTGCCGCTGCTCCACTGGTCTGAGAACACAATCACAGAGATCCAACCTGTTCACGTGCTGGTTCTATTCCGTCCCAGTGACTCGCTAATGTCCCTCCTGCAGCCGTGTTGTTTATCACGTGTGATGTTGGAAGCAGAGCCGCCCGCAGTCCCGCCACAGCTTCCCGTGAAGATCGCAACACCTCGCAAGTGTGATTAGGCATCAACCCGAACGTGAAATGGCCCCTGCTGCTGTTTGTGCTTGTACTTTAGGAGAAAACAGGTCTGCTCTGTGCTACGATTACGTGTGATTTTGGTCAGCTACATAAATATATGTGCACAAACAGTTAAATACTGCACTGTGATCCGTGGAGACAGCATGTGGCAGTATTTATTATGTGCGTTGTTGTTTTTTTCAGACATACATATCACATACATATATGCAAACACATTAATACAAACATTTCCATGGCAGTACTTGTTTTGCTTTTTAAAAATTAGATTAATAATTATTTTCTTTTACTCATTTGAAATGATAAATTCCCTGGAGCTGCTTCAGTCCTGCGCCGCACCTGTCCTTGTTCTACAACGGCTGCGTGGCCTTGGTCCTGGATCTATAGCCCGTCCGTCCGTGTGGAGCGGATCCCTCTCTCAATGTGGATCTCCCTGAGGTTTCTCAATTTGCAGATGCAGGAGTCTGTCAGACAGATAGTGGTCCAACAAGAAGGACTATGGTGATGATCCAGGACACATTCTACAACATGTATGGACATTTAGCAACATTCATTGGTCTCGCCTTATGGACTAATACCTATGTGTTCTATATTTTGTATGTTTAAACTGTTGATTCTCTGATCTGTGTTGGCGAATTCAACGGTTTTGTAAAGTCCCCGAGATAACAACTGTTGTGGTTTAGGACTAAACAAAAAAATAAAATTGAATTGAACTTTGAGGCAATGCAAATAAGATCCTCATTCGTTACGTTCATTGTGTTTTGATTAAGAATAACTCTAGGGGTAACATTCTGGAAATAATCCACAAAATCCATAAAAGTTGCAGCTATTGTCTGTAAAACCCCTCACACACACTTTGTACACTTTTTTTTCACCACTTAAACTCCCGACTGCTGAAGTGAGAACACACATATTTCAAACCTTTTTGTTGTGAATCTGACCATGGTACGCCTGAGCTAATCACAGTGGTTCACACAAGCCACAAATGTTTAGTTTTTTTTACTTTAAATGAAGGAGACTCTTATGTTATACTTGCATTTATATACATAAGATGTAGTATATGATGTTGTTGGAGTTCACGAGCAGTGTCAGAGAAGCAGGCTGTGGAAAAAAATACAATTTTGCACTCACAAAAAAACGAGGCTGCAAAAGGCAAACTATATTACAGCGATGGGGCATTCATTCATTCAGTTTCACCCCCTTTATTTATGGCTTGGGAGTGTGGCAATTAGCTATCACCCAAGCACCAGCCGATCCTCCTACAGGTGACATGATTCGTGGGGGGATCGAACCCACGACCATCAGGTTCAGAGATTACCATCTGAGCCACCGTTGCCCAAGGTTAGGGACCACTGTAGTTGTATTAAAAGTACATTATAGACACTGCACCACTTCTCATCAAAAGCATGTATGAGTGTGTGTTTGAGTGTGAGCGTGGGACTACAGATGGAAATGTGCTGCATAGCTACAATCAGGTGTATTTACCACTCCTGCCGTTCATTAACACACACTGCCCTATTCAAAAAAATGAATAAATAAAAAAAAAGCAATTTATATTGCTCTTTTCAGTCAGTGAAAGATGCCATCAAATGCTGTGGAGTGCAAAAGCAGTTCTTTCATTAAGCTTTTAAAATGTTTTTCAGCTTCTTTCCAATCCAAATGCCAGAAACGCGTCAATATACATGAGTTTTTGTGGATGCACTGCCTGCCAAAGCGTTCCCAACGGTAGCGCAGCGAGTGGGAGTGTACATATTTACCACTCTTAAGCATATGTAATTAAAAGTACATCTAAATTGATTTCATTATGTACAGTATGAGTGCTTCTTGAGTGGTGAAAGTGAAGGACAGGTGGGGAGGAGCGCTCAAGATGTCGATTATGAAGGAGGAATATTCGGGTGAAGATTCTGTCTGTGTTAAAATGTGAAGTTTTTAATGAATGCCAAAGTAATTTTACACTAATTTATTGAGGTAAATGGAAGTGGAACTACTCTACATTCTACGAGCAACTAGCAATTTCCTAGTTTGTGACTTCCTGTTACTCACATGGCAATGAAAAGGATTCTGGTTCTGACATTCCTTGTTTTATCAAACTAAATCTTAAAAATAGTGTAGAAGATGTGTGGTGTCGATCGCAAACAGATAAAAATGTATAACCACTACTTGCACTGAAAAAAGTAACAAGGACACAGGTTTGCTGAAGTGAGCGGACAGAGTTTACAAAATGTGTATGTTATTGAAATATAACTTATGTTTAAATAGTGCACTGTAAATGTGCACTATTTAAATGTATAACTTATACATGTATAGTACACATTTCCAGTGCACTGTTTAAATAAAACTTGTACAATATAAATAGTGCACAATTACAGTCATTTCAGTGTCAGACACACGTAGGGTATCTTTAGCATCCAATAAACATTCCAGAGGGACATCTTCTGATTTTTTCCCTATAAGATAGTGAGATCAGAGAGTGAAAATCAAATCAATGACTGTTTTTCTGATGTTGTTTCTGTGAGCACCGGATCTCCTCAGGGATGTATTTTGAGTCCTTTACTTTTTACATTGTACACTCACGACTGTGTGTCCTCATCTGACTCGAACCATCATCGGTCTCATCAGTAACAATGATGAATCCTCTTATAGAGCAGAGATACAAAATGTGGTTCAGTGGAGTAAAACTAACAACCTGCAGTTGAACGCATCAAAACATGTGAACTGGTCTTCGACTTCAGTCGTAACAGTTCTCACACTCCTGCTGCTATCGACAACTCCCAGGTGCAGATCGTAGAGGAGTGCAAGTTTCTGGGTTTAACTCTGTCTAACGACCTGAAATGGGTTAAAAACACTGACCGAGTCGTTAAGAAAGCTCGTCAGCGTCTCTATTTCCAGAGAAAACTTAGAGAATTTACCACTAACTCTAAGATTCTGTTTAACTTTTATCGCTGCACCATTAAGCGTTTACTTGTTGGTTCTGTGTCTGTGTGGTTTGGAAACATCTCAGATAAAGAAAAGAGAGCTTTAAACAAGGTGCTCCGCTCTGCAAAGAGGACCGTGGGCTGTGAGCTTCCTGTTCTGGAGGTTCTTTATAAAGCCAGACTTTTAAACAAAGCTCTTAGGATTGTCAATGACTCTTCTGGCCACCCTGGGAAAGCCATGTTCCAGCTTCTTCCCTCTGGCAGAAGATATCGTTCTCTGAGATGCAGGACATCTCGTTACGCTAACAGTTTTTATCCACAAGCTGTTATCAGTGTGAACAGAGCACTTTAATGTTTTGCACTTGTTTTGAAACTGTTTTAGTCGATCAATTTGTTTTATTTCTGTCTTTTAATGTTGTTTTATGTCTGTATTTGTCTGTGCACACTGGAGACTTTTTGCTAATGTATTCCAATGTGGGTTTTTTTTACTGCAAATGGCAAATAAACTGAATCTGAATTTATATATTATAGATATTTCTTAAGAAATGAAATGTTTATACTGAGCTAAAATCAGTGATGAGCAAGCTACTTGATTTGTGTAGTGAGCCACACTACAACCTGATCTACAATAAATTCAGCTTCACTACACAGAAACAACCACCCATAAAAATCTATAAAGCTAAGTTACAAAATCCTGTCAAAAGTAGCTGGAAGTATTTTGGATATTTTCAATAAAACAACCTGAAGGTTGATACAGTTTTTTGTGATAAATAGAACTGTCAGTCAGATAAAGGCTGAAATATGTTTTTTTTTTTATTGAACAGTAGTCCAACATTTGTTTCATGGTGTAATTGTCATTATTATTAAAAGCAGTGCAGTGTTTGCTGTGCACTCAAGAAGCTGCAATGATGGAATTTGTCCGCTGTTACAAGCTGATGTCAGTGTAAGCTCAGTGGCTCTGGCCTCTGTGTGTTATGGGGCTTCATCTGCCTTCTTTCTTCACTACAAGGAAGACATCTGAAAATGTATTAATTTTTTCTCGTCTCGACTAAGTGATGCACTTTTGAAGGCATGGCCATGGTGTCCCATCTTGTGTGAGTGCGTCTGTCACCACCTACAAATGTGCTTGTACCCGGCGTGTGGACACATAAATATCCAGTATTCCCCTTGTGTTTGTGTTGTGGCTGCAGGAAAGGCTGTTTTGTACGAGTGCTTTTCTGCCATTTGTTATCAATAGATCCATGCTTGTTTTGAGAAGATATCCATCCATCCATCCATCCATTTTCTTCCGCTTTATCCGTTGCCGGGTCGCGGGGGCAGCAGTCTAAGCAGAGACGCCCAGACTTCCCTATCCACACACACTTCCTCCAGCTCGTCCGGGGGGACCCCAAGGCGTTCCCAGGCCAGCTGAGAGACATAGTCCCTCCAGCGTGTCCTGGGTCTTCCGCGGGGCCTCCTCCCGGTGGGACGTGCCCGGAACACCTCCCCAGGGAGGCGTCCAGGAGGCATCCGGAACAGATGCCCGAGCCACCTCAACTGGTTCCTCTCGACGTGGAGAAGCAGCGGCTCTACTCCGAGCTCCTCCCATGTGACTGAGCTCCTCACCCTATCTCTAAGGGAGCGCCCAGCCACTCTGCGGAGGAAGCTCATTTCGACCGCTTGTATCCGCGATCTCGTTCTTTCGGTCATTACCCAAAGCTCATGATCATAGGTGAGGGAGGGAACGAAGATTGACCGGTAAATCGAGAGCTTTGCCTTTCGGCTCAGCTCCCTCTTCACCACAACGGTCCGATACAGCGACCGCATAACTGCGCACGCTGCACCGATCCGCCTGTCAATCTCACGCTCCATTCTTCCCTCACTCGTGAACAAGACCCCGAGATACTTGAACTCCTCCACTTGAGGAAGGACCTCTCCACCCACCTGGAGAGGGCAAGGCACCTTTTCCCGGTCGAGCACCATGGCCTCGGATTTGGAGGTGCTGATTCTCATCCCAGCCGCTTCACACTCTGCTGCAAACCGTCCCAGTGCATGCTGCAGGTCCTGGTTCGTTGGAGCCAACAGGACAACATCGTCCGCAAACAGCAGAGATGAAATCTTGTGGTCTCCGAACCGGACCCCCTCCGACCCCTGGCTGCGCCTAGATATTCTGTCCATAAATACAGTGAACAGAACCGGTGACAAAGGGCAGCCCTGTCGGAGGCCAACATTCACCGGGAACAGGTCTGACTTACTGCCGGCAATGCGAACACAGCTCTGGCTCTGATCATACAGGGATCGGATGGCCCTCAGCAGAGGACCTCCGACCCCGTACTCCCGAAGAACCCCCCAAAGGACACCCCGGGGAACACAGTCGAACGCCTTCTCCAAATCCACAAAGCACATGTGGACAGGTTGGGCAAACTCCCATGAACCCTCGAGTATCCGATGGAGAGTATAGAGCTGGTCCAGTGTTCCGCGACTGGGACGAAAACCACACTGCTCCTCCTGGATCCGAGATTCGACCATCGGCCGTAACCTCCTCTCCAGTACCTTGGAGTAGACCTTACCGGGGAGGCTGAGGAGTGTGATTTTGAGAAGATATTTCCTTTGTAAAATATGTTCAAAAACAAGCAAACAAATGAATAGTTAACTATGCTGGGGGGACAATTAGACATCAGGTACTTCGCTTTTCTTTGGTTATTGAACTCGTGTAGTCGAGGTGAACCGGGTGGGGGCGGGTCCTGGCTCAAAAAGGTCCACGAGCATGTGCACTGACGTGCCTGCAATACCATAGCCGGTGGGGGTGGACCTGGTGGATACACTATTTACTTGATAGTGGGCAAGTAGTCAGATGTCAAATGCTCCGAGAAGTAGCCCTTGACTTCTAAGAGTTCTAGAATAGATCATTCTAAATAGCAAACAATACTAATAACCATCAACAGCCCTTCAGGTCACAGCAGCAGATGTGGTGTAGCTTCTGGGTGGAGCAGGACAGGTCACTAGACAATTTTCATTAGCAATTTTCTAACAGTCAAGTGCAAACATGACTTTTAGAACAATAGTCGTGCTCATGATTTGGCCTCTAAATTATTCAAACTTTTCCTTTAGGGAGGTAGACCATCTACCTGAAAGAGTGAATAAGTCACTTTACAAACCCATAGCACAAAACGACAACTCTTTCCGTCCATAACATAAAAGGCTGAGCTCCCAGCAGCAGCGGTGTGATAAAACTCTTCTGACGCTTCCATTTTCCTCGCGTATCTAATCCGGCCTTTGAAGCAGTCGTCAGAATCGATCTTGATTAAACTTCGCTGAACCTCCCTGTGATGCACACGGTCTGATACCAGCGACTCGACCTAGCATCAGGCTGAGCAGACGCTGTAGACCCCCCCCCCCCCACACACACACACACACACACACAGAACCACTCACACAGCAGCAGTGGTGGTGAAGTGCTGACAGAGACAATGTCAGCTGATGCGGATCCGCCTCAAATCACAAACATCCTCTCAACTCCACTCAGTTGTATTTATAGAGCGCTTCAAAAACACAGTGCAGTACACCAATAATTTACAACATAGAAAATAAGCAGTAAATTGTGCCTGTAAAGATTCATGGACTTTTATCATCATTTATGGACATTGGTCACCTGCCCCTTATGGACCAATGGCTCTATGTTGTTTTTATTGTTGTTTTATTGTGTTTGAAGTATTTGATTCTCTGATCTGAGTTGGCTGTGGTGGGTCGTATTGTGCCCTGAGACCCGTGCGCACTGGCGGACTGGAGCGGCGTACCTGAGCTGACCACGAGCGGCGCGCACACCGGCTTTGGAGAGGCGCACCTCGACCTTCTTCAATCTTTTTTTAAATAGTATTTTCAATTGGGAGCCGTTCTTTTATTAGATCTTAGCATTTTTAATAAAGAATTAATGAAACTATTACTTTGTCGGTTTCGAGAATGTGAAACAAAATCCTTAGTAGAGAAGGGTGAAAAAATGCCTTCCCCCTACAACTACTTTTACTATCCCTAGGATGTGTTTTTTTTTTTTTTTAATAAACATGGCTAAGCGAGTGGACACATTTCCCAAACTCAATTATGGGAAACAATTTTGATTAGAAAGGTCTAAGACTGCTCTGAGCGTGACATCATAGTCACAGGACTGATTCACATCATTTAAAACATGAACTGACAAATTAGAGTTTATTGGTCAAAATGAATGCATCATATTTTGTGTTTAATGCACATAATCTCGATTCTGTTCTTAAACACGGGTTTGCGTGGATGTACGTGTGCAGAATGTGGTGTAGGTGTGGACAGATGCATGAAGTCAAACTGTGTTACTTCAGGCAGATGCTAAATGGGAACTTGCCACATTTCACTGTCACACATTCTGACAAGCTTCATGCCGAGGCTGCAGTCTCCACACCAGTAGTTTAAACCAGCTGCATCTCTCCCTCCTACTGCCAAAACCCCAAAATCTGATGGCGGTGGCGTTTTCAGACTGATTGCCTCCTACAGGTGTAATATTGCACGGAGGGTGTGATGCTGCTGTGATAAATACATGCTGCATAGTTTATTTGGCAACGTGACATCTCCAAATAGCACGGCTCAGTCAGAATGCCTTCACCCTTTTTACCCAGGGTGTCAAACCACAGGGGAACGCCACGCAGGACTACTCCAAACTCCACCCACTTCAGTCCAGGAGAATCCAAACAAACAAACATGGTGTTACCCTGTGGGAGACAGCAGCACACAAGATGGGAACAAAGTTAACTATACACGAGTTAAAAGGGTAGCTCCGAGCTTTGAGTCAGGTAGACGGAGAACTCTGAGGCAGGAGATGCACAATGAGTGGCTACCTCACAGTGCTGCCATTGTTTGCTGGTATGTGGAGTAATAATGAGCCTTAAGGGAGGGCCCGCTTGTGTCTGCGATCTTACCCTTTTGGTGATTAACCCAAAGCGTATGCCCAAGGTGAGGGTGGGAACGTAGATTGAGCGGTTAATCAAGAGCTTTTTCTTTTGACTTAGCTCCGTCTTCTCCACAACGGTACGATGCAATCAATCTCACACTTCATTCTCTCCGCACTGAGAACAAGACCTGAGGTACTTAAGGATGGACCTCTCCACCTGCAACTTCAGAGGGCAGGACACCTTTTTCAGGTAGAGCACCAGGACCTCAAATGTGGAGGTTTTTAAAAGTACATATTTTACATACTTTAGGCATTAAGTAAATTAGCTGTTTTATTTCAAACCTGCACATTTTCACATAATTCAACATGCAGACAGAGCAGTACAAAGAACCGAAGTACATGCGGATTCTCCAAAGACTGACATCCCTTTGTCTTTCTTTTTGTGTGCTCTCTGTCTGCTTTGTTTTCCTGTATCTTCTTGTAATTAGTTTGACTTTGTATCATGGTGACTGTTTTATTGGCTATTCTGAATGTATATGCTGACGGTGCAGCACATTCTAAATGTGGCATTACAGCCTGCAGGCGGGTTCTATGCCACTTTCTCTTATCCTTGTTTTCTATTCGTTATACATCCCGTCAATCACTCAATAAAAGGAACGCGTCTCCTTTCACTCGTCCTCTGACCTCACTCTCTTACTTCCGGTTGTCATGTTTACGTCGCTGTCCCAACTCTCAGGTAGTATCCTAAATTAAATGTGAAATGTTTGTTTTATGGAGCACTGATTGTTAAATATTGTGCTTCAGTGCTGCCGCCATGGGTCCGCTTGTGTTGCCGTGACTTGGGCTGTGTACTGCCCGCGGTGCTGGCTTTCAACCCAGCTCATGTGTGTGAGCGGCTACAGCGCTAACCCAGGTTCGTAGCAGAACATGTTAGGTTTTAGAACAATTCGTGATTCGTTATATTTATTTAGATACGTTTACTTTTAGATTGATGCCATGGAGCCATACGGTGCACTGTCGCCGCCTTTCCTTACCCAGATCTAAGTTGCCTGCTGTCTCAGAGCAACCATCGGATAGCTCAACAATGTGTAAGGAGTGACCAGAATCATGTTAAAGTGACCTGAACAAAAATGATGTGATAAATGTACTCAGTTTGGTAACTTCTGTTTCAGCCTCTGTATTATCACAACGGACCTACTTCCTTTTTTTTTATTTAATTTGGATCCTGCTAAAACACTATTCACCACACCGTTCGGAATACCACATAAACACTGTTTTTGAAAAGTTATATACAAATAAAGATTTATTTAACCTGTGAGGACAAGAAACTTACTATACTCTATCCACGCAATATAACAATTTTGCCAAAACTTGAATTGATACATGACCTCACAGTGACTACAGCTACTCCAGTGGTGAACTTTACTTGACTGAAGATCGGATGTGCTTTAGTGAAAGGCTTCAATTTGTCGGCAGTGTTGAACGAACAAGCTGTTTACCTTATGTGTGGGTGTGTGTGTGGGTAAACACTTTGGGATGAAAGTGGAGTGTCAGGATGCTAACCTCTCAGACATTGTATTAATTTGAAGCACAAAGAGCCTGAGCGTAGAAGAGCGTCCAAATGAAAGGACCAAATGGACTACTGATTTTTTCTGTATGCTCGGGAAAGAGAGCCCAATTATTTGGTTGCCATGTTGGTAATCATGCATAATTATTATTTTATTAGAAAGGCATGTGAATGGTGGACTGTATGGTAAAGGGTAAACTCAAGTTTAAGGATTATATAATTATCTATTTATCTATTTAAGTCCCATAGGTCAAAAATTAAATGCATCTGATAACAAGTGAACAACGGATTGGGGATCGGTTTTAATGATATTGGTTCAGCATTGTATTAAAAAAAGGTTTAAACTTTCATCAAAGTAATTTTGTTACTTCTAGGATCATCATTTTGAAAACACATGTCAGCAATAAATAATGTTTTTATTATATATCGCACTTTATGGTCCAGGGTGACCCAAAGCGATTTACAATTGCTAAGAGCTCAGATAGTTTTGCCATTCTCTCCACACACGGTGATGACGGAAGCGAGTCGCCGAACACAAAGCCTCCAACCAACACCATCCATTCACCCACTCATTTTCATTCATACCTATTGTGCATGATTTTAGTGGAAACCGCAGCACCCGGAGGAAACCTACGCATGTTACAAACCTACGCATGTACTCAGGCTTTTCAAACTTTCTGAGGGGCTGGACAAAGTTGAGTCTGGGTGAAGCTGGTCGGCATGAAGATGTTTTTTTTATCGTGTGTTTTGTACATTGGCGCAAACGGATTAATGCACATAAAATTAGACAACTAAAACTGCATATGCTGTTCAGTTCTGTCAAAACTCTCTGATCTCCTCATTCTTTAACAATAAAGTAAATATTTGTGCTGTTTCCAGAAAGAATCAGTGCATCCCGGTCTTTTTCCCATTAGATTATATATATATAAAAATTCTCAGTGGTGCATCCAAGAAAGTTACACATTTTTTTGCTCACCATATCTATTGTGTCACAAAATATATAGTGTGGTAGCAGCTGAAGCCGAAAATAGTGGACTGGACTCTAACTTTAACTCCCAAACTAGCACTTATTAACGCCCTGAGAGATGCCAGCCCAATGTGTTGCAGCATCTCGTCTGTGCATCCTGTGGGACATTTACATAAGGCATCTGCACGCCAGAGGCCAGTGCAGCATGACGGAGGTAAATGGTGCCAGCGGCAGATTAATGACGACCATCAGGATGAAGTAATTAGCGGCTCACACAGCGCACCCGTATCTCCGTGCAGCCGACCCCCTCCCCCACACCCATCACCTCACCTGCTGATCAACAAACACGGCAGAGCTCCTCGCCTTATCTCCGCGCTTCACTCAAAGTCAATACCGCAGACGCTGATAACCCTAAGCACACATGCAGAATCCCAAACAAATCAAAGCGCGATGCAAAAATACAGACAGAGGGCAGGGTGCTATGGCGGACATGCAAATAAAGAAGTGCTAAGGTGAGTTCATAGTCACTCAAATGTGGATGCAATATACAATAGCTTAGGGTCCAATAGCAAGCACTGAGGTTTATTCACAAAGACTGTGGTGTTAAAATAGTTCTTATAACATTTTAACACAAACTCTTGCATTGTCACCGTGGAAACGCTTCTCCATTATCGACACCATTGACTTTGCATGTTAACCTGTCACGCCACTTGGTCCGGTGCGAATGGGCCATTAGACTTCCATGATGAAACCTGTTTACTGACCCAAAAGATTTTGTGGGGGTGCAAGAAACCTGGCCTAGCACAGACAGAGGATTGTTTTGCCTGCATTCATGCAGGCAAAACAAAGGCCTTTTAAGGCCAATTAAAGGCCTTAAAAATATGTTTTCAAACTTTCTAATTTAATTTGATAAGACATATATGGATATTTTATGTGACTTTTGATGCAATTATGTTAAAACTGAGCTGTTTATCACAACAGTCTGCAGAATTCAGAAATGTCTCACTTGATGTTTTGGTTATCTGAAAGTTGAACAAAACGTATACTACTGGTTTTGTGCCAGATGATGAGAGGTGAGTTATGTCTGGTATAACACAATGTGTTTTACCATGTGTTTGTTCAAGTTTGGTCCAGATTTCCAGGTGATCAGAAAAAGTTACATCAAAGGGTTGAAGGCGGGTTGGGATTATTAGTCCTTTGTGCTGCAGTGAATTATGAAGAAGTTATCCACGGCTTACAGAATGGTTTTAGATGGGACCTTAGTACTATAGTGATTAACTATTTAAAAACGTTTTTTAATGAGGAATATGTCCCCAGGATGTTCAATATTAAGGGAACTGAATGCCACAGAAATTCAAGAAGTATCTCAGAATTACAAAGGGTCATTCTAAAAGATTGAGCCAAAAACATCACCAGGACTCAATAAATTAGACCCAGACTAGCTGCTTTCAAATGGGCATCCACAAAGGCCAATTTTCTGCTCAATTATTCTGTTCTGAGTTCTGCATCTAAGCATCAGCCAAAAGTGAAGCTCATGAAGGGCTAAGGAGATGGGCCCTGCGCAGTCATTGTCAACACCCCACAGTTGAGGCAGCGTTTGGCTTGTAAACTGGAAATGATGAAACAAAGACCCCCTTTGAATTAATATTGTTAAAGTTGTTCACATTAACAATATAAAAAGTACTTATTTTCCATAGAATATGCAACTAATGTCTCACCTCCAGAAAGTAAAATTCACTTTAAAAGGAGACATACTTTGTTATTAGATCAAGTCACGCTAATATAGCTTGTTAAACATTAAGCTTAGCCCCCTTTGTCTAAAAGCACCTTTCTCAGTCGTGTAATAGTACGATGTCATTGTACTATTGTATTACCTGCATTTCAATACAAAAGAATTGCTCATACATTCATTTTGGCAATTTCTCAAGTGAAATAACATTCTTTGCCATCACATTGTATTTGCAGCCAATGATTTTCAAATATGGATAAAAACACACAAAATGCTACACCTCCCTCTGCTGTGGATAGGAAAGGCTGAATTTATCTTTCATGTGTTTTTTACCCTATATTTTACACTTAGAGGTACATTTTTACTGTTGCTCCAAATGAAAAAAATTTATCAACCAATAACAAATGTGACCTTTTTAAGAATATTTACCTAAACCATTTTTTTTGAATTGTTGTCATAGACTTAGAATTTGGCTTATAGACGTCCATGAGAGCTGGAGGATTCTGGATTTTTTTTTTTTTACATTTTAGCACTACCTTGTCAAGTGACCAAGATGTATGGATAGATCCACTCATTTATCAAACTAAAGAGTTTTTTCCTTGAGGCTCGGTTCGAATGACCGGGAGTTGGGGACCGTTGACGGCAAAGGCTACCATAGTACATTACACTGCAAAATATAATCTGGACGCTAGATGGGAGTAAAAACTACACAGTGTACCTTTAAGATGTAATTTCACATTCTAAAACATAAAATGAAAAGTAAATTGTCTCATTATTATTTTAATGGCCAAAATAAAGCATCATATTTCTTATTTAAGGCCATTGTGTTTCCTGATATATGGGTTTATTTAGCATAATTGTATGTATTTTTGTATTTATTAGATAAAAGTTACACATTACTCTTTGAACCATACACTTTGATTGAACCATACACACTGACACATTAATCCCCCTCTTTGCACTGTGGCCTGTGTTTGTAATGAGCCATGTGTTCTCGCAGATAACAGATGGAGCCACACTGTTTACGTTTTCATGAAAGACACAATACCTCGGTCGCCAACTGCTCCTTTGCAAAACTCACCTTATGTCCACATCTGAGAAAAATTCTACACACCTCTACACAGGCAAATCCATGACACAAGAAAGAGTACTCAACAGTTCACTAATTCTAATCTTGAGAGCCGAGGTCACCCACACTCCAGGGCGAGTTTGAATGTCTTGAATCGTGAGCGTAAAGCCATTGGGTGAAGTGATGAGGGGGAGGCTGAGCGAAAAGTGGGAACAACAAAAGGTGAAAAATTACAGCACTTCATCACAACGCCTTTGAAACGTACGCATCATGAATGAGAGTGGCAGTTTGGGAAGTCAAACACTATTTATTCAAAACAAAGAGGATTATGGGTGAGACATTCGCGTTGCTTTGAAATATGCTGGAGGAGTTTGTAAAAAAGGCAGGCTAATCACGTTGAAAAGTGTATCACAAACATTGCAATGAATGCTTTGAGGCGGCAAATATGTATATGTTTTTAGTTAATTACGATTGCAACTTAATCCAAAAGGCTTGTAACTGCTTGAGCATTTGACAGTAATGTAGTGTAAACATTACTGTTTACACTACATTACAGTAATGTGGACAAGACAAACTACACAAGTGTTTGTCTTAATTTTCAAGAGCGACTAAACACCAAATCAACTTTTTTCAACTCATAAACTGCATAAATATGTTTATTGTAGTGCTCTCTACATATCCTGGTAATTGTTTTGACATTTTAGTTCAAATTAGATAAAATATCACTTTTGACGTCTGTGTGGCGCCCTCTCAACCTTTTTGGTGGTATTACATTTGAATTTGGTTCTGGCCTCTCCATTGACTCTGAAGTTCTCTATGACATCAGTTGTTTTGTGTGACGTCAGTCTGTCTGTGCCAGTAATACAAACCCATTCAACTCTCACACACCCCCAGCTGCAGTTTGGAGTATTCTGACGCCATCTAGTGAATTAAAATTAAATTACATGAGTAATTCTGAGATTATTGAGTGTGATTAGGTTCATGTGTGTAGCTTTACAATTATCTAAGTGTGTAAACAAGGGTGGAATGAGACTTTCTGGTCTGTAAACTATTGCTTTAAGCAGCAATGACAACTGTCTGTTTTTTTTAGTGAGACAAGTGAGCTGTCAATCACAGCCCAGACCACGCCCAACTCTAAGCCCCCCTTATTGTCCCTTGGTCCTCCAGGACCAAGGGGGAGGAGTTTTAAAAGAAACTTCATGTGGGCGGAGTAAGGCTGTGCACAGGTGTTTAGTCGCTCTTTAAGTATGTATATGTATTTGATCACAGACTGTAAAGTGTTGGATGGTGCACTACAAAAGCTGAAAGAATATGGCCTCAGAGTTTGCAAAGAGAAATGTGAGTTCCTGAGACCTACTGATGAGTATCTGGGACGTGTGACTGATGAAAAAGGGCCTCCATCAAAAATTGCAGCTTTTGTAGATGCACCTGAACCTGGTAATGTGAGTCAGTTAAGATCTTTCAAAGATGGACAATTCTTTCCAAACCTGGCTTCACTGCTCAAGCCGCAACACAAGCTGTCATTTAATGAAAATAAAAAAGCATTGACTGAAAGTTGTAAATATACTTTTCAGAGTGCAAAAGAGGCTCTTGCTCACACACTTAAACCCGGCACTTCCGATCCAGCTTGCTGAACAACAATCTTCACACACAGGGGTCCCATCACTGGCAGCTTCACGTCTGCTGAGATTGCCGCTGTTATTGTCAGCTCACTCATATGACATTACATATTTTATATCGGTGTCTCACTGTAATACTGCTGAACTTTTGAGGTTACCAATTCCAATCATAAAACGGGATTCAACCAGGTAGGATATTTTCTACATCATGAATGTGGAACAAGCATCAATTTCTGCGTCAGAGGTTAAAAGGGCAACTTGTAATGACCCAGAACTGTCTTCAGTGATTGACATGGTTATGAGAGGACGGACTATGAGTGACAGTCCTGTCATCAAGCCTTTTTCTTGATAAGAAATTGGAAATGTCTGTTCAGTTGGGATGTCTGCTATGGTGAAGGTGAGTCATAATCACAGGCACTGCGCATTAAAATGTTAAAGCAGCTGCATTCAGTTCACAGTGGTATAGTGAAAATGAAGGAAATGGCAACAAGCCATTTTTTTGTGACCGGGACAGGGAAAAATGTTTTAACATATGGCCAGGTTGTTCTTCCTGTCAAAAGACCCATAACAACCCACCTGCAGATCCACTGCATCCATGGGATTTCCCACAGTGCCCTTGGTAACACATACACATTGATTTGGCAGGTCCTTTTTGAAGACAGAAAGTTTTTGGTTGCTGTGGATGCTGTGGCCAGAAGTTGCCATAATGAGGTCCACTACATCTGAAATGATGGTTGAGGAGTTTGGGGAAATATTCAGCTATTTTGGTTATGCTGTTCAACTCCATCCATCCATCCATTTTCTTCCCCTAAATCCATTTCTGGGTCGGGGGGGGGTGGCAGTTAGAGCTGCACCCAGTACAAAAAGCACCAGTGTCTTGCCCAAGGACACAACAATAGCAGACATCAGTGGGAGTCGGTGGAGAGGGTCTTGTGATGGGCTCAAACCCACGATCTTCAGGCTCAAAGGTTAAAGCTCTACCAACTGAGCCACTGTCGCTGTTCAACTCATTTCTGATAATGGCCCCCAACTTGTGTCAAATGAAATGTCTGAAGTTCGCCAAGTCAATGGCAAAGTAAGTCAGCTCCATATCCTCCTGCAAACCCTCAAGCCTGCTCTGAAAGCCTGCTATGGACACGGAACTCTGCACAAAAGGTTACATGAATTCACCACATTCCATCATTAAGGCCTCTTCAGCCAGCCTCGTCTTCAGCAGAGGACTGCGAACAAGTTTGGACCTTCTCAAACCTTTATAGGTTGTTCTTTCAAACCAAAAGAAACAAATGGAACACAGAGACATTGATCGGGAGTTTATTCCTGAAGATTCAGTGAGTCATTGCCAAACTCTAACAAACTGAAACTGTATTTCTACCTAGACAGTTTTAAACACCATAAATGTCAAGACCAGTCAGTGCTACTGTTGCTCTCAACCAGTACAAGTCTGTACAAGTCTGCATATGAAAGACAACCACCTAGCAGGTTATAAGTTATGATGACTGATATTTTCTTGTTCAGTAATGTTATTTATGTCACTATATATATATATTGTATATATATATGTGTGTGTATATATATATATATATATATATATATATATATATATATATATATATATATATGTATATATATATATATGTATGTATATAATATAATATAATAAACAAATAATATAAATGAAATATTGCAAGCAAAAAAACAGAAATTGTTCATAATTATTGGATTGGAGGGAGCAGATAACTCTGGAATTGAAATCACTCTACTGGCTTCCTGTGGAGTACTGAATAAAATGTTTAATCCTTCTTTTAACATTAGTCTTTTAAGATTAGTGACTTATCAACCAAACCGAGCAATGCGCTCGCAAAAAGGCCAGACGTCAGGTGGCTCCTAAGGTCTCAAAAGCACTGTCAGCCGCAGAGCATTTAGCTCCTGCTCTGTGAACTGTACAGCCAATCAGTGCTGAGGGAGGCCACTCTCATCACTGAGGATGCCACACACCCGCTGTATGGCTCCTTCTCTCTGCTGCCATCAGGAAGGAGATACAGAACCCCGCTGGCCCGAAAAAACCTCTAGATCGTTTGTCCCGTCTGCAGTCACTGCTCTAAACAACTGGTAGCACTGCATAAATTATGAACTGTTTGCTAAATGTATTGTAAGTGTGTTTTATGAATGATTTTTAATTGTGCCGTGTTGAAAGACAAATCTCTGCTCAATTTGATTCAGATTCAGATTCATTTATTTGCCATTTGCAGTAAAACCACATTGGAAAAACTGTGCAAGACTACCCCGGTGTGCACCAACACACACCAGAGCTCTTGCCATCCACATTGAGCAAGCAGACACGGTCTCCATAATCAAGGCCAGGGTTAAAACAGTTCTCTTGTATTTAACATATGGTTATGTTGTTTGTCTGGTCTCGCAATCTGCTTGTACATGCCCCGGTCCAGCGAAGCACTGCATCTTTCAACCTTTGTTACAAACTCGAACCTCGTCTAACCAGATATTGTGGATTAAACAATTTCTTCAGTGCTGTAACCTGAGCTATCCTGGCCGTGGCTGCTGCTGTCTCTCCTTCTGTCAGACTTTGTATCTTCATTCAAGGCCAGGCTTAAAACAGTCCTCTTCAGTCAGTTAAGCTGTGAAGGGAGTCAGTTTTCTGGGAGAAGTATGGTAACTAGAGCACTATCCTCTCCTCCTTCCTACTTTATCTGTCTACATTATTAGGATTTTGACTGCAGTCTGTTCTTTGCTATTCACCCGTTGTCCTATTCTCTGTTTCATGGTACGATGATGGGACCTCTGAACCTGGCCTCCTCCATCTACACCAGCGGAATGCCCTGCCCGACCTGCCTGGGAGCTGTTTCTGTCTTGCACCGGACCTGTCCACGTTCTGAAGCCGCTGCGTGGCCTTGGTCCTCGTTCTGTAGCTTAGGTCTTGGATCTATAGCCCGTCCGTCCGTGTGGAGCAGATCCCCCTCTCAATGTGGCTCTCCCAGAGGTTTTTCCTGATGAGGAGTGGTCTGTTAAACTGGTCTGGCAAGAAGGACTGTGGTGATGATCCAGTAACTCTACATCATTCATGGACATTTGTCTATGAGGCATTAATGCCTTATTACATTTAGGAAGTGTGTGTATTGTTTGCCGCAACTAACTTCGTCTTGACCTTGTACTGGTATAATAATGGTAGAAGATATAACAATCTTATCATATCTTCAACACTATACCCACTAGTTATGAGGTTTCACAAAAGCATTGGCCAAGTTTCATCTCAAGCACGGCGGCCTTTTTACTCATTTAAAAGTTTCTTGGAAATCTCACTCAAGAATAAATATAATACTTATTTCAAGCACTAGCTCGCTGCTTGCACTCCGACATAGAGTAGATCCTTTCATTATCATAGGCTCCATTTCATTGCAATTCAGTTCACTGCCATCTAAAGAGTGACTCCATTTGCAAAACCTGTCAGGCCTGGTCTTCACACAGAGAGGTGAAGATAGGACTAGTGGCACAGTTGTCACCAGGGTGCGGCTGTGGTGATGCTGAGAAGCAGCCGCTGAGCCAACAGAGCCGCGGGTCACATTACAATATGTCCATCACAGAGAGAGGTGTCCAGACCGCTGCTTGTCCTAGAAGACTCCACTCTGACACTATTGATTAAGGAAGTGATGGAGGCAAACAGCACATGTCAACTCGCCTCCAAGCCTCTCTCACCCCAGCGCCATTTTCTGACTGTCAGGGTGGACCATGGGTTATTAGCTGTATTAGAGAGATCATCGCCATCTGGTTTGTGTGTTTGGATTTGGAGTTTGTTTTTCCCTGCACTGATACTTCATCACCATCATTATTAAGTCTTTATTTTTGCATTCCTGTATCTGGGTCCTTCCTCCTTTCCACCTCATGACAAATGTTTGGATCTTTTATAATACTTTGCAATTATGGTGTAGAGCAGGGGTGTCAATTATACGGCCCGCAGGCCAGATCCATGAAAATTATATATATATATTTTTTTCAATCTTCTTAGCATCAAGTTTAGTGCGTCTGTAATGGCTCCCACCTGAGCGTGCTCAGTGACTGACACCCTCAGCAAAATGTCTCTGTCAAAAAGTCAAAAAGTGGACATCAACAGTCGGGTTTTTCAAAAAAAGTAGATTATTTCTTATTTGTTCGCGGAGGTGAATGAAACGCCGGTGCTTGGTGAGCATGCAACAAGTGCCTGAAGGAATATCCTCTTAAACTACAAGACTCGGTGGAAAGTACAGCAATTTGAGCAGATAATTGAAAAGACAGAAGTTAAACGTGTCTGGCCCTGAAGAAACAGCAGTCTATATGTGCCCAGAGCAAGAGGTTTGTGATGCTGCTGTAAAGGGAAGCTACCTGAGTGCTAACAACATAGCAATAGCATCGCAGCCGCACAGAGAGGGAGAGTTTGTCCAAAGGCTGCAGACTGTGTCCTGAGAAACAACTCTCTTTTACCAACATAATGTTGAGGTCGTGTGGTCGTTTTTCTGTTGCCGTTGATAAGAGACTGATGTTACCGATGTCACATATTCATGTGTTAATGTGCTTTTTCTATCAATCTACTGTACCATCGTGAGTAAGATTTACCTGCAATGAGCCTTAATAAAACAAAGCAAACACACATATTAATATAAATCTTGTGAAATGCCATTTACAACATACTATTGTAAATACTTTATTTGTACTATGAAAAACTCACTGTTACATTTAAGTTAGTAAAAGATTTATAGTTAAAACTGAGTAAGTGTTTTAAAGGAAGTTTTGAATAAATGTGTTCATGTGCACAACAAATTGGACTTTGTAGGGTTTAAGGGTATTTTTATAGATAAGTTTCTGATCCGGCCCAGTTGAGATCCAATGAGGTTGTATTTGGCCCCCGGATCAAAATGAGAAAAACGAGGCAGGGGTCTGGCGTCATGTGCATATTCATGATGATTAAAGCTGAACTTGTCATTATAACACTATGTAAAAGTCTGTGCTTTTTCATTTGATGTTTTGTCTACCTGAAAGTCAAAGCTAACATATCAATTGATGCCTTTGCAGTTGTTAGAGGACCTTGATTCCTCCGGTTTAAAATCACATGCCCGCTGCAAAATTCGGTTGTGTCTTTTTTTACCAACAATAAAATCAGTCATTTTGTCTTTTGTCATTTTCTTCAAATTAATAAAACACTTACAAAACATTTCTTCCTGATGTTTTGGGAATCTTTCAAAGTGATCGTGCCTGTGTGTTCAGCCATCAACTAATTCTATCAAACAATCTCTACCAAAATATGTTGTGCCTCAATGTATACGTAGCTCTGAATCAGTATGACTATATAGTAAGAACTTCTTAAAGGAGCTAGATGTCTCAAATTTTTGTGGAAGAGATAAACAACAATATCCTCCAACAAGATCCCATTTGTCGTGTTGATCATTTATTACTTTATTTCCTTGATTAGTGAGTCAATCAGCATTGACAGGTGCTGTAGAAAGTTGAAGCTGAGTCAACTTTTGAATGCAATGTTTTTAAAACTTACACTGTGTAGTTTCTACTCCCATCTAGCGTTGCGATCATACAGTATATTGTAATTTACGATACTACGGTAGCTTTGCAGGACAATATGACGTCTTTGACAGTGGTCCCTCCCAGTCAAACTCCCTTTTGTCCCTTATCAGCCACTGTATTTCAAGATGGCGCATTGACAAGGTGAGTCCTCCATTTATAATTAAAATTTTAAGCCGATGAAAACAATTTAAAAACATGGTGGAGGTAAATATTCTTAAAAGGGTCACATTTGTTATTGGAAAACATGTTTTCTCATTTGGACTAACTGTAAAAATGACAAAGAGTGGCTTTAAATTAATTGGTGTATCTCACTGTCTATCTTGAGGCTGTACATGTAGCCAAACAACCACTAACAATTTTATAGAAGAGCTGCAAATACAAAATAGGTCTGTGTGGGTCATCAAGAAGACGTGAACAGTAGAAGAGGCATAACATTGGCAAAAGACAGAGGAGAATTTAGATAAAACTACAAGGCCCTGTGAAAATCTCCCTGGATACTTTTCATTGAGACATGCTTGTGACGGCAGTTTTAAACAAGGGAGTGGAGCTTATCTCACTCTGGACAGTGATTTCAGATTAGGGCTCCTTTAAAAAAAAAAAAAAATCGGGTATAGCTTCTTAAATGAAAATTGATTAAAAATTGAAATCGTCCAAAGCCGGAAATATCCATAGCCATATCGCCCAGCCCTATTTCAAATTAATTGATACACTGTTGCAATGGTAACCATTTATTGGGCGGCACGGTGGCTGAGTGGATAGCACTCTTGCCTCTCAGCAAGAAGGTCCTGGGTTCGAATCCCGTTTGGACCAGGGCCTTTCTGAGTGGAGTTTGCATGTTCTCCCCGTGTCTGCATAGGTTTCCTCCGGGTGCTCCGGTTTCCCCTACCACTAAAAATATGTACAATAGGTCTGGCATGTACCTCGTGTACTGGCACCCCCACTCCCAAAAAAAATAACAATTGTAAACCGCTTTGAGACTCCGATGTGCAGTGAAAAGGCGGTGTATAAATAAAGATTACTTACTTACTTTTCTATTGTTTTTTTGTTTTTTGCTGTGAATAGTGTTTTTTTTTCACTGTTTTGTATTTTGTAATTGTATATTTGTGTATGTATTTTTATGTACAGCACTTTGGTCAACCCTTTTTGTTTTATTAGTCCTTTATAAATAAACTGGATTGGATTGGATTGAATTATAGTCTATGGGAAAGACCTGTGGGTGCAGGACTGCCTCGGACTATCTATGCTCGGACTACATTCGGGCTCAAAACTAATCTTTCACTTATATATTTTGTAGGAAGTGCGTTGCTTTTGTACCATTTCATCAGTGATTGTTGTACAGCTTACAAGAAGTTGTTGATGTTAGCATACGTATCATATCGCAAATAAAACTAGATGGCTCCATGGGATGAGAGCGTAGGGGAAATGAGAGATCCGTGAGCGAGTTGAGGGCGGTGCTAAACCTTCAAACCTTGCAGAAACGGGTATAGCTCCTTTAAATCAATGTTATCAGCACAAATGTGCTCAGCTCTTCAGATACAAATGTTTTGCAGTAATGCAGATATAACTGGAGTCCACGGTACAAAATATGCGTTAGGTTCCTCACATTGTTGTAGCTTTTGTTTTGGGTACCTCCTACCCTTGAAATGCTTGCTAATTGACTCCTTCAACGGGTTTCACAGACAAACTCTGTTGTTTTGTTGTTTTCATGCATCACTTAGCACTTCTCACACGGCTCTTCTTCTGCTGTGCATCTCTGTATGTCAGGAAGTGTGCAGGTATGAACCCTGGGGTTGGGGGCCCTCATCTCCTCCTGTCACATTCTCAGCTGAGATGCAGCGGTGGAAGGAGCGGTTGTGACTCCAGGCCTGATGGTACAGTACACGTGAGTCTCAGAGGCCCTGGACTCATTTGTATGCAGCGTGTGATCTGGAGGAGCTGACAGCCTCCTACCGGGACGTCACCTGCACTCAGGCACCATTTGTACTTGCACCAGCAGAGATCTCCTACGGTCATCATTCTTAATGTTTAAGAACAGTGGCTGAGTCGGATAGCACTCTCGCTCCTCAGCTAAAAGGTCCTGGGTTCAAATCCCGGTTGGAACAGGGTCTTTCTGAGTGGAGTTTGCATGTTCTCCCCGTGCCTGCGTAGGTTTCCTCCGGGTGCTCTGGTTTCCCCTACCACTAAAACATGCACACTAGGTTAAATCCTCCAGCTCTGGTAGTCCTGACCAAGCCGAGCATCAACATCTGGAGATGGGCTCCCAGACACTGTACTACGGCGACCACTGCTCCTGACGTAAGCCTTAGTGGCATCAGGATGGGTCAAGTGCAGAGGATGAATTGTCCAACAGAGATGAATAAAGTAGCAAGTACCTTTATATAGCAAGTAAGTAATCTTTTTTATATAGCACCTTTCACAGACCAGAGTCACAAAGCTCCTTACAATTGTTGTTGTTGAGCATTAAGTGGTATCGCCATACAGGAGCCGCATGCCAGACCTACTGAAAAATGTTTTTAGTGGTGTACAAAAATGTGTCCAATAGAGCAGCCGAAAAAAACCTTCACAGACAAAGGGAGAACACTGCAAACACTACACAGAAAGGCCTGGAGGTGAAAAGTATGCCATCGTGACACCCGTTTTTATAGACAATCAGTAATCTAACAGTCAAAACGTTGCACACACTTAGTTATGTATGCACAACCTCAAGTATTTGTGTACGGAGTTTTATGTATTATTTTTTTGAAGTGAACAATGCACATTAATGAGGAAAGGTGTGGACAAATATGCCGGATTATAATAAAAACTTAAAAGGAAGTGAGTGATGTATGTTGCATATTTGTCTCTTCCCTGACCTTCAAGTGCATTTGTATCTGTGAAAAGTTCCGCTAGATAATGAGACATGATTACAATCTTAAACAGTGGATAATAATTTGAGGCTTCTGACCCTTGGGCATGTGTTAAAGGTGGGGAACGTTTTGTTTCATTTAGTTTGTCCCCATAGAAAAATGAAAATGAACAAAATTGTGTCAAACAAAAAACCAGAACCCAGACTGCTTTCTTGCAAGTAGTAGTCTTTAATTATATAGCGCCTTTCACAGAGTAAAAAAGCACTTAAAAAACCGAGGGGAGTTAGATAGATTTCATAGATATATTTTGTGATTTGAAAGTTAGGTTCCCCAGCTTTAATTTCTTGATATCAGGACAATAAAGCATGCCAACTTACATACTGTAAATCACATAAAAAACAGCTTTATGTGGTTGATTGAAAATTAAAACATCTCTGCTATGCTCTCTATAACCTCACTGTAATGGTAGAGCCCATTAGCACTGATTTAAAAGTATGGCATCATATGGTACAGTCGGTACAGGCATCGAATAATTACTGAGAGCTTCATACTGGGGCTACAGGCTTGTGACTTCCCTGGAGAGGTCAGTGATCCACAGTGAACATGCAGCTGTGGTGTGTTTTAACTCCAGTGCAGAGGAGAGGGGAGCTGGAGATCAGAGAGCCCAACGTGCAAGCCACTATGGATCTATGGGCCACTCAGGCTGACCTACATTCTGCCCACTGAAAGCTGAGGTACCTACAGTTTTAACCAAAAAACTATATGTAATCAAATCCATCTAACTAGTTCATATTCTAGTTCATTCTATCACCCATTTTAAAGTTAATTGTATCTTTGCCCTTTAGTTCAGCTTTTTTGGACAGAATAGTGAAAAAGAGAGTAGCACATACTGTATCTCAATCTTTTAGCTCTCAGCCCAAAATAGCAAATAGTGTATAGATCAAACACATATTTTTTTTAAAGAAGAAAACGTGTAAAGGCTTGCATGCAGCTTGTTTGCACCGTGGTGGTTAGGCCTTCCCATAGCCCTCAGCCCTGCATCTGTATTTTACAGTGTTACGGCGGTAGTTGGTGCTTCTTCTTGCTTTCTTTTTGTATTTAGTGTGTGTATATGTGTAGTGTAGTCTGGGACTCCAGGTTCTGATTGGAGGACCTGGCCAATCATGCATCCCCACCTGGAGGTCCCTCGCCACCTGGAGAGGGACCTCTCTCAGCTCAGCTAGAGTCGTAACACTCTAGCTGAGCTGGGTCGTAACACAGTGTAACACTGCTTTTGACAGATGCAGCAGCAGCAGTGAACAGGATTGACACCTGTTCAGGGCTGTCAGCCTTCGTGGCTGTTATGCCATTTATTCTCCATGATCTGTCTATCATATCACTGAGGTGTGACATTGACTTTGTTCTAAAGGGACGTTTTGATGCAACATTGTTTTTGTCTGTTGTCACGTTCAGTTTTGTTTTAATTAAAGTTCTCGTTTGTTGTGACAGCAGTTGAATTAGAGTTAGTTTCTATGTAGTCCAGATTAGATCTTTGGCTTGTTTTGTAATCTATTGTTACCCCCATTGTATTTTTCCCATTTGTTTTTTTTGTCCATTTATTATCATACATTTTTATTAAATTATTTCCTTATCATTGTTACGGCCCCAGGTCTGGGCCGTTTGCGCAAGCATCCCCTCCCTCTCCCTGTGCGTCTCTCCTGTCTGTGGGTGTCTATCTCGTCACCGCCGGAACTCGGGCCTGCCTCCCGAACGCAACCATTCGCTCGGAAGCTCCCTGTATGGCCAATATGAGCTCCGGCCGAATCAATCTGCGCAACCAGCTGACCTGCCCGTGGCCAATAAAACAGCGGTGCGACGTCCGAACGGGGCGGCTGCCTTTCAGTACAAGTGCGCAACTTTTGAGAGAAAGACGTATTTTAGGAGAGCTGACCGTGACTTTGATTTAGTACCAATAGATAGAAGACTTTTGTTTTCCTTTTGACCTGTTTTGTTCGATTCCTTTGTTACCTTTTCTGCCCTAAGGGTTGTCCATCCATCCATTTTCTACCCCTTAATCCATTTCTGTGTCGGGGGGGTGGCAATTAGAGATGCCACCCAGTTCACATAGCACCAGCCCCTCACTGATCCTCCTGCAGGTGGTGAGTCCACAGGAGGACGGCTGCTCTCTGAGTGTGAGCATAGCCTTGATCTTTCAGCGGGGGCTTCAGGCAAAGTGGGGTTAAGTGTCTTGCCCAAGGACACAACGACAGCAGTCATCAGTGGGAGTCGGTGGAGAAGGTGTCGAGGTGCGATCGAACCCACAACCTTCAGGCTTAAAGACCATTGCTCTACCAACGGAGCCTCTGTCGCCCCGTACATCTGGTTGTTTATGTTAAATTTCCTTTCCCCTTCTCAGAGCCAAGTTTAGGATTGTAACAATCATTTCACATCTTGGTTTTTGTTACCTCCCTCAGTACCTCCCTCACTCTAGCTGAGCTGGGTCGTAACACAGTGTAACACTGCTTTTGACAGATGCAGCAGCAGCAGCAGCAGTGAACAGGATTGATCTGTCCAGGATTGCACTTTCGCCGATGGGAGTTAAGTAGTTGTGAGGACTTTCATACAGCCCTAAAACAAGTAACAGCTACAGTACTTTGCGTATTACGATTATCGCAGGTAAATATTTAGAACATTTCTCCCAAACTAAAGGAGGAATCACTGTAATTAATCATTTCTGCTCATTTGATCCTGACTAATCAATGAAGATGTCCTCGCCATTGTGTTCTTACATTGAAGTACTCTACTTTACTTCCAATTGCTGAATTACATCCTAAATTCTGAACTCATTCATAACCTTGTATTTTGAATGACCAGTTATTTCCATCCATCCATCCATCCATCCATTTTCTACCCTTTAATCCATTTCTGGGTCAGGGGGGTGGCAATCAGAGATGCCACCCAAGTCTCATAGCACCAGCCCCTCGCTGACCCTCTGCAGGTGGTGAGTCCACAGGAGGACGGCTGCTCTCTGAGTGTGAGCATAGCCTTGATCTTTCAGTGGAGGCTTTGGGCAAAGTGGGGTTAAGTGTCTTGCCCAAGGACACAAGGACAGCAGTCATCAGTGGGATTCGGTGGAGAAGGTGCAGAGGTGGGAATTGAACCCACGACCTTCTGGGCTTAAGGCCAATGCTCTACCAACTGAGCTACTGTCGCCCTGCTGTAAACGGCCCCACTTGAGAAACAACCCACAATAGAAAAGCATTAGCTTGATTGCTTTGTATACAGCAAAATCAGTCCACTGAATGCGTTCTTTTTGGTGAGAAACAAAGAGCCTGTTGGTCAACATTGTTTGAAAAAGTGGAAATGAAAACCTCAAAAAATCCAAAGTGTACTGACTTTTTGTGGGTCAAAAAATCAATCAATCAAACTTTATTTATAAAGCGCTTTTCATACAATAAAATGCAACACAAAGTGCTTTACAGCTTAGTCAAAATCAATACAACATGCCCAACATACCCCACAGCCCCACCCATAAACAAACACACACACACACAGTAAAAAGCCACATCAGATAGGTAAAATAGCTAAAGCTATGAAAAGATGTAGGGCTGGGTGCAGATGTATCCAGCTGAAGAAGCGCCATCCAAGGAGCCATCTGCACCAGGAGCAGAGAGCCGCTTGCAGCCACAGGGGACGAGACAGGACCCAGAGGAGAGAGGAGGCCCCAGACCCCCCACCAGGCCCAGGAGCCAGACCTCCAAAGGACCCGGAGAAGAGAGGAGGCCCCAGACCCCTACTAGATCCAAAAGCCAGACCCCCGCAGCCACAGCAGACCACCGCTCCCAGTGCGGAGGGCTCCTCCAGAGGAAACACTAGGGTCAGTTATTCTTTTCTTCGTTAGCCATTAGAATATGCTATTTAATCAATGACTCCAGGATTTTGCAATGTTGCGCACGATCAGTACTGTCAACAATCTGCCACTCTGCTCAAACACCACTACTTTCCTGCAACATTTGTGTCTGGGACGTGTTCATTATAAGAACCTGGAACAGAGTAACAAGCACATTTCTTCGTACATGTGGCAGTACAGATGCAGCAATGTTCTGCATGTGTTTATGATCTTAGATAAATAAGTTCAAAGTTAAACAGAAGCACATGGTGGATGTACGGTGGCTGGAGTGGAAGCTCTTTGTGCAGAGCCAAGCCTTTACCTTGTGTGGTCATTAGTTTGAAGTCTCCTGTTGTCCTAATCCCTGCTCCGCCAGTGCGTTTCACCCAAAAATATTTTGTTTTCTTAATTTTATCTTTGTTTGTGCTGCTATGCATAGAACTTTCTACAATTGTTTGAGCCCCAAGCAGTTCAGTATTATTCTGGATTTGTTTCATATTTGCTTAAAGAAAAATCTTCCTATAAAAACACCAAATATTGTAACTTACTAAAAAATTGCTTGTGAAATCTTAAGTGCCCACATTGGACTTTTATAATTGACAAAATGATGCATGCAATCTATTCATAACATAGAAAGCTTGCATATAACTCCAGCTTGCAAACAAAACCTTTCTAAATTAAGGGGCTTTCTGAAGGTTTTGAAAACCCACAAGCGGTATGGAAGAAACCCTAATCTTACAGTTGCATGTTGTATGGTCCGGTATAAGCAATATCTACAATTATATTAACTGACAATATGCAAAGTGACTGAAAATGAGAATATTGTATGCTATGTTTGTAAATCACTTGCAGATTCTTGCAAGGAAAGTCATTGTGGTCTTTCAAAAGTGTGACAATAAATGGAGTTTTGACAGCATTAAAAGTAAGATACCTTTACATAAATATCTTGCTTGACAGGCTGAGCTGGCTCTGAAATTTGACATTCTGCAACACTCTCATTTCTAATCCTCTGTTTACATTCACAACATGTTCAGAGGATGTGGGATGAGCCATCGCGATCACAGCAGGCACATGAAGGGGCGTCACAGATCTGCTCGGATTTGTCAAAACTCCGGAGGCTATCGTAAACATTCCCGCGGTGAGGGAGATGACATCACCTCTGCAGCTCTAAGGTCGAGAACGAGTTGGATTTTATGCAACAGATTATGTACTGAAGCTTGTGATACAAAAGACATCTGTCCTGGCAGATAAGCATTTTATTTAATTATAAAGTATAAGTATAAAGTTGTGCAAATACATATATTTCCATAATTCCTACTCCAAATAAAATCATCTTAATCATAATCTTTCATATATTTAAAATTAAACACCATGGGAATGTCTAGGAGAGAGAAGGGTGCATGTGTCCCAGAGATACTCATGACTGTTCATACGTCCTGACGTCCAGACTTCTCTCTCGCCACACACTTCCTCCAGCTGCTGTGACCTGTCCTGCTCCTCAATCATTTTGGTGGTAATTTTTATAATCAAAAAGCGGAACATGCCCAGCTCTACTGAAAGCGCCAAGTGTTCAAGTTGATACAAATGTAGCAAACTCCAAAATCCTTTTTTTCCTACTTTCTTGTGTCAGGAGCAACTGTGCAAAATTTTAGGTTAATATGACAATCTATGTGGTTTCAGCCCACTCATATTTACAATGACATCCAAAAAAAAGTAGGGGTTTTTTGCTCCTGAGACCAAACGGGGACGAGTTGGGAGTGGGCCCTATCATCTGGTCATGGCCCAAGGTATCAAAAAACATAATAGTGGAAAAAAGGTAGTAAAACATATTACAAGGAGGGGTCTGGCTCTATCCGGCTCTATCTCTGGGGAGTGTCGAGCCACTCTGGAGGGAAGTCTTTTTGATTTGCTTGTATTTCGCATGACCAAGAGACAAAGCCTGACAGCATGCATGTGTGGAGTGTGAATCAATACCACGACATAATCTACAAGAAAAAAACGAATTAAAAGAGAGATCATACAGTGGTACAGAATATCTGTTGAAAGTGAAATCCTCATGGTGCTGACATTTAGAATCCGGTGTTGTTGTTTTTTTGTTGGAGTGTGTACGAGTTTTAGCACTTACATTTACAGAACTGGTTAATCTTACAATCTTATTAATTTTATGGAAAGCAACAATAACTATTGCCTAGTTCATGAGAGGTCCTTTTTTTCAGAGGATTCGAATCACCAAGAAATTATCCTTTTAAGATGGCCTTTGCAAGGGCTAATATGAAACAGAAGTGTGTATCTTTATTTGGTTTTAGAGTATGGACTGCTCAGAGCAACTCATTGATCTGTTGTTCCAACAACTTCCATTTAAAAAATGTATAAAGGATAAAAATGGCTGAAAATGAAGAAAATAAAAATGCGTCTTCCTTCTGTTCTTGAGATCCTTTATTCGTCCCACATCGGGGAAATTTCAGTGTTGCATCACAAGTTACAAAACAGTAGGAATGAGGAGCACACGGCACAAGATAAGTGAACAATAACTATACTAATTAAAATAAACTCTCCAATTCTAGCATAAAAGGATATGAAAAAATATGAAACAAGTATAAACAAGTATATCTGTACATTAGCAGCAGTACAAGATGGCTGATGCCACCACAGAGTCATAGAAGGTCTTCAGGAGTGGCCCCCGCACTCCAAAAGACCTGAGCCTCCTCAGCAGGTAGAGGCGGCTCTGGCCCTTCGTGAAGAGGGCGTCTGTGTTATGAGTCCAGTCCAGTTTGTGGTTAAGATGAACACCCAGGTACTTGTAAGAGTCCACTCCCTCAATGTCCCTTCCCTGGATGTTCACTGGGGCTGGAGCGGCAGAGTGACGTCTGCGGTAATTTACCACCATCTCCTTGGTCTTCCCCGCGTTGATGAATTTTTTCATCTTAAAGTATACTTTTTGCATTGCATTATTCATTCATCCTACATGTCTGTGCTCACAATGCTGGAAGAAGCACAACAATAGTGCTATTAAATTATCTCATTTTAAAACCTATTCTTACATAATGGGATTTCACCTCAGAGTTGTCATTTTTTTGATATTTCAGTATGTGAGGTAGTATAGCATCGAGGGGCTCAAGTGGCAGAAGAAAGGGAATTAATTCAATCGTTTATTTACAGTTCTCCAAGAACATGTACGTGTTCTTTCTCCGAAGACAACATGGAGAGGGAATTCCCCAAACAGGCCGCACACCTGGCAAATACACCTGGCCTGAATAGATTGGCTCCGCCCACTCAGCTGGAGTAGACCTAAATTACAATAGGAATCAGTTAAACATAAACACACAGTAAAAGACACA
This sequence comes from Knipowitschia caucasica, assembly GCA_964034765.1. NCBI lineage: Eukaryota > Metazoa > Chordata > Actinopteri > Gobiiformes > Gobiidae > Knipowitschia > Knipowitschia caucasica. Next base: position 13,417,330 of record OZ035825.1, on the reverse strand, counting down.
GTAATATCATATATAATATACAGTGGTGTTGGGCGACAGTAGCTCAGTTGGTAGAGCATTGGCCTTCAGGCCTGAAGGTTGTGGGTTCAATTCCCACCTCTGCACCTTCTCCACCGACTCCCACTGATGACTGCTGTCGTTGTGTCCTTGGGCAAGACACTTAACCCCACTTTGCCCAAAGCCCCCACTGAAAGATCAAGGCTATATGCTCACACTCAGAGAGCAGCTGTCCTCCTGTGGACTCACCACCTGCAGAGGGTCAGTGAGGGGCTAGTGCTATGAGACTTGGGTGGCATCTCTGATTGCCACCCCCCTGACCCAGAAATGGATTAAAGGGTAGAAAATGGATGGATGGATGGATATACAGTGGTACAAGTATTTGGTCAGCCACCAATTGTGCAAGTTCTCCCACTTAAAATAATGACAGAGGTCTGTAATTTTCATTATAGGTACACTTCAACTGTGAGAGACAGAATGTGAAAAAAAAATCCAGGAATTTACATTGTAGGATTTTTAAAGAAAGTATTTGTAAATTATGATGGAAAATACGTATTTGGTCAATAATAGAAATTTAACTCAATGGAAGGAAGTTTTGGCTCAAAATCTCACGATACATGGCCCCATTCATTCTTTCCTTAACACGGATCAGTCATCCTGTCTCCTTAGCAGAAAAACAGCCCCAAAGCATGACGTTTCCACCCCCATGCTTCACAGTAGGTATGGTGTTCTTGGAATGCAACTCAGTATTCTTCTTCCTCCAAACACGACGAGTTGAGTTTATACCAAAAAGTTCTACTTTGGTTTCATCTAACCACATGACATTCTCCCAATCCTCTGCTGTATCATCCATGTGCTCTCTGGCAAACTTCAGACGGACCTGGACATGCACTGGCTTCAGCAGGGGGACACGTCTGGCACTGCAAGATTTGATTCCCTGTCGTCGTAGTGTGTTACTGATGGTAACCTTTGTTACTTTGGTCCCAGCTCTCTGCAGGTCATTCACCAGGTCCCCCCGTGTGGTTCTGGGATTTTTGATCACCGTTCTCATGATCATTTTCGACCCCACGGGATGAGATCTTGCGTGGAGCCCCAGATCAAGGGAGATTATCAGTGGTTGAAATATCGTTTTGGGCTACATTTGGACCATCTTTTATACAGATAACAAGTTCAAACAGGTGCCATTAATACAGGTAATGAGTGGAGGACAGAAGAGCTTCTTAAAGAAGAAGTTACAGGTCTGTGAGAGCCAGAGATCTTCCTTGTTTGAAGTGACCAAATTCTTATTTTCCACCATAATTTACAAATAAATTCTTAAAAAATCCTACAATGTGAATTCCTGGAATTTTTTTGCCCCAGTGTATAATTAATACAGTTATTCAAGACAATACAAATGCATGTTATTTGCATAAAACAAATAGACCTCTCTTTTAAATGGGCGAAGAGAGATCTCACTTCTCTGGGACTTAAAGAACAACTACTCAAAGCACAAAAGTGCGGTCACACTGCAAGGAAATGGAGAGGCTAGGCATCAAATTCAAATGCCACCGAAAATGTAGAAGGGCGCCACACAGACCGTTTATTGGCTCAAAAGTTAGATTTGATCTACTTTGGCCTAAAATGTTAAAACATTGACCAGGACATGGAAAGATAAGAAACATATTTATACAGTTTATAAGTTACAAAAAGTTATTTTGGTGTTTTGTTGTCCTTTAAAACAAGCAAATGCTCTGGACCGTCCCCTTTAATCTAGTGCTACATGGAGCAGGTATGCAATAGTTCTGACTCCACCCTTTGAAGCAAATCAATAAACACGTTTCACTCTTACAACAGTGTTTGGTGTTTTTACTCAGGTTAATACTATCAATGAAAAGTACAGTATGTATGAAAGTGAGTGAACTGACAAACTTACACAAGCAAGGCCCAATATATAGATAGATAGATAGATATATTAATATCCGAAACTTGTTATACATCTAAACTGAAACTTATCACAAAAAAATAATAATAATTGATCTGTTGTGGGTTTTCTGTATGGCGCAGAATTTTGTTGATTTTGTATGGGTCAAAATATAGCATTCCCATCAAATCAACTGTTATCTTTTTGGAACAAACTACCAAAATATGTTTCGTTAAAGCACTACTAATATGTTTGTTTTTTTCATAAAACACACTCAAAGCATAGACCTTCTAATGTCTAACCAAACAAAGGAGCCATACCATCCAGTATTGTCTGTGATGTGGAATAGAGAGCAGTCCATATCTGTGTGTAGCAGTGACTGGAGGGTGCTCAGCAGCTCCGACACATGTTACACCTCCACACTCCGATGCCATGTGGATATGCCACCAGTGGGGCTGTGTTTCTGCATGGCTGCTGTCTCCATCACTGAACACAGGAGCAATCTCAAACTTTCCTTCATGCACCAATGACAAACTCAACAGAATTGCTCATGCCTGGCTGTGTGATAGCTCTGACCCACAGACCCCTGGTATTTTCCAATGCACATTTGAAATAACCAATCTATTTTGGGAGGTCTTTCCTTTTGAAAATGGATTTACCACAATAAAATCCTTAATATTCCTGCAGGTTTACAACTTTTTCATGCAGCTAATTTTGGTAAATACATTGATTGATGAATCTGAGTTCCAGTCAACATAGAACATCTTCATAATCTAGTAGAGTCAATGTCAAAAAATCTTGTGTCGCAGGTTTTTACGCATTTTCAAGGTTAAGTAACTTAAAATTATGGAACATAGTTCCTGCCTTCCTATTAAAGTGGACATATCGTGTTTTCAAATAATTGATAAATCTAAATCATTAATTTGTGGCCTATATAAAGCGTAACTGCAATGCCTGGGTCTGAGTCTCATTATTTGTAGCTCCACGGGCCTTTCTTCTACACCTGTTCTGAGGTGCGTCTGAGAGCAACCTGTTTTGGTGCTGTCTCTTTAAATGCAAATGAGACGCTTTTGACCACGCCCCCATCCAGGTGACACAGGTTCAACTCCACCCCGAGCGGCCATTTTTGTAGTTTCTAAGCACAGATACAATTATCTCATAGAAACTTCTCATTACATCGCAAACATGAAGCAGTCCTTCCTCATTGACTGAAAGCAAATGTAAATTTTCATTCTTAGTCCAGTCTTATTATGGACTCTTCTCTTTTTAGCTTTGGGATCCATGCGCACAGTCTATGATGCTCACACGCCGGTTTGACTGACACGTTGACAGAAAATTTTTAATTGAATATTACTTATGCACAATTTTACAGCATTTAAAAACGTTAAGAACGTTTTTCCTTCTACAGAAGGAAAGAGACGCATGCGCCTCCGGAGCCGCAGGTTGCCGACTCCTAGTTTATACAGTATGTGGAAGCAAATACTGTAGAGGATCAGGATATGTGCAGTTTCAACAATAAAATAAAATGCAATAGTCTACATTACAAGAGGGTAATAAACATGTCTCAGAGTGAGGGAGGTGGACACAAGAGAAAGAAGGAAGCGCTTTCTGTCACAGGATGATTGATGACTCTATTGTCTAAAATGACAGCTTCTATTGTCTAAAATGGCACCCCCTCTATTGTCTAAAAAGCGTGGGAACCAAGGGGTGGGGCGAAATGTGAGCGGTCAAAAAAAGGGGTGGGAAAATGGGAGGAACTGGGCGGAGTTATGAGATATAAGGATGTCGCGCGTTAGGGAATTCAGTCTTAAGTCAAAATGGAGTCCATGCTGCTGAAGAAGAAGATTTTCCATCTCCAGGGAGGCCGTACTTTGGTCGCTGAATTTAAACGAGCTGGAGGAGTTTTCTACGTCGATCTATACAGCCATGAGCATATACAGCTGCATGCTATGCGACTGCGAATCTATTCAACTGAATTTGAAAAACTGAAGACGGCGCTAAAGCAATGCATGCAGCATATGGATCGTGTCAACGAGGATGGAATCGTACGCCTTAGTAAATGGATGTCGAGCATACCGGTGTGTGCTGATTCACTATTACGTGGAACGGATGGAACATTTCTCGTCGATTGCTCAAGGTCCTACAAGTGGCTGTTGGTGAGATATCGTCATCATGTTCTCAAAGTAGAACAACCGGATACGATCGTGGCGAAAGAGCGATATTTCCCGATCCATGTGGCATTCAAGCTGACGGACTTCCCTAACGTGGAGAATCTCCTGTGCCAAATCGAGCTGTTTTTTAATGAAGAAAAGCGGAAACAGATTCTGATGGAAAAGAGGTTAACAACATACGACAAACCTCAGCTGGTGAAAGGATGCAGACGTCGTCTAAATCTGATGCGGGTTGAAGCACATGTTGATGGAGAGAACGGGAACGACAAAGTGAGAGATTTTTCATGTTGCTAAACTTCATGTCCGTCTTTACGGACATGTCTGGACTTGCCTTCTAGATCCCGCCTTCTCTCCTAGACCCCTCCTTCCTAGATCCCGCCTTCTAGACACGCCTACTACTCGCAGGGTATATAGTTACGACGGTAGAGAGACTATTTTAGACATGGACTTTTCAACAGACAACGCAGTAGACGGTTTGGAGCGTCTCCATCAGGTCTCCGGTTCTGGCGGAGGGGCTGAAGATTCCCCCAAGAGATACACCCCGCTCGCCTCTGATCAGGGTGGTGCTGAACTCAATGCCGGCTCTCCGGGGATCGTGTCTGACATTTCTGAATCAACTTTTAGCGATGACTCTGCTCTTTCTCCGCAAAAAAGTCAAGGATATGAGGCAGACCATGCTCCGGCGTACTATTCCTACTGGACTCCCCCGGTCTACAACCCGACAGTCATCGACAGTTTCTTAACACCGTCCAGCTCACCGCAACCACGCCTGACCGGTACAGTTGATTTTCTAGAGATTGTAAAGGCCTGCGTTGCCTCTGCCGTAAGAGTGGTGGTGTTACAGCAAATAAAAGAAGACTGTTTCGGATGTCAAATCTCCCATCCGAGTCAGCGACAGCATGCGTGCCTCTACCCTCCAGTCCCGTGGTTTTTTTCAGCTAACTTTGAACGATTAATGGGCAAGGTTTTGACGTGGGAGTTTGTCCCGGCTCTCAAAAATACCTTGACGAAAACGGGTCTGGACATATTGGAGGCAAGAGTGGAAGGAGCGGCCGATGCTTTTCTTTACGATCTGAAGAATGAAGAAAACATTTTGGAGAAAGTAAATGAGATCACATGTACCTACACCACAGAGAAGTCCGAGGATCTACTGGACCACTTCCTAAGTTTCTGGAATCCTTGAAAAAATGGGGAACTTTTTCACACCCTCTCCTCCAGCAGTTGACACACTTTTAAAACACAGCATCGCCAACCGTCTTAATGATGCTTCACTTTTCCGGACAGATACCATTGTGAGACCCGTGGAATTGTTACGTTTTGAGAGTGTGATGGACATTGTGAGAAACAAGAACTCGTCCTGGAAAACGCTAGTGACTAAGGCTGCAAGCTCAAATGATTTTGAAGAAACATTACGTTGTATTTTTAATCTTATAACTATTGATAGTCATACTATAGCACATGTCATGTATACCTTTATAGTGGATGTAGTAACTTTTAAATTGAAGCACGGTCATACAATTGATGTTGATTCTGTACTAAATGTGATGAATGACTCAATTAAATGTTTTTAATAAAAAATTGAACACTAAAACATATGACTCATGTCTTATCTACACACTCGACATCATGGCATTGAGAAAGACAGATAGGGTGCTGAAAAGCATATATTATAATCCAGCAAAAGCAGGGTCATATGGAGGTGTAGAACGACTTCAAAAAGCTGCAGAAGAACAAGCGGGTCTGAAAGTTACAGGGGCCAAAGTCCGAGAATGGCTGTCGGGCCAAGACGCCTATACTCTGCACAAAAGCGCTAGGAAAACCTATGCTAGAAATCGTGTATTTGTACCCCGATCACTATATCAATTCCAGGCTGATCTCTGCGATATGAGCGCTTTAGCTAAAGACAATGATCAGTTCAAGTTTATGCTTACAGTAATTGATGTATTTTCAAAGAAAGCATATGCCAAGGCTCTCAAAAACAAGTCAGCGGGGGAAGTTGCGATGGCTTTTGCTTCCATTTTAGAAGAGAGCGGAATTCCTTTAAAAGTCCAAACTGATGCAGGAAAAGAATTCTTTAACAGGGTTTTTGAAAAACTGATGAAGAAACACAACATACGTCACTTTGCAACAGGAAGTGATTTGAAGGCCTCAGTGGTGGAACGGTTTAATCGCACCTTGAAGACAAAAATGTGGAGATTTTTCACAGCAAAAAACACTCGCAGATACGTCGATGTTCTTCAAGATCTACTGACTAGCTATAACAATATTTATCACAGCAGTATAAAAATGAAACCTGTGGAGGTAACAGACAGCAGGACATCAATTGTGTTTGAAAACTTATACTCGTCAATGCCTCTAGCCCCTAGAGTCAACTTATTTAAATTCAAAGAGGGTGATGTGGTTCGGATTTCAAAATACCGTGGTGTATTTGACAAAATGTATGAACAATCATTCACGGATGAATATTTTATAGTTAATGAAAAGATCACTCGAGTTCCCCCCGTTTATAAATTACGAGATGTAAGAGGCGAAATTCTGAACGGGACATTCTATGAAGCTGAACTCCAGAAAGTGAAAATCATGCCCGATAGTGTTTTCCGTATAGAAGAAATACTAGACAAGAAAACAAAAAAGGGTCAGAAGATGGTTTTAGTACACTGGCGAGGATGGCCAAGTCAGTTTGACTCCTGGATACCTGCTAAAGCGGTCATAGACCTGGAGAAAAAACAGAAAGCAAAATGACCAATCAAGACTCCTTCTATGTGACGCTACCATCAAACGCCTGTCACAACATATTCCCCGACAATGACAGTTCAAATTATACAATCACACTGTCTAAGCCGATAGAACTACAAGGAGCTTATGAAGTAGCCCTGGCTGAGATCATGTACTGTCACACATGGAATAATATCGCCGGGGCCGAAGATGGATTTGAACTAATGGATCACTCATCCACAACCGACCCACCCAACTATGTAAAAATTCCTAATGGGCACTATGAGAAAGTTGAATTGATAGTGAAGGAAATCAACGCCATATTAAAATCTGTAAACGTTGATCTCATCTTCTTTTACAGCTCTATCAACAAAAGAGCTTCAATATTTGGGACAGGCCGATTCTCTATCAAGTTTACTCCGCCCTTAGCCTACATACTGGGTTTTGAGCCTGATGAATGGGTCAAAACCGATGGAAAAACTCTGAGTAAATATCCGTGCGATATCAATAGTGGGCATTATAATTTTTATGTCTATACCAACATTGTGGAAGCCCAACATGTTGGTGATTATGTTGTTCCACTTCTGAGAATCATTAAAAAAGAGGGATCATACGGAGATCTCGTCACTCTGTCCTACAACCGCTTGCATTACGTCCCTGTGAATAAACAGCGCATACAAGATATACAAATAGAATTAAAAACGGATTTAAACACGCCCATTCGCTTCACCTACGGGAAGACTATTTGTAAACTGCATTTTAGACCAACTTCAAAAACTTTTGTCTGAAACAACTAACGCTGAAAAAATGAACTCTCAAAGATTTGTGAATTATTATGTGAATCAAGCAGGAGGCGGGTCAATAAATGGATTTGCGGGGGCACCCGTAATGTATGGGCGAGGGTTGGGGTCCATGCTGAGTAGAGCGTTCCGTTTCGTTTTACCCTTTCTTAAACAAGGTGCAATTACCTCAATTCAGTCATTTTAGGCCAACATTTGGATCATTCAAAGATCTCACTGAACTTCTTTTACTGTCGTTCCACTTCACGATTGTGTCCCAATTCATGACAAAACCTCATTTGTATATGTTTATGTTTGAAGCCTGAAATGTGGCGAAATGTTGAAAGGTTCAAGGGGGCCGTAATATCTTGTGTATAAACAAAATTGTCACTCACCTTTGCAAAACCTCATCCTGGGAGCTGAGGGTTCTGTGCAGGATCTTTGCTGTTCCTGGAACTTCACATTTCTGGGACCGAGATGTCCGAGGTTGTTCCAGGGATCCACTGTAACACTCTTCCTAGCTTCAGGGTCACTGCCCCCGAGTGCCCGATCACCACGGGCACTATGTGACCTTACCCTCCAGGCCCTCTCACTAACTGTGACCTTTACCCTCCAGGCCCTTCATACTGTCACCTTTACCTCCAGGCCCTCTCTACTGTGACCTTTACCTCCAGGCCTCTCACTACTGTGACCTTTACCTCCAGGCCCTCTCCAGCTCTTCTCTGAGACCTTGGTCTTTTCTCAGCTTCGTCATGTTCTTTTTTCGGCTGTTACATCGCTTGAATTGCCACGGTCCACCACACGGCGCTGTCTCTGTCGTTTTGTCCACCACCACGGCTGTCCTCTGTCGTTTGTCCCCCACTCGGCTTGTCTCTCTGCCCTTTGTCCCCCCCCGGCTGTCCTCTGCCCTTTGTCCACCACCACGGCTGTCCTCTGTCGTTTGTCCACCACACGTGTCCTCTGCCCTTTGTCCACCCCCACGGCTGTCCTCAGCTTTGTCCACCAACACGGCTTCCTCTGCCTTTGTCACCCACCACGGTGTCCTCTGCCTTTGTTACACCCGATATTCAGGTTGGTTCATTACCATTCGGTCGGTCTGAATCTGAGTCCCACAGGATCTTCGTTCCATTCTCCACTCTTAGGAGGAGTTTCTTAGAACTTGGGGTTCAAGCCCTACTTGCACAGATGTTTCTGTACACTATGCGCACTTGGTTATGGCGTTCCATGTTAGGAGCTTCCCTGCCCACGCATCCTTGCACTCTGCAAGTTATGTGTTGATCGCTCAGGTGCATCTTTGCACAACCGACACCCTTGGGTCTGTCTGGTGTGGTATTGACCCTTGCATGTGACGGTCACGGGGCCAACGCCCACTCTCCATGACAGACGGCAGAAGTCTAAACTGCGAGCTACGGACACCTAACCAACAACAACTGTTTCAGCGCATTACAGCCAAAACTGTGACATTTTGCGCCAGCAGCCGCGGGTCGGATTATACTTAAACAGACAAGGACATAAGCTTTTTTATCTGGATCCTGCTCGTCATGAAGACAGAAGACGTCGATGGCGGGCAATCACCAAAAGGACATGGGGACCCATCCAAGTATCCCTAATATGCAGTTAACCACTTTTACAAGATAAAGCACAAGTTTGTATTTATTTTATTTCCATTAATTGGAGCACAATGACACTGTTCAAACGTGTCTTTACTACTGTCCGTGTACATGTATGTGCGCTTTTGCAACATTGACATTTTTATATTTTTCCTCTCCGTCAGTACCTATCATGTTTGGCCGTAGACAGAAAAGCCACAGAGAAGTGACTATTGCTAATGCTACCAGCAAAATGTACAATCTAATTCTGCTCCAGTGTGAGGGGATGCATTGTTAACGATAATGATAAAGATCAAGTAGGGTATGCATTAGGGCAAAAAAATAGACAATTTATTTAATTCGATCAAAATTGACTGGGTAGAGATGGTACGATAGATAAGATAAGAATGTGCTTTATATATTTTCACAGAGGAGAAAGTTACATGTCACATTTGGCTTGGCTAGACACACTCTAGATTGTGCAAAAGGAGGAAATGTGCTACACATGTACATGCAGGATTATATGTACAATAAAAGTGACACTATTATGTACAACAAAAGTGACAAGTGTCAATTGGAAACCGTGTTGTCAATAGTAGTGCAGGTTTTCACACAGTGATCATTTAAGGTGACTTAATATACAGTTGACAGCGGTGGGGATAAAGGCCCTGTCCTTCTTCACTGAGGGTGCCTCATTCTTCACTGAAGGAGCTCCTCAGTCCTCTAAAGTCCTGTTTCAGTGGGAGGTGTTTTGTTTCTGATGGAGGTGGCATTGGCTAGCACCCCTCTGTCTCACCTCCTCCACGGAGTCCAGGGAGCAGCCAGAGTGGAGCTGGCCTATGACAGCTTGTTCAGTCTGTTTCTGTCCCGCTCTGTGTTGCCCGGGGCCAGCACATGCAGTGTAGTAAATGGCAGAAGTACCACAGAGTCATAAAAAGTCCTGTGCTGAAGGCCCTGCTCACTCCGAAGGACCTCAGCACTCCTCAGAAGGAGAAGAGGGACTTTGGCCCTTCTTGTGAGGGCGTTTGTATTATGGGACCAGTCCAGTGTTATTGTTTAATGTGAACACCCAGGTACTGAAGCTGTCCAGCTGCTCAATGTCCTCCCTGGATGTTCAGCAGCGTTGTGGGGGAAAGTGGTTTTCTCCTGGAACGTCGTAGGATCATCTCTTGGTCTTACTGTGACAAGCACTAAGTGGTTTTGCGCTCACACCAGTCGACAAATCAAAGTCCTGATAACCGACCCGAGTATACCGTTCGTTCCCCTCACAACACACGCCCACGATGGCGGATGTCGTCGGAGAACTTCTGCAGGTGACAGCTGTGTGTGTCGTGTGTGAAGTCAGCTGAGGTGTAGATGGTGAAGAGAAAGAGAAAAACGGTGAGTGAGGAGGGACAGTGTGCCCTGCAGGGCCCCAGTGCTGCAGACGACCACCTCACGACTCACAGCTGCGCAGCACGCACGTACTGTGGTCGCTCTGAGAGGTAGTTGATGGTCCCATTGCAGTGAGGTAGTTGATTGGTCCATGCAGTGAGTAGTTGAGTGTATGCAGGCAGTGAGGTAGTTTATTGGTCCAAGCTAGTGAGGTTTAGTTATGGTCCATGCAGTGTGAGGTAGTGATGTGGTCCATGCAGTGAGGCTCCTGTCACTCGCGCGTCCTCATCTCCCCGCAGACAGTGCGGCCTGATGGTATTGAACGCGCTGGAGAAGTCGAAAAAAAAATGGACCTCACAGCGCTCCCGTGACTGAGGAAATAAAAATGTCCTCGAGTCTGAAAAAGCAGAAGATGAAAACCCACCAAGATTTACCATGGTTAACAAATCAGAAGGAATCACTTGATCCTTAAAAAGGAATCGTTAAAAATATAAAAAATTAATTTAATTAATTAAATGAAATACTGAAAAATGTATAACGGACTTGATGAGGACGGTCCTTTTTCTCTAAAAATAAAACTTGAGGAAAAAAAAAAATCTGGTTTGTTGGTCACATTTTTAAATTGCTTGACGATATGAAAAGGTAATCACTTTTGCATCTACTTTGTGTAAAAAAAATAGAATCTCTGATCAAATGTGGACATCTGAAAAAATCACCTATCAAACTTCACAAAGTCATTCCGTCAAATCATCACGTCCGTTACATAAAATACACAGGGCCGATATAGGAAACTGTCTAATGTATAAACAGGTGATGTTCTGCAATTCTAACTGGACAGAGGAGTGTTTGCATACACCTGCAAACATAAAATATCTTCTGATTTTAATATCTAATTTTTGGCCTTGTCCACTTTTTGTTGCCCATTAGTGTGAAACAAGCCCATATATATATATACCCACGAGACTGGAAACAGTCTGGAAGAAACATATGGGGAGAAGGATGCAGCACATAAAGAAGTGGCACAATGGCTGGTGTCTTAGAGAGGCGCACAGCACTCCCAGAACAGAAACTCAGTTACATCACATGAGGCAGACATTCCGAGAAGGAGACAAGAGTCTCAGGATATTGAAAAACTGGGAACAGCACCTGGCCCTGATTATGGTCCAGGCCTACTGGCTACGGACACTCACATCACTCCAGAGCGGCCTAGCAGCACAATGAACCAGCTGCTGTCGTATTTGTCATTGTAGCGATTGGGTTATAAAAGGCATCGTGCTAGAAATGAAAGCAGAGGTACTATCTGTTCTCTTGTCAAGCCGTCGGAAGAGATGCACAAACAAATAAATTGGATTCTTGGCACAATACGCATTTCCATTTATGCACAAATGCTAATGGAAGAATAATATTATGTCTGAGGGACACGCAGAGAAGAGTGGATTGTTGTGTAGATGTTGGAACGCATGAGATGAGAGAATTATGAGGCACATCATGTCACTGTTCCTTTCTGCAATTGTAAAACACTTTTGTAACTTTTGTGCAGTAAATACAAGCTTTTACCTTTTAGAAAAGTATCACTATCAACACTGTTAGTCCATTTTGAATCATTTATAGCAGTGGAAACTCACTTTCCACAGTCAGAACAGATACACATAGTGGTTTGTCTACTACAGATTCAAAATTAATGGTTGAAAGAAGAAGGTATGGTTTAAAATATACAGTTGTTTTTCAAGTTTCAATTTTAATTTTATTTGTTTTTGTGTTTAATTAATGCAGTGGTTTTCAAACTTTTTACACCAAGTGCCCTCTCAGAAAGTACTTGCCTCTCCAAGTACCACCACAAATGACCAACACTACACAGTAGCGTAATAAGCCTAAGTATTCATCACAAACAAGGCAGAGGTTTCATTCCTAAAGAAGCTTTTGTATTTGCTGCTCCTTCTACATGGTACGTGTTGCAAAAAGACTGGAAATTATTTGAACTTATTTCATTGAATGCTTTCAGATCCAGAGTGAGAGACTGAGACATCTTCAGTGAAATGTAACTGTTTTTATAATCTGTATCTCCATGAAATTGTATGTAACTATTTTATAATCTGTATGTAACTATTTTATAATCTGTAATTGTATGTAAATACTGTACAGGACTCCCTTGAAAAAGAGGTTCTCATTGACTGCCAGCCATTTTTGATGACTTCACTGATTTTCAAGACTCACAGAATATTATGTGCTATGAAAAATATGAAACCAGAGTCCGAAAGACAGGACTGTCTACTTTCAAAAGCTTTTTTTTAGCTTGTTTCGTTCTCCTGTGATCTCCAGTCGAAAAGAGGGGAGTGTGACAAAAAGCACCAGTCTTAGACAAAAAGCTGAGAAAATAAGGGGAAAACAGACGAACCTGCAGAAAAGGAACTGTAACACTATTTAGTTTAACTTTAGCATCTCCTCAAACATGTCCAGGATCTTACATGTTAGAAAGTTGCTCGATTATTTCAAAATGTACAAATTGAAAAAAGAGCCCATGACAAACTATTCCAGAAAGAATGGCCAGTATTCATCCATTAGGTGGTGCTATATTGATGTCAATAAGAGTAAATCAGAGATTTTAAAAAATTACAATGATAAGCACTATAAATGACAATAAATCAAAGTGAACAGAAAATAAACTTATACTATAAGTGCAATAGAATACTGTTGTGTGTCTTTGTGTGTTTGGGCGCATATGTATGTGCGTTCCACATGGTCTGTGTCAGCTCTGGAGACACATTTACTGCTCAAACTGCCTCCAAATGTAGCCTGACCCTGACTATATTACTCCATGCCTGCTTCACCTCTGTCTCTCCTGCTCAGAGCGCTCAGGCAGTGAACTTTGACCAAGACACCCACAGAGCTCTGCTACCACCTGCTGGCTTAATAAAATACTGTCTACAGCCAAACCCCAGACATATATGATACAGGAGACACAGACGGACAGGAAAAGATTGAAAAACAATGTTGAAGTCAATTTATGTCAATGACGTCAATGAGTTAATCTCAATGGTACTTTCCTGGTTAAATTCTTTGGCGTACCCCTAGAGGGAGGTACCCCACTTTGAGAACCACTGTATCAATGTATTACTTATTGCATTCAATTAATGTTTTGTGTGTGTCTTTCCTTAAAAATGTGTCCTCGATTTTGCCAGAAGTCCCACCTCTGCTTTTCCACAGGACCACTCTTTTTTTTTTTTTTCAATCCTCTCCTCTGTTACGTCCGGCTCAGCTAGGGAGTAATTAACGCAACAAAAATCAGATGGAAATGGTATGAGTCCATAATAAGTAATTTTGATAATGATAGTAAATAAAATGAATTGTGGAACGAAACAGGAATACAGAAATAACAAGGAAATAATGTCACTATACAACAAAAGTAGAGCTCAAAATAATGAAGTGACAACATATCACAACACAACAAACCAGGAGGAACGGTGAAGGCAGACTGGCACGGAACAGGTCCAGCTGCCCCGAGCTGGCGGAGAATGGGAGGTTATATGGGGGACGCCCTCATTGAAGGATTCGCAGGGTTGGAGGACGTCCTCGCACTTCTCCCACTGCAGCCACTCAGGTGACAGACCGGCCACGCCCACTCCCGAAGCTCCTCCTATAGATCACCTGTACAGAGCGAGGCGGCGCACACAAACACAAAGGGGAACGGGAGCGCCATCTAGTGCACAACTGGCACAATAAGTTGTTGCCCGTAACATCCTGTCTTTCACCTTGTGTTATGCTGGTTTTCTACCGTCTTACCAATGGTGTTTTTTTTTTTTTCACTTTTGCAGATCTTTTATACTCACCTTAATCACAAAGAATTAGTGATTTAGGTGGCATTGGTTGCAAACTGGCTGTATACACATTTTTAATTGGTACAAAAATCTTCCTAAATACTATAATATTTCGACTGTGGGCCTCATGATTGACAAATGTGGGTCAGATACTTATGAAAGCCTGAAATCCCCCTTAACATCAGAGTTTGGCACACCACGATCCGTCTCTGTCTGCTTAAATCCTAACAATCCTATTGTTGTTATTTTTGTTCTTCTAACTTTACATGACTGAACAATTTGAATCTGCACAACTCCTCTCATATTTCCGAGCATTGCTGGAGTGTGCCATCTTCTAATCTTTTATTTTCTTTATCTTTGCTTGTGAACCTACTGTGCTAAATTCAAGCAATTTTCTTTGGACAAACAACCCGAGACAGATGGAGTGCTTTCATCCAGTCAGCAAATCACATTGTTTGAGATTGATGTTGCAGAGTTACCATTCTCCACTGGTGCAGGCTGCTCCTCAGATCGTTGTGTGGTGGTGGTTGGCCCCGGGCATAAATTGGAAATCCTTTGAGAGAACCAGCCCTCCAATAACATTGTTCTAATCATCAAGTTGAAGAATACTGATGAGCTGAAATGTGATGTACAAGAGTGGTGCTGTGGACAAGTCTGGAAATACTACTGACTGTTTTCCATGAAGTCGTCATTGGGTCAAAGTGTTCTGGCTGGAAAATTGGTTTGATCAAACTAGTACAGACTGAAGCCAACAATTTTGCGCTCTGCATCTACAGTGTAGCCAGCCTTGTGTTGTAGACGCTAGAGGACACCGCCTGTTCGTACAGCAGCGCTCCTTGTTCTGTTAGTTTAAGAGAGCAGCGTCACGCTAAGTTTCTTCTCAGCACTTTTATACGGCCTGAATTCATTCACAAGCTGAATAAATGAGCTTTCAATTAAATTACGGATTATAATACATCTTTTTTGCGTTTTTTTCTTTCTTTGGCTTGTCAAGGCTCTTTTGCATCTTGTGTCAACATTTCAGACTTGTAAATGCTTTGGAGTGTTTTTATTGTATACAAGTTGAATATTTGATGTGTATTGTGTGTACACGTTTAATTTGTTTAAAAATAATTATACATTGAAAATACAATGTATAAAAAACACTTCTGCTTGAAAATGTGTTTCACAAAAAGGCTGTTTTCTCCATATCTTGGTCAGGAAACAGCATTTTGTGTGAAAGTTACCCATATGTTTCTCTCAATTGCTAAAAAAGTAAAAGGGGTAGAAACTTTCATTTGGTATGTTTCATACTTGTGTCAACCAAGGGCTTGGAAAAATACAAAAAATATCCAAAATCTTTGGCAGTATGAGAGATGCTGCTTTATGTCTGGCAATGAATGAGTTAACGAAAAAAATCTGGTATAGCTTCTTTAAGAAATTCCAGGTTACTTTTCTATCTTTCTATTTCTATCTCCTTGGAAAGACACTTAACCTCTGGGAACACCAGCCACAGTGGGGCGGCTGCGGCTGTAAAGTGCCAAACTTTCGTTGTGTCCTTAGGCATGACACTTCACCCCCATTGCCTAGAATGAGTCTGGTGTGTCTGGTGTGTGGTGAATCAGGGGGGCTGATGGCACGTATTTTGAGTGTCCAAAAAAGCGCTGTATAAAACCGAAACCCATGTGAGGACGAGTCATCTTCAGTTTACTGTTTAAAAACAAAACAGAATTGTGTGGCTGGATGAATACTTCTCATCTCAGTGTTGGGCATATTTGTTGTTGTAGTCCTGTGGTTTAACTAGAACTTTTGCCATCCAATGCTACAGATGACTCTGGGCTCTGGTCCTGTCTCTGCAGCATCCCCATTCCGTTTCCTGACGAGCTCACATCCAACGCCAAACCAATCTTTCCCTGGCTGTTTGCAGTCGCTCCCTGTCTGTGATACGAGGAGAAGTCACATCATAGAGATACATGTACATCCACATCCAGCTCACTCAGTTTCTCCTCAAAGTATCTTGTTTCTGGCATGACAAAGGTGTATCTGCTATTGTGTTGGATCAACAGTGCCCCCCAATAGCCAGCTTTTGTACTACATCACTGTTATGTATCCTCAAAGAATAGACTGCACATGACGGACAGACACCTCCATGGAGTATGATTGCCCTTATGAAAGAGCTTAATCCTAAAAATGAGAGATCATAAGGTTGAGGGAACACAGGGCAGTGAAAACAGAGATATTGTTGTAGTATAAAGGATGCTAGGAGTTTCTGTGCCTGTCCTGAAGTGTCACCACGGAGCTCACCTGGTAAGAATATCCTTTGTAACAATCTGTAGCACACTTCTTAAGAATTTATCTGACATGATGGCTTTTTGACCATAACCATGTGTGCTCTGAACTGGGACTTTTTTTATTTTTATTAGTATAGCTTTTGTTCACTTATCTTGCGCTCTGTGCTTCTCATTCCCACTGTTCTGTTCCGTCAGACGCTTGGTGGTCCCTAAGGTTTCAAAAAGCACTGTCGGCAGAGCATTTAGCTACCAATCTCCTTTACTGTGGAATCAGCTCCCCACGCACGTTAAGGAAGCAGACACTGTCTCTACATTTAAGGCCAGGCTTAAAACACTCTTTTTCAACTTAGCATTTGGTTAGGTTGTTTTGTCCGGTCAGGTTTCCTCCGGTCTTGGAGTCTGCAAATGTTGGACCCGGTCCGCTGCATCGTCAACTCTATGTTCTAGGCTAGGCTAAAACAGTCCTCTTTAGTTAGCATATGGTTAGGAAGGTAAGACTCAGGGTAGGCTAAACTCCTCAGACTGTCAGTCAAGCTGCATAGGGAGTCAGTTTGCTGGAGAAGTATGGTAACTTGAGCCCTATCCTCTCCTCCTTCCTACTTTATCTGTTTAGCATTATTAGGATTTTGACTGTAGTTTGTTCATTGCTATTCACCCGTTGTCCCATTGTCTCTTTCATGGTTCGATGATGGGACCTCTGGACCTGGCCTCCTCCATCTACACCTGCGAACTGCCCTGCCCGACCCTCTTGTTGGGCCAGCCGTCCCGCATTGGAGTTCTTCAGTCCTGTACAGGACCTGTCCACATTCAACGGCTACTGGTCCACGTTCTGTAACTTAGCCCATCCGTCCGTGGGAGCGGATCCCTTTCTCAAACTATGGGTCTCCCCGAGGTTTCTCATCGGCAAGGTTTTTCCTTGGGCAGTTAGTGTCCAACTAGAAGGACTGTGGTGATGATCCAGGACACTTTAACATTCTACAACATGTATGACATTTTTCAACATGTGTTCTATATTCTTTTTGTGTTTTAACTGTTATTTTCTGATCTGTGTTGGTGATTTCAATGGTTTTGTTAAGTCCTCTGAGATGACTTTTGTTGTTATTTAGGGCTATACAAGAATACATCATATTGTATTGTATTGTATTGTTGTTGTAATACTCTTCACAATATTTCCCCTTTCTCAAGCATACATAGTAATGTCCTTAAGCTATTCCCTAGTGTGAGACCTTTTGTACTTAAGACAACCTTTACAAACCAAATCAGAGTATGTGAGGGTAAAATAATGTAACACAAACACCAGATGTATTTGGTGTAACTTTAAGTCTTAAGACGCTTTGAACCTAAATTCACTGTGAGCGGTTCGTTGTCACTGACTATCAGAGTAGTTTGTCCAATCCTTTAGATCTTTTTGTTTGTCAACCATGTTCTGTATTGTTGGCTGCAATGAAGGGACTTACTGTAAATGTAATGATAAGAATTGACAATGTTCATACTGAAATAGGAGATGGGTTTTTTTGTCCAATAAAAACAATCCTAAACTACTTTATATACTTTATGACTACAATCAAATTCAGTGACTGAATTTGATTGTAGTCACACTCGTTCCATACCGTTATTACTCCTTTTCTTAAGAATATTATCAACAGCTGTGTTTCAAGTGACTAAACCAACCTTTAAATAACCAACACGTATGACCCAAAATTAGAATTGATTAAACCAAGTTGAATTTAGGTTTTCTTGGGGTACTTTCTCAACTCATTTACCACTATTATGATACGTGACTGTGTGTTGTCATCGGGAGCACTTCCACTGTTTCCATGCTCATTTATTCAGCGCATCATTTTGTATAATACATGAGGCAGTTGTATTTTCAGTTGGAATGGTGTTTTGTAAAACGTTTGAGTTATGTTGCTGGCTCTGTGTTGTCTAACATCTGCAAAAGAACGGACAAATCTCTACTCGGGACTCCAGCATAGATCCATTTGAACAGGATGAGAGTGAGGTGAGCGATGGCACAGGGCAGCAGTGAGGGTTAAAGAGGACATCAGGAGAATCAACACTGGACTCAGTCACTTCAAACATCTAACATAGGTTTTTATCTTTTTAACAAGGAAAACAAGTTTTTAGACTTCAATCCAGGTTTGAGCTGAATATTGCTGAACACCTCTCATGCAATACAAACATACATACACAACGCACTTCTATTCAAACTATTGCTGTATGCATGTCGATACACATATCACCACATATTTATTTATAGTTGCTACATGTCTCTTATACCAATATTTGTAAGATTATTACAAAATTTAGTCTTTTTTATAACAATCTGATGATAAATAAAGGCAACTTCAAGAAACCTCCTTAAAGAAGAAACATTGGGCAATTTTTTTACTGTGTCAATTCATGTTTTAGAATCCATCCATCCATCCATGTTTCCTCTCTATGTCCATTTCTGGTCCAGGGGGTGGAAACCCAGAACATAGAGTACCAGCCCTTCACTGATCTTCCTGCAGGGGGTTCCCTCATGCTCCCTTGGATCTACGGGAGGGAACAATATTTAAAAGTATAACATGTCTTAATTATGGAGATGTAACCAGCATCCTCTATCAAGCCAATCCACACTTGCTTAGCAGAACATTGAGTGTGTTCATGATGATGTTTGAAAAAAGATACGATAAAATAGACTTTATTGATCTCACACTGGAGACATTTACATGTCACATTTGGCATAGATAGAATTACTCAAACATGTTAAGGGCAGCGTAGTATATGGCAGAAGCTACCACAGAGTCATAAAAGATCCTGAGCAGAGGCCTGCTCACTCAGGAGGACCGAAGCCTCCTCAGAAGGAAGAGGCGACTTTGGCCCTTCTTGTACAGGGCGCTGGCGTTATGGGACCAGTCCAGTTTATTGTTAATGTGAACACCCAGGTACTTGAAGCTGTCCTCCAGGTTTGCAGCTAACACTGGTTCAATTTAGGAGAAAATAGAAGAGCTGCAATTGCATGCACATGGGTCACTAGAAAAATGCTAAAGACTGTGGAGGACCATCATGTCCCTAGGCCCGGGGTGACAAACTGGTCCTCAAAGGGCCAGTGCGGCTGTATGCTTTAAGTTCAACACAATCAGGATTACAGCAGACTCCACCCATTTCCTCAAGTGAGTGCGGTCTGAACCTGAATATTTGAGAAAATGGGTGGAGTCTGGAGTACTCCTGCTCGGGTTGGAACTAAACCATGGCTGGATAGGGTATAACTAGCTTGGTGCTGAAGAACTCATGTGCTCGGGGGATTCTCGCGGTACTACAGACTAAACAAGACTAAATTAATGCAGGCTACCCAGAAATTTTCCCCATAGAACTCAATGTATATTAAAACACCGCAACCTCAGCTGACAGAGAACCTTCAGCTTTCATAAAGGTCGGATTTTGTGGGGATTTTAGTGTCCCTTGTCATCCTGAACTTTTTTTCTTCTTAAATCCTT
Source organism: Knipowitschia caucasica (assembly GCA_964034765.1). Lineage (NCBI taxonomy): Eukaryota > Metazoa > Chordata > Actinopteri > Gobiiformes > Gobiidae > Knipowitschia > Knipowitschia caucasica. Next base: position 13,397,238 of record OZ035825.1, on the reverse strand, counting down.
CGGTTTTCTTTAAATCCACACTTTAGTGCCACAAACTCTGCCCGTCTGGCTCCCGCTCTGATGAACTGCTCTTATTGGTCAGAACGCGGCCGAGCCTCTGAGCCCTCTGTGCATGTGCGTGAGACCCCATGTGAGTTTATCCACTGCGCAGAACCGGGAGGACCAGACAATGCCCAAATACAGGGAGTTTCCCATGGATCTCTGCGAGTTCCTCTAATATGTCAGCGACCGTGCCAGCACAAAGTGCCACTGAGCACAACCATTCATTTGAATACGCCGCCATCTTGGATCGCCGGGGCTTGAACTAAACCTGCAGCCACACCGGCCCTTTCTGGAACCTTGCAGTAGGTGTAATAAAACTAGGGCGGCCCTGTGGAACTTGAGAGGTGAGACTTCTGGCAAAATGTCCCAAGAAAACTTAAAAATATTCTACATTCCCAAAAGTTAACAGCATATTTTTGTAAAAGGTCTTGGGAGCTGCAGAGATGTCATCTTCAAACTTACATCAGTCGTATTCTGAGACAGGAGGGCGTTTCCCTGAGGGACTCAATTAGCGCTTGGCACAATCCTGTTTCATCTGCTCCTAATCTCACTCCACAGTCTCCTTTCTCACACAGTTCTTCTTCTGCTCAACATTCACGAGCCCCGTCTTCTGTAGCATACTGGATTTTGACTGACTCCATACTTTTGAAGGTCAGCAGCAGGTTGAGACTCAAAGGAAACCTCACTTAACTTACATTCATTGTTCTGCTCCTTTCTTCCCCAGTCAAAGCCACGCTGGGAGATTTAACATAGGGCCACGGCTTCATAGACAGTTATAACAAAGAGGGCACCTTAAGAAACTGGGCTTTTGTTGTAGATATTTAAGAGAAGAGATTCAAAGCCTAGACAATTTGGAGAAATTACAAAAGACAGGATATAAAATTGCGCATTATTACTCCAGAGCTGTGGCCTAAGCTATTTTCAGAGGATTATAAATGTTTTGTTTTTAATGAGTGGGGTTTAAAGCATTTCCTCTTTTGGGAAATTTGAAACAATTATAATCAGTGGGTGCCTGGTTGGACACTGAATAATTACGGGCTTTTGTTACAACTAGGGCTGGGCGGTATAAACGGTATAAGCGGTATGCGGTATAAATTTGGCCCACGGTAGAGATTTTTGTTATACCGGCATATTGCGATAGGTCATTATGTCATCAAATTGCGCAGGCTCTGACGCCAGCAGAAAGGACCAAAACAAACCGGCATTCAGCAGCATTAGCCTAGCACATTAGCCTAGCACATTAGCCTAGCAGACACCACTGGAAACAACAGCACGGCTTTCACACCGTGTTTCTGTCTCTGTATTGGTATTGGTATATTTATTGCCTGGATGTACAAGAATAGAAATAGTTCTTTTACCTTTTTTTGTTGCACAGCAACTGCCTCGTGATGCACCACCTGTAAATAATATACATTTGTTAATCACTATCCAGGAGAATATATACGAAATATATGGTACAATTTGGTATCGAGGAGAGGAATCATCTTTATCTCCAATGCCCTGTCAATCCAATGGGGGAGGGTCTTTTATCAGAATCTGTGAATGAACACATTGCAACACTCATCCGATAAATCATGATCGGTTTGCTGACTGAACGAATCCGAGGCATCAGTAACAACAGCGTTGCTACGCTGCGAGAGGCGGAAGGTGTGTCCCTTCTCTTGTCGCGCTAATGTAGATGCAGAGAGGACCCTCCAGCGGGGTCTCCGCTCTCTCCCTCTCGACCTCACATGATCCGCGAGTCAATCTCCGATAGCAGTGTACACTGCTTATAACTATTCTTTTTCGCCTCACTTTGCCTTATTCTACGCTAAACTAGATCGCTGATCCGTCTCAATGCTACAGCAGCACGCTCTCCAAAACAACTCCCACACTCCTCCTCCTCCTCTCCACTGACTTATGGACCTTATCCTGTGGTGAATACTGCATCCTACTGGGTGTTGATTTATCATTACAGGTACATTTGCACTATATATAGTATTGTGGGTCATTCAAAGGTGCGCCAGACATTTACAGCAGGCCTCCGTGTATGTAAAGAACACGAAAAAACTCAGTCAAACTCGTCAGGGGCAAGTGAGCGTTAACTATTCAACATGCCGAGTTTTTGTCGTCAATGGCAGTGAATGAGTTAAATATGGGGAAACGCATCTATGATGTAGTTACGTTGTTTACTTTGGACATTTCCAACTTACAACACCCAAAACACGGGGTTGCTTTGTTTTAATGACTTAAACCTGGATCGACTGTGTATTTGTTTTCTGGCCTTTTGAGGGCGCAATTAACAGCATTCAGGAAAAAACTTTTCCATAGTATAACTAAATATAAAGAATATAATGACAAAGCACAGGCAAGATTACTAGATTTATATACTGGATCTTTCTAAAACAAACCTACAGATGCTCTCAATTATTTTTTTGTTGTTGTGTAGTTTTTGTGAGAGAGTGAAGGAATTCACAAACTTAGTTATTGGAGGCAAACCAAATATGAATGATATATACAACTCCAAACATTTCTTTTGATGCTAGGATGGATGAAAAAAAACATATCAGATTAATAACGCGTCAATCCCATCAATAAGACGAAGGGCCACTGTATATGATGTCAGTGTTTTTAGATTTGATAGATTTTTCTTTTCAAATGTATTTTGCAATAACCCAAATCACACAGAAGACTTTACAAAGTAGATGTCCTTTTTACAAAGAACCGGTCAGAGAATCAAACAGTTCAAATGAGAAATACATTAATACAAAGCCAATACATTTAGACATTTTTACTAATCTCAACAAGCTTTTAAATATACAAGTGACCCTGGTCTGTGAAGGGCGCCTATATAAATAAAGTTTACTTACTCATCACTTACAATTAAATTTAAATACAATGCAAAAATTTGACATATAACATATTCCTTTGCTCTGTCCCTTAAAGGTATCTGAGTCCTGTATGTGCTGGCCTCCCGCTCAGGGCATTGCGGGGAGGGAGAGGGTCTCTTCTGTCATGCATACATTATGATAAATAGCGTCCTAATATTTTGAAAGTGCTTTCCTATAGGCCATTACGCTGATGTTTGTTTTATCTCTCGGAGAGACTGACCACGACACGGGCCTAAATTGCCTCGTACTGATGACGGAATGGCTGCTTATCGCGTCTCCCCTTACAAACACTCACAGACCGGCCTTTTCTGTGTCGCCAGGGCGGCTTCCAGATTTATGCAAATGCATGATTGTAATAAGCCCCGAGGAAGAACGTTTATTACATTTATGTACATGTAAATGTGCCCTTTATTTTATTTCCTTTGGAAACTTTTTCCTCTCGCGTTTGACCCATCTGGATGCCCACTCATCGGGCATCTGTCAGGAGTTGCCATAGTAAAGGCTCCGGGAAAATCTCCAAGATGTTTGTATCAGCGGGATCAAGTAGGGTGGGCAAAAATCAGGTTTAGGCAATTAATTGGCTTCTTTTGAAAAAATTTGGATATGTGAAAATCTGAAATCGCATGAATGTTATTGTGAGAGGTTTCCAGCGGTGACTTATTACTTGCAAATATCTGCACAGTTGTACAAAGAATTTTCTAAGACGTATTTGGGAAACAAATAAAACATAGTGTTGAAACTTTACTATTGAGCGGAAAGATCAAAAACATTTTTTGTGGGGGGTTTAAGTCTCTTTGGTTGATTTATGAAAATCAGTTTAAACATTGAACATAATTCAAAGCAAGAAATAAAAATCGAGATTTTACTTTTTGCCCATATCGCCCCAGCCTTGGATCAAGACTACAGAGCTGGAGGATTTATGCTCACGACAATAGCAGCTAACGATTAACTCTCGCCATAAACCTTGTATTCCGCTCGACAAACACGTTAGCAAACACTTTACTGTCCAAGATAGGAATGTCCACTCTGGTGAAGACACATTGTTACAAGCACTGTGATCCCCTAGTCAGCCTGTTTAGGTCTGGTTCAAACTTGTGTTGGTTTGCTTATCGAGTTGTCTGTTTGCATGGCAGGTGGCAACAGTAGCAGCAGTTGGTAGAGCATTGGCCTTTGGGCCTGGAGGTCTGGGGTTCAAGCCCACGAGACTACTCCAACTGCTCCCACTTATGTCTACTGTCCTTGGAAGACTCTTTATCCCCACGTGCCTGAAGCACCTCGGATTGAATGTTTGGACGGCTTGTTTCGAGGATGTTTATCTCCAGCTGTCGCTGCATGCTCTATCTGCGGGACTCCCCTGAATTCTGCCAAAGCCGCAAGTATATGCAATTCCTTGCATTGAAACTTGCCACAGAGTTTGATCGAGGGGGAACACAGCTTTTAATCGCTCCTGAAGCTGAATTGAAACAGGAGTGTTCCTGTTTCAGGGTGTGATGATGGGACCCCGAAACCGGCACTCTGCCACTGCGTTTGTAGTTTTTTCCTTACCGAGGCTGCTAGGGCAGCGGGTGCCCAAAAAGTGAGGCCCGTGCCATAGTTGGACCAGCGTACTGTTTCAATTTGCCCCCGAATATGTCAACCTTGTTTGCAAGTTTCTGTTCATCTGCCCAGAAAATGTTCTCACATTCTATATATGTTAAGTCAAGTGGTTCGCAAACTTTTCACACAAGTACCCCCTCGAAAATACTTTGCCTCTCCAAGTACCACACAAAATGACCACACCACACAGTAGCGTGAGCCGAAGTATTCATAAATAACAAGGCAGAGGTTTCATTCCTGAAAGAAGTATATTTAATGTAATATTTTACACAGTTTCATCAGTACGACTGCGCTTATATATAGGAAAACAAATTGTTTTAAATGTTTCATCATTGCGACTGCAAAAGCCTCACTGCTGAGTGATTTTCTGGGAGTGGGCTCTTTGTCCACAGAAGGTTTGGACTTTGGTGCACTTTAGTTTCTAAGGCTTGCTTGCTGCCCCCTCTTAATCTGTCGTTTACTCACAGAGGGCATGTTCTCCATGGTTGGGATCCAAATGATCGTTGTTGCTCTCCTGTTCCTTTTGCACAGCTGGGAAAAAAAAAAAACTGCTCCTTATACATGGAACGTGTTGCAAAAAGACTAGAAATGATCTGATCTTTTTCCTTGGAATGCTTTTAGATCCAGATTGAGCCATCTTCAGTGCAATGTAACTGTTTTTAGAATCCGTAATTTTATGAAATTGTGTGTTATGTTGTATTATCTGTATGTGGATATTTGTTATTGATATGTGATGTTTTATTATCTGTTAATTTTATGTAATTTTTGTACACAAAAAAGAGGTTCTCATTGATGCAGCTATTTTTTGATTGACTTCACTGCTTGATTTTTTACGACTCACAGCATATTGTGTGCTATGAAAAATATGAAACCAGAGTCTGAAAGACAGGGGACTGTCTACTTTCAGCAGCAAAAAATAAGTTTGTTCTTGATTGTTTCGTTCTCCTGTGATCTCCGTCGGAACAGAGGAGTGTGTGACAAAAAGCACCAGGTCTTAGACCAAAAAAATTAGAAAATGTGGTTTTGTTGAAAACAGACGAAACTGCAGAAAAGTGATTGTAAAAATATTTTGTTTAACTTTAGCATTCTCTCAAACATGTCCAGGATCTTACATGTTAGAAAACAGCAACACGTTTGCGAATGAGAAATGTGTTTTTAATGTAAAGAAATATAAGTTTTATGGCACCTCACACAATCCCAAAGTGTTGCTCATAAAATTTCAAAAATGTACTCATCCAAAACTGTCAAAATGTACATATTTGAAAGTGAGCCCATGTCAAACTATGCCATATAGATTGGCAGTATTATCCATTAGGTGGCACTTATTGTTTGTCATTAAGAGTAAATCAAAGAATAACAAAATATACAATGATAACACATTACATGACAATAAATCAAATTTGAATACTTATACTTATAGTATACGTGCAAAACAGAATACTGCGCTGTGTGTTTTGTGTGTTTGGCGTTGCATGTATGTGCGTTTGATGCAGCGTTTGTGTGTTTTTGTGTGGTTACATCTTAAGGAGCGTCTGTTAAGTCGGGTGGCGCTGTGACCTTATCTTGACTTTGCTGTGGACTCTGGTGTGGACCTCAGTGATATTTTTAGCAAATAGTCACTTTTTGTGGCTTTTGAGTGTCCATGGTATGTGTCTGCCCTCAATGGTCTGTGCTGGACCCTCCAATGGTCTCTGTCAGCTCTGGAGACACATTTACTGCTCAAACTGCCTCCAATTGTTGTCCTGACCCTGACTATATAACTTCCATGGTCCTGCTTCACCTCTGGTCTCTCCTGCCTTCAGAGTGCTCAGGAGTGATCTTTGGACCCAAACCTGGGAGTTCTGCTGCCACTGCTGGGTTTAATAAAAAAATACTGTCTACTAGGCGTGGGCGATCTGGACAAAAAAGTAAAATCTCGATTTGATTTCTTGCTTGAATTATTTCAATTTTAAACTGTTTTTCATAAATCTCATAGAAGGAGACTTTACCCCTCAAAAAATGTTTTTGATCTTTCGCTCAATATTAAAAGTTTCCAAAAACTAGTTTTATTTGTTTCCCAATTCGTCTTAGAAAATTCTTGTTACAGATGTGCTGATATTGCAAGTATAATTCACGCTGGGATCTCTCACAATAACATTCATTCGATTTTCACGTTTTTCACATATTCAAATTTTTCAAAAGAAAGCCAAATTAATTGCCTAAACTGATTATTGCCAGCCTACTTGATCCAGCATTAGTACAAACATCTGGAGTTGTGTTCCCGAGCGCTTTATAGGGCAACTCATTGACAGATGCCCATGAGTGGCATCAGGATGGGTCAAACGAGAGGAAAAAGTTTCCAATGGAAATAAATAAAGGCACATTTACATGACATAATTGTTTAATAACACTTTCTTCCTCGGGGCTTACAATCATTGCAGTTGCATGAAATCTGGAAGCCGCCCTGGCGACACAAAAAAGGCCGGTTGTGAGTGTTGTTAAGGGGACGGCGATAAGCAGCCATTCCGTCATCAGTAACTGAGGCAAATAGGCGGGTGTCGTGGTTCGTCACTCCGAGGTGATAAAACAAACATCAGCGTAATGGCCGATAGGAAAGGCACTTTCACAATATAGGGACGTATTATCTTAAGTATGCCTGACAGAGAGACCCTCTCCGCTCCCGCAATGCACAGGGCGTGAGGGCCAGGCTCATACATGATCAGCTACCTTTAAGGGAAGACAAGGAATATTGTATTGTCAAATTTTTGCATTGTATTTTAAATTAATGTAAGTGAGTGAGTAAGTAAACTTTGATTTATATAGCGCCCTTCAACAGACCAGGTCCCTTGTATATTTAACAGTTGTTGAGTTTAAGTAAAAATGTAAAAATGTATTGGTTTGTTATTAATGTTTTCTCATTTGAACTGTTTGATTCTCAACGGGTTCTTGGTAAAAAAACATCTTTGTAAATCTTCTGTTTGTGTGATTTGGGTTATGCAAAAATACATTGAAAAGAAAATCTATCATAATCTAAAACACTGACATATATAAGTGGTCCCTCGTTTATTGTTGGGTTACAGTCTTTATTAAATCTGATATGTTTTTTTTCATCCATCCTTGCCTCAAAGAAATGTTTGGAGTTGTATATACTCATTCATGTTTGGTTTTGCCTCCTAAATAACTATGTTTGTGAATTCCTTCAGCTTTCACAAAAACTCACGAACAACAAAAAAATTTTTGAGATCATCTGGTGAGTTTTTTAGATATAGTCCAGTATTATTAAATCTAGTAATTTTGCTGTGCTTTTGGTCATTATTTCTGTTATATTGTATGTGTAATACTATGGAAAGGTTTCTGAAATGCGGTTAATTGCGCCCTCAAGGTCCAGAAAACAAATACACCGTGACCAGGTTTAGTCTTTAAACAAAGCAACGTGTTTGGGTGTTGTAAGTTGGAATGTCCAAAGTAAACAACGTAACTACATCATAGAGGCGTTTCCCATTTTGAACTCATTCTCTGCCCATGACGGACAAAAAATCTGTCATGTTTGATTAGGAAACGCTCACTGCCTGACGGTTTGACGAGTTTTTTAGTGTTATTAACGGGAGGCTGGCCGTAATGTCTGGCGCACCTTGTGAATGGACCCACAATACTGATATATAGTGGCAAAAGTACCTGTTAATGATATAATCAACACCAGTAGGATGCAGTATTGCACCACCGGAGAGGTCATTATGTCAGTGGAGAGGAGGAGGAGGAGTGTGGGAGTGTTTGGAGGAGCGTGCTGCTGTAGCTTTGAGACGGATCAGCGATCTAGTTTAGCGATAGCTATAGCAAGAGTGGATGGCGATCAGATAGTTATAAGCAGTGTACACTGCTCAGAGATTGACTCGGGATCAGTGAGTGAGGTCGAGAGGGGATGAGAGCGGAGACCCCGCGGAGGTCCGTCTCTGCAGCTAACATTTGCGCGGAGCAAGAGAAGGGACACACCTTTCCGCCTCTCGCTAGCGTATCAGTGCTGTTGTTACTGATGCCTCGGATTCGTTCAGCAAAAACTGGATCATGATTTATCGGCTGAGTGGTGCCATGTGTTATTCCAGATTCTGATAAAGAGCCCACCCCATTGATTTGACAGGGCATGGAGGTAAGATGATTCCTCCTCATACCATTGTACATATTCTTGTATATATTCTCCTGGTATGTGATTTAACAAAAAATGTATATTTATTTACAGGTGGTGCATCAAGAGCAGTTGCTGTGCACAAAAAAGGTAAAAGAACTATTTCTATTCTTGTACATCCCATGGCAATTAATATCATAATAATAATAATATAGTATACTGTTGTTTGGTCCCAAAAGTAGTCAGTCAATAATGTGGGGGAAGGCTATTGTATTTTATGATTGATTTATTGTAACAATTCACTGTATAATATGTTATTGTGTGTATCCAATTTCCAGCACGTACGTCACCAGAAGCTCAAGGAAGCTGGCTGACAGAGAGGATGAGTGGGAGCCGAGTCAGTTGCCCTTCACAGGAGCCTCCTGGACCTCAGAGACTGCGGACAGAGTGCGAAGCTGGATTCATCTGATCCAGCTGGACTTTCTGGAGCGGGATTCATCTGATCCAGACTTCTGGGAGTGGAATTCATTCTGATCCAGACCTTTTGGAGTGGATTCATTGATCCAGACTTTCTGGAGCTCTTCTTCTCGGAGGGAGAACTACAAATGTCACATCGTTAGTGTCCGTTGCACCACAGTGTTTAACTCTACAACTCAAAGTGAACTCTGGGAGGACGGAAAAAGCAGATAAACTCACTCATACAACACTCACGAACACTCACCGCACTCACTCACTCACTCACGCCCACAGACACTCACTCGCACACGGACATTCACACACACAGACACTCACTCACACAGACACTCACTCGCCACTGACATTCACACATTCACATGCTTCATTCTATTTTATAATCTATAGTTTTATTGGGATCGTTTGTGTTGTTGTTGTTTGACGTTTTGGTTGATGTATAGAAGAAAGTCACAAATTTTCTATCTGTGAATAAATTGGCCAACAATTTGCCATCAAAAGTATTATGTTTCAGAGTCTTGTTTTTTATAATTTTGGTAATGGAACAAGTGGGAAGATGTTTTGAGTTGTCACTTAAAGCAGCAATTAATGCATCTAAAAGTCTCTTTTGTTGATATGTTCTGTTTACTACAGCTCCTTTTCTCAGTTTTCTTGCTCAGACCAGGTGTTATGGGTGAAAGGTATGCTTTGTTGAATAACTCATGAACGTAAGAGGTAGATCAAAATTTTTTTTTCAGGAGTTAAAGCAGAGAGGTTTAATCTTTAATTGGTGCCCTTGGTTTTACATCGTCTAAAAATGAAGATTGCTGTGGCACTTCACTGGGTCAAATACTGTAATTGTGCAGAAGCACTTCTCAAATCTGGAAAATGCCTGGCAGTCAGGTGAGTTAACTATAATTCTAAAGTTTCGATCAGCTAGATCCTCCACTGAACCCAAGTAAAAAAATGATCACCGGGCTCATCCTAAAATGAAAAATCTATACTCCAAGCGTGCAACAAAATGGTCACGGCAGTGCAGAGCATATTTACAACGAAAAATTAGCAACAACAAATAAACAAGTCACTCTGACACATAGGTCACTTTAAGTTTCAAGGTTTACCTTCTCTGTAACCAGCGGCAGAGCCCCCAGTTCCCCCCCCCTTCCCCCCCCCCCCCAACCCCTTGTGCCAAACACGGCTCCTGCGCCCCTCCCATTGAGCAAATTAATTTTTGTACAAATTACATTGCATTACATATTATACTCTAAAAAATGTACAATTAAATTAAGGAAATCACATTGGGCATATTCCCATTTTAACCCACCAGGAAATAGTGTCCTTGGTTCGATTCCTTGCGCACGGTGTGTCAGACGGTAAATGTGTGTGTAATTTGTGTGTGTAATTGTGTTCTTGTGCACCTTTGGAAACTAGTAACTGAGGGGAAAAACGGGACGAGAGATATGGATGATCGCGTGTGGAGGTTACGTATGGAACGAGGTAAATATGATACAGTGGTTCTCAAAGAATCACTGAAATATTTATATAGTTTTAATTTAACCAGGAAAGTCCCATTGAGATTAAGAACAACTTTTTCAAGGGAGTCCTGGGACAAAAAATAATCATAAAAGCAAGGGCTCTCAATTGCATCTTAAAAAAAAAAAAAAAGGGGGCATTCAATGAACTAAGTGATATAAGTTCAGTCTTTTTGCAACATGTTCCATGCAGAAGGAGCCGCATACAACAAAGCTTTTTCCTGTGGCTGTGCAGTAAAAGACTAGAGAGCAACAAAAGTTCATTTGATGGCAATCCATATTGACCCAACATGTCTTTGTGTGAGTAAATGTAGGTGTAAGAGGGCAGCAGACAAGCGTTGCCTTTAAAAAAAGGTGCACCCGTGTCCAAACCTTCTGGTGACAAAGAAAGGCTCATCCCACTCCAGAATATTATCACCGGAGTCAAGTTTGCATTTCATTTAATGAATTGAACATTTTATTTGAGTATAATTTAAGTACAGTTCTTTGTTTTTTTCCCCCTATATATTAAAGGATTAGTTCACGTTTTTACTACTGACATATGGTTCTTACTTACCTTAGATTGTTAATACGTACCTGTCTGGTCTTAGTCCGTGCGCTCTGTCATGCAAAACGGAAGCAAAAAACGGGAGAACAAACGCATCCTCCTCTGTATACTGTGTAGGACCAAAAGGTAGCTCCCGCTAGAGTACCAAACTCTTCAAGTGTTCCCTATTAAAATGTATATTAGTTACGTGACGTGTTACACTGCAAAAAGTGTAAAAAACTGTCATGTTAACTATATACATTTCATAGGGATCACTAGGAAGGTGTTTGGTAGCTTCTAGCGGGAGCTACCTTTGTCCTACACAGTATACTCAGGCGAGGCTTCCTGCGTTTGTTCACCCGTTTTTGCTCCGTTTGCTATGACAGAGCGCACGGACTAAGACCAGAAGGTAGTATTAACTGTCTAAGTAAAGGTAAGAACATATGTCAGTTGTAAAACGGTTTGAAAACATATCCTTTAATATATAGGGGTTGAAAAAAAACAAAAGAACTGTACTTAAATAATGTCCAATTAAAATGTTCATTCATTTGAAATGCAAGCCTTGGACTCACTGTGAATGATATTCTGGAGTGGGATGGCCTTCTTTGTCCACCAGCTAGAAGGTTTGGACTGGGTGCACTTTTTTTAAAGGCTACGCTTGGTCTGCTGCCCTCTTAAACCTGACATTTACTCACACAAAGACAGTTGGTCTATGGTTTGCCATCAAATGATCTTTTGTTTATGCTCTCTATTCCTTTTTACTGCACAGAACAGGGAGAAAAGCTTTTGTGTATGTTGCTCCTTCTGCAAGGTACATGTTGCATAAAGACTGGAAATTATTGAACTTATTTCATTGAATGCTTTTAGATGCAGATTGAGTGCCTTCGATTTTATGATTTTTTTTGTCCAGGCACTCCTTGAAAAAGGTTGTCTTAATCTCAATGGGACTTTCCTGGTTAAATTAAACTATATATATATTTTCAGTGATTCTGTTGAGAACCACTGTATCAGTATTACCTCGTTCCATACGTAACCCTCCACACGCATCATCATCTCTCGTCCGTTTTTCCCCTCAGTTATAGATTGCCAAAGCGTGCAAAGCACACATCTTACACACACCATTTACACACACATTTTACGGTCTGCTCACACCGTGCGCAAGGATCGAACTGGGGGGGCATATTTCCTGGTGGGTTAAATGGGAATTATGCCCATGTGATGTCCGTATTTTTAGATGTTCATTTTTTTAGGTATAATGATGTTATGCAATGTAATTTTTGTACCAAAATTTATTTGCTCATTGGGAGGGGCCAGGAGCTCGGTGTTGGACAGGTCTGCCGCTGGTTTACAGAGAAGGTAACTGAAACTTAAAGGTGACCTATGTGTCCAGAGTGACTTGTTTTTTTGTTGTTGCCTAATTTTCGTTGTAAATATGCTCTGCACTGCGGTCGCTGACCATTTTGTTGCACTCTTGGAGTATAGAATTTTCATTTTTAGGAATGTGCCCTGTGAGTCATTTTTTTACTTGGGTTCAGTGGATTTTTCTGAGTGATCTACACTTTAGAATTACAGTTATCTCACTGACTGCCTGGCCTTTCAGATTGAGAATGTGCGTTGGCCAGCAATTTCTGGTGATTTGACCAGTGGAAGTGCCACAGATATTCATTTTTTAGACGATGTTAACACCAAGGGCACCAAATTAAGAATCAACCGCAATGCTTTACTTGAAAAAAACAGTTTGTTTCTACCTCTTAACGTTTTGAGTTATTCAAACACAAGATACTTCACCCATAACGCTGGTCTGAGCAAGAAAACAGAGAAAAGGAGCTGTATGTAAACAGGAACATAATCAAGCAGAAAAGAGACTTTTAGATGATTATTGCTGCTCTTTAGTGACAACCTCCAAAACATCTTCACACTTGTTCATACAAAAATTATAAAAACATGACTGAAAATTAATACTTTTGATGGCAAATTGTTGGCAATATATTCACAGATAGAAATTGACTTTCTTCCTATACCATCAACCAAAACGTCAAACAACAACAACCACAAAGATCAATAAAACTATAGATGTATTAAAATAGAATGAAGCATTGGTGAATGGCGTGAATGTCAGTGTGCGAGTGAAGTTGTCTGTGTGCGTGAGTGTCTGGTGTGTGAAGCTCAGCTGTGACGATTCGTGGGCGTGTCTGTGTGCGTGGTGAGTGAGTGAGTGCGTTGGTTGTGAGTGGTTCGTTGAGTGTGTCGTATGAGTGAGTTTATCTGTTTTTCAGTCTCCCAGTAAAGTAGTTCAGCTCTTGAGTTGTAGAGGTTGAAACACTGTGTGCAACGGAACACGACACGGGATGTGACATTTTGTTAGTTCTCCCCTCCGTGAAGAAGCGCTCCAGAAGTCTTGGATCCGAAGAATCCAGCTCAAGAAAGTCTGGATGCAGAAGAATCAGCTCCAGAAGTCTGGATCAGATGTATCCAGCTCCGCAGAAAGTCAGTGGATCAGATGAATCCAGCTTCGCAAGCCTCTCGCTTGTCCGCTGTATTGAGGTCCAGGAATGCTGCCTCGTGAAGGCATCTGACGGGTCCCCACTCATCCTCTGTCGGCCATCTTTCCCTAGGCTTCTGGGTGACGAACGTGCTGGAAATTGGATACACACAATATACTATATATTATACAGTGATTTGTTTACAATAAATCAATCCATATTACTTCAATGAAGGCTTCCACCCACCTTATTGACTGATACATTTTGGACCAAACACAGTATACTTATTATTATTATTATTATATTATATTGCCATGGGATGTACCAGATAGAAATAGTTCTTTTACTTTTTGTGCACAGCAACTGCCTCTTGATGCACCACCTGTAAATAATTATCCAATTTTAAATCACTATACCCGGGAGAGATATACATAATATGTAAAATGGTATATGAGGAGGAATAATCTTTACCTCCATGCCCGGTCAACTCCAATGGGGGAGGGACTCTTTTATCCGAATTGTGAATGAACACATTGCACCACTCATCCGAGAAAATTCATGTTCAGGTTTGCTCGAACGAATCCGAGGCTATCGATGGCATTCAGTACAACAGCAGCTGTACGTGCGAGAGGGGACGGTGAGTCCCTTCTCTTGTCCCGCGCAAACTTTAGCTGAGAGACGGAACCTCCATCGGGGTCTCCGCTCTCTCCCTATCGACCTCACTCACTGATCCGCGAGTCAATCTCTTGAAGCAGTGACATGCTTATAACTTTTCTTTTCGCCATCACTTTGCTTTACTATCGCTAAATAGATTCGCTGATCCGTCTCAATGCTACAGCAGCACGCTCTCCTAAAACACTCCAACACTCCTCCTCCTCCTCTACACTGACTTATGACCTCTCCTGATGGTGCAAAATACTGCATTCCTTTGGTGGGTTGATTTATCATACAGGTACATTTGCACTATATATCAGTATGTGGGTCATTCACAAGGTGCGCCAGGACATTACTGCAGCCCTCCGTTGTAATAACACGAAAAACTCGTCAATTCGTCATGGGCAGTGAGCGTTACTATTCAACATGGGACGAGTTTTGTCGTCATGGGGCAGTGAATGAGTTAAAAAATGGGGAGGAACAGCCTTCTATGATGTAGTTACGTTGTTTTATTTGGACATTCCAACTTACAAATCCAAACACGGTTGCTTTGTTTTAATTGACTAAACTGGGCGACTTGTATTTGTTTTCTGACCTTTTGAGGGCGCAATTAACAGCATTTCAGAAAACTTTTCCATAGAATAACACATAAATATAACAGAAAATAATGACCAAAAGCACAGCAAAATTACTAGATTTATATACTGGACTATATCTAAAAAAACTCACAGATGATCTCATATATTTTTTTTGTTGTTGTGAAGTTTTTGTGAGAGAGTCGAAGGGAATTCACAAAATAGTATTTAGGAGGCAAACCATAACATGAATGAGGTTTATACAACTCAAAATTTCTTTTGATGCAGGGATGGATGAAAAATAACATATCAGATTTAATAAAGACGTAACCCAACAATAAACGAGGACCACTGTAATAGTATGTTCAGTGTTTTAGAGAGATAGATTTTTCTTTTTCAAATGTATGTTGCATAACCCAAATCACAACAGAAGACGTTTATCAAAGATGTCTTTTTACCAAGAACGGTCAGAGAATCAAACAGTTCAAATGAGAAATACATTTAATACAAAGCCAATCACTTTTTACATTTTACATAAACTCATCAAGCTCATTTAAATATAACAAGTGACCCTGGTCTGTGAAGGAGCGCTGCTCTATAAATAAGTTTATTATCACTCACTTTACACTTAATTTAAATACAATGCAAAAAATTTGACATATACAATATTCTAGTCCTGTCCTTAAAGGTATCTGACCTCCTGTATGTGCCTGGCCTCACGCTCCAGTGCAAAGCGGGGAGGGAGAGGGTTCTTGTATGCATAATTAAGTAATAGCGTTCCCCTATATTTGAAAGTGCTTTCCTATAGGCCATTCGCTGATGTTTGTTTTATCTCACGGAGTGACTGAACCTCGGTCACGGACTATGCCTCAGTTCCTGATGCGGGAAATGGCAGCTTATCGCCGTCCCTTACAATAATGACCGCGTTTTCGTGTCGCCAGGGGCGGCTTCCAGATTCATGCAAATGCAATGATTGTAAGCCCGAGGAAGAAAGTTATTAACATTTATGTACATGTAAAATGTGCCCTTTATTTATTTTCCATTGGAAAACTTTTTCCTCTGCGTTGTGACCATCCTGATGCCCTCATGGGCATCTGTCAGGTGGTTGCCATAGTAAAGCGCTCGGGAAACAACATTCCAGATGTTTTACGCAGCGTGGATCAGTAGGGCTGGGCAATAATCAGGTTTATGCGAATTAATTGGCTTTTTTGAAAAAATTGATATGTGAAAATCGTGACTCGAATGACTGTTAAGTGTGATAGGTTCCCAGAGTGGAATTGATACTTGCAATATCAGCACAGTCTTGTACAAGAATTTTCTAGACGTATTTGGGGAATACAATAAAACATAGTTTTGAAACTTTATATTGAGCGGAAAAGAATCCAAAACATTTTTTTTTGAGGGGTAAAGTCCTCTTTTGGTGATTTAATGAAAATCAGTTTTAAAATTGAAATTAATTCAAGCAGAAATAAAATCGGGGATTTTACTTTTTTGCCATATCCGCCCAGCCCTAGGCTCAGACTACCAGAGCTGGAGGATTTTATGCTGGTATTCCGGCCTCGACAAAACAGTTAGCAAAACATTACAGTCACAGTAGTAAGTCACTCAGGTGAAGGACACTGTTCACAGCACTGTGTCCCCCATTGTCAGCCCTGGTTGTAGTCCTGGTTATCTCCTGTTTTGGTGCTTTTCGAGTGTTGTTTGCACTGGCAGGGGCAACAGTAGCTCAGGTGTAGGCATTGACTTGGGGCCTGGAGGTCTGGTTCAAGCACCCCACGAGACCTACTCCAACTGCTCCAACACTTATTTTACTGTCCTTGGACAAGCCTCTTCAACCCCACGTGGCTGAAGCCCACACTGATTGAATGTGTTGGAACCGGATTGTTTCGAGGATGGTTATCTCCAGCTTTCGCCCTGCATGCATCTAACTGCGGATCCCTGCTTCGGCTCGCCGCAACGTATATGCAATTCCTGCATTGAAAACTTTGCCACAGAGTATATCGAGTGGGAACACGCTTTAATCGCTCTGAAGCTGAAATTGATACAGGCTGATCCTGTTTCAGGGGTTGTGATAGATGGGACCCCGAACCGGCACTCCGTCCCACGCTTTGTAGGTTTTTCTTACGATGCCTGTAGGGCAGCGGTGCCCAAAAGTGAGGCACGGGGCCTTGTGGCCCCGCGTACTGTTTCAATTTGCTCGAATACTGTCCAACCCGTGTTGCAAGTTTTGTTTCATCTGCCCAGAAAAATGTTCTCACAATCTAGTATATGTTATGTCAGTGGTTCTCAAATTTCACCCAAGTACCCCACAGAAAATACTTGCTCTCAAGTACCACCACATAATGACCACACCACACAGTAGTTAGTAAGCCGAAGTATTTCATCAATAACAAGGGCAGAGGTTTCATTCCTAAAGAAGTATATTTAATGTAATATTTTACACAGTTTCTTCAGTACAAGACTGCGCTTTAAATTTAGGAAAAAAAAATTCGTTTTAAATGTTTCATTCATTTGCGAACTGCAAAGCCTCACTGTGAGTGATATTCTGGAGTGGATCTGTTGTCCACAGAAGGTTTGGACCTCTGGTGCACTTTGTTTCTAAGGCTTGCTCTGATGCCTCTTACATCTTCGTTTACTCACAGAGGGACATGTTTTCTCATGGTTTGGTATCAAGATTATCGTTTGTTGCTTCTTGTTCCTTTTGCACAGAACTGGGAAAAAAAAAAAACTGCGACTAATCTTAACATGGAACGTGTTGCAAAAAAGACTAGAAATGATTGATCTTATTCCTGAATGCTTTTAGATCGCAGATTGAGCATCCTTCAGTGAAATGTAAACTGTTTTTATAATCCGTAATTTTATGAAATTGTGTGTGTACTGTTGTATAATCTGTATGTGACTATTTTATATCTGTATGTCGGTGACGGTTTTTTATCTGTAATTATGTAAAATTTTTGTACAACAAAAGAGGGTCTCATTGACTGCCAGCTATTTTTTGATGACTTCATGATTTTAAGACTCACGAATATTGTGTCTATGAAAAATATGAAACCAGAGTCTGGAAAGACAGGACTGTCTACTTTCAGCAGCAAAAATAAAGTTTGTTCTTAGTTTGTTTCGTTTTGGTGATCTCCACGTCGAAAAGAGGGAGAGTTTTGTGAGGGTGACAAAAAGCACCAGTCTTAGACAAAAAATTAGGAAAAATGAGTTTTTGTGAAAACATGAAGAACTGCAGAAAAGTGGTTGTATAAAACTATTTAGTTTAACTTTAGCATCTCCTCAAACATGTCCAGGATTTACATGTTAGAAAACGCAACAGTTTTTGAGAAAGTGTTTTTAATGTAAGAATAACTAAGATTTTTATGGCACACACACATCCAAAAGTGTTGCTCAAAATTTCAAATGTACTCATCAAAACTGTCAAAATGTACATATTGAAGTAGAGCCCATGACAAACTATGCCAGATAGAATGGCAGTATTCAGCTCCATTAGGTGGCACTATATCTATGTCATATAAGAGTAAAATCAAAGATTAACAAAAATTACAATGATATCACACTATACATGACAATAATCAAAGTGAATACTTATATTATAGTATAAGTGCAACAGGAATGACTGCTGTGAGTCTTTGTGTGTTATTGGGCGTGCATGTATGTGCGTTTATGGCACGCGTTTGTGTGTTTTTGTGTGGTTAATCTACAGTGCGTCTGTTTAGTCCGGCGTCGGTGCGCTGTGACCATATCTGGACTTTGCTGCTGGCTCCTGTGTGGACTCAGTGATAATTTTAGCTATAGTCCACTTTTCTGTGGCTTTTTTGAGGTGCTCACTGGTCTGCTGTCCTGACCCTCCACATGGTCAGCTGCTAGGACCTCCACATGGTCTGTCAGTATGGAGACACATTTATGCTCAAACTGCCTTCAAATGTAGCCTGGACCCTGACTATATAACTCCATGTCAGCTTTTCACTCTGTCTCTCCTGCTCAGAGTGCTCAGAGTGAGCTTTGACCCAAACCAGGGAGTTCTGCGCCACCTGTGGTTAATAAAATACTGTCTATAGGGGTGGGCGATATGGAAAAAAGTAAAAAATCTCGGTTTTTATTTCTTGCTTTGAAATATTTCAATATTAAATGATTTTCATTAAATCACAAAGAGACTTTACCCCTCAAAAAATGTTTTTGATCTTTCCGCTCAATATTAAAGTTTCAAAACTATGTTTTAGTAGTTTCCAATACGTCTTAGAAAATTCATTGTACAGACTGTGCTGATATTGCAAGTATAATTCACGCTGGAACTCTCACAATAAACATTCATTCGATTTCACGATTATCACATATTCAATTTTTTCAAAAGAAGCAATTAATTGCCTAAACCTGGATGAGTTGCCAGCCTACAGGATCCAGCTGAGTACAAATCTGGAGATGTGTTCCGAGCGCTTTACTATGGCAAAATCATGGACAGAATGCCCATGAGGTGGCATCAGGGATGGATCAAACGCAGTGAGGAAAAAGGTTTCAAATGGAAATAAATAAAGGGACATTTACAAGTACATAAATGTTAATAACTTTCTTCCTCGGGGCTTACAATCATTGCATTTGCATGAAATCTGGAAGCCGCCCTGGCGGACACAGAAAAGGCCGGTCTGTGAGTGTTGTGAAGGGGACGGCGTATAAGCAGCCAATTCCGTCATCAGTAACTGAGGCAAGTACGGCCGGTGTCGTGTTCAGTCCACTCGAGAGATAAAAACAAAACCATCAGCGTAATGGCTATAGGAAAGCACTTTCAAAAATATAGGGACGCTTTTATCTTAATGTATGCTATGACAGAGAAGTCCCTCTCCTCCCGCAATGCACTGGAGCTGGTTCGTGAGGCCAGGCTCATTACAGGACTCAGCTACCTTTAGGACAGGACAAGGAATATTGTATATGTCATATTTTTGCATGTGTATTTTTAAATTAATTGTAAGGAGTGGATGTAAGTAAACTTTATTATATAGCGCCCTTCAAGACCAGGGTATTGTATATTTAAAAGCTTGTTGAGTTTAAGTAAAATGTAAAAATGGTATTGGCTTTGTTATTAATGTATTTCTCATTAGAACTGTTTGATTCTCTGACCGGTTCTTGGTAAAAAGACATCTTTGTAAAGTCTGCTGTGGTGATTTGGGTTATGCAAAATACATTTGAAAAAGAAAAATTATCTATCTAAAAAACATGCATATATACAGGGTCCACGTTTATTGTTGGGTTACGTCTTTATTAAATCTGATATGTTTTTTTTCATCAATCCTGAATCTAAAGAAATGTTTGTAGTTGTATATACTATTCATGTTTTGGTTTGCCTCCTAAATAACTATGTTTGTGAATTCTTCAGCTCTACACAAAAACTACAACAACAAAAAGATTTGAGTTCATCTGTGATGTTTTTTTGATATAGTCAGTATTATAAAACTAGTAATTTGCTGTGCTTTTGTCATTATTTTCTGTTATATTTATGTGTAATACTATGGACAGTTTCTGAATGCTGTTATTGCGCCCTCAAAGGTCCAGAAAACAAATACATCAGTCGACCAGGTGTTAGTCATTTATAACAAAGCAAACCGTGTTTGGGTGTTGTAAAGTTGGAATGTCCAAAGTTAAAACAAACGTAAACTAATCACTAGTGGCGTTTCCAATTTTTAACTCATTCACTGCCATGACGACAAAACTCGTATGTTGAATAGTAACGCTCAATGCCCATGGACGAGTTGAACGAGTTTTTCGTGTTAGTACACGGGGGCTGCAGTACTGTCTGGCGCACTTGTGAATGACCACAACATGATATATAGTGCGATATGTTACCTGTAATGATAAATCAACACCAGTAGGATGCAGTATTGCACCACAGGAGAGGACATAAGTCAGGGGAGAGGAGGGAGGAGGAGTGGGTGAGTGTTTGGAGAGCGTGCTGCTGTAGCATTGAGACGGATCAGCGATCTAGTTTAGCGATAGTATACAAGAGTGATGGCGAAAAAGACTAGTTATAAAGCAGTGATCACGGCTTCAGAGATTGACTCGCGGATCAGTGAGTGATGGGGGCCTCGAGAGGGGGAGAGAGCGGAGACCCCGATGGAGGTCGTCTCGCAGCTACATTTGCGCGGAGCAAGAGAAGGGACACACCTTCGCCTCTCGCAGCGTATCAGTCTGCTGTTGTTACTGATGCCTCGGATTCGTTCAGCAACCTGATCATTGATTTATCGGATGGTGGTTGCAATGTTTTCATTCCACAGATTGGATAAAAGAGCCCTCCCCCATGGAGTTGACAGGGCATGGAGGTAAAGAGGTATTCCTCCGCTCATTACCAATTGTACATTTATTGTATATATTCTGCCTGGATAAGTGATTTTCAAATGTAATATTATTTACAGGTGGTGCATCAAGAGGCAGATGCAGTGCACAAAAAAGGTAAAAGAAACTATTTCTAATTTTGTACATCCCTTGGCAATATTATATAATAATAATAATAATATAGTATACTGTGTTTTGGTCCAAAACTAGTCAGTCAATAATGTGGGAGGAAGGCCTTCATTGTATTTTATGGATTGAATTTATTGTAACAAATTACTGTATAATATAGTTATTGTGTGTATTCCAATTTCAGCTCGTGTCGTCCACCCGAAAGCTCTAGGGATGATGGCTGACAGGAGGATGAGTGGGAGCGAGATCAGTTGCCTTCAAGGAGCTCCTGGACTCAGAAGACAGCGGACAGCGGCTGCGAAGCTGGATCATCTGGTTCCAGCTGACTTTCTGGAGCTGGATTCATCTGATCCAAGTCTTTCTGGAGCTGGATTCATCTGATCCAGACTTTCTGGAGCTGGATTCGGGATCCAGACTTTCTGGAGCTCTTCTTCACGGAGGGGAGAAACTACAAATGTCAATCGTTGTCATGTTCCGTTGCACACAGTGTTTCAACCTCTACACTCAAAGCTGAACTAATGGGGGACTGAAAAAGCAGATAACGCACTCATACCCACACTCACGACACTACAGCACTCACTCACTCACTCACGGCACATCAGACACTCACTCGGCACATGACTTCACACACACAGACACTCACTCACACATGAACACTCACTGCACACTGACATTCACACATTCCCATGCTTCATTCTATTTTATACATCTATAGTTTTATTGATCTTTGTGTGTTGTGGTTTGACGTTTTGGTTGAATGTTAGAAGAAAGTCAATTTTCTATTGTGAATATAATTGCCAACATTTTGCCAACAAACGTATTATTTCAGAGTCTTGTTTTATATTTTTTGTAAGGGAACAAGTGTGAAGGATGTTTTGAGTTGTCACTAAGCAGCAATAATGCATCTAAAAGTCTCTTTTCTGCTTGATATGTCTGTTACATACAGATCTTTTCTCTGTTTTCTTGCTCAGACCAGGTGTTATGGGTGAAAAGATATGCTTGTTGAATAACTCAAGAACGGTAGAGAAGGTAGAAACAAACTGATTTTTTTAGGCGTAAAGCAGAGAGGTTAATCTTTAATTTGGTTGCCTTGGTGTTAATCGTCTAAAAAATGAATATTCTGTGGCACTTCACTGGGTCAAATCACTGAAATTGCTTGCTGAACGCACTTCTCAATTGAAAATGCCTGGCCGTCAGTGATTACTTTAATTCTAAAGTTTAGATCAGCGCAGCATAATCCACTGAACCAAGTAAAAAAATTGATCACAGGGGCTCATTCATAAAAATGAAAATTCTGATACTCCAAAAGAGTGCGACCAATATGGTACGGCAGTGCAGAGCATATTTACAACGAAATTAGCAACAACAAAAAAACAAGTTCACTCGACCATAGTCACCTTTAAGTTCAAGTTACCTTCTCTGTAACAGGGACGGACTGTGCCAAATCACGGCTCCTGGCCCTCCTTGAGCAATAATTTTGGTACAAATTACATTGCATTTACATCATGATACTCTAAAATAATGTACATTTACAAATTATTTATCATGGACATAACATGGGATAATTCCCATTCTAACCCACAGGAAATAGTGTCTGGTTCGTACCTTGCGCACGGTTGTGTCAGACCGGTAAATGTGTGTGTAAATGTGTGTGTAAATGTGTTGCTTGGGCACTTTGGCAAACTAGTAACTGAGGGGAAAAAACGGACGAGAGAATGGATGCTGCGTGTGAGGTTACGTAGGGGAACGAGGTAATATGATTACTTGGTTCTCAAAGAAACACTGAAATTATATATATGTTTAATTAACCATGAAAGGGTCCCAATGAGATTAAGAACAACATTTTCAAGGGCGTCTGGACAAAAAAAATCCTAAAATCAATGGTTTCAATCTGCATCTAAAAGCATTCAATGAACTAAGGTTCATATAATTTCGTTTTTTGCAACATGTTCATGCAGAAGGAGCAGAATAAACAAAAAGCTTTTTCCCTGTTTGTGCAGTAAAAAGAATAGAGAGCAACAAATGATCATTTGATGGCAAACCATTGAACAACATGTCTTTTGTGTGAGTAAATGGTCAGGTGTAAGAGGGCAGCAGACCAAGCGTAGCTTTAAAAAAAGTGCACCGTGTCAAACCTCTGGTGGACACAGAAGGCCATCCCACTCCAGACTATCATTCACAGGAGTCAGGTTTTGCATTTTCAAAGGATTTGAACATTTTAATTGGAGTCATTATTTAAGTACAGTTCTTTGTTTTTTTCCCCTATTGTTATATTAAAGGAATAGTTCACCGTTTTTTCCATACTGACCTAGGTTCTTTACCTTACTTAGACTAGTTAATACGTCCCTGTTGGTTCTTAGTCCGTGCGCTCTGTCATGCATACGGAGAAAAACGGGAGTACACGCAGCCTCCTTGTATACTTGTGTAGGACCAAAAGGTAGCTCCCGCTAGAAGCTTACCAAACTCTTCCAAGTTGTTCCCTATTAAAATTGTATAGTTACGTGTGTGTTACACTGCAAAGTGTAACACGTCACCGTAACTGATATACATTTAAATAGGGAACACTTGGAAGAGTTTGGTAGCTTCTGAGCGGGAGGCTCTTTTTGGTCCTAACCAGTATATCAGAGGGAGGCTGCGTATTGTTTACTCCCGTTTATGCTCCGTTTGCATGACAGAGCGCACGGGATATGGACCTGACAGGTACGTATTAACTAGTTAAGGTAAAGGTTAAGAACATATGTCAGTATGTAAAAACGGTGAAACTATTCCTATAATATTTAGGGGGAAAACAAACCAAAGAACTGTACTTTAAAAATGACTCAATTAAAATGTTCAAATCATTCTGAAATGCAAAGCCTTGACTTCACTGTGAATGAAATTCTGGTGTGGGATGGCCGTCTTTGTTCCACCAGAAGGTTTGGCACGGCGTGCACTTTTTTTTAAAGGCTACGCTTGGTCTGCTGCCCTCTACACTGACATATACTCACACAAAGACATGTTGGGTTCATATGGTTTGCATCAAAATGGATTTTTGTTGCTCTTATTCCTTTTTAACTGCACAGGAACAGGGAAAAAAGCTTTTGTGTATGCTGCTCTTTCTGCATGGAAACAAGTTGAAAAAGATGGAATTATATATGATCTTTTTCATTGAATGCTTTTAGATGCAGTATTGAGAGGCCCTTGATTTTATGATTTTTTTTGTTCAGGACCTCCCTGAAAAAGTTTGTTTTAATCTACAATGGGACTTTCCTGGTTTTAAATTTTAAAAGCGATATATATATTTTCAGTGATTCTTTGAAGAACCACTGTATCAGTATTACCTCGTTCCATAGGTAACCTCCCCACGCATCCTCCATTCTCTCGTCCGTTTTTCCCCCTAGTTACTAGTTTGGCCAAAGGTGGCACAAGCACACATTACACTACACATTTACACACCATTTACCGGTCTGTCACACCGGCGCAAGGATTCAGATCCAGGACACTATTTCTGGTGGGTTAAATGGGAATTATGCCCATGTGATGTCCGTAATTTTAAATGTACATTTTTTTAGAGTATAATGATGTAATGCAATGTAATTTGTACCAAATTATTTGCTTCAATGGGAGGGGCCAGGGAGGTGTTTGGCCGTCTGCCGCTGGTTACAGAGATGGTAATCTTGAAAACTTACAGGTGACCTATGTGTCGAGTGAACTTGGTTTTTTTGTTGTTGCTAATTTCGTTTGTAAATTATGCTCTGCCCTGCCGTTGACCATTTTGTTTGCATCTTGGAGTTATAGAATTTTCATTTTTAGGAAAGGCCCTGTGAGTCATTTTTTACTTGGGTTTTCAGTGGATTATCTGAGCTGACATCTAAACTTTAGAATTAAAGTTAACTCACTGTAGGCCAGGCATTTTCAGATTGGAGAAGTGCCTTTCTGCCATCAATTTAGGTGATTTGACCAGTGAAGTGCCACAGAATATTCGTTTTTTAGACGATGTTAAACACCAAGGGCACCAAATTAAGAAATTACCTCTCTGCTTTACTCTGAAAAAAAACGTTTGTTTCTATCTTCCCGTTCTTGAGTTATTCAACAAAAGCATACTTTCACCTTAACACCTGGTTTGAGCAAGAAAAACAGATGAAAAGGAGCCTGTATGTAAACAGGAACATATCAAGCAGAAAAGCGAATTTTAGATGCATTATTGGCTGCTTTATGTGACAACTCAAAAACATCTTAACACTTGTTCCATTACAAAAATTATAAAAACATGACTCTGAAATAATACTTTTGATGGCAATTTGTTTGGGCAATTTATTCAACAGATAGAAAATTTGGACTTTCTTCTATACCATCAACCATAAACGTTCAAACAAACAACAACACAAAGATCAATAAGACTATAGATGTATTAAAATAGAATGAAGCATGTGGAATGTGTGAGTGTCAAGTGTGCGGTGAGTGTCTGTGTGATGTGAGTGTTCTGTGTGTGTGATATGTCAGTGTGCGCGAGTGTTTGTCTGTGTGCGTGAGTGAGTGTATGTGACTGTGAGTGCTGGTGACGTGTTCGTGAGTGTGTGTATGACGTGAGGTTATCTGCTTTTCAGTCCTCCCAGTAGTTCAGCTTGAGAGTTGTAGTGGTTGAAAACTGTGTGCCACGGAAAACACGAACGACCTGTGGACATTTGTAGTTTCTCCCTCGTGAGAAGAGCTCCACGAAAGGTCTGGATCAGATGAATCCCAGCTCCAGAAAGTCTTGGATCAGATGAATCCCGCTCAGAAAGTCTGGAATCAGATGAATCCAGGGGGCTCCAGAAGTCAGCCTGGATCAGATGATTCAGTTCGCTGCCTCTGTCCGCAGTCTCTGAGGTACAAGGAAGTCTGTGAAGGGCAACTGACTCGAGGCTCATCATCCTCCGTCAGGCCATTTCCCTAGAGTTCTGGGTGGACGAACGTGCTGAAATTGGATACACACAATACACTATATGTATACAGTGAATTTTGTTACAATAAATCAATCCATACAATACATTGAAGGCCTTCCTCCCACATTATGACTGACTACTTTTGGCCCAATCACAGTATACTATATTATTATTATTATTAAGTATTATTTGCCATGGTTGTTACACGAATAGGAACTAGTTCTTTTTACCTTTTTTGTGCACAGCAACTGCCTCTTGATGCACCACCTGTAAATAATTATACATTTGGTAAATCCACTATACCAGGAGAATATATACAATATCAATATGTTACAATGGTATGAGGAGGAATCATCTTTACCTCCATTGCCTGGTTCAACTCAATGGGGGAGGGCTCTTTATCAGAATCTGTGAATGAACACATTGCAAACTCATCCATAAATCATGATCAGGTTTGCTGAACGAATCCGAGGCATCAGTAACAAACAGCAGCTGATAGCTACGGAGAGGCGGAAGGTGTGTCCCTTCTCTTGCTCCGCGCAATTGTAGCTGCAGGACGGAACCTCCCATCGGGGTCTCCGCTCTCTCCCTCTGAACCTCACTCACTGATCCTGCGAGTCAATCTCTGAAGCAGTGTACACTGCTTTATAACTATTCTTTTTCGCCATAACTCTTGCTATACTATCGCTAAACTAGATCGTGATCCGTTCTCAATGCTACAGCAGCAAGCTCTCCAAACACTCACACACTCTCTCCTCCTCTCCACTGACTTATGACCTATCCTGTGGTGCTATATGCAATCCTACTGGTGTGATGTATCATTACAGGGACATTTGGACTATATATCAGTATCTGTGGTATTCACATGTGCGCCAGACATTAATGCAGCCTCCCGTGTTAATAACACGAAAAACTCGTCAAACTCGTCATGGGCAGTGAGCGTTACTATTAACATGACGAGTTTGGTACTGTTCTATGGGCAGTGAATGAGTTAAAAAATGGGGAAACGCCCTCTATGATGTAGTTAGTTGTTTACTTTGGACATTCCAACTTACAACACCCAAACACGGTTGCTTTGTTTTAATGACTAAACCTGGTTGACATGTGTATTTTTTTTGGACCTTTGAGGGCGCCATTTAACAAGCATTTTCAGAAACTTTCCATAGTATTACACATAAATATAACAGGAAATAATGACCAAACAGCACAGCAAATTACTAGATTTATAATACTGGACCTTATCTAAAAAACTACAGATGATCTCAAATATTTTTTTGTTGGTTGTGAGTTTTGTGAGAGAGCTGAAGGATTCACAAACATAGTTATTTAGGAGGCAAACAAACATGAATGAGTATACCAACAACTCCAAAACATTTCTTTTGGATGCAGGATGGATGAAAAAAACTTATCAGATATAATAAGACGTAACCCAACAATAACGAGGGACCACTGTATATATGTCAGTGTTTTAGATTAGATAGATTTTTCTTTTCAAATGTATTTTGCATAACCAAATCCACCACAGAAGACTTTACAAAGATGTTTTTTACCAAGAATGCGGTCAGAGAATCAACAGTTCAAATGAGAAAAACATTAATAACAAAGCCAAACCTTTTTACATTTTTCTTAAACTCAACACGCTTTTAATATACAAGTGACCCTGGTACTGTGAAGGGCGCTATATAAATAAAGTTTACTTACTCACTCACTTCCACATTAATTTAAATACAATGCAAAAATTTGACCTATACAATATTCCTTGTCCTTGTTCCTTAAAGGTATCTGAGTCCTGTATGTGCCTGGCCTCACGCTCCAGTGCATTGCGGGGAGGGAGAGGTCTTCTGTCATGCATACATTAATGATATAAGGTCCCTATATTTTGGAAAGTGCTTTCCATAGGCCATTACGCTGATGTTTGTTTTATCTCTCGGAGTGACTGAACCACGACACCGGCTATTGCCTCAGTTAACTGATGAACGGAATGGCTGTTATCGCCGTCCCTGACAACACTCACAGCCGGGCCTTTTCTGTGTGCCAGGGCGGCTTCCAGATGTCATGCAAATGCAATGATTGTAAGCCCCTCCGAGGAAGTAGAAAGTTATTAACATTTATGTACATGTAAATGTGCCCTTTATTTATTTCCATTGGAAAAACTTTTTCTCTGAGTTTGACCATCTTGATTGCCACTCATGGGCATCTGTCAGGGAGTTATGTTGACATAGTAAAGCGCTCGGAACACATCTCCAGTTGTTGTACTCAGCTGGATCAAGTAGGGCTCGGGCAATAATCAGTTTAGGCAATTAATTGGCTTCGTTTGAAAAAATTGAATATGTGGACAATCGGTGAAATCGAATGATATGTTATTGTGGAGAGTTCCAGAGTGATTTTTTACTTGCAATATCAGCACAGTCTGTACAAGACTTTTATAGACGTTTTTGGGAAACAATATAAACATAGTTTTGAACTTTAATAATGAGCGGAAGAGCAAAAAAACTTTTTTTGGCGGGGTAAAGTCTCTTTGGTGATTTAATGGAAAATCAGTTTAAAATTGAATAATTCAAGCAAGAAATAAAATCGAGATTTTTACTTTTTTGCCATATCGCCCAGCCCTGGATCAAGACTACCTGAGCTGGAGGATTTATGCTGGTTTACTTCGCCTCGACAAAACACGTTAGCACCAACTTTACAGTCACAGTAGAATGTCACTCAGGGTGAAGACACATGTTAAAGCATGTGTCCCCCATTGTCAGCCTGGTTTAGTCCTGGTTCATCTCCTGTTCTTGGTGCTTCTCGAGTGTCTGTTTGCACTGGCGGGGAACAGTAGCTCAGTTGGCTAGAGCATTTGGCCTTTGGGCCTGGAGGTCTGGGGTTCAAGCCCCCCACGAGACCTACTCCAACTGCTCCCACTTATGTCTATGTCCTTGGACAAGATTTAACACCACGTGTTGAAGCCCACACTGATTGAATGTTTGGACCGGCTTGTTTCGAGGATGGTTATTCTTTTCCAGCTTTCGCTGCATGCATCTAACTGCGATCCCCTGCTTCTGCCTCGCCGCAACGTATATGCAATTCCTTGCATTGAAACTTGCCACAGAGTATGATGAGTGGGAACACTAGCTTTAATCGCTCTGATAGCTGAAATTGAAAAAGGGCTTGTGCCTGTTTCAGGGGGTGATGATGGGACCCCGAACCGGCACTCCTTCCCATGCGTTTTGTAGTTTTTCCTAACCGATGCTGGTAGAGGCAGCGGTGCCCAAAGTGAGGCCACGGGCCATAGTTGGACCAGTCGTACTGTTTTCAATTTGCACGACCGAATACTGTCAACCCGGGTGTGTTGCAAGTTTCTGTCATCTGCCCCCAGGAACATGTTCTCACATTCCTATTCTATGTTAAGTCAGTGGTTCTCAAATACTTTTCACACCCAAGTATACCCCCTCAGAAAATACTTGCCTCTCCAAGAGTACCCACACAAATGGACACCACCACACAGTAGCGTGTTAGTAAGCCGAGAGTATTCATCAATAACAAGGCAGAGGTTTCTTTCCGAAAGGAAGTATATTAATGTATTATTTTACACAGTTTCATCAGTAAGACCTCGCGCTTAAATATAGGAAAAAAAATTGTTTTAAATGTTTCATTCATTGCGTAAATGCCTAAGCCATCACTGTGAGTGATATCTGAGTGGGATCCTTTGTCCACAGACGGTTTGGACACTGGGTGCAATTTAGTTTTAAGGACTTGCTTCTGCTGCCCTCTTACATCTGTCGTTTACTCACAGGGACCTGTCTAATGGTTTGGATCAAATATGTATCGTTTGTTGCTCTTGTTTCCTTTTGCACGAATGGGGAAAAAAAAAACTGCTCTTTACATGGAACGTGTGGCAAAAAGACTAGAATTGATCTGATCTCTATTTCCTTGAATGCTTTTAGATTCCCAGATTGAGACATCTTCAAGTGAAAGTAAAGGTTTTTATCTCCGTAATTTTATGAAATTGTGTGTTACGTTGTATAATTGTATGGATATTTTATCATTGTAGTGGACTGTTTTTTTATCTGTAATTTTATGTAATTTTTGTACACAAAAAAGAGGTTCTCATTGACTGCCAGTATTTTTGATGACTTCACTGATGTTTTAAGAATCACAGAATATTGTGTGTATGAAAAATAATGAAAACCAGAGTCTGAAAGGACAGGACTGTCTACTTTCAGGCAGCAAAAATAAGTTTGTTCTTAGTTTGTTTGTTTCTTCTCCTGTTCGATCTCAGTCGAAAAGAGGAGAGAGTGACAAAAAGCTCCAGTCTTGACAAAAAATTAGAAAATGATGGTTTTTGTTGAAAAACAGACGGAAATTCAGGAAAAAGTGATTGTAAAACTATTTAGTTTAAACTTTTGCATCTCTCAAACATGTCCAGGATATTACATGTTAGAAAACTGCAACTCGTTTTGAGGAAAGTGTTTTTAATGTTAAAATAATAAGTTGTATGGCACACACACATCCACAAAGTGTTGCTCAAAATTTCAAAATGTACTCATCCAAAACTGTCAAAAATGTGTACAAATTGGAAAAGTAGAGCCCATGACCAATAAAACTATGCCAGATGAATGGTCAGTATTCATCCATTAGGTGGCACTATATTTTGTCAATAAGAGTAAATCAAAGAATAACAAAAATTACAATGATAACACTATACATGACAATAATCAAAGTGAATTACTTATACTTATAGTATAAGTGCAACAGAATACTGCTGTGAGTCTTTGTGTTGTGTTTGGTGCGGCATGTTGGCGTTTATTGCAGCGTTTTGGTGTGTTTTTGTGTGGTGTACCTCTACAGAGCGTCTGTTTAGTCCGGCGTGCGCTGTGGACCATATCTGGACTTTGCTGTGGCTCCTGCATTCTTGTATCGAGTGTGGACCAGTGGATCATTTTAGCAATAGTCCCTTTCTGTGGCTTTTTTGAGGTGTCCACTGGTCTGCTGCCTGACCCTCCACAGGTCTGCTGCTATGACCCTCCACATTGGTTCTTCTGTCAGCTCTGGAGAACATTTATTGCTAAACTGCCTCCAAATGTAGCCTGACCTGACTATATTACTCATGTCTGCTTCACCTCTGTCTCTCCTGCTCAGGGGATCAGGTGTGATTTTGACCAAACCCAAGGAAGTTCTGCTGCCACCTGTCTGGTTTTAATAAAATACTTGTCTACTAGGGTGTGGGCGATATGGCAAAAAGTAAAATCTCGATTTTATTTCTTGCTTTGAATTATTGCAATTTTTAAACTGATTTCATTAAATCACCAAAGAGACTTTACCTCAGAAATGTTTTTGATCTTCCGCTCAATATTAAAGTTTCAAAACTATGTTTTATTTGTCCAAATACGTCTTAGAAAATTCGTGTACAGACTGTGCTGATATTGCAAGTATAATCACGTGGAACTCTCACATAATTCATTCGATTTCACGATTTTCAACATATTCAATTTTTTTCAAAAGAAGCCAATTAATTGCCTAAAACCTGATTATTGCCCAGCCCTACTTGGATCCAGCTGTGAGGTACAACATCTGGAGTTGTGTTCCCTGAGCGCTTTACTATGGCATCTCCTGACAGATGGCCCAGAGTGGATCAGGATGGGTCAAAACCGCCAGAGAAAAAGTTTCCAATGGGAATAAGATAATGGGCACATTTACATGTACTATAAATGTTAATATCTTTCTTCCTCGGGCTTACAATCATTGCATTTGCAAGAAATTGGAAGCCGCCCTGGGACACAGAAAAGGCCGGTCTGTGTGTGTTATAAGGGACGGCGTTTAAGCAGCCATTGTCATCAGTAACTGAAGGGCAATTAGGGCGTGTCGTGGTTCAGTCACTCCGAGAGCTAAAACAAAAAACCTCAGCGTAAGGCCTATATGAAAGGCACTTTTCAAAATATAGGGACGCTTTATCTCTTATGTATGCATGACAGAGAGACCCTCTCCCTCCCCGCCAATTGCATGGAGCGTGAGGCCAGGCACAGTAAGGACTCAGATACCTTTAAGGGACAGGACAAGGAATATTGTATATGTCAAATTTTGCATTGTATTTAAATTTTATTGTAAGGAAGTGAGTAAGTAAACTTTATTTATTTTAGCGCCCTTCACAGACCAGGTCACTTGGATATTAAAAGCTTGTTGAGTTTAAGTAAAAATGTAAAAATGTATTGGCTTTGTTATTAATGTATTTCTCATTTGAACTGTTTGATTCTCTGACCGGTTCTTGGTAAACGACATCTTTGTAAAGTCTTCTGTTGTGATTTGGGTTATGCAAAATTACATTTGAAAAGAAAAACTCTATCTATCTAAAACACTGGGAATATATACAGTGTCCCACGTTTATTGGTTGGGTTACGTCTTTATAATCGATATGTTTTTTTTTCATCCATCCTGCTTTCAAAGACATGTTAGGAGGTTGTATTACTCATTCATGTTTGGTTTGCCTCCGTAAATAACTATGTTTGTGAATTCCTTCAGCTCTCTCACAAAAATCACACCCAACAAAAAAATATTTGAGATCATCGTGAGTTTTTTTAGATATAGTCCAGTATTATAAATCTGTAATTTGCTGTGCTTTTGGTCATTATTTTCTGTTAATATTTATGTGTAATACTATGGAACGTTTTGAAAATGCTGTTAATTGCGCCCTCAAAAGGTCCAGGGAATAACAAATACAGGCGACCAGGTTTAGTCATTAAAACAAGCAACCGTGTTTGGTGTTGTAAGTTGGAATGTCCAAAGTAAACAACGTAACTACATCATAGAGGCGTTTCCCATTTTTAACTCATTCACTGCCCATGACGACAAAATCGTCATGATTGAATTAGTAACGTCACTGCCATGTCGAGTTTGACGAGTTTTTCGTTGTTATTACACGGGAGGGGCTGCAGTAATGTCTGGCGACCTTGTGAATGACCCACAATAAGATATATAGTGCAAATGTACCAGTACTGTAAATCAACACCAGTAGGATGCAGTATTGCACCCCAGGAGAGGTCATAAGTCAGTGGAGAGGTGGAGGAGGGTGTGGGTGTGTTTGGAGAGCGTGCTGCTGATAGCATTGAGACGGGATCAGCGATCTAGTATCGCGATAGTATAGAAGAGTGATGGCGAAAAAGAATAGTTATAAGCAGTGTACACTGCTTCAGAGATTGACTCGCGGGATCAGTGCGTGAGGTCGGACGGGGAGAGAGCGGAGACCCCATGGAGGTCCGTCACTGCTAGTACATTTGCGCGGAGCAAGAGAAGGGACACACCTTCCGCCTTATCGCGCGTATCAGCTGCTTTTGTTCTGATGCCTCGGATTCGTTCAGCCAACCTGATCATGATTTATCGGATGAGTGGTTGCAAGTGTTATTCACAGATTCTGATAAAGAGCCCTCCCCCATTGGAGTTGACAGGATGGTGTAAAGATGATTCCTCCTCTTTACCATTGTACCTCATTATGTATATATTCTCCTGTATAGTGATTTACCAACTGTATATTATGTTACAGGTGGTGCATCAGAGCAGTTGCTGTGCACAAAAAAGGTAAAATGAACTATTTTATTCTTGTACATCCCATGGCAATATAATGATAATAATAATTATAATATAGTATATGTGTTTGGTCCAAAAGTAGTCAGTCAATAATGTGGGAGGAAGGCCTTCATTGTATTATATGGATTGATTGATTGTAACAATTCAATGTTATTAATTAAGTTATTGTGGGTATCCAATTTCAGCACGTTCGTCAACCAGAAGCTCTAGGGAGATGGCTGACAGAGGATATTGGGAGCCGGTCAGATGCCTTCATGGATGCTCCTGGACTCAGAGACTGGGACGTGGCTGCGAAGCTGGATTCATCGGTTCAGCTGACTTTCTGGAGCTGGATTCATCTGATCCCGCTTTCTGAGCTGGATTCATCATCCAGACTTTCGGGCTGGATTCTTCTGATCCAGACTTTCCTGGAGCTCTTCTTCACGGAGGGAGAACTACAAATGTCACATCGTGTGTGTTTCCGTTGCACACAGTGTTCAACCTCTTCAACTCAACGTGAAACTATGGAGGACTGAAAAAGCAGATAAACTCATCATACACACACTCACGAAAAACATCAACGCAATCACTCACTCACTCAGCACACATTGGAACTCACTCGCACACTGACTTCACACACACAGACAATCACTCACACAGGACACCTCACTCGCACACTGACTTCACACATTCACATGCTTATTCTTTTTATACTCTATAGTTTTATTGATTTTGGTTGTTTGTTGTTTGACGTTTGGTTGATGGTATAGAAGAAAAGTAACTTTTCTATCTGTGAATAAATTGCTCAACATTTGCCAATCAAAAGTATTATGTCAGAGTCCTGTTTTATAATTTTGTAAATGGAACAAGTGTGAAGATGTTTTGAGTTGTCACTAAGCAGCCATAATGCATCTAAAAAGTCTCTTTTCTGCTTGATTGTCCTGTTTACTTACAGCTCCTTTTCATCTGTTTTCTTGATCAGGACCAGGTGTTATGGGTGAAAGTATGTTTGTTGAATAACTCAAGAACGGTAAGAGTAGAAACAAACTGTTTTTTCAGAGTAAAGCAGAGATGGAATAATCTTTAATTTGGTGCCCGGGATGTTTACATCCGTCTAAAAAAATGCTATTCTGTGGCACTTCACTGGTCAAATCACCTGAAATTGCTTGGCAGAAACGCACTTCTCAAATCTGAAAATGCCTGGCAGTCAGTGAGTTAACTTTAATTCTAAAGTTTAGATCAGCTCAGATATCCACTGAACCCAAGTAAAAAATGGACTCACAGGGCTCATTCCTAAAAATGAAAAATTTATTTCTCAAGAGTGCAACAAAATGGTACGGCAGTGCAGAGCATATTTATCAAGAAATTAGAAACAAAAAATAAACAAGTTCACTCTGACACATAGGTCACCTTTAAGTTTCAAGTTACCTTCTCTGTAGCCAGCGGCAGACGTGCCAAACGGCTCCTGGCCTCCATTGAGCAAATAATTTTGGTAAAATTGACATTGCAGTACATCCATTATACTCTAAAAAATTGTACATTAAATTAGGACATCCCATGGGCATAATTCCATTTAACCCACCAGGAATAGTGTCCTGGTTCGATCCTTGGCACGGTGTGACAGACCGGTAAATGTGTGTGTAAATGTGTGTGTAAATGTGTGCTTGTGCACCTTTGGCAAACTAGTAACTGAGGGAAAAACGGACGAAGAGAATGGATGATGCTTGTGGAGGTTACGTATGGAAGAGGTTAATAATGATACAGTGTTCTCAAAGAATCACTGAAATTTATATATAGTTTTAATTTAACAGGAAAGTCCCATTGAGATTTCAGAACAACTTTTTCAAGGGAGTCTGGACAAAAAAATCATAAATCACGGGCTCTCAATCTGCATCTAAATGCATTCAATGAAATAAGATTATTAAATTGCCAGTCTTTTTGCAACATGTTCCCTGCTGAAGGAGGCAGCTTAACAAGAGCTTTTTACCCTGTCTGTGCAGTAAAAAAGGAATAGAGGCAACAAAGATCATTTGATGGCAAACCATATGAACAAATGTTTTGTGTGAGTTAATGTCAGTGTTAGCGGGAGCAGACCAGCGTTAGCCTTTAGTTAAAAAAGTGCACCGTGTCCAAACCTTCTGGTGGACAAAGAGGCCATCCACTCCAGAATATCATTCACAGTGAGTCAAGGCTTTGCATTTCATAATGAATTGAAACATTTTAATTGAGTCATTTTTAAAGTTCCAGTTCTTTGTTTTTTTCCCCCTTATATATAAAGGAATAGTACCCCGTTTTTACATTACTGACATATGTTCTTACCTTACATTAGCTAGTTAATAACGTACCTGTCTGGTCTTAGTCCGTGCGCTCTGTCATGCAAACGGAGCAAAAACGGGAGAACAAACGCAAGCTACTCTGTATACTGTGTAGGACCAAAGTAGCTCCCGCTAGAAGCTACCAACTATTCCAAGTGTTCCCTTTTAAATGTATATAGTTACGTGAAGTGTTACACTGCAAGTGTAACCGTCAGCGTAAACTATATACATTTTCATAGGGAATCAACTTGGAAAGAGTTTGTAGCTTCTAGCGGGAGCTACCTTTTGGTCCTACACAGGATAAGAGGAGGCTGCGTTTGTTCTCCGTTTTTGCTCCGTTGCATGACAGAGCGCACGACTTAGACCAGACAGGTACGTAATTAATAGTATAAGGTAGGTAAGGAACATAGTCAGTTATGTAAAAACGAGTGAACTATTCCTTTAATATATAGGGGGAAAAAAACAAAGAACTGTACTTAAATAATGACTCAATTCTAAATGTTCAATTCATATGAAATGCAAAAGCCTTGACTCACTGTGAATTATATTCTGGAGTGGGATGGCCTTCTTTGTCCACCAGAAGGTAAGGACACGGGTTGCACTTTTTTTTAAGGCTACGCCTTGGTCTGCTGCCCTCTACACCTGACTTTTACTCACACAAAGACATGTGGTCATATGGTTTGCCATTCAAAATGATCTTTTGTTAGCTCTCTATTCCTTTTTACTCACAGAAAGGGAAAAAGCTTTGTGTATGCTGCTCCTTCTGCTCATGGAACATGTTGCAAAAAAAGATGGAAATTATATGACTTATTTTCATTGAATGCTTTTAGATGCAGATTGAGAAGCCCTTGTTTTATGATTTTTTTGGTCCAGGACTCCCTTGAAAAAGTTGTTCTTTATTCAATGGGACTTTCTGGTAAAATTATATACTATATATTTATTTCAGTGATTCTTGAGAACCACTGTGATCAGATATTTACCTCGTTCCATACGGAACTCCACAAGCATATCCATTCTCTCGTCCGTTTTTCCCCTCAGTTATAGTTTGCCAAAGGCTGCCATTCACACAATTACACACACATTTACACACACATTTACCGGTCTGTCACACCGGCGCAAGGATCGAACCAGGACACTATTTCCTGGTGGGTTAAATGGGGAATTATGCCCATGTGATGTCCGATAATGTAAAATGTACAGTTTTTTAGAGTATAATGATGTAATGCAATGTAATGTGTACCAAAATTATTTGCTCAATGGGAGGGGCCAGGAGCGTGTTGGGCCAGGTCTGCCGGCTGGTTACAGAGAAGATAACTTGAAACTTAAAGGTGACCTATGTGTCAGGAGTGAACTTGTTTTTTTGTTGTTGCTAATATCGTTGTTAAATATGCTTCTGCACTGCCGTGAACCATTTATGTTGCACTCTGGGAGTATAGCAATTTTCATTTTTAGGAATGAGCCGTGAGTCATTTTTTTACTAGGGTTCGTTGAATATCTGAGCTGATTAAACTTTAGAATTAAGTTAACTCCACGACTGCCAGGCATTTTCAGATTTGAGAAGTGCGTTTGCCAGCAATTTCAGGTGATGTGACCCAGTGAAGTGCCACAGAACTATTCATTTTTTAGACGAGTAAACACAAGGGCACCAAATTAAAGTTAACTTCTCTGCTTTACTCTGAAAAAAAAGTTTGTTGTCTACTGCTTACGTTTTGAGTTATTCAACAAAGCATTACTTTCACCCATAACACCTGGTGCTTTAGTGCTGGAGCAAGAAAAACAGAGAAAAGGGCTGAATTAAACAGGCACATATTCAAGCAGAAAAAGAGACTTTTAGAATGCATTATTGCTGCTTTCGATGACAAATCACAAAATCTTCAACACTTGATTTCATTACAAAAATAATAAAAAACATGACTCTGAAATAATACTTTTGATGGCAAATGTTGGCAATTTATTCACAGATAGCAAAATTTGACTTTCTTTATTCCTTACGACCAAAAAGTCAAACAACCAAACGACACAAAGATCAATAAAACTATAGATGTATAAATAGAATGAAGCATGTGAATGTGTGAATGTCAGTGTGCGACCGTGACGTGTCTGTGGTGAGTGAGTGGTTGTGGTGTGTTGAATGTCTGTGTGGCGTGGTGTCTGTGGGCCTTCGTGAGTGAGTGAGTGAGTGCGTTGTGCTGTGTTCGTTGAGTGTGTGTATTGGAGTGAGTTTATTGCTTATTCAGTCCTCCAGTAGTTCAGGCTTTGAGTTGTAGAGGTTGAAAACACTGCTGTGAACGGAAACGGACACGAAGTGACATTTGTAGTTTCCCTCCGTGAGAAGAGCTTCCAGAAAGTCTGGATCGATGATCCAGCTCCAGAACGTCTGGATCAGTGAATCCAGCTCCAGAAAATGTTGGATCGATGAATCCAGCTCCAGAAAGTCAGCTGGATCCGGATGAATCCAGTTCGCGCCTTCTGTCCGCAGTCTCTGAGGTCAGGAGCTTACTGTGAAGGCAACTGATCGGGCTCCCACTATCTCCTGTCAGCCATCTTCCCTAGAGCTTCTGGGTGACGAACGTGCTGGAAATTGGATACACACAATAACTATAGTATACCAGTGGAATTTGTTACAATAACAATCAATCATAATATACAATGAAGGCTTCCTCCCACATTATGACTGACTACTTTTGGACCAAAACACGTATATATATTCTTTTTAGTTTTATATTATATTGCCATGGGATGTACAAGAATAGAAATAGTTCTTTTTACATTTTTTGTGCACAGCAACTGCCTCTTGATGCACCACCTGTAAAATAATATAATTTGTAAATCACTATACCAGGAGAATATATACAATACTATGTACAAATTGTATGAGTGAGGAATCATCTTTACCTCCATGCCCTGTCTCTCAGGGGGGCGGGCTCTGTTTATCAGAATCTAGTGAATGGAAACACATTGCAACACTCATCCGATAAATCATGATCAGGTTGGCTGAACGAATCCGAGGCCTCAGTAGTAACAAACAGCAGCTGTTTACGCTGCGAGAGGCGGGGAAAACAAAGGTGTGGTCATCTCTTTGCTCGCGCAAATGTTGGGCAGAGACGGACCTCCAACGGGGTCTCCGCTCTCTCCCTCTCGACTCACTCACGGATCCGCGAAGTCAATCTCTGAAAGCAGTGTACATGCTTATACTATTCTTTTTCGCCATCACTCTTGTATACTATCGCTAAACTAGATCGCTGATCCGTTCTCCAATGCTAAGCAGCAACGGCTCTTCCAAACACTCCCACCACTCTCCTCCTCCTTCCACTGACTTATGACCTCTTCCTGTGGTGCAATACTGCATCCTTCTGGTGTTGATTTATTTCATTACAGGTCATTTGCACTATATATCATATTGTGGGTTCATCACAAGTGCGCAGACATTACTGCAGCTCCCGTGTAATAACACGAAAAACTCGTAAAAACTCGTCATGGGCAGTGAGCGGTTATATTCACCATGACGAGTTTTGTCGTCATGGGCCAAGTGAATGAGTTAAAAATGGGAAAGACTCTATGATGTCAGTTTACGTTGTTTACTTTGGACATTCCAAACTTACAAACCCAAACACGGTTGCTTTGTTTTAATGACTAAACCTGGTCGACTGTGTATTTGTTTTGGACTTTTGACGGGCGCAATTAACAGCATTTCAGAAACTTTCCCTTGTATTACACATAAATATAACAGAACATAATGGACAAAAAAGCACAGCATTTTACTAGATTTATTATACTGGGACCTATATCCTAAGAAAACTCACAGATGTTCTCAAATATTTTATGTTGTTGTGAGTTTTTGTGAGAGAGACTGCAGGAATTCCACAAACATGTTATTAAGGAGGAAACCAAACATGAATGAGTTTATACAGACTCCAAACATATCTTTTGATGCGAGGATGGATGAAAAACAAAAACATATCAGATGTAATAAAAGACTAACACAACAATCAACGAGGGCCCACTGTATATATGTCAGTGGTTTTAGTTAGATAGATTTTTTCTTTTCAAATGTATTTTGCATAACCCAAATCACAACAGAAGCTTTTACAAAGGATGTCTTTTCTACCAAGAATCCGGGCTAGAGAATAAACAGTTCTAACTGTGAAATACATTAATAACAAAGCAATACATTTTTACATTTTTTACTTAAACTCAAAAGCTTTTAAATATACAAGTGACCCTGGTCTGTGAAAGGGCGCTATATAAATAATGTTTACTTACTTCACTCACTTAACAGATTATTTAAATACAATGCAAAAATTGACATATACATATTCCTTTTCTGTCCCTTAAGGTATCTGAGTCCTGTATGTGCTGGCCTCACGCTCCAGTGCATTGCGGGGAGGGAGAGGGTCTCTCTGTCATGCATCATTAGATAATAGGTCCCTATATTTTGAAAGTGCTTTCCTATAGGCCCTTTACGCATGATGTTTGTTTTATCTCTCGGATTGTGACTGAACACGACCGGCCCTAATTGCCTCAGTTACTGATGACGGATGGCTTGCTTATTCGCTCGTCCCCTGGTACTACACTCACAGACCGGCCTTCTGTGTCGCCAGGGGCGAGCTTCAGATATCAGCAAATGCAATGATTGTAAGCCCGAGGAAGGAACGTAGAACATTATGTCCATGTAAATGTCCCTATATTTATTTCCAATTTGGAACTCTTTCCTGCGTTTTGACCCTCCTGATGCCATCATGGGATCTGTCAGGAAGTTGCCATAGTTAAGCGCTCGGGGAACACATCTCCAGATGTTGTTCTCATAGTGGATCAAAAGTAGGAGTGGGCTCTAATCAGGTCTTAGGCAATTAATTGGCTTCTTTTGAAAAAATTGAATATGTGAAAAATCGTGTAAATCGAATGAATTTTATTGTGAGGAGTTCCGCCGTGAATTATACTTGCAATATCAGCTCAGTCTGTACAAGAATTTTCTAAGACGTATTTGGGAAACAAATAAAACATAGTTTTGAAAACTTTAATATTGAGCGGGATAGATCAAAACATTTTCTTGAGGGGGGTAAAGTCTCTTTGGTGATTTAATGAAAATTCAGTTTAAAATTGAAATAATTCAAAGCAGAAAATAAATCGCGTTTTACTTTTTGCCATATCGCCCAGCGCCTAGGATCAAGGACTACCAGAGCTGGAGGGATTTATGTGGGTACTTACGCCTCGACAAAAACACGTAGTCAACGCTTTACTGTCACAGTAGAATGTCAACTCAGGGTAAGAACATGGTCACAAGCACTGTGTCCCCCATTGTCAGCCCTGGTTTAGTTCCTGGTTCATCTCCTGTTTTGGTTGCTTTCGGAGTGTTGTTTGACTGGCTCTAGGGGCAACAGTTAGCTCAGTTGGTAGTGGCATTGCCTTTGGGCCTGGAGAGGTCTGGGGTTCAGCCCCCCACGAGACCTATCCAACTGCTCCCACTTATGTCTACTGGCCTTGGACAAGACTCTTAACCCCACGTGCCTGAAGCCCACACTGATTGGAATGTTTGGACCGGCTTGTTTCGAGGATGGTTATCTCCAGCTTTCGCTGCATGCATCTAACTGCGGATCCCTGCTTCTGCCTCGCCGCGATTATATGCAATTCCTTGCAATGAACTTGCCACAGAGTATGATCGAGTGGGAAAACACAGCT
This sequence comes from Knipowitschia caucasica, assembly GCA_964034765.1. Classification (NCBI taxonomy): domain Eukaryota; kingdom Metazoa; phylum Chordata; class Actinopteri; order Gobiiformes; family Gobiidae; genus Knipowitschia; species Knipowitschia caucasica. The sequence goes on along the minus strand of OZ035825.1, from coordinate 13,355,518 downwards.
TTACTCGCTTGAAGCTGAAATTGAAACAGGCTGTTCCTGTTTCAGTGAGTGATGATGGGACCCCCGAACCCGGCACTCCTCCCTGCGTTTGTAGTTTTTCCTTACCGTTGCTGTTAGGGCAGCGTTGACCACAAGTGAGGCCCAGGGCCATAGTTGGCCCAGCGTTACTGTTTCAATTTGCCCCCGAAATACTGGTCAACCCGTGTTGCAAGTTTTCTGTCATCTGCCCCAGAAAATGTTTCACATTCCTATATATGTTAAGTCAGTGGTTCTTCATACTTTTCACACCATAGTACCCCCTCAGGAAAATATTGCCTCTCCATGTTTCCTAACAAAATATGACCACACCACACAGTAGCGTTTGTAAAGCGAAGTATTCATTCAATACAAGGCAGAGGTTTCATTCCTAAGAAGTATATTTAATGTAATAATTTTACACAGTTATCAGTTAAGACTGCGCTTATATATAGGAAAAAAAATTGTTTTAATGTTTCATTCATTGCGAACTGCAAGATCACTGTGAGTGATATTTGGAGTGGGATTCTTTGTCCACAGAAGGTTTGGACTCTGGTGCACTTTTCGTTTCTAAAGGCTTGCTTGCTGCCCTCTTACATCTGTCGTTACTTCACAGAGCCATGTTCTCATGTTTGGATCAAATGATTCGTTTGTTGCTCTCTGTTCCTTTTGCACGAACTGGGGGAAAAAAAACAAACATGCTCCTTCTACATGGAACGTGTTGAAAAAGACTAAGAAATGATCTGATCTTATTTCCTTGAATGCTTTTTGATTCCAGATTGAGGACATCTTCAGTGAAATGTAACTGTTTTTATAAATCCCGTAATTTTATGAAATTGTGTGTTACTGTTGTATACTTGTATGTGACTATTTTATCATCTGTATGTTAGCTGTTGTATTATCTGTATTTTTTTGTATTTTTGTTACACAAAAAAAGAGGTTCTCAGTGTACTGCCAGCTATTTTTTGATGACTTCCATGATTTTTAAAGAACTCACAGAATATTTGTTCTTGTGCTATGAACAAATATGAAACCCGAGTCTGAAAGGACAGGACTGTTTCTTTCAGCAGCAAAAATAAGTATTGTTGTTCTTTAGTTTGTTCGTTTCTGTGATCTCCATGTCGAAAAAAGAGGAGAGTCTGTGACAAAAAGCACAGTCTTAGACCAAAAAATTAGAAAATGAGGTTTTTGTGGAAAACAGACGAACTGCAGACAAAGTGATTGGTAAAACTATTTAGTTTAATCCTATAGCATTCCTCAAAACATGTCGGGATCTTACATGTTAGAAATCAGCAATCACGTTTTGAGGAAAGTGTTTTATAATGGAAAATAAATAAGTTTTATGGCACAACACAACCACAAAGTGCTTGCTCAAATATTTCAAAATGAACTCATCCAAAATGTCAAAATGTACATATTGAAAGTAGAGCCCATGACAAACTTTGCCAGATAGATTGGCCAGTAGGCATCCATTTGGTGGCACTTATATTTATGTCCAATAAGAGTAAATCAAGAATAACAACTTACAATGATAAAACTATACATGACAATTTAAATCAAAGTGATTACTTATACTTATAGTATAAGTGCTACAGAATACTGCTGTGTGTTTTGTGTGTTTGGGGCGTGCATGTATGGTGCGTGTATGCACGCGTTTGTGTGTTTTTGTGTGGTTACATTCCAGAGCGTCTGTTTAGTCCGGGCGTGCGCTGTGGCCATATCTGGACTTTGTGCTGGTCCTCCTGGTGTGGACTCAGTGATTAATATTTAGCAATAGTCCACTTTCTGTGGTTTTTTGAGGTGCTCCATGGTCTGCTTTCCTGACCTCCACATGGTCTGCTGCTAGGACCTCCACATGGTTCTCTTCGTCAAGCTTGGAGACACAATGTAACTGCTCAAGACTGCCTCATATGTAGCCTGACCCTGACTATATTATCCTATGTTGCATTCACCTCTGTCTCTCTGCTCCAGAAAGAGTGCTAGAGTGTCGTTGACCAACCAGGGAGTCTGCAGCTCACTGCTGGTTTAAGAAAATATGCTACTAGGGGTGGGCGATATGGCAAAAAAGTAAAATCTCGCTTTTATTTCTTGCTTTTGAATTATTTCAATTTAAACTGATTTTATTAATTCACCAAAGAGGACTTTACCCCCTAAAAATGTTTTTGATCTTTCCGGCCTTCAATATTAAAGTTTCAAAAAACTATGTTATATTTGTTTCCCAATACGTCTTAGAAAATCTTGTACAGGACTGTGATGATATTGCAAGTATAATTCACGCTGGAACTCTCACATAACATTCATTCGATTTTCACGATTTTCACATATCAATTTTTTCAAAAGAATCCAATTAATTGCTAAACCTGATTATTGCCAGCCCTACTTGATCCAGCTGAGTACAACATCTGAGATGTGTTCCAGAGCGCTTTACTATGGCAACTCCTGTACAGATGCCCATGAGTGGCATTCAGGAGGGGTCAAACCAGAGAAAAAGTTTCCAATGGAATAATTAAGGGCACATTTACATGTACATAAATGTTAATAACTTCTTCCTCGGGGCTTACAATCATTGCATTTGCGCATGAAATCTGGAAGCGCCCTGGCGAACAGAAAAGGCCGGTTGTGAGTGTTGTAAGGGGTCGGCGATAAGCAGCCATTCCGTCATCAGTAAACTAGGCAATTAGGCGGTGGTCGTGGTTCATCACTCCGAGAGATAAAACAAACATCAGCGTAATTGCCTCTAGGAAAGCACTTCAAAATATAGGGACGCTATTTATCTTAATGTATGCATGACAGAGAGACCCTCTCTCCCTCCCCGCAATGCACTGGATGCGTGAGGCCAGTCACATACAGGATCAGATACCTTAATGGATCAGGGACAAGGATATTGTAAATGTCAAATTTTTGCATTTGTATTTAAATTAATTGTAAGTGAGTGAGTAAGTAAACTTTATTTATATAGCGCATTCACAGACCAGGGTCACTTGTATATTTAAAAGCTTGTTGTAGTTTAAGTAAAAATGTAAAATGTATTGGCTTTGTTATTTAATGTATTTCTCATTGGAACTGTTTGTATTCCTGACCGGTTCTTGTAAAAAGACATCGTTGTAAAGTCTTCTGTTGTGATTTGGTTATGCAAAAATACATTTGAACAGAAAAATTATCTAATTTAAAACATGACATATATACACTGGTCCCTCTTTTATTGTTGGGTTACGTCTTTATTAAATTGATCTGTTTTTTTTTCATCCATCCTGCATCAAAAGAAATGTTAGGAGTTGTATATACTCATTCATGTTTGGTTTGCCTCCTAAAATAAACTTTGTTTGTGAATTCCTTCTGCTCTCTCACAAAAAACTCACAACACAAAAAATATTTGAGCTATCTGTGAGTTTTTTTAGATATAGTCAGTATTATAAATCTAGTAATTTGCTGTGCTTTTGTCATTATTTTCTGTTTATTTATGTGTAATACTATGGAAAGTTTCTGAAATGCTGTTAATTGCGCCCTCAAAGGTCCAGAAAACAAATACACAGTCGACCAGGTTTGTCATTAAAACAAAGCAACCGTGTTTGGGTGTTGTAAGTTGGAATGTCAAAGTAAACAACGTTAACTACATCATAGAGGCGTTTCCCATTTTTAACTCATTCACTGCCCATGACGACAAAACTCTTCTGTTGAATAGTACCGCTCACTGCCCTATGACGAGTTGACGAGTTTTCGGTTAGTACACGGGAGGCTGCAGTAAATGTCTGGCGCACCTTGTGAATGACCCACACTACCTGATATATAGTGCAAATGTACCTGTAATGTTAAATCAACACCTGTAGGATGCAGTATTGCACACAGGAGAGGTCATAAGTCAGTGGGAGAGGAGGAGGAGGAGTGTGGAGTGTTTGGAGAGCGTGATGCTGAGCATGAGACGGATCAGCGATTAGTTTAGCGATACGCTTATTGCATGAGTGATGGCGAAAAAGAATAGTTATAAGCAGTGTACACTGCTTTCGAGATGGACTCGCGGTCAGTGAGTGAGGTCGAGTGGGGAGAGAGCGGAGACCCCGATGGAGGTCCGTCTCTGCAGCTAATTTGCGCGGAGGCAAGAGAAGGGGACACACCTTCGCCTCTCGCTGCGTATCAGCTGATGTTGTTACTGATTGCCTCGGATTCGTTCAGGCAAACCTGATCATGATTTACGGATGAGTGGTTTCAATGTGTTCATTCACAGATTCTGATAAAGAGCCCTCCCCATGGAGTTGACGGGCATGGAGGTAAGATGATTCCTCTCATACCATTGTACATATTTTGTATATTATTCTCTAGGTATAGTGCTTTACAAAATGTATATTATTTACTGGTGGTGCTCAAGAGGCAGTTGCTGTGCACAAAAAGGTAAATAGAAATATTTCTATTCTTGTAATCCCATGGCAATATTATATATAATAATAATACTTGTTATACTGTGTTGGTCCAAAAGTTGTCAGTCAATAATGTGGGAGAAGGCCTTCATTGTATTTTTAATGTGATTGTTGTATTGTAACAAATTCACTGTATAAATATAGTTATGTTTGTATCCAATTTCCAGCACGTTCGTACACCGAAGCTTCTAGGGAGATGGCTGCCAGGAGGATGAGTGGGAGCCGAGTCAGTTGCCCTTCACAGGAGCTCCTGGACCTCGAGACTGCGGACAGAGGCTGCGAAGCTGGTTTCATCTTGATACAGCTGGGACTTTTGGAGCTGGATTTCATCGATCCAGACCTTTCTGGAGCTAGATTCATTGATCCAGACCTTTCTGGAGTGGATTCATCTGATCCAGACTTTCTGGTGCTCTTCTTCACGGAGGAGAACTACAAATGTCACATCGTGTCGTGTTCCGTTGCACACAGGTGTTTCAACCTCTACAACTCAAAGCTGACTAATGGTGAGGACTGGAAAAAGCGATAAACTCACTCTATACACACACTCACGACACTCACACGCACTCATCATCACTCACGCACTAAGACAACTCACTCGAACAACTGACATTTCACAACACAGACACTCACTTCACACTGACACTCACTACGCACATGACATTCACACATTCACATGCTTCATTCTATTTTTTACATCTATAAGTTTTATGATCTTTGTGTTGTTGTTGTTTGACGTTTTGGTTGATGGTATAGAAGAAAGGTCCAACATTTTTCTATCTGTGAATAAAATTGCCAACCAATTTGCATCAAACAGTATTATTTCAGAGTCATGTTTTTATAATTTTTGAATGCGAACAAGTGTGAGATGTTTTGAGTGTCACTAAAGCGCAATAATGCATCTAAAAGTCTCTTTTCTGCTTGATATGTTTGTTTACATATCAGCTCCTTTTCTCTTTTTTTTGTCAGACCAGGTGTTATGGGTGAAAGTATGCTTGTTGAATAACTCAAGAACGGTAGAGGTAGAAACAAACTGTTTTTTTCAGAGTAAAGGCAGAGAGGTTAATCTTTCATTTGGTGCCTTGGTGTTTCATCGTCCTAAAAAATGAATTATTCTGTGCGGCACTTCACTGGGTCAAAAATCACCTGAAATTGCTGGCAGAACGCACTTTCTCAATTGAAAATGCTGGCAGTCGTGAGTTAACTTTAATTCTAACGTTTTAGATCAGCTCAGATAATCACTGAACCCAAGTAAAAAAAATGACTCACAGGGCTCATTTCGTAAAATGATAAAAATTCTATACTCCAAAGAGTGCAAACAAAATGGTCTCGCAGTGCAGAGCATATTTACATGTAATTAGCAACAACAAAAAAAACAAGTTCACTCTGACACATTAGGTCACCTTTAAGTTTCAAGTTACTTCTCTGTAACCAGGGAGCAGACTGTGCCAAACACGGCTCCTGGCCCCTCCATTGGAGCAAATAATTTTGGTACCAAATTACATTGCATTACATCAGTATATCTAAAAATATGTAACATTTTAAAATTACGGACATCTCATGGGCATAATTCCATTTAACACCAGGAAATAGTGTCCTGGTGCGATCCTTGCGCACGGTGTGACAGACCGGTAAATGTGTGTGTAAATGTGTGTGTAAATGTGTGCTTGTGCACCTATGGCAACACTAGTAAATGAGGGGAAAAACGGACGAGAGAGGGATGATGCGTGTGGGCGGTTAGCTATGGAACGAGGTAATATTGATACAGTGGTTCTCAAAGAATCACTGCAATATATATTAATAGTTTTAATTTAACCAGGAAAGTCCCATTGAGATTATAGAACAACTTTTTCAAGGGAGTCCTGGACAAAAAAAATCATTAAAATCAAGGGCTCTCAATCGCATCTAAAAGCATTCAATAAATAAGTTCATATAATGTTCCAGTCTTTTTGCAACATGTTCCATGCAGAAGGAGCTGCATACACAAAAGCTTTTTCCCTGTTCTGTGCCAGTTAAAAAGGAAATAGAGAGCAACAAAAGATCATTTGGATGGCAAACCATATGAACCAACATGATCTGTTGTGTGAGTAAATGTCTCTAGGTGTAAGAGGGGCAGCATGACCAAGGTAGCCTTTAAAAAAAGTGCACGTGTCCAAACCTTCTGGTGGACAAAGAGGCCATCCACTCCAGCAAATCATTCACAGTGAGTCAAGGCTTTGCATTTCCTATGAATTGAACATTTTAATTGGAGTCATTATTTAAGTACTGTTCTTTGTTTTTGTCCCCCTATATATTAAAGGTATAGTTCACCGTTTTTACATATGACATATGTTCTTACCTTACCTTAGACTAGTATATACGTACCTGTCTGGTCTTAGTCCGTGCGCTTGTCATGGCAAACGGAGCATAAACGGGAGAACAAACGCAGCCTTCCTCTGTATACTGTGAGGACAAAGGTAGCTCCGCTAGAAGGCTACCAACTTTCCCAAGTGATCCCTATTAAATGTATTAGTTTACGTGAGTGTTACACTGCAAAGTTGTAACACGTCTCGTAAACTATATTTTATCATTTAATAGGGAACATTGGAAGTGTTTTGGTAGTTCTAGGGTGGTGAAGATGTAGGGAGCTACCTGTTGGTCCTACACAGTATACAGAGGAAGGCTGCGTTTAGTCTTCCGTTTTTGCCTCCTTTGCATGAGACAGTGAGCGCACGCGATAAGACCAGGACAGGTACGTATTAATAGTCTAAGGTAAGGTAAGAACAAAGTCAGTATGTAAAACGGTGAACTATTCCTTTAATATATAGGGGGAAAAAAACAAGAACTGTACATAAATAATGCACTCAATTAAAATGTTCAATTCATTAGAATGCTAAGCCTTGACTCACTGTGAATGATATTCTGGAGTGGGATGGCTTCTTTGTTCGACCAGAAGGTTTGGAACTCGGTTGACTTTTTGTCAGGCTACGCTTGGTCTGCTGCCCTCTTACACCTGACATTTACTCACACAAGACATGTTGGTTCAAATGGTTTGAATCAAACATGATCTTTTGTTGTCTCTATTCTTTTTTACTGCACCGAACAGGGAAAAAAGCTTTTGTGTATGCTAGCTCCTTCTGCATGGAAACTGTTGCAAAAAGATGGAAATTATATAACTTAATTTCATTGAATTGCTTTTGATGCCGATTGAGAGCCTTGATTTTATGATTTTTTTTGTCCATGGACTCCCTTGAAAAAAAGTTGTTTCTTAATCTCAATGGACTTTTTCTGGTTAAATTAAAACTATATATATATTTCAGTGATCTTTGAGAACACTGTATCAGCATTTACTCGTTCCTTACGTAACCTCCAAGCCATCATCCATTCTCTCGTCCGTTTTTCCCCTCAGTTACTAGTTTGCCAAAGGTGCTCAAGCACACATTTACACACACATTTACACACAACATTTACGGTTATGATCACACCGTGCGCAAGGATCGAACAGGACACTAGTTCATGGTGGGTGTTTAAATGGGAATTATGGCCCTGTGATGCTCCGTAATTTTAAATGTCCATTTTTTTAGAGTATAATGAGTAATGCTAATGTAATTTGTACCCAAATTATTTGCTCAATGGGACGGGGCCAGGAGCCCTGCGTGTTTGGCACTGTGTGCGGGTTACAGAGCAGGTAACTTGAAACTTAAAGGTGACTATGATGTCAGAGTGAATTGTTTTTTTGTTGTTGCTATTTTCGTTTTGTAAAATAGGCTCTGCACTGCCGTGACCATTTTGTTGCACACTTGGAGTATAGAATTTTCATTTTTAGGAATGAGCTGTGAGTCCTTTTTTTACTTGGGTTCAGTGGATTATCTGAGCTGATCTCTAAACTTTAGAATTAAAGTTAACTCACTGACGGCCAGCATTTTCAGATTTGGAGGAGTGCGTTCTGCAGCAATTTCAGGTGATTTGACCAGTGAAGTGCCACAGAACTATTCATTTTTTAGACGATTGTAAAACCAAGGGCACCAAATTAAAGAATAAACCTCTCTTGCTTTACTCTGAATAAAAACAGGTTTGTTTCTTACCTCTTACCGTTCTTGACGTTGTTATTCAACAAAGAATACTTTACCCATTACACCTGGTCGCTGAGCAAGGAAAAAAACAGAGAAAAGGAGGTATGTAAACAGGGAACATATCAAGCAGAAAAGAACTTTTAGATGCATTATTGCTGCTTTAGTGACAATCACACATCTTCACACTTGTTCCATTACAAAATTTATAAAAACATGACTTCTGAAATAATACTTTTGATGGCAAATTGTTGGCAATTTATTCATCAGATAGGAAAATTTGACTGTCATCTATTCAATCATCTCAAAACGTCAAACAACAACAACCAAAGATCAATAAAACTATAGATGTATAAATAGAATGACGCATGTGAATGTTGTGAATGTCAGTGTGCGATGAGTGAGTGTCTGTGTGAGTGAGTGTCTATGTGTGTGCAAGTCAGTGTGCGAGTGAGTGTCTGTGTGCTTGTGAGTGAGTTGAGGAGTGCGTTGTCGTGTTTTGGTGAGTGTTGTGAGTGGTGTGTATGAGTGAGTTTATCTGCTTTTTAAGTCCTCCCAGTAGTTTCAGCTTTGGTGTTGTAGAGGTTGAAACACTTGTGTGCAAGGAACCTCGACACGATTGGGACGATTTGTAGTTCTCCCCCTACGTGTAGAAGAGCTCCAGAAAGTGCTGGATCAGATTGAATCAGCTCCTGAAAGTTGGATCAGATGAATCCAGCTCCAGTAAAGTCTGTTCAGATGAATCCGCACAGAAAGTCAGCTGGATCAGATGAAATCCAAGCTTCGCAGACCTCTTCCAAGTCTCTGAGGTCCAGGAGTCCTGTGAAGGGCAAAACTGACTCGGGGGCTCCCACTATCTCCTGTCACATCTTCCTAGAGCTTCTGGGTGAGAACGTGCTGGAAATTGGATACACACAATAACATATTATACAGTGAATTTGTTTACAATATAAATCAATCCATAAATACAATGAAGGCCTTCTCCCACATTATTGACTGACTACTTTTGGACCAAACACAGTTATACTATATTATTATTATGATTATAATATTTGCCTGGGATGGTACCAGAATAGAAAAGCGTTTCTTTTCCTTTTTTGTGACACAGCAACTGCCTCTTGATGCCCACTGTAAATAATATATACATTTGAAATCACTATACCAGGAGAATATATACAATCATATGTACAATGGTTATGAGGAGGAATTATCTTTACCTCTATGCCTGTCAACTCCAATGGTGCTATAAGGGCTCTTCTTTTATCAGAATCTGTGAAATGAACACATTGCAACCACTCATCCGAATAAATCATGATCAGTTTGATGAACGAATCCGACGGTCATCAGTAACAACAGCAGCTGATACGGCTTCGCGAGATGGGGAAGGTGTGTCCCTTCTCTTGCTCGCGCAAATGTTGCTGCAGAGACGGGACTCCAACGGGGTCTTCGCTTCTCTCCCCTCTCGACCCACTCACTGATTCCGCAGAGTCAATCTCTGACGCAGTTTACACGGTTATAACTATTTCTTTTTCGCATCACTCTTGCTTACTATCGCCTAACTAGATCGTGATCCGTCTCAATGTACAGCAGCACGCTTCCAAACACTCCCACCCTCCTCCTCCTTCCGCTCCATGACTTATGACCTCTCCTGTGGTGCAATACTGCATTACTACTGGTGTTGATTTATCATTTACAGGTACATTTGCACATAGATCAGTATTGTGGGTCATTCCCAAGGTGCGCCCGCATTATGCAGCCTCCGTGTAATAACACGAAAAACTCGTCAAATCGTCATGGGCAGTGAGGTTAATATTCTAACCATGACGAGTTTTGTCGGTCTCATGGGCAGTTGAATGAGTTAAAATGGGAACCGCGGGCCTCTATGATGTGTTACGTTGTTTAATTGGACTTTCCATTACAACACCAAACACGGTTGCTTTGTTTTAATGACTAAACATTGGTCGACTGTGTATTTGTTTTCTGGACCTTTGAGGCGCAATAATTAACAGCATTTCAGAAACTTTCCATAGTATTAACATAAAATATAAAAGGAAAATAATGACCAAAAATGCACAGCAAATTACGTAGATTTATAATATGGACTATATCTAAAAAAAACTCACAGATTGATCTCAAATATTTTTTTGTTGTTGCTGGTTTTTGTGAGAGAGGCTGAAGGATTCCCAACATAGTTATTTAGGAGCAAACCAAACATGAATGAGTATATACAACTCCAAAACATTTCTTTTGATGCAGGAGGGATTGAAAAAAAAAAATATCAGATTTAATAAAGACGTAACCAACAATAACGAGGGACCACTGTATATATGTCATGTGTTTTAGATTAGATCGATTTTTTCTTTACAAATGTATTTGCATAACCAAATCACACCAGAAGACTTAACAAAGATGTCTTTTTACCAAGAACCGGTCAGAGATCAAACAGTTCAATATGGAAATACATAATAACAAAGCCACTACATTTTTTCATTTTTACTTAAACTCAACACGCTTTTAAAATTATACAGTGACCCTGGTCTGTGACGGGTGCTATATAAATAAAGTTTACTTACTCACTCACTTACAATTAATTTAAATACAAGGAAAAATTGACATATTACAATATTCCTGTCTGTCCTTAAAGGTATCTGAGTCCTGTATGTGCCTGGCCTCACGCTCCAGTGCATTGCGGGGAGGGAGAGGGTCTCTTGTCATGCAGACTATTAAGATAATAGCGTCCCTATATTTTGAAAGTGTTTCCTATAGGCCATACGCTGGGTTTGTTATATCCTCGGCGGTGACCTGAACCACCCGACACCGGCCTAATTGCCTCAGTTAATGATGACGGAATGGCTGCTTATCGCCGTCCCTTATAATCGAGCTAGTCAGCGTTCGGAACCACAGGAAGGATCTGGACTTCCACGCATTGCACGAGGAAAAGGAAAAAGAAGTCTCTCTGTATTAAAGTACAGTATACCTATAAAGAGGCGTAAAACATCGCAGAAGGCGTATATAAACAGACAGCCTCAGGAGAGAGATATATTTTTAAAAAAAAATGTCTCTCACACATCACCTCTCGACAGAGTGCACAAAATCAGAGCTTGACATCTTTGCCCCTCCTATGACTCAACTATCCATAGATCAGACCAACTATGTAGAGATCCACCCTTTAAACTCCATCACAGATCAAGAAGTATTAGAATTTCTGATTTCGGGCAGTGGTGGATCCTATCTTGACCTCAACTCAACATTGCTTTATCTAAGATTAAAGATCACTAAGGAGGATGGAGCTGACCTTGGTGCTGATGACATGTGTGGGACAATTCAGTACCCCCTGAATACTATTTTCTCGCAAGTAGATGTTACTCTAAATGACGTTCTCATTAGTTCATCATCCGCTACACACCCCTACCGATCGATTATTGAAACTCTTCTTAACTTTTCACGAGAAAGTTTGGAGACACAATTTTCAGCAGGGTTATGGTACAAAGATGTGGGAGCCGATTTGGATTCGATCGAAATGGGTGAAGACGCAACCAATAAAGGACTGGTTAAACGAGCTAGTTTCGCTAGGGGGTCCCAACCATTTGAGCTGATTGGGGCGCTACACAGTGACATTTTCTTTTCTGAAAGACTTTTGCTAAACAACGTGGATGTGCGTTTGAAACTAGTAAAAGCCAAAAGTCCTTTTACTCTGATGTCAGCGGCAGGGGGCGCCTACAATCTAAAGATTCTGGGGGCCAGTATTTTTGCCAAAAAAGTACAAGTCTCACCAGATGTTATGCTAGGACACTCAGCGGCTCTCATGAAATCCAACGCCATTTATCCTATAAGCCGTGTAGTGGTAAAGAATTTCACCATCCCTGCACAGTCTCGTGTATGCGCACAGGATAACTTATATCTAGGGAAGCTTCCAAGATATATTGTAGTGGGACTAGTAGATCACAGAGCATTTGTCGGAGCAAGAGAACTGAATCCATTCAATTTTCAACACGCGGATCTTGAATATCTCTCTCTAAGTGTGAATTCTAGATTCATCCCATCGAAGCCATATCAGCCAAGCTTTAATACTCATCAGAGCGTCCGTGAATTTTACAATCTTTATTTGGGAACAAACAGACATATTAGAGACTCGCCACTCTGCATCGACCGTGAAAACTTTGAAAACGGGTACTCTCTATTTTTGTTTAATCTCTCAAGAGATGATGAGCTCGACAGTGAGGCTCTATCCCCCTCAACGCACGGAACATGTCGCTTGGATTTAAGATTCAGAGCTCCTCTTCCGAGAACTATGACAATGATTGTCTATGCCTGTTATGACACAGTTATAGAAATAAACTCTAAGCGTCAGGTTTTGATCGACTATTAAAAAAAAAAAAAAAATAAAATAAAATGAATAATTCTCAAATTGAATCTATTCTGAAGCCGATCTTAGGAGAGTCATTTTTGGGTGTATACCCGAGTGACTTACTCCCGACAGTGATTGAAAAACGTCCGTGCTACCTTGTTGCTAACACGCATGATCAAACGCGCGAAGGTGAACATTGGGTGGCTATGATTGTTGAAGACGAAGAAAAATCTTGTTTCTTTGATAGCTACGGTTATGGTCCTGACTTCACTTTCTACCCTGAAAGTTTTATAAAGTTTCTAAAGAACAATTCCTCTGAAATACAATTCAACAACCACCAAGTTCAAGACCCTTCTTCAATGGCTTGTGGAGCGCACGTTATCTTTTTTCTATGCCATCGTTTTAAAGGACTTTCTTTTCCTGAAGTAATGAGATTGTATTCAGATGATTTAAAAAAGAATGATGCTCTTGCCATTAAGTTTGTGAAGAAAAATGCAGAATGTGTGAGGTGTTTAAACAGGGGTAAAACTTGTCAACAAAAAGCATGCTCTTTAAAACTGTTTAATGAATGTTATAATTGTTCTCAATAAAACACACAGCCTGTATATATTTTTGAAATAAAACTTTTATTGATAAAACGGTATACTTTTTTTTTTTATCGACTGAAGTCCAACCATTTCGAAGGTATTGGTGAAGACACATGCCATTCTGACGGTATAAAATCTTGTTGAAGTAAATTGGGTGTATTTGCCGTCGATCTTGTTTTTTTCCCCCGTTTTCTCTTACTGCGTCGAACTTGCGGTTCACTCTGCACAGCGTCAGGCTTGAGACGTAATTGTTCACGCGCATGAGTATTTGTCACTGTAGTGATTGGAATATTCAAATCTGAAATTGCTTTTAAAAATTCCTCCCAGCCACGTGGTATTGACTGTGTATGGAATCGCCTGTTTGATAGAGTCTTCATCAAATCAAAAAGATGAGACCCTTTGATAGTCTTGTCTCCAACAGCAATCTCTCCCGCTTGATTCCAGTTTAAAAGGTTTGAATTTCTGAGTTTATGCAAAATGTAGGCAGCATTTTTCCTATTACGTGATCCAATATTTTCTAAAATCTCATCTTCGATGTTATTGTGTGGTTCTTCCTTCTCAACGCGCATATAACCCTCATCACTAGTTTTCTCTGTAGCGTTGGTATTCGGTAGTTTCAAAACTATTTCACGCGTGTCCTCTTTTTTGAGCAATGCCAAATATTTTTCCAACAGCTCGTTATACTGTATTGTTTTAACATGGGCGGATGAAGGTTGCTTAAGCACGTTTTCCATTTTCTCCTCCAAATGGCGTCTAACTTTTTCACCAATGTTTTCATCGGGCTTCTTTTGGGTTAAACTCTCCAATTGTTGAGGAGAGATCATGTACATTTTATGAAATGAACCCATGACAGACTATGTGTCTATCTTTGTCCGGCAAACAAACTGGTTAAAAATGGAAGTGCAACGCTTAATAATGGAAGGAGAAAGCCCCCAGTCTGCGTCAGCACTTTACGCTTATGTTTCACACCCGTATTATGGTTGGCAAAAAGTTTGATAAACTTTTTCTGCTTCTTCAGTTTAGTGTATTGTGAGGGGGAGAGGGGAATGTTTCCTTTCAAAACGTTCAACGCCAGCTCACATAGTGCCAAGATGAGGTCGTCTGATCCACTACATAGAAACGTTCTTCTTTCTGAGGGTTTAAGAACTAGCAATGCTTTTAAAACCGGGAGGTTTCTTTTTAAACGTTTTGACATGTTTTCAATTCTTGCGTTGGTATACCACGGGCCACTCATGCGGCAGTATCCCACTCCTCAGACGAAGGTCTTCTGGACATTCCGGTCTCATGTCCACAATTAAATATGAATAGGCGTCCTTAGTTGCATCATTAAAACTTTGTAAGAAATATTCTTTTTGTCCTGGGAACATTTGCTGAGCCAATATTCTGATCTGCATTTTGTCACGCGGTGATTTGAAAAGAACTATATAATTTGTGTTGAGGCTTATTGTTCTGCTGTGTCTCCCTTGGTGAAAAAGATTCTGGACTAGAAATATGACGGATAATTTCCGATGATGTCTGTACATCGTAAATGCTTTCATTAGTTCATCATGGTTAGATCCTATATCCATACAATCATCGATCACTAAAAGATTGTGCTGATTTGATGGGAAGAGCTTTTCATCCGTCAGAGACGGTGGGATACCTTCAATAAAAGTAATATCCAAGTGACTAGCCAGCTCGTTGTACATTGGCTGATACGACGAGTACGACCAGACGATGCGATCTGGCCGTTTAGAGAGAGTGTGCTCCATATTTTCTAGCATGTGTTTAACAAAAAAAGATTTTCCAGTACCACTGGCCCCCACTAGTAATGCAGTGAAAGGGAGTTGGAAACGAGTGTCGAAATACACTTCCATGTTTTAGCTGTAATGCTTCTAAATAACTGCAACCCTCTCATTTTATAGCTAGATAGACTGATGCGTGAAAAAGCTGGATTTTATTGACAAGAGATAAAGAAACACATCACAGAAAAAATATTTATTTCACATCCCTGTGGTTGGTGTCAAAAAAAAAAACAAACACAATTTTTAAAGTCAATAAACTTTATTCACACATAATAAACTGAAAAAACAAAAAGTGTAATATAAAGTAAATAAAAACATAAAGAACTTGTACTGTACAGAAAATTGTATATTTCACAAAACCATGTGATCGAAGGCATAAATCCAAAACACACATTTAGAAAACAATGACTTTATTCACACATAATAAACTGAAAAAAAAATAAGAATAAATAAAAAGTATAATACGGAGTAAATAAATCATAAAGAACTTGTACTGTACAGAAAATCATTTTTCACAGTTCATATACTCATGGTCATAGTTACATAAAACCGTACAAAATTCATTGACTTTATCCAGACATAATAAAACAGGGAAAACAGGGTATAATATACAATAGATACAAGATAAAAACATATACTGTACAGAACATACATTGGGTTATGATTTCATAACTAATATCCAAAGGGGAGGGTTGTACCGTCTGCTAGGAGACGCCTTTTGTCAAAAACAGGGGAAAGATTAATCACCCTGTTTTTGTTTTGAAGCTGAAACGTTTTCATGTTGCGCGTGATCTTATTGTATTGAGCGGGGAGTTTTTGGCAGCTAGTGGGATCTTTAAGAAAATCTTCTACCATCTTTGTCACGCTGTCAAAGTGAATGGTTTTGCAATTTTCATAATTTTGGGTGATTCCTTTCGCCTTTAAAGTTGCTTTCCCATTTTTTGTGCGGTATGCATATGATTTAGGACCCATGGACGACCAGTTGCAGATGAAATCATCTGGGTCTAATTCAGATGTCAGGTCACCCAGATAATTCCCTAATGGGGGATTGTATTGATCAGTGGGTGATGAGGTGAACACGATAGAATCTGTATCACAGTACAGAACGCGATCTTTCAGCAAATCCAATTGCTTGTACAGTTCAAGCCGGGCGTAGGCGGTAGTGAAGGCCGCTAGAAAAATGTTTGAATCACCAGGAGGGGTGATACATCTGGAACTAAACCTCCACTGAATGAGAGCAACATCATCATTTATGAAGTGAAAGTTTGAAATGTCATACTTGCTTGAAAAGAGAAATTCAAAAAAACGCTCCGGAGTTCTCACCAATGTGGTTGAGAGCTGATTAGGGCGTTGGGCCAGCTTTCCCCAGAGAGAGTTTAAGAGGAGCTTAGCAATTTGTCTCTTGGCCGGATTGTAAGCAATTTTTTTGGGGTCTAGGGTGATACCCTGTTTATCTTTATAATCGGCAATGTACGCCAGTCTACTTGCAACATCATCCACTCCTGGTGGGTACCCTGATGCCTCTTGTTTGAGTTTGAGGAATGTATGGATGTAGTCTTTAAACAGTTTATCCGTTTTCTCTTTGAAGTGCCAAACTTCAAAGATTTTAGACACTGTATAACCTTTTCTCAAGGCTTCAATCACTTCTACCGTCGTCCACACGCCTTGAAGAGCTCTCTCCTCTGCATTGTGGGTGCACTCAGTTACCTGGTTGTTTGTGTGTGCACATGTCCGACAAAGAGTGAAAACTAGTTTCCCGTTGTCAATCCTGATAGGAAGAACCGGAAAGTACAGACCTCGTGGCGGTTGTAGTCTAATGTGAATCAAACCATGGTAATTTTCAACTTTATCAAAGTTTTTCCGAATGATTATCGGATGACCAATCGGGTAAAGCCCCGTGGCATTCACAAACGGATAAAGCGATGTGAAATCCACATAGAATATTTTTTCACCATCGACTACAATGTGTCGTAGGCGAACAGCCTCGGTTCGGCCGCCATACAACCCTTGTCTCGGATCCAATGGAATTGGCTCGTCAAACTTCTCTAAGAAAGATTGAACAGTCGGGTTACTTTTTTTCATGCGATCCCATTCATGCTCCCATATATACACTACTGACACATTGTGATCCGACTCTAATCGTGCTTTCCTCTCCATGGTCTGAGAGTAGAGCTCGCTAAAACATGTTTTAGTGAGTGGAGATTCATCATGCGGGTTGTAGCATGAATTACAGCCATGAAAAAAGCAACCTAGAAATTCAAATACAGTTGTTTTACCGTCTACTTCAGCACATCCGTCAACACTGTATCGTCCAAATTTAACCTCCCCGCCATTCAAAGCATGCTGTATGGCAATGCCACGGCTCTCGGCCTCAAACTCCAGCCATTGAATAGAAGCATGAGAGAAGGACTTGTAACCGGATGCATAGTTCAGTGGACAGGGGATTGCAATCGTATTAGGTTCTAAGAATCTGCATTGAAAAACCGCTAATGCTGCTGAAGCGATGGTGACATTATCTATCGGGTCGCAAAGTGTTAGGTTTATAAATTCATCGCGGAAGTTACACACACCCTCAGACAGAATTTGAACATCATTTTCGCAGTAAGCCAGTATTTCAGCATCATAATTAAATGTACCATCTTTCACCGTTTGATACCATTGGAGGAAATCCGTTCTCTGTTTAATCGACATCTCATTTACCCCATAGAACTCGGGGTCCGGGTATTTGCCAATATAACCTTTTCTTGAAGGATCTGTAAATTTATGTGGGAAGTAACCTTTTTTAAGCTGTGTTTTACACCCCAACGCCTTAGGGAAATCTCTGAGAGGTATGGGCATGAAGGAGAAAGAGTCTATATATTTGAGTGAAAAATCCTTGTCTCCAATGAGAATAACTTTACTCCCCTGTGCTATTGTTTCAGGGTTTAAGCGCTCACTAACATATGCGTTCAAAAGAATGTGGTGATCAAAACCTTTCCCGTAATGTGACACAAATGTAGTGTGCTCATATTTTTTTTGACGAAAATGTCGGAGGAACTTCACAGCACAGTCTGGGCCTTCAAAAACTATATGCTCGCCGTGTAAGGATTTTGTGGCTACGAGGACTGGCACGTGCGTCCCATTAGTCTGGGAGGTCTCAAAATCAAAAAATACCACTTTTTTGCTGTATATTTGTTTTTGAGTTTTAAGTTTTTTTGTACGCATGAAACAAACATGTGGCTCAGAACCATCCTCGTTTGCTTTGGGTTGTTTACAGATTGTGCATAGAGATGCGCGGCAAATATGCTCTTTAGGATTTTCGATTGAGTTATAGTAGACTAATTTGCAAACCGGACATTTTTTATTGAGCTGACAATTGCTGACATAGCATCCGGATTTTGGACGCATTCTTTTCTCCCTATGACGTGTATAGCAGACACGGTTTGTACAATGGCGATTGCAGTCATCACAGTAGACGGGACTATATGGCTTTTTTTTACAGTTGGTACCGCAAATGGAGCAACTTTTATCGCAATAGTGCCTGTACAAGTTATTATGCCCACTGTGGCAATGATGGCAAAAAAACCGAGTGCCTAGAAAACCCATGATATTTTTCACACCATAATAATGATTATGATGTAAGAAAAAATAGTGTGTTGTTTTCTGGGGGGCGGTTGGTGTTTGAAAAGTAATTAGGTTGTTTTTTTCAGTGTCGGGGGAACGATGGAAAACAACTATTTTGCAACGTAACAACTCTTCAAATTTTACAATGTCCGGAAATGCGACGTCTGCATCGAGGGATAAACCAGCCTGTGTATGAATTTTATGACCTTCGGTTATGGCCTCTGTGGTTGTCAGAGAGGGGTTTGTCAATAGCGCCAGATTAACAGCAAAACATGTTTGATCAGAGTTGTGAACTATAAACATATGTTTTGCTTTTTTTTTTATAATTTCTGAATCAAGACAAGATTCGAATCGTCTTTTGGCCCCGCCCCGAGGCGCTCTCACAATCTGGATGGTTAGCGTAAGAGTTTCATCTGTGTAAATATTATTATTACTTTGGACTAGACGCGATAAAAGATCTTGAAATTCAGACGCTAAAGTGTCACCATAGAGGAGCGTCATTGTCACATCTGTTTGTAAACTAGCGGCCCCCAGACTAACCTGAATGCGATCGTTAGGTAAAAGTCCGACCGTCTCTATGGCTCTTGAAACAGTATTGTTAAATCCATTTGTCACATTCTGGAAAAACTGGGGGAAGTCAGCTGTTGGATTCTGATGAAAACGCAGTGTTGTGGTAATTTCAATATTGCTGAATTTACCGCGACGTTTGACCTTTTCAGTACTTGTATAACCCGAATCATCATTTTCAGACATTTCATCATGGTTGTCATACACTAAACCGCCGCCCTGGTGTGAAGTTGAGGGCTGCTGAAAATCTGGCTCAAAGTGGGATGTGGAAGGCTTAACTTGTACACCTCTTTCAACAGATTGTTCAAATGTGACTAATGAGTCCACGCACATTGAATCAGAGGGGGACCAAGGCTCCTCCTCAACATCAGTGAGCGTTCTCTCATAATGATCTACTGCATTTAGACATTGTGTATCGCTGGGACTTGCAGGATTCAATTCTAACTCACGATTGACTTGTGTTGGCGGGGGTGACGGATATCTAAATGACTGTATATCGTTTTGCAGTTGGGATTCAGTTGGAAGGTAGACTGGAGCCGCGTTCTCATTTTGGTTGATTATCGGACTGCCATGTTCACTGATTGTAGAATTACTGGTGACATTTGTTTCAGCATTTAACTCAGAGATGAGCCGGAGAAGATCCGGGGGTACATCACATGATTCAGCCATTTAAAAAAAAATACAGAGTCATTGGCATAAGAGTTCCTTGAGTCAGCACAGCTATTGCGAACAGCCCGAACAGTATAACATGTGTGCCTATACAGATTATCGCGTATGGGGCTCACCGATTGTTGTTTTCAGTAGTTCAGTTTGCTGGAGGACTTTAGTAATGCGGCTCCGATTCACCCTTGAGGTGGTTTGGTGGTTCCAGGGGCTTTCATCAGATGTCGGTCTGGGGGTCCTCTGCTGACTAGCCGATTGGGTGGGGATCCAGATGACCTGTTGGAGAATGTTATTGATTAGTTTTAAACACACATAGAAATTAATAATAATACAATAAAATCCGCTTACTTTTTCCCAGTTGAAATGTAGATTCTGAGATCTTTAAGAACGAGTTCTTCTCCCGTGGTCTGAAACTATAAAAGAAGATTGGGGGGGGTTAATGCCTTACACTTTTTTGATATAATAAGAGAGCAGGGAGTGTGTATGCGAAAACGCACCCACACACACACACACACACACACACACATTCTTTTCAGAGTCTAGGCATGCAGGATGCATAGAGGGAGAGGGTGGGGGCCACACACACACACACACATTATTTTCAGAGTCTAGGGTGGCATGCTGGACGCATAGATGGAGAGGGAGAGAGAGGCTATGGGGCACGCACACGTAGGGTATAGAAAAGAGACAGCAAAATTAAATTACTCACAGAGATGTGGTATGACGTGGCTCAAAGCTGGAAGCTGCAGTCTTCTCAATCTGGAGGTGCAGACTTTTCTTATTGCTGGATGTGGAGACTCTTCTTGATTCTGTTCATTTCTGATCAATCTCATGAGTCCTGTATTTATACTCATAGGAGATGAGATAGACCCTCCCACAACCTAGACTTATCAATTGTCTCACTTTTAGCAAGGAAATTATTTTCTCTCAGCAGGTGCCTTGCTTTCGAGGAAAGTTTTTCTTTTGAAAAACAAGCGGGAAGAATTTCCCCCATGTCTGTGGGGTTATCAATTGTCTCTCATATGGGGATAGATGCTGTCTCACATGATCTTCTTTTGATAAACACACGGGATGAATTTCTCCCATGTCTGGGGGGTTATCAATTGTCTCTCTTAAGGAGAAGACGCTAACTCAGGCCCTCCTTTTGATAAACACATGGGATGAATTTCTCCCATGTCTGGGCTTAACAATTGTCTCTCTTAAGGAGAAGACGCTAACTCAGGCCCTCCTTTTGATAAACACACGGGATGAATTTCTCCCATGTCTGAGGCTTATCAATTGTCTCTCATATGGGGATAGACGCTTTCACACAGGACTTTCTTTTGATAAACACACAGGATGAATTTCTCACACCATGCTTAATTAAAGCTAGAGGAAAATAAAAACATTTTTTCCACCCATAATCATGAAATCATACAGAGATGGGGAGGGCTAATTGTTCATCTCACCCATATATGAATGATCGTATTTCGCCCCCTCCCTTGGTTCCCACGCTTTTTAGACAATAGACGGGGTGCCATTTTAGACAATAGAAGCTGTCATTTTAGACAATAGAGTCATCAATCAAACGTTTGACAGAAAGCGCTTCCTTATTTCTCTGACACAGACAACACTATTGTTTGTTACAGGGATGAGAATTGGTCAAATAAGACTGAAATGCATATTGTCAGCCATTTGCTGTTTAATTCGTTCACAACATATTACTTTTGGGCTCAAACATGAACTTTTAATGCAATGCAAAATGTAGGTATCAGAGCTTTATTTAGGGCGTTTAATCGCGCTTCGAGAGGAGAGGGGAGACGCGGACTGTTTCCTGCAGCAGTGTATTTATTGGGTGCACAGATTACTCAAAGACACGC
This sequence comes from Knipowitschia caucasica, assembly GCA_964034765.1. Classification (NCBI taxonomy): domain Eukaryota; kingdom Metazoa; phylum Chordata; class Actinopteri; order Gobiiformes; family Gobiidae; genus Knipowitschia; species Knipowitschia caucasica. The sequence continues at coordinate 13,333,634 of OZ035825.1, read as the reverse complement.
ATGGTCCTGTGCGCGTTTATGGGGTTGGGTACATAGCCACGTTGAGGCTGCGCGCTCAGCCACAACACGGTGCAGTAAGGGCAGGCTCCTTTTGTGGCACCGGCACCTGCCACAGCTGATTAGTGGCATGTACACAACAAATGGCGTTTAAAACGGCATGTGGACAACAAGTGGCGTTTAAAACGGCATGTGGGGAATAAATGGCGTGTAAAGCGGCATGTGGACAACAAGTGGCGTTTAAAACGCCATGTGGGGAATAAATGGCGTGTAAAGCGGCATGTGGGCAATAAATGGCGTTTACAACGGCATGTGGGGAATAAATGGCGTTTAAAACGGCATGTGGGGAACAAATGCCGTTTAAAACGGCCTGTGGACAATATGTGGCGTTTAAAACGGAATGTGGACAATAAATGGCGTTTAATACGGCATGTGGGCAATAAATGGCGTTTAAAACGGCATGTGGGGAATAAATAGCATGTAAAACAAATACAGTTGAAAGCAGCCTGTACAAAAGACAACAAGCAGCAGTAGTAGAGATAGTGGTCCAGTGGCTCCGATGGAAAAGCACAGGTCTACGGTGTTGATGGTTGCTAGTTCAAATCCCCAGTTACTACCATTTAAGGTGGATTTTTCATGATTTATCCCCTTTAAGGGTGTTAGAAAATATTGTTTTAGCGACATATTTCCATATACACTCTTGTGATTCAATAACTACTCATATTACGCTTTTCTATTTCATTTTTTTATTTTTGTTGTTTTGTGTTTAATACATTTTTATTTTTATTGCTTTTTATTGTCTGAGATGTTGCTGCAATACAATGTTCATGGTTTTGCACTGGTCCAGACCGGAGCGGAGTGGATTCATGGTCCGACCCAAGCGGATCAGGTGAAAATCCACTGGAGGAATGCTAACTTTTTGAAAAAATGCTAATGAAGCATTTAGCATTTTACTTTGGACTAGAGCCGAGAAAAGGGTCCAAACCAAGCGGCTACTTCACCTTGTGACCTGTCTCGATCCACCCAGAGGCTACTCCATCTGTGCTGCTGTGACCTAAAGGGCTGTTGCTGATTATCACTATCATTATGTTTTTAGAATGATCAATTTTATTTTATATTTTTGCTGCTACTGGACACCTGAATTTCTCCTACAGAGATCAATAAAGTATCTATCTAGCTATTACTATACAATACAATACAATGTATTCTTGTATAGCCCTAAATCACAACAGCAGTCATCTCAGAGGACTTAACAAAACCATTGAAATCACCAACACAGGTCAGCGATTAAACAGTTAAGACACAAAAAATATAGAACACATTTGTATTTCTCCGTATAGAGAGACCAATGTCCATGAATGTTGATACATGTCATACATGTTGTAGAATGTTAAAGTGTCCTGGATCATCACCACATCCTTCTTGTTAGACACTAACTGCCCAACAGACCCTCCTGCATTGGCAAGGAAAAACTCATAAGAAAAACCCAGTGGGAAAAAAGTGAGAAACCTCGGGGAGATCCACTTTGAGAGAGGGATCCGCTCCACAGGGACGGACGGGCTATAGATCCAGAACCCATGCTTCAGAACGAGGACCAGGGCCACACAGCGGCGGCAGAACGTGGGCTGGCCCGATGCGGGACTGAAGCGCTCCCAGGCGGGTCGGGCAGGGCAATCCGCAGGTGTAGATGGAGGACATTGTATTTGGATATTGCGCTATATAAAACTGATGCATTATTATTATTATTATTATTATTATAATGCAATACACACTCCTACTACTAATTATAAATTGAAGTAAATATAAAATATTTCAAATCCTCATAAGTAAGGACAGGGATTAGTGAAAATGAAATCACTTATGACTAAAATGCAGGATAATACAGAACTAGTCAATTATACTATAAATCAATTGACTATTATTTAACCAGGAAAGTCCCACTGAGATTTCAGAATCTATTTTCCAGAGGAGTCCTAGACCAAGAGAGAGGGGAGCTTTTGTCCATGCTTTTAGTGGTAGGGGAAATTGGAGCATCCGGTGGAAACCCCAGCAGACATAGGGAGAAAATGCAAACTTCACTCTGAAGATAGAATCGAACCAAGGAGTAGCAAAGTTCTAACCACTAAGCTTTTGTGCCACTCAAGAAGTGTGCATTTTATGTCTCAGCTTCAACAGGCGAATACATTAATACAAATACACATTTGCATATTGTATGTGTTTTAGATTGTGAATGATTTTCTTCAGTTTACAACTTTCATTATTAGAACAAATTGTAATTAAAAATCACCATACATCTAAAGAACATTTTAATCTCCTATTTATTATGTCAGTTAAGTTATCCTATTGATAATTCTTAAGATGTTGCTGTTTTTGTTATGCCCTAACCATTCATCTGCTTTGAACATATTTACTCCCCGGTGTAGTCATTAAATCCACTTCCTTTATGGACAACTGTAGATTTCAGACAGAATAAAGAAGGTTATTGGAAAGACAGTTATTCTTTGACTCATCCGGATCTCCTGCTGTGCACTCTCTCACACAATTTCTCTGGGCTATTGGTTTCCGAGTTTGGCATTCCACATTCCTTTGTAGAATACGTCGGGCCGTGAATCCAATTCTTTTTGTATGTTCCTTTTACCGCCGAGATGAAGCTTGTCGGCGTAACGGCAGGACTGTACAACGTACAGAGAAGTTAATTCATCCTTTTGACGAGCACGTAAACGTATTTGTCATTGTAGCGATTGGGTTATAAAAGGCATCGTGCTAGAAATGAAAGCAGAGGTACTATCTGTTCTCTTGTCAAGCCGTCGGAAGAGATGCACAAACAAATAAATTGGATTCTTGGCACAATACGCATTTCCATTTATGCACAAATGCTAATGGAAGAATAATATTATGTCTGAGGGACACGCAGAGAAGAGTGGATTGTTGTGTAGATGTTGGAACGCATGAGATGAGAGAATTATGAGGCACATCATGTCACTGTTCCTTTCTGCAATTGTAAAACACTTTTGTAACTTTTGTGCAGTAAATACAAGCTTTTACCTTTTAGAAAAGTATCACTATCAACACTGTTAGTCCATTTTGAATCATTTATAGCAGTGGAAACTCACTTTCCACAGTCAGAACAGATACACATAGTGGTTTGTCTACTACAGATTCAAAATTAATGGTTGAAAGAAGAAGGTATGGTTTAAAATATACAGTTGTTTTTCAAGTTTCAATTTTAATTTTATTTGTTTTTGTGTTTAATTAATGCAGTGGTTTTCAAACTTTTTACACCAAGTGCCCTCTCAGAAAGTACTTGCCTCTCCAAGTACCACCACAAATGACCAACACTACACAGTAGCGTAATAAGCCTAAGTATTCATCACAAACAAGGCAGAGGTTTCATTCCTAAAGAAGCTTTTGTATTTGCTGCTCCTTCTACATGGTACGTGTTGCAAAAAGACTGGAAATTATTTGAACTTATTTCATTGAATGCTTTCAGATCCAGAGTGAGAGACTGAGACATCTTCAGTGAAATGTAACTGTTTTTATAATCTGTATCTCCATGAAATTGTATGTAACTTTTTTATAATCTGTATGTAACTATTTTATAATCTGTAATTGTATGTAAATACTGTACAGGACTCCCTTGAAAAAGAGGTTCTCATTGACTGCCAGCCATTTTTGATGACTTCACTGATTTTCAAGACTCACAGAATATTATGTGCTATGAAAAATATGAAACCAGAGTCCGAAAGACAGGACTGTCTACTTTCAAAAGCTTTTTTTTAGCTTGTTTCGTTCTCCTGTGATCTCCAGTCGAAAAGAGGGGAGTGTGACAAAAAGCACCAGTCTTAGACAAAAAGCTGAGAAAATAAGGGGAAAACAGACGAACCTGCAGAAAAGGAACTGTAACACTATTTAGTTTAACTTTAGCATCTCCTCAAACATGTCCAGGATCTTACATGTTAGAAAGTTGCTCGATTATTTCAAAATGTACAAATTGAAAAAAGAGCCCATGACAAACTATTCCAGAAAGAATGGCCAGTATTCATCCATTAGGTGGTGCTATATTGATGTCAATAAGAGTAAATCAGAGATTTTAAAAAATTACAATGATAAGCACTATAAATGACAATAAATCAAAGTGAACAGAAAATAAACTTATACTATAAGTGCAATAGAATACTGTTGTGTGTCTTTGTGTGTTTGGGCGCATATGTATGTGCGTTCCACATGGTCTGTGTCAGCTCTGGAGACACATTTACTGCTCAAACTGCCTCCAAATGTAGCCTGACCCTGACTATATTACTCCATGCCTGCTTCACCTCTGTCTCTCCTGCTCAGAGCGCTCAGGCAGTGAACTTTGACCAAGACACCCACAGAGCTCTGCTACCACCTGCTGGCTTAATAAAATACTGTCTACAGCCAAACCCCAGACATATATGATACAGGAGACACAGACGGACAGGAAAAGATTGAAAAACAATGTTGAAGTCAATTTATGTCAATGACGTCAATGAGTTAATCTCAATGGTACTTTCCTGGTTAAATTCTTTGGCGTACCCCTAGAGGGAGGTACCCCACTTTGAGAACCACTGTATCAATGTATTACTTATTGCATTCAATTAATGTTTTGTGTGTGTCTTTCCTTAAAAATGTGTCCTCGATTTTGCCAGAAGTCCCACCTCTGCTTTTCCACAGGACCACTCTTTTTTTTTTTTTTCAATCCTCTCCTCTGTTACGTCCGGCTCAGCTAGGGAGTAATTAACGCAACAAAAATCAGATGGAAATGGTATGAGTCCATAATAAGTAATTTTGATAATGATAGTAAATAAAATGAATTGTGGAACGAAACAGGAATACAGAAATAACAAGGAAATAATGTCACTATACAACAAAAGTAGAGCTCAAAATAATGAAGTGACAACATATCACAACACAACAAACCAGGAGGAACGGTGAAGGCAGACTGGCACGGAACAGGTCCAGCTGCCCCGAGCTGGCGGAGAATGGGAGGTTATATGGGGGACGCCCTCATTGAAGGATTCGCAGGGTTGGAGGACGTCCTCGCACTTCTCCCACTGCAGCCACTCAGGTGACAGACCGGCCACGCCCACTCCCGAAGCTCCTCCTATAGATCACCTGTACAGAGCGAGGCGGCGCACACAAACACAAAGGGGAACGGGAGCGCCATCTAGTGCACAACTGGCACAATAAGTTGTTGCCCGTAACATCCTGTCTTTCACCTTGTGTTATGCTGGTTTTCTACCGTCTTACCAATGGTGTTTTTTTTTTTTTCACTTTTGCAGATCTTTTATACTCACCTTAATCACAAAGAATTAGTGATTTAGGTGGCATTGGTTGCAAACTGGCTGTATACACATTTTTAATTGGTACAAAAATCTTCCTAAATACTATAATATTTCGACTGTGGGCCTCATGATTGACAAATGTGGGTCAGATACTTATGAAAGCCTGAAATCCCCCTTAACATCAGAGTTTGGCACACCACGATCCGTCTCTGTCTGCTTAAATCCTAACAATCCTATTGTTGTTATTTTTGTTCTTCTAACTTTACATGACTGAACAATTTGAATCTGCACAACTCCTCTCATATTTCCGAGCATTGCTGGAGTGTGCCATCTTCTAATCTTTTATTTTCTTTATCTTTGCTTGTGAACCTACTGTGCTAAATTCAAGCAATTTTCTTTGGACAAACAACCCGAGACAGATGGAGTGCTTTCATCCAGTCAGCAAATCACATTGTTTGAGATTGATGTTACAGAGTTACCATTCTCCACTGGTGCAGGCTGCTCCTCAGATCGTTGTGTGGTGGTGGTTGGCCCCGGGCATAAATTGGAAATCCTTTGAGAGAACCAGCCCTCCAATAACATTGTTCTAATCATCAAGTTGAAGAATACTGATGAGCTGAAATGTGATGTACAAGAGTGGTGCTGTGGGACAAGTCTGGAAATACTACTGACTGTTTTCCATGAAGTCGTCATTGGGTCAAAGTGTTCTGGCTGGAAAATTGGTTTGATCAAACTAGTACAGACTGAAGCCAACAATTTTGCGCTCTGCATCTACAGTGTAGCCAGCCTTGTGTTGTAGACGCTAGAGGACATCCGCCTGTTCGTTACAGGGCAGCGCTCCTTGTTCTGGTTATTTGAAAGAGAGCAAGCGTCACGCTAAGTTTGCTTCTCTCAGAGCTCTTTTATACGGCCTGAATTCATTCACAGCTGAATTAAATGAGCTGTCAATTAATAGTTGACGGATTATTATGAATACATCTTTTGTTGCGGGTTTTTTTCGGTTCTTTGGGGCTTGTCAAGGCGGCTTTTTCATCTGTGTCAACATTTCGACTTTTAAATGCTTTGAGAGTGTTTTTTGATTGTATACTATTGAATAGTGTGATGTGTATTGTTGTTGGGACACGTTTAATTTTTTAAAAATAATTGACATTGAAAAATACAATGTATAAAAAACACTTCTGGCTTGAAAATGTGGTTTCTCACAAAAAGGCTGTTTTCTCCATATCTTGGTCAGGAAACAGTATTTTGGGGGTGAAAGTTACCCAGAGATTCTCTCTATTGCCTAAAAAAGTTAATAGGGTAATATTACTTTCAATTGAGTGTCTTACTTGAGTCTACCAAGGCGTGGAAAATTACAAATAAATATCCAAAAGCTTGGGGGCATAAGAGAGATGCTGCTTGATGTCGCTTACGAAATGGATGTATACAAGAAAAAATGCTGGTAGAGCCTTCATTTAAGAAAATTCCAGGGACTTTCTATCTTTCGATTTCTAGCGCCTTGAAAGACACTTAACTCTGATCACCTCCTCAGGGGCGGCTGCGGCGGTAAAGTGCCATTATTTCGTTGTGTCCTGACTTGACACTTCACGCCCCCATTGCCGAGAAGTATCTTGGTCTGATGGTGGGGTGAAGCAGGGCTATGTCAAACGTATTGTGAGTGTCCCAAAATAAGCGCTGTAGAAAACCGAAACCCATGGTAGGACATCTTCTTCATGTACTGTTTAAAAACAATACAAATTGTGTCTGGATGAATACTTCTCATCTCAGTGTGGGCTATATTGGTTTGTTGTAGTCCTGTGTTTTACACTAAACTTTGCCAGCCCTCATGCACAGATACGCGCTCTGGTCCTGTCGCTGTCACATCCCCAGTCCGTTCCTGACGACTCACATCCAACCCTAACATATCTTGCCTGGCTGGGTTGCAGTCGGCGTCCCTTCTGTGAATACAGGAAATCACATCATTAAGAGACATTACACCACCTCCACTCACTCAGTGTGCTCCTCAAAAGTTTCTTGTTTCTGGCATACAAAGGTGGATCTCTATTGTGGTTGGGATCAACAGTCACCCCCCAATTGCCATCTTTGTACTACAGCACTGGTGATGATCCTCGTAAATAATCGGCACATGACGGACAGACACCTCCATGAATAGGGATGGCTCCTTATAAAAGCGTAATCCTAAAAATATGGAAGATCATAAGGTTGAGGGAACTCAGGCAGTGAAAAACAAGATATGGGTTGTTTCAAAGATGCTAGGAGTTTGCTGGTGCCTTCCGTGTTCACCACGGAGCTCACCTGGTAACAAATCCGTTGTAACAAGCTGTAGCTACCTGCGTAAAAGGTAGCTGACTGATGCTTTTTGGGGTCCATAACCATGTGTGCTCTGAACTGGACTTTTTTAGGTTTATTAGTAAGCTTGTGGTTCTCAATTATCTTGCGCTCTGTGCTCTCATTCCCACGGTTCTGTTCCTCAACGCTTGGTGGTCCCTAAGGTTTCAAAAGCAACTGTCGCAGAGCATTTAGCTACCCAATCATCCTGTACTGTGGATTCACTTCCCCTCTGCACCGTTAAGTAGCAGACACGTACCTCTGCTACATTTAAAGGCCACTTAAACACGCTCTTTTTTCAACTTAGCAGTTGGTTAGTTTTGTGTGTCCTCAGTTTCCTCCGTCTGGAGTCTGCAAATTGACCCGTCGCTCATCGTCAACCTCTATGTTTCTAGCTAGACCTAAAAAAGTCCTCTTTAGTTAGCTATGGGTAGAAGGAAAACTCAGTAGGCTAAACGCCCAACTGTCAGGCTACTGCATAGGATTCTGTTTGGCTAGGAGAAGATGTTACTTTACCCTATTCCTCTCCTCCTTCCTACTTTATTCTGTTGTAGCATTAGTAGGATTATGACTGTATTTGTTCATATGCTATTCACCCCCCCTGTCCCATTGTCTCTTTCATGGTTCGATCTGGGACCTATGTCCGCCCCCCATCTACACCTGCGAACTGCCTGCCCGTCCCGACTTGTTGGGCCAGCCGGTCCCCATGGGATCTTCAGTCCCGGTACAGGACCTGTCCACATTCAACCCGGCTACTGGCCAACTTCGTAACTTACCCTGCCGTCCAGGGAGCGTTCCCTTTCTCAAACTTTGGGTCTCCCGTGTGGTCTCATCGGCATGGTTTTTCCTTGCATTAGGTCCAACTAGAAGGACTTGTGTGAATGATCCAGACCCTTTAACATTCGACAACATGTATGACTTTTTTCAACATGTGTCTATTATCCGGTTTTGTGTTTTATAACTGCGTTATTTTGCTGATCTGTGTTGGGTTTTCAATGGTTTGGTTAATCCTCTAAGTAACTTTGTGGTTATTAGGCATACAAGAATCACGCATATTGTATTTAGTGAAGTGTTGGGGTGAATACTCGATCACAAAGTGGTTTTCCCCTTTCTCAAGCATACAGAGTAATAGTCCCTAAGCTATTGCCCCGAGTTAAACCTGTTTTACTGAAGCAACCTTTACAAACCATAGCAATGTAGTGAGGGGTAAAATAAAGTAACTCAAACACCAGATGTTATTTGGTTAAAGTTAAGTCTTATGGACGCTTGAACCTAAATTCACTGTGACTGTTCGTTGTCACTGACAACAAGTAGTTTGGTCCATCCTTGGTAGATCTTTTGGTGTCAAACCATGGTCTGTATGGGGGGCTGCTATGTAGGGACTTACTGTATATAATGATAAGATTTACTAATGGTTCATACTGAAATAGGAATGGGTTGTTTGTTCCAATAAAAAACATTCCTTACCGACTTTGATATTCGTATGACCTAACAATCAAATTCAGTGACTGAATTTTGAGTGTAAGTCACACCTTCCATACCTTATTACGCATTTGCTTAAAGATTATCATCACTGGTGCTAGGTCTAAAACCAACCTTTAATTAACCAACTCATGGCCCAAAATTAGAAATGAGTAACCAATTTGATTTTAGTTGTCTTGGGGTCTTTCTCCACTCAGTTACCACTATTTATATTCCTGACTGTGTGTGGTCATCGGTATCACCCACTGGTCCATCTCATTTAATTCAGCGCATCATGTTTGTCTAATACAGGACATGGAGTATTCATTGGAATTTGTTTTTAAATCGTTGAGTGTATGTTCTGCGCTGTGTTGCGATCAACTGCAAAAACGTCAAATCTCGAACGTCGACTCCACATAGATCCATTGAACAGGAGAGAGTAGTGAGCGATGGCACAGGACAGTGAGGTTAAATCATCAGAATGCTACTCTGACGCTGTCACTTGACAAACAGCGAACATAGGGTTGTTTAAGTGCGTTTTAACAAGGAAAACAATTTTAACTTCATTCCATTGAAGCGAATATTGCTGACACCTCTCATCAATACCAACATACATCACAACGCACTTCTTTGCAAACGAGTGGCTGTAATGCATGTCGATACACAACTCCACATATTCATTATAGTGCTACAGGTCTCTTATACCAATATTTAAGAGTATTACAAATTTGAGCGTTTTAGAACAAAGCGATAAAATAAAAGGCTACATCACGAAACCTCCTTAAAGAAGAAACATTGGGCAATTTTTTTACTGTGTCAATTCATGTTTTAGAATCCATCCATCCATCCATGTTTCCTCTCTATGTCCATTTCTGGTCCAGGGGGTGGAAACCCAGAACATAGAGTACCAGCCCTTCACTGATCTTCCTGCAGGGGGTTCCCTCATGCTCCCTTGGATCTACGGGAGGGAACAATATTTAAAAGTATAACATGTCTTAATTATGGAGATGTAACCAGCATCCTCTATCAAGCCAATCCACACTTGCTTAGCAGAACATTGAGTGTGTTCATGATGATGTTTGAAAAAAGATACGATAAAATAGACTTTATTGATCTCACACTGGAGACATTTACATGTCACATTTGGCATAGATAGAATTACTCAAACATGTTAAGGGCAGCGTAGTATATGGCAGAAGCTACCACAGAGTCATAAAAGATCCTGAGCAGAGGCCTGCTCACTCAGGAGGACCGAAGCCTCCTCAGAAGGAAGAGGCGACTTTGGCCCTTCTTGTACAGGGCGCTGGCGTTATGGGACCAGTCCAGTTTATTGTTAATGTGAACACCCAGGTACTTGAAGCTGTCCTCCAGGTTTGCAGCTAACACTGGTTCAATTTAGGAGAAAATAGAAGAGCTGCAATTGCATGCACATGGGTCACTAGAAAAATGCTAAAGACTGTGGAGGACCATCATGTCCCTAGGCCCGGGGTGACAAACTGGTCCTCAAAGGGCCAGTGCGGCTGTATGCTTTAAGTTCAACACAATCAGGATTACAGCAGACTCCACCCATTTCCTCAAGTGAGTGCGGTCTGAACCTGAATATTTGAGAAAATGGGTGGAGTCTGGAGTACTCCTGCTCGGGTTGGAACTAAACCATGGCTGGATAGGGTATAACTAGCTTGGTGCTGAAGAACTCATGTGCTCGGGGGATTCTCGCGGTACTACAGACTAAACAAGACTAAATTAATGCAGGCTACCCAGAAATTTTCCCCATAGAACTCAATGTATATTAAAACACCGCAACCTCAGCTGACAGAGAACCTTCAGCTTTCATAAAGGTCGGATTTTGTGGGGATTTTAGTGTCCCTTGTCATCCTGAACTTTTTTTCTTCTTAAATCCTTCGGTTTTCTTTAAATCCACACTTTAGTGCCACAAACTCTGCCCGTCTGGCTCCCGCTCTGATGAACTGCTCTTATTGGTCAGAACGCGGCCGAGCCTCTGAGCCCTCTGTGCATGTGCGTGAGACCCCATGTGAGTTTATCCACTGCGCAGAACCGGGAGGACCAGACAATGCCCAAATACAGGGAGTTTCCCATGGATCTCTGCGAGTTCCTCTAATATGTCAGCGACCGTGCCAGCACAAAGTGCCACTGAGCACAACCATTCATTTGAATACGCCGCCATCTTGGATCGCCGGGGCTTGAACTAAACCTGCAGCCACACCGGCCCTTTCTGGAACCTTGCAGTAGGTGTAATAAAACTAGGGCGGCCCTGTGGAACTTGAGAGGTGAGACTTCTGGCAAAATGTCCCAAGAAAACTTAAAAATATTCTACATTCCCAAAAGTTAACAGCATATTTTTGTAAAAGGTCTTGGGAGCTGCAGAGATGTCATCTTCAAACTTACATCAGTCGTATTCTGAGACAGGAGGGCGTTTCCCTGAGGGACTCAATTAGCGCTTGGCACAATCCTGTTTCATCTGCTCCTAATCTCACTCCACAGTCTCCTTTCTCACACAGTTCTTCTTCTGCTCAACATTCACGAGCCCCGTCTTCTGTAGCATACTGGATTTTGACTGACTCCATACTTTTGAAGGTCAGCAGCAGGTTGAGACTCAAAGGAAACCTCACTTAACTTACATTCATTGTTCTGCTCCTTTCTTCCCCAGTCAAAGCCACGCTGGGAGATTTAACATAGGGCCACGGCTTCATAGACAGTTATAACAAAGAGGGCACCTTAAGAAACTGGGCTTTTGTTGTAGATATTTAAGAGAAGAGATTCAAAGTAGACAATTTGGAGAAATTACAAAAGACAGGATATAAAATTGCGCATTATTACTCCAGAGCTGTGGCCTAAGCTATTTTCAGAGGATTATAAATGTTTTGTTTTTAATGAGTGGGGTTTAAAGCATTTCCTCTTTTGGGAAATTTGAAACAATTATAATCAGTGGGTGCCTGGTTGGACACTGAATAATTACGGGCTTTTGTTACAACTAGGGCTGGGCGGTATAAACGGTATAAGCGGTATGCGGTATAAATTTGGCCCACGGTAGAGATTTTTGTTATACCGGCATATTGCGATAGGTCATTATGTCATCAAATTGCGCAGGCTCTGACGCCAGCAGAAAGGACCAAAACAAACCGGCATTCAGCAGCATTAGCCTAGCACATTAGCCTAGCACATTAGCCTAGCAGACACCACTGGAAACAACAGCACGGCTTTCACACCGTGTTTCTGTCTCTGTATTGGTCACAGCGGCCCCAGCGGAGGTAAATACACACACAGCAATCACAGTTTACATGTCTACCTTTCGGCCAATGAGTGTCAAAGGGGCGTAGGCTCGAAGCGCCATCGTGAGCCGAAATAGATCCATGCTTGTGCCGTGTCCGCATCATCTCAGAAGTTTTGTAAAGTTAGCGTCCGATTCAGACTTCCGCGGTCCATAGATCACGAAAGCTACTTTGTTAAACAAAATTAATTGTGCCAAAATGAGCATTTACAGATATTATATAATATATTTTAATATTATTTAAAATTGCTTTCACAGTTAATGGTCTTTACTGTAACATACATAAATAATGTATGTTACAGCATTTGTCTCTGACCTGATTTTCAAACTCAAAAAATATATATCAGATTCTAATGTATAGATAAGTAACAATCTTGACTATTTTATGCAAGAACCTGCTAAACCTATATTGAAATTCACACACCAAATTAGACCGTGATGTATACCGTCTACTGTCTGTGACCCAAATCATACCGCGATATGAATTTTAGGCCATATCGCCCACCCCTAGTTACAACTCAACTGCAAATATTTGACATTTTACTCAATTAATAGGGGGGAGATTTTATTTTCTACCAAATGTGTTTTTCCCATCCCAATAATGCTTCTCCTTTTGCCTCGCTAGTGATCACTGAGTCCGGTTAGCAGCTAACGGCAGGTCTTTGTAATTTTGGCAAAAATAGAAGACGCAAAAAATATCTGTGGGGTGAGGTATTTTATAAACCTAAAAATATAGGTGGGGCTTATGGTAAATTCTCCCCCAAAAAAACTTTAATGTGACAATGTAGATTTAATCTAAATAACTAATTCAAACCAATTCAGCTGTTCAAAAAAAAAAAAAAAAAAAGAAATCAGCCATATTAGGTGAAATTGCTTACTCCACCCACTGATGTTAACCAGGGAAGATCATACTTCATCATAATCTTCTATTTGGGATATTATTTCCGTTATTGTTTGGATATATTCGGATTTACCTGGCTTGAAATGTTGTGTTGCCTTTTTTCATGCCTTTTTTCTGTTATCTGCCCCCACCTTGTTCCTGTCTTCAGTATGTTCTTTTTGATTTGTTTTTTACCTCTGGACTTCATTTTTACCTTCATTAAATAACACAATGTCTCAGTCTTGCATGCAGGGTCCATTCCTTTTTTGATAATTCACATTCTAAAACCTGAAATGCCAACTAAAAGGTTACATTTTTATGATAGTTCTTCTACACATAAACAAAGTAACATACATACCTATACTCATTAATAGTGAAGACAGAAAAATGGCCTAGTGTTTTCTCTCCAACCCATGAGACAAATTCAAGTTTTGCTGGGGTGTAAGTCATCCAGGGCAAAAGTAGTTTCTCCACATCTCTTCAGTGGTGTAAAAACTGGGTGAAAAGGCTTTGTGTCAAGCTCTGTTAATCCACGACTGTGCTTAAGAGAGCCTGTTAAATCATGTGTGAGGCTGCAGTGTGCCAGCTGATACTGCTGATGCTGCACCTCATTCTACACTCTGAACCACACTCAAACAGGACTTTTCACAACCTTATCCAGGAAGAAATGTTGCTGTACGCAAGCACTCACTCAAGCAAATTTAGAAAATGTAAATAAATTATGTAAACAAAAGATTATTTGAAAAAAAGAAAAAAAATGTAAGTCTAATTCGGGTTGGTTTGTGTTAGGTATTTTGGATTCAGAGTCTAAATAAAGAAACACATTTCCAAGTACCTCCTGAAAAGTAATTAATGGATGCTTCCAGTCCTGAATATATTTCAACAGGAGAAATTTACTGCTGCACCTTCTATCAACTTTAATTATTCAATTTCCAATTTGAAATCAACATAAACATCACACAACTTGTTTTGTAACGCACAATATCAAACACTAAAACAGAAATCACAAAAGTATTTCAAAACGTAAAATGCAAAGAAACACATAATAGCATAGCCCTCCCTTCATATCTAGAAAGGACTCTTCCTCTCGTCACCTTTGTCAACAAGGAAGTGCGGCCGTGCAGAGACTAGAGATAAAATACAAACAAACAAAGAATCGTTCTTATCCGAGTGGAGTTCACTGCAAAAAGTGATGAAAGATTGCTAAAGTTTTGCCAAATGTATCTCAATGTTGTTACATTTTGACTGCCTTAAAACAAGATTTGCCAATGGGATAAGCTTGTTTTGAAAAGATACAAGAAATATCTCCCTTGGAATGAGTAAAAAATCAACCGTTTCTGAAATAAGACTAAATGGCTTTGTCCCATTAACAAATCTTGTTTATTTTAGTCAGAATGTCCTCCAATTAAGATGAAAACCCCACCACTATTTTGGTTTACTTTTATATGGGCATAATTTATACACAAATTTTAAGGTGATTTATGCCGGTACGATAAGTCCATCAATAGAAAATCAAAAATATCCTGTATTATGATGAGGAAAACTGTATCCGTTACCATTTGTTGTTATATCCAAAAAATATTAAACCCCTCAATTCAAGCAATTATCACCTCATATTTTATTTTATTATTTGCAGTGTGGAGAAATTTCATATACAGGAACTAAGTACCCTAGTAAATATATAGATAATTAGCCACCAACACATTATAGAAAATAGGTAGAACTCCCTATCACACTCACACTCATACACTTCTCTCTGCACACACACTCAAGTATTATATTAACACATCCATGGAGGAGGGACCCATTACTAAAGTTTGCCTTGGGCCCCAAAATGGCTAAGTCTCCCACTGGTGAAGGTGACGAACAAGGCTAACACCTCAGGGTGCTGTCAGTCTTGGATGTTGGCGGTCTTGGTTGCCTGTTGCCAAAGGCCTTGAGCCTTCGTCAGAGAAGATAAATGGCATTGGAGTCGGCTCATTTAAAATGGACTTTCTCCTTTGTCAGAGGAGCGTTGTCTTTGGGGACAGTTCAATCAGTGGAGCTTGTGTAGTTGTGCAAAGGACCATTCAAAGAAATGTACTATATAATGTAATAATAACATACGGCTAATGCAATTATTTGGGAATTCTTTCGCACAAAAGACAAGGACACCATTCAGTTTTTGTCTCTGATGTTGAAATACGTTACTTTTCTCTTATGCAGGAAATGGTGACAGTATAAAATAAACTTCTGCATCCATATGGTTCTCAACAGCACTTTTGCTTTTGTAACATTGTGTACTGGCCTATAAAAAGGCACAACCTGTATCCCTGACAAAATATTGAAACTAATTACACTTATGGTGTTTGATAATGTTGATCAGCCCAATAGTTGTTAATACTATGTAAAGTTGGTGAAGAGATTATTGGGTAATTACATGTAATTCAACTAAATCTCTGATCCTAATCCAAGTTAAGCAAAGGGCCTATTGCTTTTCCAACAAGTGATGCCCGGAAAACATCAGGCATACGGATATTAGGCCTGCTTCTATGGGCCCGACTCGACTCGACTCTCCCATCCCCGGTTTGAGGGCGTTTCCACTGGCTCACTTTAACCGCTACCCGGTACTTTCTTAGTAACCAAAACAATCTGACGTTGGCGAACATAATTTGTTATTGGTCAGTGTCTAAAGTAGACTTGGAGATTCTTATCCATGCATTTGTCTCCAGTAGGTTAGACTACTGCAATGGCCTGCTCACAGGTCTGTCCAAACAGGCTGTAAAACAGCTGCAGTACATTCAAAATGGAGCAGCTCGAGTCCCGACTAGAACCAGGAAGTACGACCACATTAGTCCAGTCCTCAGGTCTCCGAACTGGCTTCCTGTGGCTCAGAAAATAGACTTTAAAACAGCTCTGCTTGTGTACAAGTCTCTCCATGGCCTCGCACCAAAATATATTAGTGACATGTTGGTACCATATGAACCAGCCCGGACTCTGAGGAGCACAGGGACTGAACTCCTGTTAGTGCCCAGAGTCAGGACTAAACATGGGGAGGCTGCTTTTCAGATTCATGCTGCTAAAATCTGGAACAATCTTCCTGAAAATGTGAGACAGGCCTCTTCTCTGACAATGTTTTAATCCAGGGATTTTATATTTTTATGTTGTGATTATTTATGATTTTTATGCCTTGTGCGAATGTTTCTATCTTGTTTTGTTCAGCACTTTGAATTATACAATACAAATTAACTTGCCTTGCCTTGCCTTAATTTCTATGCATTTTCATCCTTACAACCCCAAAAAGTAGACCATCACTAGAATGCAAGTAGACAGAATGCAAGCAATTTTTTTTAATATTAAACTTCTACCAATGATTTGCAAAGACCTAGAAACCCCTTAGTCACTGGAAATACAGACTGAAAAATATGATGTATAAATAATCATGTTCCAAATCAATTAGGGGTGCAACGGTTTGATCAAATCACGGTTCGGTTCGTACCTCGGTTCAGAGGCCACGGTTCGGTTCATTTTTCAAAAAAAAAGTTTTGTCTTTTTAATAAACATGGCTCATGTGGACTCGGCACCTGCTCTGACTGCCCCCCCTGACCTAGAAATGAATTAAGGGGAAGGAAATGGATGGATGGATGGAAGGCATATTCCATCCATCCAATTATGTCTATTTAACATAATTAATGAAAAACAACACAAAGTGCAACATAAGAAGGCACTTTATGAGGATATTTACTCTCATATATTACACCACCTTCCTGATTCTCCCGAGGAGGGGGTCCATTCTGGGCCCAGCCTCATTCACTGCATTTATTTAATTTTTGGCATTATCAGTTGTGACTGGGATATTAGTACTGGGCCTTTGTCTTCCATTCCTCCGCTGCTTGTGTCAGTACCTGTGCTGTGTGTCAGTACCTGTGCTGTGTGACTGTACCTGTGCTGTGTGACTGTGTGACTGTCGTAGAGGGGGCGTGTCTTCAGCGCCAGACTTTTCATCTCCCAGTCTGCGGTGATGAAGTGAGCGGTTCCGCTCATGGATCTATTATAGGTTCTGTGGGACGTCCGAGCGTCAGTCGTGAGCGCAGCTGAGGATGCGCGGGAGAGTTGACTTTAGCCCGGTCTGACTGTGCGTAAAGGAGCTGCTTAAATGCCGCGACAATAGGCGGTCGTTGAGACGCTTTTTTCACTCATGTCTTTCTTGTGCCACAGTATTTACACATCGTGACAGTTTTGCCGAATATTAATCATCAGTGTAGTTACAGTGAAGCCAAAATGCTCTCATACTGGGATTTAAATGACGCAGGGCTTTCAAGCATCTCCGTTCCTCCGCTCACAATGACCGCGCTGTGTGTGGACTGAACAACGTGCGCACAACTTTTTTTTCATAAATCAAACCGCGGATCACGTCTGTACCGAACCGAAGACGTTGAACCGAACGGATCACGGATCAGTGATGAACCGTTGCACCTCTAAAATCAATACTCAATTCTGCTGGGCCTTCTGTCCACTAAGGCGCTATGTGTGTGTATGTGTGTGTGTGAAAAAAAATCCAGTCATAGTTTTCTGTCATTACAAATCATAATTCACTATTCATAACTGCCTCAGCCTACATAAATTATTCATGAGAGCAACCAATAAACTAGTGGCCTGAGTGACAGCATGTGGACTTGCGTGGCAGTTATCGACTCGTACACCATCATAAGAGGCACGCTAATGGAAAGAGAACTCCATAGAAAAGGAGAATAATTAATTTCACCCACGTAGGGTTCTATGTCACCTTTATGATAATATATGTCACTGCAATTCAATCACACGTGAATACACAAAACTGTAGAAGAAAAGAGGCAGGAATATTTGTAGAAATCTGTTCGGGAGAAGACACAGAACAACGCTTCAAACAAAATCAAGTTGAAAAAGCCTTTGAGGTGTTTTTCCTTCACCGTAGCGTCCAAATGGAGCCGCATGCAGTGTGATTTGGGGTATCTATTGTTGTTATTGTTTAAAGACTATAAAGGATGCATTGAGTTTGATGTCACCAATTGCGTTCACTTGCCCGCAGATAAACCTTTTTTTGGCTATAGTGCTATAGGACAAATGGGACAAGACGCATGTAAGCGTGGGCGACAGTAGCTCAGTTGGTGGAGCATTGGCCTTTGGGCTGGAAGGTCGTGGATTCGAGTCCACCTTGGGACCTGCTCCAACTGCTCCCACTAATGTCTGCTGTTGTTGTGTCCTCGGGCAAGACACTTAACCCCACTTGCCTGAAGCGCCTGCTGAAACACCAAGGCTGTGGCACCACTGATGTAGCAGCCATCTTCCTGTGGACTCACCACCTGCAGAGGATCAAAGAGGGACTGGTGCTATGAGCAATGGGTGGCAGCTCTCATTGTCACCCCCACGACCCAGAAATGGACTAATAAAGGGGTAGAAAATGAATGAATGCATGTAAGACTTAAGGCCTGGATACTGATGCAAACCATCTGCTGGAGTTTAGCTAGAAAACTGTGTGTTACGCGTGACTAGTTATTTTTGTACTTGGTATTATTGAAATACTAATTACAAAGAAGACCAGCTAAACTTAATCAACCAAAAATGAGAGCCCCATTCTGCTCTCTTATTGGATGATCTGATTGAAACATAGATAAACATAGATATTTTGAACATCATGTCCAGTATGTTTTTCATTTTAAAAAACTCAATTTAAATCGTTTGTTCAAAAAAGGTCAAATAAGAAGACCATATATATATATATATATATATATACACGTCAAATTATTATTATGAAGCTCATATCACTGATTGTTTTTCATACTTCTCCCATTAGAAAGAAGAGAATAAGTCTTATAAGTGGGTTGAATACAAACATGTAAAAAAAAAAAAAAACGTGATGACATCATTTAGACAAGCTGGCTTCATTATAATTATACAGATGGTAACACAGCTGTCTCCCACTTCAAAAGATGATCATTTTCTAATCAAGACCAAAACAAAGTCTCCCCAAAGGAATGTTTGTTTTGTACAAAAAAGCACGACTGCTCTGTATGAAATGTAGTATATATAATCTAGAAATTTTAAAAATAAAATAAATCGCAATATCCGCTCCCTGCTGAGTTGAAATATTATCACCGATTTCTACAGACCCCATAGTGTTTCTTTATCACTACCTACAGGTATACTGGTCAATTCCCCCAATTTGAGATAAGAAATAAAATAACAATTATTGCTAGAGAAACAACCAATAAAGAGAATCAATTATAAGAAAAAGTGAACACTATAAGCCCTTTAACAGACCCGGGTTTTATTATTGCATCCATTCTGCTATCACCTGCTTTTTATCAATAGTTCGAACGAAGGAACGCAATCCCTAAACACCTTTACATTTTTGCAGCCAGATAGAAATGTTCGTAGACAGACAAGAACGGGCACCAGATGCACTAAAGGAACCTTGCAGCAGTGTCCCGTTATCTGACCACAGCCAACGCCAATCCTGCCCATAGAAAGCAATAACGGAGCGAGAGTCCGAGAAGTTTTGCCTCGATAAGAAGAGCGCTGATGTTGTTTACACGCAGCAGCTTGATAGGAGACGCTATCTAAATGCAACGGGTCGTAAAGCGGCGGCAACAAAGAAACAAGTGTGTATAGCGCTCAGAAATGAGATAATTGTAACTATAGCAACACTGATTCGGATGATAGATCGGGAGGGCTATAATGTGTTGCTGTGTAAACGTAAGGGTGCTTTAATGTGCAGCAAGTATTATCAGTAACATGGAAGACTCTGGAAGCTATGTGACTAATCCGTGATCGGTTGAATTTGTCCCATTGGATCAGTTTATTGCATCAAAAATGGACAGGGGGCTCATCATACAATTATGGTCCTGTCTAGATAGCGCGCTTGTTTCAGATAAAGACACATAAATACACACACACACACTAAGCAACTTGAACTGAGCAACCCCCCTACACTGAATATCAAAATAATCTGCAAGTTGTCAAGAAAAGTCTTATGTCAAAAGTTCAAATGAATATGTCGCAAACAGTATTCTATTTCATTTGGAATACAGTATCTGTCCTCCATATTGACTCTAAAAGCAGAGACACATATGATCTTGCTCAAAAATTGGAGTACATTTTAGAGATTAATCTCATATTTTGGATCATGACTGTGATGGTAATTTGGCAAAAATGAACATGCTCCATTGTTTGGACCTTTATGGTGTGGATAAGAGGCTGGGGCTGATCAATGAGCTTGATTCTAATAATAATGTGGTTAAGGTAAGGCTTACAGTGGACAAAACATCAACAAGCAAAGGTAGTTTTAAAAAAAGTATATACAGTATGTCTTCTTTACCCTAACTTTAAAGTTTCCATCCATGTGGCAGTGGAAATACATATATTGTCTTCAAAGGTAAAAAATATCCTGCTCCTCATGTGTCCTTTGAAGTGTGTAGATCTGTACGGTTAGCCGTTGTAGAACCAATTGTCTCGCAGACCCCCAGTGTGCTCCCAGACCCCTTCATCATAAACCCCATTTGTTTGATGATACCCTCACAGACTCTGTTATATAAGGATTGTGGCTGTTGATGTTATGTGTCATATCTATATATTTTACTACACGTGGTCAGAGTGTGAATAATGGATTAATGGTTCAATAAAGATAGTCGTGTTATTTGCTGAATGCCGGGTTGAAACTCGTAAAACTGTTCTTGGTTAGAGCTTGAAAGCACTCATGTTGGGTGGAACCATCGAGCTCACGCTGGTGTCCTCTCCTCAAACTTAGTACAAATTACACTTCGTACTAAGGTAGGTGCTACAGCCAGCCGGTGGAAAAGTCTAGTCTAGTCGAGTCTTAGTTTCACACTGTAATTTGTAATACAGAAGTAAATGGATTTTATAACAATATTCTAATTTTCAGAGTTACAAAGTAATTTTTTTCATCCCAAGGTTGAAATGACTTAAATCTTTACTTCCATAACATTAATTTAACATGTATGATGTTTCTCAACTATCCTGCAGAGTTTGGGTAAGGGGCTGTTGTGGTGAAGAGAAATCTGAATCCAAAGGCTAAGGTTCCTATTTACTGGTCAATCTAGTTTCTGAGGATGCGTCCTGGTGGCCTTCATGAGAAGGTGTTCTGGTCATGTTCCACCAGGAGGAGGACCCAGGGAAGACCTAGGACACACTGGAGGGACTATGTCTCTCAGCTGAATCTGAGTCTCTCAGCGGAAGTGTGTGAAGAGGGAAGTCTGGGCGTCTCTGCTTCAACAGCCCCTGAGACTCAGCAATGGATAAAGCAGAAGTAAATGGATGGATACACATTTACATTCTTATGTAGTTTTGTGGTATTAAAAAGTAGTTCCATCAAATCCAAGTAAAGGACCAAGGCGGTAAAAAAATACACAAAAACAGGAGCAAACCCCAACCTTTTTACACACATATTTCAAGCAGTATTAATACTGCCAAACATGTATTTAAATACATAATTCAATGTTCGCACTCACCACCTAAACCAATTCCAAATGGCTGAGAGCAATGACAAAAACACTACCTCTGCAATAAAGTGAAAAAGCTCTATACGTTGGCGTCCCATTGAACTGTCTTTCAATGGGAGTAAATACCTTTCTCTATACGGGCATCGCCGAGGTTTCTCACATTCTTTTTGAGTCGTTCCTTAAAGAGGATCTAAGGGCATGCGGTGATGACCCGGGATATGTATTAACATTTATGGACATTGGATTGCCCGTTCCCTATGAACAAATGGCACCTATGTGTTTGTTAATATTGCTGAAAAACAGAAACGAGGAAACTAATTTGTACCATCGGCTTCTCAGACCTAATCATTCATGCTCACATTAAACTCAACTGAGCAATGTGGAAGGAGTTTCTTACCTAAGAAGACAATGGCAGTTTGGCACTTTACAGCCACAGGTGCTGTAAAGGGTGTTCCAAGAGGTCTCCCATCACTCTACTAACCAAGCCCTGTCCTGCTTTGCTTATTGAGGTCTGACGGGATCAGGCTTTCACATGTACGTGGGGACATAAAATGGTGTAATATGGTTTGGATAAAGGTCAGGAAATGGATGTATATAATTATCATTAGGCCAAATTTAAATTATTGTATTTTTCTTAAATGACAGGAGAAAAACAGCCTTTATGAGCAATGAGCAAAGCCGTTTCTATAGCCTAACCCTCTAATTTCCATAGCATGACTGCATTGGTCAGTGCCAGAACCACATAATGCAGACCTGATAAGCAGCTGCTGTGCCCTTGAGTGATACAAGTGTTTCTGATGCTTTTGAGTTATGTCCTGTTTTGTTGTTATGTCACAATTGGTCCGATGAATGATCACAGCAATACATCCTTCTCCTCCCAGTCATCCATCAAGCATCACAGGCCACACAAATAAACTACAACTATATTGACTGAGACTGCGCTTCCACTGTTGAGCGCAGACAAATGAGGAAGAATATAAGCTGCTTAACTTCATTTTTTGTAACAAACAATTGGGACATAATCAAAAAGTTATTTGGCATTTTCGTTTTAATTTTCAAATCAGCTTTCAAGTGGCCTGACATAACACTGTGCTATACGTATGCAAGGAAGTTTCTGGTAAAATAAATCATTTCTGAATCTTCTTTAAGCCGCTTTGCTTAGTGTTTCACAAAACAGTAATTATGCTCAATGTCACTTTACCTATAAAAGAGAACACACGCTAACAGGCTCTCCTCCGACTGCTGTTGAACACTGGAGATATCTCTTTTGAAGCAGGACTTGCATCATTTCCCATGTCACTTTATTAATGTTATTCTGTTTTCTTGAATCGACAGTGCAGCAACTGGGGGAAAAACACAGCCCAGTCTCTCAGTCCTCCTATATTCAAATGGCACAATAGGAATTACATTGTGACGAATTACCAGTTGTGTAAAAAGAAAGGTTCATGTTTATAGTTTTAGTTTGCAAATATTGACAATTGTAGCTTTATTAAACATACACTTTTTTGTATTTGCTTTTAACAAATGGGCAAATTTTCTTTTTGTCTAATGTATTTAAACTGCATGTGTTTCTTTTCCAGTCAAAAAAAGTCTGCTTGTTGTAAATGTGCATTACTAATAAAGTTGTCATTGACATTCTAAAGCATTTCAAAGATCCTATAGTTATTCCAGCAATGACAGCAGCGTTCAGAAAAGCTGTTTCTGGTCACTCTAAGATGCTGTTTACACGAGGACGCTGCAACAGTAAAACGTTAGAGTTGGGTATCGGATTGGCCTTTTGTTTACATGAAGACAGTTTTTCAGGGAGGTGACAATGTAAGCATTAACAAACAGCCTCCAGAGTGGAACATAACAGATACACAGCGCGGTGGGGGGCTGTGTCATAGCTGTAGAAAAAGGTGTGCCTGCTATGACCCAAGGCTGGACTGGGACCAAAAAACTTCAAGGGTATTTTTTCTTCAAGTTTTTTCACAGTTATTTATACGGAAGCACATACTGTAGAGGATCAGGATGTATGCAGTTTCAACAATTAAAATTCAAACCCAGGACCTTCTTGCTGAGAGGCGAGAGTGCTATCCACTCAGCCACCGTAGTCCAGCTTCAGCAGTGCACAGGTTATGCAAAGAGACATGGGTACACGGCCACGTCGTTGCGGCTGCGCTCGCCGCGTTGTTGTCAAAGACGCTCACAGACGCTGGACGCAGGAATTGCTGTCATTACAAAACGGACGCAGCTGCCCCGGGTCAGAACACTGCGGCCATGGAGGATGTGGAATCCCTTTTGAGTACGTACAGCAAACAGCGGCAAGTGCCCCACGGTCATGCGCACCCATTGAACATTTCTCAACGGATTGTTTTTTGTATGAGGCATGGGCCCTTCAGGCATTGCCCGGTTCGCCCGATCGCCAGTCCAGCCCTGCTATGACCTCACCTCTTCCCCCACTCATGACATTTGGATCAACTAATGCTAAGTGTGCTTCGAACGTTAAATGGACAAGCAATTCTATTGTTTCGTCAGTTCAAAGGAAACCATGCAAAGCTCTAGTTTCAGTTTTCATTGTTGCAGCTACTGTTAAATGCAGAATGATTTTGGTGCATTCTTTCACGTATTTGCTGTGGCCTGAGGAGGATGTTGTTAAGGATGTGACTCTACTGCTGCGGGTCGCGTGTGTCGTGTTGTAAAGATCTGCTGCCCTCTACTGGCCGGGCGCTAGAACTACACTGTTTTCCGACATTGCATGGACGCTTAGCACTTCGAATAAGCCCTGTTGTTTTTGCGAATTGCTTTGCGGCATCTATGCTGAGACTCCGTCTATATAGGGCCTAAGGCTAAACAAACAACATTCCAGCTTCACACAAAAAAAACGCCCAGGGTTCAATTCCACCTCAAGTTTTCTCTGGGTGCTCGGTGACATCACTCTCTTTCCTCCAAGAACTTATTTTTTCTTTTTTATTTCAGCTGATTATTTGCCTCAAAATATATTACCTCTACTGCCCTTTGTCCATAAATATATCACATTTATTAAATCTACAATGTCTAATGCAACATTATTTTTGCATTAGTATTCCAACATTTATTTTGTGAAATAATGATAACAATTTTCAATAAATCCACCTTTAAAGCCCATCCATCCATCCATCCATCCATCCATTTTCTACCCTTTAATCCATTTCTGGGTCAGGGGGGTGGCAGGCAGAGATGCCACCCAAGTCTCATAGCACCAGCCCCCAACCTTTAAAGCCTAAAACTTTTAATTAAAAAAATAAATAAATTATGAAATGTTTATGAAAATGTGTTTTTGTAATTATATTATCTTCGTCCAATCTGAAAGAGACTTGTTTAAGAAACATTTGATGAACAAATCAGACCACAATATGCTGGCTTTATCTTTGTGAGTGCTGGTCACCTTTTTTCATCTGAAAACTGATTCAAAGATGCGATAGAGACAAAGGTGTGAAAACTAGTGACATACCAACACGTTTTGCAAGCAAGGAACTAGTTACATGTATTTTAAGTCAGTAAACCTGATTATCAATATTAAAATCAGAGAAGTTTAAACATAAAAAATATAGTTGCAGTGAAAGTATGCAGAAACTTACCAGGGAAGTATGTATTCTTGGTTTTATTTCTGCTAAAGGGCGATCAAAGGAGGAGGCTGCATGAGAGTGAACCATCTGCCCACACCTGCAGACCTCTTAAGAGGGAAATGCGCTGAACAAGGAGCAGGTCACAATGATCTACTGTTTCCACAAATAAGAACAAACAACCCAGAAAAAACACTGAAGGATTTAAATACACTTAAATAAATAGGGACAAATTAAACAGATATACTAGAACCATCTAAAAATGATCTATTTATAACATCATACATAATCATTGAATATGGCTATGTCAAAAATTTTAAATCCAATATGAAAATTAGAAAATATTTTACAACCTAATGTGACCATGCATTACACTGAAGGCAATATTCGCACTTTCGTAGATTTTTTTATCAGTATAGACAAGTCATGGTTGTCATTCTTATAGTTCCTGTTTCATTTTGTATTATTTGGTGCAATTTAACACTTTTTAAATATCTTTTTGAAACCACTTGGGTCCCAATTTCTACCACAAAGGTAACTAAATATGAGAAGGAAAGGCTAGGGAGGATAAGGAAGGAGGTATTTCTTTAATGAATTTGGACATAGCCATTGTTTCCTAAGTCCAAAGCTTATACTGTTTATAGTTCAGACGGTTCGGAAGTACATTGTAAGATTGTGAAACACTCCAAAAACAAGTAATTCAGGGTCGGGGGGGTGGCAACATGAAATAAGTGCAGTAAGTAGTCTCACTATTTACTCACCAGTACTGTGAGTATCACTACTCACAGTACTGGGCGGCACGGTGGCTGAGTGGATAGCACTCTCGCCTCTCAGCAAGAAGGTCCTGGGTTCGAATCCCGGTCGGACCAGGGCCTTTCTGAGTGGAGTTTGCATGTTCTCCCCGTGTCTGCGTAGGTTTCCTCCGGGTACTCCGGTTTCCCCTACCACTAAAAATATGTCCAATAGTTCTGGCATGCGCCTCCTGTACTGGCGACCCCGCTCCCATCTCTGTGTGGAGTGAGAGACAAATGCCCAAAAATTAACAATTGTAAACCGCTTTGAGACTCAGTTCTGCAGTGAAAAGGCGGTATATAAATAAATACTTACTTACTTACTTACTTACTATCATTTCAAATTAACCCAACAGCAAAAGTTATATTTAAGAAAGGCCTCTCCCTTCTCTTCCAATGGAGTGTTATTTGAGGATATATGCTGCAAGTTGGTGCAAAGTATATGACAGGGTATTAGTTTAAAACTTCTGTGGCAGTCAGCGCTGGGACTATCTGGAGCTTATACCGCACAGAAATGTCAGCCACTCTTTTTCCTGGTGATAGGGCTTGATCACGCAGCCCCTTCAACAGCTCCAATGTAAGGAGTTTTTAAGACACATTAGGCCCAGACTACTCCCACAAAAACGAGCCCTGTGGTAATCTCACACTCCCAGACCTTCACAGCTGGTGTTTCTAATTTTAACTGCATATCCTGTATATCCATATTGTGGATGTTATAAATGCACACAGCCTATATTGTATTGTGGGGTGCTCTGATGGCCTAAGTTAGCAAAAAGGGGTTTTAAACCGTGGATAAAAGTTTCAGCTTGCCTAAATTAACATACAGTATAATAGTGTGCCAAAAGGTCAAACAACAAAAACTTTATTTGTGAAGATGATGATTATCATTTCATCAGTTACGCTAAAGTGACTTCTTAACCCTCCAAGGTCTAGGGTCATTTTGGGGAACCTTCCTTGCCTGGTTTTCATTGTGTATAATTTCTCATAAAAAGAGTCATTTTTTGATGCAGAGTCAAGCAGTATACTTTCTTTTTTTCAGTACAACCTGGGGTTTTAGAATATCTATATTTTAGAGCTGTCATTTCAATTATATAAAAAATTTGGAGTCATGAAGACAAAGAAAAAATCGAAACGGAAAATCAATTTCACAAAAATGTATTGAAAAAACACAATGAAATGCTATAAACAACTGTTTAGACTACATAGAAATGTGTTTTAGGGTCTTGGGGATAATGGGGAAAAAATTTGAATCCGTAACTATAATACTTTTTACAAAATTCCTCTATAAAAGCCAAAAACGCTGTACTCCTGATGCCTTTCCTCAAGCAGTTTGTCTATGAGGCTGTGGTTGCTTCTGTATCACAGCTGTAAAATATGTAAAACAAAAGAAACAAAGACAAAAAAAAAACATCTAATTTATATATATAAATACATTATATACACATAATATAATTTTACTGTTTTTATTATTGTCTATTCTCAATAATGCGAACTCCTCTGGTTCCTCTGAGCGCTGCCGCCTATGCTGCAACAAGTAAACACAGAGGAGAAAGGCATCTCTCTGACAATCTTTGTCTGAGTCCCCGTGTGTGTAAACAACTTTACATGCGGCCGTGCCTGGCTCACGGGGCACCGCTTGAAGATCCGATTGGGGGACTGACTTTCATACACACGTAGATTATCCCCCGTATGTAGCAGAGACAAACCGAAGGCAGTTTCGGAAAGGCTGGAATGTGTACTTCACGGAGATAAAAAAAAAAGTAAGTCGCTAGCGTTCACCGTTCGCGAGTAAATTGATCATTTCCCAGGTAGCAAAGTTTCTCTGGCCCACCATCGGGCCATTACCTCACCCACGAATCGGCCCACAGTTGGCTGGGCCGGCGGCCCGTCATCGGTTGAATCAATATTTGCGACTCCCCCTGAATATACCGGCCCAGTATCGGCTGAACTACAGTAACGTGACTCTCATTAAAGATGACGGCCCAGTATCGGCTGAACTACAGTAACGTGACTCTCATTAAAGATGACGGCCCAGTATCGGCTGAACTACAGTAACGTGACTCTCATTAAAGATGACGGCCCAGTATCGGCTGAACTACAGCATAATGGCTTTATTTATATGTCGGCTGAGAATCGGCTGGGCTGTCGGGCGAGTACTGGTAAATAACCTAAACACGCATGTTAGACTTTAAAAAAGGCGCTGAAAAAACTGTTTCAAAAACATTTATTTAAATCCCAACAATTGAACAATGTTGCAATAATTAAGGTGAAGGAACATGTACATAGCGTGACCAGATGTCCCGCATTATGCGGGACTGCACAGCATTTCCAACTCAAATCCCGCATCACGCAAATTGGAGCGGTGTCCCGCATTCAACTCAGCTGCTGCACAAACTTAATTTTCCTCTTCAGACGCGGATCGGCGGATCCTCCGCGTCTGTGTCATTTTGTCCCCTCTCGCACTCGTCTCCCCGGCAGACTGTGACAGCCAATAGCGCCGCGTTTTGACGTGTTAGGTTGTCTCTGATTGGATATTCTACTCTAAAGCCCGCCTCTCACTCGCTGCAGACCACAGCAGCAGATTCCAATGAGAACTCCGCGAGGGATCAAGACCTGACTATGATGGGGGAAAACTTTCTTTCTCCTTGTTTTACAAATATAATGGAGTTATTGAACTGATGGCTGATGAATGTCTGCTTAGTTTAAGGGCCATTATCAAATTATGGGAAATAACCTGTCCCTGCACTTCCCACCCCTGAAAATGACATATTTTAAAAAAATCAACAATGCAGTGAAACTAAAAAAATATTAAATGAAGCGCCACATGATAAGAGACAGGTAATATCAGATCATATTTTTGCAGTTTTTACTTTTGATTCCACTTTGAATATCCAGAGTATGTTGAAACCCCAGTGTCACCAACCCCATATTCACACCTTTGTGCAGTTAAAAAGTACATTTCCACTATATCTATAAATATTGTTCTTGCCGATTCCAAACAAATAGAGAATAGACTTCAATAATCTGCAGATTATTATATACATTATAGTGCCACCTTGATTGATAACATTTTCTCAAATTAAATAGAAAGAGATACAGACGGATTAATGATAAATGATATTAGTGATCACCTTCCACTTTTTGTATTGTATAAAAAGGGATATTTAAAAAATGAAGAGGAAAACAAGTATTAGTTTAGAAGCATTTACAAAGGAGCTATTAGAGTTATATAGAGAGAATTACACAAATAAATAAATAAATAATGAGTTTGCGCGAAAATGTATATAAAAATATAAAAAAGTATAAAAATTTGCCCAATGAAAAATACTGTAACGTAGGGGTCTAAAACATATTTTAGATAGATAGAACTATTTACATTATTTACATTAATATTGTAACAAAAAACTTATTCACAAACTCAAAACATTTTTACAGCCCTAATCCCTCCTTAGCAAGCAGCCTTCTCTTTCTACCCCCCTCCCTGTCTGCACTCAGTTGGAGCCATCTTTTAATCTTGTCCTCCACCTCTGCCTCGGTTGTAAACCCTATAATCGGGTTTTTACGCACAGCACCTTGAAAGGAAAAAACAAACAAACAAACAAAAAAACATTTAGGATGAATTACTGTTTTACTATTTAAAATCCGATTTAAAAACAAAACAAAAAACTATCACAAATCAAAAACTCTCAGTAGGAAAGTAAAAAAAAACTATCACCACAAGTGACAATTAAACTTACCGACGACAACCTTGCGCAAATGCAGGGTGGCCAGGGCAGTCTTGCCGTTGACCCCCCTCCAATTCATTTTCTGGGCCAGTGAATGGCTCAGAATTTTTTTTAATATGCGGGAAGTCGGCGCCCCCGATTGTCCCTAGGTAGTTAGTCTGCAAAAAAAGTAAAATAGTAAATTGCTAAATTCAGGTGAATTTGAAGGCTACCATAAATTTAACCGAAAATATGCTTTCATGCAGTGAGTATTTCAAAACATCCAAAATCTATCAAATAAATGCAGATAGACAAGCAAACTTCCAATGAGACCAGAGTCAATTATGTATGTTTTAGACAAAGAGGGATGAAATAGTATGACTGTCCCATGGTCGGCCACTCCTATTTTTGTGCTTCATTTTGCGCTTAATATTACCAAATAAATAAAAAGCTCACCAGTGAACAGCGGAACTCTGGTGAGCCAAGCTTGTCCTCCATTGCCAACAGCTGCGGGAGGTCTGCAAGTGGCAGGTCAATGGCTTCCTCCAAGCCTGGAGGAGTAGCCTGGTGCTGGAGTAATCTAAGAATGTGTCGTTTTGCTGCAGCACCATTTCTAATTTAGTTAGGACCTCCTTTAAAATTACTGTAAAAGTAAGTTTGGAACAAAGTTCATTAATATAAAAATCAAATAAACAAAACTGATTAGTAGTAGTCTGTTCAGTGTGGTAACAAAGCGTACCAGAGTGGCTTCCATGAGAGCTTTCTGCAAATACAGAGTTTTATTACATAATATATATATATATATTTATATATATATAAAGTATTCCCGGGCCTTGTGGGCCTTTCTGTGTGGAGTTTGTTTCTCTCCTTCAAACGCATTTGGGGACTTGTATCAAGCCAGGCTAATGGTCAGAAACACCTGGCTGGAGGATTCACCTTTTTTACATGTTTTTAGTGGTGGGGTACCCGGAGGAAACCTATGCAGACATGCAAACTCGACAGAAAGGACCCGTTCAGGTGGGAATCAAATAGGTGGTTGATCTATAGGGTTAGGTGAATCTTACCTGGTTCTGGTTGTGGAGCTTGTGGAGACCAGTGGTAATGCTGGTATCCTGGCAGTGCTAAATTGTTTTTTACAGAGTTTGCATTTATTTATTTAATATACCTGAGAACTTAACATGATAGTGAGAGAAGCTGTACACACCTGCCGTGAGCTCCGTGTATGTTGGGGGGAGGGGTGGTGATTGACTGGGGGCGGGTGGGTCAAAATTAACAAAGGGAGGAGGGGGGCATGCATTAAAATGAACGGCTTGGGCCGCAGGGATGGAGGACATCGGCGCTTCATCCTCTGAAGATGATAGAAAACGATGGTTTTTCCTGAGAAAAAAATCAGTATGTTTATGCAATAGGTTGTGTTAATTTGGCCAACATTCAGTGTGTAATTGAGATGGAGGGTACGAATTCCCTGGTAGTCAAAATGCTCAGGTTTCAAAAATTCTAATTTTAGGTGACTAACATGTTCACACGGAACAATAAACTGGTACACAGTTCAATGTCTTGTGTCTCCATCTGGACACATGACACAAGAGCACAAAATGTGTCCAAATAGTGCAATAATCAATATGAACTGTTTTTGGACTTGAGCAAATAGATAGATTTCACAGATTCATTATTTGTAAATTTTCTGAAGTTTATTTCTAAATTGTTTCTGTCCCAGAGTCACATTGATCCCCTCCTCCATCAGAATTCAAATTCAAGAAAGTGAAGAGTTCAATTTGATATTTACATTGCTTTGCGACGACGTTTTTTGTTCTTTTCGGTCTCCACATCTGACTGGAGGTCGGATGTTATTTCGGCTTCCCTCAATTTCCTCCGGCCCTCTTCATAGTTCTCTTTTTACAAAAAATAAATAAAAAATATAAGCAGTTTTGCAGTCAACAGGCTAGAGATGTAAAACTCACTTGGAGAAAGTAGGAAAGCAAACTCCTAACATGAGAAGGAGTGCTAATAAGTCTACAATATAAATGTAATCTTCGGTGATACGTAACAATGGGCATTTAAAATTAAAAAGATGGTCTTTGGTCAGTGATGGTCTGTAAAGGGTGTAGTGTATTTGATCCTATCTTCATATCATCCTGACCTAGCAAATCTGTCCTCTGAGGAAATGTCTAAAGCTAAATATTTTCCACCCACTACATACTACTGCATTAACTTATTTGGCTTCCACAGGCAAAGAGGAATTACTTTTTGAAGTATTATTCCAACAAAACTAATACCACCCAAACATTTACATGTAAACATTCACAGGACAGGGAGGAATAAGTAAGTACACTGCTTGAATCTCTCTGAACTGCAGCAGTTTTGTAAAGAGGAGATTCATCCTAATCGTTGTGAGCGTCTAATCTGCAACTACAGGAAAGCACTTATTGCTGAAAAAGAAGGATCAGCAGCTATTTAATACAAGGGTTCACTAACATATTCCATGCTGTTGTGAATGTTTCAGGTCTTTCTGCAAAATATCTTGATAAACCTATTCATTATTTTTTCTATTGATGATAGCATGTTGTCCAGGCCCTGAGGAAACAAACAGCTCCTATACACGTGGCTATAAACTCACCACCAAGGGGTATAAACTTGTGTCACAGTGCCTGATGTTTGTTTATCTATCTGACAGTGACTATAATTGACCATGAACAGTGAAAAAAGGATGATGAATGTACCAGTTGTATATAGTACTCGCACGCGGTACTGCTCCCACGTTGGCTCCACAGGGGTCGCAGTACGAACTGCAAGGCTTAGTGCCGTGCCCCTCAAACCCGAGGGCCACGCACAATGACCATTGGTGACCCATACTGATGGCACCAACTCCACCTCCTTTGCCTCCAGAAATTCCACAATGGAATACATTTCTGCCCAAAAGAAAATACAATGGGTCAAACACTCGACAAATAACAAACTGTACATTCTATTTTATTTTTATATAAAGCTATAGCTTTTATGATAGTACAAATCCCGGCCTACACTGTGTGAAGTGCTTTTGGAAGACCATGAAAAGCAATACAAATAAGCATCCATATTGTTAACCCTAACCCTAAAGTAAGAAAAACTGTAGCAGCAGCACTGATCTTATCTGAGTAAATTCACGTGTGCTGATGAGGACTGATAAAAATATGGTGAGGACAGGCCAGTGTGATCGAAGACATGTGATCATACAGTTACAAACCATTGTTTTGTTGTCTGACTGTATATATTTTTGCTTGAATTACAATTTGCATTGAAAATAGTGGGTAATATTGCCAAAACAATGAATATATCTATTTTATTTTTCAATATCGATATTCCAATTTTTGCTCAGACATTGCAAAGAAGGTGTTGTTGGCCCGCGTCCTCAATGTATTTTCAATGTAAACCTGACGCTTTGGAGGCGTCGGAGGCGCCCGGTGTGAACACAGCATTACGCATGTAGTGTTAGAGCTCTCACTAGTGGATTGTAGGTGGTACTGCAGGTCATGTTTATACATCTGTTTGTAACCATACTGTAGCCTGCCTACATGTTTATTAATATACATTTTATTGTTTTTCTGTTTCAGATAACCACACACGCACCCGCACACACATACTTATACATTTACACACACACTGTGTCAAACCATCATCATCTCCATGTACCTGATCCATCCTCTTCAATAAATAATCTAAACTGCACCATCGAGAGGAAGACTCAGTTGACGAGCAATCCAAAACAGCATCAGCCGCACACGGTCTCTTACTGTACTGGATACAACCATTTAACTCCCCCAAAATGTATGCACTGCATTGTGACTGCACTTACTGGATGTTGATGCAAATCTCAAGGCAGATTGTTTTTAACTGGAGGTACACACATGGATTCAATTTTATTATATATTTTGATTATACACACCAACAGGAATTATCTTCTTGATTTATCTTGAACTATTTACAGAAAGTTTAAGAGGCCAAACAATCCCCGACCCGAGGGGCCCAGTCGGTTTTATGGCGCCGACCACTCGCCAGTCACAGAGGAAGTACCAACAGCTTATTGTGCGCACTTTTTAGGGGCTAGCCGGATCGATCAAACCCCACGCACAGCCTCACCACTCTCTAAAAAATATATTGAGCAGAATGTTTAAATAAACTATTGTAAAACCACTTAACATAAAATGACTGGCATAGTAAGAGAACTATGCCCGACTTGGGCCATACACGTTAGGCTATTCCAAGATAGATGGTAATGTAAAAGTGGCTTTAAACGTGCACCTATGCCAATACAACTCTTTAGTGGATGACTATAAAACAGTTTATAGTACAACTATAAACTTAAAAGTAAATATACAGTAGAGTTGGTGGAGTCACCTACCTACAGTTGCAGAGACCGCTGAAGAGATGGAGATAAATCGCGCCTTCTGTCTTCACGGAGGAGATGACAATCGGCGCACACAAGATAAAACGGAACTGCGGGGACGGTCGCCGTTTTGACCGCGAATATCAATCGGCGGCTGTTGGTCAGCAAGTAGTTGAGCCGATGACCGATGGATATAACCGCGAATTTGTCATGGGTGACAGTAGGAGAAGAATCTGCGTAACTTAGAAAATATGTGTTTTAAAATTTAACGCACTAATTTAACACTGCCTAGTCTGTGTAACTGATCATTTAACCTGTGTTGTGTTAAAACATATTTTTACATTTATTTTGTGTAAATAGTAAAGAATGAAATTACACATGCTGTGCGCCACCGCTCACCGCTGCCGTACACGCGTCCACTGTATTGCATCTTTACAGCAGGTGTTTGACGTCAATATGCGGCGGATTTTCATAGAATAAGGAGCGTTTTGTTGCTTGTGACTCTTCACATTGCATTGCATTGAAGTACAATTGGACCAGTTGTGTTTCTGTAAGATGTGCACTGCGCGCCACAGGGATGTCACGTCATGTGAGTGAGTAGGCCTAGTCTATGATGCCACAATCGGGCCAATTAAAAAAATAGCAATTGGACCTATTACTGATTGCCAGTGTTGGCCCATTCTCTGTTTTATTGGAGTTGGCCTGAGGCACATCAGTTTAAGTCGGGCCATCAACTGCAATACTAAGGTGAGCCGCGTTTGAGGCCATCGTCGGCAGGGGGCAATAGAACCTTACTCGGGCCGATCAATAAACACTGGGATTGGCGCTACTATTGCAAGTCTGCCTCGGCCCATTCAAAAATAACAATGTTTCCGCCGAGTCGGAGCTCAGCCGACACTGACGTGGCTAAGCCAGAGTTGGCCCGAGTGTCCTTGCTACCTGGGTTGTAAAACATGTGCACCACCATCGTCGGCGATGGCATCGTCTTTTAACATTGTAGTCTAAAATTGTGGTGAAGGGCAGTTGAAAAAGTAACATTTCTAGACTTAGTTTAGAGCTAATTTCTTCCTGGCCCAATCCACTAAAATGGATTTAAATATACTTTCAAATAAAAAGGGTCTCAAAATGACCCATTAGGGAAGCACCAATCCATCTTTTTTTTGCTGATACCAATCTCAATACAGTAGCTTCTGACGATAGCCAATATGAACAAATATTAGAGAGAACTGGAGGAAAAAAGCCTCAAATCACATCTGAATTGTTACAAAATGTGTCCAAATGTATTTTTCAAAATTTTTCTGAAAGTAACCACAGAACAACTTTATCATAGTAAAAGTTAAAACTTAGTAAGTAAAAGTTCTATTGACATTTTGGAAAAATATCAGACAATTTATTTATTGTTTTTAGTTGTATAACATCAACTGAAATGCCTAATCAAGGTGTTGGCTGAACCAATAACCCTCAATGGATGCCCAATCCAATATGATGCTGGTATTGGCACTGATATGAGACTGGTATTGGTACTCCCATAGCGCCACATATTCTTTGCCGGATTATACAACAATAGCCTGGTCATACCACATCATCGTACGAACAGATTGAAACTCCCGCCTCCCACGCCCGCTGATTGGTCAGATGGGCCTAAACCAATGTAAATGCAGATACTGGGAAAAGACCATGGATCTATTATAATAACTGGATCGGGTATTACCAGGTTGGAGCTGAAGGACCCATATGCTCATGGGATTCTCGCGGTACTGCAGACTAAACCAAACTAAATTCACGTGGGCTACCCAGAAATGTTCCCCATAGAACTCAATGTAAACTAAAACAGCACGAACTCAGCTGACAGAGAACATACAGCTTAAGCTTTTGTGGGGATTTTAGTGTCCCTCGTCATCCTGTACTTTTTTTCTTCTTAAATCCTTCGGTTTTCTTTAAATCCACACTTTAGTGCCACAAACTCTGCTCGATTGGCTCCCGCTCTAACTCCCGCTCTATCTCCACTCTGATGAGCAGTGCTCATTGGTCAAAGCGCAGCCAACCCCCTCTGTGCACGCATATTTGGCGCAACGTATCATGGGAGCTAATCCACCGTGCAGAACAGGGAGGACCAGACGATGCCCAAATATAGGCGAGTTCCGCTAATATGTCAACGTCCGTGCCGGCACATGCGCCACTGAGCACAAACCATTAAATTGAATACAGCGCCATCTTGAATTGCCGGGGCTTGGACTAGAACCAAACGGTACATGCAAGGAAGTGATAATTGACCCGAGATTAGTTTATTCAGATCCCATAAGCCATTGAGGTGCAGTAGAAAGGGCTTCCAGACATAAGAATAATATGGGGGTTATGTACATTTAATTGCTCTAAATATTCATCCGAGAAAACATTTGGAGATTTTCTTCAACATTTGTTCCCCCAGAGTTGCCCTCCAACTGAACCTCTACATCATGAACACAAACTATTC
The DNA here is from genome assembly GCA_964034765.1 of Knipowitschia caucasica. NCBI lineage: Eukaryota > Metazoa > Chordata > Actinopteri > Gobiiformes > Gobiidae > Knipowitschia > Knipowitschia caucasica. The sequence goes on along the minus strand of OZ035825.1, from coordinate 13,296,984 downwards.
TTTTCCATTTTAAAAAGGGGAAAGTCTCATTCCTTACTGGCAGATACTGTTATTTTTTTTTTAATTACTGGCTTAAAAGTAAACCTGGCTTTACGCTGGTTTCCTGTTTGGTTCTGATCAAAGGCGCTATCATTCATGCTCCCAGTGCAGATCGCTGCCCTTAACGTGATCTTAGTTCGATATATGTCCAGAGGAGGGAGGGCTGCTCTGATCTGTGGGATTTCAGTGTTTACACTCAGGCCTCCCTGTAGTGAGGGTCAGGCCACACAGAGCCGAACACTTCATGATTTGGAAGACTTGATCAGACGGATGAGATGTTGAGAATGCAACAAGCTGCAGTTGGAGAAGATGTGAGAGAATCAGATCAAATTGGATGAATTGTTTCTCTCGAGGGCCACCCTGGTCATACCGTTACTGTGGACATTTATGCCGCTTTTCCACAGTAACGGTACGACACGGCACGGCGTGGTTATTTTACATTTCTACTAGGTTTATTAAGGTGACTTATCTCCAAATGTCGTGGCTCTGGTTGGTCAGGAAAACATGGGATTGTGCCTATGGTGCATGTTTTGGTGAAACTTGAGTGCCCAGAATCATATACTACACAATGTACAAATAGAAAGAAATATATTTATTATAAATGAAAAGTTCATTTGCAAAAACAGATATATGCCATCAGATAAATATTTGCAAAACTTACGACTAAGGCTTTACCAAGTATGTTTGAGAAAAGCCAGATCAATTTTAGTGCCTTACAAATACAGTTTCACCCCTTCTTACGCAAAATGTTTCAAATTTACTGCCTATAACAAATTATGTTAAAGATTGTAGTTAGAGCAATACAAGCTTTTGCCCGATTTTCCAAATGGAGGCATCTGTTTTTGCAATCAAACTTTTCAAATATACCTATAACCTATAAACAGATTATGTTGTTACTTCAATATGAGTACCTGCACCTTTTTGCCAGTGTTGCACATGAGCAATCCACCACATTCTCTTTGTTTTGAACCGACAGTAAAAACTCACCACAAAGGCACATACAACTGCAACAAAATCACAGCTTTCATATAGTTGGCACAGGCTCATTGTAGCGGTGGCATGTCTAGATGCTGTCACAAAAAAGCCACAGTGATGTCTGATGTCCCAGTGTCCTTGCAAGCGAAGTGCAGAAGTGCCGCCAGCAATTTGTGGCGCTTCAAATTAAATCACGTCTACTTTGTGACGCTGGGTTTGGGTCCAAGGGGAGTGCAGACTGGTGCGGGGGATTTGGCTTTTGATGGCAGACAAATTATGAAACCATGCTGAATCTCTACTGAAACAAGCCGCTAACAACCTTAACAAACTCTGTGTGTTTAATACTATATTTGCATTCATTTTGTCCCCTCCACATAATCCTTGGCATTTGATGTTTCATCTGTGCAGAATGACCAGCAGTTAAATATAACCACCTAACTAAGCCATTCAAACACAGTGAAGAAAAGACCATGTTTGGGACAATTTTGGCCCTTAAAGGAGCTATACCCGTTTCTGCAAGGTTTGAATGTTTAGCACCACCCCTCAACTCACTCGCAGGCTTCTCATTTCCCCTAAGGTAATTTATATTGTATTTCATTTTTAAAATAACATATATTTTTGACCATGGGACAGACCAAAGTCACCCAAAGTGCTTTACAATGTTCAAAGTTTAGATATTGTTGAATTCTCTCCACACACGGTGATGACAAAGACATTGGCGCATCAAAGCCTCTGACCAACACCATCCATTCACTCACTCATTACAGTCAGACCTACCTATGTTTTTAGTGGTAGGGGAAACTGGAGACCTACGCAGATACGGGGAGAACAAGCAATAGGATCATATATATGTTTATCATAGATTGGGATTGAAAATAATACAAATGGAAAAAATAGTCTATTGTCTAAGTTTATTGATAAAGTCCTCGATTAATTTATTACAAAAATAATAAATAGCTGCAGCTCTATTTTTTTACTTTTAAACACTATGATAGGGCCAATTTTATGGACGCTCCTTTGCTCAAGGCTCTCAATCATAATTAGTTCCGCAAGTTCTGCCTCCACAAAAAGCTGTCATATATGTCCATGTCACCGACTTGTTTATTTTGGGAGAATTGGACAGCTTTTTGTCAGTACCGTTGACAGCTTTCATCAATTCTCCAGCCAGTGCCACTTCACTCCACTGCAGCCTCCAAACACACTAATAAGATGTTTTTCTTTTGAATGAAGAAAAAGAAAATGCACACTCACAAGTATGTTCCAAGGTAGCACTATGAGGTACATGTGCTACACGCTGTGTCCTTGGGAAATTGTTTTAAGTGTTCCTGGATAGTGAGGGAATAGGGGACGTATAAGTATAAAATTGATGTCCCGCAGGAAAAGCACTCATTTCCCTCCATCCCGTGGTGATTTGGACTTCAAAAGCAGAATCTAATTAAGATGTGATGAGAGAATTAAAAACCACTCTACTTTTTTTCCGCATACACCTTTTAAGGCCCGTATTTCCAATCTTCCATTACAAAATACTTTAAGTAGCTTGAAATGCATCACTTTGTTTGAAAGTACTTTGGAAGGACATGCCAAAATAATCTAATAAATATGTACTGTAAGATTTTCATGTCAAGTCTTCATTAAATGGTCCTGATCTGTCAAAAACCATGCTCTTTTTGAATACTTCTTAAACTTATAACAGTGGTTCAACCGAGATAATGGAATTGATGTTCCGCCCTCCACTGTTTTAACAAAAGGTCTGTGATCCAGGCTGAAGGGGGTATGGTCCAACTAACAAAATTATTTCTAATCAGAAGTGAAAAGAAAAGATACAATAAAACCACTGTGATGGAAGCACTTTGGGCAAAGAGAGGGACGTAAGCAGCGCACTGTTCATCAGAATCAAGCCTCCTTGCATGTGTGTGTGTGTGCATCAGGTGTTTGTGTAGCTCCACGCACAGCTGCTGGTTTAGTGCTCATAACACACTGACCCGACATTTGCGGTTTATGGTGTGCAGGGTGAGCTTCTGTTCTAGATCAAATGCAGCTTCAGCCTTCTGTGTTGGGCAATTCTCCTGCACTCGCATACAGCATATAATTGTCACAGAAGGCTTCAGGTCTGGCTTTGTCTTTTCCAAATCTTGAATTTCATGCGTGTTACTTGCGTGTTGAGATGAAGATTGAGATGGGTTAACAGGTTGAGATGACAGGATCTTCCAGGTCGCCGCTCCACGTCTCTGGAACGTCCTCCCAAAGACTGAGGGCACTACAAAATGTGGATGCCTTTAAAAGAAGCCTAAAAACCTTCCTTTTTAATCAAGCCTATTAGGGATCTTATTAGCCTTTAACCCCATTGTGTTTCTTTTTGATGTATTTATGTACTTATGATTCTTTTGTTTTGTTGTTTGTGGTGATGTATTTTAATCTGTAGCACTTTGAGGTTTCCTGGAAAGGTAAGGTGCCGTATAAACAAAATTAATTTAACATGAGGTCAACAATGTACACAATGTGTATGTAACCCACCTCTTAGAATGCATTTTCCATTGGCCCCTCCGACCATCACCATCCATTTACACACACTATCCATCTCCAAACGTTTGCCACGACAGACAAATCATGGTATTATGCACAGAAAATACTGTTAGTGGAACAAAGAACTAGTTTTCCTTCTTGCCGCGGTATCGGTGACAGGTGTGCTCTCCTCTCATGGGAATCTCATGAATACATTTAGTATTATTAAAGCATTTTAAATAGCTCCTCTCCATGCGTGCAGGCTAATCATTACAATGCAAATGAGCCGCGCTTGGGTAAATAAGGTGCAAGGGGGAAAATGCGAACACATCTGTGCGGTCCATGTGCCCATAACGAACCGTGTGTATTACGTTTGTGAACTTCAAATATTGGATGCGCGGCACGGAGCAAAAGAGTTTCAGGAAGTATACAGCATGTCTTGCAATTGTAGCAGTCATTCTACGGTCCGATTCCACCTTTGCACTCGCGAGACTCTGCCGAGATATTGCTGGAGTTTAATTTGGAGAGGCAGTCGGTGTGGAAATGAGGAGCGCGCTATTAGGGTTTTCCATTGCACAAATCTGTGAAGCGGAGTGCGATAGTGATCTGAGATAGAAGGTCTAAGCATACAGCACCTGAGCCTATACTCCAAACCGCCAGTCAGAAAGCTCTAATAAATAACATGCTCTTGTACAAGCAAAACTAAGCTGAATGCAGGCCTGAAAGCATTCTGTTTTCAGAGCTTTTTATAAGTCCTGAATTGTGTCATGGTCATGCTCTGCAGGAGTTCATATCCTGGTGCGCAATCTTATGTAAAGAACTCCACATAAATAAAATGTGGGACTGCGCTCTTGTGGGTTTCCACGAGGTCATGTGCCAAGAGGACTGTTGTTTTCGCCCGTAACTAAACTGCATAGTGTAGAAAGTCTTAAAGTTTTTAAGGAAATGATTCTCTATAATAGGACCATCTATGATAGGGTTCTCACCAGGAATGTTAGGAGTGTTGTTTACTTGGAGCACTTAGGTGCGAGCGAGGGTGCGGCTTTCAGTCAAAATACAGTCAAAGGAGTTTTTTGGGTTTTTTTACATTGTTGATTATAAACTCTTAAACTCTATTAGGCCTATTCTCATATAAGTGAATGGCCAGTTGATCGGGGGAACTGGAGAAAAGAAAGAAAAAAATAAGTAAGACGCTGGTTGAATGATGCCAGTGCTTCTGAACACTGTATGACCCCGGTGGACCAAAGGGGAAGAAGGCTAGCAAAATAAAATATGTGGCTGTTTAATTAAAATATCATGGTAGCAGTTATTCAGTAAAAGCCTCCATTGGTCTTGACTCCCATTCATTTAGAGGTGAATTAGTATCCTGACTTCAACTATTTAATTGGCTGTTTATTTCCAATTCTGGATTTTTAATTGGTTATTTCACCAATTATTTAATGTGTATTTATGTATTTAATTATGGCATCCTCCATAAAATAGACTGGGTTGCAAATGTGAATCAGGCCGGGCTACATTTGGCCCAGGTCTGTACCAAAGTACAGCACCAGAGTGGTCCCCCACTGAAAACAATACTGAAACACACAGTATTATATAGTGCAGTGAACATCCATGGTGAGAGGAGTTTTATGGGCATAAGTGATAATAAATCTGGGTAATGGTGCATAAAGCCCTCAGAGAACATCATGCAAAATATATGTGCAATAAAACGATAGGGTTATAGTATAACCAACCATAGTGACTGCTGCCAGATGCATCTCTATTCTGCTTATGTCACCACTTTGACTTACCATATTTTTCATGAGAATCGTTCCATTCCTATATGCATAAATATTCAGATTCCTATCAAAGGCCATGGTGAACCCATCCTCTACATTCCTCTGGGGAGTTAGAATATATATTGTAGCCCTATATGTTATGGACACAAGGATAACCAACTAAATGACCTAGTCTCCGTAATTTGGTTGTATAAATTACAGGTAGTGCATAGTAATGATATGTACTTTAACATTCATGTCTGATATCTGCTGCATGTAACGGGATCACCAGGACCAGCAAGCAGCGCTGCTCCAGCGTTACTAAATGTCATTAATGTTTTCTGCCTATTGTGTAGAGCTGTTTTTGTATTTCCAAAGTTTTATCAAACACTAAGTCATGACCCAAGTACGGTCAAACAGTTTAAAACAGATTGAGTTTGTTAATGGATATGAGTATTTTTTGTAGATGTTACAAACAGCACAGACAGATACAAGAACAGTTCTATGTTCTTTCATCCATGTACCCATTGTTGTCAAAAAAAAACCCTTGACAGACGTGTCCAAAGTTGATGCAGAAAACAAGACAAAGATTTTCCAAGTGTAACATCTGTATTTAATTTATCTTTACAATCAGATACAGAAATTCAACCAAGCTCCTATCCTAACTAATGCTATGCTCTCTCCCTCAACGCTCGCCCTTTGTCTCTGGGCTCAAAATGGCTACTCCCCGTTTTTATCAGAATGCCCTGATGACGTCATCTCTGTGCGTCTCCCTAAAAGTTCATTTCCGGGTGTGCTGGCGTCCCTTGTCCACTGGGGGGCGTCAGAACGCCGTTGGTGAATTCCCCAGTCAGGCAGCTCTTGGGTCCCGGGTCCGGCCTCCATCAGGTCTCCTCCGTCTCACCAGACCTAAACAGAAAACATTCACACACTACCCCTCCCCAATCTCTATAGAATTATTACTTCCTTGAGATAAGGCAAGAGGCTCTCAAGGCTGTCCCTCCAGATTCTGGCGTCCATCCCCTTCTCCAAACAACGGAAAGGATTAACAGAATCTAGGAATGCAGATCCCTCTTGGCCTTCCAAATTAACTATCATTAACTCATATTCTGCACTTTGGACTACAATGGGAGAAGGGGAGACCAGGTCTTTTTTTTGCTTAGGAAGAGACAGAGTTTCAAATCACACATCTGCTTTTTAGTCTATATTTAATACAACACCATCTATGAGATTATGAAATTCTTTACCCTTTAATATTCACTCCTTAAAGAAAGCAATGTAATGTGTTCTTTTTTTTTCTAAGATGTAGGAGCACAAATGACAAAGAGCAAAACAATGGATTGCCGTGGAGTATTCTTTTCAGAGAGGCTTACCTTATCTCACCGGACAGGAGATGAGACGGGGCCGGACCAGACCTTGGCCAGGCTCTCCAGTTTTGCCATATAAGGAGCAAAAATGGCGTCTTTGGTGGCCCTTCCTCTCCTTTTACACATTTTCATAAAACGGTTTTGAACGACATTGTTAGTCAATCTGAGCCAGGAGCGCAGAGAGGACTTCACATAACACCAGGACGTCCTCTCAGTTTTCAGCCTGGAAGGACAGGTAATTTGGCTCAGCTCATAGGACAATAGGAGCTCAGAGTTTTGTATTAGTATTTAATTGTAAAAATAATTAAATATTTATATATATTTATTTGAGCTCTTGAAAATGTTGGTGTTCTTTTCTGCTCAAATTCTGAATCACGGCCACAACATACTGTAATTCAGAATGATATTGTATACTAAAGTGCAAATGTAGTATTAATAATACACCGTTATTCTCTTTGAAGCAGGGGTGCCCAATCCTTTGCCTGTTTTAAATAAAAAGTACGACTGCATTGTCATTCATGAGGATTAAATTATCTTCATGTATTTTTAATAAAGGGAATTTACGAGTATGAATTTTGAAATGAAAAGACAAATGAGTCCCTTTGTCTCATTTTGTCGGCCCTGCTTTAAGGGCTTCTTAATAGATCTTTTTTAGTGCTGTCCTGGGGTCAAAATGATCCGCCACAGTGATTAAAAATCACCCTAAATTATAGTTTTTTCTTCAGGTTTTATTTTGCGTAACAATGTAAGGATATTTACTGTTACTTTTTGGAGTTTTTTGTGCTTTTTCATTTATTTATTTTTTATGAAGAGCATGATCAAATACATGGTCTCCGGTTGTCCTAATTTTTGTCATGAATTATTATTAATTACCTTTTAATTCCTGAAAAAAATAGCCTTATCATGCATGAAGCATTGCATTCTACGATAGCATACACACTGTTAAATATGTTTAGGGGATGTTAGTATAATCAACATTGTTACGAAGACATCACTACCTCACAGTCAACAATAACACATCATGCCGCACATGCTGCACATGTTCAGTGGATCACAGAGTCTGTTTATTTAGCCGGTTAGCGGCTAACGCCAGTTGTTTGTGCTTTGACTTAAGAGAATTGAAATGAAATGAGTGGCTCTGTGGAAGGCAAGACATGGGACTTCATTCAAAATATCCCAAGATACCTTCAAATGGGTATTGATTCCCAGGTTAATTTAGAAAATCCCAGCTTGTGGGTGGGCCGTATGTGGGTTAAAAACCTGCAATTTTCCCAGGTCTGCCCTCGTGGCATTGAAGAGCGAGACAAACGGAGGGAGAACATTTCCGTGAGGGGAAATTAAAGTATACCTTATCTTTGAGTTCCCTCCTTTAATGCATTTTTAGTTGAACTAAAGCGACCAATGTAATATGCACTTGAAAATATCTAATAGTCACTACAATTACAAACCCACTTTTGCCTGTCTGTGACACATGTAGCTATGAGGCCAGGATTACTAATCAGTTTAAGTACTACTACTACTGTGATCAGTTTAACTAGTACTACTACAACTGTGATCAGCACATTAAGTGTGACTACTTGTGTGTATTTGCTACAATTGAAACAAATATTTGTTACTAGTTTTGTTTGTCCTAAGAGCCAAAACCAGATTCATTTTATAAACTGACAACCCTCTAATAAATTCAGTATTATTATTAATATTTGCCCACATGATAATGTCCCTTGGTTCAGGTCAAGTTGAGAAGGTCAATGATTATTTGTTTCGTGTTGACCTGTTACTTGTGGACACATTTGACAGTTGTACATGTCATTTCAAATCAAAATATTTAATACTGTCTCTTTAAATATGAAAGTGGAACTGTTTATGTAGTAAATGTATGTAACAATTGTAAAGGGCATTTTGACTCTGGTCTGTGAAAGGCGCAATATAAGTGAAGATTACATACTTAATTACTCGTTTCTCACTGTTTCAAGCACTTTACTCGTTTGAATCTTTTTGTCTTCGCCTTTATCACCCCCAGCATCACCCTTGATCATAAACCTGTCTCCATGAGCACAGATGTGTAAGGGCTGTCCTTTTTACACTCTGCATCATTGCGTGGCATCTCATTTACTCCCTGCCCTGCGTGCGATACATCTTATGACAGAGTGCGGACACATTGTGCTCGTAAATTTGAACTCGCCTATTACTGCTTTAATTACCACCGCGTGTTGCAGAAAGCCAGTCACCCAGCCGCTTTTTTATGAGTGCCAGCTTTAATTGGGACACATTAGTCACTGGTGTAACCTCTCCTATCAATCTCCTGCTCTCAGACTCGCCACATATTGTTTGGATCATGTTATAAATAAAAAGTGTCCCTATGACAAACTGACGCAGACAGAACGCTTCACAAAACATTAATAAGTCGGCGGCGAATAATTTTGGAGCCTGAAATGAGAGCTGTTATTTGTGAGGTTTTCCCACACAGAGAAGATTTAATTTAAGGGAAAATAGAAATAGAATAGAATTAAATTATTTTAGCTCTGTTATGCAGAACACAGCTACAAGCATTAAGTTCCTTGGACATACAAGGAAAAAGTAAGTCGAATAAAATAAATAAGAAAACAGCTGTATGTCATCTGTAGAGGCAAAGGTGAATAATTGTTCTCAACATTTTAAAAGAATTTCAATATTTGTCTAAAACATTATGCTCCTCCCCAAGGTTTCTCACTTCCCACTTTCCCACTTTCTCTCTTTCCCACTCACTGGCTTTTTTGAGTTCCTTACGGGGGTCTAGGCCAAGGTGATTCTCCTGGATATTTAAAGACATTTATGGATATTTATAAACACTTAGGGACATTAGCCATCCGCCAACTATGGACCAATGGCTCCCATGTGTTGTTATTATTGCATGTGTTATTATTATCAACAACGTCGTAAAGTTCTCAGAGACAACTGCCGTTTGGTGATTTAGGGCTATACAAACATTTCAGTTTAATTCATTTGAACTATGGATACATATATTCTGTTCAAAATGCCTCTATTCACATTAACCAGTAAATACAAAACAGCTCCTCCACATGACCCTATGCCATGGTGTACATGGTCATGTTTAAGTTTTCTTGTGAGTTTGGTCATATAAATAGCTGTTTTGTCATAACTTCCACCTCCATAGCAGTTGGAGGGCTGAGATGATGAAGCACTGAGCATGTTTGGATGTGTCAGAGTTATTTTTTTGGAGAGGCCCACGATTCCCCTGATGCACTGGGCCTGTTAGCCTACATTAACTTGCTCCATCACGATGCACACTCTAATCTGCCAAACTAGGACCACACTCTTCACTCATTCTTGATGTCGTTGGCCTATTTTAATAACAAAATATTTATGCATATGCAGTTACTTCTCATTACGTGTTCAATCAAAATATGGAGAGTAATTCTTGGGTTTCATTAAACTGGCCAGTAGGGGGCGAATGAGAGGTGGCACAACTCTCTTGAAAACCATGTAAATCGAGTCAGTTTTGGAGTCAAAAGGCTCTCATCCTGCGCGGTGTACGGTTTTTGTAACAGTCTTAATTGGGAGGGGGACACTCAATTCTAAGGGAGTACTAAAAAATATTTCTCAAAAGAGTCTTGATTTTGGGCAATTTTGGAAAAAATAACAGAAGAAATTGCTGAATTTTGTTCGGGTGGCCTGCAGGGGGCGCTTATCTGGGAAAGCCTTGATCCACCTCCCCTGCCTCATTCAAGTGATTTTTTCAAAATGTACTTCTTTATATGAGACCACAGTTGGAACACGGAAGAAACTCTTGTCTTTCTCTCTATTTGCGCGGTTGCATACATGGATAATGCTAATCCCCCTAGATCAATGAAGCCCAATAGGGAAGTGCTCAAGAACAAAGTTTTGCTCCGGCTTGACTTAAATTGAAAAGTAAGCTCCTCTAGCTCAGAATCCATTTGGGTCTAACTCACCATTTTGAGGATAGCAAATTCATGATTTAACGCTATCTTTGATCCAGGTCTTTATAATATGATATTGTATGCTATGTGGTGAATCCAGGAGCGAACGTCAGCACTCAGTCAGTCGACTCCAAATATACAGTCTATGGATAATCCTTGTTCAGGAAGCAGGCTCGCTGAAGCACTCCCAATGCTCTCCATCATATCATACAGGGGACATATGCTCCAGTGATGGACCAGTGCACATGTGCTGTTGCGGGGCTCCTCCGCACTCACTGCTCTGTTCAATTCCCCTTTGAGTACTTTGTCTCATTCACTTAAGACTTGTGCATACATCACCACTGACTTCCTCATTGGACTGTCACCTGGCCTCTCCAGGGCACTGCTGGCATAGCCCATTAGTCAGCTCGATATCCCCCTTTTCTGTCTGGAGCACCCCGCTAAAGAAGAAAAACAAGTGAAGCGATAGGATTTGTGTTGATTCGTATTGGCGGGGGGGGATCAACAACAAAGCAGCCTTTTGAGGAGATGACAGATATACTCTGTGGTCTTTCTCGGCAGGGATGCTGCAGACTGTGCAGTTGTATGCTTGTCCTGCAGTGCTATATGTTAGAGTGAGGAAAACAACACTTATCTACTGATCTCTATCATCATTCCATAAACAAAAACTTGTCTTTGCAGGAGGTGATGAGTTAGCTTTGGGATTCTATGGAAATTGGAGGTGAAATTGAAGATTATTGTTTTACATTATACATGAAACAGATTTGTGAGTAAGTTTACAAAGCACCATTCAAACCATAGATTGTGTACTAGGAGTAGATTTACCGAGCTGATGTCATCCATGGTGTTTGTCGAGTACAGAATAAGCCAATTTGAACATTGGCAACGTGGAGGAAATTTTCTTTTATGGGCAATCATTACGGCAGATGCAAAGTTACGTATTGCTAACTTGGTTGCTAAGGCATGCTGAAGTTTCCCCCGCGAATCAAGGCATCTGATTGGTTAATCATTATGGCTCATATCTATATTTATATATATCCGTATATACATAATCTGTATACAGACTTTTACAGCCAAAAGGGTGAATGTGATACAACTGGTTACTAAGTGAGAGGGATTTACCTTTTACTGTAGGAGCACTTCTCTCTTTGTTAAACTAGTGCCAGCTGAGGTCGAACCAAGCATGTAATTCATAATAATTAAATAATATATTATTTGTGTAATCTTTTGTCTATATTAATATAACATTTTGTAGCGATATTATTCACATTTTGAGATATTTCAATAAGTTGGTTTGATGTTTTCAGAGTTTCCTAAATATTAGGGCGGGGACTTTAAGGCATGAATTAAGATTAGTTAATTACACAAAAATGTGCGCGTTGAAAACATTTTAATCGTGTTCATTTTTGCACCGCGGAACGTTCCTCACTGGAGGAGTTTCAAACGGACCGATTGTACTGGAGCACCAAATGGAGCTCCGTGACTTTTTTTGTTAAAAAGCTCATTATTACAAGCATAGACCAACTTTAGCTGTGTCTAAATCCGAGTGAGTTAGAGACGGGAAAGAGCGCTGTGTATGGAGCATGGACTCTGTGTGTGAGGAGGAGGCGTTGGAGGAGGATGAGTAGCGAGACACAGGTGTGTGAGCTGCTATTGCTGATGTTTAGGCCAAATGTACACATCAAAAACGTATTTTAAAAACTTTAGCAAACAGCGTATGCCCAGTTTTAGTGCTCACTGCGAGTGCAGTGGATTTTGGGCTTAAAAAGCGTATGTTGTTGTCAGAGTGTTTGGAGGAGGAGGAGGAGGAGGAGCGTATGTTGTGGTCAGAGTGTGTGGAGGCGATGACAGATGCGTTATTTGATGGAAAGAAGTCTGTCTGATCCCCTTATCATCCACAATTAACATGTGTTGGTTAAGCTTTTGTATTCAGTCGTTATTCAACGGTAAACTAAAAATCCATGTGAACAAACTACTTCTCACTGTTCTCAGATCAAATATTTATATGCGATTAAAATGCGATTAATTGCAATTAATTAATTACAAAGCCTCTAATGAATAAGATTAATTTTTTTACTCAAGTCCCAGCCCTTCTATATATATTTGGCTGACTCACTTTGTTATTCTATTTTTGTGACATAACTTTATACAGTTTCTACTTTTACAGTTCCTGTCATTTAGAATTGTGTCATTTGCAAATTAAGGCATTTGGGCTTCAAGAAAATATAAATGGTTCAAACATGCCCAAATTGGTTAATAACTTGTGCTGTCAAAGACTTATTTTAACAATATTCATTGTGATTAAGTGCATTAATGTCAGTTAACTTGCGATGAATAGCAATTCATCCTGATTATCTTATATTTCTCCATTCCCCTCCAAGAGGAAAGTGTTTGGATTGTCTAATATAGGCTCAATCATTGCTGTTGTTATTGCTTTTGACAGTGTAACAGGAGTTCCCACAATTTATCAAACCAAGATTTCCTTTTACAACAAATATTGAGCCATGACCTACCTTGGATTTATGTGGGTGTTTGCATTAAGGTTCATGATGCATGTGATTCATAATCCAATAATGACTATATTGTCCAAATTTCATGGGTAGGAAAGAATAAAATACTTAATCAGTTTATAAGTATTGTGATGATACAAAAACACACACAAATCTGCCACAAAATGTACAGTATATTCTTGTGTTGTGTTTTTCATATAGTAGCTACTTCTTAGTGTCATTATTTATCAGAAACGCTCACACCTCTTCCACTACTGTCTACTTTGACCACGCTCGCACTCATGGGCACTTTCTGTTCTTTCTTTTGAGGATGTGTTGTCAGATTGCACAGAGCAGCAGTTAGGTTTGCAGACGTGATGTGACCGGTTTCGGCTGCAGCCCGTACGGAGGAAACAGCATAGAAGATGAAACCGGCTCGAGCGCACAGACTTACAGCGGCCAGACACTTGTCCGTCACACAACCATTAGAACAAACACATAAATCTTACTGTTGCTGCTGTGCATTCGTCTTTTGGCCTGTTGTGCCCTCTACACGACTCCACAGACTTTACAGGGACAGAAACAACGAGCAACTTTCAAAACGGACGCTGTTAAAATAAGTTTGCATTAATGCCGTTCTAAATGCGTTTGACTGACAGCACTAACACGATTTTTAGTGTGTAATCACAGGGGAACTGTGAAAGTAGAAACTGTAAAGCACTCTTATGAAGTCTTATAAAACACAACCACTTTTCGCACCAGCCAAAAATGCATAATAAAGAAGGGAAAATACAGATATACGCTGCAGTCGCATTTTTTGGAGAAAAGTATTTGATAAAATCCAACACCAAAAAAGACATCTCTTGAGAATTGACATTTTCAATTTTTCCCAAATTATGTTTTATGGATATAACGTCTGGTATTGTTTGTTTTTTTTATATAAATGTAGATGAGAACATAAGTTTTGAAATGATATACAGCTTGTGCGTTTTGATGTGGAAAATATATTTACTAATACAAATAGAACACTGAAAAAAATCAAAAATTGTCAAATGAGCCTGTGCTATTATTCGATATTTTATGGTAAATTAAATATAAAATTGAGCCAGATTTTTCATGTTTAAAATAGAATTCATTAATAATTTGTCTATCCCCCATGACCTCCTGTCCTTGCTCTGCCCCGCCTGCTCCCTGAAGTGTAGAACAGCCGGTGGAGGAGATGAGAGAATATGAAGCCAGCATTTCTTCCAGACTATTGCAGGTTCAGAGTCCATCGGGAGTGGACCTCAGGGCAGAGACTACACGTCCCACTTGGGCTATGGAACTGCACCCCCACCCTCCCATATCCTCAGCCCAATGAATGTATTTATGTGTGCTTGCGGACAGCACAAAATGGATAAGTAACCAGTCTTTGTTTACGCAACTATCCTCCTTTGTGTGGAAAAATTAACTGACAATGAATGTAATTAACCTTAGACATTTGAAAACGTACCATTAAGCTTGCTGAGTGTGATGGAGGAAATTGCATGTGGTGTAATTGTTATGGTGAATAATAAGTTACCAAAACCACTTAACCAAATGACCCTTATTTTTGAACACACATCAGGATGAGTGCACAAAGGCTGTTCACATCCCTTCACACATCTTTGAAGGGTTTTTCTCTCAGTGCTTGTCTGGTCTTACCATACCATTGTACTAAATTCATTTCATTGTCTGGATTTGCTCAATTGTGCTCCGACAACAGGTGGGCGGGGTTAACTCCTTTTACAGATTTAAACAATTGGATCTGAGTTTGCCGTGACGTACCTAATGCGCCCGAGTGAGTGAGGCATTTAGCATTTAGCCTAGCATCTCCTTTGCCACTAATGGAGCCCATGGGGAGTAGAGCTATCTTCTCCAGCAATGACATTTTATGAACTTTCAATTTGCTCCTGCTTTAATTTCTTGATAATTGGGAGACAAACCAGAGCGGATTACTTTACTATCGCATTCACCACCATTGCCAAACTACAACCAGAAAATTTGGCGCAAACTCTTGATGTCACCGACACCTACCCACGACACCTGCTTCCCTCGCTTGCTGGATGGTCAGAGGGGATACAACCATGGTAAGTAAGATCAGACCTAGATGTAAAAAACAGGGATAAAATAGGCAAAAGAATCAAGGCTCCTTTAGTTCTCTGGTCCACTCTTCATCCACTCTTACCTTTTCCATCACCATCCTTTATACCAAAGGCACAGGTGTTTTAATTGTCTCTTGTCACGTGCTTTGGGTGGTGCAATTCAATTAAATATAAAAATAAAAACACATGCATGCATGTGTGGCAATACGGAGCGGAAATCTATAACCAGCAACGCCAGGGCATATGATACCCAAAATGTCCTTAATTTGTTCTGATCTAAGGCACACAGGTAAGTTTAAATTGACTGGACAGAGGCAGAAGTTCAACAATACTCGTTTAGTTTTTAATAATGCAAATTTGTTCAAATAAATATGGTCTGCACATCAGTCCTTGTTCTAGTTATCTTGATTCCGCAGGGCGCACGTCCATGGTTTAAGCAGCATCATAGTCCTTAAAAGCAGTTACATTGACTCTGCAGTTTTTGTCCAAACAAGAAGGTGACATTAAAACACTGACACTGAAATAAAAACATTTACCACATGGGACATAAGACATACACAAGATTAAAACATAACATATCGGAAAGCAAAGTGTAGCGCTCCCGGCACCATACCGAGACCCCGAGCCTCTGACCATGCTCAGCTATGCGGTAGCCGGGCCAACGCGCACAATGCTAAAAACAATAGTTATGTTAGTGACGCAGCCGACCAGCGGCGCAATTAAAACTATGAACGGAGCTTACCAGCGACGCCTCAAAGTTGGGCACCACCCAGTTGCTGGCCTTAAGGCTCAGCTGCCGGCTTAACGCCCCGACACGACCCAGAGCAACTTCCCAACTAGCCTGCCTTGCTTCGAGCCCCGTGCAGCGGGTGTGACGTTGGATAGAGGAGAGGCAAGGTAACACAATTGACAGGCTTTTGTACTGCGCCTCCTACTTTCAATAGAGAGCTCAAACCAGCTCACTACACATGCATGAAAATATAAAAACATTAAAACCAATTAAAACTCACCACCATTTTTGCAACCATACATTTCAGAGTGAAGTTTCCAAGTCATAAAACAGCCTCATGCTCTCATCCTGATGCACATTCACTCTAATCTTCTATCATTTCAACATTACCAACAGCCAGTCGGTAATGTTAATGAAAAAATGGTTCCTATTTAGATGCTGCGTTCATGCTGTGCCAGTAAACTCTGGCATAGCGTGGTTTATAGCTTAAAAAAGCAGTGGTGGGAGCTTTATTCATTGTAACTTTGCAACCGCTGTGCTCTCATCAGCTCTACTTTAAGAAAATGGAGTTTGGCACTGCACGGGCATATTGCAAGATGCTGATAAAACACCGGCTCTGCTCTGAGTGGCTTTCTGAGGTATTACCCTGATTCACAGGTGATCTGACCTATACTTCATACACACTCGAGTGCATATAGACTTACTTGTTTTGTGTTAAATCTTCTTTTGTTCACTTACCAGCTTGTCGCTAACCATTTCTCTCCAATGCTTAAACCCACGGACATCCTCGCTTCATCTATGTCCTATTCACTTAACATCATGATCCCGGCCTTCTAATCTGTCAACCGCCAACGCTTATACCACGCCAATCACTGCTGCTGGCTCCGAATGCATCAGCTCCAACAGAAAAGCCAGCTGTAGACATACAAGACGCCATGTGAACGAGGACGTCTGGAGCCTGCTTGATTATTCATTCAACGATGATGAATGAGACATTTCGGGGTCTGGCTAATGGGCAGAGAGAGGAGCAAAAGGACAATAAATAGATTCATTTGATGGAAGCAAAGTGAGATACCTGATAGCAAGATTGAGTTTTAAAAATGAGACTGTAATTAATGTAACGTAGAGTTATCGAGAAGTAGACAGAATGATGTCTCGGTATGGTAAGGGCTGAGGAAGTACGCAACAAGAGGTCAATACTAAAATCAATGGGAATGTGATGCTGCTTTAAGTATGTATGAAGTGTAAGGAGATTACTGGAGTTTGGAGAGACAAGCAGACTCCTGATCAAGTTTTTAAAAAGCCAGCTCACTATTATATGTAACAATTATGCAGCACTCTCATATCCCAATAACTTCTGTATCTGGATTTCAGTTTTAAAAGTTGAAAGAAGCTGTGTTGAATTTATACAACATATTTCATTTGCTTTTTTTTACCAAGCAGCATTTTACTCACCAAAAAAAAAAAAAATGTAACCATATCTGCCATAATTACAAGATATAGTATATCTTAAATAATATACCAGGGGCCTTATTTACAAAGCGTCCTTTCCTGTCCCTTTACTGTAATTTTGATGTTTGATTTTAGGTTGTAGGAGTAGCTTGAGGCGCGTCCATCTTGTGGTGCCTTGTCTTGCAAATGAAAAAGAAATTTACTATTTGGAAAATTGGAAACATTTTTGGGATTTTTCTTTTGCATTTGAAACATACTTCCGATGACACTGGTCGCCTAGGGAACTATCTCCAGATGTTGATGCTCGGCTTGATCAGGACTACTGGAGCTGGAGGATTTTAAGATTAAGATTAAGAGATCATTTATTTGTCCCACAGTGGGGAAATTTCAGTATTGCATCACAAGTTATAGCAGTAGGAAAGAGGAGCACACGACACAAGTTAAGTGAACAATAGCTATACTAGTAAAAATAAAACAAAAACTCTAACTCTAGCACCAAATAACATGTATAAAATCTCTATCTTGAAAATAATGGGGCATATTTTGGCAGCCATGATGGTGTGTTTTTTTGTTATCCTATAAGCTCCAGTTACATTAGGTTCTCTGATTCACCACTGTTAAACATTTTCACGGGCATACTTTTCCCTTCACTACTTTCATCGACTCTTCACCGACCTCAGCCTTTATCTTCCATCACCGCTGCTCACTCTTCCAACAAAAACACACCTCCCCGCTCTTTTCACCTTCCATTTTGTGCCAATGACGCCTCCTCTTAACCACTGCTGACCTGTATACAGCTCTAATCCCTCCCCTCCACCTGTTGCCCTGTCTGCCTCCGCCTGATGCTAATGCCATCTCTCTCTCTGCATCCTAATCACCAATGACCTCTGTTTCGCCTGCTGATTGGCTGTTGCACTAGCCCCCTCCAGGGAGTCCGTGTCCGAGGTCTTGACCGGCCACTGCCAGGAACCTGATCAGAATATTCATGGCGTCCCTTAGCAGGGGAGGTAGGTACAAGCATCGATCTGTCTAAAATAAGCCCAAGCGTTTCCAAAGAAGCATTGAGGATACCGCTGTGTGATCCGTAAGCCGGTATCTGATGTTTTGATGGGATAAAAAGAGCACTTTGGAGCCTGAACTTTGCGGCGCGTCCTGTGATGTGGGAGATGTGACAAAGACTTCCGTGGTGGGTGTAAACACAAACATACAATGCTTGTTTCTGGTTTTGGAAGACGTCTCTGTTTTGTTCTCAGCGGGTAAGACACAGGTAAAGGCAAGTAATCCTGTAGTGTTTTTAGGCTCACTTGTTTGTCAACAAAAGTTTGCAGACAATCGTGAATAACAATGTTAAAGGACCATTATGCAACTTTGTTTGCTGAAAAGATGATACTATTTGAATTCAGTTTCAGTTCAGTTTATTTATTTGCCATTTGCAGTAAAAAAACACATTGGAATATATTAGCAAAAGTCACCAGTGTGCACAGACAAATACAGACATAAAACAACATTAAAGCTGCACTAACTGACTTTATTTTCGTATTCATTACGAAAATGCTATCCATGTCCATGTAGTGCATTGGGATATACGTCCTTTTGAAGAATAATTAGCGCAGATTTGTGCTGGCGTGACATTATATTTTAGATTGAGTTTTGATGAAACAAGGAAGAGAATGTGTTTCGGGTCGCAGATTGTGACCAATCACAACGGACCACTAGCCCCCACTTTCGTGAGAAATCTACAGGTCCGTTAGCATAGACGGCTGAGTTAGCACAACAAGCCGAGGAGCTAACCTGAAGCTTCGTGTCTTTGTCACCGGCTACTGCTTACACAGCGAAACAGCCATCCAAAAGAAAGTCCCATTCCTCCGCGCTTCCCGGTTCTATCGTTTTATGGTCACGCCATCCACGTGCAAATCCATATTCATGTATTGTCCATATTGGGAGACACTAGCTCCGTCCCAACAGTGAGTGTGTGTGTGGGGGCGATAGCTTCGTGGGTGCGGGGAGGGGAGCAGAAAGAGAGAGGCCAGCGAGTCCACGGCTTCACAATCCCAAAGTCAGTTAGTGCAGCTTTAAAAGACAGAAATAAAACAAATAAAACAGTAAACAAATGTCACTGTGGAATCGATCGACTAAAACAGTTTCAAAA
The DNA here is from genome assembly GCA_964034765.1 of Knipowitschia caucasica. Taxonomy (NCBI): domain Eukaryota; kingdom Metazoa; phylum Chordata; class Actinopteri; order Gobiiformes; family Gobiidae; genus Knipowitschia; species Knipowitschia caucasica. The sequence continues at coordinate 13,277,463 of OZ035825.1, read as the reverse complement.
CAAGTGCAAACCATTAAAGTGCTCTGTTCACACTGATAACAGCTTGTGGATAAAAACTGTTAGCGTAACGAGATGTCCTGCATCTCAGAGAGCGATATCTTCTGCCAGAGGGAAGAAGCTGCAACATGGCTTTCCAGGGTGGCCAGAAGAGTCATTGACAATCCTAAGAGCTTTGTTTAAAAGTCTGGATTTATAAAGAACCTCCAGAACAGGAAGCTCACAGCGCACAGTCCTCTTTGCAGAGCGGAGCACCTTGTTTAAAGCTCAAAGAATTTTTGACCTTGTAGTGACCCAACAGCTGTATCTATAATGCCTGACTTCACAGCGCCTTAGTGCCAGATACAAGCAGTTCCACACCTTCTAAGTAACAATGCTACGAACTTGGATTAAAGTCTACTCTGCCAGCGTGGGACTGGATTTACACCAACAGCTCAGTAGCTCCAAACAGGAAAGTCATTGAGAAAAAAAATGATAATAAGCCTTTACAAAGTAAATGTAGTCCGCCCAGATTCTATGTTTATCAGATTCATTATGATGGGTGTTTTTATGCACCCCGGCTTCGATTTTCAAGCTCAGTGGTCCGCAGACTCTACCTCTGTCAGTCACGCAGATACAAAAAAACATCGGGACTCGTTCACAAAGCAGTTGTGTCGAGAAGTATGCTAATTGTTGTGAGTTTCGATAAAGCAACCTCCTACACTGCAAATACACTACAGATCATACAGTACTATTGATGCAATTTTCTAAAGGAGCAACAGTTTTAAATACATTTATTACAAAAAATACTTCTTTTAGACAATACCACTGGGTCAATTGTCAAAAATAATTGCTAAATGAAATACAACGGAAGTTACAGATATCACCTTTTGAGGATTAGGTTACCCCTTTTCTATACAAAGGAATTAAAACATTGGTTTGACTGATTTTAATGTGGAATAGCCAGATTTGACCGTAAACCTAATAAGGATTTTTTATTGTGAGCAATGATTGAAGAACATGACATTAGATTGAGATTGCAATCCCAGTTCTCTGGGCTAGTCCTCTTCCAACAAATAGCACCTTTACCTCCCCTGATTGAAACCCTTTTGTATCAAGAGAGGGGCGACATCATACTTCACCAACATAGCACAAGTAGGTCACAACTAAACCTTAAAAAGCTGCAGACACATTTTTCACATAGTCTCTACAAGAAGTCCTATGTCTCCATCTGTGAGCCTGTGATGAATACAAATGCTCTGTGAAAAACTGGGTGATTTCCTCATGGAACTATTCAAATGTGTGTGTTTGGGCGTGCGCCCTCCCTCAGCCACGTGATCTTATGATTAATACATGAAGAATAAAGCCCTACTTTCAAACACTGCTCTGATCAATAGTTTATATTCAGAATGTGTCAAGAGAGTGTGCAAGGTGCGTGCGTGTTTGTGTCTGCTAGAAGGAACGCGGGGGAGGTTTTAGACGCCACACTGTCAGGAAAAGTCAAATATGTTTTAGAAATGCAACATATTTTACACAGCTGCTTCTCAAGCTAATCTCCTGCAGTTCTTCTGTTGTGACACACCGTTTGTTGCAGATTATCAACTGTAGGTTGGTTTGGTTTGGTTTGGATCAATCTATTCTAAGAATTCCGTTCATATTATTTTTGTGTAGCTCTACATCTCATCAGTCGTTATCTCGGAGGACTTTAGAAAGCTGTTGATTCACAAACACAGATCAGAGAATCAAACAGTTCAAACACAGGAAATGCAACAATAAAAAACACATAGAGCCATTGGTCCATAAGAGGCGGAGGACCAATTTTCATAAAAGTTTATATTTTTCCATAAATCCAGTTGAACACAACACTACAGATGTACAATGCTGACCCCCGAGTTCAATGAAACCCAATAGTAAAGTACTCATGGATGAAGTTTTTCTCCTTCTTGCTCTGGTTCCTATTGACTTAGATTAAAAACTAACCTCCTCCAGCTCAGTAGCTGTTTGATTTAAGAAATCCGTGATTTAGCGCTGATGATCATAGTGTTTATCTTTGAACATTCCAGATCCAGATATAAGCCATAAGGATTCATTAATGTAAATAAGCCATATTTATTCATATATATGTATTTATATTTCATAGACCAAGGTCTCCTCTCTGTGGAGCAGCAGTATCACAGAGAGGGACAGGAAGAAGCTGGACAAGGTTATCAGGAAGTCCAGCTCAGTCCTGGGCTGTTCCCTGGACATAGTGCAGCATGTGGGCAACAGGAGGGTCCTGGACAAACTAACATATGTTAAAAACCTGGTTATTGGACAATTAAGATTATAACCACTCATGATGTGTTACTTGCTTTTATATGTTTTGATGACGTGCTTTAAATTGTAATTTTTTAACATTATATTGTAATGTTTTCAGTGCACTTTGATGGCATTTGACACCTTGCCTAGGGACTACAATTGGAAACTAGCTGTTAGCTAATACTGACACATTTACAGCAATGTTGATTAATGTGTATCGTCCCTATTCAAAAAAACTAATAAATAAAATAAATAACTAAAATAAACATATATGCTGGACCATGACTGTCACCCCCTGCAGGACACTCTCTCTGCTCTGGAGAGCAGCTTCAGTGACAGACTTATTCATCCTTGATGTGTGAAGAAGAGGTTCTACTTCATAGTGCTACGCCCCTTAGGCTCGCTTTGGGTATGACTCCAGAAGCACCTAGCTTCCCGCCAGAGAGAACTCAATGCTCCAATCACTGTGCAGAACCTCCTATAAATAGCCCACAGCAGTCCATGCTCTCCACTTTGAACTCTGGCGCCATTGAGAGAAGTTCTACTCACCATTGAAGATCGCGATGTCTACTCCTCCTCGTCCGAGAACTCCTTCGCCATCCGGCGTCGGACGAAGACGGTGCGGTGGCTGCCGGACCAAGCTCCACCGCAAAGACCGGCACGAGTTCTGCTTCCTCTGCCTGGGAGCTCACCACCACCGGGAAGCGGCGACGTGTGCGGCGTGCCTTTCTCTCCCCGGGGAGGAGAGAGAGCGCCGCGCTGCTTATGCCACCTCCGCGGAGGCTCGCCCGGGTCCCTCCCAGGAGAAGGAACCTGAGGTTGAGTATGTCCCGCTCGACCTGCCTCCTGCACCCAGGGAGTGGGGAGACTGTGTTGTGGAGGAAGAGTTTGACGAGGACCGGGGTTCCTACGTCACTCTCGACGAGGCTATTTCCTTGTGCGAGGAACAAGACCGCTTCCCTCTGGACCACATGCCCCGCCTCTTCGCCACGGCAGCGGCCACCATGGAGACCCCCCTGCCTCCGCAACCCACCCAGAGAGAGAGCGACTTCACGTCGGTGGGTTCATCGCTTCCAGGGAAGAAGAGACGAGCTCCAACACTGTGTCCGCGGATGGATCCGGTTTTCCATTACGCGGCACGTGATTGGGCCAAACCCCTAGCAGCTAAGAAGCCTGCTCTGGGGTACGGCGCCTATTGCTCGGTCCAAGACTGGTCCTGGTCCAAAGGGGTCCCGGAAGTGGAGGACGCTGTCCGGCTCGCACTACTCCCGCAGTCCTCGGTGTGGCCCGGCAGCAGACCTCTCCTTCCCTCGGAGCGGGATAGGATGAGCATGGCTGTACTGGATAGATGCTACGCTAACGCAGCACAGGTCGTTGCGTTAGCTAGCAATATGGCTCTTCTCACCGGGGCCCTCGATAGGTCTCTATCCACGGGTCAAGCTCTCACCGACGAGGACCTGGACCGGGCCAGAACCACCACGGCGGCCATACTCCGTATGATCCAGGCGCTGGCTATTGACGATGGGCGATCCATGGCGTCCGCACAGGTCGGTGCTCGCCATCTGTGGCTGGGGCTAGCGGACATCAAGGAGACGGAGAAGAGGCAGCTCCTGGACCTCCCTATATCCTTGGATTCCCTCTTCGGTCCAGACATGAAGGGGCTCGTCGCGAGACTGGACGCTGCTGCCAAAGACTCCGCCATGCTGGCTCCTCATCTGCTCCCTCGCCGTGTGTCACAGCAGCAGCAGCAGCAGCAGCAGCAGCAACAACAACAGCAGCAGCCTTATCACGGCAGAGAGAGAGTGAGAGACCGGTCACCTCGGCGACGCTCAGCTCCGCCCCCTCTTGCTCCTTGCCCGGGCCGCTACACTCCGCAGAGACCACGGGGTTCAGAGCCTTACTCCGGTGGTTTCCGTGACCAACGCTCCCACCGCCGCCCTCCCTACAATCGGGGAAAAAGTTTTTCAATAAACGACAAGGTGTACCGTATTCTCTGTCTGAGCATCATCTTTTTGCCATGCATGGTTTGTCATCTCAGGTAGAGGGCAGCATTGCATCACACACAGGTCTATCACCTTTGGTTACGTTGAGTCCACAGCGGCCGCATCCCTCCATACCACTTCCCACAGCGGCCAGTGTAGTGTCTGCTGGGTCAGGACCAGGTTTTGCGAGCCTCTCTCCCTTTTCTCAGCGTCTCCGGGGTAAATCCAGCACTTCATTCCCCAGGGGTGGTAATGAAAGCCTAGGTCAGGTTTTTCCCTCCGTCTCCGGGGTTCCCTCTGTTAGTGGTGTTACGCATACAGAGCAGGACGCTCCCATACACGTCTGCCCTTCAGCTCAGGCTGCTGTCATTTCATCCTCTGGGCGGGGAGTGAAACGCAGATTACCGCTGTCTATAAGTGAGTCAGGGGGCCTGGTCCCAACCTCCTCACACAGCACATCTCATGAGGTGTTTCGGCCCTTTCGATGCCCCCCCCTCTCCGCTGGGAGCGCAGGGAGAGTGGGGGGCTATTACACCAGGTGCTCCGGGTCCTCTCCTTCCCCTCACAGAGCAGTTTCGGGTCTGGGAAGAGCTCGGTCTACTGTCAGACCCCTGGTTAAAGAAAACGATGCGCAGGGGCTACGCTCTGCAGTTCGCACGGAGACCACCGCCGTTCCAGGGCTTCGTGCGGTGCGCCCTACAGATCGGGAGACAGAAGAGGCGCTCCAAATGGAGGTCGCCTCCCTGTTACGCAGAGGCGCCGCGGTCCTGGTGGACCCTCGGGACGCCTCCAGAGGCCTGTACTCCCCGTATTTCCTGGTCCCCAAGAAATCAGGGGGGGTGCGCCCTATATTGGATCTGCGCACTCTGAACCAGTGCATTTCCAAACGGCCCTTTCGGATGCTTTCCACAAAACATCTGTTAGAGTGCGTCAGGCCCGGGGACTGGATGTCAACCATAGACCTGACGGACGCTTACTTCCACGTTGCCATAGTACCGGAGCACAGACGCTTCCTGCGCTTCACCGTGGGAGGGAAGTGTTACGAGTACTGTCGCCTCCCCTTCGGTTACGCTCTGGCCCCACGCACCTTCTCCAAGTGCGTGGAGGCGGCGCTGGAACCACTCAGACGCGCAGGGATCAGAATCCTGACTTATATAGACGACTGGCTGATTCTGGCCCCGTCTCTGGAGCAGGCCACCATTCACACGCACTGGGTCCTGTCACACGTGCAGCGCCTAGGCTTTGTGGTGAACAGGGAAAAGAGCAATCTGCAACCCGCACAGCGCTTAGTCTATCTAGGTCTACAGCTAGACTCGGTGGAGTTTCGGGCAGCGCTCTCCCAGGACAGACGCTCGAGCATCACGCGTCTAGCTCAGGAAGCGCTGACCTCTCCCACAGTGACCGCCCGACGAATACGGTCTCTATTGGGGATGATGGCATCAGCTCATGCAGTGGTGCGGCTAGGTCTCCTTCATTTGAGACGTTTCCAGAGGTGGTTCTCCCGTCTCCGACTACATCCCACAAGAGACGGGGGCAGAAGGCTCATTGTTCCTCCAGGAGTGGCCGAGGACCTGAGCTACTGGCTCACGCCCGGTCTGATGCTGGAAGGAGTTCCCCTGGTCGGTGCCGTGGCACACGTGGAGGTGTTCACGGACGCGTCTCTGGAGGGATGGGGGGGGGTTCTGCACCAGAGCTCTGTGGGGGGCGCCTGGTCAGGCCCTCTTCGTCACATCAATCTGCTGGAGATGGAGGCGGTTCACAGGGTGCTTCTGCATTTCGCTCCACAACTAGCGGGGAGACACGTGATGGTGCGCTCAGACAACACCACAGTGGTGGCGTATCTGAACCGGCAGGGGGGCACGAGGTCCCCAGCCCTCCACCGACTGGCAGCGACCATTCTGATCTGGGCTGCGTCATGTTCCGGGAGACAGGAACACAGGGGCGGACATAATGTCACGGGGAGGCCCTCTCGAGGACGAGTGGGGCCTCGACCCGCAGATGGCAGCGGAGGTCTGGCAGAGGTTTGGTCGGCCTGTGGTCGACCTGTTCGCCAGTGCAGACAACGCGCAATGCCCGCTCTGGTTCGCACTGAGACCCACGGACAATCCGCCTCTAGGGGTGGATGCCTTGGCTCATTATCCGTGGCCAGGGGGCCTGTTGTACGCCTTCCCCCCCCCTCGTCTCCTACCGATCCTACTGAGGAGGATCGAGCAGGAAGAGCGGGAGGTAATCCTGGTCGCCCCAGACCGACCACAGGCCCGTTGGTTCCCGTTCCTGACCAACATGTCTGTGATGGACCCGTGGCCTCTCCCGGACGTGCCAGGGGGCCTGGTCCAGGGAGGGGGGACGCTTCGCTCCCGCCCAGTCCTGGGCCACAGGCTCTGGGTTTGGAGGCTGAGAGGCAGAACCTAGCCCGACTAGGCCTCCCCCGGGCGGTGGTGGATACCATCCAAGGGGCGAGGGCACCTTCCACCGTGAGGGCTTACGGGTGCCGGTGGAAGCTTTTCAAAGACTGGTGCGCGGCCCACTCGTGGGACCCCAGGTCTTGCCCTCTAGAGGGCGTCCTGGGCTTCCTGCAGGACCTTTTGGATAAGGGCAGGGCCGCTAGTACCTTGGCTGTGTCCGCTTCGGCCATTGCCTCTGGTCACGAAGGGTTCGGGGGGTTTTCAGCCCGCTCCCACCCGTTAATCAAACGCTTCCTTCGGGGGGCCTACAGGAAGAGGCCGGTCCTTAGACGAACACCTCCGATCTGGGACCTCAAGGTGGTTTTGAAAGGGCTGTCAGGGCCTCCTTTCGAACCCCTGACCCGTGCCAGCCCAGAATGCGTGGCCTTCAAGACCGCACTCTTATTGGCTCTGGTATCAACCAAGAGGGCGGGAGAACTGTGCGCTCTTTCCATCAGCCCGGCCTGCCTGTCCTTTGGTCCGGGGGATGGGTTGGTGGAGTTGTGGCCCAACCCGGCCTTTCTCCCCAAGGTCGTTTCCTCAACCTTCAGGTCCAGGGTCATACGGATCAGACCTTTTCATCCTCCGCCTCACGCCTCGCAGGAGGATGAGCAAAGACACCTGTTGTGCCCTGTCAGGATGCTGAGGCATTACCTGGAGGTCACGTCCTCTTTCAGGCGCACGGATCAGCTGTTCGTGTGCTTGGGGTCTAAAAACAGAGGCGCCCCGTTATCCTCCCAGCGGCTGGCGCACTGGGTGTCCCGGGCGATTCGCTCGGCGTATCAGGCCCAGGGGATGGTGCCCCCGGTGGGGTTCCGAGCGCACTCCACTCGGGGCGTGGCGGCCTCCACAGCTCTGCTACGAGGGGCCTCGGTGGAGGAGGTATGCCAGGCTGCGTCCTGGGCTTCGTCTTCCACCTTTGCTCTGTCTTACCTGGTGGATGTGTCAGAGCGGTCTGTTGCTCACTCCATCCTGAGCTCTGGGACTGATGCGACCGTGTCTGGCTCTCTCTGAGGCTTTCTGCGGTCTATGTTGTCTGGAGCGGCCGGCCCCTCCTGGAGCTCTTGATAGAGGCGTCCTGGGCTCAGCCTTCTCCTTCTTCCTTCGCGGCATTGTGCAGTCCTCTGGTGCTCTTGGTAGAGGCGGTCTGGGACTGTTCCTTGTTCCCCTATGGGGGCGCGCGCGGTGTTCCTCAGGAGCTCTTGGTAGAGGCGTCCTGGGAAGTGACCTTCGCCCTTGGGCGTTTGGTCAGAGACTTGGCTGTTCCTGGAACGGCCTCCCTCTTGGATTCTGTTAGTGCTTCGGGCGTCCTTGATAGGAGCGGCCCTACCACTGCTTCACCTTTGAGCCTATCCTTGGGCGTCCTTGATAGGAGCGGCCCCATCACTGCTCATTCCCTGTCTGTCTTGAGTTCCCACACCTTGGAGGTGTTAGGGCTTACTCGGCAGGGCTCCAATCACTGCTAGCTGGCCTGATGGGAGTACATACTCTTAGGCTACGCTTCGTTACCCAAAGCGAGCCTAAGGGGCGTAGCACTATGAAGTAGAATTGTTAGTTACCTATTGTAACTGTAGTTCTACGAATAGTGCGTAGCCCCTTAGCTACGGGCCCATCAGTCCAACCTGGCTTTGGCGAGTTCAAAGTCAAGAGCATGGACTGCTGTGGGCTATTTATAGGAGGTTCTGCACAGTGATTGGAGCATTGAGTTCTCTCTGGCGGGAAGCTAGGTGCTTCTGGAGTCATACCCAAAGCGAGCCTAAGGGGCTACGCACTATTCGTAGAACTACAGTTACAATAGGTAACTAACAATTCCGCAGGTCTTTCCTTCCTGCTGCTGTCAGACTGTACAACAAATAATGAGGACTAATGAACACTGCCAACTTGATCCCATGTGTCAGGATCTCTTATTGCACAACTTATATCAGAATGTGCAATAAACACATGTTACTGTCTCTTTACTGATTCCTGTGTCCCAGAGTATGTAAACATACTGCTAATATGTACAGATGCTAACATATAACTACACTTTGCTTGCACTAGAATACGCAGTACTTTATACTTGCCTCTTATATTGCCAAATGTAAAACTTTTACACTTTTTTATTATTATTATTTTCAAGATTGAGATTTTATACTTTTTATTGCTGCTCAAGTTAGAGATTTTGTTTTATTTTATTTAAGTCTTTATTTGAAGGGACAATGTACAAAGACATTAAGATCAAGGACAGATATGTTCTGCACCAGATTATAGCTAAACAGCTAGTTTCCATCTGCAGTCCCTGGTTACATAAATAAAATACATTGATACAGACATGTACAATCCAATAAAAATGACATTGCAATACATTGGGCTCTCTCTGAAGAGTGGGTTTTTAACTGTTTTTTGAAGGAGTTCAGTGAGTCCGAGTTTCTGAGATGAGGGGGCAGAGAGTTCCAGAGAGTGGGAGCAGAGTTAGCGAAAGCTCGGCCCCCCATTCTGCAAACACTATGGGTGACGTCAACGCTCCAATAGTCTACTCCTACTCTATGGTCTAAGCTCCAGACAGGGAACACTGGCCGAGAGGGAGCGTCTATGCTCTAACAATTTGACTACTGCAACATTACAAAAAATGTGCACAGTGTGTATGTGTTGGTTTTCACATAAAAGGTGGGAGGAGTGAAAGGCTTTCTGCAAAACTAAAGACAGGACTATAGTGCTTCACCTGTTTGAAATACATTACATGCAGTGGAGCGTACACAGGCTGTCGGACTGGGACTTATAGGACCAGAGAAAGCACAAAGGCGGATGGAGAGCAGACCCAACCAACAATAGAAAATAATTAGCTTTTGAGTTCCAGCTCCAGGATTCTCAGCTAGGACAATCCATGTCATTGCCAAAAACAAAAACAACAAGTTGTAATACAGGGGAAACTCTGACTTTTGAACAATATTCTGATTTTCCATTTTCAATATGAATATCAACATTACCATGAATAAAGGATACATTTTATTTTACTCCCCAAGAAGAAAGATGTGCAAATATAGCTTCATAATTGTTGTGTTCATTCTTGATATAAAAGATAGAAAACAAAAGAAGAAATTAAATGAAATTGTTTTTATTTTGAAAAAGCTTATAGTGTCTTTATGTTTACACCGTGATACCAATAGCGCTATATGTATTTTCTGGGCTGCGTCAGTCTACTGCTTCTGGCTAATACTGTTCCACACACGCTAATGACTATTGGGCCACTCTTGTCCGTGTTTCCTTCAGTTGCATCAGATAAAATGTCGCTCTGAGTTTTCTGACCAATAAATCAGCCAGTTCTTGTTTTTGTTAACAAACTGTACGGCAGGTTTCAGAATCATTCTTACATTATGCATTATGTTAGTATTATGCAAAAGCAATAGGAGATGATCAAGTCAGTTCAAGAGCAGTTGCAGGACATTGTGTATTTGAGGTCATGTTTTTCTATTCTTTGGCAGATATATACAATGCAGCTTGGTTTTTACTATTACTAAGTGAAAGTTATTCCAGGGATTATGTTGTAGAGAAATGGTTTTGTGCTCCAAACAATGACACACCCATCCAACTGACTTCTTTATGTTTTGTAATCGCTTAAGCTGGATTGTATTTTGAAAGACCATGTGCAAAGATCTACAGACCCTTTCAGCTCTGATCATACTGTACATACTTTTGACCATATCAGATTCAGATTCAGATTCATTTGCTTGCCATTTGCAATAAAACCACATTGGAAAAACTGTGCAAGACTACCCCAGTGTGCACCAGACGGCACACACCAGAGCTCCTGCCACTGGGACTTATAGGACCCTAGTATAATCTAAATTACGTATTTCTCATTCATAGATATTGGGTCTGGCTTTCTCTTCCTTCCAGAATCCAGCCAATGAGAGAGCTGCTTGGGACTGGCAGCAGCTGGAAATCAAAGTGTCACATTCAAAAGTGCAGTCAGGAAGTCAATGGAGCCTCTCACCATGCCGTAGCAGCCTTTTAAATAAATATCCTTTTTTGTCCAAACCTCGAGCCAGTTTGTGAAATTACATTGAAAACTGTCTTTGGAATAAGTATTACCTGTAAGATTATCTGGAGGAGAATAGTTAAACCCATGATGTAAGTTCCTCATGCTGTCTGTCAAGGATTTCAATTTATTGCGTGCAATCAGGAAGCTGTGAGAGGTCTGACTGGCACTTGCACTTAAAAAAAAACATCTATCCATAATCACAATTTGAAATTAAACTGATCTTCAAAATAAACAAATATCAAAACTTCCCTCCAAATTTGCTCTATGGTTGCTATGAGAGATTATGTATGTGTTTCTTATTTGTTTATTTATTCATCTTTATATTTATATAAACATGGTGTAAGAAAGAGCCCTGTGAGTCATGATGAGTCTTAGGGTTGAGAGATGATTGGCTGAGTGAGTGTGGTCCTCTCGTTGACACTTTTCTGTCTAAAAGAGAAGATCTAAAGATATGACAGAGGTAATAAAAAAAGTAATGTATGTGAATACTAGCAACAAAATCAAACAGTTTTGGAGCCAGGAATTGGTGACATGGATGTTATTACACAGTTCTATTGTTGCCGTTTGTACCCCAGATTTAATGCTTAATGTATTTTTGAGTACTTGGGAATGGAAAACAACCATATCCCAATCAAGAGCTCTTTGTTAAAAATTCATAAATGTGGGAGAACTTCTCTTTTCGCATAATCAGAGTCTTAGAAATGATGTTTGGGAAATTGTTGGGATGCTTTTAGCCTCTGACAATCTGCATACTTACAAGCCATTACCACACCAGAACATTTACTCTGAGCCTTCGGAGAGCCTTTGCCGAGCCCAATTGCAAAAGACCTTTGATAATGAAATGTTTTTGGTTGTCGCTAAGAGCCTTCACCGACGACACACACTCATCTTGCTCAATTTCCCCTCCATGCCTCCAATTCAAATGAGCCTATTTGATGAAACAGCCACTAGTGAGGTTCATAATTAAAAAATGGAAAGTCTGGGTTTGCTTCTAACAATAACGCAGATGAAATGATCTGACTTGGCAGGACGGCAGAGACTATGGGCCGAGGAGGAGGAAAGAAGGCTACTTGTGTGTCGCGTCCGATTGGGTTACAAGGCTGAAAAAGAAAATGAGTGCTTCAGTACCGGTGTCTTGTTTCATCCAAACAATTGTTGTTTTTGATGCGACAATAACAGACAAGTGCAATTATCCATGCGTGTCATAATAAAACTAATGTTTAAAGAAAAAAAAAGGAAAAATTAAAGCTGCCAGTGGATTTGAATGACTGTTGCAAGCCTGTGCATCTCCCAAAGTAGGACAGGTGTGCTTTTTTTTTTTCTTTCTTTCTCTGGCCATTTGTCAATAACAACAAAATAAACTAAATCACGGCTCTCATTAGAGGAAAAATAATGTCGTATTGAAAATAATCTACAAGTGTGTGAGTAAAGTGGGCGCTGTATACAATGACAATGACTCAAATGTCAGCTATGCCACACACACACCAACACACGTGCACACGTGCCCACGCACACATACAATCACTCACACACAGCACAGAGTTCAATTAAAAAGGGAAAGTTTATATTGTTCAATGATAGATTATTCTTCTTCATAAACTCTTTACAATATAATGAAAACTGCATAGCTATGACCTGATCATAGACATATTGAATTACCTATTATAGTTCTTAACCTACATTATCTGCATTGAAAAACTTACCATTAAAAAACTTAAACTGCATTACAGGTGTGTGTCTAAAACTTGAAAATGAGACATCACAAGATGGTTTGTTTGAGGTGTGTTCTCATACTCATATGTGCCGCCACATTAACAAACCCCAGGACACGACCCCTCACATGGTGCGAGTGTCTAAACCAAAAGTGGTAAGTGTGATATTAATGAGAAACCTTTACCTGTAATGTATATTTGGGATTATTGAGGAACGATAATTGTTTAAAGGTCTTAAAGTGAGGAAGCAGTCTGTGATTTGTGTGTGAGTTTCTGCTTGCAATGGACAGACTGTTCTCATCAATACATCCGTCTCAGTATGTAAATCTGCAATAGCTCGGGAGTTTTGCAGTTGCGGAACAAATGGATTGCATTCAGAACAGATACATAATGGCCACAGAATCAACAGGTACAAAACCAAACACACAAGAAGCGATAAACATTGTTGGTTAAAATCTCCAATTGTTGCCTTTAAACTGATTGTAACGGGCATAAAAGAGTAGAACAATCTTATATATTTTGAGAGAAAGAAACCCGTCTGCAAAGATTATCAATGCTACATTTTAGACACACAGAGTGGAGGCAAGTTATTGTATTATTCCTTTAAAAATCCAGAATCCAGACAGTGATGACCTCTGTTGAATTGGACGTGTTCAGATCCCATATTATGATGACCAGGATTCAGAAATGTCATTGAAGAAATTATTCCCTAATACATAGTAAATCTAAACAAGAGCTTTGAGCCAGAACTTACTGTTCCTCAAAAGCCTATAAACTATGGAGGACAACCAGGCACTCCTGTCCCTGCTCAGACTGACTAACACAACATAGATTAATCACATATAGCAAATGTGCAAGGGGGCGTGTCGTATCAAGAGACGTCCTCTTGGGGCCCATACGTAGAAGCGGCAAGACCAGGTCTGGGTCTAGCACTGAACTTTGGTCCAACAGTGCAGGCGGGCAGCTTCCTCTTCCTCCGCCACATCTCTTCACTTTTCTGAAAAACACCTTGATAAGAAGAGGAAGCTATTTCCCTCACTGTCTATTGTCCTCAGATGGACACTTTAGTTTTAGTTTCTGTCCTGTGATAGCCAGTCATAAAAGTACCCGAATGCTTACGTCTGTAGTTTTTCTGCTAGTCTGTAAAAGCCCAGAGACATGGTTTGGCCATACATTGACCTTTTCCTGGTTTCTGATCAAGTCTCTCTCTTTGATTGGAGCTTCCCCTTTCTACACCAATCATCTAAAACACATTGTAATGAATATATACAATGATTAATATAAGGAACAAATGTGTTTAGTACAAACCATAAAAGGCTGTGGTCACATGCACAGCCTAAAGCCCAATCGCAATGTGTAACTTTTGGGACTCTTTGGTAAGTGTTTGTATGGTTGCCACTGCAGGAAGACTTTGGGTTTCACTCCAGCAGAGCAAGGGCCATTTCTGAAACGTCAATGGACTAAGGTTTGATATACAACTGCCATTAGATGTACCTAGTTTCCTTTTTGAATGTATTCTGTTAGTGTAAAAGTATGGATACAAAGAAAGTGGGTTGATTGGATGGGCTCATAGTTGGGGCTATTGCAGGATCGGTCAAATGCTGAAGATAAAGGTCCCTACAGGGATAATGAAGTAGACTCTAATTTACCTTATCTACCATAGACCATTACAGGAAAAAAGTGACATTTTGCACTTTTTCACTTAGAATGATCACGACTCCAATGACTGCTCTGATTCTAATTACCCCATGTTCTGAGTTTGTACATTAAATATTTAATTTCCAATATGGTGGCCTTGTATCAGCGTGCGCCCGGTTTTCTTGTGAAAGTGCCTTCGCCAGAGTGAAGGCGCTAGTTTGTCAATAATTCAGCTTCTTGGGTATTTTTAAATGTTATATTTATAATGCAGAGAGCTTGGATTGTATGACAGCCTAAATGTTACACTGTATGTGCAACAAAGCCTCTCATGTTTCAACACATACACAAACAACGATTCTATTGAAAGCTATGAGTGATTAGTATTATGCATGTTTGCATGTTAAAGGCATTACGGAAATGTTTTAAAGACATTTGTACATCTGTAATAATGAACCAAAACACAGTAGAGTGTGAATCCTGGTCGGAACAGTGCCTTTCTGAGTGGAGTTTACATGTTTACATGCTCTGCCAAAGCAATTTCAAAGTGGTGACTTTTGTTACTTACGTGACAACAAAAATGATTCTGATTCTGATGTTCTCCCTGTGTCTGAGGAGGTTTCCTATGGGTGCTTCGGTTTCCCCTAACACTAAAAAAAATACAATGTGTGTAAATGTAATGAGTGATTGAATGAATGATGTTGGTTAGGGGCTTTGATGCGGCAGTGCGTTCAGCCAATTTTAAAAGGTCAAAGGTCAGACTTTTAGTAGTTTATAGCTAATTTATCTGTATATCCCAGGCCAATCCGCATTATGTTGAATTGTCCAAATCAACTATAGTCTAAGGATTCTCTCCAAAAAGTGGTGACAATGTTCTATGCTGGCAAGTACAAATCTTTTATGACAGTTTTGATACAATTATGTGAAAGCTGAACTTGTTATTACAACAGTATGAAGAAGTCAGTGATTTTTTGTTATCTGAAGGTTGAAGCTATTATATGTATTGACACCACTTAAAATCAAATGCACACTGCAAAACTGTGGTTTTGTCTTTTTTACCAACAATAAAATGTCTTCTGCTGTGACTTGATCCCAGACCTCCAATTCTTTTGACCATATCTTCACCAGCAGAAAGCACTTTAATTTCAGACATAGTAATAATCTGGAGAGTTTGTGAATCAAATCACCGGCAAATAAAACATTTGGATATTTCTTTCAAAAATACTTGAATTAATGAAGTTTGTTGATTTAAGGGTCAGCAAGGTATTTTGCAATGGTACTTGTCCATATTTTTTGAATCATGATGAACAAACAAATACAGTACATCTCACACTTGTCCAAATTGCTCTGATGCAAAGTACAGCAGATCAGTAGGTAACATGTTTGTGCACACGTGTGTTTGTATGTGTTTAAGTGTGTGTGCGCGCCGCAGACACGAGTGCACACACACACACACACACACACACACACACACACTCTTTAGCAACGAACTTAAGAGCGCTGAGAAATGATTGAATGAGAATGAAGGAATGAAAAGTGTGGAGTACGAGCAGAGCGACCGGAGACAGGGAGGATACAAGTGTGTGTGTGTGTGTGTTCTGTTGATTAAATAAAGACTGATTCTTGAAAGTCTGAAGTGTTATTGCAATAGCACCACATGGAGAGCGAGGGTCAGGACCATGGATCTATCATAATAACGGTCAGGACAGAAGAGCGCTATACTCATAGGAAACGCTTTTCTTTGGCGCCCCTCGACCACGGTCCGGGGGCTTATATGAAATGTTTGACACAAGCGGAGAATACGAAAGTGCAGGGAGAGACGTGTGTGAAAATGCGTGTCACAGGAAGACGTAATGTGACGCACAATATCAAGTCCCCACCACACCTAATCCCCCCACTCCCCACCACCCGCCACACTGACCCCCCTCATCTACACAGGGAAGCAGGCCCTGGCCAAAGTTTTTAGCCGCTCGAATGCCGCGGTCACATGGCACCTAAAGCCCGGATCTAATCGCGAAGCGAGCCCTGGCACAGGTCTAGATGGCGAATAGATCCAGGCTTTCGAAGCCGTGTGACCGTGGCAATTGGGCTTGGGCACAGTTGAGAGAGGTGGGCCTGAGCACAGATGTAAAGCCCAGATGGGGGTGGTCATTGTGGCGGGTGGTGGGGAGTGGGGGATAAGGTGTGATGGAGACATCATATTGTGCATCCCATTACGTCTTCCTGCTGTGCCCATTGTGACGTGCATTTTCACACGTGTCTCTCCCTGCAGTCTCATACTTATTTTCCCTGCTTGTGTTCAACCTTTCATGTAAGCCCCCAGACCGTAGTCAAAGGGCGCTGGGGAGTGTGTCGCTCCAGGGCCAAAGGGATGCGTTTCTTCTTCTGTTTTGGCCCTCACTGTTACAGTCTGGTGCTATTTCAATAACACTTTAAACTTTTATTCAAGAGTCACACGTTATTTTGTCGCCAAAACACACCAACATTCACATGTACTCAGCCTGGCTCCAGCCGCTCTGCTCGTACGCCACAATTTTCATTCTTTCATTCTCATTCATTCATTTTTCAGGCTCGCGCTAATTACTCTAAGGCATGCTCACGTATCCGCGGGCACGGTTGAAAAAATAGACCCTTCTGACTGCGGGCCGTCTACACACCCCTGTGGCAACGATCCGGGCCACTTGGCCTATTTTGTTTGTGAAAACCTATGTGACTGTGCCCTAAAAAACTGAAAATGACTGAGAGAAGTTAACGCACAAACAACGAGCACCTTAGTCTTTACAACATGCCTAATGATTTCATTCTGGAGTCTTGGACCTGCTGCATATTGGAGGCTGCAGATACCACAGCAGTACAATAGGGGTGCAACTATGCAGTGAGTAATGTAATAATGAAAGGGAGGAGAGAAGGCCACCCACTGAGAGTGTAAACAAGCCTTTTCATTTAGCGCACACTAACTGCCCCCCCACGTGTCTCCACCAGGTGCTATCAGCACGCAACACTCGCAGCATACTCCAATGTTTAATAACAATCATTAAGCAGCCTTTCCTAATTGTGCTGTTCAGGCAGGCAGGAGCAGAGGGTCAGGGCCAGCATAGACCAGGGAAAACACTGCTGTTAAAAGAGTTTGAATACTGCATTAGTTTATTCATTTGTGCAAATAAGTGTCATTGCATTTCTCTGGTTTAACTTTTATATATTTATACTATTTATTTATATATAAAAGGAAATGTTGCTATTTGATCTGAAAGGGCCGAAGAACAAACAAAGACATGTATAAATCGTAATCAGATTTCATCAAATGAAATAGAAACATTCAATGTTTTACTCTTTATCTGTTTCCTGATCCTGGAGGGCACTTCTTCCTCTCCACACACTTCTTGCGGCTCATTCGTAGTAATCCTGAGGCATTCTCATGCCAGTAACTTGGGTTTTCCCTCAGAAGCTCTGGGACATGGACCTACACAGGGAGGCGTCTAGGAGGCATTCAAAAAAAATTGCCTGGGCCACTTAGCAGCAGCTCTATTCCGAGCTCCTTTCATGTGACACAGTAAATAGAATATAAGAAATGCTGCTAAAGATTTAAGAATCATATGGCATTTAAGGCAACAGTGGTTCAGTTGGTAGTCATCACGACTCCCACTGATGACTGCTGTCGTTGTGTCCTTGGGCAAGACACTTCACCCCACTTTGCCTGAAGCCCCCGCTGAAAGATCAAGGCTCCTGTGGACTCACCACCTGCAGGAGGATCAGTGAGGGGCTGGTGCTATGTGTACTGGGTGCAGCTCTGGCTGCCACCTCTCCGACACAGAAATGGATTAAGGGGAAGAAAATGGATGGATGGATGTCATTTAAGATCAGATTAATATATGTATGAAACTATTGGTTCACGGCTACCAAACTACATAAGGAATGATATTTATTTGTGTGTATACAGACTACTCATCAATCACAACTTCTATCTTCTCCTTTAAAAACTTTTAAAAGTATCATTTTTTGGAAATTGTTGTGGACGTGTGCAGTAGTGCAGGGGTTAGCTGTGGTGTCTCACTGTCAAACAAGAATGGTCTGGTTCCATTAGCTCGTGTTTGTTCAAAAAACATTATGTACTGTCTAAAACAAACAAACAAAAAATAAGTATGAATAATAACATCAAAAAGCTGCTTGTCTCTTCTTTTCGGCAACAGTGAATAGAAACCACTGAAGAGACACACCGAGTGGATCAGTGTCCCATGCGTCAATGCAAACATCAAAGGGTCAATATTAAAGCATGGTTGTGTGCAGTGGATAGTAGAAATATATTCTTGTGACTGGGTGAACATTTCTATTAGTTCCTGTGTAATTCTCAATAATGTCTATTGGCTAATGAAAAAATGCAACATGTAAACATACAAAGTAAAATAAATGTGCCATTGATATGATTTGTTAGTGGTAAGTTTTTGTCTTACAGAAATTTCAATCTGTAAACTGAATAACTCCCTAATGTTCCCTTGCAGCTTTTGCATTTGAAAACTTGGAGTTGTTCCGTAGATCAATTTTAATTTAGACATATCTACCCAAACATCTCAGGCGTAGATATCTCTGTTCATAATAGATTGTTACCCAAAAAAGAGAAGCTCTATCGCAGAGAGTGGAGAGCAGTGATTGGATCATTGCTGTGTGTGCCTACTGTCCTCTGGTGGCGCTGTGTGTCACTGCAGCCTGCTATGAGTCATTCGCAGGGACCTAAGGCGCGCTCATAAATTAGTCTCTTTTAACATTCAAAAAGAGAAAGACAGCTGTCAGAGCAGAGAGGAAAGAGCCATAGGAAGACGAATATCTGTTGTTTATTTGTTTGTTCACTGCACAGTGCGAGAGAGCATTATGTATTTTGATAAGTAGTAAAACGTATATAGTGGTATAACGATAGAATATAAATGAAAATGCCTGCTTACGTAATATGTATGTTTGAGTCTAAAATACCAGTTACAATTCACTGTATGTTCTGAAGCAAGCAAATGATCATCAGCAAGTTCTGATGATGACAAACACCAACTGAGGCACAAAAGGCAGATGGAGCACAGACGTGTTCCAAAAAAAGCTTAAGGAAAGGCTTTCATTTTACCTCTGACAGACTCCCACATCTGGGGAATCTGTGCATGTCGATACGAAGAGTAAAGTGCACTTACTTAACTACATAATTCTGGAAACCAAAATCTAACATCACACTCTGACACATTTCTGTGAATTTACAGCCAATTTACAGTTTATTTTTAACAGTAAGGTACTAAAAGCAATGGATTGTGGGTTGATGTTTTTGTGGGCTATAGTACACCACAATTTTTCAAATGTCAGGTGTGAAGGAGCCAGTGGCTGGGTCATAAGAGCTGATTGTTCCTCACGTTGTGGGCAGCTGCTGTGGAGCAGTGGTCCTGGATGGTGCAGGAGCAGTGGTCCTGGGTGGTGCAGGAGCAGTGGTCCTGGATGGTGCAGGAGCAATGGTCCTGGGTGGTGCAGGAGCAGTGGTCCTGGGTGGTGCAGGAGCAGTGGTCCAGGATGGTGCAGGAGCAATGGGCCTGGGTGGTGCAGGAGCAGTGGTCCTGGGTGGTGCAGGAGCAGTGGTCCTGGATGGTGCAGGAGCAGTGGTCCTGGATGGTGCAGGAGCAGTGGTCCTGGATGGTGCAGGAGCAGTGGTCCTGGGTGGTGCAGGAGCAGAGGTCCTGGATGGTGCAGGAGCAGAGGTCCTGGATGGTGCAGGAGCAGAGGTCCTGGATGGTGCAGGAGCAGTGGTCCTGGATGGTGCAGGAGCAGTGGTCCTGGGTGGTGCAGGAGCAGTGGTCCTGGGTGGTGCAGGAGCAGAGGAGCAGAGGTCCTGGATGGTGCAGGAGCAGAGGTCCTGGATGGTGCAGGAGCAGTGTGTATGTGTTTGTGTGGCTGTTATTTCAAAGATACAAGATTCCCTCAAAATTGGAGTTTGATTCTCAAAGTACACCTGTCCCAAAGACACAAACGTTTGCAGTCACATGTTACTGGTATAAGTGGGATGTACTGACCACTGCAGAAGCAGTAACTTACACTGAGTTCTGTCAGTTTGTGACCATCCTCATCCTGAGTGAGGATGGTCCTCTCTTTTCACTTTTCTGTTTGAAAAAGCTGATCTTAAGAAAGAAAACTTTTTTAGAGCCAGGAACAAGAAACATTGATTTACTTTAATCCAGGATATTTGTACAGGAAGGTGATTCATGAGTTCACTGTTTTTATCTTTCTTCTCCCTCGGTGCTGATGTGTGATGGAACATGCATTGTTGCAGTGGAATACTTCTCAGTCACCACTCTTCCAAAAGAGTGTGACTGAGATTCCATGACTTTTGTCATGGAATTTAATTTTCCTTGCATTATTGTTAACATTGGCATTGTTTGCAGAATGCAAATAATCGTTATATTCGCTGGTGTTTTCTTCTGTATTATTATGTGATTGTGGTTTACATACCACCAAGTAATTGTATCACTAAAGAAAGAAAACAGTATAGTGCTGGCAGCACTGTTTATACAGGTATGTACTCTTTTCTATACTCCTGTTTGACTATTTTACATTTGGATACAGTACATTAACAGTATTGAGCTGGCGACCTGCTGTCTGCTCTTTACTGTTATTCTACGGTTAAAGTATTTGCAGTATAGGATTTTAAAATAGCACTATCCACAGTTGACATCAAACAACAGCAGGAGATGTGTATAAAGAAAATGCAAATAGGAATTTAACTGGAATATGTGTACATACATTAAAAAGTAGAAATTATAAGGTGAAACAACAATAATCAAGAGTAAATAATTGTATTTGCCTGCCATATCCCTATGCTACCACCAGAGGAAGATGCAGAATTATTTTTCTCTTTTTTTCAAATTTGAAAATTACTGACTGAAAACACAGCTCTAACGTAATTTAAATTGTGAAATTGTCAAAACTAGGCGCATGGCGGACCTGTCAGAGGAAACCTAAGTAGACACAGGGAGAACGTGTAAACTCCACACAAGAACTCCCCCTCTGGAGGTAGAATTGAAAATACCTCCATGACCGGTTTTTGATGAGGGAACAATGTAGTGACTGGAGTAAAAACATTATGTAGTATGCTTTAAGGCTTGAGATGAGTTATATGTTTAGAGGTAGCTCAAAAAGGTCAATCTAGAATTATACATTTCCCAAAGCGTGTCTCACTGACATTTTCCAAATCCGTGCATTAAACCACCAGTGGATATTATTCATGCTCATGTGGAGGTACAAGCGTGCAGAGGCAGTAGACAGTCTCATAAACACAGGAGGAGGAGCGGGGAGTGCTCCCAACATAAATGTCAGCACTGTTTATCCACGCGCTCCTCCCTGTCCCCCAACACCCGTGCCGATGACTACGGACGGCGGGCAATTTCCTCAGCCACAGCCCCATGACCAGCGCTTTGGAGCAGGGTATGAGCCTGCCATTCACTAGAACTTTCATTAAATGTGAGAACACACTTTTGGTTCAAGCCAAGTGGGTTTTCCTCATATCACGTGTTGTGGTGCTTCCAATGGACATCGCCAGTTTCATGGTTGCAATAGGTTGCATTCATGTTCTTGAAAACATTTATGAGCAAATAATTAGACGAAAGTTGTACTACTGATCATGTCTGTTTTTAATGTTTTATATGGACTCTTTTGTGTTTCAACAACCGTGGCTCAGTTGGTAGAGCATTGGCCTCTGAGCCTGAAGGTTGTGAGATCGATTCCCGCAAGAGACCTTCTCCATCAAATCCCTCTGCTGTCGTCGTCGTGTCTTTAAACCCACTTTGCCTGAAGCTCCCGCTGAAAGATCAAGGCTGTGACAGAGCAGCCATCCTCCTGTGGACTCAGCACCAAGTTCTTTGCAAACAAGAAAGTTACTAAAGATAAGTGGGATTGTGTATGAGGTAAATTGCTTCATATGTATCCTGTTTCAAATGTAATTCTCTTGAAGTTTTACTCTGAACAAAAAATCAGATTTTTCCAACATACACAATATCAAAAACTGGTCAGAAGTATCGCATTTAGATATTTTACCAAAATCACGCAGCCATCCATTGTTGATTGCCGGTTGACTGACCTTGTGAAAATATGGAGAGACGTTTTTTGAATGTGCCAGTGCCCCCACGGCTTCCTAATTGGACATGATGAATTCAAATCACATGCTCAAAAACAAGTATTATTTTCAAAAGGAAATACAATTCATATAGCACATAACGGCCTCGTTATGTGCTATATGAATGTTATCTGCATCAAACATATTCCCCCATTACTGTATTAAAAGATAACGCCGTGCATTTCTCTCAGGCTGTTGCCTCACTAACTACTTTGTTTTCCATCACAGGTCTGTGCTGGGTGTTCCATCATGTAATTACAGTGTGGCAGGTGGGATAAGGCTGAATGCATTACCTAAATATGCTTGATATTATTAAGCCTTCCATCCGCCACCATAAATAAGGCGTTGGAATATTGTTGGTGGAATAGGTCAAATAAACAGCTCACAAGTAAAGAAGTTCTCTATCGTGTGCATGTCATCAAAACTATAATCATCATTCATTGTTTTATTTGTCATTTTTGTATAGTGGCACATAGAGTACAGTGGGGCAAAACAGGTTCAGATCAGCCACCAATTTTGCAAGTCCTTTCACTTAAAAAGTTGAGAGAGATTATTATTTTGAGATATTTTCGTCTTAGATATGCCTCAACTATGAGAAAAAATAAGTTCATTATAAATATCCATCTCAGTACTTTGTTTTTTCTGCATGTCTTCACAAGGTTTTTCACATTATTTTGGCCCATTCCTCTAGGCAATCTCTTTTAGGGCAGTGATGTTTTGGAGCTATCACTATAGGCAACATGGACTTTCAACTTCCTCCAAAGTTCTGCTATGGGGTTGAGATCTGGAGACTGGCTAGGCCAATCAAAAATCTTGTAATAACGGCTTATTTAACGAGCGCAAGGTCTTTTTGCACAGACCTCGCCACGGCTCGGTCTGTACAAAAAGGCCGCGGTCTGATATTTCCCTGTACAGACTGAGCAAGCGAGGTTAATAGATGTTTTATTATATGACTATTTTTAATTTGTGCAAATATCGATGGGTTTCAACTAGCAAACACACATGCAACCAAACTGTCAAATCGTGACATGGAGAACTTGATTGGGGTCGCCCGCTGGTAAGTTCTCAATCTCTTCTGTGTCTTTACCAATGCTTTTTAGATATTTGTGAAGTACTGTATGTTCATGTCCGACTTGGTTTTCCTAATCGTGTTTTTACCTTTCTGGTCTGTAACAAAGTTGTCAATCTCTTCTTGACTGTTAAAAGTTGTGTTTTCGTCGTTATTTGCTGTTATTACTTCCTCTGACTCTTCGAACTCGTCCGGATAATAGAATTCACTGTGAGAATGCTCCCCGTCATCACTCATTATTTCTTTTTTACCGAAATTTCATACGCGCTGCGGACCAATTGTCATGGTAACGGTCCGAGATGGGAAAATGTCAGACCGCAAATCAGCCAATCAGAGCGCGCGTACGATCCAAGTCATATAATAATGCTTCTTACAAAACCACTCCTTCCAGTGTTTGGGATCATTGTCATGCTGAAAGACCCAGCAAAGAGACATGCATGGTTCCATTAACTTTTTCCTTTTCAGAAAAAAACACTCTCAAAGCATAGTGTTTCTACCCCCATGCTTCACAGTGGGTATGGTGTTCAGAACAGAAAGTTCTGAATTTGGACAAAAATGATTTCCTCTTAACCTTTAGACAAGCGGCCCCAGCGCTTGAGGGTCAATACAGATCTCTATTCAATTACTGCTACAATTGCAAGACAGCTATGTAATTCCACCAAGCATCAATTATCATTTACTATCAACATTTTGTGAACCCACAGTTTTACTTGACCGGCTATTTTATTCCGTGAGGTTACTTCCTTGTCAGTTCCATCAGTGAAAAATGATGATAGTGCGCTTTCACAGTCTGAAGGCAGCTAATGGAGCAGAGAGAGTTTTCTGACAATAGTCTCCAACAAGGACAGACAAAGCGGACACCGGAGAGAATAAACTTGTTCTTCACAAGATCATACAAAAGCAAAGAGTGTGTGATTTCTGACATATGATTGTTGTTGTCATGCATACAGTATTATATCATATTGAATACGGATGAAAAAATCTTAGGAGCTTTTGGTTTTGGTTTTGACAATGGGGTGTATGTGTGATATGACAATATTGTGCATTTGACTATTCTGTGTTAGAGCCATAGTTGTTTAGCCATTGTAATTATTAATTAGCTATCATCAACATTTTTAACATTGTAATTTATGACAAAATGTTTGGTTTGGAGTGGAAAAGGGTGGGACACATTAAAATGATGACGATGGCTTCTCCATGCTCGAAGACATGGCCTTGGTCTTTCAGCAGGGGCTTCAGGCAATGTGGGGTCAAGTGTCTTGCCCAGGGACACAGCGACAGCAGTCATCAGTGGGAGCAGCAGATGACATGGGTCATGGTGGATTTGAACCCACGACCATTCAAAGACCAGTGCTCTACCAACGGAGCTACTGTCGCTATATCTACTGTATATATATATGTATGAAATATACAAAGTTTAGCAATCTAGCAGTCTACAATAACACCTCTTACATACTGTACATCAGGCAACTTTATTGGAAAGTCACATTGGATTATAAAACCCTCAGGTATATGTGACGCCTGCCTACACAGTGCAGCAGGTACTTGTCACATTATTTTTTTACACTTCTTTTTACAGACTTAACAGCTTAGCCACTACTCTCTCTGAACAACTTATGGCTGCCTAATCCCATCGACAACGGGGCTTGCTGTCGGAGTTCCGCTGCTCTGACAAATGACGGGAATTACAAATAGGGAGACTATGGGAAACGTTGATTCATGACTTGTACTTAAGTTTGCTACAAAACTTTTCAAACTAAATGAATCGACTGCCACATAAATCATCTCTCTGGAGGGAACTTTCAGGAAGGTTTCCTGGTTTGGATCCAGATACAGTGCCTTGCGAAAGTATTCGGCCCCCTTGAACCTTTCAAAATGTCGCCACATTTCAGGCTTCAAACATAAAGATATAAAAATTATTTTTTTTGTCAAGAATCAACAACAAGTGGGACACAATCGTGAAGTGGAACGAAATTTATTGGATAATTGAAACTTTTTTAACAAATAAAAAACTGAAAAGTGGGGCGTGCAATATTATTCGGCCCCCTTGCGACAATGTTTTGGATCATTGTCCTGTTGGAAGATAAATCTCCGTCCCAGTCTCAGGTCTTTTGCAGACTCCAACAGGTTTTCTTCCAGAATGGTCCTGTATTTGGCTCCATCCATCTACCCATCAATTTTAGCCATCTTCCCTGTCCCTGCTGAAGAAAAGCAGGCCCAAAGCATGATGCTGCCACCACCATGTTTGACAGTGGGGATGGTGTGTTCAGGGTGATGAGCTGTGTTGCTTTTACACCAAACATATCGTTTTGCATTGTGGCCAAAAAGTTCGATTTTGGTTTCATCTGACAAGAGCACCTTCTTCCACATGTTTGGTGTGTCTCCCAGGTGGCTTGTGGCAAACTTTAAACGAGACTTTTCATGGATATCTTTGAGAAATGGCTTTCTTCTTGCCACTCTTCCATAAAGGCCAGATTTGTGCAGTGCACGACTGATTGTTGTCCTATGGACAGACTCTCCCACCTCAGCTGTAGTTATCTGCAGTTCATCCAGAGTGATCATGGGCCTCTTGGCTGCATCTCTGATCAGTCTTCTCCTTGTTTGAGATGAAGGTTTGGAGGGACGGCCGGGTCTTGGTAGATTTGCAGTGGTCTGATACTCCTTCCATTTCAATATAATTGCTTGCACAGTGCTGCTTGAGATGTTTAAAGCTTGGGAAATCTTTTTGTATCCAAATCCGGCTTTAAACTTCTCCACAACAGTATCTCGGACCTGCCTGGTGTGTTCCTTTGTCTTCATGGTTCTCTCTGAGCTTTAAACAGAACCCTGAGACTATCAAAGAGCAGGTGCATTTATACGGAGACTTGATTACACACAGGTGCATTCTATTTATCATCATCAGTCATTTAGGACAACATTGGATCATTCAAAGATCCTCACTGAACTTCTGGAGTGAGTTTGCTGCACTGAAAGTAAAGGGGCCGAATAATATTGCACGCCCCACTTTTCAGTTTTTTATTTATTAAAAAAGTTTAAATTATCCCATACATTTT
The DNA here is from genome assembly GCA_964034765.1 of Knipowitschia caucasica. Classification (NCBI taxonomy): domain Eukaryota; kingdom Metazoa; phylum Chordata; class Actinopteri; order Gobiiformes; family Gobiidae; genus Knipowitschia; species Knipowitschia caucasica. The sequence continues at coordinate 13,251,145 of OZ035825.1, read as the reverse complement.
GTTCCACTTCACGATTGTGTCCCACTTGTTAATTTATGACAAAAAATTAACATTTTATATCTTTATGTTTGAAGCCTGAAATGTGGCGAAATGTTGAAAGGTTCAAGGGGGCCGAATACTTTCGCAAGGCACTGTAGTTATTAACTGTAGTCTTGTCTTTACTGCACTTGACTGCACTTCACTGCATGTGAGATTGACAGCTCGGCAGTCAGTGTATCGAACATTTGTGGTGAAGAGGGTGCAGTGTATGCAGACTGAACTTTACTGGTATGTTTCCATCCTCACCTATGGTCATGAGCTTTGGGTAATGAAAGAAAGGATGAAATTGTGGATACAAGCGGTTCAAATGAGCTTCCGCCGCTGAGTGGCTGGGCACTTTACGGATTAAGAGAGATAGGAAGAGGAGCTCAATCAAACAGGAAGAGCTTGGGTTAGAGTCGATCGAGAAGAGCCAGATAAGATAAGAATTCCTTTATTCGTCCCACAGTGGGGAAATTTCGATCTTGCTTCACACATATAGGACAGTAGTAAGAACACACAGGGAGCACACACAATATATACACTATATACAAATAAGTAGTAGCTATGTTTCATAACTAACATAACTAGCTGTAGATGCTGAAAATGCTTCAATACCAGTCAAAAAAAATATATATGTAGTAGTGCAGTTATATACTGTACAGTTAAATAGTGCAGGATAAAAAGTATATAAGTAAAGTGACATAAGGTAAAGTGACATTGTTCTGTGACATCCTGAAGTTGCAGTATTGGACATTTCACATGATTTAAGAATTTACTTAATTACAGATGAATGAAATTTACAGGCTCAGCAGTTCTTATTGTACAGTCTGACAGCAGCAGGAAGGAAAGACCTACGGAACCTCTCCTTCACACAGCGAAGGTGAATTAGTCTGTCACTGAAACTGCTCTCCAGAGCAGAGAGAGTGTCCTGCAGGGGGTGACAGTCATGGTCCAGCATAGATGTTAGTTTGCTCAGGACCCTCCTGTCCCCCACCTGCTTCACTGTGTCCAAGGAACAGCCCAGGACTGAGCTGGACTTCCTGATGACTTTGTCCAGCTTCTTCCTGTCCCTCTCTGTGATGCGGCTGTTCCAGCAGACCACACCGTACAAGATGGCTGATGCCACCACAGAGTCATAGAAGGTCTTCAGGAGTGGCCCCTGCACTCCAAAAGACCTAAGCCTCCTCAGTAGGTAGAGGCGACTCTGGCCCTTCTTGAAGAGGGCGTCTGTGTTATGAGTCCAGTCCAGTTTGTGGTTAAGATGAACACCCAGGTACTTGTAAGAGTCCACTCAGATTGGAGTGGCTCGGGCATTTGTTTTGGATGCTTCCCTGAGGAGATGTTTGGGGCTTGACCCGCTTAGACCCTGGGAAGACCCAAGAAACGTTGCAGGGACTATGTCTCTCAGCTGGCCTGGGAACACTTCGGAATTCCTCTTAATGAGCTTGAGGATGTGTGTGTGGATTTGGAAGCCTGAGCGTCTCTGCTTAGACTACTGTCAGTACGACCCGGCAATAGATAAAGTAGAAGTAATGAATGGACAGATGGACAGAATATACATGTTATACAATACAATTTATTCTTGTATAGCCCTAAGTCACAACAGAAGTCATCTCAGAGGACTCAACAAAACCATTGAAATCACCAACACAGGTCAGAGAATCAACAGTTAAAACACATGAAGAATATAAAGCACACACAGAAGAAAATGTCCATACATGTTGTAGAATGCTAACGTGTCCTGATCATCACCAATCCTTTCTGTTGGACACTAACTGTCCAACAAGACCCTCCTGCATCGATAAGGAAAAACTCTTAAAAAACCCAGTGGGAAAAAGTGAGAAACCTTGGGGAGACCTAGGGAAACCCACAGGGAGGGAGACCCATTTGAGAAAGGGATCCGCTCCTCCGGACGGACAGGCTAATGATGTAGGACCTAAGCTAGCTACAGGACGTGGACCAGTGGCCGCTGAACGTGGACAGGTCCGGCGCAAGACTGAAGCACTCCCAGGCGGGTCGGGCAGGGCAGTCCGCAGGTGTAGATGGAGGAGGCCTGGCTCAGAGGTCCCGTCATCGTACCATGAAACAGACAATGGGACTACGGGTGAATAGCAATGAACAAACTACAGTCAAAATCCTAATAATGCTAAACAGGTAAAGTAGGAAGGAGGAAAGGATAGTGCTCAAGTTACCATACTTCTCCCAGCAAACTGACTCCCTATATTATGATAACTTTCTTGTCACTTTTATAGATGCATTACTTCTATAATGTTGCAAAATACATTTTTGGCTGTATAAAGATAAGCAGATCATATTAGTACAGTATACATAGTTCCCACATGACGTCACTACATACGGGGATTTGCCGACCCGGCGCCATTTGTCTTGGCATGCTGTGGGCAAAACAATAGAAAAAGAAGCTGAAACGTGTTAATGTCGTGATAAAGTTGAAAATGGTCATCTCCTGCTGGGTCAATGGATGTTCAAATCGTGCCGGAGGTTCCGTTAAACTTGGATTTTACAGTATACCCATCATTAGACTTCATGAATGTGAGAAGACTAAGCTTTTGTCAGAACAACCACGGAGGTTATGGCTTGCGAAGATAAACAGGCAAGAAACTCCCTCAAAACACGCAAGAATATGCTCGGAGCACTTTGTGTCAGGTGCGTATCGTATCTTATAATGTGTTGACAGACGTAATTTACTCAGTACTAACTTGTGTATGCTGATATCTGGTAACTTGAGAGTTTCATTATTTAGATTACTTTATTATGAGGAGGATCGGTGTCGCGTCCGAGGCTCTCGAGGGCAACGTAAATGTATTAAATAGATAATAATAGTTCTACGGTGGGCTAAAACAATGTTCACAAACAGCATTGCTTCTGTAAAAAGATCTGTGTCATAAAATAAACTGCTCTTTACGCCTGGAAAAATCAGTTGCCCACCATTCACCAAAACATACGGTCAAAAACGCGGAAATAAACAATAACAGCAATCCAGAGTGTCCGTGTGGCATTAGCATTAATTAAATTAATTGTTAATATAATTAAAAGAATTAAATGGAGCTCCAACTGGTATTAAATCTAAAGTTTTTGAGAAATGTTTGCATTGCTTGTTAATTTTTGCTGCATAATTTGATCAAATATGTAAAACATGTCCGTAGCACGTTAAACTGTGGTGCCATTGTATTAATATACAATTATTTGCTCAAAAGTTGCCCTTTTTTTCCAATTTGCGTTTGAATATCTACATTTATTCTCATTCTTCTGTTTAATGGAATGCACAAACACAGCAGCGTGCCATCAAAGATGGCGTCTCCGAGGAGATCATGTGACATTCATTGGTCTGTGGGAACTATGTATACATAGTTCCCACATGACGTCACTACATACGGGGATTTGCCGACCCGGCGACATTTGTGTTGGCATTCTGTGGGCAAAACAATAGAAAAAGAAGCTGAAACGTGTTAATGTCGTGATAAAGTTGAAAATGGTCATCTCCTGCTGGGTCAATGGATGTTCAAATCGTGCCGGAGGTTCCGTTAAACTTGGATTTTACAGTATACCCATCATTAGACTTCATGAATGTGAGAAGACTAAGCTTTTGTCAGAACAACCACGGAGGTTATGGCTTGCGAAGATAAACAGGCAAGAAACTCCCTCAAAACACGCAAGAATATGCTCGGAGCACTTTGTGTCAGGTGCGTATCGTATCTCATAATGTGTTGACAGACGTAATTTACTCAGTACTAACTTGTGTATGCTGATACCTGGTAACTTGAGAGTTTCATTATTTAGCGTTAGATTACTTTATTATGAGGAGGATCGGTGTCGCGTCCGAGGCTCTCGAGGGCAACGTAAATGTATTAAATAGATAATAATAGTTCTACGGTGGGCTAAAACAATGTTCACAAACAGCATTGCTTCTGTAAAAAGATCTGTGTCATAAAATAAACTGCTCTTTACGCCTGGAAAAATCAGTTGCCCACCATTCACCAAAACATACGGTCAAAAACGCGGAAATAAACAATAACAGCAATCCAGAGTGTCCGTGTGGCATTAGCATTAATTAAATTAATTGTTAAAATAATTAAAATAATTAAATGGAGCTCCAACTGGTATTAAATCTAAAGTTTTTGAGAAATGTTTGCATTGCTTGTTAATTTTTGCTGCATAATTTGATCAAATATGTAAAACATGTCCGTAGCACGTTAAACTGTGGTGCCATTGTATTAATATACAATTATTTGCTCAAAAGTTGCCCTTTTTTTTCCAATTTGCGTTTGAATATCTACATTTATTCTCATTCTTCTGTTTAATGGAATGCACAAACACAGCAGCGTGCCATCAAAGATGGCGTCTCCGAGGAGGTCATGTGACATTCATTGGTCTGTGGGAACTATGTATAGACCGGAGACAACCCACTCACTGTTCATCAATGTTTTCAATGTTATATTTTGTTATAGATAAATAAAAACATATAAGGTAAAACATCTACATTACATTGAATAATGGAATGATTTAATAAAAAATACAAAAAATACAAAAAACAAGCAAATGGATTTCAACACACACTTTGCCTCTTTAATCGAAAATAAAATGGAATATATACATACCTTACTATTTTTCTTTTTCTTTTCATTTGAAATATGAAGGGGTTGTGTTTTGCATCCAGGATACCAGCTAAACGTAGTAATACTACTTATTGGGTTTTGCGCAATGTTTTTATTTGTCAGTTTTTTGTTTCTCTGAGGCTTCCGTACTCCTCCGTGGTAGCAAAACATACCCACGTCTAGCTAGCACGTTTCAATCATGGATGAGTATTCTCGTGTCAAATCTACAAAACTAGTTTTAAAAGGACAGAACAGGGGGTGAGTTATGTCGTTATCCCGCATGTGTGATGTATTTTAACTGGATATACAGGTTCATTGTTTAATTGTGAACGTAATGCTAACACAAATATGCTAACTAGCATGTAGCCTATCATTTTATCGGATTTATTTACTATCGGATTTTGTTACCTATGATAGGCTGATCATGCGCTGTATGTATGTGGGCTATATCTGAAGCAAAGAAGCTTTGAATGGTTACTTTAAAGATTTTAAATGTTAATTATTGTTTCAAATCGTAAAAGTTTGATTTAGCCATAACTGTAAACACGAAATTGTATATCCATATTAATTTAAAATACATTTTGCATTCATAAAAAGTAATGTATACAAAAACAAATCTACGTGTGTGGTTCAATGTGTGCACGTATACAGGGCCAACCTCCTTGCAAAATCACCAATCCTTAGGAAACCACGGATATGCAGAGGTGAAAAGGTTACTTCTATAGTTGATAATAGTAATGGTATAGATAATTGCAGAATAAATAACTCTGGTAAGCATTGAAGTATTTGATATTGTGCGTTATACTGATATGGAATAAACAAAATAAAACATGACAGAGACAAATGTGGTTCTATATTGCACACTGTGACAATATCTTTATCATAAGTTAAAGATATTGCACTGATGTGAGGTCTGGTCGGCAGCGTTTGTTTGTCCTCATTGTTCCTTGTGCAGCCTGACAGCAGCAGACTGTGCACATACAAACTATCTTTACTAATATAGTATCTCTTTTTACAATGATTTGTGTTCACATTTTACACAGAAAGAAGAGAAAGAACAAGGATAAGAAAAGAAAAGCAGAAGACGGCGCAGACAAACTGGATATTGTTGGTGTGTAACGTTCTGCACTTGTAAGGCAACCGTACTCACAAACAATTACAATTAATTGGAATAGGTTTTTTATATCTACCCACAGTCACTTTAGTATTTTTAGGTACTTCCCACCTATGTTGTAATGCTCCTATTAGCGTGAGTGTAATCTACCAGTAATATAGACAATAGTGTTCACAATGGTGCATTTGTGCCCTGTATTTGAAGAGCTGCTCTGCTGATTTTAACAAGTCATATTAACAGAAAGTTCATTTGCTCTTTAGGTGGCTGGTGGGCAGTCAAGCGATTTGGGGAAATCACTGGGACAATTGCCATAGAAATGGAGAATAATTCTTACGTTCATGCACTCGACACAGGACTCTTCACACTTGGAGCGCCACACCCAGGTACATGTCTTTATTATCTGCATGAAAAGGGTGAAGCTACAGTGTAATTCAAAGTTCTGTTTTTCAATCATGTACAGTGTTGTTGACTTTTTTTCACTGAAATATTTTGAATAACCATAACCCAAATAATTCATTTAATGCATCTAATTGATTCCTGCTTTCCATTGGAAGATTCAAAAGAGAATGCCATACAGTACAGACCAAAAGTTTGGACACACCTTCTCATTCAATGAGTTTCCTTTCTTTTCATGACTATTGACATTGTAGATTCACACTGAAGGCATCAAAACGATGAATTAACAAATTAATTAACAAAGTGTAAAACAACTGAAAATATGTCTTATATTCTCGGTTCTTCAAAGTAGCACCTTTTGCTCTGATTACTGCTTCACACACTCTTGGCATTCTCTTGATGAGCTTCAAGAGGTAAGTGACCTGAAATGGTTTTCCCTTCACAGTTGTGCCCTGTCAGGTTTAGTAAGTGGGATTTATTGCCTTATAAATGGGGTTGGGACCATCAGTTGTGTTGTGCAGAAGTCAGATGGATACACAGCTGTTAGTCCTACTGAATAGACTTTTAGAATTTGTATTATGTTAAGAAAAAAACAGCTAAGTAAAGAAAAATGAGTGGCCACCATTGCTTTAAGAAATTAAGGTCAGTCTGTCCAAAAAAATTGGAAAACTTTGAAAGTATATCCTCAAGTGCAGTCACAAAAACCATCAAGCGCTACAAATAAACTGGCTCACATTAGGGCTGCCCAAGGAAAGGAAGACCAAGAGTCACCTCTGCTGTGTAAGGGCTATTTGACCAAGAAGGAGAATGATGGGGTGATGCGCCAGATGATCTGGCCTCCACAGTCACCGGACCTCATGAGCTGGACCGCCGAGTGAAGGCAAAAGGGCCAACAAGTGCTAAGCATCTCTGGGAACTCCTTCAAAACTGTTGGAAGACCATTTCAGGTCACTGTCTCTTGAAGCTCATCAAGAGCCAAGAGTGTGCAAAGCAGTTTTCAGAGCAAAAGGTGCAACTTTGAAGAACCGAGAATATAAGACATATTTTCAGTTGTTTCATACCTTTTAGTACGTACATAATTCCACATGAGTTAATTCATATTATTGATGCATTCAGTCATATGAAAATAAAGAAAACTCTTTGAATGAGGTGTGTCCAAACTTTTGGTCTGTACTGTATGTGGTGCCCAGAAAACCCAATTATTGATTTTGATGAATTAGTTTTTTTTTTGTTTTTTTTTTTACATAACCAAATATTTGGTTTATTTGACAAGCGCAGTGTACAATATTCCACATTTCTGTAAAAGTACCAGAAGTAACCAAAAGGTTCTTTATAATATGTAGTTTAATCAGGGCAGATGTTAGACTTGTCACTCTGGCCCTGTCCACACGTAGCCAAGTATCTGCTAAATCGCAGATATTTTTTCTTTGTTTGCAGAAGTCATCTACATGACAACGCATCGTAAACGAATATATAAAAAAACTCCAGGCAAAGTGGAGATTTTTGAAAACTCCGTTCATGCAGTTGCGTGTAGACAGAGATAACCGGAGTTTTGCGTTTTCGCAAGTCACAGTATGCTCTCAAACAACAACAAACAAAACGTGTGACCTCTGATCACTGAAGAAGCATGGATCTTACTGCCTTAAATACTGTCCGCTGCTGCAGCTGTTCACAGCAGCGAACATCCTCCACATCAGAGAGCAGCAAAGTGATCACCGGGACTTGCGCTCAAAAACAACCAAAACAGGAGCTAAACCAGGATTAAACCAGGGCTGAGGACGGGGGTCAGTGCTTGTAAACATACAGTATGTCTTCACCCTGAGTTTCTACTTTGACTGTAAAAGTGCTGCTACAGAAGTACCAGCGACAGCATCAAAGCTCCACTTCTGTGCTTTTTCCCCCAACACAGCACGTCAGAGGACTGAAAACGCAGATGTTCAGTTATGTGTGGATGCAAATTGTTTTATAAACGGAGGGGGGGAAATACTCAGTTTTAAAAATACCCGGCTACGTGTGGACATGGCCTCTAAAAGAATAGGGAGGCAAAAGAGTTGTCCAAGAGTTTGAGTCTTAAAATCTTGTCTCTAAGCACATCCATGTGTTGGAGTTTGGATATAAATAAATAAAAAAATACATAAAACAACTTATTCAAAAAATATGTTGATTAAACATTAAACTAAAAAATAAAAGGTGATATTTCAGGCAATTTTTATATAATTTTGTATACAACTGGCGACTATGATAAGATAAGAGAATCACAGTGGGAGAATAAGAGAACCTTTGCACATAACTGTATTAAGACTGTGCTCTTACTACTTTATGTTTATGATATTGTATGGTTATTGTATTGTATAGAGAGTAATCTGGTGCAGAACATATCTGTCTTTGAGCTTAATGTTACTGTGCACTGTCCCTTTCAAATAAAGACTGAACTGAACTTCTGGAGAACACAAAATATACCTAGATAAATGGCTGTTATGGGAGAGTATTCTGCGTTGAGCTTTGAGAAGTGGAGAGACACTGAGATTCCTCCTGTGCACCAGTGGCCCCGAGTTCATTTGGAGGTTATTTTACAGAGCGTGCATACAGGGGTCTTGCTGTCAGCACAGGTCGCACAATCCTTTTGGCTGTCATGGTTTATGCTACATAAACCATGCTACAATCTCTAGACTTCATTGTTGTTCACTATTCAAGTTTGCCGCTGTCGTTGAATAGCAAATTTCTTTACCCAAAGATAACAAAAGATGGATCAGCTCATAACATTTCAAAAAAGGCTTAAACCTCATTTGTGTTTATGTAAAAATAGAAATGATTGCGCTTAGCTGTTTTCAGATGCCTTTTCGAGTTGATCCTTTAAGAATAAGTGGAGTTGAGGGAAAGGACACTAAGCCTCTCTGTCTACCCACTAAAAACAACATTTAATTCAGTCCACGTTCGGTTGGAGGCAGGAGGAATGTCTGAGAGATTGAAACATCCCAATTCCCTGAGTATGTCTTCACCAGCTGCATGCTCATAAGCCCATTTTCAGCACATGAAATGGTTGCGAGTTTGCACAAGGGTGCATTAGGCTTTCTCTGCACCTTTTTTTCGGCTGCATCTGGCTCCACGTTAGTCCCACAACCTTTTGCCAGTCACCTGTCGGTCAGAGGAAGGTGCACCTGTCCTGTCGGGCTTCTCGCAGAGGCACGTTCTGACATTTTCCAAAGACTATTACCTATTTAAAAATGTAAAAAGTAAATTGTCTTCATCTGGGATGATGAGGAAGCAGAAGTAAAGTGGTTTTGTGCAGTTTTAACCCTTGAGGTCTCTTAAGTAGTGGATTTGCTTGGGATTTGTGTCTGTCTTGGTTACATTTTTCACTAGAAATATTATCAATATTTTGTATAATATTGTTGTATTATTTTACATCCTGTAAAGGGGATAGTGCAAAACAAAATTCCAGGATTAAATTTACGTATAATGGACTTTTTTCCTTACAGTGTTTTATATTTATTTTGAGACTTTATATATGTTATAATATATCCATATTTATAATATGATTATAAAAAACTGGCTCCTATATCTAATTCCCAAGTTTCCACTGAGACAAAACAAACATTTTTTAACCATTCAAGTCTGCCAGCTTGATTAATAAAATCAAATAAAAGATACAGAATAGAAGTTAAGAAGGGACCCTTTATTTATGCACTGATTGTATAAAAGTGTTGGTACAAGTCTGTGTTTGACAGATTACTTCTAAATCAACGTAAACTGCTTTCTAAAGTGTTGATCCTGAAGCGTCTGATGCATGGCAGTGGTTTTAATGTTTCAGATGACGAAGGACCCGATCCTCCAGAGCAGTTTACCGCCATTAAACTTTCCGACACGAGGTGAGGAGCCCCACATTTCACAGATGCTTCTACAAATCACTGCTCTGCCTTTCACCACCACAACATCGTTTGTTCCACAGACAAGTCTACACACTGCCCCCTCATCTCATTACACATTATCTGTCCTTTTGTAGAATATATCCTTTTATGACTTATCTATGTATATATTGTGTGTTTGAGGATTGCTCTTAAATCCGGATATGGGAAGTATATGGGGGTGAACTCGGACGGTTTGGTGGTGGGCCGCTCTGATGCCATCGGCGCTCGGGAACAGTGGGAGCCAGTGTTTCAGGATGTGAGTAAAGATTGTCAAGGATCTATATTATTTTATCACCAACTGCCACAAGGGATCAGTAGAGAGGCCATGACGTTTTGTAACATTGGGTTGTTTTACTAAAAATTGCTTGTGTCCATGCAAAGTAAAAAATATGATTAATCATTTACTAAATTAGTAAAGGCTGGTTAATTTATAAGACAAAGAGTGTATAGAAGCTAGTACTGGTCTGGCCTGGTTTCGATGGTAGACTTATCAGTCTCTTATCAGGTGTTGCCACTGGATACAGTAACAGTTACTGACAGATCAGGAAGATTCCTCAGACTGACCACGCCCCCTGCCACGCTGTTGTGTCTGGAGAAGTTAGTAAGCAGATATTTCAAAACTTTTAAATTCTGTCAGACCGGCTGCATTTGGTAACATCAGCTGATAAGAGACACGTCCACACCATCCCATGTAAGCTCAACGAAAGGCAGAAGTCTATTGCCCGAACGTGTCAGGTAATTAAGCAGCGCTAGCTTCTTTACACTTCTGTCCTATTAAAAGAACCTTCCAAGCCTTGAGCTCATAGAAGACATAATGAACTTTCTACATTTAATACCGAAAGAGTTGACGACTATTTCCATATTGGATTAGTTGTGATTAATCAATTAATTGTGACAGCCCTAAATTAAACAGACATTCTAATTGCCCAGTCCAATCCAATTTGTTCCAACTGCCACTTACAAGTGAGAACTGCATGACATGACATTGACATTTCCCCACTGTGGGACAAATATAGGTTCTCTTCTCTCACCTTAATTAGTCGGCCCGTGTCTGGCTATATTGTAGTTGCTTTTGAGTTTTCTGGTCGAGTCGTTTGTGTAGGACCCTACAATGATTAACAAATACACTTCTTAAAAAATCAATGTTCCCAAGAAAGATAACATTATTAGATTCTGGCTCGAAGTCCCGTGTGATTATTGTATAATGTAAATGTTATATGAAATGACAGGTTTGCTCGGCAACATCTAAGAATGTGTCAAAGGCAGAAGAAAAATGTGTTTTGGTAAAGTGCATTATATTGATTTTAGAAAAGCTGAGAAAGGTGTAATTTACTATGATTGTCTCATAATCAAATAGTTACAACCAAATGTGTTTAATAGAGGAGATGCTCTGTTTCAGTTGGTCAAATTTAGTAAATGCAAAAAAAGATTCCAAACCCACTCAACAAGACAAAGAGAGAAGATACAATAATTTGTTCATATCTTTATTTACAGGGACATTGCACAACAGATGTTTTGTACAGACCTGACATAAGCTAATTTTCGTCTGTAGTCTCTGGGCAGATGGAAAGTGACAGCAGGGTCAGCAGGTGTGCAAATAATTGTTAAATGAACGAGCCTCATTAGCATTTGAATAACCCGAGTTTTTGAGCCATATCTTTTAAGATGTAGAGAAAACACCCCATAAGACACAGGCCCAAACACTCTCTGATCCTACACCTCTCCTCTACATAACATATGTTATAGAAATATTTTAGTAAAGCAACCTGAATTAACACCAAATAGTTATGAGTGTAAGTTATTAACTAACAGTGAACTCTGGATTCAGATACAGGCCATAATGCTCTGTTGGCAGCAGGTCAGTGATAGATGGAGACGTGCTGCATCATGTCTTTGACCTGGGTCATAGAACAATATGTTGAGTTCAAAAGCAGATTGTTACATATATCAGAGTTGTATCAGCGTTAGGACGTGTAAAGAGAAGCCTTGAGCAACACATATCAATGTTGACTTCATTTATGTAATATCTAGAGTAGATATGTGTTTGTTTACTCTGGTCTATTTAATGTACAGTTATTTCCTCAATCGGGGCAGTCGATTTCGGACGGCTGCCCGGTGGTATTGGTATCGGTTCTGTTATTCATTGTAATTGTGCACATTTACTAATGAATAAACTCACACTTTGTTTGGAATTACAGCTCTGAGTTGTTTACATTATTTGACTCTCGGTATGTGCAGAATTTCCACAACACATACTTTGCAGAACATTATAAATGCAATCATGTTAAAACAAATTTTTAAGTGGCCTGGAATTCAAATATATGCTCCCTGCCCTGAGATACACAATGATTTTAAAGTACTTATACATTTAGGCACCCAGACATTTTTTTTTTCCATCCTCATCTTTTATTGTCATATTTGTTTTAGGGTAAACTGGCTCTCCTGGCTTCCAACAGCAGCTTCATCTCCTATAGCGAGAGCGGAGACATCGAGGCCAAGAACAAAGCAGCAGGGGAGAGCGAGATGGTCAAGGTGACGTGCGAATCGTCTCCCTACACGCTTGCTTTATTTAAAAAAATATATATTATTCATTTTCTTTGTTTTTTGTTCTTGACCCATTAATAGATTCGAACCAACACGGAGAGGGAGGTAAAGCAGAAGGATGACCTGGCAGATGAAGACCGGGGGAATGTCAAGTCCTGTGAGCTCAATTACGTGTATGTATCCTGCTATAAGTCCTCCAACCAATGTCAGTGTTAATAAGCTGAGGCAAGGTTTTATACCACTCTATGACTCTAGAGTGACTGTGAAGATGTTCTACAGGGACATCACTTTGTTTTGGACAAATGGATTGGATAAAAACCATAATATTCACTGACATTTTGAGGTCTCATTAACTAATCGATTAACCAGAATAAGAATCGATTATCAGAATAGTTGTTACTTACAGCCCTAAATGTGTGTGACATTGGTTCTAGAGAAGGAATCTAGAGAAGATTTTTTTTTATAGTATCAAACGTGATTCATGAAACCTGTTCCTGAAAGGGCTCAAAACTAGCCATAACACAGATCACCTTTCGCGGCCTGGATGTTCCAAAGATTTTTGTGTTTTTTTAGTGAGCAATTTTTTTTATTTTTTATCTTTTATACAGCGTGCTTTTTCATGCGGGCTATCACATGATATACAACATCATGTAACCGCTCGTATAACATGAGCGTAGCGTAATCAAATCATATTTTGATGAACATTCTGAGATCAGATCTATATAAAATGTCAATCTGCTACACAAAACGCATTATTATTCAGTAAAAGTCCATAAAACCAGCGTCTGCGTCCTGTTCCGAAGTGAGAGGTGACTTTGACTCCTGCTGTCCTCATCATGTCATTAATCAGAGTGGCTCTTGCGACAGGTAGACGCTAACAGCCTCAGATGCGTACCTTTTAACCTTGTCTCTAATGCACACTTTAAACACTTTATTTGGACAATGAAAATCAACAGCAGGCAGCTAGGCACAATCATTTTCTCCCCATTAGACCATTCTGCACTGACAACATTCTGACAGCGAAATCGCCCACTCTCAGCTCATCTATCTTCCCTTAAAGGATAAGATTGATGCTTCAATAGTCAGTCATAGGAACAGGCATTTTAGATTGCACCCACTAGTGGTGTGTTCCGAGCATCTGCAGCCTATTAAGATCTAGGCAATACGTCTGCCGTGGCGTTTGTTTTTCGTCGAACGGCGAGGAAATGGACTCATCACGCCGACACGTTGATAATGGCTGCCCTTGAGCGGCCGCAGTGATGTAGTGTTAAGTGTCTCGAACGCCTTTCACAAAGGAGAGCAGCCGGGGATCGTAAAACACTGAGAGAAGAGGAAATGTGTGCAGCTGATAGGAAATCTGTGAGGGCATTATTTGTTTTCATCAAGCTAATTACAACTGTGGGGTTGGTTTTGTGTTTTATTGGGAGTTACGTTTTCACAGAGCTTTCATGTGATATGCAAGTACATGAAAACTGAGTGCTGGGAGTGTAAAATATCTTCTTGATTGTATTGTATTGTGTTTTAATGTATTGGTGCAATGTGAATTGGGTGCTCTGACTGTCGACAGTAGCTCAGTTGGTATAGCATTGGCCTTTGAGCCTAAAGGTCATGGGTTCGAGCCCGTCATGAGACAATCTCCACCGACTCCCACTGATGACTGCTGTTGTTGTGTCCTTGGGCAAGACACTTAACCCCACTTTGCCTGAAGCCCCCACTGAAAGATCAAGGCTATGCCATAGAGCAGCCATCCTCCTGTGGACTCACCACCTGCAGGAGGATCAGTGAGGGGCTGGTGCTCTGTGTACTGGGTAGCATCTCTGGCCACCCTCCCCGACCCAGAGGGATGGATGCTCTGACTGCACCCAATTGTATTGTAATCAAAATTAACATGTACAACGACAACAAGTCTTTCTGTACGGCGCAATCTAACAAAGTAAACCTAAAGTTGGTTACAAAACAAGGAAGCTTGCAAAATAATATAAGATGAGCGAATAATTATTCATCCCACTGTGGGGACATGTCTGTGTTGCAGTGAACGTTGCAGGTAGTTGGAACTAATTAGCACAAGATAAACTATCACTAATAGAATATAATTGTGGTATTTAAGCAGAATGCAGAAAAGGTCTCTGTTTTATGCACAGCTAAGCAGACCTATTAAACTTGAACTTGAGTAGAAGATATTCTCACGTTTTCAAGAAGACCATTCTAGATTTGGCAGCATAATCTGAAACACTGACTCTGGGCACCAGCAGAGGGCCTGTCCCTGTGCTCTGCAGAGTCTGAGTGTGTTCATATGGCACTCAGTGTTAACTCTCACTCATGTACTTTAGCTCAAGGCTATAGAAACTCGCAGCAGAGCAGCTTTAAAAACCTTGTGGAGACACACAAAGTGCCACTGATGGAGAAAAATCCACTACGTTTGACCTTTTTAAACTGATTTTAATGGGCTTGGTTTGCAGGAAGAAGTTTCAAAGTTTCCAGGATCGCAGACTCCGAGTCAATGAAGAAGATTCCACCACGTTAAAAAAGGCCCGAGTGGACGGGAAGTTTCACGAGGCTCTGCTGGACAGGTCTGATTATATCCAAGATATTATATGATATTATCTATGATATAAAATTAATAATATGATATATCTAAGATATTATATGTGTCAATCAAGTGTTTTGAGAATCTAACTCATGGTTTGTATTGCAGGAGAAGTAAAATGAAAGCAGACAGGTACTGCAAGTGAAGACGAGGGGCCATTTGTTTTTAATTTTTGTGGAACTTTTTTATGATAATTCATTCCCATTGTATGTTGATTAATTGAATGTGTTTCAACTGACTCATAAACTGGTGCATTTACAAACACTGTGTGGTTTAATTTTTATTTTTTAAATTGAATCGGTTTAACTCAAAATCTTGTGTTAGCGAATTGTTTTAAAGTCTCTATTCTTTAGTGTTATAAGATGCGTTATGAGAAGAGAATCATCTTTCTTCTTTTTCTGCACATTTATAATACTACAACAGTAGTAACTTCAAGTTATAACAAGCTTTAGAAATGTACCTAACAGCACTAGTATATGCCTAAACCTTAGCACATTGCACTTACCCAAAAGCAAAGGCTATACAGGGTCTACGATTATTCAAATAAACACAGCATAGAAGATATAGCGTTTCCTTCAATGTTTGAATTCAGGAGTCTTAACAGTGTGAACACGGTAGCAAAACCACCAACAATGGCAAGGCAAGTTTATTTATATAGCACAATTCATACACAAGGCAATTCAATGTGCTGAACAAAACAAGAAAGCATTAAAATCATAAATAATCACAGAACATTAAAAAGAAAGATAATATAAATATAACAAATATAAAATCCCTCAGTTGTATGCACAGCTAAACAGAGCTGTCTTTAACCTGGTTTTAAACATTGTCAGAGAGGAGGCCTTCTCAATATAAGAAGGTCCTTTATTCGGAGAAAAGTGACTCCTATTGGATTGTTTTTATTGACCAATACTAGTGTTTGATGGCAATACTACAAACACTGAATACGATGTCACTTTATAGTTAAAAGACAAAGGTGAAGTTCACAATGGAATTGACTAACTGTATATCCCATATCAAAGTGTCTGACCCATAGAACTTTGAATAATATTAATATTTACAGTCTATGCTTTGAACCCACATGCTCTACGTGGAATAAACCATTGCGCTTTGCTTCTAGGGGTGTTCCCTGTTATGTTTTAGTCTATTCCTCTCTCGCACAACATAAGAAAAGGAAAAGTGTACATGAAAAGAACGTATAAACTTGAGTGATTATATTTATTTCGGCACATCTTTCTAAACCTTGTATAACTTGCTTTGCGCTCCCCCGCTGCGCTGGAGTGGAGTGCGCCGTCACGAGGTAAACACAGCCACTTCCGCAACAACACAGCCCTGAAAGACGACAGCTCTAATGCCCTAAGTTGTTGGAAAGTGTGTGTCTTTTCTGTCAAAATGTCTCCTTTAGCTTCATTTGTTTTAGCTGCTTTTATTTCTGTGACATCTGCGCAGTATGTTCCACCGGTAAGTAACAAGTTAGCATGTAGATCGGATTGAGCATGTTGCTTAATAAACAAATGCATAATTTAATGGTACGTTGGGATCTACCAGCGTAGGTAAGAGAACTGTGAGAAACTGATCTTTTCATGTTGTATGTATACTTTCAGTACACGGAGGACTGCAGGACTGACATGTATCCTCCAAAAGGACCCACGTAAGTTTAATGTTTCGACCATCAAAGACGAGCTGGCACCTGGTTGAGTCATTGGTTTTATAATATCCTCAGTCTGTCATTGTCACTGTCATAACAGGAGGGGGCAGAAGTGAATAGTTATTTCTTTACGGTAATTTTTGGGGAAAGTAGAAATGTAAAAATCAAGTAGTGTTCATTCAACTCAACCAGACACTATCTCACAGCATCATCAAATTAAATACGATTCAGCCCGTTCAAGGTCTCATATTAATTGATGTTTATATTGATCTGGAAAACTTATCCATACCAGACTCCTTTTATATAATATTACAATTGCACTGAATCATGCTTGCCTCCATAAAGCTCTACCTATGAAGTCAAAGTGTGATAACTAAAATCTTGAATACACTTCTTAATGGAAGAGTTTCTATTATTGCTTATTTCTTTTGTGAAATTTGCAGCATAAATAGTACTTATTGACACTTGAAAATTTGAATAATTTAACATTTATGCGATGACTGTTTGCTGTTCTACGCCAGATTTAAAGGCAGCGTCAGCTGGTATACAATAGATTTGGACCTGCCGCCTCACAAGAGATGGACGGCCGTGATCACAGAGAAGAAAAAGGACGTGAGGATCTCCACTTCTACCACTTTTCATTTGACACAATTTAGTTTTGCTTCCTGTTTTATTTACATAATTTTCATTCATCTTTATTTCGTCAGCTGGAGAGTATGATTGAAATCATTAGAGACCTGGCAAAGGCCTTTGTGCCCAGCGGGAAACTGATTGAGTTGGTGGATATAACTTTGGTGAATCTCTTTCTAAATGTGACTATTTCGTCTGATTTAAAAAATAAAAAAAAATTGACCTTTTTTTTCCTCCCTTAGCCTTTGATTGTGAACACGCTGCCTGATCCGTTTAAAGATGAGATCAAAGGAATAGCATTAGATTCGGGCATTCCTCTTGGTAAGAAAGTGGTGGCATATGAGCTTTGTGCATAAGGCCCATTTGAAAGCTGCTCTTTGTACTTTGGTCATGCAGGCGAGATCACTTTGTTCAACATCTTCTATGAGGTCTTCACTGTGTGCACCTCTGTTGTGGCAGAAGATTCCAAAGGTGGGTAAACTGATCAAATTAAAGATGTATTTTTAAATAACCGATCAGTAATAGTAATGGGTTGCGTCCATGTGACACCACAACATTGAAAAGAGCCTAACCTTTAACATAGGTGGAGGGCAGCTGTTTAATTGTTCCTGGTAACTATGGTAACTTCTAGCCATGGTTTTGAGCTAATTTCTCTGTAATCCTTGGGCCAATCCACATGAAACAAAAACTGTTACAAGTTCAAGTCAAGTGGAGGAGTTAAAGTATCTCGGGGTCTTGTTCACGAGTGAGGGAAGGATTGAGCGTGAGATTGACAGGCGGATCGGTGCAGCGTGCGCAGTGACGCCGTCGCTGTATCGGACCTTCGTGGTAAAAAGGGAGCTGAGCCGAAAGGCAAAGCTCTCAATTTACCGGTCAATCTTCGTTCCCTCCCTCACCTATGGTTATGAGCTTTGGGAAGTGACCGAAAGAACGAGATCGCGGATACAAGCGGTCGAAATGAGCTTTCTCCGCAGAGTGGCTGGGCGCTCCCTTAGAGATAGGGTGAGGAGCTCGGTCACACGGGAGGAGCTCGGAGTAGAGCCGCTGCTACTCCACGTCGAGAGGAACCAGTTGAGGTGGCTCGGGCATCTGTTCCGGATGCCTCCTGGATGCCTCCCTGGGGAGGTGTTCCGGGCACGTCCCACTGGGAGGAGGCCCCGGGGAAGACCTAGGACACGCTGGAGGGACTATGTCTCTCAGCTGGCCTGGGAACGCCTTGGGGTCCCCCCGGACGAGCTGGAGGAAGTGTGTGTGGATAGGGAAGTCTGGGCGTCTCTTAGACTGCCCAATGCTGCCCCCGCGACCCGGCAACGGATGAAGCGGAGGAAAACGAACAAACGAACAATATTCTTTTATTTCTATCAAAAAAAAAAAAAAAAATCCAATAGTTATTTGCACCTGGCCTCTAAGTGAAATGGAACTCTACAACAGGAATGCAATATATTGTAGAAATAATGGTTATAGTAAATAGTTTTTACAGATGCTCCAAGTCTCTTTACAATTTCACCGTTCATCAGTCTGTTGCCCCCCGCACTTGGCCAAGTGTCTTGCTCAAGGAGTGTTATAGGTACTTTGTTATTATCATTATTGGCCATGATAAACTAATATAGTGATTTGACTTAGTGAAATATAATGTATTTGTGAACTCCAGCCTTTTGCACAAGGAAATCAAAGAGCTCTGTTAAAGCTGGGGTACCTAATTTTCTACAAAAAATGGAAAATATAGAATTAATCTTGACTCGTTCCTTGCTCTCAAAACAGTTTGTCACACCTTTTTATGCACATTTTCTACCTATCGTTATCTTAATTTGCTAAAAATAATGCGTAATATTTCTTCTTTAAATTAGGAAAATCATCTATTAGATTCTTAAACAAGAGAGCATTAAGTTTGAAGATTTCTCTCCTGTCAGAAGAAGCCTTGATCATTTCTCTGTAAAAGCTGTATTTGTGAATTAACTCCTGGGAGGATTTATCCATTTGTCAGGTTACATAACTTCATAAATTCTGTCTCCTTTAGGGAATCTCCTCCACGGCAGAAATCTGGATTTTGGATTATTCATGGGGTAAGAACATCCCATCACACACGTCGGTTAGATTGTCAAATATGAGCTTTAATAAATCCCAGCCGCCTCTGCTCAGCTGGGACGTTAAGAACAAATCGTGGATCGTGAGTGAGAAGCTGAAGCCGCTGGTGGTGAACCTGGACTTCAGGAGGAACAACAAGACCGTCTTCAAGTCCACTAACTTTGCCGGCTACGTGGGCATGTTGACGGGGATGAGGCCGGTGAGACCCACCCAACCTGATTGTGTTGTTTATGAAGGTCTAAACAGAAGCCACGTCTGTTTCAGAACCTGTTCAGCCTGACCATGAATGAGCGCTTCAGTATGGACGGAGGATATATTGGTCAGTATCTTTTAACCGTAGTACAACATTGCTCACGCACCAAAAACAGACCTGGAGTTGTTTTTAGATCCATTCACGCTAATAATGTGTAACGCCTTTCCTATACCAGGCAAAGCAACAAGGCATAAGCATTAAAATCTACATAAACATGATAAATGCAATTACACCCCCACAGGTATTAGAATCACAATGAATAATGAAAACATACACATTTAAATCACACAAGTAATTAAGAAGATTAAAATATTAAAATCTTACATAGAATATTTAAATCCTCCCTCTCTGTCTAAAAGCTCCTGTCTCAATAGTATGTTATTGTACCACTATGACATCACACAGTAGGACCCATGAATTAGTTTAGTTTTTACAATGTGTTTGCAGCTGGTAATTTTCAAAGTTGAGAAAAAAAACATATATTATGGGGATATGGCAGGCCTGTAGAATTGTAATATATAAGCAGCACATAAAATAAGCTGGAAAACAGTTAAATATATCCATCTCAACAGCAAAATGGTATGGACAAAAAATAACTACTAAATATTTCAAGATATGGATAAATATGACATGCGTCTTTTATGAATGAGTGTTAAAACAGGCAGGAATAAAAGGAGACATTATAAGCGACATTACTCTTGATGGAGAAAAGTTTTTAAAATGAATGATTGATCTTCATGCTTGATGACTTTGCTAGGAATTCTGGAGTGGATTCTGGGTCAGAGAGACGGCATGTGGATGAGCTTCCTGACGCGCTCGGTTCTTGAAAACGCAACCAGGTGTGTCCATTCAGTCTGAATGCTTGTGTAAAACATGGAGGGTTATGATTGGGCCAACATCTGCTGTGTGTGCTGCAGCTATGACCATGCCAGATCTCTCCTGGCTCAGACCAAGCTGCTGGCCCCGGCCTACTTCATCCTGGGGGGGAACCAGAGCGGACAGGGCTGCATCATCACGCGCTCCAGAGAGCTCAGCCTCGACCTGCTGGAGTGAGTGCATTCACAACATTTACATCGCAAACCATAAAGATTATTTAGGTGGGGGAAACGACAGAATTGAGAAGGTTATGCAAATTGGATGAAGGTTGTGGGCTGAATGATCATGGTTATTTTTTTCTTGCAAATGCATTATTTCTTAGTTTTTTTGTGTGCATATGTTTTTGCTTCTTTGGTGTTGTTAAATCAGATAAACAAAGCATGGTAATGTCAACTTTGTCAACTTTTGCCTTTCTTCAGTGACTTATGTGTTATTGGGACTGGTTGCTTATCTCGATAGAGGGGACTTTCAATTCAATTCAATGAAGATTCATCAAACACTCGTATTATGCAAAAATGAAAATTATCTTGTGTCTAATTAATTAAAACTTATCAAACTTCATCTGTAAATAAACCAATGAAAAGCTGTTCCGATCACTTAAAGGCACAAAATGTTAAATTAAGTTCATTTTAAAGACAGATTCATTCATAATTGTAATTTGTATTCTGCAGTTTTGACACAATGTGTAAACATTATTAGCTGAAATATCCATATCATTTTTAGTGAGAAAACAGAAACCTTTCAATACTAATTATTATAGTTATTATATTGACTAACCCTAATTTTACCCTTAAAAATCATTCATTTTAGACTTTTTGTTGATCCACAAAGAAAATGACTTCATATCAGGGCTCAAATTGTAATATTGAAATCTAATGATTAAGAAAAAAAGAAAACATAATTAACCAATATACCAAGTTGAATGTTAGCTACTATTTACAAAGAATACATTATGCCACTTTTCTAGTCCAAAATTGAAATACAGTATGTACAGTAGATAATAAAACGGATATCTGTGTTGTACATTGTCATTACACCAATGTTTGATTTGTGGTTTCTTCTCGTCCAGTGGAACTTATCACGCGCCCGTCTTGAGCAACTGCTTGTTCAAACTCAAAGTGCTGCAACAGACTTTTTTTCTTTTTTAGCTTCATATCCTTTTTAACTGTTTTTTAATTTTTTGTATTGTTATAGGTTAAATGTGAACCTGGGCCGATGGTATGTGCTGGAGACAAACTACGACCACTGGGAGGACCCCTTTTTTCTGGACGACAGACGAATTCCGGCGATGAAGTGCATGAACAAGACCACACAGGATGTAAGAATGTGTCCTCATTGTGCCCTGCCCTAGTCCGGCTCTGGACAAGGGACTAGGACCAGGTCTGGCTCTAGTCCCACTGGTTTAGATCTCGGAAAATTATAATCACTGTCCCTCTTCCTTTTGCAGAAAATCTCAATAACGACACTGTATGATGTGCTCTCAACAAAGCCTGTGCTAAACAAGGTGAGTGTTTTTATGGACCTTTTTCTAACTCTCTAAAAAAAATTTTCTTTTTAAAACTAGGTTCTCAAGTACCTCGCCTAAAAGGACAGTTCAGAATTGCACAAGGGTTTTTGAATCATCAATTTGTTCCATTTATAATTATGGAGTGAAGGTTGCTGAGGGCCTTAGTGCACAAATTCGACTATTTCCAAAAAGTCTTTGAAAAGAAAGATCCATGATTATGTTTTTATATTATAACTACCAAAGGGGAAAAAGTTAAACTGTTTTCTCATGTCAAGCTTATAAATTTAAAAAGTAAAAAGCATGGTTAATAACTTAAAATGTGAAACCAATGTATGATATAGGCTCATTACATGCACCAAGTGAAAAACGCCAACACTAGAAAAAACAAAGAGAAAAGATGCATCTTGTATCAGTATGAGGATTTTCCCAAATGTTTGCAAAGAACCGCCCTCTCCACTTTTTGAACAAAACTCTGGTCTTATTTGACGAGCACGTATCACCAGAATGATGGGAGGAGGACCAATAGTCTCGATGATCCACCTGCACGTATCAAATCCTCATATACCTTTTTTGAGCTGGGATTTAAAGAATGCAAAGTGACATATACCAAGTTTTCTGTCATATAATTGTTTCACATTGTAAGTTGTAAATGGAAAATTAGGATATCGTTCAAAAGTCAACTAGTAATTGTAATTGTTGTAGTACTTTTTATGCCATTTCCATAATAGTTTGCCTGTTGTTTTTGTTTAGCTGACCACTTACACAACACTGATGCAAGTCTCCGAAGGCAAGATTGAGTCCTACATCCGCGACTGCCCAAACCCCTGCATGCCCTGGTGACGCCTCCACTCATAAGACACTCGTGAAGTTATAGAAGCCAAAAAAAACAAACTATTCTTTTATTCATTGTTTTCTGTGGTTGACAATTCAGGGATGTAATTGTGTTTGTAATCCTTCGCAAGTGAATTAATTTAAGGTGTAAATGTTTTCTAACGTGCAGGTGTCAAACCCAAACCAGTTGTATACAAGATTTTAATGCACCATTTTGTGCCTGCTCATTGTCATAGGATCACTGTGACTCAACGTGACCACTTCCTCCTTTTGTAATGGTTAATAAAACATGTGACTTTATCTGCGTTTCAGAATCTTTGTGCAGCTTCAGCACCTTTTTTTTTTTTACTTTAACATAACGTTTTTAAAGATTGCATGATTTCAAACCCACAATTTTACCAGATAACACACATCAGTTTACCTCTGGCTTTATTACTAAATCTTTTGACATTTGCAGAACTCATGCAGGTTTTATTTTTTCTTTTGATGATATATTCCATCTTCCAACTTATTCAGATTTCCTTTCTTGACTGTTCCACTTATATCTAGGGAAGTTTTTTTTTTCTTTTTCTATGAATAAAAGATTAAGACTGCATGACATCCTGAGTTTATTATGTATTTTTTGCATGCTTGCAGGTGGGTCTCTTTTTCACTTGTCTAAAAAAGCTAATGTAAAGAGGAATACATGCATATGAAAATTATGTAACCTTAGAGAATTTGATATTGTTTTGCAGTTTGAAAAGACTACTTAAATGAAAGAGGTATCCTAGTTTTGTCAAAAAAAAAACCCAAAAAAAAACCAATTCATCCATCCATTTTCTTTTCCTTAATTCATTTCTGGATCGGGGTTGGCAGTCAGAGCTAGACCCAGCCTCACTGATCCTCCTGCAGGTAGTGAGTTCACAGGAGCTGAGATCATTCAGCGGGAGCTTCAGGCAAAGTGTCTTGCCCAAGGACACAGCAGTCATCAGAAGAAGTCGTGAAGTAGGTCTTGTGGTGGGCTCGAACCCACGACCTTCAGGGTCTAAGGCCAATGCTCTACCAACTGAGCCACTGTCGCCTTTACTAACTGTAGAAATGTGAATTTATTTAGAATTAACCCCATATTTATTGATCCAGTTTATCCGAATAACAATTCCCAACAACTTCAAGATTTGAAAGATTTTGCAATTTATTTAAAATGTATCAGTTTAATTACATGGAAACTAACAGACCTTAACAGTATTAACAGAGACTAAAAATCTGAACTATACAAGGAGGTTGTAACGCAAACATGTGGCTATATTCTACAGTCATCTCTAATGGGGAATGAAGTGCAATGAGGTGGTCTGTACAGCAGTAAGGCAAGGTGGAGAGAAAACACTATTGTGATCCCATAACCCAGGACGGAACCCAAAGAACGATGAGCAGCAGATATGACATTCAGGAATGGACCCAGCTCAGGTGGTGCCAATATTTCAAACTACAATCAACGAGAGTAAAAGAATGAGGGAATATGTAGTGTTCATACAACTCAGAAGTAATGGGAGTAGATTTCTTCACATGTTGGGCTCAGACAGCTTCTGAAAAATAGATACTTGTAAATTAGTAACAAATAGGGGCACGGCAACAAATATAGCATCGAGACAGGGCAGATTACAACTGGGTTGAACTGGACAAACAGTCAAACAAAAAATCTGATATAGTATCACCATGATAAGGAATTTGAGGGGGGGACTGCAAAGGGGGGGGTCAAAATTCACACGTTTATTGCAATAATTTTTGTTAATATTTTTCACGAGCCGCGGGGATGAGCCGCCACAATGCACGTTTTAACATAAAGCGGCCACCCGCTTTTAATGTGCGGACCTCTTTACCGCTGACTCCGAAAACCCGGACCTCTTTACCGCGGTGTGTGGCCGCAGTGGAAACATTCTGCGAACGCCAGGCAGGGGACAGGAGGGTCATAACACCGGGCATGTGGGTGAATGCAGCGTCTTTATACAATAAACATTTTCCAAAATGGCCACCACCTTGATGACGTCACAGTATGCAAACTAGATGACGAATCAACATCCATCCCAAAGTTTGGTTCATACTGAAGATAGTTCTCATTTACAATATGCCTTCATCTCAAACTACTTTAAAGTTATAGCCTTTTGAAATCTTGAAATCAAAATTGTAATTTTTTTTTTAAAGAAATGGGCTTAGTGCTGTGTGAAAATCCCTCAAAGGCCTGGGCTCCGTACCGTGCTCCTCTTTGCTGTTGCAACATGTCCAGAACTTTTTAGCACTAACCATGTTGTGGGTTTAGTCCATGGTTTTGTCAAGGAGAAAATTAGCATACAGCACTTACAGTCACACTGCAATCAGACATCGATTTACATTTGTCAGGCTGAATGCTGTGATGTACAGGAAACACGGCACAGAGATTACCCCTTAGCCAATCAGGACGCAGAACACATTACGGTGGTTCTTCCTTAGCCAATCAGGATGAACATTGCAAGTTCATATACAGTGAAAATCATGCTACAAATAAATCTACAAGACAGCGAAAAAATAATCGCTATTCATCTGAGGAGACTCCGATTCAGAATAAAGAATAACACATTTTTCCTGTACGGAA
The DNA here is from genome assembly GCA_964034765.1 of Knipowitschia caucasica. NCBI lineage: Eukaryota > Metazoa > Chordata > Actinopteri > Gobiiformes > Gobiidae > Knipowitschia > Knipowitschia caucasica. The sequence goes on along the minus strand of OZ035825.1, from coordinate 13,225,527 downwards.
GTGTCTGTTTTGGTGTTTGTATGTTATTTTTTTACCATCATCATGTTTTAGATTATAGATTAGACAGCGAGCCAGATCAGATATATCCCAATGAAAATAATGTTTTTGCACTTTATGATGTGAGAATTGTATACATGCATGTGTAAGAAAATTGAGGGGGGGATATCCCCCCCTTGGGCCATGGCTAGGGGGGAACTGATCCCCCCCATCCCCCCCTCTGGAGGAAACCCTGTTGATTAATTCCTATGAGGTGTCCAGAACATATTAACCTAAGTATGTATGTAAGTCCCAAGAAACATTGGCTGGAAAATTAGAATATTTTTCAGAAGTAAATTTACTTCTGTGATTCAACTTACAATGTTTAACTAATAGATGACTCATTACATGCAGAGTGAGCCATTATTTTTATTGCAATGAAACTACACGCCAAAACTACATCCAATGATTTTTTTCATATAATTGGGTTAAGTTTCTTTAAATATCAATTTGATTATACATATAAAACACACATTTTGCTAAATAAAATTTAATTTTAAGAAACAAAAATGCTTCTTTCCATGGATACTTGGTCAAGCAAAAGTCATAGTTATCAGAGTAAAGGGAAACAAAAATCAAATTCAGGTGTAGTTTTGAACACATGAAAATTTCACCTATTTTGCTAACTAGGATTCTGGACGCCTCATGGAAACTAGAACTATTGCTATATGCTAGTTTTTCGTAAAACTGCTGGTTGTCAAACTAATCTTCCATGTAATACAGTAAGATTAGAGAAATGAACAGGTCTTTACATGCATGCATAATTTGGGCTTTTTCAAATATTTTCAGTCTGAAATATCTGAAGTTAGCGAGCACCACCCGCCCTTAGACAAAAGCACCAAGATGACCCGTTTTCTAATAAAATATTTACAGCATATTATGGTCTGATTTGTTTTATTCTGTTTTAACTAGAGCCTTTCTTTTAGACAAACAAGGAAGCTAACCCAGATTTAAGGACACATGTTTCACTAGAATAATGTATTTGTGAGTAATTCAGAAGAGTGGTGTACCAGGATCTTTGAGGTTGTGGTCGTTGCCCACCAGCCCTGAACTCGGCCCCTCTGTGTTCCCGTTCAAGATCTCAGCCGACAAGTTATTATTCTGCTGCTCCTCCACGATTCTCTTCTGAAGCTCCTCCTGCCACACACAGTTTGGTGGTGAGTTCTGCTGTATTTATGTCTGACTGATCTGTCTGTGACTGAAGAAAAAGCCATTACCTCACACATGACGTTGAGCTGCAAGGGCAAGTCGTCCACCTTCACAAAGTCGTCCTCGTCGGACTTCTGACTGGTGCTGCCGCTGCCCACCTCCTGTCACGAGACAAGGCCCATCATGCTAAATCAAACTTCAGACCATCTGATCATCATTTTCCCTTGTCATGTAATGCACAGTGATTTGGCAGCATAGCAAAGGTACTTTTACTTTTTCTACCGTTATCTGTGATCGAAACAGCATCAATCAAAAGTGTATAGCTGCGTCACGCAAACAGAGCGGGAAGGAATATGTTCACGTGACTATGGTATAATATGAATAATGGCATTCATTGTTCATCTTTAAAAGCCCATTATAGTCACTTTTTAGATTCATATGATTGTTTACATAAAGTGTTTTAATTACTTTGAAAAGTATAAAAACATGTGTTGCCAGATTTAGCCATGAAGGCTAGTTTCCATCTGTGGTCCCAAGTTACAGCCATCAACAAACTGAGCAACAGTCATTAAAAGACACATAAAAACATAAAAAGCAGGTTAGTACAAGCAGAGCGTCGCACAGCACAGTACATTATAAACAAGAGACTCAGACAAGAACAGGGACATCAACAGGAATGCACACAGATTGTAAGCTGTGACTGCAGCTTTGATTGTTCACAAGCCACAGTTGTAGTAGCCCTTGGGCACAAGGCAGTTATAATGGACTAAATGAACACCACTTGTTCCTTGATCCATATTTATTTCCATTGTGACGTCATGTGTTAGTGTGATGTGTTTGTATGGGCTGGTTCCCGCTGAACTCACATCCACATTGATCATGACCGGGGAGTCTGTGTCTGGGCTGCTGGAGCTTGTAGGGCCTTTGAGGACGTCCTCGCCGTGAGAGGCTGTTTCTTCAGAGGCAGCAGCCATGTGTGCGTTACAGCCCTCCTCTTGGGGTTGGTCCTGCTCTGGGGCAGCGCCTTCACTGGACTCCACAGGTGACTCACTGCAGGCCTCTGCTACAAAGAAGAGGAATGAATGACTTTGTCTTCATTTTTTATAATGTACTGTAATTATTAATGATGATTTTAATGCCTCGTATGGCTGTCTCCATCTTGTTTTGTTTAGCGCTTTGAGTTGCCTTGTGTATGAAATGTTCTATACAAATAAACAACCATCAACTGATCCCTACAATACAATAATTAAGAAGTCAACCCTTGTCTAAACTTAGGCCAAGAAAGCAAGAAGAGATTCTGACCACTGGAAAGACACAAAGGTCTGCAAATGTGTACAGAGCTCTACTTATGCTGTTTCTACTGTTTCTACTGGATAATCAGTAAAACTGTGCTTCCTGGATTAGGAGACAGACACTTTACAAACTCTGTACCATGATTGTATGACACAGAGGGGGGGATGCTGTCCACAAATTGTCGGCTCATGCATTGAAGACTTCCTTCAACGAAGCATCCTGTCTGATATTCCTTGCATCATTGATTCTTTGCCTATGATACTCTGTCCCTCTTTATACCTCACAGCTAAACCACTGTGATGCTTGTGTTGGTATTAAGTCACAAAGAAATGTCAGCTGCTTACCATCCTCTTGCTCCACCAGAGACTGTGTCTGCTCTGCTTCAGCATCTGGGGTTTCCGTTCTCATTTTCTGAAAAATAGGTGACAAACCAAATTTGTTAGAGGAGTAGTGAGGTAATCAAACTACGGACCGCTTCAAGAGCAGATAAAGACTGCTTCTGTCAGTCTACTATTATTCAATCAAAGTATTCTCGTCTGCCCTAACCTCTGCCTCCATGTGTCCAGCCGCTGTGACTTGAAGTGACGTCTGCACATCCACAGGGCCGGCCTCAAACTCCTCCACCTCGTCTTCATCGTTTTCATCTTCACCGCTGCCGTAGTTTGTCAGAGCCTGAGTTTCTGCTTTAGACAGACCTTTACAAAGACATGAGGATATCAAAGTTTTGCATGTAGAGCTGGATCAATCTAGTTATAATAATCTTACTTACTGATGGACAGAGGCGCGGCCACTCGATCCTCCTCGGCCTCGGAAACGTCGCTGCTCCTCGTGTGGCTGTGGTTGTTGTTGAGTTCAGTTTGAAGGTACTGCTCCTGTCGCTGCTGCAGCCTGGACCTCCCTTCCTGCTCAGCCTCATCATAGTCCTGTCATTACAACATTGTGTCACACTACCACAATACATGTAGTTTAAAGCTGGGGTACCTCAAATATTTAGCAAACATTTACACCTGAAAATGGAATCAAAAATAAAATTAATAATTTTTAATACATGTTTTAATTGTATAAAGTGCAGGAATGCGAGTCACTAAGGTTTTGTGCACAGACCTGAGATTTAACTCCCCCCAGTCACAGTTTAAAATCAGATACCCCAGCTTGGATTAATATTCACATTAGAAACCGTTCACATGCATTACATTTTCTTTTCTCACCCATTATAGGTCACATATTTTTTAGCAACATTGATTGTACTGGCTCAATGTCACAATTTTCTGAATGATTCACTTTTTACAAATAATAAATGGCATGTGTTTTTACAGTGTATGTACACTTTTCCACAGTACATGTACAAAATATGAACATTGCAAACCTTATCTTCATCAGAGTACTTCAGAACAACCGTCTTTTCTGCAACAATATTTGTGTTTTCCTAAAGAGGAAAAAAAGTTGATATTAGCAGTTTGTAAAAAGAACTAAATGATTGAGACTTTTTAGGAGTGATGTGAATAACGGAAATATAAACACAAGAGATGGATGTGTCTCCATAAGGACACATCCATTTGTTTGCAGTCATAATATTTTTACAGTGCACATAGGACATACTGTATATAGTCTTTTCAATAGAGACTAGTACTAGAGGAGAAAAGTGCACATAAAAGAATAAACTAGTGAAAAAAATACATGTGCTGAGGTGCCTAGATACTGCAAACAAATTGTCATGTATTTATTGCTTCCTCATGGTTCTCACGCAGGCCGTTTTACCAGTGCCCCTTGACTGTTTGTGAGGAAAGGGGAGTTTCCGGACTTCAAATAACTCGGACTGACCTTGGCCTTGCGTTGGCCTCTGTTGGCGTGCTCGGTGTGGGTCCTGATCTTGGGTCTGGTGGCGGGGCCCGTGGTGCTACTGCTGCTGTCCAGGTTCTGCATGAGTTTGAAGAAGGCCAGCTCGTTGAACAGAACCTCGGAGATCTCCACCAGGAGGTCCTCGCCGCACTCCTTCAGGGTCCGTCCCACAAACTTGTTCAAAGAGTCCTGTGAAATATTTTTTTCCTAAATAAAACTAACTAAATAAACAATACTGGACTGTGATATTTAGTCATGGGTTAAAGATTAGATTCACATGTCTCTTCATTGTTGTCATAATGAAACATTTGCCCAACATTTTATTTAAAGAACACTGAGCTTTTAATCCCAATGGCATTGTATAACATCGCCAATATCATGGTTGGGCCTTTTCTTTTCTGTACCTTAATATGAAGTCATGTTACAGCCAATAACGGTCATAATGTCTGATGATGTGTGAACCATTACTCCTACAAAGGTTTTGCAGTTACTTGCATACTAGAATGTATGCAACTGGAACAATTTTGTGGCAAGTATAAGTGTATTTTAATGGAAGAAAGCTAGTCCCTCCACAGGTATTGCTTAATTAATAAGAAAACCATGAAGGAAGATCATGAGCCTCATTCAAAAGTAATTTCAAAGTGTGCAGACGTCTGGTTGAAAACTGCAGACGGATTATTATTACAACCAGCCAAATATTGTCATGACCTAAAAAAAGCTTTAAATATATATTATAGACACATATTCCAATGGCAAGTTTTGTGGGGTTTTTTTTTTTACATTTCAAATTGGCTCTCTGCCTCTATGTTCTTCCCCTTATTATTCAGGGCGGTAGAATTTTGAGTGGATATATAAAGGAAAGGATGACGTGTGCCCTCACCTGCAGGAGTCCTCCCAGCTGGCGGTGGAAGAAGCGAACGAACTCCTTGCTCTCGTCGTTCTCCTGCGTGAGCGTGAGGACCATGCGTCGCACGGACGTCAGCAGCTGCACGGAACAGACCTCGTCCATGTTTTCCTGGTCAGGGCAGAAAGAAACGATCACATGAAGAAGCCATTTAGAGGTTGACCGATATTTCAATTCTTTCAAAGTTTGACTGGCTGATGGGATATAGCAGATTCAAAAATGGCAGTTTGTTTTACTAATTCATTTGTTCATTTTTTTTCTTTAAAAGGCAGCAGTTTCAAGTATCCATTTCTTTATTTCAGTTATTAATGCTATTGAAAATGGGTTTGGCTATTCTATTTTGAGGTTATTTTTTGGGCCAAAATGTGTTAAGTTAAGCTTGGATTGAAACACAACTGGACCATAAGTACTGCAGATTTTGCTCATGGTCTAGAATAAAACTAATGAGGAATAATATGTCATGGCAGAACATAAGCCAGATGGGGAGATGTTAAGGCAGATATTTTAAAAACCTCATTTCTAAATTTTATACAAAGGTAGAAATGATTGTCATTTGCCAATTGTGAAGAGAGAGTGAAACGTTTTGTTTAGACCAGCCAATTGTGCATCTCCGCTGCTTCCTGTTTGGCTGAAATAAAGTAAAATCCTTGAGGTCTGTGGTTTAACTATTCTTCTCCAGAAAATCTGAATGGTCTTATGCCAAAAGGGAGAGACCATTTGTACTATATTAATGTTGAAATAGACTCACTGTGCATATTAGTAGTGTTCCATGGTCAGGTATGTACATTCTTTCATTCAACAATTGAAGTTGCTGACACCTTTAAAACAGTCCTGGGATGTTTTACCTTGAGGAAGGGGATCACTTCAGTCATGATGGCTTTGATTTGACGGTCTAATGGTTGTGTGTCGATCTGGGGGCAGTTCAACACAGCTGCTGCAGCCCCTGTACACAGTTCACCATCAATCACTTTTTTCACATCAAGAAGCAAGGAATGACCCACGGATGGGCCGACAGCATTTGTAACTTAAAATGTGTATGCCAGGTTTTCACGCTTTCTCCAATTGAGTTCTACCATCTGTCATACTTTCACCCAATGTCAGTGTTTTATTTTATTTTTTTATTCTTTTTATAAATAAGAACTAGAACTGAATTATTGTATGGAATTTAGTAGTACACGTTCAATATTTATATGGACGTTTGAAAACTATTTTGACATTGTTTGAAAATATAAGTCAAGTAACCATCTCTACATTTAACAACCTTTAATGTTGTAGAATGCATATTTATTTATCTACATAATGGCCAATGTCGAAGCTTGATTGTCCAACTGGTAAAAACAAGGCATTTTTCTTTTGCGTGTTTGAAATCTTAAATATGTCAAACCGGTCATACCATTTTAAGACAAGCATGCAAGCATGCATCATAGTGATGATGTACCTTCCACATTGGGGCGCTGTTCAATGTGTGAAGCCTCAGCGCCCCCTACAGCTGCTGCGCCGCCATGGCAGTGGTTAAACTCAGCCTTAAGCTTCATACGCTCATACTCTCTAATCCTGGCCAGAGCCTTGTCTAAATGAATCACAGTGTTGCCTAAAGAAGCAGCAGAGGAGCAGACAACAAGCCAGGAAGATGAAAAGGTTAATGTCAGCAGCAGCATCAGGTAACACTGGAGGATCACTTCATTTTGGGAATTACTTCAAAACATTAAGTCATTATGATCCCACAGTGTGAAAAAAGCACAGTACAGCTCATTGCAGAAAGGCGTGGGTTTGAGATTGATGCTGGAGCCAATAGGGATTAAGGCATCAATTTCAATAGATAATTACAATAAACTAACAAGAGCATACACAAGGTATATATCAGGACTATCCAAACAAGAACCATTGCATTCACACCTTTGACCTTGGTCCTAAATTATTTGTTTTAAACAAGTACTTAGGAATACATCTTAGAGTTCATAGAGTACTTAGTGCTGAGATTTTCATGATGAGAAACACAGTTTGGTGCGCAGGGCGTGTGCTTACGTGATCAGTAGTTTGGTGAAATGTTTTGATAGGTGGACTTGACAAACGTGGCCATGACCATGCCCGCTACCGGTTTGTCTGTGTGTGTGTGTGTGTATGTGTATGTGTGTATAAGCGTGAGTGCAGTTGTGGATGAGTGCGAGGTTGCGATTACTACGGTGCTGCCTTGTGAACAGACGCTCTTGGGGCTCTTAGCTTAAGGAAGCACTTTCAAATGGCTGTTGATGAGCAGCAGCTGTGATTTGAGCCACACCTTATTCAAATGACTTCTCCCATGATCTGCAACAGCCGTGTGTAAACGTCACGGCGGACAGCCACGTTGGCGTCTTAAGAGCGCAACTCTGGCACCACGTTATTTAATGGAAAAGCACCTGTCTATTCACTCCTTTTGCCGATTTGACAAATTGTGTGCGAAACCAGTGCAATCAACATACAGTGACAAACAAAATTTGCTCGGCAAATTTGTACTTTGGCATGTGTTTTCCCTGACCAGCTGCACAGACACATTTTTTATGTAGCCAGCATCAACAAATAGGACGGATTCATTTTTTGACGCACGGTGCAGATACTGTGGGTGTGACTTTACATGCTGGCAAAAGGTTGCCATGTTACAGGCTGTTATTAGCGTATATACCAAGGTCATCACTGGCGAAGGGCTCCAGGTTTGACGATGTGGACATGATGCTGTCATTGCCCACAGACTCTGCGTCCTCTCTTTTCCTGTTCCGTGCCAACCTCAAGTTCTTCTCCACCACCTCCTGAAAACACACACAAAAGATTAATGGCACCATGAAGAAAATAAAGAAAAACACCTTTCCCTTCGATCTGCAAGCACGACAAATGAACCGGAGCATTCATCACTACAGAACAAAAGTGTTACTCTGACAGACAAAAGGTTGGATCGCAATTAGAAGAACCCCGGGGACTCCAGTCTAGAACAAAGCCCACGTGACAGAGTGGGAGCAAGAGATAGGGTAATTTCTAACAGACTGGCTACATGAAAGTCTGTATGTCAGGTCTAATTGAAAGACTATGAAGTAGAGGGAGGAATAATTGAAATCGTAGAATAAAGAGCAACACAGGCGGATGAAAAGGAGACAAGGCAGCAGAGGATAAAAGGAGGCGAGGAAAAGGCAAATGAAAGACTGACTGAAGCGTGGCGGTGGCAGAGTTGGAGAGGAACTGATGCCCGCCACTGATAAGGAGGACTGAGGATGGATCTGTAGTGGGATAACACTTAACACAGGGGTTTGAAATAAGTGGAGCATGAGCAATTACAAAAGGTCATTACTCTTTAACATTTTGAGTTTATAATGACCGTCACATGTGTTTTTTCAAATGTGCAATTGGTGTTTAAAAGGAATTGTCAAAAAAAAAAAAAATATTAGACATACTTTAAATTGCTAAATCAAAATCATAACTGTGAAGTAGTTTGAGTTGAAGGAAATACTACAAAAAGTCTGCAAGATCTTCACAATACCAACGATCAGTATTTCATTATCAATTTGATCTTTTATGATCCTCTTCTACACAAAGAACAAATAATGTCGGGACGTGTAGTTGTGCCAGAGGTTTCTGATGGAAAGGGCCAAAAACAAGAAGTTTTTTAAGAAGGGAACATTTTGCAACATAAAAAAAGAATGATTTTGTAGAATTTGTCTTCTTTAATTGCTAAACTACGGAACGTGTTAGGTTAACTTGTGAGTGTGTTTTTTCCCCGCTGGTATCGTTATTTCATGATACCAATTTATTATGAAATAACAAGATACTGTAGATACAGAAGAAGAAGCTGTAGACGCTAGACCTTTAATATTTACAGTCTATGGCCAGACCATATGCCAGGAATGCAGAATGGCTCAGGCAAAGGACCCGCTTCGCACCTTTCTGCGACAGCGAGGCATGTCAGAGGTATCTATGTTGTGGATGCAGGAAGATCAAGTAAGTAATCAATGTGAAGTTATGAACTGCTATCACCAAAATTACATATTTAGCACCGTGAGGCTGGCGTGTTAGCTTGTCAACCTAGCTTTGTATTTCCCATGAGGGTCAAGTTAAAGGCTAAACTGTATTTGCTGGCCTTAAATTAAACCATTGTTTTAGAAATAATGACCAAATAGGGTCATAATAATGATAGGGAATAATTTGATTGTTGCATGGTAGCGCTGTTATAACTTGAAATTAACTGTATGGTGCTTTTTATTTCATTGTTCACAATCCTGAAATATTATAAATCATTGCAGATATACAGTATGTAATTATGGTGATAGGAGTTCATAAATTCTCATTGATTATTTACTTGATCTTCCTGCATCCGATACCTCTGACACCCCTCGCTGTCGCAGAAAGGTGCAAAGCAGGTCCTTTGCCTGAGCCATTCCGCATTCCTGACGTATGGTCTGGCATCTACAGCTTCTTCTTCTGTATCTACAGTATCTTGTTATTTCATAATAAATTGGTATCATGAAATAACATGATCTGTATCTTGTACAAACATGAAATTATCTTGACATAACAGGAAATTATCTTGACATTACATGAAATTATCATGAAATAACATGATACCAGCGGGGGAAAAAAACACACTCACAAGTGAACCTAACACGCTTCCGTATTAAACAAACTCTTTCCTTCAGTAGTGTAAAAACAGGTACCCCAGCTTTAAGCACTTCAAAGGGCATATAACATACAAATTTAACTTAAGCTCACCGCACACCGAAACGCAGCGCCTCGCGGCGCGTCATTTGACGCGCGTTCATGACATGTGTCAAATTACACCGGAACGCCTTGGCTAGCGTCCTTTTCCAGCTGATCGCAGATGAAATGGGTGAGTGACGTTTGGAAGTTTCTACTAATATTTTGGGGGAGGAAACAAAGTATTTACGTGAAATTATGCTGGCAAATATTACAAGAAAAGACTATTTGGACCCATTTTTTAAACAGGCTAATAACTAGCTCTGGGTAACGCTGTACTTGGGTTATCAAGCTTTCCTCGTCCATTGTGACCGGTTTACTTGAGCAATAGCGCCGACAAGTGTGTAAATTTGAGACCGCGCTCACAGCTACGTGATAAGAAGCGCAGAAGAAGAAAACTACGGGTGCTTGGAGGGACAGTTTCAGCCGCGGCGCCGCGTCTGGATTCAACAAAACTGAATCGTGGCGCCCGGTCCAGCGTCGCCGCGCGTCACTGCAACCTTGGTGTGCGTTCTCTCATAGAAAATAAAGGAGGCGGCTCTTTTGCCGCGCGTCAAGGCGTTTCGGTGTGCGTTGGGCTTTAGTGTTTAAAGCTATAGTTGCAACCCATCTCAATCACACACTTGTTAAGAATAATTTACAATCTTGTTATGCCTTCATAAACACAACAATTTCAATCCAAATCCCACAGCACTTACAGCATCACTGGTGGCCACACTCTCACTGGGGGTGAGCTCGGACTGAGAGCCCGCGGTCCACACTGCAGCTCCGGGGACAGGCTGTGCCACGCTCTTCTCCGTAAGGTGTCTGGTCACTATGTCCTGAACAAACATGGGGATACTGTTATATAGCCCACCCTCCATAGCCTTATACAATAAATAGGGATTTTTAGTCCAGTTTTCACCATCCCTACTTGAATCTTCTCTAATAATCTACCTGGCAGTGCTTACATTACACTTTTTACTCTGATACAGCAGTGGTTCTCAAAATGGGGGACTTGAGCCACAAGGCCTAAACTGACGGGGATTGAAATGATTTCCTAGTAAAATCTTAAAAGCTGTTCACTGTATTTCATCAATTTTTTGACACTTACCACAATCATTTGACTGACATATAGCACAATAATGACTCAAAAAAACAGTGAGCCATTTGAATTTAGCCCTTCAAAGTATAACCTCTTTAAATCTTATTCAGCAGTGGGAGGGACGAGTTGATTTTATAGATATTGTGGGGATTTACTTAAATACATTTTGTCCATTGATCCTAACCACGGGAAAACAACAAAACATAGGACCAAAGACAACACATGCATTTCATAGCATTAAATATTTTCTCAACAGGAGATTGTTTATGTCAGTAATGTGGATTGGCCCAAATGTACAAATCCAGTATTACCTGCAGTGAATACAGAGCCCTCTGTCGTAAGTAGTCTGTGTTGAGCAGCTGCAGCTCGTGAAACAGCTCGATGAGGAAGTGTGGCCTGGACTCGTTCTGAGAAATCAGAGCAGCCACCTCAGAGTAGATGGTCTCCCGCAGAGCCTCGAACAGGGAGAAGTCACTGCTGGCATCTGGAGAATCAAACTCTGCCTTACAACTTGTACATGTATACTAGATACTTATGTGCGTCAAAAAAAAATAAAAAGGTCAATGTTTGAGAGAGGCAAGGTGAAATCATGCTTGGGGTGGATTTACCTGGTGCTTCAGTGCATGCAATTCTGTTAGAGAGGAATGGGGTTCTCCAAGCATAGGCTGAGCAGGAACAATTAGAACAAAAATTTAAAATCATGGCAAATATTCAATGAAATGTAAAACAAGATAAACATGGTGCAAACGTTAGAAGCAGAAAATGGGAACAAATATGCTGTGATTAGGATGGATTGGAGGGTGATACCTGATGAGAGGTCGTTGTGTTTATTTTGCTTGGTTTTGCTGTCCAGTTTCTCCTGGGTGAGCTTCTCTAACAGACTCTGATTGTGGATCTTCTGTCGGGACAGGACTACCCGCTCCTGGGCCACAGGGGCACAGCTGCTGACACTGTCGCTGTCCTGGCCTGAAGGGTAATAAGAGCTAGGGGTTTGTATTTGTCTTGTCAACAGAGAAGATGCATTTGTTTATTTGAAACAGGTTGTAGCCATGTGTTAATTTCCATCTGTTTAGGAATGAACTACATTTTCCATGTTGTATCTTCCTGTCTATTTTTTACCTATTATTTTTCCTTCTTGTCATTCGACCCATTGTCTGTCAATCTATTTAATGGAAGAAAGTGCAATCCCCTACTGCTAATATGTCATCATAGATGTATACTTCAGCTTGTGTTTTTAAGCATAATGATTTCAATTATTCTTTACATATTATTATTATTTTATTCTTCTTGTATAAAGTATTCATCAGAGTTTGGAGGTGATCCAGATCACAGAATAGAGTTTGATCTATCGAGATCAAAGACTTTTCTCGGAGGTCTTCTCTACCCTTGCTTTTCTAGTTCTAGATTTCAGGTACAAAAGGAAAGCAACACCCATAATTGAGTCATACACAGCATATATATTGTACCATAAATGAAATGATTTTTTTGTTTGTGTAATTACAATGTAAATTGTTTTTGTAGCATCCACATAGAAACACTTGGTATGAAAAGGAAAACAAACTTGCAGTCCAGGTTAGCAACACATTTCCTTTACCTCCACTGTTCTTATTGAGCACTTTGTTCCTCCTCCGGCACCTCTTCTGATTGGGTGTCTTGCTTCTGGAGGCCAGGTTGGCCTGTGCACATGCTTTTCGTCCCGTTTTAAACATCTTTGTGACGGTGGTGGGGTCCACAGGGTCAGGCATGCTGCTGAAGCTTTCTTGTGATCTTCGGTCAAACTCTTGGGGCTGGGTGCGGCGATGCGGAGGGACGTCGGAGGACGTGGGAGACTCTGACGCCTCTTGTTTGGTAGAGTGATGCTGGACGCAGTTGTTTGTGAAGGAAGTGTTAAGCCAACTGGACGCCCTGAGAAGATCATACACAAACTTTATTCTATTGAACTAAGCAATAGTTGACCATCAAACAAAACTGGAATGACGATGAAAGAGGTCAAAAAGCTGAAGTTTATGTTTCAGTCTTTTCTCAAATGTTACTGCAAAGAGGATGGGGGCTGAGAATGGAAAAAAAAAAGAAATCCTTCCTCTTAATATTTTCTATATCCACTCAATTCAGTCAACTGCTATTCAAGGGGTTCATACACAGTCCAGCAAAGGTAACCAACCTGCATCTAAATTAATGCATTTCAATATTTGCATTTTCCTTTCAGCGGCAAATTGGACTTTGAGTCAAATATCTAAAGCATGTAAAAAGGTGATGAATTAATCAATTTAATAGTAAGGGTTTTGAACAAAAACATGGCCCTGACTACATGTTCTTCAGAAATCAAGCTTCAACATTATTATTTTTTTTAAAACATTATTCTGGCAAATCATTATTTCTAATTGAACCTTTGATTATTCAAAATGTCTTTCTTTAAAAACAGCTTTTAAGTTATTCTTTATTGTCCCCATAGTGAAATTTGTTCTCTGCATTTGACCCATCCTTCATCGCCAATAGGGCCTCTGTCAGGAGCAGTGGTCGCTGTAGTGAACTGCCAGGGACCCGTCTCCAGATGTTCATAATCTGGTTGGTCAAGATCAGAGCTGCAGGATTTTTGCAATTTGTGCATGTTTTAATGGTAGGGGAATCAACACCAAACATAACTTTAGTGCATGTATTTAGTTCTGTAATTACAACACTGAAATATCCTCACTGTGGGATGAATAAAGGCTCTACTATCACATGAAGGCTTCTCTTGCTTCTCTCTTCAAATGTCCTCTTACCCTCGGTCAGTGGTGTTGAGCGTGGGCCGCTGCAGTGGTGGAGGGAAACTCATGTATTCTGTCTTCATTGAGAGGTTGGGGTCTATGAGAGTCTTCTGGTGCTCAGAGCTCTGCAGTCCTGTAGCACCATGTGGAAAGTCTCCCATGGGCGGAGGAAATGAGGGAAACAAGTTAAAACCTGTGGAAGAACGAGCAATAAGTAGGGTATAAGAACATTTAGTTTGATATGTAATAGACATTTTTATTGTCAAGACCCTTCGATAAGAGGGTTTTTGGAGGTGGGCAAACAAAGAAGACCATCTCGAATATGCAATACATATTCTGCAAAATTGTGTAAAGTAAAAGTAAAAATACTATAAAGCATAATTCATTTGAGTGATTTTTTTCCAATGAAAAACATTTTAAGGCTTTTCTCCCACTGGGTTTTAGAGTTTTTCCTTGCCGATGCAGGAGGGTCTGTTGGACAGTTAGTGTCTAACAAGAAGGACCGTGGTGATGATCCAGGACACTTTAACATTCTACAACATGTATGGACATTTATCAACATTCATGGACATTGGTCTCTCCATATGGACCAATACTCAATATGTTCTATATTCCTTTTTGTGTCTTAACTGTTGATTCTCTGATCTGTGTTGGTGATTTCAATGGTTTTGTTAAGTCCTCTCAGATGACTTCTGTAGTAATTTAGGGCTATACAAGAATAACTTGTATTGTATTGTATGGCTTGAGTTACACTTGCCAAATATACAAACAATTTGTATACTTGCCTAACCATACAAATAAAATATATTCAATGATAACATTTATTTTGATGCTAAATTGGACCAAATAGAAACTTCAAAGCACTACTGCACTTATGGCTTGTGTTTTTCCTGTAATATTCCTTTTAATTATATCTTTACTCATTCATGCAGATCTGTGTAGCACTGTATCCCACAGCAAATTTCCCTTAGGACAATAAAGTTTATCTTATCTTATACAAGTCTTACCAGGTGCAAACGGGGATATAGTAGCTCCTGGCATGTTGTTGGTTGTGGGCGGTCGGCTTGAAGAAAAAGGAGGAAAGACCTCAGAAGAAGGCAAATCTTGGGATGAGGCCTGCTTCTGCCACCCAGCAGCTGAAGACGACGCTTGCATTTGCTGGTGCAAAAGGTCGTTCAGGACCTGTTTCAACCTGCCAACATGAAAAACATAAAGGTAATTACAATGTATTCAGCCATTTCAGTAAATGCTCCAAATCAATGTCCTGACCGCTGCACATTATTCTGCTGCCATGCCAGCTGCGTGTAGCACTGGTTAAGTTGGTGCATGATGAGATGGACCTGTGGCGAGGACACATTGTTGGGCAGAACACTGTACTGTCCGGTCAGCAAGGTCTGCAGCATGTAGGACAGTGTCTATGAGTGGGAAGGAGAGAGAAGACACGGAATCACTTTAAATAATAACTACATGCAGGACACAGCTGTACATTTCAACCCATCAATAATATCAATGTTAATCAAGTTAATTGATCAATGTTTTTCAAGGATATTTATCCATCAAAAAAAAAAACCTAGTTATGGGTATTATTTTTTTCTTTCTTTTTCCAAGCAAACAATGTAAACAGATTCGCATGCGTGACAATAATCGCACAGATTGGCCGTTAGAACAGGAGGAGGCAGGGCATCCACAACGTATGCAAAAAAAAACAAAAAACAACGTATTGTAAAAAAGATTAACTATTTAAACAAAAATATTTTCTGTGTGATTTTGTTAAATATCCCAGATCAAATTATTTGTTCTTTTTGCTTAGAGCCTATGCAGACAATTTAGTTCTAAATAAAATAGTATCTCTTCTCAGAAATATTTTGGTGGATAAAATACAGGCCTATTTATCTTTTAGAATATATTGTGACATTATAATATTGTGTACGGTTTGTGAAAAATGTATTGCTACTAGATACTAAATTTCTAAAGTTGACTCAATACAATTGGAAATGAGTTGGAATTGTAGTATCTGGACTTTAAAAGGTTATAACTCAAAAACTAGAATTACTTTCATAGATTGGAAGAACGATTTCAAACACAGACACATTGAAGAGATAGTGTGGAAAAAATCTAAAGGAAAGATTGACATAAAAATGTTTAGCAACATTTTAAACGACCAAATGAGCCTCTGATTGGACCATTCTACTGTGACGCCAGTTACATAGAAAATAAAATGTCCTCAGTCTGAAAAAGCAGAAGATGAAATCCCACAAGATTTACATGGTTAACACAACAGAAGGAAATCACTTGATATAAAAAGGAATCGTGAAAAAATTAAAATTAATTAATTAATTAAATGACACCTGAAAAATGTATAACGGACGTGATGAGGACGGTCCTCTTTTCTCTAAAAATTAAACTTGAGAAAAAAAAAAATCTGGGCTGTTTTCTCATTTAATTGCTTGACAATATGAAAGTATCACTTTGCATCTACTTTGTGTAAAAAAATAGAATCTCTGAATCAAATGTGGACATCTGAAAATACCTATCAAACTTCCACAAAGTTCATTCCGTCAAATCATCACGTCCGTTAGATAAAATAAACAGGGCCGCTATAGGAAACTTGTCTAATGTATAAAACAGTTATGTTCTAGCAACTTCTAATGGACAGAGGAGGTAAAATATCTTCTGATTATTAAATCTAATTTTTGGCCTTTTGTCACACTTTTGTGCCCTTTAGTGTGAACAAGCCCAAATACAAGAAAAAACAATGCATTTCAATTAAATCTTACAATAAGTCTGATGATATGACTTAAAAAAAGATTGGCCCCTACCTGTTGGTCCTGCAGCAGAGTCTGGCACATGCTGGTGCTCAGGTCCAGCTGCCTCTGGAGCTGTGCGACCTGCTCCTGCCAGTGACACGAGCCCTCGGCAAAGGAGAGGTCTGAGGCCCAGCGCAGGTTCTCCTGACGCCGCATGCTGCTCTGCTGTTGACCTGATGACTGATTCAGATTTCTACCCTGCTGCTGTTCAGTATTGGCTTTGCTGTTAAATGTCTGTTCACTATCTCCATTTGAAAAGTTCGATGGTGGTTTCAAATTGCTAGAAAAAAATAAAATATTGTAAAAGAGGTTTATTACAACAACAACAAAAATAGAATAGAGAATAATTGTGCAAATATTGTATTAGAAGACACTGACCACCCTTGATTATTTCTGTTGCTATAGGAGCGCTGGTTTCGATTGGAGTAGACATGGAAGTCCTCATCCGAGCTATCTTCTGTAGAACATTCATTCTCCTCTCGCTCCTCCACAGCCATCTCCTGATATTGATCTGCCTCATCATCATCAAGATTGCAGGGAGAGGAACCCCAAGTCGCCATTGTCCTGAAGAAGAAAGGTATTAAGTATGCTTAAGTATGCTAAGTATGTTTTCTACTTTTCAAATGTTATACCTCTCATCTCTGCTGATGGGCAGGGAGGTAGTGGTCGTGACATCCTCCTGGTCATCAGTCCTGTGCGTGGAGTCACTATTTCCACTGCGTCTCTGGTGTTCGGCCATCAGACTCTCTAGATGCTTCCTGCGTTGCCGTAGCTCCTCCCGCAGGATCTGGTGCCGACGCATTTCAGACCACAGCTAAATATAAACAGATACATATGTGAAAATACAGCAGGGTTTCTACAGTAGAAGTGACCTTACTTACCTCATTGTCTGTGACTGAGGACGTTGCAGCTTCTTGAGGAGTGGGTTTGAGACCAGAGGCATTTCTTTTGGTTGCAGGAGACTGAGAAACCAGCACAGGAGCTGGAGTGGATATAGCTATTGGAGCCTTTCTCAAAAGGCCCTGCTGACTCAGTGTGCTTGACAATGAGGACTAAAAAACAAAGAGCCAGGGTAACTTGTAAAGTACTTCTCACCAACATATGAGAAAGTACGTAAAAACAAGGAGGACATGTTAACCTGAAGGTCAGGGCAGACCCACTGCAAATCCTGGATTTTTCCTTGGATTTCCATCAGCCTCTGGCGCTCTTCATGGAGCTGCTCCAGCTCCTCTTTCTGCTGACGCAGTTTCTCCTCATACAGTTTCTCCCTTTGAAAACAAAAGCATTAGTCAAGTTAGTTTCTGGAATGAGAGGCATCAGAACTCATGTCAAGCCCCAGGTACCTGGCATGACTGGACAGAACCATGTCTCTGGGGTTCTGTTTGGCCCCAGACCCAGTAGACCTGGTGTTGTTTGGCTGCTGATGTAGAGTCTCATCCTCATTTGCTGTGGTTCCATCTGTGTCATCACTCTAAGAAGAGAGTTAACGTTTTCAGACCTCTAAAAATGTACATTATAAATATCATTTTTTTAATGTTTTTTTTATTATTATTATACTTTAGGACTCCTTTGGATAAGATAATTGGCCAACCTGAATCATTGCGACCAGTTCTTGTAGCTGTCGCAGCTTCTGTTTGGCCGTTTGCTGCTCAGCAAACACTCCATCATTGGCCAGACTGCTTCTGCGACTGGACTCCGAGGCCTCACTCTCTCCTCCGGCGGCCTGTGCCACTGTATCAAGACCATCCTCATCATCCTTTACGTGGTTGAAAGGGCTGTCCCTGTTGTACTGGCAAGCTGAATAAAAAAGACAACTTTAGTAAGTAACAAAGAAGGACTCTCAAGTTACATTTTCATTTTCATGCAATAACTCGATACTCATTTTGATTTGTCTTTGTTTTGAACATGTATCTATTGTATCTAAATTGTGAACAATTTGATCATGGTAACTAACCTATAGCAGATGGGATATTGAGGCTGCGCAGGTTGGCAGCTGACCGATTGTTAATCTCACATTCTGTGTTTAATCTCCCATCGCGGTTGTTTGCGCTCCTTGGACTGCGGCTGTTGGTCAGGCTGTTCAGATCTGACCAATTACCTCTGCGCTGAGGGTTTCTGTGTAAATTAACCCAGGGTAACATCAGAAACCACATACTAAATCCTCACAGTGACTGTAATTTGAGCTGTGTAAAACACTATTCTTATACCGTATGTTGGTAACAGACTGGCGGTTCTCCTGCTCAGAATCGAACATAGTGTCAAACATGGAACTGTCCTCAGTCTCGTCCTCCTCTTCCTCATCATCTTCTTTCACGTTGATTGCATCTACCATCATGTCAGACGTCTGCTCGTAGTACTGCACCAGCTCCCTTAACTCATTCAACCGCTTGTGCACCTCCTTCAGTTTCCTGTGGAAAAATAAAAACACTATAAATTGAAAAGATTGAAATCAACTGTCTCAATTCCTTCTAACAATAGAAAGAAGAATATTAAAGTTGGGATTATACAACGCCTACAAGTCCTTGTATACACAAGTTGTCTGTAATATGATAGGCCAGCTGCCTATTCAAACCTGCGATGCTTTGTACCTGAGCTTGTCTGTTGAATTTGAGCCGTCTTGGTGTTGTTGCTGTTGTGCGAGTGTCGGATGGAATGATGTTGAGGCTGAAGCCCCAGTAGAACACAAGGCGGAGGCACAATCTGTAGATCCTGGCAAACACTGGGATGATACACCCCGAGCTGAGACAAACAAAATAAAGTACTTCAGTTATTTTAAACAGTATTTTTGACAAAGCTGAGTAAGAAAAGAATTGTGATCACAAATACAAGACATTAGTTCCAGCATAATAATTAATTGACCACACAAATTTGTGATTGGGTATGATTTAGGGATGTAAATCGGCGACCGGTTAACCGGTGGTTGACCGTCACAGCGTTAACCGGTCAAAGCTGTCGGTTAAAAAAGAGAAAACGGGGAGAGGGGAGGTCTCTTAATAACGCTTTTTAAGCCCTATTTGCACGGTGTGACGAGCGGGTCTGTATCTAGCTGTGTGCGCCAATGTATTATAAACTCCGGGACGACTCTCACGCCGCACAAGCCACATAAGCACACACGCACGCGCGCGCAGACACACACGCACACACACTTTCCCCCTCTCCATACGTAACATCCACACGCATCATCTCTCCCCTCTGTTACCGTCAAAGTTGCACACTGGCGCGGGTCAGAACTACATTGGAGCTTACATTTACACACACACACATATACATACACACACACATACATACACACACACATACACACACACACATACCGGTCTGTCGCGCTCCTCTGTGTCACGGAGCCCAAAGGATTCGCGCAAATACGCGGCTCCAGTCAAATCACATGGAACATGTTTGTGTTTATGGTCCTCGGGATCAGCTCCACAAACATCACTTGTATTTAAACTTTTGTGAAGACCTGTGAGACGCGGCTCGTCACTCGCTGCTCTGACCATGTGAACGAGCCGTCGTTTGCTGCTAGAAAGTTTTGGTATTAACCCGCAGCACAGCAGAATGGGAAGATTAAAACAGCAGTTCTCTGTGCGCAAAGGTGCCGGAGCTGTTGCGGGTTTGGGCGCCGCTGTCTCAACTCTGATCCAGTAGAACGCTCAGCTGCACTTATGAAAAGTACGCGGCTCGAAATGGTTGTTATTTCAAAGAACGTGGACTATTTTAAACTACGCGGTTAACCGGTTTCAACCGGTTAATGAGGCTCGGTGGTCGGTCATGAAAATTCATAGTTTTTTACATCCCTAGTATGATTAATATTCCCCTAATTTTGATTTATTTCATATTTGAAATGATGATTATTTTCTTACACGAGCGATTGTTAAGTGTCTGATCTCTGAGGGAGTGCAGCTCCTGTAGGATCTTGTCCATAGTTTGTTTCTTGTCTTGCAGGTCTTGTAGCTTTGTGAATTTGGCACAGGCGGCTGTGGCTCCAGCCTCTAGTTCAGAGTGTGGCCCAGAGCCAGAGTGAAGAAGGGGTCTATGAGGTGGGCCTGCAGTTTGAGGCGAACACGACCAGCTCACCTCTCTGGATAAGGACAGGCTTTCTGCCTGACGACGGTTGTCTGGTACCGCTTTGGACTGAAGAAAAACAATAGTGTTCATACAACAAATAATAAAGGAAAGTCAATGTTTTCTATGGCCAACAGAATCTTGTACAGAGAATATATACTGTACCCGTGAGTCCTTTAGCTGGTTGTGAAAACGCTGAATCAAGTCATTCAACTCATCATTTAGTTCTGAAGTAATGCTTAAACCAGAAATGCTGCCTGTGGTTTCAGGTACAACTGCAAAAACAAACACCATCTTGTTTTGCTACATGCAGAGCTGTATGTATATTATGTGATGACAGAATCAGAAAGAATAATAATTTCATATCTACTTTTATGTAGGTGTAGTGCATCGCTCACCAGTGTCCTCAATGACAGCCAGTGCTTGCTCGGCACTGTGCTGCATCGCCATGAGAGCTTCCTGCCGACCCTGCAGGGTTCGGAGCTGCTCTTGCTGCTCCAGCATCTTCTTTAG
Organism: Knipowitschia caucasica; assembly: GCA_964034765.1. Taxonomy (NCBI): domain Eukaryota; kingdom Metazoa; phylum Chordata; class Actinopteri; order Gobiiformes; family Gobiidae; genus Knipowitschia; species Knipowitschia caucasica. The sequence goes on along the minus strand of OZ035825.1, from coordinate 13,204,377 downwards.
CAGTTCATGCTGCTTACGCAAGTTCTCCAGCTCTTCCTTCTGGTCAGCTGGTCCTGCCTCTGCCATACCACCCTACAACGTGAGCGACCACATGAGAAACACTCACTATATTAGAATACATTCTGTACAGTAGCCCTAAAACAAATGTGTAAAAGCAAAACATATGAGCAAAAGTCAGCAAAAAGTCACAATAATAAAAATGATTCCCTGTTTTGTTATCCTAATAACCAAGATGAAGCATTTGTTTTGCTTATGTAATAAAATAATAATAATAAAATACTGTACATATTGTTATGGCACTTGCCAAAATGTCTACTTTGAATTGTGGAATTTATACACACCATGGCAACATCTGTAGATCGCATTTCAATGTTTAAAGAGATGCTCTCTGCCAAAGAACCTGAGCCCACAGCAGAGTCCTGGGTCCCCACTTCATCATCCTCATCGGTCCCCCGGGCCTTTACACAAAATTAGACAAAAACAGTGATGTTTAGTGTAGATGAATTACTGTCAAAATGTCAGTACAAGTTGGGCAGGATGGGATGTGTTGTGGGTGCTCTATCAGAGTACAGGATCTGGGGCACTTGACTGACAGCTGCCTGAACCCTGTGTGACCAAAGTCAGAGCTGTGTTTGCATTACTGATAAAGTGTCACACCTGTTTTGAGTAGTTTATATTCTTGGCCTGAACCAGAGCCTAGCCCAAGCCCAATCCGAATTCAGGCCTAGTTCAAGGTGCTAAATCTTTTGGGTCAAAATTGGAATGATTTTTGGAAGCCCGTTGTTTTTTGTTGGCCTCTCTAAGTGTTGCCCTTGTTTGCTGATGCTGTTGTTCAGGCAGAAGGTTGTCTGAGCATCTCTGCTCAGATTGCTGCCTCCATGACCCGGCAATTGGGCGAAGCGGTAGAAAAAGGATAGTTGGACATGCTCCAAGTTTATTTAATAATATACTTTAAAACGACTGACCAGCATCTTCTGTAGGAAACGCAAATAGGATCGCTCCTGCTCTTTAAGGTCCTCAATGAGATGAGATAGGCGCTCCACATTTGCTGGGACATCATTCTTCTTTACCAAGTCATCCAACATGGAGTTAGCTTTCGTGATGCCCTCTCGGATCTGGACCAGTTTACTAACCACCTGAAGCCACAAGCAAACATCCAGTTAGTCCAATGATGAGCAGGTAGATGTGACTACAGCTCTAACTGGTCTTAGGAAGAGCGAAAAAAAGTCACCCAGTACCAAGGGTAGCATATTTATAAATTGGCCTATATACAGCTGCACGCTCTCTCACTTTATCCTTCCTCCAAGAGTAGTCAAGGGCAATAGAAAATGTTACAATGACCGTATTTATTGTATTACATTTTTTATTTACTCAAATATAGGTTTTTTGTGTGTAGTTATGATTTTTTTTTTTATAACAGTAATTGATTTTTTCTAGAGACCAATGGGGATCCATTCATTCATTCATTCATTCATTTTCATCCCTTTATTATCCATTTCTGGGTCAGGGGGGTGGCAATCAGAGCTGCCACCCAATTCACAATGCACCAGTCCCTCGCTGATCCTCCTGCAGGTGGTGGGTCCACAGGAAGATGGCTGCTCCTTCAACACAGATACGGCCTTGATCTTTCAGCGGGGACTTCAGGCAAAGTGGGGTTAAGTGTCTTGCCCAGGGACACAACGACAGCAGACATCAGTAGGAGCAGATGACATGGGTCGTGGTGGGATCAAACCCACAACCATTAGGTCCAACGACCAATGCTCTACCAACTGAGCTACAGTCGCCTCACCAATGGGGATCCTAAATAATTAAATGTATTCCTGATTCCTGAGGTATTAATCCAAGACACCATATACTGTATATATATCTAAATCAAAAGCATTACACACCATTTATTCTCAACCTTCGAGTAGTTTTAGATAGATGATTTCTATGCCCCCCTTTGGTATTAATAATTAGAAATATTTAATATAAAGAGTTAAAAATAAACTTAAAATCATCTTGTAACACCCAGAGGATGCCATTTGAACTCCCACTTTGGAAACCACAGTTATAGAAGAATAAGGAGCCACAATTGTACAATGGTTACACATACAAGAATCGTTAGATCATGAGAAAATATTGCAATTAATAAAGATACCAACCTGACTGCGATCAATTCTTGGCGCATCTCTTTCAAAGTCCCTTATTAGATCTCTGTCGGAGCTCCTGCGCCTGGGCCGTGGAGTGTCTTTAGTTGGAAGCAGAAGGGCCAGAGTATCCCTATGTCCTGGGCTCTGTTTCTTTGTTTCCTTGGTGATGGCTGGTGTGGCTGGGGCAGACGAAGAGGGAGGGAGAAGCTCTTTTTTGTTGGTGTTAACGTGCAGAGGTAAGAAGTTATAGGGTTTCTTGTTCTCACAGGCCAACTGCCGCTGATTGTTGGCAGCTGTAACACGACCCTGAGAGTCACTTCCAATGCTTCGCTGCTGGGAGGAAAAAAAAATTATACATATAAAGGTACAAAAAGATATGTAAATAAAAATCAAGGCTAACTACTGGAATAAGTATTTTACTGCAGAGAATTGCAATGGTTACAACCCATGTTAAAGCTAAATTTGAAACCACCAAATACTGGAAATATGCGGCTCTGTCACTCCTGGTGGTTATTGTCAGATTCATTCAAATGTATAATTATTCAGCTTCATTCTGAAATTATAAACAATATGAATGCAATGTTGCATAACCCCTCTCCATCCTGTCTTGTGCAAGTACTTATTCCATGAGGTATGACTAAGATAAATAGACGAACGCACATTTGATGTGAAAAAAGGCAATAGTTTTGCTAAATTATCATTTGAATGAAAAATTACAATAGCACATGTGTGGCTGTACTAACAAAAGATTTTTTTAAAGGCTTCTAATCAAGAACATTTCTGCATTTTTTATGTTTTATAACTTCATGTTATAGATGTCTGATAGGACATTGCACAATAAAATACCTCATCCAGGTCAGTGAAATTGATCCTCTGTCGCAGCTTGTCTAGTTCTGCCTGGTCGGGGACTGACATTTGTGTAGTGTATTTGATGTGTGGAAAAGAATGAGGAGTACGGGCTCTCCTGCGTCCAGCTCCAGGAGTTGACTCTGGTGAAATATCATTGGTCAAGCGGCTTTCTACCACAGAGGCAGACAGCTTCTTCTTGTTTTTCTCTGTGGAACGGTTGGCTTTCTTTTGCTGGACACCCCAATCCTGACAAACAAATAATGAAAACTTTGACAAAACAAAAGGCATGTCGATTAGACTAATGCTCTGAGGAGCTGGCCTACTGACCATGTTGTTGAGGCATTCCAAACTGCCATTTGTTACAGTCCAGTTGTGCAGATCGTCAGTACTTCCATTAAAAGATTCCCCAGTCGCCATTCTTTACGAGTTACTGCGATAGAAAAATAATTAATATATGTATATAATGTAATATAATATACACACACAGTTAAACCCTAAATAAATCAGCGACAACCAACACACAGCAATAAAACGTGTAATATATCATACAAATAAACACAGCCCAGCAAAAACAAGATGTAGCTTAAATTGAGTTACAAAAATAATCTAAATGTTTGGCACTATCGTTTCCTTGTGATCAGGTATCTCGCGCTGGCAGTTTAGCATTTTTATGACATTGTGGTGGGAATGTTTGTGCCTTCGATTACCAGATATTTTTGAATAAATATCTGCTGTGCCACTAATGTTCTGTTGTTGGTCGTCGAACGTTTCTGTCTGATTATGTTTGAAAAAAACATCAGTGTCAAATGTTGCCCAAATCTCTGATGTATCATTATTTTCCTTGGGCATATCAAGAGTCAATGACTTTGAAAGATTAGAAAAACACATCTGCCAACTCCAACCAGAATCAAGGGTATCACATTCTTGAGCATTTCGCTTTAAAATGCAATTAAATAAAGAATACATGTCACTAACGAAAGCAATGCCCAGAAGTAGAGCTTGTTTGAATAGTTAGCTTCCCCGAGCTACCCACATTAGCTTTCTGCTCACCCAAAGCTAGCCAACTTTAAGAGCCCCGACAGTGCTGAAAACAAGAATTACATCGTCGATCGCAAATGTCTTGAGAATCACCAACGTTGTTTCTTTTTGTGTGTATTACGATGTATTGAAAGTGTCGTAAAGAGGCAGTTGCAGCTCGCTAACGTTAGCTAATTGTTCAGTTGCTTAACTGTGAACGCTATTTGTTTTGTGACATCGTGCGTGCAAGTTGAGACGGAGTTTGGCTTACCTGAATCTATGAGGATGTTTAATGTCCAGAAGAACACTCCTTTACGACTGTTTAAACCTACTCCCAATACGTTTGATTTCTATCTAGACTGGAGCCACATAGTCTAGCCACTTGCTCCAACTCTTCCAGTTACACACCACCGCCGCTACACATTCCATGGCGCTGCAGGCTTGCTGACCGGAAGTCATTTTTCAGTAGAAAGGCTTTCGTATGCCATTCGTTCGTGTTCAATAAGCTGCTGAAAGATACCCTGAACTGCATGTACAAAGTAGCTGATTTACGCTCACATTTGCACCAGTTATTTTTGAACGTAGACCCGATTTTTCAACTCACCTGAAAGCTAAGTCAGCCCTGTCGTTCTCGTTTAGCCTTAGAGCTAACACGAGCAAGCTAACGTGGCGTCGTAAACATTAGCAAGTTGAGGAAGTGTGTGTTTTAACTAAAAGTCCAGACAATGGGGTCATCAAAGAAGCACAAGGAAAAGAGCAGAGACAAGGACGCGGAGGATCGCCGTAAAGAACATAAAAAACACCGTCACAAAGATCGGGATGAGCGTGAAGCTGGTCGGGAGAAGGACAAACGCAGGCGCTCCAAGTCCCGGGAGAGAAGTGGTCGCGAAAGCCGCAAAGGTGAGCGTAGCGGGGAGCCTCGGGTCAAAAAGGAGAAGCTGGATGTTGCTTACGGAGACAGTCATGTTGAACACGAACCCAAGTCTGCGGGTGGAGATGCGTCACTTAGCATCGATGAGACCAACAAGCTCCGTGCGAAACTTGGGCTCAAGCCCCTGGACATGGGCGAAAGTAAAAAAGAAGCCGGGACCAAAGAGGATCCGATGGTGGCAGAAACTATTAACCCTATTGTCATCGCGCAGCAGAAAGACATCAGAGAGAAGCTGGCAGCCCTTAAAGAAAAACGTCTACAAAATCAAAAACTGGGGAAAGTCAAATCCTTAGCAGAGACGGACTGGCTTGATGACACTGCAGCCTGGGTTGCACAAACACGTAAAATGGAAAAAGAAAAGGAATTGGCTGAAAAACGGGCCAAACTTCTGGAAGAGATGGATCAAGAGTTTGGTGTCAGCGATCTTGTCGAGGAAGAATTCGGACACGGCAGGAAAACAGCATACTCATCTCGAGACTTAAGAGGTCTTAAAGTACAACACAAAACTGAATCCTTTTCCGAGGGTCAGACTGTCATCCTGACCCTGGAAGACAAAGGGGTCCTTGATGAAGAAGAAGACACTCTTGTAAATGTGGGACTGATTGATAAAGAAAAAGCTGATAAAAATGTGGAGCTTAAAAAGAAAAAGCCAGATTATAAACCTTACGAGGAAGAAGAGAATGTGGATGACATGATCACATTTAAAAACCGCTCTGTGCTTTCAAAGTACGATGAGGAGATAGATGGAGAAAAAAAAAAGAGTTTCCGGCTCGGTGCAGGGGGATTTGCAGATGGTGAACGAGAAAGAGAGCTTCAGGCAATGAGGGAAACCCTCCGAAGTCAGGCCCAGACTTTGGAAATGCCAGCTCTCTCCATTGCCTCTGAATACTACACTGAGCAGGAGATGGTGGGCTTCAAAAAGACCAAACGCCGCGTGAGGAAGATCAGAAAGAAGGAAAGGGCTTTAACTGATTTACTCCCAGATGACACGCGCAACACTGACTTTGGCTCCAGGGCACGTGGCAAAGGACGTAAAGAGAAAGGTGATGAGGGTAGTGAGGAAGTCAAAGTTGAAGATGATACCAGTGTGATAGTCAGTCTTCCTCAAATGTCTGATGACGTGAGAATGGCTGAGATGGAAATAAGCGACGAAGAGGACTATACTCTTCCAGAACCAGCTGTGATTGAGGAGGATGAGGCTGAGCAAGAGTTGCATAAACAACTGGAGAAGCAGAGAAAACTCAGGCAAAAACAGCTCCTCAAAGATTCCGGGGAGACGGTGGTACTGCAGCTCAAAAAGATGGAGAAAGCTGACGAAGATAATGATCCAGACAAGAAGAACAACATTGTATTCAATGCCACGTCCGAGTTTTGCAGAACTCTTGGTGATATTCCCACCTACGGGCTGTCTGGTAACAGAGAGGATCAGGAAGATATCATGGACTTTGAGCAGGAGGAGGAAAAAGAGGATGGTGGAGACTCTGATGCGGAGATGGATGAAAATGTGGGATGGAGCACAGTGAACTTGGATGAAGAGAAAAAAACACCAGATTTCGCAACTGCCTCCACCACAATTCTGGATGAGGAGCCCATAGTGAACTCTGGGCTTGCAGCTGCTTTACTTCTGTGTAAAAATAAAGGTTTGCTGGACACTCAAATGCAGAAAGTGGCTCGTGTAAAAGCACCAAAGCCCACCTTGCCCAATGAAAACTACTGCATTGAAGACAAAATAGGCTTTGATGACAAGTACAGTCGCAGGGAAGAATACAGAGGCTTCACACAAGATTTCAAAGATAAAGATGGCTATAGACCAGATGTAAAGATTGAGTATGTGGATGAGTCTGGCCGCAAGCTCACTCCAAAAGAAGCATTCCGGCAGCTATCACATCGTTTCCACGGTAAAGGTTCTGGAAAGATGAAGACTGAGAGAAGAATGAAAAAATTAGAAGAGGAGGTGTTGCTGAAGAAGATGAGCAGCAGTGATACACCTCTTGGAACTGTAGCCCTACTTCAAGAAAAGCAGAAATCACAAAAAACACCATACATTGTGCTCAGTGGAAGTGGAAAGAGTATGAATGCTAACAACATAACTAAGTGAATTCTGTAAGTGTATTAAAAACACACTTATAGTTGCTCTCAGTGATTTTAGTTGTCAACAGTGATTGGTGTGTACTGCGTAATAAAATGTGTATATTGTTCAATAAATTTGATGAATATATTTGTTGTTGAATACCTTTTATTATCTTGTCCTGCCAAAGTTGAAACCGTTTTACATATGCTGCTTATTGCACTTAAGTGATTGGGTCACCAATGAAACCACTCTTGATAGCGTTAGTATAAAAGCAATAAAAGTTTTTTTTTTTTTAATATTAAAATTTAAGGGAGGAAAAAAACCACACATTAAAAAAACCCACACATAGAAACACAGTCTATGATAGAAACGCAAGGGTGGAACCATTGATGACGGTTCCTTTTATGTGATGCACCACCTGTAAGAAGATAGCTAAGCTAATTCTAAGTTGTCATTTGAGAGGAGTAAATCACATTTATGGCTGAAGTTCTACACACAAACGGTAAGGCCTTATAAAACAGCAACACGTATTTAACTTGAACAACCTATGAAGATTAAGCTATGTGCGTTGGGTAGTTTATCCTCCGCATCTTTGACGTGACAGGCTGTTTGACAGCTTCCTGTTATTTGCTAAGCTATGCTAGCATGAAGCTTAATCACGAGACGCTGTTTTAAGTAGCTTTTGTGTTAATGCTTTCAGTCTTTGAATCGAACTAAATCAATATTTGTTACCACTCGATGTCAAAAACGCTATGGCATTTTTTAAAAACGTTACAACCATGCTTTGCCTATTTCACTCGTGTATGCTTATGTTTACCCTAGCGTTCCGATAATTGATATTCACTTTAAGCCACACTATTAAGCAAATTTGAAATTAGTAATTGAGGAATATTTAATAAAAACATAAGCTAAATCTCGTTTAATCTTACAACGACAACTTTGTTTTACATAAATTTCAAAATACTGTGGATTGCAGATAGGACTTGTGTTTGTGTTATTTTTGTAAGCTACATATGCTTTCACTTTAAATGAGAGTAAGGCACACGGTTATAAACATGTATGGTATAGAATAGATAACGTAATGCTATATTTTTACTAGATTAATGTGTACTCGCCTGCGTGTGTATTTCATCCTGGGGAGTCTGGTGTGAACCCATACAATTCATGCAATTGCTAAATCGTTGTTTTAATGACACAGGTTTACTGCTTTAACTGACAACCAGAAGATGTCAGAATCTAAGCCCCCTACTCCAACTCCAGGGGACATGTACAAAGGTTGGCTCTTCAAATGGACAAATTATATAAAAGGTTATCAGCGGAGGTGGTTTGTCCTGAGCAATGGCCTTCTGTCTTATTATCGGTAAGTCTGAACACGTTGGCGAGGTATTCCATCATATTGGATAAGAACATTGTGATGCATGTCTATATTCGATTTGTTTAATCACATTTTCACTTCTCATCCAGGACACAAGCGGAGATGGGCCACACATGCCGGGGCACCATCAATTTGGCTACTGCTAATATAGCAGTGGAAGACTCCTGTAATTTTGTCATTTCTAATGGTGGCGCACAGACATATCACTTGAAGGCCAGCTCTGAGATTGAGCGGCAACGATGGATCACTGCTCTTGAGCTCGCCAAAGCAAAAGCTGTCGGCATGCAAGCAGATTCAGGTGCAGCATTGATAGTTTAATGCTGTACATTACATCAACCACCAAAAATTAATGTAAGTGTTTTTACTTTTTCTCAGATGACTCTGGCGATGAATTTTCAATAGTGGCGCCCTCCCCTGAACAGACCGGGTTTGGTCGTAATACAGAAATTCAAACCACGCTTCGTACTCTCAACAGCAAAGTAGAGGACCTGGCTACTTGCAATGACCTTATTGTCAAGCACGGCACTGCACTTCAACGGTATAAGATCAGTAGTTGAGAATGAAATAATAAAGCCTTTGATATTAATTTCCTTATTTGACACAGGTCTTTGTCTGAACTTGAGGCCATTCGAGTTGGAGGAGAATCGACCGAAAAATTCAAACAAGTTACAGAGCGGGCTACGTTGTTCAGAATCACCTCAAATGCTATGATCAATGTAAGTTTGACAAGAAAAGAAAGCATAGAATAAAACTTTATTGATCTATGCTAACTCAATTTGAAATGCTTACTCTGCCATTTTATTTATTAAATCTTTGCACACTGTAAACCTGCTGTGACTTGGCCTCTGTCCAGGGACTAAGGATGGCAATTAGCTTGTAGTGCTATGTCCGGTCTGAACAATACATTTATATTTAACAAATGTCCCTGTCAAATAAACTAATAAATAATAGAAAATAAATAATATCTTGCAACGAACACATTTACATGTTACATTTGGAGTTATTGTATAAGTCTAAGTTAGCAAATATTTTGATTGTTACTGTATTCCACTATCATGCTTTGTTACATCTCATATCATTATATCCAAAACAAATTCTGCTAACTGTTTGTCCCAATAGAAATAGTCTTGTTTTTAAAAGCATTTTGTGAACAAATTCGACCACAACATGCTGTCTTTAATTTATATATTTTTTTATTACATACCTTGAGAGCTGATTGTCTGAGCTTGAGTTGGTACTCTCTTTCAGCACCTATGCTGAAAATGCTGAAGATGTGACAGAGACCAAAAATGCATGTATTTGTAAAAATGGAACTGCTTTGAGAGCTAGGAACTAGTTATATGAATTTTATAAATGTTATTTCCTGCTCCAACCATGAAGTATTCTTTGTCCCTCCCAAGGCTTGCCGGGACTTCCTCTCACTGGCCCAGACTCACAGCCGTCGCTGGCAGAAGGCGATACAAACCGAGAGGGATCAGAAGATCCGGTTAGAGGAGACATTGGAGCAGCTCGCCAAACAGCACAACCACCTGGAGAGGGCTTTCAGAGGAGCCACAGTCCTGCCCAACTCGTGCAGCAACCCCTCATTGACTGCCAAAAGTAAATCCATACATTTACCTTTCAAGATACGAGTATAACTGCGTGTATAAATAACTTTTTTTTTTATTACATATTATTACAGACTCTTCATCTGGTAAAGCAGATGTCAGCGATGAAGAAGATGACAACAATGAATTTTTTGATGCAATGGAGGAGTTTATTACTGTTCCAGCTGATCCAAAATATCACAAGTTAATAAAGCAGAGTTATGTACTTAAAATGGTTGGCTTCAGATGCCTTTTATTTAGAAAGTTACTTTTTTTTTCAGGAGATCGAGCAGCAATGTCAGTGGAATCAGCTGTGAAACTGGAATGGATGACCAATCAGTAAATGTATGTTTACTGATACACATTTCTAAGTGTCTGTAAGTGTTGTTACATCTTTTTTCCCCTCAATTTCATTCCAGTTTGATGAGCTGTCCCTCGCATCAAATCCAGACTCTCCACAATCACAGGGGATGGTGCTTCGACAAAGACGCACACGGATCCCAGACAAGCCCAATTATTACCTGAATTTGTGGAGTATTATGAAGAACTGTATTGGGAAGGAGCTCTCAAAGATACCAATGCCTGTAAGGAATAGTGTTTAGATGAATAGTGTTAAAGCAGCATTTATTCCTTTGTGTCTACTATATCTCATGTCGCTTCTGCTTGTAGGTAAATTTTAATGAACCTTTGTCTATGCTGCAACGTCTGTCTGAAGATCTGGAATATTATGAGCTGCTGGACAGAGCAGCAAAGTGTCACAGCTCTTTAGAGCAGATGTGTTATGTGGCTGCTTTCACAGTGTCCTCATATTCCACCACTGTCCTCCGCACAGGAAAACCTTTTAATCCTCTGCTGGGAGAGACCTTTGAGCTGGACAGACTCCAAGAGAGTGGCTACCGCTCTCTGTGTGAACAAGTATAACAAAGCACCATATAAATTCTTTCTTTTGTACAAGGTATGCAAACATGATTCAAATTCTAGTCAATTGTTGTTTTGTTGTTCAGGTGAGCCACCATCCACCAGCTGCAGCACACCACGCTTTCTCTGAAAAGGGCTGGACCCTGAGACAAGAAATTACTTTAGCCAGCAAGTTTAGAGGGAAATATCTCTCTATCATGCCTTTGGGTGAGTGGTCAAGGTTACACTATCCTGAACATAACAGATTATTGTGGTGTATGGTTGGTTTTACTTGAAGCCCCAACATGAATAGTTACAAAAATTGTGCTGGGGGTCTAGAAAGAAAACTAACCATCATAACTTGAACATTTCTAGGTGCAATTGAGTGTATATTTGACAAAAGTAAAAATCATTACTCCTGGAAAAAGGTGACTACAACAGTACACAACATAATTGTTGGGAAGCTTTGGATTGACCAGGTTGGTAGTGTCCCATACCGTACAACATGGTACAACCACAACTGTCATTAACATGTCTTCATGTATTTTAGTCGGGTGAGATTGATGTGGTGAACCACAAGACTGGAGACCGTTGCCATCTCAAGTTCACACCCTACAGTTACTTTTCCAGAGACTTGCCTAGAAAAGTAGGATTGGTTGCTTTTGTTGGCACACACAATCTCACATGATTGACATCACACTAATTACTCTAATAAATCCTTTTTTACTCCCAGGTTACAGGAGTGGTCACGGATAAAGAGGGTAAAGCCCACTATGTTCTATCAGGGACCTGGGATGAGAAGATGGAGCTCAGTAAGGTGATGCAGAGTAGCATAGGAGAAAATGGAACAGAAGGCAAACAGAGACCTGTTTACCAAACACTCAAACCCAAAGAGATCTGGAGAAAAAATCCATTACCGTAAGTTATACACAGTTTACATGGATACCCCAGACACTTTGTGATCATACTGTGTTGACAGTGATGGAGCGGAGAATATGTATTTCTTCTCATCACTTGCATTGACTCTGAATGAGCCGGAGGAGGGCGTAGCACCTACAGACAGCCGGCGACGCCCAGACCAGAGGCTCATGGAGGACGGCCGATGGGACGAGGCCAATGCAGAGAAGCAGAGGCTCGAGGAGAAACAGCGCACAACACGCAAGGAGAGAGAGCGAGAGGCCGTGAAGGCAGCCAACACTCCTGAGGAGGGTGAGTTAAGAGTTCCATTGTTCCATAAGCACATTCATCACTCTCTGCACATTATGGAGGTGTCTCTTTCATCATTTAGTTCTCACAAATGACTCTGATTATGACTCGCCTCTGAAAAGCAAGTACTCTTCCCTCTCCCAATCCTCAGTTGGTCCAAAGTTACCATACTCATTACTATTTACTAGAATGGTTGAGCAGTCGAGTAGAAAAGTTCAAAAGGCGTGTTATATACTGTAGTATATTTTGTGATAGACTAGGCTCTAATAAAAATTAATAATCTTTTTTACATCCCTTCATTTGTCTGTTCAATCAGCTGATGCAGTGGAGCCAGGCACTCAACCAAGTGAGGTTTCTGATGAAAGCAAGTATAATTTCTGCTTTGTGGCATTAATCAACACTAATACCCAGCCAGTTTAAGAATGTTAACAGGAGATTTTAGATTGGTGTGTTTTCAGCATACAAAGCTACACATGTGCACACAAACACTTGTTTATGTTGGGTGGAGGGTGACACTGTTTGTGCTGGTGTGCAGCTGACGCTGAGGACTCTCCCCCTCTCACACCTGTTGCATGCAAGTAGCCCCTCACATTTCATATTTGCTATCCATCATGTAGAACTAGATCACTCTTGTAACAGGAGTTTCATGTTTCATTTCCCCCAGCCCCATACGGACCAACACCTTTGTCTAACCTAAGCAAGTATCCCAGTCATTTCATGACTTACATTATAGACACTTTTTATGCTTATTTTGTGTTCTTATTTTCTCCTCACATCATTTTAACACAGTGGAAGGCAAGGAAGGCCCGCCTGGAGTACATGTTAAAAGCAAGTATTGTAGGGGTATAGACTAGCAATAATAGAGATGTAGAATTGCTCCTTACCCTGTGTCATCTAGACAAATCAGATGTCACGTTCTGTCTGAGGAGGCTGAAGCTTATATTATATTCCAATAGTACTGTATGTGAGCGGTTTGGTCTTCAAAACATTCTTCCTCAAAGACATACACACTGGCTTGTAGTCTAGTTGTAACTTGCATGTAATTTGTATTTTAAACGTACTTCATGGTTTCTGTTTTTAGGTTCTCACACAGACAACTACCAAGCACTGTGGTTTGAGAAAACTACTGACCCTGTGTCTGGAGAGACCTTGCACGTCTACAAAGGAGGCTACTGGGAAAGCAAGGATCAGGGCAGCTGGGACATGTGCCCAGACATCTTCTAACAGTCTGTGGAGCATGGTGAAAAAGGTGCAGGTGTTCTTCTTCAAAAAGATAACTATCTCTCTTCTTACTGTGTTCTGTTGTCTTCCAGCTGAAACAGGCTCAGTGACTACACTGAACTACAATAAATGCAGCACTTTTGTTTTTGCTCCCATTTTTCATGGGTCAACCTGAAATGATAAAACTTCGTGTATAGTATATGCTCAATGGACCCATATTAGTCTTTATGATTTTAATGGGACATTGTGTATTAATGAACAACTCACTGTGTGAGACAAATTGTATCACACCAGATACTGACCTCTTTATTCTGACTCCCAATGAAGCTAAACATGAACATCTTTGGATGGCATTTTTTGTGGTTATTTAATGGATGCTCCTTGATATTCCGCACTTGTGAGGTGGGATGGATGTTCTCGGCAAACCTATATTATAGTTTGACCTCACAAAAATGGAAGAGAAAAAAAGGTGCTGCTGTTCAGTATGGAATCTGGACCAGACTATCAACAAAAAAGGTCTTGTCATTTCTAATTTCAGCCTAGTGTTATTATAATATTATTATATTATAGCTCACAGTGTGAATATAGGTATAGTCACACTGTAGAAATACAGAGTGGTGTAATGTTTCTTTTGTTCCTCAAACTATCTTGATCTAGCCTGATTTTGAGTCTTATACAAACATTTCAGTGAATTTAGCCTGACCTGTTCCTTGTGATTCTACACATAAGCATACTTTTTCCTGTGAAGTTATTATCAGATAAAAAGCTTTTTCCTTTTCACTTTCATTTGGAGCTGCTTCTATTATTGTGTGAAGGTCAGTAAGCTTTGAGGAGAAGTCTTCCTGCTTTCCTGTGAGTATTTTATAGCTTTAATCAACATGTTTTTCTTTTATTCTGCACTTTTCTAACAGCAATAAGAGTGCCTCTGTGATTATATGTGGCATAATGTTGAGTGTAAGCAGAAGTAAAACAATGTAATGTGCTTTTGTCCATCTTACCCATTGTCCTCAGCCAGAAACAACTGAATGGGTTCATTTTCAAAACTATTTCATTTGACATCCTCAAGTGTACTTATAGAACACTGACACAAAATGTTGACATATTTGTGTAAATATGTGACATACTACTGCATTTTTAAATCACCAGTGGGAAACAGATTTTATGCACTGTTTTTTTTTTACTAAAATAACACGTATTAAAATAGATTGTATTTAATTTAAGATAACAATTATGTCATTATTGCCTCTGTTACACCAAGTCAGTTTTGTTTGACTTTGTATTAGTGGGTTTTCTGTGTGACATTTGTGTGTGTGGGAGTGAGTGTGTGGGTGTAGTTACTGCTGATCTAATCAGTTTATTCCCTGTGCTTCACTGCGGGGCAGTGCAGCTTGAGTTCAATATTCAGGCCTTGCCTTTTACACAATGAAAATTAGTGAATAGTTCAAGTCAAGATATAAAATAATTTGTGTAAATCAGATGTTTCTAATATAAATGTTCAGTCAGGGTCAACTAATGAATTTTACTTTGCACTAAGTCATTCCTGTTTTGTCTTTTTAAAGCAGTGTTTTAGTAGCGTTCTATTGAAATTAAAGTCTGTGAAAAATGCATTCAGTGTCTGTCATCTTTAGGCAACACACAGTGTGAATGTGGTTCGTTACCTGCATGATTCCACGGATATGGATGCATCTACTTAGATAGGTTATATATACATGTCATACCCATGGCTGGACTGGGACAAAAAAACGGCCCGGGCATTTTTTCCTTCTTACCGGCCCAGGCATGTTTTTGTCACGTTTTTTACAGTTTGTTTACCAGGGATCGGCAACTCAAAAGGTTCAAAGAGCCATATTTGACAAAAAAAACTAAAAACATCTGTCCGGAGCCGCAAAAAAATAACAGCCTTGTATAAAGCTTATATGAAGGTTACACAATGTAGCTACATTAGCCTAATATCTAAATGGCCAAGTAAAGGCTACAAATACATAATAAGCATTCATGATTATCAAATGTGTGTTTTCACTGCAGCGTGTCCTGGAGAGAATGACACACCACGTGATGACTCTGCTTTAACTTTGACTTCCATTTTTTTGCCTTCATGCAACTGTAGAAATACAGTAAATAAATCTGCTTTTTGGCTCAAAGGTCACACACCTGCACTGTCCACTCATATCGATTACGTCACAGGCTGAAGTTTGCTGGAGCTGAATGTCCTTAATGGCCTTTTCTTTCACAGTCTTTGCGGAGGTTTTTGAAGTCTGAAAAAGGTGCTCCGGATTTTGTATGAAAGAATCCTTCACGTAATCCCTGTGAACGGTATTTAGTGCTTCATTGTTCCTCGTGTTGCAACAAAACTTCCTATTACATCGCAAACATGAAGCAGTCTTTCCTCATTGACTAAAAGCAAATGTTCAGTCTTGTCCTTAGTCCAGTCTTATTATCGACTCTTTCTCTTTTTATCTTTGGGATCCGTGCGCACACGCCAGTTTGTTTACAGCGGCGGCCGCCTGGCGCGGGGCTGCGTTACAGGATATGACGCACTACGTTGACAGAAATGTTGAAATTGAATATTACTTATACACATTTTTACAGCATTGAAATACGTTAGGAGTGTTTTTCCTCCTACCACATTCAAACTAGAAATAAAATATAGCCCTCCCACTCCATTTTCAGACATTTTTGAAAAAGCACTCAAGGAGTGCCGACCCCTGGTTTATACAGTATGTGGAAGCATACTGCATGCAGCATCAGGATGTCTACAGTTTCAACAATAAAACAAAGTGCAATAGTCTACATTACAAGAGAGTAATAAACATGTCTCAGAGTGAGGGAGGTGGACACAGACATGAGAATTGGTCAAAAAAGACTGAAATGCATAATGTCAGCCATTGGCTGGCTCTAAATCTGCTTAATTTGTTCACAACATTTTACTTTTGGGCTCAAACATGAACTTTTAATGCAATGGAAAATTTAGGTACCCGAGCTTTAATTTTGTCGCACTTCGAGAGGAGAGGGGAGACGCGGACTGTTTCCTGCAGCGATGTATTTATTGGGTGCACAAATTACGCAAAGACACGCATGGTCCTGTGCGCGTTTATGGTCTTGGGTACATGGTCACGTTGCGGCTACGCGCTCACCGTGTTGTGTTGTGAGCGGCTCCCGGTGAGCGGCTCCCGCGTCCAGCTCAGAGCCGCTGGATGCGGGAACACTGCGGCCGCTGAGGTGGTGGAATCCCGTTCGAGTACATACAGCAGGTGCCCCGTGGACACGCGCGCCCCCTCGAACAGTTCTTAACGGATTTACACTTTACACTAACATTTTTTTTGTATGAGGCAAACAGACCGGCCCAAATATGGGCATCGGCCCTTCTGGCATTGCCCGGTACGCCCGATGGCCAGTCCAGCCTTGGTCATACCCATGGATCTATTATAATAACGGGTCATACCACTTATTTTATGCATTGCTGAGTGTGGTCGTGGGGAGGCGCAACTGAGTCAAAGCGGCGCATCTCTGACCCGACTGTGACGTCATCAGCATCTTTGTTTACTGAGACCGCACACCGCTATAGCTAATATCGACTAGCTTCCGTCCTCTCTGTGCGTGGTTTCACCGTGTGTTTGTGTGCGTTTCGGCTCTTAAACCCAACCATGTCGGCCAATGGACGAGGAGACGACTGCACTGACGCCCGGAAAGACGACACGAAACAGTGAGTGGTTCTCAAGCTAACTCCTATTGTCCTGACCGTAGTGTGTGGTGCCGATGATCTCTGTTTAGGCTTGTTTTTTTCTTTGATCTTGTTGGTCTGCTGTACTGTTACTTACAGTTAACTGATCCGTGCATTTTCTCTCTACAATAATAACGGTGTGTTCTGTGTCTGTGTGCCCTGGAGATAAATGAGTATTGTGTTATTGCAGATCCCCCGGAGGCTCGTCTTCTGCTGGCCCTGGTCCTTCAGAGGTGGATGCTAAGCCTGGCTCCTCCAGCTTCAGGTACAGCCTGGACTATCCCAGCATCGGACAGTGTATCATCATCAACAACAAGAATTTTGACAGGAGGACAGGTAAGCGACTGAGCAATATAGGCTATTTGATGTACTACAACACAAATAGCCATGAGATCAAGTTAAGTGAGGGCAACTTAAGTCAAGGTACATCAGAGAACACACAGGTATACATATTTTGTATCCAGTACTGCTATCTTGCTATCAGCCATTCAATCTATCTGGCATCTAACAATTTACAACAACAACAAAACAAAAAAATACAACTACTAATTCTAGTAATACAATAGAACGCGACACAATGACAATTTGCATACAAGGAAAAAGTCCCAAATTTTCTGTGCAATTTAGTCACTAACTCTAAACACAATATTATAATGGATATATTGTGGTGTGTGAGTAGCATGTGTTTCTGTGGTGTGATGAAATGCTGAGTTGGCACTGACTGGTCAGAATAGCTTTGACATGCCAGATGAAGACTTTGAAAAGTAGTAATGGATCCGTAAAATGTTGGTTCTAGTATGGTGGTGTTCTATTATTCATTGGTCCATTAATGTTCAGGTTTCCATCATATATTAAGGGGACCCTTAAACTAGGCATTTTTGTTTGTGTATTTTGCTGCTATTGAAATCCTGAGATGAACAAATGAAGCTTTGTCAAAAAAGGTTGACTTGGCTGTACCTATTTTGTGTCCAAACAATGGCAAGTGCGGTAAACATGGCCACTGATTACCGTGAGGTGTCAACGCCTGATCTGAGTTGATGCGTGAAGGAAGTATTCAGCATGACTTGGAGCATGTTTTAAACCACATGCCACAAGACTATTTCACAAGTTCCCCTCGAGCTGTGAGCCAGAAGTTAAGTGAGTGTGACATCCCTTGGTTCGCAGAGATGATCTTTGTGTTTGTGCGGCGAATGCAAACCGAAGTGTCCTGTAATGTCACCGTCATAAGAAAGGAGATGCTTTGTGTTGAGAAGCTGAAGGAATGCTTTGAAAGACTGACCTGTAATGTAGTTTCAAAATGTATGTTATGACTGGAATGTTTCACAGTATGGAATTGTTTTTATGAGCAGCCTCGCTTCTTTGCAAATGTTATATGACAATTTCCCCACTCCCACTGACTCCCACTGATGTCTGCTGTCGTTGTGTCCTTGGCCAAGACACTTAACCCCACTTTGCCTGGAGCCCCCACTGAAAGATCTCAGCTCCTGTGGACTCACCACCTGCAGGTGAGGGGCTGGTGCTAAGTGTACTGGGTGCAGCTCTGACTGCCATCCCCCAACCCAGAAATGGATTAAGGGGAAGAAAATGGATGGATGGATGGAATTTCCCTTGTGGCCCCTCATACTAAATATATCATTTTATTTTATTTTAAAGTTTAATTCAATTATATATACACATATTTTAATAAGATAAAACAATTTAAATAACACTTTTTACAATGCAATTGCACAACAGGATTTTAAATGTACACATTCAACTCTGATACTACTTCCATTCCATTCCTTTACTCATTGTGTAGGATCAATCAACAAAACATTTTCTATATTATTCATTTTAAGCCAGATAGAGCAAATCAGTCCACCAATAATAAATGCATAAACCACAATTTGTCATCACAACAGTAGTGTGTTATGCTTAAATAACGTTTTTTATTGAGGCTTTCTGAGACCTGTTGCTAGAATGTGGTAGCCTGTATAACATCTGACTAAATATCACTAGTAATGTGAGGACACAAGTTGTGCAGTTCAAAAGGAGGCTAATGAGTTGAGACATTTCAGAGTTAGTAAGTTTAGCTTCATGTGTCTGTTTATGGTGAAGAGGCTTTTTGGCAGCGAATTCTTTAAGACCTAATCATAACCTAAAACTGGTTCACAGCCTAATGGTGAAAAGACAGGTGGCACGGATTTTAAAAGTATGTTTATTGTGAGATGAAACCTAAAAGTACTGTCTGATATTGTATTTACAAGTAAATGTGTGTGTATGTTTACAGTATTCATTTTGGTCCAGCACAGAATTATTGTGTGGTGTCACTTACACTGGACCGACCACATTAAACCTGAATTTACCCCAAACCAAAACCAAACTGCCTTCTCGCAACAGGCCGCTGATCCTGAAAACATGTGATTATTAGTGTTTTTGTCGTAGGCATGAACCAGAGAAATGGCACAGACGTGGATGCTGCCAACGCAATGAAAGTTTTCTCAAAGCTGGGCTATAAAGTGAAGATCTACAACGACCAGTCAGTGGAGCAGATGAAGCAGGTGCTAACATCTGGTAAGTCCTTGTTTTTGAAGAGGTTTGTGATTTAAACTGATTATTAGTAATGATTATGTTATTTTGAATCAGCTTGTACCAGCTCCAGAAGATAGTTGTGAACACATATCATGTTCTACAATCTATGCTTTATGATATTTGCTGATGCCATTATCAAGTATTTAAGCACTTACTGATCTATTCAAACTGGCTTTTAAACTTTTAACACTCATTAGCGCTGCTTTTCAAACTTATTTTTGGGTTGCATGAATGTGTTAATGAATTTTATGTCATTTTATTGTAAAGCGGTTTGGCCACCTTGAGTGTTGTAAAGGGCTCTACAAATAAAAATTGATTTATTGATTTAAAACCCATCAAGTCCTGTCCTTAACTTACATGCAACTATATTTTTAGCCACGCTTCTCCCAGATAACATTTTTAAGCTTGTGCAAGCCAAGGGTGTTTTAAGAGACCAGGCTGGCTGAGAAAAAAAAAACGTATCAGCAAAGTTGTTTTTGCAAGGTATGGAAAAATCATTCTTTCAATTAGTGCAATCAACACATCACCCTTTGATAATATACACTACACATACTTGTACTTGTCGTGCAGTATTGTCCTTCTGACAAACTTGCATCTCTTTCTGAGAAAACGTGAGAGTAATGTCTGTTCTGATGCCGTTTTTCCAGTTTCGAAGGAGGACCACAGCAGTGCAGCCTCATTCATCTGCGTGCTCTTGAGTCACGGCGACGAGGGCGTGTTTTTTGGCACAGACGGCTCAGTAGAGCTGAAATTCCTCACGTCGCTGTTCAGAGGAGATCGCTGCAGGACTCTGGTGGGAAAACCCAAGCTCTTTTTCATCCAGGTGTGTGCAGGTTTCTCATCACTACCATTTGGATACACGCTCAACAAGTGTATAAACGCAACGCTTTTGTTTTTGCTCCCAATTATTCATGAGCTAATATTTCATCCTATCATTCATGCTGTCTAATTAGAATACTGATATGTAAGGTAGGAAGTAATTTGTGCATTTCACACATACCAAGATCACACAAAGCGCTTAACAATTGTACCGGTAATTCAGATTCCCTTCTGACACAATGATGGCAGAAGCGAGAAACCTAACAACACTACTATTGCCACTGTTTCTTAAATTGCCATCCTGAACAGACTATTTTTTTTACATGTTTGCACATTTCTGTCTTTTGCAAAAATCTTAGTGATTCTATCCATGCCAAATGTGACATGTAAATTTCTCCTGTGTGAGATCAACAAAGTCTATCTTATCTTAACACACCGGTGCATCGAAGCCTCCGACCATCTCCATCCTTCCCTCACTCATTACATTCAGACCTATTGCACATGTTCGTGATAGGGGTGAAAACTTCACTCAAAAAGGCGCCCATGCCGCCCAAACATCTGCGAGTTGGAATGGATTATCTCGGGAAAAGAGAAGTGCTGATTTGTACAGATTTGCGTTTTAGATCTTTCAATTTAGCTTATTTAAAATGGGGGCAATATGAGAACAGTGTTTTCACATTTGCGTTGTGTGCAGGGCTGGACTGGCCATCGGGCGTACCGGGCAATGCCCGAAGGGCCGATGCCCATATTTGGGCCAGTCTGTCTGCCACATACAAAAAACATGTTTGTGAAAAGTGTAAATCCGTTGAGAAATGTTTGAGGGGAGCGCGCGTGTCCGCGGGGCACCTGCTGTATGTATTTGAACGGGATTCCACCACCTCAGCGGCCGCAGTGTTCCCGCATCCAGCGGCTCTGAGCTGGACGCAGGAACCGCTCACCGGGAGCCGCTCACAACACAACACGGTGAGCGCGTAGCCGCAACGTGACCATGTACCCAAGACCATAAACGCGCACAGGACCATGCATGTCTTTTCGTAATTTGTGCACCCAATAAATACACCGCTGCAGAAAACAGTCTGCGTCTCCGATCTCCTCTAAATTAAAGCTCGGGTACCTAAATTTTCCATTGCATTAAAAGTTCATGTTTGAGCCCAAAAGTAAAATGATGTGAACAGATTAAACAGATTTAGAGCCAGCCAATGGCTGACAATATGCATTTCAGAATTTTTTTACCAATTCTCATCCCTGTAACAAACAATATTGTCTGTGCCCACCTCCCTCACTCTGAGACATGTTTATTACTCTGTTTGATGTAGACTATTGTACTGTATTTTATTGTTGAAACTGGAGAGATCCTGATCCTCTACAGTATTTGCTTCCACATACTGTATAAACCAGGGGTCGGCAACCTTTAGTGCCCCTAAAGTGGCTCCTGGAGCCTTTTCAAAAATGTCTGAAAATGGAGTGTGAGGGCTATATTTTATTTCTAGTTTCAATGTGGTTTATGTAGGATGAAAAACATTCTTAACGGTTTTCAATGCTGCAAAAACTTGTATGGGTAATATTCAATTTTAACTGTGTGTGCGCATGGATCCCAAAGATAAAGAGAGTCGATAAGACTGGACTAAGAATGAGAATGAACATTTGCTTTCAGTCAATGAGGAAGGACTGCTTTATGTTTGCGATGTAATGAAAAGTTTTGTTGCAACAGGAGGAACAATGAAGCTTTAAACACGTTCACTGAAAGATTCATTCATCATAAAGTCAAAGCACCTATTTTCAGACTTCAAAAACCTTCGCAAAGACGGTGAAAGAAAAGGCCATTAAGGACATTCAGCTTCAGCAAACTTCAGCCTGTGATGTGATGGATATGAACAGACAGTGATGCAGGTGAACTCGGAGCCAAAAACAGATTTATTTACTGTATTTGTACAATTGCAAGAAGGTTAAACTTAAAGCAGAGTTGTCACGTGGTGCATCATTCTCTCCAGGACACGCTGCAATGAAAATACACATTTGATAATCATGAATGGTTTTTATGTGTTTAGCCTTTGTCATTTAGATATTAGTCTAAAATAGCTAATGTAGCTAATACAGCTTCAGCCCCTGTTACCTTCATATAAGTCTTATACAACGCTGTTTTTTTTTTTGTTTTTTTTGTCAAATAGGGCTCCTTGAACCTTTTGAGTTGCCTGGGCCGCTAAAAAGGAAAAAATGCCCGGGCCGTTTTTTTGTCCCAGTCCAGCCCTGGTTGTGTGTGTGTGTGTGTGTAGTTATTCTGTGCTGTGTTGTCTCGCTCAGGCCTGCAGGGGGACCGATCTGGACGCAGGCATTGAAACGGATAGTGCAGAGGATGAAACCACTCGCATCCCGGTGGAGGCGGACTTCCTGTACGCCTTCTCCACAGCTCCTGGTCAGTTTCTCACACACTTGTTTTGTCCTCATTTTTGTTGTTTTTATTACACACAAAGATATTAAAAGTGTGTCTGAATGGGCTTGCATCTCCACAAACCCAATGCGTACTTTCCATGTAAATGTCCTTTGGCCGTAATCCCTTGAAAAAGAGGTTCTTAATCTCAATAAGACTTTCCTTAAATAAAAATGTAAAAAAAAAAACAGTATGGCATAAAAGCGCTCATGTTTCAAAGTATTGTTTTAACTTTCTATTTTTCATTTGTATGTTGTCGTGCAGGTGATGAACCAACTCTCAAGAGATCTGCGTATTGTAGTGAAACAAAAATATACATATCAATAAAGTAATAATTCAAATATCAAAACATAATATAAGCTTTACTGACCATGCCCAAAACTTAATGCTGAAAATTATTATTATTAACGCAGCAGGTTTTACTCTTTACTAAGTACTAACAAATATGCTACATTCTGACAAATCAGAACAAGCCATAACAAGTTTAAGTCTTAATTAATTAAATCCATCAGTGCTCATAATTCTTGGTAATGATGTTTATCCCTTCCCTCACAGGTTACTACTCCTGGAGGAACACCATGACGGGCTCCTGGTTCATGCAGTCGCTGTGTGACATGGTCGGTAAATATGGAAGCGAGCTCGAGCTACTCCACATCATGACCCGTGTCAACTTCAAGGTGGCCGTGGAGTTTGAGTCCATCTCCAACTCTCCCGGCTTCAATGCAAAGAAGCAGATCCCCTGCATCGTATCCATGCTAACCAAGGAGATGTACTTCAGCCCTTGATTACGGCAAACCTGCTGTATTTCTGAGCCATTCTAAGCCTTTGTGATGCTTCATTGTGCCCAGGGGAAATATTTAGTTGTTTTTTTTTAAATGGGGTGCTCTATGTAATTTTTCTCATTTGCCGAACCCTCACCCTGACATTCAGCTCCAAGAATAAAAACAAGTGTAGCCATCTGTGTAGGGCTGTAACAAGTCAATCAATTCATCGCAACTAATATATTATTGAAATATTTGTCAACTAATTCTAGTAATGGAATTATTATATTTGACTAACAGTTTCAAGCATGCTGTGAAGTCTTATGACTCAGAGCTGTAAACACTCCCAACTATAATGAAAATTGATAATTACACATAACATTTTATAATAACTCTTCTATAAGATTATTAAATCTATACAAGACTCTTCACAGGCTTGTTAATTACAACCTTCGGTCTGTGCTCTGACCACAAAACCAGGAAATAAGAGAATACTTTGAAAATGTCTTTAGTTATAGAATGCTGAATAAATAAATACTTTGCAACATATACCAGTACATGTATGGTCCATACATGGTCCAATCTCAGGTCTACATGACAAATGATACTTTATTTGAACAAATTTTGATTTAATTTATTTGTTATTGATTTTAGTAGTGTGTTCAGGGCTCCGCCTTTTGTTTGTTTCACACCAAATCTATGAAAAACTGGTTAATTTGGATAATGTTGGTGTCAAAATCTATCTTGAAAATAAAATACAACATAACATCAGTGTAGACAACTATGTACACTGTACTAATGACTCCCATGGATGGGAGTATTGGTCACTCCCCATAATACATTAAATTTACCATTAAAGACCCTCAATGAGAAAAATGGCATAATGCAGCTCCAAAGCTTACCAAGTGTACTCTTGCAATGTTTTCCATGGTGCATATTTGACTATTGTTAATGACTTTGTAATAGATCACTGTTTTTAGTCAGACTTGCTGTTTACACACATGTTCAAGGACAAATGCATAAGCCAGCATTCTAGGATACAAGACCACTGTTCACAACCAGTCTGGTCCCCTGTGTGCCTTTGCTTACATCTGTGTGTAACTTTGAAAATAATTTTATTTATATGTTTACAGTTCATTCTTAAGTTTGTTTGTGGTATAAATTTACATATTTGACTTCAGGTCATGCTCAGGTTTTCTGTGTGTAGCTGTTTTTAAAAATATTTCTAGAAACACATTGATGAGCACATAGTGTAAGAGTTCTGCACTTTTGTATTTTTGAGTATCTGTGGAAATGTGTAACTCAAATTTGCATAAGTATTGGTGCAGTGTAACGTACAAGAAAGTTGGGGATTTTTATCTAATGCTCTAAATTGACAATCTGTTTTTCAAATCACTGTTTTCAAATTATGGCAACTTTGTACACAATAGTTATCTTGGAAACCTTGTTTCTTTGCTAAATAAATGCCACTATTCATGCATGTGTGCATGTTTTTTTTCTTAGTAGACATGTTTAAGATGTTAGAAAAATTATAATATTTCTGGGGTCGGCGTTATGGCAAAATACGATGCGTATATACTCTGTGTGACCGCTGGGTGGCGTCAAAGACCAAGTTTACAAGGTGTATTTATATTTTGTCGTCTTGAAGTTTTGAGTTAGGTTAGCTATTTGTCAGTGTTGAGTAAATTACTTAAGGGATTACAACTAACAAATACATTACTTTTTTTTCTCATTCTTAAACTATTTCATCCGTAAAAGCATGCATTTATTACTAACGTTTAATTAACGTTTAGGAAGCGGTAAATAACTAATATTCCACTGGGTGAAAACTAACATATCCAACAATAGAAACAGCTCCACGTCACTGCTGCTTCTGCAGAGTTCCTGTCTGTGGGGTTGTCACTTTGGGAAATGGATATATCCGTCAGAATGCTCCAATGCTTGTGAGATGTTTGGTGTCTGCGCCACTATAACACATTGGAATTGCTTGTTATTTTTGTAGTAACTATCGGTAATCAAAGTATTGTCAAAGTAATGCATCACACCACTTAAAGTAATTAAATGCAATCTGATTATAGTAACTAAGTATGTGTAACTAACTAACTTCCACCTTGCACCGTTTTTTATTATAAAGACGCCGGAGCAGCGCTTGAACGCACCGCGCGCCAAGTCCTCGCCTCTTTTCTTTCTTCTGCCGCTGAAAATAGGTCTCTGGTTAATTCGCTTTGACAACAGGGGCCAGGAAAACACACACCACTACACACAGCTCAGTCAGCGCGGGTCAGGTTGCAACACTCTTCCTTCTTTTCCACCATACACCTGCTATTCTCTCATCGCTCCACACGCTTGCGCTCCATCACGGCGTTTACGCACGGGGACTTTGCACAAAACCAAATCAATGAGTGAATTTGTGGTAAAGTTTTCCACGCTGCCACAATGGAAAAGTTCTTACAAGTTGCCCCGCATTCCCTCGCCCTGGTTTTGGGTCGGAGGAGAGTGGAGGAGGAGAGCCCGGAGGAGCATCACCGACGACAACAACAACAACTCCAGCAGCCCCAACGCGGCGGCTATGAGGTGTTCGCCAACTTTAAAGAGGTCAACATGCAGCATTTCTGGAATAGTGCGCTGACATACGCGCTGACAGAGGTCTTCTTCCTCGGATGGATCCATGAGCGGGTGCTTTTGATCCAGGGAGAAGAGGCCAACCTGGAAGTGCTCCGCAGCGGATGGATGAGGCGGACCCTCGCGCCTCCACGGGGCTTTGAGATCAAGTGCATAGGTGGGTAATAAA
This sequence comes from Knipowitschia caucasica, assembly GCA_964034765.1. Lineage (NCBI taxonomy): Eukaryota > Metazoa > Chordata > Actinopteri > Gobiiformes > Gobiidae > Knipowitschia > Knipowitschia caucasica. Next base: position 13,178,001 of record OZ035825.1, on the reverse strand, counting down.
TAATACTTGTCATAGTGACAATTGTTTACTTTTCTTTTTTAATTTGTTTTATTTCTGTACTTTTAATATTGTTTTATGTCTGTACTTGTCTTGTGCACACTGGGAACGTTTGCTAATGTATTCCAATGTGGTTTTACTGCAAATGGCGAATAAATGAATCTTAATCTACTGTGCCAATTTGAACAATGGCATCCAGACTCGGGACGGAACATGGTGAGGATTTCCAATACGTTTCACACAATTGTGGAAAGTTGAAAATAACTGTGGCATACTTAAAGCTGGGGTACCCAACTTTTCATAATTAATGTGTTATTAAATATGTGAGAAAAAATACTCTTGTCAAAGTAACATCAACTCTGTCTGCATCATATTAGAAAACATGTACTATCTTGTGCAAACTGGTATCTTTGAGTCAATTAGATCCTTTGGGCTCAGACTTGATTGCCTGAGTGAGGGTGGTCCTCTCTTTTAAACTTTTCAATCTGAAAAAGTTTGTCAAAAGATCTGACAGAGGCACAAATATATGCATATGAAAACCATTGTTGTGGTTTGCCAGTTAGGTACCCCAGCTTTAACCTTTACACCCCATCAAAAAGGTGTAATGTGTACATTTTCTAATTGAGGGTCCATCACCTGCTTGTGTTATGTTGCCTTGTCTGGAATGTTCCTCTCTTTGGCCTCTTCCCTTTATTTAAATAGTGGGCTATCATGCATGGCTATAATAGGCCTACTACTATTTACTGTGGCGGTGTCCAAACCATTTGGTAAGAAAGACGTTTTAGAGCAGACTTGTCCACGAGCCGAAAAAAAACAGGTTGTAAAACTGTTTTGACTGGATTCAAGTAACTTTAAAATGCGCATATAGACGCTGAAGTTGGCTGAATGACAAATGTTTTGGCTGAGATGTCTGTACTTGTTTATTTATTGAATTGTGAGTTGCCTGAATCCCAGTAAACTTATACATGTTTACAAGTTTTGTTCAATTGCGGTAAACTTTGGCAACATGACATTATGAAGATTTATCCGCGTTTTAAGGATTACTGTTGTATATATCATTGTAGGTTAAACTAATAGCTGACATAGTGAGCAATGATCCAACGCTTGGTGAAATTCTGTTTCACATTGATATGAATGTGAGGATTTACTTTTACTTTGGCTGTGAATGTCCTTTAATTCCATTGTATTTACAAGAAATACATTTCAAAGCTACAGTTGGAAAAGTAGAAGCTTTATTATTATATTTTTCTTCTGACTCCTCTCTTAGCTCCAGGGCAAACCAGGTCAGAACGGTCCACTCAAGCTATAAATATTTATAGTAGCAACAAAAGTGTCCTGAGCACTAACAAAGAACACAGACACATTATTTGTTGAGACCATTATTATTATTCTTTTTATATCACGTTTTTGTATGTGATAATGATCAGAACCCTTGATTGAGTCTAATGGCAGTTGCATGGTTTGCATACACCATAGCAACGTCTTTTACCAGGCAGGCATTGGCACAGTTTGTCAAACCAATGAAGTCATATACTAATTCTGTTACTGTACCCTTTTGCATGAGAAAAAAACATTTTACCTGCTTGATATTTGTTCTATGTGTCGACAAAAATGACAGTTTAAAGAGTGATTCTTAACGAAATATGCAATGGTGCATACTATTAATGCTTATTTTCAAGCTAATCATCCAATCAGAGGAGATTGAGGCCCCATTTGGGTTGCCAGTTTGTTAAAAATTTCACATATTCAGATAGATTAATATTATATACAGATATGGCCACTTTTTCATTTACTTTTTTGTCTTTGGATATTTTTGGATAATTCGTTGAGAGGCATTTTGGCGCAAAATAAAACACACTGCTTGTCAACTCCTGAAATGTCAGAACATTGTTGGAATCTGTTTACTGTGTCTAAGGAAGAAGGGGGCAATTTTCAATACAGACAACTCATTTCTTTTGATCCATCATTTTAGATTAATGTTGCAATTTCAACAGCTCAAAATATATAATCACAATCTTCCGCCGGTGTCACAGATGACTACATACTGAGCAAAGCACGATCTGTCTGCTTTCATCTAACCTGGAGGTAGTTTAGAAAAACAGGTTGTGTCCTCAGCCTACAGTACTCATCTGAGGGCTGTAATTCAGAACTGGGCAGGTTTGGGCAACTTCACAAGCACCATCAGTACGTTTGAATTTTTATTTAGAATTTAGATTACAGTAATTACAGTAATAATAATAATGCATTGTACTTATATAGCACTTATTTGTACTGTATCTAAAGGACAAATAAGAAACAAACTAAAAAGCTTAAATAAACAGTTAAGTGTTGGCAGCTTTGAACAGGTGTGTCAGAGCAGTGATTTGAAGTTCTGTAGTGAGTTCCTGATGGGTAGTGGGAGAGAATTAATACTCGCCGTATTATAAGCCACTATTTTTTCTCAAGTTCCTTTAACCTTGCGGCTTGTGTAGGGAGGCGGCTAACGTATGTAGTGTTATCATAGAGCCTCCCTTGGGTGCAGGAAGTGCTTGGACACAGGTGTTAGGAAATACAGTGTACTTGTTTTATGTGATTAGGGCTATCGTCTATGCAGAGTTATTACTTTTTTACTTGCATCAAGCTTTAGTTGGAATGTTATTGTCAAATAGATTAAAAAACACCTCATCGTTAAATCATGTGACCAGTTAAAACAATTATCTGTGGTCTAATCTTTTTGCTCCATCAACTGTTGGTTGAGCCCTACATCACAACATGGACATGAAAACTTGCGGCCTAAATGTGGACACTGTGGACACAAATTTGTTTTTATTTTTTATATTCAGGCTTGCCTAACAGTCCAACAAGTATTGTATTTATTATTTCAAACTGATACAATATATTTTCACACATCAACATAAACACAACACAAATACACAGTACAAGCACAAGGACTGGATGAAGGAAAAAAATGTAATTGTCTCTGTATCCTTTCCTTCCCATTTGACACAAACCAATACCATAGTGCATACAACTACAATGGTATGAGACAAAACAAGACAACACACACACACACGTACACCCTCAGACAAGACAAAGGCCCAAACACTCTCTGACCCTATGTGGCGGTAGGCCCTCGTATCCACCGGCAGCCTATTAAGTGCCACCTGAACCCTTTAAGAGGAGGGATTCCCACGTGCCGCCCCCCTCTTGGTCGCCTCTGACGTCACCCGCCGTTTTGGAGCTGAGCACGGAGCACGAGGAGTGGAGCCTTGTCCCACGATCATTAGTGGCACGGTTTTAAGATAACAACATTGTTTTGATACTTTGATCCAGAGCGCGTCTTGACTATCGTTGCGTGCTGTGGCGCATGGCACGCGCACAAGGCTCCGCTCCATTTGTTTACATCTGCGGCCCATGCTACATGCTCTGCATACGCAAAAGCTTCGGTAAGCCACCTCGTCTCTAAATTAATTATGATTTTGTATAAACGTCCTCTAATTTTCCGCTGTCTCTAGTACGGGGCGTCAAGTGACTTTTACGCACGAGCTAAAGTAGGGTAATTCCCCTCTCGTGCGGTGCCTGTTTAAAAGAAACTTCTGGTAAGCATTCTAACTCTTAAAACGAAATCAAATGTATATATATTAGCTCATTTTTTTATATTTTTCATAGCGTGGCACTCGGGATATAGCTACCTTTTTGATTGCCATCTGTGAGCGTGGCGCACTGTTTACGCGTTGGTAGGTATTTCTGTGCTTTGCCCTCTTGTGCTGCGTATGGCTCTGAACATTCCTGCAGGATATTAATTTCCCAAATTCCATGTTTAGGACTGGAAACCTCGCGGGTCTCTCCTCCTCCCCCTTCGAACCCCATTTGCGTGGTCCCTCCACGTTTCCCATTTGTCTTAAAGAACAGCAGCAACCACCGGTTCATCCAGTGGCTAAAGACTGTAGCGCAATTGCGCGGCGGATCCGCGCGCACCATCGGGTAGGGCCTTCGGGCACATGAACATTGTGGGGCTGCCGTGTTGAGGATATGCTTGTAACAATTATTGTGTCAAATGGGTATTTTTAATCAGTTTCAGTGAGCTGCTTACTGAGCTTTGTTAAATGTATTGATGCACCTGTTGCTTTTACTTTTCTATATTTATAAATAAACTTTGTACATTTTCTATATTTTTGGTCTACTGGTCCACTCTATCCCTTATTTGCGCGAGCCTTATGTGTTTAAGTGTCCCTGGCACTACTCTATTCCAGGGTGGCGTTGTTGGAAGTAACCTTTTGAGTCAAATTAGTAAATCTGCCCCTCCGGTCATTACAGTTTTGGCGTTGCTGGCAGGATACGATTGAGTGGGACCAAGACCTATAGAACTTGTACGAGGCCACAATATTTTGACTAGAACACAGACTGTAGTGCATTTAGCTCATTGTGAGTGCTGCTATTCTCGGAACTAAGGGCGCCTAAGGCATATGGTTTAAAGGTCAATTTTTTTTATGCATGTAATGTTTGCTTTTGGATTGCAGTGTTTGCTTTCATTTTGCATGTTTTGCTGTGTCTATTCTCAAATGTGATTGTTTTTCATTTGTTTGTACCTTCTAACTACCAATCAACTTTATTTGTATGGCGCCTTTCCAACACAAGGCCACTCAAAGCGCCTCACAACCCACATAATATCACACAAATCAGAGACATCAATAAATACATTAAAAACAGAATAAAATCACAAATAATGGAAAAAAAAAAAAAAAAAAAAAAACTTAAAATATTAACTCATTGACTGCCATTGACGTGTTAACACGTCAAACTAAATAGTAACGTTGTCTGCCAATGACGTGTTAATACGTCAATTGCGTTTCCCGCTATTTTTACGTTCCCAGCTGTCCATTGAATCTAATATGTGGAGATTGGCTTGAGGCAATACTTTATGGAGCCAGCAGATGGCAGCATTGCGCTATGAATGGTTTGAACACAGCTAGATGCACTGTTTGTGGCCCTTTTTTCTCAGCTTTCTGGTGATTTCAATAAAACTTCCCTCTACTCAACTGGGGATTACAGAAGAACTAAACAAGATAGAAACAAAATTCTTTTTGCTGGTGAGAGTAGACAGCCCATTCTTTCAGAATCTAGTTTTAGATTTCAGATAGTCAAAGTACACAATATTCTGTGGGTCTTGAAAAATCAGTAAAAACCACCAGAAACGGCTGGCAATATGGGAGTACCTGTTTTGAAATGGGCTGGCAGTCAAAGCACACACGGGATTAAAATAATAAATAACCACAATGCATAAAAAAAAAGAGTATGTATCAATAAAATCCTTCAGCCGTATGCACAGCTAAAAAGAACAGTTTTTAGCCCTGATTTAAAAATTGCCAGAGTAGATGCTAGCCTCACATCTTCAGGAAGATTGTTCCAGATTTTAGCTCCATAAATCTCAAACGCTGCCTCCCCATGTTTAGTTCTGACTCTTGGAACCAGTAAGAGGCTACCTCCTGTGCTCCTCAGAGTCCGGGTCGGTTCATATGGGACTAACAAGTCGCTTAAGTACCCTGGTGCGAGGCCATGGAGAGACTTGTACACAAGCAGTGCTGCTTTGAAGTCTATTCTCTGAGCCACAGGAAGCCAGTGCAGAGACCTGAGAACTGGACTAATGTGGTCATATTTCCTGGTCCTGGTCAGGACTCGAGCTGCAGCATTTTGGACATACTGCAGTTGTTTTACAACCTGTTTGGAGAGACCTGTGAGCAGGCCATTGCAGTAGTCTAACCTACTGGAGACAAATGCATGGATGAGAATCTCCAGATCTGATTTAGACACTATGTTTCTAATTTTGGCAATGTTTTTCAGATGGTAAAATGCTGCTGATGTTACTGATTTAATATGACTGTTAAAATTTAAGTCTGAGTCCATTATAACTCCTAGGTTTCTGACCTTGCCTACAGGTTCCAGGGAGAGAGACTGGAGGTGACGAATAACGCTCTCTCTTTGTTTCTGAGAACCAAAGACAATCAATTCTGTTTTGTCTGCGTTTAGCTGAAGGAAGTTATTTTGCATCCAATCACTAATCTGTTGAGTACAGTGAAGGAGTGATTCCACTGGTCCATGTTCTCCTGCAGTAAGTGAGACATAAATTTGAGTGTCATCAGCGTAATTGTGGTAGGATACATTGTTGGAGCGTATTAACTGACCTAACGGCAGCATGTAAATATTGAACAGGAGAGGCCCCAGAATTGATCCCTGTGGCACTCCGCAGGTCAGAGCCATATGATCTGAGACACAGTTTCCTATCTGAACCAAGTATTTCCTGTCTTCTAGGTAAGACCTAAACCAACTTAGGGCAGTCCCAGTGACACCCACCCAGTGCTCTAGTCTCTGCATGAGGATCTCGTGGTCGACTGTATCGAACGCAGCACTCAGATCCAACATTACTAAAACTGTGACTTTTCCTGTGTTGGTGTTAAGTCGGATGTCATTTGTAACCTTCACTAGTGCAGTCTCAGTGCTGTGATTGGCTCTAAAGCCGGACTGGAGCGCATCAAACGAACTATTAGTTACTAAGAATTCTGTAAGTTGTTGGTAAGCAACTTTTTCCAGAATTTTTCCCATAAACGGCAGATTTGAAATGGGGCGATAATTCTTAAGAACTGTGGCATCTAGACTCCTCTTTTTTAGGAGGGGTCTGATGACTGCCGTTTTCAGGGCCATTGGAAATGTTCCAGATGAGAAAGACATGTTCACTATTTGTGTGAGCAAAGGTAAAAGACTGCTCAAAACAGACTTAAAAAATTTAGTGGGTAGTACATCCAGGCTACATGTGGAGGAACTAAGGCTAGAGACAACATCTTGGACAGTTTCATTATCTGTTGGTGCAAAGTGCGATAGCTCAAACAGCCTCACCGGCTGTTGTAATGTTATTTCTGCCTTGGAGGTGATGGCGTTTTTGATGCTCTGAACCTTGTCATTGAAAAATTGTGCAAACTCATTACATTTAGATTCTGAAGCAAATTCGAATGGCAGCTGAACAGGGGGGTTTGTTAATCCGTTAACTGTTGAAAACATAAGTCGTAGATTATTATTGCAGCCATCAATGGTTTTAGAAAAATAAATTTCTCTTGTTCTACGTAGCACCCTGTTAAACTTGCACAACTCATTTTTGAAGATATCATGATCAACCTGGAGATTGGATTTTCGCCACTTCCGCTCGGCCCTACGGCACTCTCTCTTCTGTACCATGACTGAGTCCATTTTAGTCCAGGGGGCCTTTGGCTTATTTGTAATCATTTTAACCTTCACAGGAGCGATGATGTCCAGAACATTTATAACATTGGCGGTGACAGAGTTAAACAATTCGTCAACAGTAGAACACAATGTGTTCTCAAAGTTTATCATTCCCATGAATAGTTCGGTTGTGTTTTCATTTATGTGTCTGTGTCTGACAATTGCAGATTCAGATATATATGGTTGTTTACTATCAAAACACATGTCAAAAAATACACAGAAGTGATCTGACAGAGCCACGTCAACCACATTTACATTTAAAATATTAACCCCCTTTGTAACAAGCAGGTCTAGAGTGTGCCCTTTGCTGTGGGTGGGGCCACTCACGTGCTGAGTGAGACCAAATGTTTCAAGTACAGAACTCAGCTCTTTTGCATTTTTGTCATTGCCATTATCCACATGAATATTAAAATCACCTGTAATCACTAAACTATCAAAATCGGTGCAAACAACTGAAAGCAACTCAGTGAAATTATCAAAGAAATTGTGACAAGACTGCGGTGGCTTGTACAGGACAATGATAAGAATAGAAGGAGATTGTTTTTGTTCTATTTTAAAAAAAAATATACTCAAATGATAGAAAATTTCCAAGGAGAATTCTATGAGAGATAATACGATCTCTAAATAATGCAGCAATGCCTCCCCCCCTTTTATTTTCTCGTATTTCAGATTCAAATTTGAAGTTTGGTGGCGTTGCTTCTATTAAAACCGCATTACCTGTACTCTGGTCGAGCCAAGTTTCAGTCAGAAACATAAAATCAAGATCATAAGAACGGATAAAATTATTAATTAAAAATGATTTGTTGCACAGTGATCTGACATTAAGCATAGCAATTTTAAAATTAATATCAGTAACAGTGGGTTTAGTTAATTGATTTTTACAAGGAGCAGGAATTAGATTTGAATGTCTAACTGCTGTCCTTCTGTTATGATTTTGTTTTCCATTCAAATAAAAACATTTTTTGAAACTGATGCGAGGAACACACACAGTTTCTATTTGTCTAACATGTGAACTCTTTTGCTGTGTAAGTCCCGGATTCAGGACGGCATTGCTTCGTTGTTTAGAGCAGGAGGCAGCACGGTTCAGAGGCGAGACTGTTATTTCACTGCCAGACGGAAAGGGGTCAGTGTTTGCACCACAGTACTCACCCGGTGCTGGTGAGCAGGAGAAGAAGGAGGAGGGTGGTGGTGGTGGGGGCTCCGATGTAAACAGTCACGCCCCCCTCGGGGAACACTGAATAACGTGGCGTAGGTAATCCGTCAACAAGCTGGTGCCATATCTATTTGGGTGCAGACCGTCTGGACGATAAGCCACGTGACGCTTCCAGAAAAGGCCAAAGTTATTCACAAAAATAAAGTTAAACGAGCTACATGCAGACTGGAGCCACATATTCAGCGCCACAACGCGACTGTAGAGGCAGTCACCCCGGTTTACAGTCGGGACTGGACCAGAGATAAAAACACACAACCCGGAGGACTGGAGGAGGCGGAATAGATCCATAAAATGCTTCTTTGTGACCTCGGACTGCTGCAGCTTCATGTCGTTGATCCCCACATGCACGATTACCTTTGAAATGGTATCAGGCAGGGACTGAAGCAGAGGAGGGAGACGGATGAGCAGGTCTGGCACAGTAGCTCCGGGAAAACACTGAGTGACCGCGTTAAAAAAGCGGACGTGTCTCACGATGGAATCTCCAACAATCAGAGTAGTCGGGGCGAAGAGTGGACGTAGCCGCGGAGAGGGCGCTCGGTGTCCATGGCCAGAACCAGCGGGCTCATCCAGGGATGAGTCCGAACCAGGGCGCTGCTGAACACATGGAGGGGAGCGGGGGTGTTGATTCTCAGCTCCGGGCAACCCACGCTGTGTGCACGGAGACGCTGGAGCAGCGAGAGGAGCAGGCTCGGGTCGCTGCTGTTGACCCGGTGAAGGTAACTATAACCATTAGAGCTACCTTGATTCTATCCCGAATGGCTAAATTCCATTAATGCTATTGTACCTAAACAGTGTTTCTTGCCTTTGGTATACTGTGTGAACAATACAGCAGCATTTTCCCATTTTTGTTCTAAATAGCGTTTGTAGATTTAAAAAAAAAAAAAAAAAAAACATGGAGGAACAAATGCGCGAACTGCAGGAATTGGTAAAACAATTACAAGCTGATAATGAAAAGTTGCGTCAGGAACAGTCTCGAACTAATCCAGATACTGGGGCCGGGCCATCTAGTCGGTCTACCGAACCACCCGCAACTGCGGCACGAGTCTACCCTGGGGGGGATCGACTCGTTTTTGTGCCGAGGGATCGCAAATGCCCTATGTTCCGAGGTAGAACGGGTATCGGGTTAAGCGAGTGGCTAGAAGAGGCCCAGGCGTGTATCCGAGCTCGACATTTGTCTTTAGCTGATGAAGCATTTTTTTTATTTGACCATTTGGAAGGAGAGGCCCGCGAGGAGATAAAATACCGCTCCGCTGAAGAACGGAGCGACCCAAACAGAATAACAGCAATTTTGCAGGACCTGTATGGCTGCTCGGAGTCATATGTAGCATTGCAAGAGGCTTTTTTTTCACGGCGACAGCAGGAAGGGGAAGGTTTGTTGGAATACTCCCTCGCCCTTATGTCGTTAATGGAGAAGGTTAAAGCGCGCGCTCCAAACAATATTGTGAATTCAGAAATCCTCTTGCGCGACCAGTTTGTTGAGCAGGTTCTTGATGGCAATCTTAGGCGTGAATTAAAACAATACGTGCGTCGGTCTCTTGATGCAACCCTACTTGATGTCAGAGGCGAGGCAATCAGGTGGGAACGTGAGGGGCTGCCGGGGATCATGCGGGGCCGAAGCAATTCGGTCCCCTCAGCCTTTGGAATACAGTATGCGGTGCAGGGTGGCGTTCAGCGGTCAAGCCAACAGCCAACCTCTAGTGAAGTCGGCGAAATGAAGGAGCTTTTGAAACGCCAGCAGGAACAGCTGGACAAGCTGACGCAGAGTATCTCCCGCTTACAGGCCTCCCAGCCCTGCCAGCGTGGCCGTTCTCCCCGCCCAGGCCACTTTGCAAGGGAATGTGATGGGCCACGGGTTCCGTTCCGTCCACAGTCTTCGGGGCGTGGCGGCCCTCAGCAGCAAACGCCGTCGGAAAACTAGTGCCCACCGTGTTGCCGAGCCACAGCTCGGGTGGGGCACACACTGGTTCAAATAATCCTTGGGTAGGGCTTGAAGACGCTTCCAAATTAATTTCCTTGTGCCCGCACATCGATGTTGGTATGGGTGGCGCCACCGTACCATGTCTGGTGGATACCGGGTCGATGGTCTCTACAGTTACAGAGAGCTTCTTTCGGAAGAACTTTGAGCCATGGGGAGAGGATCGTCTAAAAGCTTGCCATTGGCTAGAGCTTAAAGCCGCCAATGGTCTGTCCATTCCATATGTTGGTTACCTCGAACTTGACGTCACTTTTAGTGGGAAGTTGATGCCCCAGTGTGGTGTTCTCATAGTAAGAGATCCTCCTGGACAGACGCCTTCTCAAGTTCCGGGTGTGCTTGGGATGAACATTATCCGTAAGTGTTACCTGGAGTTATTTGGTCAATACGGGTCTGCTTTGTTTGGGGAGTCATCCAGCTCACTTCCTACCATTCTTGTAGAAGCAATGCAGAAGTGCCATGTCGCCAGTGTTCAGTCAACACCTAAGCCAGGTCGTGTTCGGGTTTGCGGGAAGAGGGCTTGTCGAATCCCGGGTGGTGTAATAAAGTTAGTTACCGCCACTTGTTCGGAACAATTCTCTAATGGAACTGTACTCTTTGAACCACTGGAGAATGGGTTACCAGCAGGCCTCATGGCGTCACCAGCTTTGGTCCATGTCAAGCGCGGTACCGCTTACATTCCGGTAGTGAACGTGGGTGTAGCTGATGTACTTCTTTATCCCCGCACTGTTATTGGTACGCTTGACAGTGCGCGGGTTGTTAGCTTACCTACTGGTGTTGTAGAGGTGTCCTCTATGGCCGCCCAAGTAGCTGGCCAAAGTACCACTTCTGTTCTTGACCAGATTGATGCGATTGACTTGTCCTGTTTACCTCCTGAACACCGTGATGCTGCTCAATCTCTCCTTCGACGGCATGTCTCAGTCTTCTCTGCCAATGATCAAGACCTTGGCTGTACGAACTTGATATCCCATGATATCCCTTTGATTGACGATGTTCCCATCAGACAACGACATCGGCGTATTCCACCCGCCGAATATGAGGTTGTGAAAGATCATATTAACCAACTGCTGGAGGCGCAAGTCATTCGTGAGAGTTCGAGTCCATACGCTTCGCCGATAGTGCTTGTCCGAAAGAAGGATGGCACTTTACGGCTTTGTGTCGATTACCGTAAGTTGAACTCCGTAACCAGGAAGGATGCATTCCCGCTTCCACGCATAGAGGAATCTCTTGATTCTCTCACCGGGGCTTGTTGGTTTTCAACCTTAGATCTTGCCAGCGGTTACAATCAGGTTCCAGTCTCTGAGAAGGATCGTCCGAAAACTGCTTTCTGCACGCCCTTCGGTTTGTTCGAGTGGAATAGGATGCCGTTCGGCCTTTGCAACGCACCAAGTACATTCCAACGGTTGATGCAAAGAATCTTTGGTGGTCAGCAGGGTCAATCATTGCTTTTGTATCTGGATGATATCATAGTATTTTCTTCCAACTCGGACCAGCATCTAGAGAGGTTAGGTGGGGTATTGAGCCGTCTCCACTCCGAAGGCCTTAAGGTTAAATTGAACAAATGCAGTTTCTTTCAGCGTGAGGTGCACTATTTGGGACACGTCATCTCGGATAGAGGGGTGGCCACGGACCCTGGTAAGATTCAGGCCGTCGCCGATTGGCCCGTGCCCACCACTGTGCCCGAGCTACGGTCCTTTATCGGCTTTGCGAGTTATTATCGCAGATTTGTGGAGGGGTTCGCTAAGCTCGCTGCCCCACTACATCGCAAAGTGGCAGAGTTGTCTGGCAAGTCTAAAGGGAGGTTAGTTAAGCGCAGCATGGAGAAATGGGACCAAGAGTGTCAGAGTAGCTTTGATGGCTTGAAGGAGCGGCTTACCAGCGCGCCAGCACTGGCGTATGCTGATTTTACATTACCCTTCATTCTGGAAGTGGATGCAAGCCACTGTGGCTTGGGTGCGGTTCTTTCCCAGGAGCAAGGTGGTAAGGTGAGGCCCGTAGCATATGCCAGTCGGGGGCTACGAGCCACAGAACGGAACATGTCCAACTATAGCTCAATGAAACTTGAACTCCTTGGCCTAAAGTGGGCTATGACCGAGAAGTTTAGAGAATACCTTTTGGGACATAGGTGCGTTGTGTTCACGGATAATAATCCTCTGAGTTACCTTTCCACTGCAAACCTTGGAGCTGTCGAGCAGCGCTGGGCGGCGCAACTTGCATGTTTTAATTTTGAGATACGGTATAGATCAGGTCGGAGCAACCGCAACGCAGATGCCTTGTCTCGTCAACGGGACTGCGGTCCCTCCCACCTGGGCGCTTTTGCTCCAGGTACCATCGTGCCCGATTCTTTGCAGCAGGTTCTCCCCCCACCATTAATTGAAGTAACACAGGCCGTCGTGTCTGCTCTGCCGGGTCACTCCTCCGTAGGCATCCGGGCCCTTCAGGATTTAGATCCTGTTATTCAGGAAGTAGCAGTCTTCTGGAGGCAAAGGCAAAAACCGAACCCTGAGGAGCGAAAACGTTTGTCTCCCTCGGCAATGGTATTGCTTCGCCAGTGGGACAGGCTGGTCGAACGGGACTCTTTGTTGTATCGTAAAGTCTTTCGTGCTGACGGCGGTGAGGCTGTGTTTCAACTCCTTTTGCCTGCTGCTATGATCGAGGAGGTCTTGACTCAACTACATAACGAACATGGTCATCAAGGCATTGAGAGGACGCTGGCGCTTTTGTGGGCACGGTGCTACTGGCCCAGTATGTCGAAGGCAGTGCGTGAGTGGTGTCAACAATGTCTACGCTGTCAGGTGGCTAAAGACACCAGGCCCCTAGCTCGGGCTCCTATGGGTCACCTTTTGGCATCACGGCCTAATGAAATCATTGCCTTGGATTTTACGCTGCTAGAACCATCATCGGGGGGATTTGAAAATGTGCTGGTCGTCACTGATGTGTTTAGCAAATATACACAGGCTTTCCCAACTCGCGACCAGCGTGCATTGACTGTTGCAAAAATCTTGGTTTCAGAGTGGTTTTCAAAGTTTGGTGTGCCAGCAAGGATTCATTCTGATCAGGGACGCAGTTTTGAGAACTCGTTGATGCAACAGCTGTGCAATCTTTACAACATTGCGAAATCAAGGACTACACCCTACCATCCTGCCGGGAATGGGCAGTGTGAACGATTTAATCGCACTCTACACAACTTGCTTCGCACTTTGCCCACATCCCGCAAACGAGATTGGTGCTCTTGCCTGCCCCAAATCCTCTACGCTTATAACACCACACCTCACCCGTCCACTGGGGTGTCCCCATTTTTCTTGATGTTCGGCCAGGATCCTAGGCTCCCGGTCGACTTCTTGCTTGGCCAGATAGATTGTCCTGTTGCGGGGGATCATCATGAGTGGATCTTGGAACACCAGACCCGGCTGCAGCTTGCTTTTGAAGGGGCCAAAGAACAAAGGAGAACAGCTGCAGGACACAGGAAGGCTTTACATGATCAAAACATCCGTGATCAATTCTTGAAGGCAGGCGAGAAGGTTTTGTTGCGAAATACGGGTGTTAGAGGCCGCCGTAAAACACAGGACATGTGGGTTTCCTCACCTTATGTTGTCTTGAAAGTTCACGACGGAGGAGCCGTGTACACCATTGCCCCTGTCCATGACCACACTAGAGTCAAGACAGTCCATCGGTCTTTGTTAAAGGTCTTGGTTGGGGGTGGCCCACCTGAAGCGAGTCAAGGTGATGGCCAACTAGGGGCTACTCACTGTGTCGTGGAGGAGGATTCTTGTGATCTAGACTTGTGGGTTGTTTCCGAAACCCCGCAACCTTTGTTTCCCGACCAAACTTTTGGAGGTCAACCGGTTACCAATCCTGTCTCCCCTGGGTTCGAGGTACCTCTCTTGGGAACACCCGCAGGGAGCTCAGGGCAATCTTCACCAGTTAATGTTGGAAATTGTAGCATGCGTCGAACAATGCGCACCACCGCTGGTCGCCACCCAAACCCTCATAATCTGCCACGGTCAGCATTGGGCACCTAAAATTTGAGTAGTCATTGACTTTTGTGGACCAAGTTGTCAAGTCATCGTCGGGGCGACGATGCAAGGAGGAGGGGTAGAATGTGGCGGTAGGCCCTCGTATCCACCGGCAGCCTATTAAGTGCCACCTGAACCCTTTAAGAGGAGGGATTCCCACGTGTCGCCCCCCTCTTGGTCGCCTCTGACGTCACCCGCCGTTTTGGAGCTGAGCACGGAGCACGAGGAGTGGAGCCTTGTCCCACGATCATTAGTGGCACGGTTTTAAGATAACAACATTGTTTTGATACTTTGATCCAGAGCGCGTCTTGACTATCGTTGCGTGCTGTGGCGCATGGCACGCGCACAAGGCTCCGCTCCATTTGTTTACATCTGCGGCCCATGCTACATGCTCTGCATACGCAAAAGCTTTGGTAAGCCACCTCGTCTCTAAATTAATTATGATTTTGTATAAACGTCCTCTAATTTTCCGCTGTCTCTAGTACGGGGCGTCAAGTGACTTTTACGCACGAGCTAAAGTAGGGTAATTCCCCTCTCGTGCGGTGCCTTGTTTAAAAGAAACTTCTGGTAAGCATTCTAACTCTTAAAACGAAATCAAATGTATATATATTAGCTCATTTTTTTATATTTTTCATAGCGTGGCACTCGGGATATAGCTACCTTTTTGATTGCCATCTGTGAGCGTGGCGCACTGTTTACGCGTTGGTAGGTATTTCTGTGCTTTGCCCTCTTGTGCTGCGTATGGCTCTGAACATTCCTGCAGGATATTAATTTCCCAAATTCCATGTTTAGGACTGGAAACCTCGCGGGTCTCTCCTCCTCCCCCTTCGAACCCCATTTGCGTGGTCCCTCCACGTTTCCCATTTGTCTTAAAGAACAGCAGCAACCACCGGTTCATCCAGTGGCTAAAGACTGTAGCGCAATTGCGCGGCGGATCCGCGCGCACCATCGGGTAGGGCCTTTGGGCACATGAACATTGTGGGGCTGCCGTGTTGAGGATATGCTTGTAACAATTATTGTGTCAAATGGGTATTTTTAATCAGTTTCAGTGAGCTGCTTACTGAGCTTTGTTAAATGTATTGATGCACCTGTTGCTTTTACTTTTCTATATTTATAAATAAACTATGTACATTTTCTATATTTTTGGTCTACTGGTCCACTCTATCCCTTATTTGCGCGAGCCTTATGTGTTTAAGTGTCCCTAGCACTACTCTATTCCAGGGTGGCGTTGTTGGAAGTAACCTTTTGAGTCAAATTAGTAAATCTGCCCCTCCGGTCATTACACCTACACCTTTCGTCTATCACTTACTCTCCCTTCACTCATTTTCATGTTTGAGCATTGAGCATGTTTTTAGTTCATCCGCTAGTTTGTTCCAAAAGGTTTTCCAGTCTTCATAATGAATGGATCAAGATGCACACTCTGATAGTGGGAAGACATTTCAGTCAAGTCAAATGTGAAGCTAAAAATGCTGTTATTATGTGTCCGCCTGTTGTGTGTGAAGAGCGTGTGGCGGAAGAGGTTTCTCAGGCAAATGGTGATAAGCTCTGGAATGTTTATATAACTGTTAATAAGTCACCACATTGTATAGGTTTGCCATGTTTTGGGTTTTTGGGCAGGTGCAAAGTAACAATTAGGTCAGGGGTATTTAAGTCGCTGCTCAAAGGGCCGTGTAGCTGCAGGTTTGAAGGCCAACCAAGCAGGAGCACACCAG
Source organism: Knipowitschia caucasica (assembly GCA_964034765.1). Lineage (NCBI taxonomy): Eukaryota > Metazoa > Chordata > Actinopteri > Gobiiformes > Gobiidae > Knipowitschia > Knipowitschia caucasica. Next base: position 13,161,840 of record OZ035825.1, on the reverse strand, counting down.
ATTTCAGTCCTGCTTGGTTGGTTGAATCCAAGCATGAGCGCCTAATCCAGAAAATACCTGGATTGGGTTAATTCTTATTATATATAGCAGTGCATTTGCTTGATTCATAGATTGGGGTTGACCCATTTCCAAGACTTATGAGAGAAATCATGCAGACAAGTTCTAACAATGTTCAAAGAGAAGGTCTTAAATCAGACTGAGTTGATCTTGAGTCAGTTTGCAGCATTGACACTTTCTTTCAAAGATCCTAAACATTCTTGATTTATACAATATGGTCAATGGTCTATGAAAAAAAGTATTCATAAGTACATGTTGGTTAAATTATTTTGTGTACAACTGTCTTGGCCTAGATATCTTCTCACTCATGTTCTCAATCCATCCAAAAAACAACAATACATTGTGTGAAAACAGTAATGAATCCAGTCTCGTTGCTTTATTACCCAGCCAAGTTCAAATTTGTCTCCTTTAATTCCTTTAATCCGGACCGGTACTTTCTCTTGTTTATTGATAATTACTCGTATCAATGAATATTTTGTATGCACTGGTGATGCTCCACAGTTTGGCTTAACCCTGTCTATTGTCACAAGTATGACACTAAGCAAGATAAATTTAATGCTAAGATCTGTGAAAGGCTAGCTAGAATTATCTTGTTTTTTACTGATTTTTACTTTATAAACTGTAAAGTTCCAGACAATGCACTAATGCTATCTCTGTAAAGCTAATAGCAAGAGCAAAGACTCACCAGAAAAGTGATGTGGTAAACCCCTTAAAACTGGGTTACCTAACTTTTGAAACAACATGCTGCCTTTATATTATTAGAAAACATCTTATTTTTTGCACACTTGTAAGAAAGCGTGTGAGTCACCTTTTGGGGAGGCTGCTTATTTATTTACGTATTTATTGATTTATTTGATAGGGACAAGTGTACACAATCAACATGTGAAACACTATAACATTTATAGCCAAGGCTAGTTTGCTATGTCCGTCCCTAGGACGGCTTTTAACACAATTAAAACACATTTTACATTATAAAATTCACATTATACAAAAGCAGATAGATGTTCTCCAACTCATTGATGCTCACACACCTGGTTTGTTTCAAAAAATCGCTTGAGTTCATGCTTTTCAGATTCATGCTTTTCAGATTCATGCTGCTAAAATCTGGGACAATCTTCCTGAAGATGTGAGACAGGCCTCCTCTCTGACAATGTTTAAAACCAGGTTAAAAACAGTTCTGTTTAGCTGTGCATACAACTGAGGGATTTTTATCTTTCTTTTTAATGTATTGTGATTATTTATGATTTTAATGCTTTCTTATTTTGTACAGCACTTTGAGTTGCCTTGTGTATGAATTGTGCTATACAAATAATCTTGCCTTGCCTCGCCTTAACACTTTAAATGTGTGTGTTAGAAAAAGCCCTTCATAAAAGAAGCTTGCTGCATTTCCATAACATCTCATTCAAGGTTCCTCTCACATTAAATAGAATTTATACCACACACATAATACTGGCCTCACCACCTTTGCCCTGTATGTTTTCATTCCTATAGAAAAGCACCATTCAGCAGAAAGTACATAAAATGAAAGTTATAGCTGCACTCTACCAGTTTCCACGCTGTAGCGCTGACAATTAAAAAGTGAATAACTCAAGGTTTTGTGTTGGTTAGCAGTTGTGCACAATGGGCTGAGGGAGTGGAGGAAGGAACAGTGGAGCCTGTAGTGTCTCTGAGTGGAAGGAAACGGCAGAGAATGGAGGGGAATGCTGAGCTCTTTTCCTCCACATCCAAATGTCAGGGAAGGAGGAGCTACACTGTAACCTCTTTTAGAACTTGGCCTGAAAAAGCTCCTATTAGTAAATGTGTTTTCAAATCTCCTCCACTGGGGGGCAGTCCACAACAGAATGCTGCTGTTTAGTAGGAGGTCAGAGTTCTGCACTGAGCAGTAATGACATCTGTTTGTTATTTGTGATGTTGTAAAGCAGGTGCTTGCGGTCACATGCTGATACCACACTTTTTACGGCAATTCTGTTAGATAGGCTATTTGTATTGGCGAGTACTACAATCTCTATAAATTGTATATAATCTTGCATTACAGGAATTTAAGATTTTAATTTAGTTTTAGTTTCTTAACAAGTTTAATATTTCTAAAAAGTACTTCAGCTATACTGACACAATAAGTCTAGGACCATCTTTGTTTACATGATGTGTTTTATGGGGGTTGGGGGTATTGATTGGTCTATATGAAAATGTCCATCCATCCATACATCCATTTTCTTCCACTTCATCCGTTGCCGGGTCGCGGGGGCAGCAGTCTAAGCAGAGACGCCCAGACTTCCCTATCCACACACTTCCTCCAGCTCGTCCGGGGGGACCCCAAGGCGTTCCCAGGCCAGCTGAGAGACATAGTCCCTCCAGCGTGTCCTGGGTCTTCCCCGGGGCCTCCTTCCGGTGGGACATGCCCGGAACACCTCCCCAGGGAGGCGTCCAGGAGGCATCCGGTACAGATGCCCTTGCCACCTCAACTGGCTCCTCTCGACGTGGAGAAGCAGCGGCTCTACTCCGAGCTCCTCCCGTGTGACCGAGCTCCTCACCCTATCTCTAAGGGAGCGCCCAGCCACTCTACGGAGGAAGCTCCTTTCGACCGCCTGTATCCACGATCTCGTTCTTTCGGTCATTACACAAAGCTTATGACCATAGGTGAGGGAGGGAACAAAGATTGACCGGTAAATCGAGAGCTTTGCCTTTTGGCTCAGCTCCCTCTTTACCACAACGGTCCGATACAGCGACCGCATCACTGCGCACGCTGCACCGATCCGCCTGTCAATCTCACGCTCCATCCTTCCCTCACTCGTGAACAAGACTAGGGCTGAAACAACTAATCGATTAATCGACGACTAATCGATTATTGAAATAGTCGACAACTATTTTAGTAATCGATTAATCGTTTTCTGTTCACACGGACTCAAACAGAGCAAAAATGACATGAAAATGTAGTATATTTGATTAAAACCGACTTTGTTTTTATAATTTCATGAATATCTGTCTGTCTCATCCAATCAGATAGCAGAATCAGCACAAAGAGCCTGTTACAAACATTTACTTTAAGTTTACGCCATCAATACGTCCTCAAGTGTTGCCACTTTAGCTTTTTGTGATGAAAAAATATTTTTTTTCTACACAATTCACAGCCAAGCGATTAATCGTAAAAATAATCGATAGATTAATCGATTACAAAATAATTGTTAGTTGCAGCTCTAAACAAGACCCCGAGATACTTGAACTCCTCCACTTGAGGAAGGACCCCTTCACCCACCCGGAGACACCGGGCACCTTTTTCCGGTCGAGCACCATGGCCTCGGATTTGGAGGTGCTGATTCTCATCCCAGCCACTTCACACTCCTATGTATATGAAAATGTGCATAATCAAATGTTTTGTGTTAACTGACTGATTGCTCATAGTTTTTCTGGGTGAGAGCAACACTCTCACTCTTATTTATCCACACAGTTGATTTTCAGAATGGTGATAACCATTTAGGGACAACTACATGAGACTGTTGTTTCTCTGCCATGGTGAAAATCATATACAATAATGGTAATGGTCCAGTCACAGTTTGAAGTGACACGAATGAGACAATGCAATGCAAGATGATTCTCTTTACTTGTGACTTGTCAGGAGGAGGCCTCTCATTGCGTAATAAGTTTTGTAGTTGTTCTATTGAGCAGATCCATTGAAGTCTGTAGAGTGTGTTGTGTTGAAGGATGTGACATCTGAGTGATATTATTCTCACACGTGACAAACTGGGCTTCTTGTCAGACTCTCACTGTTTCTTTAAGAGAGCAGCACTCAAAGGTAACAGCTATGAGCTCATCGGCTTGCGTCGTCATAGCAACAAAGGCTGTTGCAGCACTACTGAAAAATAAAATGGCTGCGTGGTGTCACTCCCCTTCCCTCACCCTGAGCCTCTGCCCCTGAGCTCCTGGTGCTTTTGGTTTGGGTGAACCGGAGCAGATTTATTGTGACATAGTGAAAGTGTTCCCTCTGTCCGGGCGACTTGGCCTGCTCCCCCACCCCCCTCTTGTGCGAGTCAGGGGTCCGGCACAGCCACAAACTTTACTAACAAAAACCCTCCCCACTTTGGAAGTATGCTGCAGCTGTCATGAAGGTGATGGTCATGTGTCAGCACCAGGGATGAGAAGAATATATGGCTTGCAAAAGTGCAAAAGTAACACAAAACATATTTGTGTCTCAGAATGGCCCAGTTGAAGTTCAGACCTAAATCCATCAGAAAGTCTGTGGAAACTGCTGTTCCCAAACCCTCCCTATCAAATCTGACAGAGCTTGAGTTGTTTTGTAAAGAGAAATGGGCACTTTTTTCTGTCATTCTCCAAAAGACCCCGTACCTCAAAGGGGGTTCCACAAAGTATAAACTCATGTTTGTCCAAGCCCTAGAGTGTGTGTGTGTTTTATTTTTTAAGAAAATAAAATGAATCATTTTGCCTTAACTTCACAATTGTCTGTCAAATATCTTTATGTTTTTGGTCATGAAGTTTACAAGCCATATTGTGTGTCATTAAACCCATGATATCGATAGAATGTTTAAAGTTTTGAGCAAAATGCAGACTTACTGCTTACTAACAGACATTGTATTTATAATCTAGGTCTATAGGTGTCTGGTGTCGGATCATTGGTTGTTGGACGGGCTTATGGTGCAGATTGCCTGCCTCACTTTTGTCAGTCTGCCCCAGTTCAGCTGTGGCGGCTACAAAAGTTATTTACATGCGCACAGGCAGTGATTAATGTTAGTATAGCACATGCACAGCAATGTCATGCTCATGCTGTGTGGCAGCTTGTTTTGCCCTGAATTGGTACTTTGTTATAAGTAAAAACAATAATCTAGAAACCTTTTTGCTTGACACTTCTGTTGGGACAAACAAAATGTGTTATTAATAAACAAAAACAAGTTTGGTACCCCAGCTTTAAGTCCCAAAATAGTGTTCCATCTATTAATTATTGAAAGACAAATCTATAGTTTATAATCACAGGCGTATATGTAGAATCCTGATAAACGGTATTATTCTGTATTTTCCTCTTCTCTATCATTTTAATAACTTATTTCCCCACTTTATTTAACCTAAATTGGTGAGAAAAGTTGGCGGGGGTCGGAGGAGGGGGGGTGTTGTGGAGGCTGCGCAGTGAGTCTCACCCAGTTTGAGTGGCCCGTCCCAAGCTGTTGATGCGCGCGCTGTGTCTTAAATCCTCCAGTCCCTCTGTCGCCCATCCTCTCCCCTCCCCTCACCCAGACACAGACGCAAGCACGCAGAACGCACAACGTATTCGACGCGCATACACACTCTCCCACTCAAATCAAACACACACACATACACATACACACACACCCTTGCTGGAGGTTCTGGGAGCAGCTGCAGCACTAGCGTTGACTGGAGTTTGCGTCCCCCCCCCCTCCCTCTCCTCCTCCGTGTTAATGAATGGATGCTACGGCCATCGGCGCTAGAGTCTCCTGTTTCCCTGGATTGTGCCGAGCGATGGATATCTATTCTTGACATTATTTATTTATTTCTACGCTCTCCATTTTTCCTTCCCCACCCTCTCCCGGTGTGCTGTTGCCGAAAAAGACATCGGGGTCTTGCGCTTGATCGGATAAAAAATGGTGAACGTGGCATCACCGCGGCTTGGCATACTATTGAGGTTTCACCGTCCGCTCGGCTGAATTGAGCTGTTATTTCACGTTTTCCCTGTGCAAAAGTGGCTTCTTTGGTTTTTTGGGCTTCGGTGAGCTTTCCTATGGTGATTTGAGCTATTGTCGAGGACTGGGCCTCTTAAAGCTTTGATTTTTTTTTTTTGACCGTGCGTAAACGCCAGTGCACCTATCCCTGTGCCAGTCTCCTTCGTCTAAGCAAAAAAGAACCGGTGGATCCTAGTGCTTTCGTCTTCATAGTACTCCTTGCTTCCCAATGCCCCATTTCCCTCATCTCTACCCCTGCCTCCCGCCTCTCCTCCTCCCATCTCCCACATCAGAGCGGCTACGTAATGTGCCTCCCTACGCATGCAAATGGAGATGCTACAAATGGTGGCTGGGACCGATGAGAGGGTGATGCCTCGCGCAGTCACCTTGCCCTCCTCCGCCGCCGCACGTCACTCCGGATCGGGACACATTCATTTGGAGCTCACCGGTGGACGTAAATGAGACGCGCGTATATGCGTGTGAAAGGCACACGCCGCTTTCTGCCATGTCTGGTTTGTGATCGCTCTAGTAGTGGGACGCTCGTACAGATGCGGGGGAGGCATTGAGCCCGACGTCGGTCAGCCTCCCCCTGTCCCCCCACCCCTCCCCTCCCCCCTCTCACCCCATCCCACCGGCCCTCGTGCGTAAAAGGGTCACCATGAAGAAGAACCGCAGCGGGACCGTGCGGCAGGCCTGGCCAAGCTCGGAACCGCTGGAGCACAGTCTGTCCCACACGGAGAAAGACATCCGAGTGCAGAAGCAGCACCTTCCTCCCCCTCCTGCCCCCCACTTCTCCTCGTCCCCGCCAAGCTATCGCGCACCAGGTGAGTCCCACACTCATCCAGCGTAGCCCCGCCTCCTTTACGCACAGATGCTCACATTTAACACAAGGTCTCATTCAGTGGCTCTCACAACCAGGGACACTGAGGCTGTGCTCCTAATAATACCTCTTATAGACTAGGAACTGATAAGGATTATAATTAGTGTAATAATATTATATCATTATTACACTGCTGTTATCGCCCAGAAAAGTTAAAGCTGTCAAACATGTCCATGTTCAAATTCATGCAGATCCCTTTTCCTCACATTGTCAAAGCCCTGTAAAGCCACATAAGAGGGCCCTCTTAGCAAAGATAACGTCATCTTTAACTGGCCATTCAGCTGCACAATAGCAAAGGCAGGCTCTGGATGAGCATGTTAGTGTAATAGCTCTTCTCTGTGTGTAGTTGATAGTGAGTGAGCATCTCTTGAGAAATACAGCTGGCCCAGTGTACAATACAACAGACGCAGGCATTGTGCATATGTTTGTGGTGGTGTAAGCAGAGGACAGTGATACTGCACGCAGGTGAGGTAGCCTGATTCATTCAGCTCCTTCCTTTACAACCTTTGAGTAAGGCACATGTTTTGTGAGCGTAGCTTTAGGCTGGCCCAGATGCTGGAGCATGAGCTCACTACTGACGAGTACGCTCTGGCCCTGATGTAGATCGACAGCGACAACTACTATGTCTATGTGGGCACATTCTGTTGTCACATGGGAAGAACGAGGGAAATGTATCTGTTGTTTCATGAACACTTTTATTAACCCTTATCAATATGCTATATCTAATGTATAGTATATTTGTATAAATAGATTATATTTATGAATAGGTTTCTTATCTCATTGGATGTTGCTTTCTGATGTTTATGGCCATCCAGTTATGGCTGCTGCAGCAGCTGCTTGCTTAGCTAACCTCCTCTGAACAGGAGAAATGAGAGGCTAAGGAAACGCAAAGAGGAGGGGTGGAGCAGCACGCTCCTGTTTGACCATTACATCATAGCTTCACACGCTCGTGTGCCTGCTGTTCATTCATGGTGTGACACCCGTGTGTGTGTGTGTGTGTGTGTGTGTGTGTGTGTGTGTTTGTGTGTGTGTGTGTGTGTGTGCGTGTGTGCGTGTGCTCCTCTTTAGGTGACGTGTCTCCCATCACCATGTCACCTATCAGCCAGTCACAGTTCATCCCGCTGGGGGAGATCTTGTGTCTGGCCATCTCTGCCATGAATTCTGCCCACAAGCCGGTGAACCAGGAGGCTCTGGTGGAGCACCTCACTGCCAGCTTTCCAGGTATTCAACAGTGAAATGTTTCAATAAGTCTCATTTAAAGATATTTTTAAATAACTACTCTCAGAATAAGCCATTGTCAAACATGTATTAGGTTGCATCATGATGTTACGCTGGGGTGATGTAACTCTTGGCAACACTGTATTTGACAAATGTTATGAGTTTAAAGTTTGAAATATATAGATTAAAAGGAACTCAATGTGTGTTTTTTTAAGTATAAAGGATTTGCACTGCACAGCTATTAGCTCGCACATCTTTTCCATTGTGTTTAAACAGAGGTTTAAGCATTTTTTTAAATATTTGGTGTAATTCTAATATTTGGTCTGGCATGATGTTCAGAATCTGGTACGTGCATGTTCTCCTTTTACACTATTTTTCAAACAGTCAAGCATGCCCAGTGTTGCCAGGGTTACACTTAAATGTTTTTAAACAGGCTGCAGATTGTCGTTAATCTGTTGGGTAATGGCTGATGAAAGACAGTGGCAATTTAAGCAGGTGAACAAATTAAATTAGAGAGGCATGGGAGACTGGTTATCTTAAACAGCACTGACTGGTGTATAAGCTCGGGTAGGATTGTTATAACCGATTACAGGAAATATTGGATATCAGATTCTTTAGCATAACTCTCAAAAGTTGTTTACAGAATTTACTAAATCAAATTACTATATTATTATTATATCAAAAAATCATATCACATAAATTGATTTAATTCAGATTTCTCTACACAGCTATCTATTGTAATTTGTTTTGTTTCAGGCGTGCCTACACCTAGCTCGGAAGTTCTGCGACACACTTTGAACATGCTGGTGCGAGAACGTAAAATCTACCCAACTCCAGAGGGCTACTTCATTGTCACCCCCCAGACCTATTTCATCACCCCTTCCCTCATCCGGAGCAACAACAAGTGGTATCACCTGGACGACCGGCTCCCAGAGCGCCAACAGCAGCAGCCGGCACAGTCATGCACCTCCCCTCCCACCTCCACTCCCACCCCAGGCTGCCTACGGGAGAGAGCGGCCCGTAAACCTCACAATGAATCCTACGCTTTTCGTGACGACCCAACACGACTGCACCCTTCTGCCCTCCAAAGCAGGTCACCCAAAGAGCACAGGGTGGACACTTATCAGAGTAAGGCCAGCAAAGATCCCAATGGAGATCCTCCACCTGGCACGTCCACCAAGGAGCACAGAGGAGACCCCCCATCATACCCCTATCCCCCTCCCGCCACATCACCTCCAATCCAGCATCCAGCGCCTGCATTAGACCCCGCCGACAAAAGCAAAAGTCTACCATCTTTCCCCTGCAAAACTGACACCCTTACCAAAAAGAAAGAGGGAAGTAGTGGAGGTGGAACTGCAGAGAAGCAATCCAAACGCTTTGGACTCAGACTCTTTAGATTGAGTTTTAAGAAGGATAAATTGAGACAATTAGCAACTTTCTCAGCTCAGTTTCCCCCAGAGGAGTGGCCTCTTCATGACGAAGAAGTTCCAACAACACCAATTCCCCGTGAAGTGGAGATGGAAATCATCCGGAGAATAAACCCTGACCTAACAGTAGAGAATGTGGCTCGGCACACAGCTGTCATGAAAAGGTTAGAAGAAGAGCGAGCTCAGAAGAACAAGGCTGGCTCTGCTCAGCACAGTGCCCGCAGTCGCAGAGGCCGGGGCCACAGGAGGGCGCCGCATGGAAAGACTCGCTCACACAGTAAACCACGCACCTCCAGAGGAGACCATTCAGAGTGTTCAAACTGGGACCTAGTATTCATGGAAAGAGACTATCGCTTTTTCAGCCACTCGCTTGTCCGCTCGCCTCGGGAGGCCATGTACACCGTAGAGCGCAGGCGAAGTGGGGGGAACACGTACCTGGTCCACAGCAATCCCAATATCACAGAATCATACTGCCCAGTTGCTCCTGAATGGGATGTGTCTGGGGAACTTGCCAAGAGACGCACTGAGATGCCATTTCCTGAGCCTTCTCGTGGGACCTGCCAATCCAGAGTGCAGAGGAGTCACAGTCACAATCAGGACCGAAAGTCCCGCCATGACAGGTCTGATCAGGCGAAGGAACGCTCCCGCTCCATGGACAACTCTCTCAAAGGCCCTTCTCTAGGAGCTTCAGAGGTGTTTGACGCTCCACTGGAAGAGCGCAGTCACTATTACACTGATGACGGAACTCTTCGGGCCTCACAAAAGTCCTCCCACTTCTCAAGGATCATGTTCTCTGCTGCTAAGTTCCACTCTGACTTTAATGTGCCTGATTTAGGGAAGGGGACTTTAGATGAATCAAGGATCCGGAGTACAATAGAGAGGAACAAAAGCAAAGACAGTTTGCCTACGTACAATGAGCTAATGGGACTTTCTCCAAAGCCCTCAACAGATGAGTACTTCCAGTGCAATACATCAAATGAAACAATCTTAACTGCCCCTTCGCCTCAGGCTAAATCAGAATATGACACATTAACCTCATCAGGGGGACTCCGAAAGGGCTCTCCAGCTGACCGCCAGACCCCTCACCTCACCTCTCCTCACACGATGGAGTACAAAGAGGATTTGGCAGCAGCAAAAGGACAGTGCGGCTCTGTCCGTCTGACGCCAAGCCAAACGCCAGAGCCGGCGCAAAATGCACGTTTGACTCCACACCAACACAATGTGGACCCTGGAGGGGGAGGAGGGGGGTTGTTGATCAAGAGGAAAGAGATCTTCAGCAAGGACACTTTGTTCAAACCTCCACACAATGCCTTGTCCACAGGCTTCGTGGACAGCAGCTACACCAAGTCTGGCACATTGCGGAAAGCCTCACATGCCAAATCAACAGAGGCCCTTGACAATCCTGAGCCCCAGCAGCCTTCCAATTCAGCCACTTCCGCAGCTTCACCTGCAGTTCTCCAGGGCTGCCTTGAGCCAACCGTCCCCTCAGCCTCCTTTGACTATTATAATGTATCAGACGATGAGGATGAAGAGGAGGCCGAAGAGGACTCGCACAAGGAGTTGGCCACGCCTGAGGACAGCAAAGAGCATGGGGAGGGGGGTGTTACAGGTGGAGGTGGGGGAGGGGGCGGGGAGGGAACCATGCAGTGGCTTTTGGAGCGAGAGAAGGAGCATGACCTGCAGCGAAAACTGGAGACCAACCTAACGCTTCTTAGCCCCAAGGAAACGGACAACAGCAGCAGTCAGAAGTCAGCCCACTCAGCCCGCCTGGACAGCATGGACAGCAGCAGTGTCACTGTGGACAGTGGCTTTAACTCCCCCAGGTATGTGCTCTACAAACTCCTCTTTTATCCATATATATGCGTAGCATGGTATTGCCATTCAGGTTATCATTTAGGACAACTATTGGTTTTAGAAATAGGCTCTGATGGGGGGTCTTCATTCTTTCACTGGGTGTCACTGGGTGGTGAAGATTAGGTTCTTGTTTAGCCATCACACATTGCAGGAGTAGGTCTAGTGTCTTTGATGATGCACTCCATGCAGAGGTAGAGTGTATGGAAATATAGAGTTATAACCTTTTACCTGTTTGCCATGGGAGACTCAGCCACTGGCATAAAGCCCCAGACAACATAACCCTTTGAATCATCAGGGGACAAAACTCCCCCACGGAAGGATGGAATGTTAGATTGAAAGACAGATAGAAGCAGAGTCTGCAGTGATGCAGTCTCTGCAGGGAGTTGAGTTGAAAGGCAACATTTTCAATTTATTGATCAATCTATGTTCCCATGAGTCACGAGCTTTGAGTCAAGATCTAAAAGATAAAGTGAGGAGTTCAGTCATAAAGGAGCTTAGAGTAGAGCCGCTGCTCCTCCACTTAGACCCTGTTTAGACGCTGCGACAGTAAAACGGTAGAATTGGGTATCAGTTTGGCCCATGAAGACAATGCTTCAGAGGGTTGAAAACGCTAGTGTTGAAAAACGGCCTCCAGAGCGGAACAGAACAGATACGCTGCTCGGCGGGGGCTGTTACGCAGTGTAAGAAAAAAAAGGTGTGAATTCCCTGCCTGCTATGACCTCATCTCTTCCCCGCACGTACATTTGTACATGCACAATCGCTGAGGAAAAACAAAAACAATAATGGCAGCGGGTCAACAAATGCGAGTACTTTGAGCGTTAAATGGAGGAGAATTCTACTCCTTTGTTTGTCCAAATAAAATATATATATATATTACGGCTGTCATACGATTAACATTTTTTAGTTGATTAATCGCATAGTAATAGTGAGTTAACTCACGATTAATCGCATCTTTAACATTCTTTTTCAAATCCACTCCAATTGAAGTTAAATGAGATTATCAAATGTAATGACACATTGTCATTCATACCAAATGTACGTAAATCTGTTTGATTTGCTCACAACCTTTTACTTTTGGGCACAACCAAAATTAGCTGTTAATGAAAGGGGAAATTTTGCGTATCCCAGCTTTAATTTAGCAAGTTTAGTTTAGTTTTCAGGAGGAGGCACGGTATTTGCATGCACAGGTTACGCACAGGTTGCAGAGACACAAACACAACATGCAGAGAATAGTCCTGTGGTGTGTATGGTCTTATATGACCACATTACCGCAGCGCCGTTCACCCTGTTGTTGTGCGGCTGTGAGCGGCTCACAGTCGCTAACTACCAGAGCGGCTGCAGCCGCCCCCAGGGTGTGCCCGCGAAGGCGGACTTTAGTTCATAGACTGTAGCCTCTTCTTCTTTAAAAAAATTCCTTCCCAGAGACCTGATCTGTTGCCATCTCTCACAGACATGTGTACGCGGCATTCTGAGTGATATTATGGATAATTGGGCGGGTCATTTGGACATGCGTTAATGCGTTAATTTTTTTTTTACGCGTTAATGAAAAATTTAATTAACGTGAGTTAACGCAATAATTTTGACAGCCCTAATATATACATATATATATATATAAATCCATATATAGATCCTGTTGTACAGTTCCACTGCCCACTATTGGCCGGGCGCTAGAACTACATGGTTTTCTGTCGCTGTCTAAACGCTGTGCAGGCATTCGGTCGTTTTCGCTAATTGCTTTGCGGTGTCTCAAACGGGGCCTTAGAGTTCTGAGGGGCCGGAGTTTCTGCCACCTAGATGCCTCCCTGGGGCATTCCCCTCTGGGACCCACCGGGACCTCAGGGAAGTTATTGGACACGCCAGAGGGACTCTGTGTGAGATCATTCAGCTCAATTTTCACGCATTTACCACTTTACTCTTTTGTATTGTTATAGTTATATTATTTGACTGTAGTCCTGCTACAGTAAGAGCCCAGGGTTTATATTCTCACTGAAACTAACATTTGGCTAAATGTGGGCTGTAAAATTAGACAAATGCTAAAGACAAAAATAACATATATCTTGAAAATAGGATACAATCAATTAAAAACATTGAAATGCCTGATTATTCCTATTTTATTTTATCCTTCATATAGAATGACAAAAATACATTCACATTTGATATTCTGAAATCACAGATGTCACTGTTGAGCCTGTAGCTTAACTCTAAATGTTAGCATGTAGAGCTTAGACTATTTATATTTTAGCATGTTTAAAATTGCACTTTCACCTTTTCATGTCCTCCATGGCTATTTCTGGCATTTATTTGTCTTCGTCACACACTGTTTTTGTGGCTTTAATAATGCCGGATTATCCATTTCTAGACTCCAATGTATGGTTTAAAATAGTTTTGTATTTTAGCCCTGTAATCCTCTTTGTAGCTAAGCACTGCGCCGGCTATGGGATATTGCATGGTTTTATTTTCCCTTTTACAAATGCATTTTTGTGTCTGCATATTTTAAGCTTGGATACCCTAACTTGTAACTTGGCAATGGCGAAAAATACGATAGTAAAGTAATCCGGTTTGGTTCTATCAAGAAATTGAAGCCGGAGCAAGAGGAATGTTTAGCAAATGTAATCGCTGGAAAAAATTGTGGCGCTACTCCCCACGGGCTCCGTTAGCAGCAAAGGAGATGGCTAGGCCAAATGCTAACGACTCACTCGGGCACATTACATACATCACGGTAAAGTCAGATCCAATCGTTTCAATCTGCAAAAGGAGTTAGCCCCTCCCACCTGTAAACGGAGCTCAATGGAGCAAATCCATAGCCTGGCTCTGCCAGACCCTTGTAGTTCCGCCATGCTCCACCAGAGGCGTTTGGCTGAACCACATGGACATCATGTGTGAAGTGCAGCGAACTACATGGGTCTGGCGAGAGTCAGGCTTGGAAATCCAGACCTTAGTACAAAATGTAATTTGTACTATGGTGTGGTACGACCAGGCTAGTATCGAGGGGGTGGAGTTTCATGTCTGTGGCAGAAGTTGTTGATGTTAGTGTGGATGCATCTTAAAATAACTCCAATTCTGTTTTGGATGAATTGGAGTTATTTTTTTAATAATCTTGCATAATTTCTTAGGTGTGAATTACTTTTCAAATTGTGAAAAGTAACTGACACCTCTCCTACAAAACTTCCTGATTGGACGATGTTAATTTAGATCCTTGTCCAACGGCAGGAGGGACAATTTGAAATATATTACTTTTGAAAAATTTACATTAGTACATTAAGCCAACCTGTGGCTTGGGAGCTACCAGTAGCTCACCAGCCCCTTTTAGGTAGCTCGCCAAAGGATATAGAATGTAACAAATGAGCTTGAATGAATACATTTTCAGTCATTACATGTCTATTCTAAATAAAAAATATAGGGTTTTACATATTTTGCATGTGTTCTCCATGTTTTGTCATTATTATTAGATATATTTTCATCACGACTGCAGAAAGAAGTAGCTCTCTGCCTCATCTTGGGTATTAAAGTAGCTCTCTGATTGAAAAAGGTTGGAGGGTCATATGGTCACAATATGCATTCTTTTAAACACTGAAATACTGACATCACCTTTAAATGGATTCAATTTCACACGTTTTTTTCGTGGTTTGAAAGTGACGTACCCCATTTTCCCCCATAAACCATTTTCCACCATCACTAACGGCCCTGTTCCTCCCACAGGACACGCGAAAGCCTTGCATCCAACACATCCAGCATAGTGGAGAGCAATAGACGGCAGAACCCTGCCCTGAGCCCGGGCCACATCGGCACCAGTGGCATGGGGCTGCCCTTCAGCTTTCGCACCATCCCAGAGCCCGCCACCACGCAGCCTGAGAAGCTCCAGAAGTCATCCAACTGCCTAGCCTCCATCACCAGCGTCTGACCGGGCAGCACCCACCCCGCGGAGAAAGAGACATGGGCCTTTTCCACGCTTTTTTGGACCTCACGTTACGTCCACACATGCACATACTCACCAATCATTTGTCAATTCTAACCGGGACTGTTACAATAAACTGGCATGGCTCAAAGAGACTGTTCCCACAGCTTAAAAACTACCGCAAAAAAGAAACACGAAAATTACACAGCAAGAGGTGGACAAAGTACTACTTTTTGGTGACATGGACTAGTTTGGAATATAACCCGATTCTTGCATATTGGTATTGGAAAGTAGTTGACTTATAGGTTTAAAGTTACATTTGGAAATATGGAAAATGTTTTTTATATTACTTAACAATACATGTCCGGTTAAATGTTCTCGAAATAGCGTCAGTTCAGCAGGACAATTCTACAGCACAAATGTCACAATGAGACAATAAAAGGCAAACATGAGAACGTTGAATGAGAGATATAAGAACACATAAATCAGTTCAGATTTGTGTAACGCAATGCAAATGATGTATGTATACTCAATACTTTTGATATCCTAATTATTATAATGGTGGTATTAAAGATGCTATGTGACCAAAAATATGTTCATGTTCTTATGCAGTCTGAAACAATATCTTTTTTTTATTATTATTATTATTATTTATGACAGAATTTTGTATGAATGGTAGGTATACATATAGATTATCCATACATTTTTACATCTTCATTGAGGAAGACAAAAATAGTCATATGTTCCTCCAGTGTGAATTATGCTTTTTGTGACAGAGAAGTGGCTGTACTCCACTTGTTTTAAAGTCTGCGATTATTATTTTTGATATGATATGATACATTAGGAGTATATCAGCAAGAAGGTCAATTCTACCTCCAGACGACCTTTTTGCGTGGAGTTTGCATGTTCTCCCTACGTCCTCCTAGGTTTGCTCTGGTTTCTTCTACCACTAAAAACATGTACAATGGCTCCCCTCTCTCCAGGACTCCCCTTGAACAGAGATTCTAAAATTTGATGGTTAAATAAACATTAATAAATAAATATATGAAATGTCTGAATGATGACCACATTTTGCTTGTACGTATAGTAAAGGCACGCAAGCTATGTTGGTACAAAAAAGGCTTGTTTTAAAATTCTAAATCCTATCTCTGAACATGATTATTACAATCAATAAGTTATACAATTTATATAGCATGATTTTTTTAATGATTTTCCTTACTTTAGGCGAACTCAGGGTGGAATCATGTAAAAACATAATAACAATAAAACAAACACAAATCATTGAGCACCATTTAACACATGTTCTTCTGAAAGCCATTGAATAAAAGTCCCTCCTATTTAACTTTTTAACTGCCCTGTGTGGACGTGTCTCCACAAACTGTATGCATTTATTTTATATAAGATAACAAGCAAAGGAAACACCACCCCCAGCGAGTTACATAGTGTGTCTTTGAACATGGTGTTTACTTGACATGCAGCATTTGGGTATATGAAGAAAAAAACCTTTTCAGGCCTTACCACGTCACTTCCATTTGAGGCTAATTATTGATTACTTTAGCTGTAATTGCAGCCAACATCAAATAGGAATTATTATGGGTGAGAAAAAATTTAGCCAATTTTAACACCCAATTAACACACAAGTGTTTTTGAATTCAATTGAAGCCACTCCTGGGGGCTCCTTGTTGGTTTTGGGGCCCTAAGTGACTGCTTATGGACTTAGATTTTCCAAGCAAGACAAAAAAGTCACAAGAAAATTAATCCATTTGAAAGGAGAATAATGACCAGAGTTCTAATTTCCACTGTGTTACAAAAAGATTTGATGGGACACTGAAACATTAAAGTTCCAATTAGAAATTCCTATGTTAAAGCTGGGGTACTTAACTTTATCTTTTCATATGTAATCTATGCTTGTTGTGCCAAAAAGCACGAGTGTCTTGTGAGAGACTATAGTATATGCTGTCATGTTATCTTTTGTGAGAATGGACCCTGTGAGTCACTAATCAACGCTTTGGAGTTGATTGGTCGTCCTCTCTTTTCACTTTTTCTTGATCAATTGACGTGACAGAGGCCCAAAATAATGTATGTGAGAAATTTGTTGACAAATTGATGGATTATATTACAAAGTTAAATTTTGTCGATTGAAAGCTAGGTTTCCCTGCTTTTTTGTTTTGTTTTTTTGTATCTAAAAACGGCCTTAAATGTGGATTTGATTTTAATTGATTTTTAATGATTAGACAGTCCATTCGAAGCCTGCACGTGCACTTTTGTTATTGCACTCTTGCTTGAAATCCTAGCAATGTATACGCTTACCGGGCGCCCTCTGGTGGTGAGCTCGGGCCCCTGCGTGTTCTGGGTTTTTGCAGATCCTATAAAGGTAAGTGGATGTACAGGCCGATCCGATCACCGCCGTTTAAATGGGTCAAAATATGTCCACAGAAGCTTTTGCAAACAATCAGCGTCAGGTCAGAGCTGGATAGTTACCAGTGGAGCGGATATTTTTTTTGAGGGAGTCAGAGAACTATATTCTTGTTCTCCTACACCTGTGGACAAACTTGAAATGAAATGTTCCAATCAATGAATAGACTCTATACATTTATTTTATTACACAGTGAAAAGGGCATATTATAAATGATCAATTTTGACAAAAAAAAACCAAACATACAAAATGAATGAAGTCTAATAATGTATTATGCCTATTATGTTGTTATTTTTTAATAAGTTTAAGAGAGTGGGGATATTTTGGTATCTATAAACTTTTTGAAACCTAGAAAAAAATCCTGGATGCATTCACTTCATCAATTCCAAATGGACAATTCTCTGAAATCTTGCAAAACCATGCATTATATATTACACAATTACCACTAACATTAATGAGAATAATCACTCTTATTGCACCATTTATTTGTGCTGTTTTTTTTTTTATTCCAGCACATTTATGTTTTGATTTGTTTAGTTTATTTATGACCTTGTTATTCCAAAATAAACTCCACTCACCCTCAACCTGCGCCTCCACCTCACAATAAGCTTTATCTTCCAAATGTCATGATAGATCGATAGATAGATACTTTATTGATCCCTCGTAGGAGAAATTAAGGTGTCCAGTAGCAGCAAAAATAAAACAAATGAGGGAAATTTTCTAGACCAGATTAACCCTATTAGCACCAGCGTTTTCCAGTGTGGAGCCTTGAAACTTCATAAGAGAGAGAGGTCTTTCCAAATCAACAACAGAAGCATTGAAAATAAAAATATGTTATAAAATGTAGTGAAATGTTTGCGTGAAGCCGGGTTGCTTAAAAATATAGGCATCATAAAAGTATATAATATTGGTTAATGTAATGATTGGGCCAGTAATGTCACACACACACACAAAGCGTATTCCACAAGAGAAGTAGAAAAAACAATGAATCCAGACACATTTTAGGTGCAATTCAGTTGTACGTGATGAAAAAAGATCAGAATAGTCACATCTTCCCTGTGTGGATTTCATTTATTGCAGTCTGAAGTCTAAACACACAGGTGACAGGACTGGGTTGGTCTTGGCACATAATATTCAAAGTACTTTTTACACAGTATACATACAATACACGCACATCAGGGACCCAATGCACTGCAAAAACATAGCTTCAATTCACAATATTGAGTATTAGAGAAGTTTTAGTCGAGTCGGTCCATTCAGTTGCTTGTATGGCCTTGATTATGTTGTTTCATGGATTCCCGGGCTGTTTTTTATTCATGTTGGCTTGAAGAGGAAAAACAGAGAGCCTTTTCTCTCGGCAAATTAATGGACAAGATGGAATGGAATAAAAAGTAGACAATTACTGAGTCCACCAAGGAAATATAACTTGGCCAAAACTTTTCAAAGTAATTGATATGTCATATTTGAGCACGAGTTTTGATTCCTAGGTTACTTTTTCCTTAGTTTTGACTCTAGTTTTGAGTCAAGCTTCAGTTTGTGACAAAATACAAAGAAAATATTGAAAGACATGTGCAACAAGTACCTCACCAGGGAGTTGATATTCATTGTACAAAATTCTATCCAAATTGCGGACAACTCCATTCATTTTTAACAAGGGAAACCATTTAAATGTTGTATTATATGTTCTAAATAAAAAATACATACAGTACATTTGAGTTCAGTCCCTTTTCAGGTCACTTCTAACCTGCTGCTCATGTCCAACCAGGATATTTTCCCAAACTTTAAAGATGTCAAAACCATGAGTATGTTTTTGGCACGGTGGCTGAGTGGATAGCACTCTCGCCTCTCAGCTAGAAGGTCCTGGGTTCGAATCCCGGTTGGACCAGGGCCTTTCTGAGTGAAGTTTGTATGTTCTCCCCGTGTCTGCGTAGGTTTCCTCTGGGTGCTCCGGTTTCCCCTACCACTAAAAATATGTACAATAGGTCTGGCATGTGCCTCCTGTACTGGCACCCCCACTCCCAAAAATAACAATTGTAAACCGCTTTGAGACTCCGATGTGCAGTGAAAAGGCGGTATATAAATAAAGATTACTACTACTACTACTACTACTTTTTGAGGAAGTCCATGGTTCAAACAATGTTGAGAGGGTCTTTGTAATGGCTGTTTCTATCAATTGCAAATATATTGTTATAGCACAGGAATGTGGATGAATTAATTATGGCAAAATCCTTAGATAATGAATACTTTTGGACCTTGAGTATTATGTAAAAGTTTTCCGTCCCAAAAAAAGAAGGAAGATTATCATCATCATTCAAGTTTCACAAAGCCCATTTGTCCATATTTACATCCTTCACTTAAAGCTGGGGTGCCTGACTTTCAAACCGCAGACAAGTTAACTAACAAGTTTCTTTCTCTCAAAACAGTTTGGTTCCACATAAGTTTCACATGCTTGTATGTTTGGCCTCGTTCACATCAACTATTTCAGACAGAAAAGTGATAAAGGACCACTCTCACTCAGAAAATAAACTCTATGAGCCCAAATAGTGACTCACAGGGCTCTTTCTTTCAAGTATGCGAGGACTACAGGTGTAAATTAGCACTGCTGCTACAACCTGGTACAATGCATCTCTCCTCTTGGTTAATGTTTATTGTACAACGTCCCTGTAAACATAAAAACCATATCATACCATACCAAGAGATAGCATGTTGTTTATAGGCAAATCTCAGTTCGCTTGGGTCTATTTTATGACAAAAGGGCTCTCTTAATCTCCTCAGTCAGTTAGATTTTTTTGAAACAAATCTCTGATATCATGAGAACTGGTTCACTTGGGAAAAAATCTTCATAGATCCGTTTCAAAAGGTGTAAACGAACTTAAGCGAAACATAGATCCAGCAAAAGAGAACCAGATCAACGAGAGTGATTGCGCCCCCGACATTACGCTGAGATCTGATAGTTCACGTAATGTTACTTTTATAACTCTCTTTTTCTTTCGGGACAAATAAAATGTGTTATTTATAAGTCAGAGAAAGTTAGGTCCCCCACCTTTAATGGCTTTCACCTCATGAGACCCTTGAGAGCCACCTTTTTTTGCAGTGCATTCTCCTCTTTTTCCACAAGTTTTGGAGGCGGTGCGTTCTCGTTGGTTATAAAGAGCCACACATGCATGAGTCTTTGAAACGACAGTACAGATGACCTCCTTATGAGTTCGTTTGGGTTTAAGGCAAAAGTATAGTTCCACAGGAGCAGTGCATCAGTGCGGTCATCCAGTGTATTTTAGCACCAAGGGAATCCGATCTCCAATGTTCCTGCTCATGTTATAAAATATATTCCCTTTCCGAATCCACAGAGATGTAAAAACAGGTCGAGAACAATGACGGTAAGCTACAGCACAATTCAAATGATGCACAGTGAGAAACAAGGCTTCACAAGTGAGATGTACTGATCCAACTCTCAAAAACCAGAAATTAGATTTTATTATAAGGCAAAGTCAGGCGCTGCACAATATGTATTTAAATTATATATATAAAAATAGTCGTTAAACAATACTGTACTTGACACAAATCCTTGGGTAAAATAACCGAATTGATAGAAATATGCAACAATATAATGGATTTAGCATATGGAAAATCATTTTGGGGGTTCATATCCAGAACTGCTATGTAAGGGCACATTATGAGCAAGACCTTGTTGCAAAGTAGCAATGCATGTAATTGAATAAAAGGTCTCTTTCAAGAATGTAAAAAAAGCTACCTTTTCCTTTAAAATAAGTTATTTGAAACTTATTTTGAGAATTTCAATCTGGCTTTCTCTTATTAGGTTACATTTAATTAAAAAGACAGATATTTCTAAATGAATACAAGAATAAATATGTCTCCAGTTGCTAGTTTTATGTCCGGGCGAAATGTTTTTTAAAACACCCACTGCCAAATTATTATGATTATTATATCACCACCATTAGTTTGGTTTGGCGACAGTAGCTCAGTTGGTAGAGCATTGGCCTTAAGGCCAGAAGGTCGTGGGTTCATTTCCCACCTCTGCACCTTCTCCACCGACTCCCACTGATGACTGCTGTCGTTGTGACCTTGGGCAAGACACTTAACCCCACTTTGCCCAAAAAGCCCCCACTGAAAGATCAAGGCTATGCTCACAGTCAGAGAGCAGCTGTCCTCCTGTGGACTCACCACCTGCAGAGGATCAGTGAGGGGCTGGTGCTATGAGACTTGGGTGGCATCTCTGATTGCCACCCCCCTGACCCAGAAATGGATTAAAGGGTAGAAAATGGATGGATAGTTTGGTTTGATGTTCAAAATAATGTGAAATTGTGCATGTAGCGGGAAAATAAACATATTGCTTATAGGTTTTTGTTTAACCAAAACACTTGTACCTAAATCTACAGCATTTTTAAAGTTTTTGACAAAAATGTATCATTGTAGAGGTGAGAGAAGAAATCTTACAACACCGATTTTGACCAAGATTCTTTTTTTGTACTCCATTGGCAGACATCCTTGCTTCAAACAATACTTTTGGCCTCTTTATAAATCTTGTTTTCTGTGTTATTAGTAAGGGCATTTTCACACTGTATACAGCAGAATAAAACCGTTAGCTACATGCGACCTATTTGCTGATTCTGGTATTTGGATCAGTACATCCCTAATCACAAGACAGCATTGCTCAACATCCAAAAAGAAATGAAGGAACAACTTGCACACACATACTTTTCTGTACACTTTCATACAAACAAACGGTAAACACAATTATAGTTTTACAATAGGATTAAGCAGTTCACTTCATCAAAGGCATGTATACTGTGTCGTCTCTTTGGAGAGTCTTAAAAAAGTGGACAGCTCATAAATCCAGCTATGAGTCTGTATCTGTACACGTGTTTGCATTGGTTAAACTGTTATCATGTGTCCGTCACTTGGAATGGCACTCTGCTTGAGTCCGGACGTCCCGCGGAGAAGGGCCTATAGGGAGCTCATTTCCGGCTCAGAAGACTCTCCTGGAACTTGGTGCTGGAGTAGCGCAGGTGGAAGCCCTTCTTGCTGATAGTGTCGTCACTGTGGAAGCGGATCATCAGAGTGTCTCCAGGAGAGTAGATCGCCTCTCTGGGCTGAAACAAAAAAGGAGAAAGAATCATTCAATCTGGAGACATGGGTGTTATTAGGCTGGCAGTAATCTGACACCATAAATTACACATTTATGTACAGCATTTATTATTGCTGTACAGAAATGTGGTTAGGATTTGGTGCTTAGACCCCAATCGCAGAAGGGAAAGAGATTATGAGATTAAATACCCCGGGGCCCAGTCCCTGGTGGTGGTATTTTAGGAGAAGGGTGACAGTCCTGGCCCAGAACAAGGCGGAGATGGGGAGGAGGAGGGTTTCAGCGTGAATGAGGCTGCTGCTTGGATGGAGCTTCCTCACACTATGAGTGCCTGATTGCTGCCAGGTGAGGATTTGTATGTGACGCTGAACCTGAGTGTGATTCACTGATGCTGATGTTACTCACTAGTGTAAAAATAGACTGGATTTACCAGATTACTTTAATCATCACAAGTCGTTTTCTTTTCTCAAATAGAAAGTAACTAATGTTTGATATTAGCAGTATTTTTGGAAAAGGCTACATCACTTAAAAATTATCATCTAGACCACGGGTTGCCAAAGATTTTAGTCTGTGAACCCCATGATAAATAATTTTCTGCCCAGCGACCCTCAAAGTAGTGTGGAGGGTGGGAACAGCCTGCATGCGCTCATCACGTTGTTGTGGTAATGTGCTGCTACTACTACAATGTGCAGGAGTATTGTTGTTTTCAGTATTATCCTCTCCTACAAAATGCAGATTTAAAGAACATCTTGCACCTCCCTAGAATTATTAGGCCACTGTCAATTTCAGATTCTAATCCAGCCACCTTTATGATAAAACATTCAGACTATAGTGTGTGTCCTGAAAAAGACATGGAAATGACAGTCTTTGTTTGTATAGAGAAAATAACTTAGACTACTAGTCTAAATTATAACAGTTACCATAGTTACTAGCAAAGATCTTTCAACTACCCTCCACAATCCATTACTATAGGCTCTATTGAGTGCCTTTATGTAAGTAATCTTTATTTATATAGCACCTTTCACAGAACAGAGTCACAAAGTGCTTAACAATTGTTGTGGGCATTTGCCCTCTCAATCTACACATGGGAGCGGTGTCATCATACAGGAGGCATATACCAGACCTATTGTAAATGTTTTTAGGGGTAGAGGAAACCGGAGCACCCGGAGGAAACCTTTGCAGAAACGGGGAGAACATAAACAAACTATACAGAAAGGTCTGGAGGTGGGGTCAAAACCAGGACCTTCTTGCTGTGAAGCACAAGCTCTAACCATTGCACCACTGTGTCGTCAAGCACTAAGCGTTATTATTATAGTATATAGTATTATAGTAATATATAATATGTAATCAAATATGCAGTATTTGTGGTGATATCACATAAACGCAAGCCATAGAAGTGATGCAGGTATACTCTGTAGAAGTACTGGCCACTGTCATCTTCACATTCTAATCTTCATCATGCTGTATTAGTTCCACATCCTCATAAACCCTGGACCGACCTTAGAGCCCAGACGCAAACAAACTTACCCCTGAGCCACAGAAGCGTCCCAGCCGGAGCGCACCGCTGTCCCGTCCGTTGAAGAGCTCGATGAAGTCGTAGCCACAGTCGGCCTCCTCCTCTACCTCAAAGGTGATGAAGGTGAGCTCGATGCCGAAGCCCTGCTCCGCCGTCAGCTGCCACTCACAGTCTGTGTGTCCGGGGTAGTTGTTGTCCCCAAACTGAGCGTGGGAGTACAGGTTTTTCTGCCTCACATCTGCCCTCAGGCGCCCCCCGCACTCTGGAAGACAGGAGAGCCCAGTGATAAGTGCAGTGTGAGGGCATGCCCGCTAGAGGGAGCTGTCTCTTTACATGTTCGTATGAACTGGTGGGTGAGTGGTTCCCAAAGTGGCAGTCGCAATATGTTAAAAAGCGCTTTATGTTGACTGTCTTACCCTTGTTATTGTTGGGCCAACTCACACAAGAAATGGCATAAATGTGTTTTTTTTCTGTTGACATACATAAACAAAAGGGAAATTAACCTTTGAAAATAAAAATATCAAGAACCTTCCAGACCTTGCGTGGTCAACATGTGAGAACATGAACCCAACCTTGTAAAAACTTGTGCAGTTCTATTAATTTACGGTTGTGTTTTATGTTGCATTCATGTTCTAGAAATGGGAAAGAAAAATTAATTTATTGAATTATTCCATTTTCTTCCCCTTAATCCATTTCTGGGTTGGGGGGGTGGCTGTCAGAGCTGCACCTAGTACACATAGCACCAGCCCCTCACTGATCCTCCTGCAGGTGGTGAGTCGACAGGAGCCTTGATCTTTCAGTGGGGGCTTCAGGCAAAGTGGGGTTAAGTGTCTTGCCCAAGGACACAACGACAGCTGTCATCAGAGGGAGTCTTGAAGTAGGTCTCGTGGTGGATTTGAACCTACAACCTTCTACCAACTGAGCCACTGTCACCACATTATTCTTAAGTCTTTTCTACTGGACAACATCATGTATGACTCATTTATGCTTCCCATGTCAAATGAAGAAAAATCTGCATCACACATCTGACTATTGTGATCTGTAAATAAAAGACACTAGGGAGTTACGTAGCTGTGCAGATTGTTCTTTATTATACATGTTGTGCACCTTTCTTATATCCAGCACGCTAGTTCAGGCTATGGGGATGTGCGGCCTTGTTTGAAACCTTCCATTTATGCTAGACCCCTCACACATATTTGGCTCTTACGGGACCTTTATGAGATAATAATTAGACCATAGTTGAAATGTACTGAGTAAGAAGATGTGGATGGGCTATAAACTAAGAATAGAAATCAGACTTTTGACAGCTCCCACAGTTATCAGTAAAATGTATCAATTGCTCTCCACCACAGCCCTTTGGAATGTGGTGATGTCACACGAACACACCTAAACACCCATTGAAAGCAGCAGGATACCCAGCACTGACCGGTGGAGTGCGAGGCCTGGAAGCCTTTCCTCTGCACCGAGGCGTCGGAGATGAAGCGCAGGTACATATTGTTGCCGGTGGAAACGAGGGGCTCTGGGGTCTTGCTGCCGCACAGACGTCCCAGGATGGTGGCCGTGTCGCTGTCGCCGTCAAAGGCCTCAAGGTGGTCATACGCACACTCCTGATGCTGCTCGATCTCAAACTCCGAGAAGCTCTGCACACACAACAAACACACAACATTATAGACGCAGAAACAGCAGCTCTAGTTTTACAACGTGGAGCGGAGAGAGGCGGAAATACATGGTTACAGTGTACAAGATACATAGGATCCAAAATCTACTTTCCATCCATGCTAATATCAGAAACTTAGCAATATAGATATTTAGAATGTTAGACCTTTGTTGTCCCCTGAGAAAAATAAAGGTCTATCTATCCCATGTTACCCTCATGTTGGTACAAACTTTTAATTCTGCCCCTTCTGTCTAAAAGTTTTTCTCGCTGTCTTGTAATAGTATGATGTCATTATACCACTTAGACATCACCCTTATAGGTAACGACCAATTGGAATTGTTTTGGCCATTTCTAAAGTGAAATTACGTTCTTTATCACATCTCTGTGTTTGCAGCTGGAAACAAATAAACAGACTCGAATACTTCTCCGGTGGCAGCAAAGGGAGTTACAGACTAAAACCCTCTTACCCTTCATGCTTGTTTGTTTCATCAAATATTTTCTACTTATACTATTAATTGACATTCTAAAACATGACATGACAAAGTAAATGCTCTTGTTATTATTTTTATTGGACAAGAAGAATGCGTAATATAAGTGAATGAGAGTTACTTTCCAATTTTGAAGAAATGAACAACCATTTCAAATGTAAGCTCTGATTAGATCCATTCCTCCTAATCCTAATCCAATCAGCTCTCAGCCCAAAGAGTCACATAGAAGTACGCAAATATGTGGTTTTGTGTTAAGATGAAGACACCATGCTGTGGCCTAATCTGTTCTCAATTCTTAAAGATGCAGTCAATGATTTATCTAAAATACTGTGGAGAAACATCCCTAAACCCCAAAATTATATGTTTTCAAATAGGAATGAACATGACCAGATGCTTATAACCTCAGACAATAAATCATAAATATTTTGGATAGAAATAAACCAATGGGATGCGTTCGTCCCCCTCTCTCGCACCTGTCTGAGTTGTTATTGAGTTGGATTTTTCATGTGTGCTTTCACATTTCAAGCACAGACTGCATTATTACAGAAACAACGTGTGTGCTGGGAGTTGGGTTTGGTGGATGGCAGGGGGGGATGCTACTGCTAAGCTAACAAGAATCCTTTAACTGCCAAACAACATGGAATTATTTATGAAAAATTGTAGGTACCTTTGTTAATGAAAACATAAAACTATCAGTGCTAAAACAATCCTATGATGTGTTTATTTACACACTAATACAGTATGTTCACATTATCCAGAATAACTTGAACACATTCAGAGCATTCACACACCACAATGGACAATGGAATGCAATGTGTTACGACCAGAGAGCAGTATTCTCTGAGCAAATGTATTTGTAAAGTCATACAACTATCTAAAAATACATACATTGAGTTCTGCATCTGTTTAGCCCCCCACAGTTTATAGATTAGCAGCAAATGTAACATGATGACCATTCTTCTGCACATGGCCTCAAGTGAAGTCAAGTGAGATCAGCCAAGTCCTAATTACTTTCAGTCCTGTGTGAGTGGTTTGTTTGTGGAGCAGAGACAATGAGGATGTTCACAGTTAAAACAGTAAGAAATATGGATCTAAAGTGTAGAAATACAATAACATCCCTCTGGATCATAAATACAAATGTAATACTAAGGCATTTTAAAGAAACAATAAATATAAAACTCATGCAAATGTTCTGTCTGAAATAAATAAACAGTCCAGGGCCGCTCTAGTGAGATAGAGAATTCAAGCAAAAATAGCTTCCTATTTAAATTCTAGACTTGGATTTTTTTTTTTTTTACCACTCTAATATTACAACTTTTTACGGCCTTAAATACCAACATTTGGAAATGGAAGACTTTTTAGAACCAAGTGAAAACTACAACCCCATGAAAATATCCGACTGTATTCTTGGGCATTGGGTTTGTGAATGCTCTTGTTTGGGGCTCTGGAATTAAAAACACTGTGCAAACATGTCTAAAACCTAATTACACGGAGGAGACGTTTTTAATAAATCATAATAATAAGACTTGAAGTAGGGAAAAAAAAACAATAATATGAACGTGGAACTTCAATCTCCATCTTAATAATCGATATTGTAAGTCTGTGACTGTTAGAGAGCAAGTGTGCACACCGGACATTGAACTCTTATCCGTGTCTTTTCGCCCATATTACTTGCCGCGTGAATTCCCACAGCTCTTCTTTACGGTGGTATACGCGCATCCAAAAGCTAATGCTGCCCTTGCCACCAATGTAATCTACGACGCTGTGCAGAAGCTTCAGTCAATCTCACCCGATGCGCCCAATTTTATACTGGGAGACTTCAATCATATCTGCCTCAAAAAGTCCCAAATGAACTTTCACCAGTACATCACCTGCCCCACGAGGCGGGGGAAATCTTTGGATCTTTGTTATGGATCAGTGAAGGGCGCGTATAAGGCAGTACCTCTCCCTCCACTGGGCTTATCAGACCATAACTGTGTCCACCTAATGCCCATATACAAGACTGTTCTTAAGAGGGAGAAGGTCAAGACTAAAGAAATAAAAACTTGGACTGAGGAATCTACCCTACAGTATGTCTACAGGAATGTTACGACTGCACAGACTGGAATGTATTTAAAGACAGTTGTGGAGATGATTTGGATGAACTGACGGATGTAGTGTGTTCATATATGGTTTTCTGTAGAGACATGATTGTGCCATCTAAACAGATCAAATTATACCCGAATAACCAGCCTTGGGTAAATAAATCTGTGAAATCATGTATACAGGAAAAAAGGCGAGCTTTTAAGCAGGGATCAGCCATGGAACTTTACAACGTTAGTAAATCGCTAAAATGTGAAATTTTAAGAGCCAAAAAAAGCTATAAAAATGAGTTGGAGAAAAAGATGGCTGACAACAGACTGGGCTCCTTTTGGTGTAGCATGAAAACCTTGACTGGTCTTCACAAGGAAGGAAGTTGTCAGGTGCTCCTTGAAGGTTTTAAATCTAATATACATTTGGCAAATGCATTTAATGATCTTTATTCTCGCTTTGAAACCTCAGATTTTATGAATGAGGTTCAGGAACTTAAAAATAACTGGAAAAATAATCAACATTTTGAGATTTCACAAAAACAAGCGGAAAAGGTCTTTAAGTCGACCAAAATTAACAAGAGTTGGGGTGTGATAACATCTGCGGCCACACTCTTAAAAATTGTGCCAAAGAGCTGAGCTCAATTTTCTTGCACATTTTTAATTTGTCACTGGAAAAGCAACATGTGCCACAAATCTGGAAAGATTCAGTGATTGTTCCAGACCCTAAATCGAATAGACCCAAAAGGTTGGAGGATTTTTGTCCTGTAGCACTAACATCCATTGTTATGAAACATTTTGAAAAGCTAATAAAATCAGAAATTCTTCGAAAAACTGAGCATGCACTTGACCCCATGCAGTTCGCTTACAGGCCGAAAAGAGGCGTTGAGGATGCCACTATAACCTTGCTTCATCTGCTCCTCAAACACCTGGAGGGAAAGGGGACTCATGCACGCCTTATTTTTATTGACTTCACGTCAGCTTTTAATACGATGAAACCATATGTGCTTGCCAAACGACTTATGGAACATTTTAATCTTGACCTAAACATTGTAGGCTGGGTTCTTGACTTTTTAACTAAAAAACGTCAAAGAGTGAGAGTCAATGGTGAACTCTCTGATCAGTGCACTGTTTCGACAGGCTCACCCCAAGGTTCTGTTCTCTCACCCCTGTTGTTTATATTGTACACTAGCATGTGTCAGAGTGATCATTAAAACAGAATCATCTTAAAATACGCAGATGACTCAGTTATTGTAAGTCTACTTCACAAAAATGAAAGTCAGCATGGCCCAGTTGTTGAGGATTTTGTCAAATGGTGTGATGAGTCTTATCTTCTCTTGAATGTTGCAAAAACAAAAGATATGATCATCGACTTTAGGAAGAGCACTCTCCCACATGTTGTAACATATATAAAGGGACAACAAGTGGAGTGTGTGGAGTCCTACAAGTATCTTGGAACAATTATTGATTGCAAACTGAATTTTAATGAAAACTGTGCTGCTGTTTGTAAAAAGGGCCACCAACGACTGTATTGTCTTCGGAAACTGTCCTTCTTTCATGTAGATAAAACTGTGATGACACTGTTTTATCGGGCATTCATCGAAGCGACCCTAGCTTTCTGCCTGGTCGCCTGGTACGGGAGCTCTTCTGTTAGAAACAAAAACGCCTTGAAGTGGTCAAGTAAAGTCATTGGCCAGCCTCAGACCAGTTTAGACTTTCTGCATGATAGACAGCTAGAGAGGATGGCACGAAGCATCGCAAAAGACTCAGAGCATCCTTTGCACTCAGAGTTTCGATTGCTTCCGTCTGGGCGTCGGTTTTTGATGCCAATGAGCCACACGAACCGTTTTAAGAAAAGCTTTGTTCCCGCTGCCCTTTCCTTTATGAACAAGTCGGGATCAAACTGCCCCTGACACAGGTTTTTTATCTTTGTTACTGTCAAGTGGCTTAAATTTCAGTTGTTTTTTGTACCAAAGGCACATCCTGTTAGTATGTGGAGCACTTATAAGTTTTGTATTTTATATGTATGATGTTTTATCTTTGAAATGTGTTTTAATGTGTCGACTAGTTCTCAGAATTGCAAAACGAATTTACCCACGGGTACAAATAAATTAACCTAACCTAACCTAATAAAATAGTATCTATGTTTTGTTTTTGTTTTTCTTATTTCTTTTCAATCCTTTGTAACACTGTTGCTGTGTTTACATAGTTAATATTCTGTTTATGATCTAATGTCAGGATTTACATGAGCTCATATTTGTCATGAATGTAAAAATCAGACAACTTTGCACGTCCGTGACAGGTGCATTAGCGCAGGCCCTGCATTCTGTACTTCCAAACACCAGTGTGTTTATTCACACATGAGTAACTGCTGAAGGCTGAAACATGGCACATCTGTTAAACTAAACAATGTGTATGCAAGAACAGTGTGCGAGAGGTGTTTCCTTTTCAAATTGTTATTAATAAAATGTTTGTCATTAATAAAATGAACCAAATAAATAAAATGAATAAAACAAATCCAATTCATTAATACAATAACACACTTGTTTTAGTCAGTAAAAACAGAGAGTGGCTTTTTTGATGATTGTGTCTGGCTCTCACAAATTTCTTAGCTGGCATTAATAGTAAGACAGTTTTCAGTATGGATTTATTCAACATAAAAATTGTTGTTAAACAAAAGAATATGTTCTAAAAATAATATTACACACTAAATTACACATTATAACAGTAAAAGGTATGGCTTCAACAGAAATATATTTTAAAGTATGAGACTTTTTTGGCTCGCTCAGCTACAAAGCTTCCCGACCTCTGCCATACAGTGTATCTGGTGCATGTGTGTCCGTGTGACACATGAAGCCTCACGTTACTTGCATGTGTCTGTAATGTAGGCCTCTCACTGTCAGACCCAGGACGGAGCCTCACGCTGTCGGACTCAGGCCAGATGGTCAGAGCCCTGGGCCGGACTGACGCATGAGCACACTCTCACAGAGCACCTCATTCAGACTGCACTCAGCGGAAAGTGGAACAGAGAGGAGACGCAGGCCTAAGGCTTTTGCAGACATACAAGAGGGACAAATATCTCACAGGGGTTTGGAGAGTGATGTTTGTATGGCTGGATAATGCTCAGAGTTCATATGGAGATTTCATGTTTGTGGGCCGCAGGGTGGAAGCCCCATCATGTGCTGTTTCACCACTGTCCACCGTCTACCTTTGCCTTTCCACAGCAAAGGTAGATGGTAATAAAGACAGTACTTGTTAAACCAACTAAAGTCAACATTTCTCAGGGTTGTACTGGTTTTCATATCTTTTCTATTATTGTTATGTATATATATAAATGGTTCACTGTAAAAAATGATAATAGGGCTCAAAGTAGCTTTTGTACCATCATGAGTACCATCAAAAGTAAATTCATTTTCAAAAAACCTAAAATAGAATCTTCCCACATAATCATCGAAGTCAAAGGAAAATTGTGTACGAGGCACATTTCATATTAATTCAACAAATCCACATTGCGTGAATGAGTTTTGGCCCTTGTTTACTTTGCGTTTGCTATGGTATGTTTTCTTTGTCCCGTCCTTGCCACATATGAGGCTCCTATCCAACAAGAAAGCAAGACAATGAACTTCACAAAACATTCAAAACTAAGAAAGATCTTGTGTCAAATGTGAGCAATGTTTGTTAAGAAAACCATGTTGTGTTAAATGCAGCTATTAGAACAAAAGGAGTACCACACACATCATAGCAAAGTCATTGTGATAGTAAAGCAGAAGAAAGCCGAAAACATTGCATTACTATTTGCATTGTTTTGCAAAGATTAGGGTTTGTGGGACAACATTCAAACTGCAGCTATTCAACTTGTAATCTGGATTGGATGGTGGTAAGTATTGCAGGACTTACGATCTTGACTCGGTGGCCCGGAGTGGCGCGGATGTCCCAGGTGCACTCCTTGCGGCTTGGATACTTGTCGGGCCAGTTGGGGCTGCTCAGAACGCCGATGGAACTGTGGATCTGGTGCTCGCACTCGGCTGGACATAGTGATGGAACAATCACAGTCATATCATTTACTGCAATGGCACATTATGTATAATCAGGATTATATTTTTACCATTTTATATACATGTATAGAAAAGTTTGTTTTATGACTATTTCCCCTGTGTCAGAAATAAACTGCAGCTAAGTGATTTGAATTGTGACCATATTTACTCAAAAGGTTGTGATTGTTTCCAAAGAACCTATACTATAGTTTCACACTGTGGTGGAAGGCAGCTCAACAATCTTTCCTGGAATTACTGTCAAAAGTCAAACTTCTGACAGTAATGTCTCTGTAATCGCTGTAATCGCTGGGCCAATCCACATGAAACAAGAACTTTTACAAAGTTCCACATCTTCTTTGTCAGTAAGTATTGACTACGGTCTCATTATATTCTTTAGTTGTCTAGACATTGTGACTTTTTTTTAAAAACAGACATAAGAATAATATGGTATATTTGTGAATCTAATCACAATCAAACAATGACCTGAGAAAACATTTGGACTATTTATTTTTAAACATTGCTTTCAAAAAATGGCTTTATTTCCTCATAGAGATGTATTACCACCTGTCCTCCAACTGAAATGGAATTCTACAACCTATAGAATAAAGGAAAAACAAATATCAGATTCAAATTCTGAATCTGATATATGAACATCTTGAAAATTTGAGATTTTGGAAATCTTAAATGAATTATAATAATTATTAATCATCATTAATCGCAATGATCCTGTCCATAGATGATTGTGATATTCAATCTGGACACACACACACACACTCAAAGGAAGCCAGGGTCACTGCTGCACAGGAAAGCGGCCAAAAGGAGAGGAAAGAGGAACAGGAAGTAGAAAAATGAGGAAATTGAGAGAGGAAAGTGAATTTCAAAGAACACAGAGGGGTTCAGCACAGATGCATTCACATGGCAGACTGTGTCAGCTGGATATCATGCACGTATAAAACAGGCTGTCCAAACTCTGACCCGTGGGAACGTTTTGGCCCCCTGCGCTTTAGTCAATGGCCCTCAAGCGCTCTACTCATGCTTCTGCAATCAGTGTTGAGAAATGCATTTATTTTTGTGTTTTTTTTTTCTTTCATTTTTATCTATGTTATCTCTATTGTCAATGTGAGCTTTGGTTTGTATTTTGTATGAATTGTACTATACAATGACCATGAGTCCAGTTTAAACCTGAAGACTTGAGGAAATGGGTGAAGTCTGGTGTGCTTCAGCTTGGTTGGAGTGAAAACCTCAGCCACACTGGCCTTTTCTGGAACCAGTTTGACACCAGGTAGGTTTGACAAAAGTATCGAAAATCTGATTTCAAATCGATACTTGCACTAGTATTGAAACTAGATTCTAATAAAGAATAGATTTGTTTTAGAATACATAAACAGCAGGAATGAAGATTTGCACATGTACGTTTAGAGGAGAGGCCGGTACAGCCCACAGTTGAATATTAACGGTTTATTAAACAAGCGCGAGGTCTTTACAGAGCAAGCGAGGTTAATAAATATTTTATTATATGACTATTTTTAACAAAAACAAAAAACACATGCAACCAAACTGTCAAATTATGACATGAGGAACTTGCTTAAAACCACCTGCAGAGGATCAGTGAGGGGCTGGTGCTATGTGAATTGGGTGCAGCTCTGACTGCCACCCCCCCGACCCAGAAATGGATTAAGGGGGAGAAAATTGATGGATGGATGGTAACGACTATGAATTATTGTTTCTTGTAAATCCAAAAATTAGTGATTTAGGATCATGGAAAAACTATAGAGGATCTGTCTAAGCTGCTAAAGGCAACTGTTTGAAACTATATACTTTCACGGATAGCTTATTTATTTATGTTTCTGTTTGCTATTCATTATTTCAGCATGGCACTTAATCTAAAAGTTTGGGTGCCCGTGATATAGAAGAATTGACAACGACATGTGCGAAAGACAATGAGCAGTTACAAAGACAATGAGTGAAAGAATGAAGATGTTTATTCACAGACACTGAGTTTGTACAGGAGGAAAGTAAGACAGAAAAACACTGAGACGTATAAAAGGACACACACATAATATTTTACTCTGTGATCACAGCACTGTAAAAAATAGGTTAAAAAAGTAAAACATGAAATAAACACCTATAATCATCCCTGTGGGAATAATATGGATGTGATAGCTGCAAGTTGGTGAGATGTGCACTTAAACCTTATGTGTCATAGAACTCATTCAGGAGGAATAAAAGCAAGAATGTTCATGTCCATCATGTCATGTATGATGAGGACTGTACATTTTGTCCAAACAGAGAGAAAGCACAACATACACTAGCATCAAACAGGACATAAAGTGTGCTCCGTGTCCTATAATTTATGAGTGTGGAAGACAATTTGTATTTGGACAATTTTGCAAATACAATCAAATATGACTCAAATACAGCAACTTCTTTATTGAAAATTGCTGTGTTGATTAGAACCTTCCCTGTATGTATGTGAAAATAAATATCATGCATTTTGTTTAGCCATCAAATATGATGATGGGACATTGTCTTTTTATGTTTTAGAATATGAAATAATGTTTTCAGTAGAAATGTATGGAGAAACAAGTATCAAGAATAGAAAAAAGCTATCTGCCTGTAATTCCCTATGCTGCCACCAGGTTAAAAAAAAAGGTTGAAAATGACCAGCTCCAAATACAGTCATGTGATTGTAAAGAACTGAGTTTTACTGGATACAGTTTCAAAACTAATTTAGGAGGTTTTTTTGTTTTTTTAAGTAAATATGCATGGATGTATTTAAAACAATCCCAGGTTGCTATGATTAGGGATACAATGGGGTGGAACATTTCCCATATTGTTTTCCCAGAAAGTTAAGCTGGGGAATTTTGGAAATATTCAATAAGAGCCACAGTAACCAGTATGCTATGTGCATGGGAATGAAGAATGACATTGATATTATTATTAAGTGTATTTGAATGTCGTCTGTCTGTTTTAGTCAAAAATATACCAAAGTATACTGTCCTCAACAATAATGTTTCCAATGAAGAGCCAACCTCTGCTATTAAATGTTCTATTAATTCCCTCAAATTCGTATTGATTCCTATGGAGAGTTTACATCTTTGATAATTCTTATAATTTTGCAACTCGATAGCTATAATAAACTGATTCCTCCAGAAATATAAATATAAAAAAAGAACAGAGTGCATGTACCGACAGCAGAAAAACCAGGGATCTTCAGAATGTGAATGTATTGCTGTGTGGACAACCTTTCCAAAAAAGTCCAAATATTGCACCAGTTTGTTCGTGTCCATCAGATGTAGCCGGTCAGTCTGTCTTGCCCTGCCCCCTGTGAGAGCAGAGCTTTGGGGCTGCTCCTGTGCACGTGTAGGTGTGTGAAGGCGTATCCATAGTGACCGTAGTGGGCGTGTCCATGCCAGTGCGAGTGGAACCCACCTTCTTTACAGTCGTGCTTGTTCTCGTGCAGGACGAAGCCGTGGCGACACTGGCACATGTACGAGCCCACTGTGTTGATGCAGTCGTGCTGGCAGCCCCCGTTGTCTTTGCTGCACTCGTCCTTATCTGCAGATGGAAAAAAAAAACATATTATTACTATTCCAACTGTTAGGATGTCCAGGTATACGATGATGGAGCGGCAGCAACACTACTGGGTGAGTTCTATGCAAAGGGAAAGTGGTGAATCAGAGAAAAGGTGTTAGAATTTCCGACGGATACTTGAAAGTGAAAAAACAGAATATTTTGAGGATTTACTAACTCAGTAAGGTGCACAAATACAATGGAATCACAATGCATAGGGTGAAATACAGTGGTGTACTATTAAAATATGGCTATTAGTAATCTAAAGTCATTCAATAAGCATCAAAACTGAACGATTTTGGAAGAATATTTCAGTTTTTTGCTGGATTCTCTTTAAAATGGACATTATAGACACGTAATGGAGCTGTAGAGATTGCATATAAGTCCTAAAAGTCAAGCAGTAATACAAATTATAATCAAATCCTTTCATTTTTCCCAAAATCACAACAGCGGCCGACTCAGAGGGCGTCAAAGAATCGCTGTTGATTGCCAATAGAAATATGACTACGATATAGTTTAAAATAGAAATCCTACTGTGCCTTGGCTAAAATAGTTCAAATATTTAAAGCTTACTCTGATTACCCAGAGAGGCGATGGCTTATTGTTTTGAATGTATTGTGTATTGTCACGTCTCCTCACTCATTTCCAACCTCTGGTCTGAGTTCGTGGTCTGAGTGTGGTCGGTGATGACAAAGCCCCAGCAGCTGCACGGTGAGGCCGGTGTGGTCAGGGCAGGCCACAAATGTCACAGTTGGTGTCACAGAGATCTCCACACCCAATGGATCTGTTTTGAAGGAACCTCCTGTGCCATGCCATTGCTCAGTGTGTGTTTGTCCTGTCTGATGTGGTATTACGGTGCTATTGTGGGCTCATTCTCACTCTATCAGCGCTAAGAGGCTTTGCCTGATGCTACACAGTGGTCATTGTGGCTCTCTTCAGGTTATCCCACAACACGTCCGTATGCACACACTCAAATGGTTTAGGAGTGTGGCATGTTGGACGGTGGCCTCCCTAAAGCTGCTGGAAAAGTGCCACTACACACAACAACAAAACCTGTATGGGTCAGGCTTAAGGTGCCCTGTCCACTTCATTCCAGGGCAGTTGGATTTGGATCACGCTGCAGGAATGATACTGAGCTGTGATTGGTCAGAAAGACTCAACGAGAGCACCATCATTTATCATCTCAGCTTTTCTCATTGTTGTCCATTTTCATTTCCTGGTACCTTTTGTAGTTACTGTAGTTATACGGTATACTTTATTGCCTCAGTAGGGAAAATAGTCCTCTGCATTTGATCCATCCTACAATACCACAAAGGCAACCGGTCAGGGTTGGGAATGGGGCCATACTTTGAAGATGTTCTAGTTGTTGCTCATGGGAATATACTATTTGTGTTCAATGTGTGAATTTACTATTGGTAAATCAACATTGTTGTAATTTTTGGGTTCTACAAAAATATTGGTGAATTGATTTGATTTTAAAAGTTGCACACATAAGCTTCTTTATACCTGAGGAGATCTTTACCAGATAAATTGGTCTGGTATAAATTTCTATACCAGGGAGTCTGCAACCTTTTTACCCTGGAGAGCTATTTTTTTTGGAAAAATCAGTATGTATGGAAGAGAGCAAGTTTGAGATACGGACACTATCAATATGTCATTATTAATCATCCCTCATGTGTTTTCAGTGCACAAGTAAGTTTGCCTTCACAATAGTGTTATATTTGTTATATTCTAAATCTTTTGGGGAGCTATGGAAGGGGCGGTGAGCTACAAGTTGGAGACCCCTGCAATACACAATAGAGATTCATACGAGACCACAACACAGAAAATATATTTTAAAAGCACTTGGTTTCTATTGTTTTAAAGTTCCACACAAAAACAATACAACTCAATGTCTTATGCCAATATCATTCTGACATGAAGCACATTTCTATGCTCAAGAAGAATAGATTCTCATAGATCCATGCAGTCGATATGGATCAAATCATTCCATTGCCCCACATACTGAAGCCAGTGCGGGCCAATCAGAAATGTGTAGCAGGATCATGTTACCTCCAACCACAGCGGAGGTGCCCAGCCTGTTGCGGTTACGGTTATTGTGGTGGCACGACTCAAACACAAACATACGGTGATGACACTGAGCGGGTCTGTCTGAGGGAGAGAGGGAAGAGGAGCTGAGCAGAAGAGCGAGGAGCTACTGGAGATCAGGGAGAGGACACACACACACACACACGCACACACTCCCTCACTCAGTACAGTCTTAATTTTGTCAATATAGAAAATTGATTAAGTAGGCTCTTTCATTTATTAATTCTGTGCACAGCGTAAACCTGCTGTCACTTTGCCTCTGCCCCAGGAGTAACTAAGGACTATGGGGGAAACTTGTTTCCATAGTTACTTTGTCTAGCTACTGTATGTTTGGTCCGTACAATACATTTATTTCACAATCTCCCTGTCTGCTAACTAACAGGGACACTGTCGAGGACAAAGTTCCCTATGTGGATAAATAAAGTGCACATTTACATTCACATATTTGCAGTCTGGCTCCACGGCTGTAGTTTGAATTTGGAAGCAGAAATACACCACTGAACCCGATGGCGACATGACAATAACTAAAAAGTTAGAGCCTGGTTCTAAACACGACACATGGCCCAACGCTATGTTCCAAATGCTTGTCAGTGTGGCGCAAGATTTTTACCAAGCCAGGTCTGTTTAGCTGCTGAAGAGTTTTAATGTTCAAAGAAACGGCAGCAATTTTGTTCTGTCACATGCATTATTTTCTGGCGAGAAATCTTTCAGTGGATTACACTCCATCCTTAATTTTATAATTAAAACCAAAACTAAAACATACACTATGCTTGGCACAATGTGGAACGCAGCCAGACGCCCATGCACACACGATCAATCAATATGTTTGTGTGTAGAGAAATTCAAAGTGCTTAACAAGAGCACTTAAACACAGAAAAAAATGACAACAAAATAAGATTAAAAAATTCATATTAAAACAGTGCAGCGTAAAAGTAATTTCCGTAAGACTCTTATGGAAATGGGGTTTTAAAAACAAATAAAAAGTACAAGATAGAATCACACACACACACACAGAAACCTCACCTGAAAAGAAGTAAGCCTTGAACCCTTTCTTGGAGACTGTGTTGTCCGACTTGAACTCAATCCTCATGTTGTTGTACTGAGAAGTGATGACCTCAGGGACCTCGCTGCCGCAGTATTTCCCATGGAGCTTAGAGTCCGACGACAGGCCACTGCGCACCTCCACATAATCATATTTACACACCTAGAGCCACAAATAGATAGGCTGAAAAGCAAGCATCCAGTCCAGGCATGTCCAAGCTAAGACCCAGGATCCAGATGTGGCCCTCTGTGTCATTGTGTGTGGCCTTCTGCTAACTTAGCTCCATGAACACAGGCATGTTTGCAAGGAAAAGATTTAAAAATCCAGATAATACCCGTGAACTAAAGTGGCCCCCTCTAAAAAAATAATACTAGACTTGTTGTGTGAAGAAAATAAGAAAGAAAGCCCTACCTGCCAAAGTAATTTTAGCATATCAAGAATTCTAAAATGAGAAACAATTAAGATAGATATCTTGATATCAGATTTATCGTGTTAAATATTTAGTAGAAAAAAATAGTAAAGTAATATCACTACAACATTTCTCTGTTGTTCATTAATTTATTCCATAAAACAGTTGGGTTCTATCACTACTTTTTCATGTCTTTAGATCAACTTTTTCAGACAGAAAATTAAGAAAGAAAGGACCACGCACCAATCTCAGGCTAAAGCGTCAAATAGTGACTTTTGTTACTTGCTATAGGGCTTACAAGTACGCAAAAGATGTTTTCTAATATGATGAAGATAGCATATTTCGGTCTTATTTGTTCACATAAAATTACTTTTACAAGATTCTTTCAAAAAGTTAGGTACCAGATTTAAGGGGTGCTAATCACACAAACCCCTGATAAATATACTTCAGTGTGTGAAAATGTCAAAACCAATTTGAGTTTAATATCATAACATATACATAGTGTGTCTATTGGCATGGAATACACACTGGAATACTCACCACGATAAGATTGTAACAATATTACAGATTTGTAATTGGTTCATTTAGGGTTTTTTGGTTTCATAACAATTAGTCTTGCTAATTTTGTGAACAAATCTGACCCCAACATACTGTCTCTATCTTTTACATGCTGAAAGACAGGGTATTTTTTTTTCTACTTAATAATCTGATCTAAATAGATGATGACAGTGATAGAGGCCAAAAAATGCTAAAAATGTGAAAGTAGAGCCAGTTTTTGAGAGCTAGGAAATTGTTACATGGAATGTTTACATGTAATGTTTGGCGTAAATATTTTTTAGAGCTGTGGAGCCATGAGAAACGATTAGTATTCAAATTGACGAACAAGCTCACCTCGTTCCCCTCCAGCTCAAAGGTCTCAAACTGCATAGAGATGCGATACTGCGTGGGTGCCACCACCTGCCACACACAGTTCTTGTTGGGGGGGTACTCTTTGGGCCAGCCAGGGGTGCTGATAGTTCCATTCAGCTTTGAGAGGAGTCCACCACAAGCAGCTAAACACATATGAGTCATTTAATACCAGGTTTAATTGCATTTTGTTTACTTGGCAAGACACAGGTGGTTCCGTAGTCTGTTATTTCCTGTTGTTGGTTGGTTTGGATGTTTTCTAACATAACAATAGGTTGCCTTCATGTGACATCATAACATTCCCACTAGCCTATAGTTTAAAATTGTGGTGGAGGACAGATGGAAAAAAGTGGCAAAAGTCTAAACATAATTTTGAGTTATTTTCTCCCTTGGCCCATCAACAGGAAACAGAAACTCACACAAATGTCTGCATCTTCGTTGTCAATTATGGTCAAATTATTTTCTCAATAAAGTATTTAGAATTTATGTTATTAAAAAAAAAAAAAAAACATAGGCACAAACATGTTTTCCAGTAAAACAGACTTTCAGACTTTTTTTTTTTTTCAGATCATGAACGCAATCTATTTACATTCATCTCCCACTGAAATAAATGAAAGAACAATGGGGAAAGTCACATGACTGCGTACATACCCTCACAGCTCTTCTTGTCCGGGGCGAGCTCGAACCCCGGGTCGCAGGTACACTTAAAGCTGCCCAGAGTGTTTACACATCTCTGCTCACAACCGCCGTTATCCGGCTTGGCACACTCATCCTCCTCTGGAACGCATTAAAGCACACAGTAAACAACACACTTATCCTTACAGTGGAATGGACGGATAAACAATAGGGAAAACCTTTGAAGAAGTTGGCCGCAAAACCAGCTTTGTTGACCGTCCCGTCCGACACAAACTTCATCCACAGAGTGTGGAAGGTGGAGCGCACGTCCTCGGGTTTGTCGTAGCCGCAGAATCGCCCAATCAGAGGGCTGGTTTCTAAAGGGCCATCTCGGACCTCCAGGTAGTCATATGAGCAACTGTCATGCCTCTCGATCTGTGGAGAAGAGGAAAAAAAATGCTGTTTTTAAGGGGCCGTAATATGCACATTTTGGTCTGTAATCACAAAGTGTGATTACAATCACACTTTTGTTTCCAGAATCTTCCTGTCTGTGACACATGTAGCTCCTAAGCACGGATCCACCTGCTGGGGTTTAACTGGAAATGGTTTAAACTCTGTGTATTACGTATGACGACTTATTAATGTATCTCCATTCATTTACATACACGTTTCTGCATTTTGGGGAGAAAAAAATAGCCACAAAAGCTAAACTTCAGCTTGAAAATGGGAGGCCCATTCTGTGCTCTGATTGGATAATCTGGTTGAAAATTGTATACATAAATATCATGCATTTTTATTTAAGAATAACTCTACTTTAATAGCATCTTCCCTCCTTTCCTTGGGACTACAGGTGAAAACAAGCTTAGTAGCTAAAACGGGAACTTTTACAGAAATGTTCCTTAATGTGCATTTTCCCTGGTAAAATGAATAAAAAACGTTTGTTCAGAAAAGGTCAAAACTAATTTGTGCATGTTGACCCTAGATATGGATATATTTACACTTACTGCTGTCTGAGTTGTGAGAATTATGACCAGCAATTATGATTGTGTTGAAAATCATTTCCCTTAAAAAGAGAGTGATGTTTTTGACCTTCCAAGGGTTTAATTAGCTTCCGACTTCCACCCTGACATGTTTGTGGCCTAACAAACGACAAGAAGACGCATGACCAGATGGCACCATGTTTAAAGTGGTCCTATAGTGGCTACACAAGCGTGAAATCTGACCCAGACACTGCAGAAGCACCATGGGAGTGAGTCACCTCAAAGGCCTGGAAGCTGAGGCCAACGTGGTATCCTTCTGACACGCTGATTCTCCACACGCACTCTTTGGAGGGCCTGTAGTCATCGGGGTAATTGGGGGATTGGATCTGTCCAGAATCTTTGGTGATGTCTCCACCACAAATGGCTGCAAATCAAAAGGATAGTTAAGGGGGGAAAAAAACCTAAACAAATATTTGAAGAGGCATAATCAGCTAAATAAAGGCCATTAGGGTTATATAAAATGTCCACATTAGACACCGACACACTATTCCACTGTTCATTTAATTAAAATAACAAAGGTAACGACAGCATCCTAAAGTGAACAGAAATTTTAAAAGAATGCATATTTATGACGATGGGGAACCGCATTAAGTTGTACAGTAATAGGCAGTAAGAATAATATATTTAGTGTAGTCCTTCATCTGGAAACAATATTAAAATATAAACACCAGGATCAAAGAGAGCAGATGAGGTTCAGGGAATTTGTAAAATCTCTGTAAATAATGTACTCCAAGAAAGATTTGGTCACAATAATGACGGACTAAGAGGAAAGTTTGTGTATGCCATTATATTTTCTGAATTGAGTGGGTGAGGAGGTGGTAGTGCAGAAGCAAAACGTGTATGTGCATGTTCAGAAATAAACATTTTGTATTGATTGATTGATTGATTTACCTTCATACACAGCAGCGAAACCTTTCCCCACCCAGTTGCTGCTACTGCGAAACTCAATCCACATTCGACTGTCGGTGGAAATTAAAACGTCTGGAACTTTATCGCCACAGAATCTACCTACACAGAGACAGAGACACACAATAAGCAGACAATCCATACAGACAATGCAGTTGGAATATGCACTAGGTTCAATCTTACAGTTCAGTACGTCTTTAAAAACTAGTTACCGTTTTTACTAGTTACTAATAAAAACCTTTACTGCGCGAAAAGCTAACGCTGTCGGGAAAAAATGCCCATATAAGGAAAACGGCTTTTTCTGCCTTCGGCAAACACTATGGGTGACGTCAGCACCCGTTCAGTCCACTCCTAATCCAAGGGGTATGATTTGGACACTAAACAAAATTACCTTCTGATATGGTAATTATTATTCATATTATTATTGTATTATCATTATTATTGTTATTAATTTATTATCATGGTTAATGCCAAGCCCCGGCGATCCAAGATGGCGCCCTATTCAAATGAATGGTTTGTGCTCAGTAGCGCATGGAACATACTCGGGGGCCAAGAGATTAGCAGAACTCGCCCATATTTGGGCATTGTCTGGTCCTCCCGGTTCTGCGCAGTGGACATGATGCTTTGCGCAATCAGAGCAGCGGTAGAGTGGCGTCAGAGCGGGAAGGAAATGAGCAGAGTTTGTGGCAGTAAAGTGTGGATTTAAAGAAAACCGAATAAAAAAGTTCAGGATGACAAGGGACAATAAAATCTCCACCAAATCCGATCTTTCTGAAAGCTGTAGGTTCTCTGTCAGCTGAGGTCGAGCACCCAGATAATACTTTAGATCCACTTACCAAGCAGTGGTGCTTTCCTCCAGTAGCCATCCCGAACTTCAATATAATCATACCAACAGAGGCTGCTTTTGTACAGGTCCATGGTGGTAAAGTTGAGAATAATCTGGAAAATCGGTGACATTATCAGTACACAGCCTCTTATTGTGTAGGTGAGTGAGCTA
The DNA here is from genome assembly GCA_964034765.1 of Knipowitschia caucasica. NCBI lineage: Eukaryota > Metazoa > Chordata > Actinopteri > Gobiiformes > Gobiidae > Knipowitschia > Knipowitschia caucasica. Next base: position 13,117,965 of record OZ035825.1, on the reverse strand, counting down.
AGTGTGGCTCACCTTCTCCCCGGGGGTAACTGATATCCTCCACACACAGTGGGTGTAGGAGGGGTATCCGTTGGGGTAACCTGGGGACGTAAAGTTCCCCGTAGAGTCCTGAAGCGTTTCTCCACAGGCTGAAGGACAGACACGCAGATGGGGTCATGTCTAGTCCAATATTACACCAAACTCAAAGTGTGCTGTAAAGTGTGCTGTATAAATAAATATAATGTACTCACTAACTTCATCATTGTGTTTTCACATTTGCATTATTTACTTTTGGAGTCAAGATATTTTTGTTGGCTTCCCTTTGGCTTCCACATTCACATTTCACTTCTAAGTTGAATTGAAATATGCATGAATAGTTAATTATTCTGTCTAATGTTGCTCTAATTAAAGAAAATATCTTGTTTGGAATTTACTCATACATGCTATAATGTGACAAAACCTAGTATAAACCTTTATGTCTAAATAATTCAAGGATCAACCTATGGCCTGTATCCATGTGAGACTACTTCTTCTAGTACTACTTATCCGTATGTATGACATGTGCGTGTGTAGGCGGAATAACGATGGGTTAGCGGTCTTGGTCTTGGTCTCATCTTCGGCATGGGTCTTGGGCCTGGTCCTGGTTTTTTATTTACAGTCTGGTCACACAGTCCTGATCTTAGTCCAAGTTCTGTCCCTGATCTTGATCGTGGTTCTGGTCTTGGTTCTGGTCTTGGTCCTGGTCATATATTCTCATTCTGGTCACACCTACACAGCTTTCTTGGTCTTGGTTCTGGTCTTGGTCGTTGTTCCAGTCCTGGGCCTGGTCTTGGTTCTGATCTTTGTCCTGGCTGTATAGTCACATGCTGGTCACACTTATACAGCATTCATGGTCCTGGTCCCGGTCTTGATCTTGGTCCTGGTCCTAATCCCAGTCTGGTCAGAGTGGTCATATAGTAAATACAGCAGTACCTGGACACCTCCTTGTCCTGGTTCTGGTCTTGGTTCTGGTCTTGGTCCTGGTCTTGGTCCTGGTCTTGGTCCTGGTCTTGGTCCTGTCTTGGTCCTGGTCTTGGTCCTGGTCTTGGTCCTGGTCTTGGTCCTGGTCTTGGTCCTAGTCCCAGTCTATTCACAGTGGTCAGATAGTAAACACGTCAGTACCTGGACACCTATACAGCTTTCTTGCCTGTGCAATGTCGCCTTTACTGAGTCTGGTCCTCTGGCCGATCGCAGGACGCACTCCATTCTCATCTCTGGAGGGGAGGATGGTATCCAGGAACATGCCCCTTTATGTGGAAAAAACAATTAAGAAAAACATCTGCTGCTCTAAATACAACATACTTCTATGAATGCCATGTTTTCTATAAACACATTTCAGTTTGAGAATCACCATGACTCATTTTGAGAGTATGCCACATATTAAGTAGTTTGAATGGTCAAATGAGTTCAAGACCGGGGATGCTGGGAGGACATTTATGGATATTTACGTAAATAACCCAACAGGTCTTTTTATTGCATTACCTGTGTTCTAATTGGTTCTCTAATATGCTGCAGTCAGTGGTGATTCAGGATACAATACGGCCAGATATTCACAACACCGTTTTAACGCTCACAGTTTCATTTTGGGTTGCCTGAGGGAGGTTAGATCGTGACTTTACAGTGGCATTACAAACATATTTAATGTTTAATAAGGGTTTTATGGCAGAACTCACCGTGAGAATGTGTTCCGGGCATAGTGCATGATGCTATCAAAATCATATGGCTCCCCAAGAGAGTTGACCTCCCCTGGCTCCATCTTGAGGAAGTTATACTCCTGACCTACAGTAGAGAGATGTTGTTTTCATAAACTAGTGTTGCATCACTGGATACAAGGAAAGTCAATGACATAAACTGTACAAATACATTATGTAAGATTAATATGAAGAGATCCTTTATTCGTCCCACAGTGGGGGATGTAAATACAGGAGTGGAGAATGCAGAGTTGATCATGGTGAACAGTGAGATGTGAGCGCAGTCACCTGGTTGGATGTTGTCCCGGATGATGGTCACATGGTTGTCTCGGTCCGGCCGTGTGTGCTCATGCCAGAAGCCAATGACGTGGCCCAGTTCGTGCACCACAATGCCGAATTTGTCACAGTTCTTCCCAATGGAGATGGCCTGGGGCCCATTGCCACGGCGACCCACATAGGAACAACACCTTATAATGAGAATTAGGGGGAAGTTTAAAGATGTGAGATAACATTAGATACTTAAGAGCAATTTACAAAAGGAACACAGCCAAAACAATGTCCGACCCAAGATACACACTCAAGCCAAACATTTTCAGGATTTCCTCTGCTGTGCAATGGCCACAAGAGGAAAAATATCACAAGTTATTAGCGAAAACATCTTTGATAAAAGTGCTGTTACAACTGCTGTGAGCATTCCCACACCTCTGCAGATGAAGAGAAACCCACAAACATGAACAGTTTCTTTTTGTGGTTCACAGAGACATTCGTGCCAGGCCAACAAATCTGATTAATGATATCCATTGAGCTGATTGTAGGAGTCACCAGAGAAGAATGGCCTTTTTTTTTTTACAGCACATTTGTAGTTTTCTCTTTAACCACTGTAACAGCTTTACAGGCATCTACAATCTATAATGCACTTTCATTTTCTTCTACACACACAGAACAAGGCATTCTTCAGTACATTGGTGTGTTGTGTGTTATTTAGCCTGATTGCCACTCTAAAACACGAGGGGAGCATAAGCACTGTAAAAACACACTATGACCCTGCAGTCCACAGAACAATGCACTAGTGCTGCATGTGAGTCCAACACACAACATACAAACAGTTGGACAAAGCTGTGATTGGTGGGACAGGGAAACAGGAGCAGGACAGGAAGGAAAGCAGAGCCATTGTTGAGTGACCGTATCGTCTCTCACCGACAAGGTCACTCCTGCACTCGAGGTACAGACAGTACACACACGCAGTACACAGACACACACACAGTACACAGACACACACACAGTACACACACGCAGTACACAGACACACACACAGTACACAGACACACACACAGTACACACACACAGTACACAGACACACACACAGTACAAAGACACAGTACACAGACATACACTCAATACACAGACATACATGCAGTACACACACACACACACACACAGTACTCTGATACAAGGTACATACAGTACATGCATTACACAGACAAACACGCAATACACAGACACAAATGCAGTATACACAAACACACATATGCAGTACACAGACACATGCATGTAACGCTATCACATGCACAGACACACATATGTTGTATACTGATTAACGCATACAGGCACATACACAAAGACAAACACGCAGGTACACTCGTCGTCGTCGTCGTACACTGACACACACACGCACACACTCACACACGGCATACACAGCGCTGGTGCAGACTCACCCACAGGGCCTGTAGGTGAACACGATGTAACTCTCCTCGTCCGTCTTCTCTATGAACGTCACACAAGTCTGCTTCTCCCAGTGCCGCATGGCCTGCTTGAACATGGCCCTCTGACTGCCTGGACACACACGTACACACATACAACTGCTTTACAAACACGCAATATGTTTACATGCACAGCTAGTTACTCACAACAATCCAAGTTATCCAGTGCACTCTTTCGGTAAAACCACCAAATAGATGCCAATAAGACAGCTTTGAGACAGCGAATTGTAAAAACCAAGGATACAACTCAAACATGTAGAGTCTGCAGCCCAACAGACCTCATATGGTAAGTAAGTAGTAAGTAAGTAAGTAACTAATCCTTAATTATATAGCGCCTTTTACAGGCCAGAGTCACAAAGCCTTTTACAATTTTAGTTTTGGCATTTGTCTCTCACTCCACACAGAGATTTTTCACTGGAGGGAGAACACGCAAACGCTAACCACTGCGTCCACTGTGTCGCCCACAAACACAAACCTACTTACTGCACACGTGCCTACACAAAATATTTCAAGGGACCCTGTGTCAGATGGTTGGTTCCCATGCCCTAGAAGCAGTAAGAAAGTAAAGTTTATTTGTATAGTGCCTTCCACAGACCAGGATCACAAACCGTGTGACATTTAAAAACCTGGAGACAAAAATAATACACATACAAGTGAGTTCCAAAAACAGGAGTTGCTTACCGGTGAAATTTCCTCCTATGACGTAGGGGATGACTCCTCCAGGCCAGATCCGCTCTGCTCTGGAGGTGGCGGCCCGAGGGAAACGGCCCTTCACTCCTGAGCCCGTCCTGACAGCTTTCACACTGGGGAGTTTAGAGCTTGTGTGTTCTTTCGTATTGTTGCTCTTTACTGGGTAATCTACAAAAATATAGCGGCAAAAGTCATGTCAGTCCAAGGGGGTTCATTTGGTCTTGTGATAGATTTTACAAGTGGTCTACAAGAGCCAGAGCGGTCTGAAAATAAGAAATCAACTTGAAGAAAAAAGTCATGTCACTTTGAAGATATTTTATGGCTGAACGATATCAGAATCAGAATCCTTATATTGCCATGTGGGTAACAAGAAGTCACAAACTAGGAAATTGCTTTGGCTCTCCGTGCAAACAAATTAAAGCAGAATAAAATCAAGAAGGCATGCATAAATAAAATCTACATAAAAATATCTTGTATCAGATTTGACTTTCCAAGATCCAATCACTTACCAAAGCCGAGCCTTCTTAATTTCTCCAACAGTAGATTTAGCACTCCTTGCCTCTTTGAGATTTCTTGTTCCTGTTCCCCCTGGCCACCTGACGAGACGCGAGAGCCAAGAATCAAAGCCAAGACAAAGCACAATAAATGTTGATATCCTCAGATGGCTCCACCTAACTTCCTTTAAAACAATGCTGCCGTTGCTTTAGATTGTAGGTAGTTAGTTTGCGAGAGTGATGATGTGAAAGTGAGGTGCAAGAGGTCGTTGTTGTAGTAAAGTGCCTTATTTACTATACTACTTCACTTCTACTTGCAATAACTGAGTACAATGCCCATCTTAAAATACCACTGTAGCAATTTCTGATAATGGGTACTCTATAGTACAGTCGTCGCTTACCCGTTGTGTGTCCTGAGTGTGTGCGCTGGGTCAGGTCCACTGTCCGGTCCACGTGGAACATCCGAAGGTCCTCCTCATCCAAGGCAATATCGCCCCAAAACACAGCTGTTGGTTATAGAATACCTTCAAATTATTTAAATTAGGTTATTGGAACAACATGTATGCACTCTCAGAAGAATATACACATTTACATGATCATGAGAAGCATCAGGCCTTGAAAGATATAAAATTAACAGATATGTTGAACTCTACTTTTGCATAAACATAACAAACAAGAAGTGTATTGAATTGATATGGAGAGATATTAGTAGTACATACAGTATAATAATAATAAATACAAGCATTTCAGTGGTTAGAAAATAATAGGTACATTTGCAGGTTAACCATGAATGAGGTGGTGAAGTTCAATATAGAGGCCACAGTTCGATCACATGTATGTGATTTAAGAGTAATAGTAAAGAGTAATAGTAACAGTAGATTGTATTAAAATAAAGAGAAAGGTTCTTTTAGGAGAAGATTACCGTAGATAGTAAAAATTTGTGTGACAGTATTTAAAATGTTTAAACAGAACACAGACATGGTGCCCACAATCAGCTGGGGTGTAACCAGGATGTAAAGCGGGTGTAGGGTAACCGCCTCAGGACTCGTGATCAAACCAGCTGCATTTCACCAAAGATACTGGCAACCTGAATGAAAGACTTGTGGGATTCTAATTCATCTTTAAATTATGTGGCCAAAAACTCTCCATTCACATTATGAGTGGAGAAGGCTTGGCTCTTGTTGGCCTTGTGTCTGGGAGCGCACATGAGAGATATGGTTAAACATCATACATATATAATAAACTGCCGCCTTCACAACAACATGTAATCATAGTAACTTTTATAAAAGGCTATTTTTATCTGTTCTACAGTGTTCTCCAATGATTAGGGATGCTACTCATTTTGCAGACACACAAACCCTTAATAAATACAGACTATGAACAATAAAAGAGATCAACGTTTTATGCAAAGCAAATTAATTGGTTTGATCATCAGCCCATTCTTATGAAAAGGTTTTGTGAAAATAACAGTTATTCATTTAAAAAACAAGTCAGAGATTATCCCTAAAATGAGTGTGTAAATGTTGAGATTTTGATCAGAATCAGAATCCTTTTATTGCCATGTGAGAACAGCAAGTCCCAAACTAGAAAATTGCTTTGGCTCTTGGTGCAAACAAGTTAGTAGTTTTTTTTTGTTTTTGTTTTTTTAAGGTGATACAACAAACATTCAAATGGCTTTTGAACTCTTATGAAGTGGCCTTTCAAAATAACAGTAGGCACTGCGGACAAACTGGACATAACCCCTGGGTACAGAGAGAGGAAAGCACTTAAGGGGAAATACACAAGATAGCTCTATAGATACTTTATGAAATGTTCAATATGGTGAGTTTTAAAACATTATTGTACAGCCTGGTGAGCTACATCTGCAGAACATGGAGACGGCGTTCCCTTTCTCCCGACCGAAGAGTCTACTATCTACAATCTATAACAGAAGGCCTCTGCTCCATAAATAATTATAATGTGTTTTTGTGAGCGATGTGACTCCTTCTCAGACTGATTCATTTCCACTTGACAACAAAAGAGAGGTTAACATCACAAAGATTAACTGAGCAGAGTTACGGTCCTCCAGCGGGACTAAAGACAAAACAATCACACTGGCATGGGACCTGCGTGTCATTCAGCCAATCACAGGGGCCACCAGAGGAAAGAGGAGGAGCTTTGGTGCCATTGTCTTTAACCCTATGCTATTGTTCGGGACATGGAGAAACCTACACAATCTGCTTTACAAATTATGAAACAATTACACTTTATTTAAGTCACATTCCCATCAAAATGTCCTGCCCAAGAACTCAATGGGATCAGCATATGGTGGGAAATGGCTTTCATCATTTTCTTTGAACCAGATCCGACAGTTTATGACTAAAAGTAGATTTTCAGAAAGATCTAGATCTCTGGGGCACAAGTATCAAACTCATTTTTCATCAGAGGCTGCTTTTAGGCTCTACAGTTATAACAATAAATATTTTTTATTTCCTGTGTTCACACGTTAATATCAACTTGCAAACATTTAAAGAATAATGTATGTATGGGCGACCCGACCATGTTATACATAATTTTAAAGCTAATTCACTTAATTAAACAAGTGCTTAAGTTATTTTGTCATAAACAATGAACACATGATACAATGAATAATAATTAATATTATTGATGCTTGATGGACTGGACTTTTTAATATCTGTAATTTTGGTTCAGTCCAAGCATGTCCTCGCTTTGTTCAGAAAAATCTAAAACTAGAGATGTGTCTAGATACCTACATAAATTAATGTAATTAATGTGATCTATCAATACAGATCTGATGCAAAAGATAGTTGAGATGAAAACCAACTTCTCCATAAAGAAAATGATGTCTTGGCAGAACAGTCCAAAGAAAAAAAGGTTGCAGCCTCCAATGACTGGTGCTTCTAATGTGCCCCCCGACCGAAACCAGTATGACCCCCTTGGGAACGTGAAAGATCATTATCTATTATTTAAAGAAAACAGGGCATTTCTTTAGTCGGCCATGAATGTCAACAGCCTGAGAAAGATCACAATTCCATGTTTGTATCCCTAGTTAGCACCAAATAAATATGGCACAGGAGAGTGCTGTTGGTTTTTTTTTATATCCAGTCTTCCTTAAATCCTTCCATCCTAATATTGCGCAAGCATTTTCAGCCAGCCAAAATGAGAAAGGAAAAAGAATGTGCAGAGAAGAACGCAGATGTTCCTATTGATTGGCGTAGTTCTGTAAATCCATTGCACCATTAACACAGGCCAAAGTCATGCCAGTGTGTGAGGACAGAGAAGGGAGTTCAGGAGGGAAGCTATCGATCCCCAAACCCCAGGGCGTCCCGGGAGGACTCCAGCCTGCTGACCGGAGCCTTACTGTTCACCTTCACAGGGCACTGCAGCACATTCAAATGCACAAGTACATCGTGCAGCGGCCCTGCACCAAACTACGGGACATTTATTTACTCTGTATGTATAATTGCAGCGATATAAAGTGCTCGACAGCCAGTGAAATGAAAGCTAACACTGTATTCCAAAGAGCCGATAGTTTACCAATGTCTGAACTAATTTTACTCAAAAACATACTGTATGTATGATATTGGCCATTAGAATGGGCTTTCAGATATCAAATTAATAGGGCAGCTTTATGAATTCTTTCACATAAAGTCCCTCCAACTGATATAGAAATCCAGAGCATGAGCACAACCTTACTTAAACGAGATTGCAAAGAAAGACATTCACCATTTACACGATCAGTATCAGACCTTTTCTGTTTTTATAATGCAAAGTGTAATATTTTTGAACATACTGAAAATATTACAAAAGATTTATAGTACACAGCAAAAAAAGACTTTTTCCTGTTTTTAGTATATCTTGACAGTGTAAAACCAGAAGCAGGAAAACGAAGAACATTCCCTCTTGGAAAGAAAAAATAATGTAAACTGTATTTGAAATACAGTTTAGACAATTGTCTAAACTCTAACACCCTCAAAAAGTACTCAATTCAAGATTGAATTGAATGCTTTGCAGTGTAAGCATAAGATAACCGTGACATTGAACCAAACAGAAAGCACTGCCACAAAATGTCATGATAAATATGAAGATACTTTTTGTCTGTTTTAGATCTCTTCTTTATTTCTCCAACCCTCATGTTGTAACCAGGCTCTGGAGGTTATACTGTAAATGTGACTGTGTTATTAAAAGGAGCTTATCTCTGTCCAATGAGGATTTACTCAAAAGTAATCATTGTGCAAGCGGCTTGATCCATCTGAAGCCTCACAAGTGAAACCCCCCAGGTGAAGAGGTGCATACCCAAGTAAAATTCATAACGTGTGTGTGTGTTTTTGTGCCTGCGTATGTGTTTGTACGTGAGTGTGTGTGCTCTTGTGTGTCCGTGTGTGCCTGTGCATGGGCTGTAGTTAAACGATTTTTTTAATAACCTACAACTCCAGAAATTATTAATTTGATTAATACTATTACTAAATCACTAATAAAGTAATCAATATGACATGCAATATATCGCTCTCACTTTATATCCCATGTACACAGAGGAGGAATAGATAGATAGATGTTGTTCTTCTGAGTGGGCTTCCTTCTTAACGTGCCACCTGGGTGACTTGTATCTTTATTTTCATGTGTTTATCTATCATAGTGGAGAACAGAGAGTGTGGCAGGTGGGCACGACGTCCACTCTGCTGACTCAGGGCTCCTCCAGCTCCGGAATAATGACGCTCCAAAACAAACAGTCCACTCCAAAAGAAGCTTGGAGTTTGTGCTGAAGAGGGAATCGTACAGAAGGTTTCGGAAGCACACTCTACCCGGGAAAATTCTGTTTAATACAAGAAGAACCGGCAGACCTCCAAGACAACTCATCTATGGTGTCAAACACTCATACACACTTCCTTCCTACTTAAGACAGAGAGGAGGGGCTGCTCGGCTCACTGGCACGACATTCACCCACAGCAACTTTTGTTCTTTTTACCAAATTTGTTATTCATACTTTACAATTGAATGTAATTAATGGTGAAGGTTCTTGATGATCTACAAAATAGTGTTAGTTAAATGATCTTTGTGGAACAGCTGCAGTTTCAAGTAGATTTAGAGGTTTCTCCTGGTGACACTGCCCAAAGTAGTTAGAATCAGATTTTAACAAACAATGATCTGGCGTTGTGTTTGTTTGTTTGCCATCAACATTCATTTATTTAGTTACTTTTATTTAACCAGGTAAGTCCTGCTGTGATTTTAGAATCTCTTTTTCAGGGAATACATGTTTTTAGTGGTTAGGGGAAACCAGATAAAACCTACATAGACATGAAAAGAACCTTCAGATTTCACTCAGAGTGGCCCTGTACCAACCAGGAATCAAACCCTGAGAAGATTTTGCTGAGAAGAAGGCAAAGACATGTGTGCATACTGAGTCAAAAGTCCAGATGTTGTGCAGTGCAAGAAGATCATTCAAACGTCCATGTATTTCTGTAATTCCACTTAAAAGGTGAAACAAATAGATGATAAAGACCAGGGCTGAATGGTGGGCTCCTGCTTGGTTGGAACCAGTTTGACACCCCTGATTATAGACTCATTACCAAGCCCCAGTGATCCATGATGGCGCCCTATTCAAATGAATGGCTTGTGCTCAGTAGCGCTTGGGACTTCACAGGGACTGAGAGATCAGCGGAACTCGCCTTTATTTGTATTTGGGCATCGTCTGGTCCTCCCAGTTCTGTACTGTGGACGAGCTCCCATGATGCTTTGCGTCAAATACCTTTATGAAAGCTGTAGGTTCTCTGTCAGCTGAGGTCGAGCTGTTTTAGTTTACATTGAGTCCTATGGGACTTTTTTCTGGGTAGCGCACGTGAATTTAGTCTGCAGCCACGGGCGCCCCCTGTGCCCATTGGTGGGTCAGCTATAAGCTATTAATGCCCTATCCAGATATAGTTATGATCCATGCTCATTACATGCAAAGTGACATAAACCAAGTCTTTGTTTATTATGATTATGATTATGCCTTACAGTCCACTTACAAAATTATTATGATGCAGAGGAGAGGCTGAGAGATTGTTTCCAAAGCACAGACTGGGATATGATCTGCAGCTCTCACGGTGAGGACATCGAGAGCCTGACACACTGTATAACAGACTATATTATCTTCTGTATGGATAACACTGTACCGACTAGGAAGGAACACCCATGGGTGACCCCTGAGCTTAAAGCCCTCCTGAACCTCAAGAAAAGGGCTTTCATCTCAGGGGACAAAGAGGAGCAGAAGAGGATCCAGCAGGAGCTCCAGTGGAGGATCAGGAGGGCCTAGAAGGAATATGGGAAAAAGCAGGAGCAGAAGCTGGCCCAGGGAAACGCACGATACGTGTGCAGAGGACATAAGAACAGGACAGAGTGCCAGAGGAACAGCGGATGGAGACCAGCACCGGGCGGATGAATTTAACCAATATTTCAACCGGTTTGACTCTCCCCCCCTCCCCTCCCGCCCCCACCTCTTCACACATCCCCAGCTCAGTGGTCACCGCCCAGTGGACACTGCCTTCGGCTGCCCCGGGCCCTCCTGCCCCCACCTCTGACAGTACACCCCGGTCACCCCCCCCCCCCCCCCCCCCCTCTCCATCACACCGGACCAGGTGAGGAGTCAGCTCCAGCGACTGAAGCAGAGGAAATCCGCTGGACCGGACGGGATCAGTTCCAGCCTGCTGAGGACCTGTGCAGACCAGCTCTCTGAGGTCCTCAGCTACATGTACAACCTGAGCCTCAGCCTGGAGAAGGTCCCTGTCCTGTGGAAGGCCTCCTGTGTGATCCCGGTTCCTAAAATAGCGCACGCCAAGGAACCGGCTCACTACAGACCAGTGGCACTGATCTCCCACCTGATGAAGACCATGGAGCGGCTCATCCTCACCCATCTCCGCTTTGTGGTCAGCCCCACCCTGGACCCGCTGCAGTTCGCTTACAGGCCCAACATCGGAGTAGAGGACGCCGTCATCTACTTCCTGCAGCGGACGCTCTCCCACCTGGAGCTCGCCGGGAGCGCTGTGAGCGTCATGTTCTTCGACTTCTCCAGTGCTTTCAACACCATCAGACCGGCACTGCTGCAGGGGAAGATGGAGGACGTGGGAGTGGACAGTAGCCTCACTGCATGGACCATCAACTACCTCTTTGACCGACCACAGTACGTGCGGCTGCGCAGCTGTGAGTCTGAGGTGGTAGTCTGCAGCACTGGGGCCCCTCAGCGCACTGTCCTCTCACCATTTCTCTTCACCATCTACACTTCAGACTTCACATACGACACACACAGCTGTCACCTGCAGAAGTTCTCCAAAGACTCCGACATTGTGGGCTGTGTGTCTGAGGGGAACGAACTGAGATATCGGTCGGTTATCACAGACTTTGTCGACTGGTGCGAGCGCAACCACTTGTGCTTGAACACCAGTAAGACCAAGGAGATGATCATCGATTTCAGGAGGAAACCACTTTCCCACACGCTGCTGAACATGCAGGGGGAGGTCATTGAGCTGGTAGACAGCTTCAAGTACCTGGGTGTTCACATTAACAATAAACTGGACTGGTCCCTAACACTAACGCCCTGTACAAGAAGGGCCAAAGTTGCCTCTTCCTTCTGAGGAGGCTGAGGTCCTTCGGAGTGAGCAGGCCTCTGCTCAGGACTTCTTATGACTCTGTGGTAGCCTCTGCCATATGCAGCAGTGTGCTGGGCCCCGGGCAGCACAGAGCGGGACAGAAGCAGACTGAACAAGCTGGTCAGGAGGGCTGCCCCCTGGACTCCATCATGGTCAACACCTCCCACCCACTGCACAGGACTATAGAGGAGCTGAAGAGCTCCTTCAGTGGAAGACTGAGGCCCCCTCAGTGTAAGAAGGAGTGCTACCGCAGGGCCTTTATCCCCACCACTCTCAGACTGTACAACAAGTCACTTGAAGTCACTGCATTAAGACTGAAAAAACCTGCACTACTATTGACACTTCTTTCTAATTGCCACTTTTTGTACTTAATATGCCCTGCATCAACATGTTTACTTTGCACATTTCCTCTTTTTGCACAATCTTGAGTGTTTCTATCCATGCCAAATGTAAATTTATCCTGTTTGAGATTAATAAAGTATATCTTATCTTATTATTTATTTTAATTTGGTTTTTTTTGTTTTTTACAATAGCTCAATCAGATAGTAATTGAATTACAGAGGTAAATTGACCTTTGAACGATATTCTAATTTTTACAGTTTACATAAAATAATTGACAATTGCATTGTTAGCGTTCGTCAATCACCGACAGCAAAACAGTTACGTTCGTCTGCTCGATCGCTTAAAAATTATGTGCCATTTGCTGTATAGGTTGCTATGGAAACCTATATTGTTTACACTTTTTCGATTATTTTTTATGAGCCTTGATAATATTTTGTGTCCATTTTTCTACATAGAGACTGAAGAGGACTGGGTCACTCCTGAAGACTGACCCGCTGTGCTGCGTTTGTTTAGCTTTCACTCTGTATCTGAGATTTTATGTGAACTGGGATTTGAGAGGAAGCATGAATGACTGAGTGGGTGTGAGGGTGTGTGTGTGTGAGGGTGTGTGTGTGTGTATGTATGTGTGTGAGAGAGAGCGTGTGTGTGTGTATGTGTGCATGTGTGTCATCTCCAGCTGAGCAGCAGGATGCAGACAACCAGGAAGAGATAAGCCCTGGTGAATGAGAGAGCTCTGCAGGAGTGTGTAGTAGTGGTGTGGTCATATGAGCGTGTGTGTCTGCATAGGGAAATCATTTCACAAAGGCCTGGAAGTGTGTTTTCTCCTGTCTACCAGTGCGGTACTAGAGAGAGATAAGCAGACAGCCAAATATTCCCCTTATGTTTTCCCAGCAAAAACAGGAGACGGAATACCAACCACTCAGAGCCGTGCCACCGGGTCAGGCCTGAAATGAGCTGTACTTCCATTTCTTAGAGAGAAGAGACACTAGCACTAATATGTTGGCATTACATTGAACCAGAGGAATGAATGCATATCACAGAAACTATGAACAGTCTCAGTCCTGGACTAAAGCCGCAATTCTTGACGACAGCCACGACCTCAGTCCAAGATCTACACTCTCAGTCCAGGCTGTAGTCCTGGATCCACGGTCCTAGATACAGTCTAGATACAGCCTCAGTTCTGGACTCCGCTGCCCATCCATAGAAGAGGATCCCTCGTCACTGTGGTTCTCCCTGAGGTTCTCTTTTTTTTCTCAGTGGGATTTGTATAATAATTCAAAGTGTATTTTCCATGGCAGTTGTGGCCCCAGTCAGGAGGATGGATGCTTTAGAAAAAGGGAGAGCAAGGCACCAGAATGCACAAACTCCACATATAATTAATTGAGTAAAGGCATAAGTGATATGTGCCCAAAATTCATTGCAATAATAAAGTAGCAATATGTAACATTTTCATGTAAAGTCATCATTAAATGGCCCTAATCTGTCAAAAGCGTTAATAGATCATGCTCTTTTCAAGTACTTCTTTAACTGATAACAGTAGTTCAGCTGAGATATTTGGATTTCAAAATTTGTTTTACAGCCCCTATATCTTGTTGTAGTCATTTCGATGTCCCGCCCTCCACCATTTTACCAATCAGAAAGTCTGTGATCCGGGTTGCCAGAACTTACCGCGTCGAGCGAATCTCACTAATAAAGTAACTTGTGGTTGCAGTACTAAAAAGGGTCTCGTTATGATTCTCAAATTATTAATAACAAAACAGGAAGTACAAAAAGGTTTCTATCTTTGTGAAAAAGTTGCTGGTTATAGATTTGTTGTTGACAAAACTCTATATATATACTCTATCTATTCAGATTTTATGGTCCCAGCTGGATTTGTCAGCATATCTGGCAACCTGAGTCAGGGAGAGTGCAGTACCTCTTTTGGCCAGATTATTACATAATGCTCCTTTAACTACTTTAGCTTGACAGACGAACAAAACCTCAGAAGGAATCCAGTCTTTGTCTCAAAATACATATATACCCCCTACGGCTGGATAATGTGTGTTTTTAAAAATTACTATTACAAAAGACTATAAATAGGTGTTAAAATGGGGTTTATTCATATTAAACAAATGTAGTTCTTAAGTATATGTGTGAATGTGTTTTAATTTAATTTACTCAAATAGACTCAAATAGAATAATAGATCGTTCAATGAAGATATTATTAAAACTCAGCCCTAGTATTGTTTCTGTGTTTCAACTGCACATAACCACACAGATACAGTTTGGTTCACCTATTCTTCGCTAAAACTCACAACTGTACAACAAGTAGAAGGTGTATTTCTGTAAAAGAATATTCAGACTATCCATGAGCAGAGCGACACCTCAACCTCCTCTTGTCCAGCCAACCACACCTCGGCTTCTTTAATCCTCCAGCTATGGGTCTGACCAGGCAGAGCATCAGCATTTGGAGGGGGTTTCCTGGTCACTGCAGACAGAGGTCCTATGCAGCATTGAGGGACGGGTCAAATGCAGAGGACAATTTTCTCTTCTGGGACACCATAAAGTAGATCTGACTTTCTCACCAGCCTTCATGACACTTCATCCCACTTCCTGAATAAACATTATAGTTTCCTTCTTAGTGAATATGTAATATTTTAAAACATCCATAAATAAACAAACACCAAATTGTTATAATGTTGGTGCCACACTGCAGGGCAACCCGCAAAGACATTTTGGAATAGCTTAAATATCCAATATGTTGACGCTATCCATTTTTAAGTTAATCATTTAATTCCATCTAAACTACAATAGTTGTCGACTAATTTAATAAAAAGAAAATATATTCCAAAATATTGCAGGAAGATTAATCCAAATCAGTCACAATAAGCAAATCGCAAAGACAGGGCTATTTAAGTCCCAAACACAAAATACACAGTGTTTTTATAGAGAAAGGACATCGCACAGGAGCTAAAAGCTTCTTAGAGTTAGTCTACGGCCATTTTTTTTTTTATCTCAAACTAATCAGAGAAATCACTGAGAAAGTGAAAGATATTCCGCTGTAGTTTGAGAGTTCATTTCGTCTATACATGTTCAGAGTGCTTTCTCCACACAATGTGTGTCTGAATAATCACAATTAGATAGTTTAACAAAACCGTGCAGCACTACACCAAAAAACCTTTTGTGTGTGAGAGGATTTTTAGGACTCACAAAGAAACAATTACAGCATGTCACATTTCAGGAGGAAATATGTATTATTATTGTTATTATTAAATGCTTTATCTGTAAATAAGCTGCACTAGTGAAAGTCAGATTCTAGCTGATTGATTTTACTTTCCTTTACCAACAATATCATTTTGTGTATTATTATTATTATATGCTTTCATGTTTATTTTGTCTATATTGGAGAACATGTTTGAAGCACAGTATTGAGTTATAACAGATTTGGGTTTTTATTTGCTTTTTTACGGGTTACTAGATTTAGAATTCTGTGTTTTGGTTTCATTTGATCTTTTTGTAATCTGTCACACTTCAACAATCTCAGTCTCAACATTATCATTCACCTTTCTTTTAGACTGAAATGTAATTGGTTCAAACTTTAAAACATTGAATATAAGCAGTTGCAGCTTAACTACGGCCAAAATATATGAATAAATATGAAACATCTGTCAAATAAGTGACTACTCTGTAGTGTAAATAAAAACAGTCACTGACATTGAACAGACAAGACCTTCTCAGTCACAGGATAAATGTTAGAGTGTGTGAGTGCGATCAAAGCGCTGAGGCTCTGAGGTCCCAGTGGAGTCCGGGGCCACAGTGACAGAGGGCATGTGTCCAGGCTGCAGTGCCCATGTATGTGGTATGTGAGGAATGCATGTCCACCAGCTCTGCACACCTGACTGTTTCAGCAGGACCTAAATCTGTTTGCATCACTTCAATATTACTTCAACACAAGCAAAGTGAGGGGTCGGGGGTCAACCCTCTCACAAAGCACTGAATGCCACAACAAGGAATTACAATACTGTAAGTAAATGTAAGTAGGTCGCAGCATGATTTTTGATTTGGGACTAATATATAAACATGGTATTTTTGAAGCTGCGTTTTATTGTTTTCAAGGTGCCACCCACAGTGACAGTGAGGTGGTATCCATTACTGGTAATAATAATAATAATGCATCAGTTTCATTTGTTCACTCCATACAAGGTGGTGATAAACTACTACTGTGGCCACAGCTGCCCTGGGGCACACTGACAGACGCGAGGCAAACAGTGTATGCCCCTCCGACCACCACCAACCCTTCACACACATATCAGACATACTAGGCAATGTGGGTGAAGTGGGTGTCGGTGGAGAAAGTCTTGTGGTGGGCTCGAACCCACGACCTTCAGGTACAAGGCTCTACCAACTGAGCCACTGTCGCCCTGTTACAGCTTCTGTTCACCTGGAAAAATCAGCGCAACTGATAATCAAAGAAAAAGTATTCTCATTCCCACGTATGCACACGCGTGCACAACTGAGGCTTAAGTTCTGACAGGCCATTCAATAGGGCTTATAGCACGTTTTGCCGGAGACTGGTAATGGCTTCTTTTTTTTCGTAAAGCGTTTGAAACAAAAATCGCAGCTCGTGCATGAAAGCTCAGTTGTCTCTGTGCTCGTCATATTAACGCATTATTCTAAGACAGCAGATTGCACGTGGCATCAGCTGCAGGATCACCGCAGGACGCAGACTGGACGCACAGTGGAGCAGGAGCTCTCTGGAGACACGTGCCGCCTCATCCCGCTCCCTTTGCACTTTGGCACAACATCACATCACTGTACAATTACTCACCAGCTTTGCATGGGTCTTTGTAGTCAATGCCATCGGATTTATCTTCTTCATAGTAATCATAGTCTGTTTCTCCATAATCAAAACAGTTAATAACAGATATTTTAGTCCAGAAAGTCAAGCCGGCAAGTAGCGTGATCCAGCGCATCTTTGCCAGTGCCAGGGGCACGCTGTCCATTTAGGGACAAGTGAAGAAAGGGTGTCCTGCTCTAGGAGACGGTCACTCCGCTCTCCGGAGAAAGCATCAGTAGCAGCCGCTAACAAGTCATTAAAAAGCCGGGGTAATGGGAGTCCTCGCTGTCAGCCATGCCACTCAGGTGTCCCTCACTTCCAGAGCTTCACGGTCTTTCCTGAAAAAGTGCAGCCTTCCGATGACGCTTCTCAGGTGAGCCTATTGAGAAACAACAGTGAGCCACAGCAGCGCGTCTCTGCGCAAAGACGCATATATATAAGTCTAGTAGGTATCAGAACGTGCAGACTCTCTCTCTGACTCTGTCCCTTCAGTGCGAGCACCGCCTCCCAGCACTACCTCCCAGTACTGCCCCACAGCCCACCACTCTCCCTCTACCTGTTCTGTCCACACTGCTGATCCAGCAACACTTTTGGCTCTGCGCACATCCTTACTACAAGACTATTCCTGTGAATGGCGTTGGCAAAGCTTATTGTCTCCTTTCTCAGGTCAGTGTTGATAGAAAAGAGACTGATACTGACATTTACATAACACTGGACGCTCTGCCCTGCAGCACCACAGAGAATACTGTAAAACCGGTAGCGGTAAAAGTAACACCGAGGTTCCAAACCCTCAATCCTCAATCTGCAGCCTCATGGAAAAGGATGTGTTTTGTAGGTGACAACAAAACTATTAAAGTGTGGTTTAAAGGACTGGCTGTAGACTAGTACAAGCAATACGAATATATGCGCGCATATACGTCCCCTGAGGTTATGCTATGTCAACACTAAATAGGTTACTTTGCCAGTAGGTCGATGAGCAGATGAGAGATGTATAATTAACCTTATCCTCTTTCCATCGTAGCCTTGAGTGAAGTGAAGCCGAGATAAGGTGTGGGCGATTGCATTCAACAGTAGCATAAGAAGACTAGGCAAGTGCTTAAGAATAATCCAACTAGAAGGCAAACACGAACAAAGTATGCATAATCTTCATACGGAGGAAAAGCGCAGCTGACAAACAGTTGTAAAATCCGTCGAAGACTCCCTGAGCCTGCAGGGCTTACCTGCTGCGGTCACCTGCCTGAGCCGCGACTTGCTGCGGGGGGTCAGGGGACTCATTCTCCGGCTCTAGGAGCACCCTTTCTGCTCTTTGGGGTCCTTTGGTGTCACTCAATTACAGCTGTTCCAAACCTGCCAATCCCCTCCCCATTTTTAGCGGGAGATTACGCGAGCGCGCTGTCTCTGCGGCTCCCAGCTAATCCTGCCTTGGGGAGAATAGTGGCGCTCTGACGTCACTATCAATCCAGCCGCAAGCTGTCCCCTACAGAGGGCCGCATCACGCACACAAATCCCTTCAAGACGACACATTGTTAATTTGGTGTCAACATTCACACTTGTCTCCACTTCGTCAAAAGAACTAATAATACCAAACTTCAGAATTAATGGTGTATACATGTGCTTGACTCACTTCCTATTTTGAGGAATTGCTGATTAACAAAGGAAAACCCAGAGTGACTCAGGCTTTAGACACAGTTTACTTGTGTCTATGTGGAAGTTAGCCAGTCAATTCAGCAGAATGCACGCTTTTAAAAAAAGGCCACTGCGATTATTGCTGTGTGCAGGTGTTCCAGTCCCTATTTTAAGCTTTTATCGACAAGCTCTTCCAACCTGCTCCCTTTGTGAAACTCCAAAAGTACTGCACAAGCAATAAAGCCACACGCAAAAAGTAGTTCAACCTTTCATGAGATTCTATATCCATTCCTAAAGTATTTAACTATGTAGGAAACAAACATAAAAAAAAACAGTAAAGACTTAAAGTTACAGCAGCTGGATAGTCATGGGTACAACTGCTGGCCCACGCGGGGCATTTTCTCTAAAAAATTTAAATAAAACACTTTTAAAATAGTGTATTTTACTAAAGAATGCAACTAAAGAGTTGCATTCTCGGACACGCTCTCATTACTGACTCTTTGCTGTCACTAGCCGAGTGACATGTCCGAATATAGAGAAAAGAGGGCTGCTTAGGGATTTTCAACATATCCAAAGGGACTGTCTGAGAGCAGAGAACAACATTGGAAACGCTATCAAAGCGGAGCGACCTGGGAGGCAGTGGAGGGGGTGCCACAAGAACCACTACACCTAACAACAGGCACATTCAATTGAGCCAGATAAAGGTTTTCACCCTCTGGTGAGTTCTCTTACTCAGCTACTTAAGAAAGAAATCTTACTGCACGGTGGCTGAGTGGATAGCACTCTCGCCTCTCAGCAAGAAGGTCTAGGGTTGGAATCCCGGTTGGACCAGGGCCTTTCTGAGTGAAGTTTGTATGTTCTCCCCGTGTCTGCGTAGGTTTCCTCCGGGTGCTCCGGTTTCCCCTACCACTAAAAATATGTACAATAGGTCTGGCATGTGCCTCCTGTACTGGCAACCCCACTCCCAAAAATCACAATTGTAAACCGCTTTGAGACTCCAATGTGCAGTGAAAAGGCGGTATATAAATAAAGATTACTTACTACTTGCTTACTCAAATGAAAAAAGTTATGAATGCAGCAAGTACACACAGACCTTTCACTATATCTACTTGTATTGTTCAATTGTTCAAAATAAACTAAAATGCTGGAAAAAAAACATGTAATATATGATCCAGTCTAATCAAAATGGGTTTCCAGAGGAGATCCCTTAAAGACCTTATGACGGGTTTTAAAAAAAAAAATAGTGGATATCAAAATTGCATGACAATGTCAATTTGAAAGAGATTCCGGCAAAAAAATCCTACATTTTATAAAAAGAACGTGTTTTTCATGAATTTAAGTTGTCTATGCTCTAACCTGTGTGTGACGTCATAGCGGGTTACGCCCATGCATTGAAAACCATGGATCTATGCCACAGGACTGCCTTTTCTCTCTTCTCTCCACTGATGCCCAACACAATACTGCCCTCTACAGGTGACAATTGCTCACTACACATAAATTGCCGTTTTGAGTGTGAAAAAGTGTCCGAGGTGGGATTTGAACCCAAGTATCTGGATTGGCAGTCCATCGACACAACTACTGGACTATCTTAGTGACAACGAATGTTACTTTCTAGTAATTATTTTAGACTCGCTGTACACGGCCTTGTCATCTTGAATATCCGCGAAAAAATAACTAATACCAAATTGTAAACAACTTACAGCGTTGAAACGTACCCGTTCTAACGTCACCAAGGGCTGTGAAGTTTTTTGGTTTCTAAGGGCGTTGCTATGGGGTTATTTCGATTTGGGGGGATCAGACAAAAAAAACAACAACTGATTTTGAAACCTTTAGTAGTTCTCTTCTAATATAAAATGGTATTAAAACTGTATTAAAACTGTATTTCTAAATAAATCAAACCCGTCATAAGGTCTTTAATATAAGCTTAACAATAACACAATAACTTTAACTTTATAACTTTGGGCAGAGATACCAAAATTCTATACATTTGCGTTTATGAAAATAAACATAAAGTCATTATGAACTTTAATAAGAGGGAATGCAGGTGTGTGCAGCTAATCAGAACTATTTAAACTAGACTAGAGTAGAAGCTTGTCTCACTTTTTCAGAAAGACTGTTCCAAGTTTAGCTGCATACAATTGAAGTTCTGAGTCCCCGTGTTTATTTCTAGTGGTAGTAGCATTAGGAGGCAATAAAACCACAACAATTGCTGACCAAACTCACTTGTCCATTCTCTTCGCATCACACTCACGCAGCTCGCTGGCATCATCTGCTGGAATATCAGTGTAATGACAGCATTATAGTTCACTAATGGTAGGGTGCAAAATGTTTGACAGTGTATCCCATTACCATTTGACCACACATCCACCAAAAACATCCTGTCGTACGCCTAAGTATAAATGCATAGTATCAATGAGAAGACCTGCAAGGCCGAAATGCTAATAGTGTCAATGTGACTAATAGACCAAGGGAACCATTGATTTGCAGTGTTTGCAACAAATAACAAAACAGCTGAAGCAAGCCCCTCTTTGGTCTCAAAGTACCATTGTTGCCCAGAATGTGTCTGTGTGGGCCCTCTGGGAACTATTCATGAATATTCAAATAGATTAGAGCTATACTTGCAGATACTGAAGGTGCATTTTACCAGTTTAGAGAATGAGCTCTTCGAGTTTCAAGATAAGAAGGCCTGAAAGAACCCTAAAAAGGTTAATGCCATCTGGTGCATACGTGTTTTTAAATGGTTAATAGGTGCACCGGCTAGGATTGGCCTCTTGCAGCACCTTTTTGTTGTTTTAAGTTCAAGGGGATAAAATATTTCACAGGATCTGATATCACCAAGTAATTAACAGTCCAGAATCTCTGTTAAAGTTGATTAAGGACTGATTACCTCATTTACCCTAGTCCTGTTCCTAACCCTAACCAAAGTAAACCCTAACCCAATGAAACATTGATCCTGGACAAACAACTTTGACATTGATCTGACTGTTAATGACTTGATGATACTGGATCATTCTTAATCTGACTGTGATTTTACCCCCTGTGTGAGCATATCCATATTAATCTGCCATGACACAGATCTCACTTCTGCCTGAAACAGCCCTGGAGACAGGATCTTTTTTTAAGATATGTAAGTGTTGCGTTCATTTCTCTAAACTCCACCAAGAATGCTCCAGTCATAGGCCCTTTTCTTTCAAATGCTGATCTGGAAATATTAAAAAAATATTCAGTTCATTAATAATAATAATAATAATGATAATAATGCATCAGTTATTATTACCGTGCATCATGTAGCGCTTCTTTAGACACTAAAAGATGCTTCACATGTGATTATTCATTCACTCTATACATGCTGGTGATAAACTACAACTGTAGCTATAGCTGCCCTGGGGCCCACTGACAGAATCGAGGCAACCAATATGTGCCATCAGCCCCTTTGACCATGCATGACCAATCATTCACGATTACACCAGATTCATTCTGGAAAGTACGTGTGAGGTGTCATAAGAACACAACCACAGTTTGGCACTTTACAGCCTGGGGTCTCTCATCACAATTACAGCAGACCTTTGCCCTGCTTAGTTAATGAGTTCTGTCAGGATCAGGCTTTCACATGCAGGTTAGCCTGAAAACTCCAGCATATTATGATACAATTAGTTAATTGCAACCAAACAGGGTATTTTGCTTATATTTGTAATTGCCTGTGGGTGTTTTCTGTCTTGATGGTTTTTGACCAGCTGGAATGGCAGTACCTGTGCTATGTTTTTGTTTTTCATTGAAGTGATCCAGGGTCTTTAGACAGGGGTGTCCTTTACTGTTGACTTTTTCCATAGACTGTTTACACACCTCATGTACACGACGCGCTTTCCCTGCCCTCTGATAATACCGTAGATCCATGAACCTTACAAATGATCTATAGTCTTTTTCCGCCAAACCATGCATGCATTTCGGATTTTTGTTTACATTATCTGAGGCTCTGTACTTTTTGTGTTGAATACAACTTAAATCTTCATGTTTATTCCAAACCTCTCACGTGTAGGGAAGAAAAACAACTTGACAACATACAGGGGTTTTATTGATCAGATCTTTCTTTACATTTAACGATGTACATTCATTAATTCCTTCTGTTGAGTGAACCTGGATAATTGGCATTCTTAATATCAACCTTATTGTCCACTCACGGAAATAACTGTTAACTTTCCCATGGCCTGCAATTCTACTTAGTGCACATGAACAGGAGAGGCTCTGGGAGTTAGCAGACTGAGATGGACAATTTGGATATCGCAACCAAGTGTTGCTCTATTTTATTTACAAAATCACATATATATTGATTTACCTAGTTAATAAATACATTATCATATATTATAACTATTTGCGCTAAAATGAAAAGCTGTGTTGCTGCCATTTGTATAAAATCAACATAGACAACATCTGGAATAGGCATAAATAGTAGAATTGCTTACCGAACTATGATAACAGTGTTTGGATGTCCCTGATTATGTTAGAAAGTGATTTAAATTACAGTAAACGGTGACAATATTATTTTGAGTATAGTGCAGGAATTTTGCATGGACTTTTTGGTGTTCTTAATAACATAGATGCAAGCTGAACAGGGAAATGTGCTTGTTACATATATTCATCAAAGTCATTCATTTCTTATAGGTGCAATGAGTTTCCGTCACAATAAAAACACAACAGCATAGAAAGTATATCACCTCATCACAATGCAACCAACAACTTAAAACCTCCTGCAAAAGTCACTTAAGTATCCAGACAGCGTACTCATGACACATTTACAAATATATTCTCGTCAAAACATAATAAAAAAAAAAGAACAAACATATTTATGAGACGATATATTCTTCGGAGTGGACAAGCACACACATACACACACGCACACACACACACAATGTAAAATATAATACAAGGATGTGCGGACAATCCGGGGACAAAGGCTCTAGAAGTTCAGCGTCTGCGACATCATCTTCCACCAGTCCATCAGCTCCTCACGTTCCTCCTCCTTCCGCTCCGTCATGGACTCCAACTCAAAGTCCACCTGAGGGCACACGCACACTTCATTTCACAAGAATTCTTCGGAAATGCACCCAGGACATCATAAAGAATTGTATCATGTGAGACCCATATATGAGGTAAATTGTAGCAAGCAAGACTAACATTTTCAAAAACAGCTTCAAGTTGTTATTAGTTTCATATTGCAAGAGGAATTACTGAAGTGATATTTCAGCTGTGAAAGCCTAATTAAAAAAAGTATATTTATTATTGTAATTTATTGACTATTATTGAAGTTCTGACGAGAATCGAAATCTATTATTCAGGAGAGCGATTGATGTGAGAGACCAGCAGATCCAGAGAGTGTTTTGGCCTGTGTCTGTGTATTTTGTGTTGTGTGGAATGAGTGAGAAAGCCAATTTAGCGTCTGCTTCGTCCAACCCCCTTCCATGCAGTGTATCTCTGTTAACTTTATATTCTGTTTTTATTTTTTGTGGAACGTGTACACAAGTTTGACCAAAATATGTTTGATTGATTGATTGAGTTATGGTCCTGGTAGTGGAAACCGGAGCACCAGGAGGAAACCTTCAAAGGCACTAGCAGAACATGCAAACGCTACTCAGAAAGGCCTGGTGCTGAGGATTCAAACCCAGAACAAGCTTTAACCGCTGTAACTGTGAGTATAATAATTTGTAGAATCATTGTTATATGTTCAACTGTTGCTTGTCTTGTGTGTTGTTAGTATAACCATATGTATTGTAATGTTTAGATTTTCCGGTAGACATATTTACAGAAAGTTTGACAAAAAAAAAGGATGCTGTAAATGTCCTGTACAGACTGTCAAATAATCTAAAAAAAAAAAAAGTCAATTTATTCCTAACTTACAACACACAGTTACTTTGAAATACATGTGCCCAGTCTTACCCTTGTGGCAGGGCTATGGGGAACCGCCACCTTCTTGATCACGGTGAGGTATCCAGGGGCAGACGCGGCCACTTTGTAGTTCCCTGGAGCCAGCAGACGCCAGTAGTCTCCATCTTGGGCTAAAACACACACACAATGCAACCAAAGACCAATAGTTAAAACGTCTCAGTTACGGAGCATTTCCTAGAACGACCACCAGAGAGAAGCATTGCAGAATATTCTCTGGTAAAAATTAAACACACATTTGTTTGAAAATTTATATGAATATGAAAATTATTTCAACACTAATACAATATTTCGTATATAAGATTGTGGATGTGAGTAAATGTAAACCAAATACTTTGTAATTATAAATATTGTATCTCTGCAGCTCTTCCTGGCCAAGGCTACATTCACCAAAAGTGAATGAAGGAGAAGCATCTTCGAATGTAATTGTTAAAATAAACAGTAAAAAAACTTCTGATTAAACAAACTCAAAAAGTAAACATGGTGCGGGACTTTCAGTAAACTGTTCTGGATGCCAAGAAAACCAAAAACTATTACAACTATTTCCTCGCAAAGCACTATTTCGCTTGGACTTTAAGGACTGCTGCATTTGCTTCTAGTGATCCAAAGCCTCCAGATAAATAACGAGCCCTCAAATGGTGTTCGGACAAAAATAACTTTACTTCCAGGGGGAACATACCAGTGGTGATGTCGTGGTCGATGCCTTCCACAGAGACGGTGGCGTTGGACACGGGGTTGCCTTGGAGATCGCGGACAAATCCCTTGACGCCACGGTGAACCTAGAAGAAGAATGATTTATTACCTTACAGTAACTTTGCGCCGGCTCAGCGGGCTTTAAATGCACAGTACAGGAGTATAGGGCTGTCAGACGTTATTCAAATGATCATAACTATATGGATTATTTAAATAGTTATGAACTAAATGCGGTTTAAGGACGCTTAAACTTAGACAGTGCTTTTCACTTCTCAAACCCCCTTTTTATTATTTTACTACATTTAGTTTAATTTATTCCATTAAAACATAGAGTACACGCATAATACATGTAAGGACCGGATACAGAACCTCCTTTATTGATTCCCCCCAACCACTGAGCCAACCTGGCCACCCCAATAAGCCAATGGGTTCTAACACAATGATGACTTGTAATCTATATTTAATTGGGTTTGAACCAGGACAATGTGTGACTGATGTGAGTACGGCTTTATTCTTATCAATGTTTATATATCTCACTGGTTTTGTTTTTGTTTAATGTATTGTAATATGTTCATAAAACAAAATAAAAACTTTAATTATAAAAAAAATGATCAAAGCACTCTGAAGAGGAAACATTACCTCACATTAGCATGCTAAGTCCATAAACCTGCTCTGACAAAAGCCCTAATCACATAAAACAAGTATGTATGATTTTGTGCATTTCCTCATGTTGTTCTTTCTGCTGTTCACATAAACCACACCAGAGAGAGCTCTGTCCAAATCCCTTTTTGCGCTTTAGGACGCACTCTTCAACGATAAAAATAGATACATCCCTGGCTGCACTCCTAAGCATCATACATATACAAAAAAGAATATCTGTTAAATCTTGTTTGAATTTTATAGTTTTTCTCAGATGTTCTTTTTTGTTTTGGTCAATTGTATATATTAAAAAAATATTCAACAGATTTAAGCAACTGAACTACAAATGTATTCATCTATGTTTTATTTTATTCAACCAATTGATCATTAACGCGTATTAATATATTCAACATATTGAAACCTGTTTTCATGCATTTCAGCAAAAAATATATAAACCGGATGCAAGACATACAATTTCACACGGTATGAGAAGGGGTTGGACGAAAACAGCTTTGGCTCCAACTCCTCTCATTCATTCCCACACAAAACACACACAAACACTCACCGATTAGACAACTAACCGATTAATGCAGTAGTGTGGAGGGGCCTACCTGCTCGATGTAGTTGACCAGTGAGTTGCGGTTCTGGTCCCAGTAGCTCTTGAGGGTGTCTTCGCTGGGGAATTTGTCACAGCTCAGCTCCAGAGTGATCTCAAAACAGTTGCTGCTGAGGTAGTTAAAGTCCTGCATCCCTGGAAAAGGCACAATACAGTTTATAGTACTGTGTTACATAATATGAGAGAATTATCTGAGGAATAACATTGAATTACATAAAAAAAATATTAATGTTTAGTTGTGCTGTAGTTTAATAATTATATAATATAATTATTAATATTGATAATCATAGTTTGAATAATTTCCATATTCATCTCAAATGTTACCATAATCTAGAGAGGAAGCAAGTGAAGATCAATGGATACTACTGTACAACGACTTATGATTCACATTTTAGTTTCAGGAATATACAATGTAATTCAGTTTAAATGAAAACAAAATACATATAGATATCTCTAGTTGTTCAAAGAAGTCTTATTATCTAGTGTTCCAAGGAAATATTGCCGGGTCTAACCTAAAAACCAGAGAGGACCAAGCCTCATCTGTGGAAAGATCCAGGTTATGAACCCAGGCTCTGTGAGCAGCCTGCCCTTGTACGTCAGAGCCTCTACGTCACTCGACTTTGATAAAAACGCACCTTTTTTCTTTGGATTTTGGCACAAACTGAACAGACTCATGGTTTTTAGTTTTTATAATGACTTTTTTTTACTATATTTGTGTTATTTCTGACATACTGTGTTTTTATGTGTCTTATTATTGTATTCCTTACGACGTGTACAACACTTTGGGCTCTGGAAGTTGTAAACAAACTTCACTTTGACATTGTGCAATATAAAAAACTTGACTTTGAATAACCTTTGGTGACCTTCCAGAGGCCCCTGAGGTCCAGACCCCACTTTGAGAATCGCTGCTATAAGTATGTAAGTAAATGAGAGAGGAAAACAGATCTAACAGTTAAAGTTGACTATGCTTAACATCAACATTCCCCCACTTTGGCACAAATTTAGGTTGTGTTATCTTCAGATAGCTTCAAAAAACTTCCATATTCCCTCTGTCTGGGGTCAGAGTAGTGTGGCTTACCCCCCGGCACGCTGTACCAGGCCCCTCCGTTGGTGATGCCCTCCTTGAAGCTGGAGTCATCATCGTTCTTGCGGCACACGGGGCGGTTTGGGTCGGACATGACGGGGTTGAACATGGAGTAAGAGCGAGCCAGGGACTTGAAAATGACGTCATCGGGGCTGGCGCTGTACTCATGGGCAGAGCCTGGAGGGAAGAGAGTACACATGTTTACACAGCTCTGTCAACTCACCACTCACCACTCAAAGCCTGTGGACATGCGCTTGAGTACATTACAAATATAGATGAAAATTAAAGTTGGAATTTAAAATGATATTATATGTGTAAAGACATGTATAATGCATACTATGGTAGTGTTAAATGGATATATAAGGATATTAAGTGTATCAAGATTTATTATGATTTTTTCTTATATTTGAGTTGTATTGAGCTACACTTCATTCTCCAAAAAGACCAAATTTAAAATCGTATGAATGAAAAATGTGACTGATATATGAGTACTGTACTGTTTACTGCTGACCACACAGTATGGCCATAATAATGAGTAATAGTTTAATATAAAACAAGTCGAGAAGTTTGAAGTGGCCAAAAGAGTCAAACCAGCATTTTATCATGTTTATTTTTATCTCATTTCTTCACATTCCTGTTGTCACGTCCCCAACATTTAACAAGACGCTCTCTCATAGATTTGAACAAATTGGTAATTGGTACACTGGTAAAGTAAAAGTAAGGGTGCTGAACTAATATTAAGACGAAGAGGTCCCACAGTGGGGAAACTAAAATAAAATCTACAACTTTAGCATAATGAAGAAGCAAGACTTACAGTAACTACAAAATCTCTGACTTTAGCAAAATAAGAAGCAAGTATAATATACTGTATATTCTAGTGCAAGAAATATATAGTTATGGTATGTTTACATCTGTACGTGCAGCATGAAGGTCTGGGACAAAGGGACCAAGTAATGTGACAGTAACACATGTGGTTCTATGTTGCACATTCTAACATTATTAAACTTATGATTGGACAGATGAGTAAAGTAAAGTGACAGTGGACACATGGTTTCTAAGGGAGAAGGGCGGTGTTACCAGTGCGGGTCTCGTCGTAGGGGTAGTTGGCCACCACATCTCCTCCGTGAAGGTTGGCGGACAGCACAAAGGGGATGTCCATGATCCAGTGGATAACAGCTTTGGTCTCTGGGGCCAGCTGCAAGGACAGTGTGCACTATGAGTCATGCCAAAAGGTGCATTGAAATACCGGCCTATGATTCACTCAAATGTTAATTCAAGTTCCATATCAAGCAGCGGAAAGAACAAGCTGTTCAGGTATGGTTAGGAAAAAGGGTAAGTACAGTTTATTGGGAAAAAGCAATTCCTGCATGTAAAAATAGTTTTAAATGGAAATCAATGTGGGAAAATATTTGAAAATCTCTCAAAAAGACTTAGCTCTGTCTTTCCATGTATTACTGAAAAACTACATCTGCACTCTCCTCTTTTGAGAAGTTTTAATGCAGTTACATCCAGACAACTTCAGCTCAGTCAACACAGACATGCTAAATGCTATTACTCGAAAGCTCAGAACCTCACTATACATTAGCTGAATTCAGGCCTGGCCTGGGACCAAAAAACGGCCTAGGCATTTGTACCTTCTTGACGGCCCAGATGTTTGTTTTTTAAAACGTTTTTAACGCAGTTATTTATATGGTATGTGGAAGCACATACTGTACAGGATGTGTGTAGTTTTATACATGTAGACTGTTGCACTTTACTTCAAGAGAGTAATAAACATGTCACTGCTCAGACTGAGGGAGATTGACACAGACCAACAACAGTCCGGACCTGAGGGCATCACAGTGAAGTGTGTTTGTTACAAGGATGAGAATGAGACATTTCAAAAAGGTCTGAAATGCATAATGTCAGCCAATGGCTGTTATTAAATCTGTTTGATTTGTTCAAAACTTTTCACTTTTGTGTACAACCAACATGAACTGGTAGTGCAAGGGAAAATCTAGGTACCCCAGCTTTAATATAGCAAGTTTAGTTGCGCTTCGGGAGGAGATACGGACACTTCCTGAGGCTTCATAGTCCAGCTTCAGCTGTGTATTTATTGCGTTCACAGGTTACGCAAAGACACCCACACAACAAGCAGAGAATAGTTCTGCGCTCACAGCTGCTGGACAATGGAACCTCTATCAATACAAAGCGGCCGCAGCTGCCCCGGGTCAGAACACTGCGGCCATGTAGGATGCGGAATCCTGTTCGAGTACGTACTGCAAATAACAGCAAGTGCCCCGCAATTTTAGTTCGAACATTTTTGACCATGGAACCCAGTAGGGATACTGTACTTTTCAAAATATTATGTATTTGAAATGGTCCCTCCTCTTTGAATAACTACGACCAGTAAGATTTTCTGGAGGAGAGCAGTTAAACCAATGTTGGGGCACCTCAAGAATTTTAAATAATGTTGACCAATCAGGGAGTTGCAGGGCTGACCATGAGCAGGTCCAGCCAGTGCTTGTCTCAAAAGGTTTCTCTTCACAGTTGAACTAACATTCCCCACGTGCAGGTACCTTGCTGTTGTCGTCCACGGCCTTCTTCATGTTCTGCAGCAGGTGGTTGTTGGCCCCGCCCTCTCTCTCGTTGATGTACACGATGCGGTCCAGGTCGGGGAAGTTCCGATTCAGATCCACCCCTTGTGCGTTACTGCGGCCCACAAACCAGTCCTTCATCTCCCCAGGCTGCACACCCCAACCCAGACACACACATTAGTATTAACAGGGCATCATTACAACATTTACCACAAAGAGCAGCTGAGATCACAAGCCACAGGACGGCCAGGGAACAAGGAGTAACTCAATAGTAGATGTTGAGATTTTAAAAAAACTTTTACAAGGTTTGCAAGGTATTTTCAGCTATAAAAACAAATTGGTTAGCATGTTGGTTTACCCCGTTTCCACCAACTTCTACTACTTCTATTACTAACATTCTAATGCTAAACAAATAATAACATCATTAAAGATAATACGTCTTTTTTGTGATCATGGGGTTGGAAGAAATTAGAGTCAAATTTCAGCCATGTTGCTCTGAAAAAAATATTGACATGGAATTATTCTGTGTAAATAATTTTGTTCTTGTTCTTGCTGTTAACAAGTGACAGAGGAAATAGATAGGTAATAGATTATATTTGCAAAATTTGTTCGGGAGTCTTGCAACAACTTTAATTGCTTATGACAGTGTCTCCCAAAGTGGGGTCCGCGGCCCCCTGGTGGGCCGCGAGGGTACTGCAGGGGGGCCGCGGGAGGTCATAAAAAAAAAATAATAATAATATTATTATTTAATGTTAAATTTATAATGTTTTGTTTGTAATATTAAAATATTTGTGTTCATTATTTGACTTGAATAATCCACTGTAATCATTTTTGTATTACAATGTTTGTAGCAGAGGCTATTTCCCCAAAATAAAATAACCAGAAGAGCCTATTCTTAATGTTGTCTTCTTGGTTATTATTTTGGGGGGCCACGCAGACCCATCAGATTTTTAAGTGGGCCTCGGTGTTACTGAGTTTGGGAATGGCTGGCTTATGAGATGGCCGGCCTATTTAACTAATGTATACATATTTTCTCTTGGGTACTTTTTGTGTCTCAGTTTTGATTTCAATGTTGCTGAAGACATTTTACATTTTTACCAAGAATATAGCACAGCTAGCATAATACCGCTCAAAGGCCATGGCCCCCTCAAAAAAATGAAATAAGAAATGTGTGTATATATGGTATCCAGTACCTCTTCAAGGTACTGGAGAGGAGGCTACGGCCGATGGTCGAATCTCGGATCCAGGAGGAGCAGTGTGGTTTTCGTCCCAGTCGTGGAACACTGGACCAGCTCTATACTCTCCATCGGATACTCGAGGGTTCATGGGAGTTCGCCCAACCTGTCCACATGTGCTTTGTGGATTTGGAGAAGGCGTTCGACTGTGTTCCCCGGGGTGTCCTTTGGGGGGTTCTCCGGGAGTACGGGGTCGGGGGTCCTCTGCTGAGGGCCATCCGATCCCTCTATGACCGGAGCCAGAGCTGTGTTCGCATTGCCGGCAGTAAGTCAGACCTGTTCCCGGTGAATGTTGGCCTCCGACAGGGCTGCCCTTTGTCACCGGTTCTGTTCACTGTATTTATGGACAGAATATCTAGGCGCAGCCAGGGGTCGGAGGGGGTCCGGTTCGGAGACCACAGGATTTCATCTCTGCTGTTTGCGGACGATGTTGTCCTGTTGGCTCCAACGAACCAGGACCTGCAGCATGCACTGGGACGGTTTGCAGCCGAGTGTGAAGCGGCTGGGATGAGAATAAGCACCTCCAAATCCGAGGCCATGGTGCTCGACCGGAAAAAGGTGCCTTGCCCTCTGCAGGTGGGTGGAGAGGTCCTTCCTCAAGTGGAGGAGTTCAAGTATCTCTCTTGTTCACGAGTGAGGGAAGGATGGAGCGTGAGATTGACAGGCGGATCGGTGCAGCGTGCGCAGTGATGCGGTTGCTGTATCGGACCGTTGTGGTAAAGAGGGAGCTGAGCCGAAAGGCAAAGCTCTCGATTTACCGTTCAATCTTCGTTCCCTCCCTCACCTATGGTCATGAGCTTTGGGTAATGACCAAAAGAACGAGATCGCGGATACAAGCGGTCGAAATGAGCTTCCTCCGCAGAGTGGCTGGGCGCTCCCTTAGAGATAGGGTGAGGTGCTCAGTCACACGGGAGGAGCTCGGAGTAGAGCCGCTGCTCCTCCACGTCGAGAGGAACCAGTTGAGGTGGCTCGGGCATCTGTTCCGGATGCCTCCTGGACGCCTCCCTGGGGAGGTGTTCCGGGCACGTCCCACCGGGAGGAGGCCCCGCGGAAGACCTAGGACACGCTGGAGGGACTAAGTCTCTCAGCTGGCCTGGGAACGCCTTGGGGTCCCCCCGGACGAGCTGGAGGAAGTGTGTGTGGATAGGGAAGTCTGGGCGTCTCTGCTTAGACTGCTGCCCCCGCGACCCGGCAACGGATAAAGCGGAAGAAAATGGATGGATGGATGGATGGATGGATGTATATATGGTCTATTATTTCTTTTTGCATTGGATCGTTCCACACAGCTGCAGTTGAAAAAACGCATGTATATATATTAAGCACAAAATGAAAGAACTTGGACGTACATTTACCTGCGAGGCGGCCTTCTCAAATCCATCTGGGTTCATGGAGGGCATGAGATGGATGCGTGTGCTGTGGAGGAGCTCGATGATGGTATCGTTGCCCTGCTGGTACTGGTTACACAGGTACTGGGCCAGATAGATGAGCAGCTCCCGGCCTACCGCCTCATTGCCGTGCATGTTGGCAATGTATTTGAACTCAGGCTCTCCTGAAAACACAAACACAATGCCATGTTAATTGCCTGTATGTGAAGTGCAATGCATTTTGTTGGCCAAATATCTACTGAATGAATTATCATATAATATAATATTTTTATCGACTAAAAAGTTTAACAAAACATTACAATGGGCATGGCTGAAAATGAGGCTGAATCTGGATTTGTTGTTTTCACACTGAAATTAGCACAATAGCTAAATTGCATCCATTATCCTAAGGCAGGCATACACATTTTAAAAGAGAAGAGAAAGTCCAAGGAAAAGCCGAACTCCATCTATGGGAGCATGACTGGTTTGATTTCAACCAATTATTCAGGACTCCTTTAAATGTTAGGTAGGTCCCACAGTTAAGTATGTGTTCCGGCAAAGTGTTCCATAATGTTGTGCCTCAGATGGACGCTACCATTTGGCTGAATTTAGTCCTTCGGCTTGTTGGTGTATCTACAACTCTCTAAGACCTCCATGAGGCTGGTGTGATTTAGGTCTATATAAAAATATATTTAATTGAATCGTATGAAGAATGCTGGTTAACATTCTTTGACTGTTGCACCGAGCAAAAGCAATTTCCTAGACTGTGACTTCCTGTTACTTTCATGGCAATAAAAATGATTCTGATTCTGATTCTGATCTTATTCAAGACAAAAGTTCCTCCTTCAGACCTGGTTTAGAGCCGGTTCAGTCCTGGGTCAAAGCTAGGTCAGAGCTGCTTCAGGGCAGCTTCGCAAACAAACACATTTAGAAATGGGTTAAAAATATCCACTGTCAAACAAAAAACAAAACAAAAAGTAACATAAAAGTTATTAGTAATGGAAAATTCTGATATATGAACCATACAAAAATAATAATAACCATTGTGGAAAGTTTTTTTTTTGGCTGTACGTATCCAATAGCTATAGAATATATGTGTAATTAAATACTGAACAAGTTTTGTATCTGAGGTTCATTCCAACCAAAGAAATGACATCATGGCATCAAGCAGGTAGCAGACGGCCTCAGAAATGTGAATCAATGGATTTCACAACAGTAGCACCGTGAAAGGGGAGAATTGGCCTGTGCGAGTTGGGCCTAATGACTTCAAGCCTGTAATTAAGTCTTTCCGCTGGGCAAAGGTTGTTTTTTTACAGGCTGACGGGCTGTCAAACACTCCGTCGGCTGCACACGCACTTTGAAGTAGTAGGACTAGTGAGGGAAGCTATTGCACAGATGCTCTGAACCAGGAGACCTCGGCTTCCTCCGTCTGTTTTCAAGTTCATACAGCTTCTTGAACAGTTTCCTCTTGTTTTACACCAAAATAGAGTATAGGCCTCTGAACATCGGCAAAAGAGATTATTTATAAAGCATGCATCGGTACAAAAAACAAGTTGATTGAAAAGTAGGGGATGCGGTCCAAAAACGTAGTATTTTGATGGAGCGTTGAGAGATGAGACAGAATATTAGATTAGACAAGAACACTAATCCTCTTCTCCCTTACTATTATATATGCCATCTTCATTATGACTTCAGCTCTTGTCTTTTACCTGCACCTGTGAACTGGTTTCCCCTTGGTCCGGACTAGTGGGTTGTACCCCCTCGGAAACTTACAGAGCCTTCATGAATGGCCCCTTGCTTCAGCTATATGCATGCTAATAGAGCCTGCAGAGAGACCAGAGACAGACCAGAGGGAGGTACCAGAGAGTGAGAGAGACACACACCAGAGAGCGACACCAGAGACACGCCGGAGAGATACCCGAGAGGGATCAGAAAGATACCATAGAGAAAGGGACCAGAGAAAGACCAAATAGATGGACCAGAGAGATATCAGAGAGAGACACCAGAGACAGAAACCAAAGAGATGGACTAGAGAGAGATCAGAGAGGCTAGCTCAATATTTGCTGAAATGTACAAATAAAGCAGTGATTGGCTTTTTAGGCACACATTAGACCAAATGCGCATCTGTCCTTCTCTAATTGTAATATGTATGTAAAAAGACAAAGGACGATAATACAAAAAAGCATATCTTCAAATTGACTTTCACGATATTATTGTCTACAATATATTTTGCCCACCCCTACCAGAGAGACCAGAAAGAGATCAGAGAGTGACCAGAGATACTTGAGAGAGAATAGTTTTATATATATTTTTGCATTGCAAAATAATAAATAATCATTACATGGCCCATTTAACTGTACTGGCTAAATGAACAAATATGTAAACACAAACTTCAAACTGTATACGTTGAAAAGAGAGCCAAGAGCATTATTCTAACAGATGTATTTTCCAGGTGCCAGAAGTGCCACGTCTCCCTGTGCATAATGTGATGACGTGTGTGCTCCACCTATGACGAACATCACCACTTCACCTTTTTGAACAGCATGAGGGACGGCTAATCAATGCGGTCTCCACGACAACCACCTCAGATAATAACAAGGGCAGCGGAAACCCTCTGTCACTGTGGTAACCGTGAGGCAGGTGCATGGTGGGTAAACACACAGGGGATATCAGGCTGAACAAGTTTTGATATTACAGCATATACTAATCTATATTTATTTTTATACAATTCTAAAACTTTCAAACTGTCTCTTATGAGTGACTAATAATAAAGGTTATATCTCTATGTATCTCTTTTCCAAATAAACCTTTTAATTCAGACAGCAATTATGTGATTAAAGCTGGGGTGTCTAACTTTTCCCCTTAAAGACTACATTTTGCTTGTCCCAACAGAAATAGTAAAAACAATATGAACAAAAAAGACCACAGCACCCTGTCTTTATCTTAGTGTAGAACAGGCATGTCAAACTGAAGCCCGTGGGCTAAATCCAGCCCACAAGACCATTTTTAGTGGCCCCTGAAATGATTTGCAATTATCACTTTTACAGTAACTGGGAAATACTATGGATGGCTAATGGAATACTATGGCATGTTATACTTAATTTTAAAGCTCATTTTATTAGGAAAGCAACCATATCATTGTTTAGTTTGTAAGTTAAATTATGTATTTTTTTATTCTGAAAAACGGCGGTCCAGTTGTGGCTGAATCCAAACCCACTAGAAAATAATATCAAAACTCACAAAAATATGTAAAAGAAAAAGAAAAGATAATAAAAATACTTTTGGCCCCAACCAGCTCTTATGTTTTTTAAACTTGGCCCCCGATCAAAATGAGTTTGACACGTCTAGTGTGTCATCGGTGCTTATAGGAGCACAGGCAGGAAGATTCTGGCAACAAAAGTGTGATTGTGATTGTAATGACTTTATTAGACTAAGAGTACATATACGGTGCCTTTAGCCTGAATAACTAACATTTGCAAATGTTTGTCAAAGAGACGTCCGCAAGGTTCTGCTAAATGAAACATAGAACCAGGGGAGCTGACATGTTTACGTAGGATGAGGAGTGGTGATGAGAGAAGCAGGTAGTCGGAGAATTGCACAGTGAGGCCATGACGTGACAATAATGGAAGGAGGGGGGATAGCATCAGAAACATGCAGGAGAAAACGTGGGCATGTGATGGATAATAAATGACCCCTCTCCTGCTAGCCTCCCTGCGCCAATTATTCCTCAGCTGGTTTTCTTATCTGCACGAGGGGGTTTCTTCTCTATCTCTAAAACATTCACTTTGCTAATGACTTCCACAGACTTACAAGCTGCTGGACAATTTCACTATCATCTTTCAAGTGAATTATGAACTTGAGCTTTGCCACGTCTGTAACGATATACGGTAAATTCTAGCTATAAACACGCCGTCACGTAACATTCCTCTTATATAATGTTTGAATAATACCAGTGGCCGGTTTTGCAGCTATGTTACGTTAATCCAAACCACAATCAGGATACATGAAGAATAGCCTGGAATTCTAACTGGCCTTTTTATTTTTTTAAGTTGTTTCAATGATACAAACCATTTTCTTTGAGTGACAGCAAACTTTGCAATTCAAGAGGAAATCCATTCAGGAACAATGTATCTAAAACAGATGCCCAAGCCCTCTCAGCTTTAACTCAACATATATATGAAGTCCATCAAGACGACTGCTGTTGTGGTTTTGGGCTTTACAATAATATATTGATTATATCTGATCTAGCACAGTGCATTTGGGTAAAGGGAATACCCATGTTCTTCTGTCTAAGCAGATACACCCAGACCCTTAATCCAAATTGCATGTGATGGATCAGAAAACAATAGTCCAAGTTGGTGAAGTGAATTGAGAAAAATATATACAGTGCAAAGTATTGCGAAAGTATTCGGCCCCCTTGAACCTTTCAACATTTCGCCACATTTCAGGCTTCAAACATAAAGATATAAAATTTTAATTTTTTGTCATGAATCAACAACAAGTGGGACACAATCGTGAAGTGGAACAAAATTTATTGGATAATTTAAACTTTTTTAACAAATAAAAAACTGAAAAGTGGGGCGTGCAATATTGTTCGGCCCCTTTACTTTCAGTGCAGCAAACTCACTCCAGAAGTTCAGTGAGGATCTTTGAATGATCCAATGTTGTCCTAAATGACTGATGATGATAAATAGAATGCACCTGTGTGTAATCAAGTCTCCGTATAAATGCACCTGCTCTTTGATAGTCTCAGGGTTCTGTTTAAAGTGCAGAGAGAACCATGAAGACAAAGGAACACACCAGGCAAGTCCGAGATACTGTTGTGGAAAAGTTTAAAGCCGGATTTGTATACAAAAAGATTTCCCAAGCTTTAAACATCTCAAGGAGCACTGTGCAAGCAATTATATTGAAATGGAAGGAGTATCAGACCACTGCAAATCTACCAAGACCCGGCCGTCCCTCCAAACTTTCATCTCAAACAAGGAGAAGACTGATCAGAGATGCAGCCAAGAGGCCCATGATCACTCTGGATGAACTGCAGATAACTACAGCTGAGGTGGGAGAGTCTGTCCATAGGACAACAATCAGTCGTGCACTGCACAAATCTGGCCTTTATGGAAGAGTGGCAAGAAGATATCCATAAAAGATATCCATAAAAGTCTCGTTCAAAGTTTGCCAAAAGCCACCTGGGAGACACACCACATGTGGAAGAAGGTGCTCTGTTCAGATGAAACCAAAATCAAACTTTTTGGCCACAATGCAAAACGATATGTTTGGCATAAAAGCAACACACCATCCCCACTGTCAAACATGACGGTGGCAGCATCATGGTTTGGGCCTGCTTTTCTTCAGCAGGGACAGGGAAGATGGCTAAAATTGATGGGAAGATGGATGGAGCCAAATACAGGACCATTCTGGAAGAAAACCTGTTGGAGTCTGCAAAAGACCTGAGACTGGGACGGAGATTTATCTTCCAACAGGACAATGATCCAAAACATAAAGCCACATCTACAATGGAATGGTTCACAAATAGACGTATCCAGGTGTTAGAATGGCCAAGTCAAAGTCCAGACCTGAATCCAATCGAGAATCTGTGGAAAGAGCTGAAGACTGCTGTTCACAAACCCTCTCCATCCAACCTCACTGAGCTCGAGCTGTTTTGCAAGGAAGAATGGGCAAGAATTCCAGTCTCTCGATGTGCAAAACTGATAGAGACAAACCCCAAGCGACTTGCAGCTGTAATTGCAGCAAAAGGTGGCGCTACAAAGTATAAGCGCAAGGGGGCCGAATAATATTGCACGCCCCACTTTTCAGTTTTTTATTTGTTAAAAAAGTTTATATTATCCAATAAATTTCGTTCCACTTCACGATTGTGTCCCACTTGTTGTTGATTCTTGACAAAAAATAATAATTTTTATATCTTTATGTTTGAAGCCTGAAATGTGGCGAAATGTTGAAAGGTTCAAGGGGGCCGAATACTTTCGCAAGGCACTGTACAACTATTTTTCAGAAATAAAAAACTGGAACTTGGCATGTGCATATGTATTCACCCCCTTTGTTATGAAGCCCATAAAAAGCTCTGGTGCAACCAATTACCTTCAGAAGTCACATAAATAGTGAAATGATGGCCAATGTGTGCAATCTAAGTGTCACATGATCTGTCAGTACATATACACACCTTTTTTGAAAGGCCTCAGAGGCTGCTACACCTAAGCAAGAGGCACCACTTACCATACACTGCCATGAAGACCAAGGAACTCTCCAAACAAGTAAGGGACAGTGTTGTTGAGAAGTAAAAGTCAGGGTTGGGTTATAAGAAAATATCCAAATCTTTGATGATCCCCAGGAGCACCATCAAATCTATCATAACCAAATGGAAAGAACATGACACAACAGCAAACCTGCTGGTGGACGGCCACCCACCAAAACTCACGGACCGAGCAAGGAGGACATTAATCAGAGGCAGCACAGAGACCTAAAAGGTAACCCTGGAGGAGCTGCAGAGTTCCACCGCAGAGACTGGAGTATCTGTACATAGGACGACAATAAGCCGTACGCTCCATAGAGTTGGGCTTTATGGCAGAGTGGCCAGAAGAAAGCCATTACTTTCAGGAAAAAACAAAATGGCACGTTTTGAGTTTGCGAAAAGGCATGTGGAGACTCACAAAATGTATGGAGGAAGGTGCTCTGGTCTGATGAGGCTAAAATTGAACTTTTCGGCCATCAAGGAAAACGCTATGTCTGGCGCAAACCCAATACATCACGTCCCCCAAAGAACACCATCCCCACAGTGAAACCATCCAACTTGAAGGAGCTGGAGCAGTTTTGCAAGGAGGAATGGGCAAACATCCCAGTGGTAATATGTCGCAAGCTCATAGAGACTTATCCAAAGCGACTTGGAGCTGTGATTGCCGCAAAAAGTGGCTCTACAAAGTATTGACTTTAGGGGGATGAATAGTTATGCACATTGACCTTTTCTGTTATTTTGTCCTATTTGTTGTTTGCTTCGCAATAAAAAAAAACAACATCTTCAAAGTTGTGGGCATGTTCTGTAAATTAACTGATGCAAATCCTCAAACAATCCATGTTAATTCCAGGTTGTGAGGCAACAAAACACACAAAATGCCAATACTTTTGCAAGGCACTGTAGATCAATCGGTGAATCAAGAGCTTTGCCATTGGACTCAGCTCCCTCTTCACCACAACGGTCCAAAACAGCGCTCCATCCTTCCTTCACTCAAGACCTGAGATACTTGAACTCTTGCAGGAAGGTATGGAAGGCCTTCTCTGCTCACCAAACCTCCTATACAATATAAAGTTACAACATGTACATCTGCAGTAACTGCTGCCAGACATGCTCAGCAGATACAGTGAGGCAGAGAAAGACTTTAATCAAATAAAATACAGCTGTACAACGTAAACATGATCTTTGTTGGGTAATCCTTTCTTTCAAGACATAATTGTAACAGTGCTGTAATAGCATACACAGATGTTGGAAGAAATATACAGGGCAAGCTGTTATTGAATGTGAATATGATGTACAGACATGCACAGCCAAAAGAGTTGAGCCTTGGTGCTGGGCCAAAACTGTCAAAGCTGTGGAAAGAAGTAGGAATCCCTGTCTTAGGAAGCTTTCCATGTGGTCTCGCTGATAACACTGGGTAACAAAAAAATATTTTTTGAAAATAGTCCAGGGTTTTCCAGCTGATTTAGACTAATTTTGATGCTCTGAGTCCAAAAATGACCTTGGTTGTGCTCAATCAGGTCAGGATTTTTTGCTACAGAAAAAAATGTAAATCGATTTTGTGTAAAAAACACATTTCTGCGGATCATCAGCTGAGAAACCCTTGACGTTTTTTCCGTTTTCCTCAAGAAATAAGAGTCAACGTATCCAAAGTCATTCCCTTTTTATTTACTCCATCCAATTTGATAAGCAGAATTCATAATAACGTAGACGTACATAATCCGTAACACTATGGCTGTATCTCAAAAAGTTGACCTGAATGC
The DNA here is from genome assembly GCA_964034765.1 of Knipowitschia caucasica. NCBI lineage: Eukaryota > Metazoa > Chordata > Actinopteri > Gobiiformes > Gobiidae > Knipowitschia > Knipowitschia caucasica. Next base: position 13,076,755 of record OZ035825.1, on the reverse strand, counting down.
ATGTGATATTCAGAGTCAGAACACCAAAATTAGTCTTCAAATCAGTTGAGAAACCCCTGACCATTTTTTGGCTGTCAACTTGTGTAATAAAATACTCAAGTATGTGCACCTCCTATTGATACATGTCATTAAGTGTTTGCAGTTTGAATCTAAATATAAATATTAGAATTAATATCACACATTTATCACACACTTCTGTTTTCATATCACCGCCGACTACGTGACAGCCATTTTGGATCCTGCACGCCAAGTTTTCCTACATAACAGTGTGTATTGTCTGTACCGTAGAACAGATGGTGGATCTTGTCACAGACCACAGCACGCGCTTGCCACACTCAGATCAGTGCACTAAGCCGATCTGTTTCTACAGCAACCGCTATTTCAGCTCCACCTTTAGGCCCATCATGTCCGGGTCAGAGCCGACTTCAGGGCAGTGTCTCAAGGCAATAGGAGATAGTAATAGCGATAACTGATCTTTGACAGCTGGCGTATCGTTGTGAGTGGAATCCATCTGTGGAGTTTAGCCTTTTCTATCAAGCGTTTCTCGTGGAAGTTTTTATGGTGTTCTTTTTAGAGGAGTAAGAATTGCTGGGTCTTTCCAAGGTTCAAAATATAATGATACTTGTGCATTTAATTGACATTGGTTTTAGGTACCCAACATATTATTACTTATTGACCTCATCACTGTGGTGGTATTCCACTTCTTTAGCCACAGCTGCCCTGGGGTAAACTAATGTCAGCAAAGCATCGAATCTGTGCCAGCGGCTTCTTAAGCTACTCACTCACAACATTTTGGATATTATTTTCTGGCAGAATTTTCGGAACATAATTAGGTCCGTTACATTGACTGGACCAAAGGTATTTTAGACTGATGAGCCAATTGTGTGTTAACTATTGCTAAGGCTCCGGTTTCCCCAAACACTAAAACATGTACAGTAGGTACAGTAAAATCTTCCAACTCATAACCGAGTCGAGCGCAAACATCTGGAGATGGTTCCCCAGGCATTACACTGCAACAACCACTGCTCCTGATAAAGACCCGAGTGGCATTGAAGGATGGGTCAAATGCAGAGGACAGAATTTTCTATAAACATAATTGAACCTAATTGGACTTTGGAGTCAATGCTAAGATTGTAAATTAAATAACATTAAATATTGTAGAAAAAATAAGCTTCAATTTTAACTCAGCATTTGACACCCTGACATAAGACAGTGCTGGCACAAGAACTAACAGGTCTCTCATTCCTGTACTAACCAGGCCTCACCCTACTTAGCTTCTGCGACAAGATAAGATCAACGAAGTCACTTCTGGGTTCCTAGAAGTGAGAAATGTAGTCCCAGTATATAAAAACAAAAAAGCACAATAAATCAATTTTCAAAAACACCATTACACTAAATTCTAATCTAAAGGATTTTATCCGATAATTTTCCTGCTTTCAAGTAAGGTTAGGAAATGCCAAAAAACATGATTTTTAGGGATGTTTGTGTACACTTATTCATATAACGCGAGCCAGGATTTTGTCCCTCAAGGTTTTGGGAAAATAAGCCTAATTTGGAATGTGTGAATTTCAATGAAGGAAAAGCCTGTTAAATAAGTCTGTATAAAACCTGTTTACCTTGGTATAAACATAGGCCAGCAACCACTGGTCGGAGAGACAAATATTTAAATTGGAAACATACTTAATCACACATTTAACTTCATAATGACATTGAAACTCTTCTCAATGACCGTCTGTTCACCTGCTTTGGCCCACTCCTTGTTGCCCAGTCTTTGTTTCTCTGGATGTTCTACTACTACTATATTCCAGCAGAGATGGGGCTGGAGCGGGGCTGGAGTGGGGCTGGAGCGGGGCTGGAGCAGGGCTGGGGTGCTGCAGTGGCCTTGTTTTGAGGGCTCAAACTTGTGCATAGCAGAGGGTTTGGAAAATCATCTGGTAGTAATAAGAACTCTGCAGGGCTACCGTGACTCACGCACACACACCCACCGCACTATTATGGCCTAATTTAGAGCGCACATGCATTTGATCATTACAGTACGAGCCCAGGGAGATGCCAATGTGTAAAAGTGTAGGAGTATAGAGACATTCACTGGGTCACTAACATTAGATCATATGGTACGTGTGGAAAACATTGGCAGAACGAGAGGGTGGGGGCAACGTGGACCAGTTAGAATGTTGTTATTTGCCCAAAGTTATGTTGGATTCTTTTCCTGTCCTGACTTTCTTGATTGGAGAGCTGTTCTCTTTTAGGATGTTTTTATAGATCTGAAAGTATCAAAACCTTATTGTGACACGGCTTACATCTCCACAGTCCTGACACACACATGATCTTGAAAAAGAGGCACTTCTTTTGCTTGTTTCTACCCATATGTTGTTCCTGAATTTTTCCTAAGGGAGATCAATAAAGTATCTATCTATCTTTGGTTATATATTATTATGCACAGTTGGTTATATTCTAGCTATCTATTCCATTGATTTTCACAAAGAACCATTGCAACCATCACTTTTGAATTATGGATGACACTGAATGAACGTAATGTTGGTCTTTCAGAATAATCCACTATGTTTTACCTTTTTATCTCGTAAACTCCTCTGTGTATGTGCGTGCCTATGTGTGTGTCTGTTTGTCTGTACGAAGGTTTACGCAATAACTTGATTGATTGAGATTGGAACTTGTGTTGGATAGAAGTTGGAAGGATTGAGACGAGTTTGTGGGACGATCTGTGAACTCAGCACCATATGTACGCTCACACATTTTTTATTTTATTTAGCCATTTGCAGAAACAATTATTTGCAGATCACGGCTCCTGAGGACCCACCACCTGCAGGAGGAGCAGCTGTGAAGGGCTGCTTTGTGAACTGGGTGCAGCTCTGACTGCCACCCCACTGACCCAGAAATGGATTAAGGGGAAGTAAATGGATGGATGGAGGGGCATTTGCAGAAACATTGGAATTTGTTTTTCTGCATTTGATCAATGCCACCAAACATGTCAGGAGCTCTGGTCGCTGTAGTAACAGGGACCCATCTTCAGTGATTGGTGCTTGGCTTGGTCAGGACCAGAGCTGGAGGATGTTTTCGAGCTTATGATTCAAGTTTAGGATGGTGGGGGAAACCAGAGCACCCGGAGGATTCCCTTCAAGCTTATCCATATTTTCATACGCAAGGTAACTTACATACAGGACTGTGACTTTTCTTTTGTGTCCTTGTTCTGTACTATCTTTTGTGTGAAATTAAAAGTTTGATTGTATTGAGTTTGGGGGGTGGGGGTGCTTTTTGCTTCAACCCATTCATTTTGAGCAGAATTAATACTGTTCAAATACATAACTAAATACCATACATTGGAGGGACTTTATCTCTCAGCTGGCCCGGGATCGTCTCAGGATTTCTACGGGTGAGCTGGAGGTTGTGTGTGTGGATAGAGAAGTCTGGGCGTCGCTGCTTATTAGACTTCTGCATCCGCAAACCGGCAATGGATAGAGTAGAGAGAAAAAAAGGGATGGATGGACTTAGCTTTACTAAGCATCAAAGTTTTTGTTATGCATTTGTCTCTGTTTTGACCTGCTTCCTAAGTTCCTTGGTTTTATCCTTGAAGTTACTGATAGGTTTTTTCACATCCCCACCATATAGCAGCACCCACATAATCATATTTCATATTTGGATTATATAGTTACATCAACAACATAAATATCCAGCCTTTTGATGAAGTCACTGGCCTTATTGCTGAATTCATTATGGCTATGTTGGACTGCCTGTACCAGACTAATCCTTATCCTTCCGGTGCCATACAGAGGACAGTGGATACTTTGTGATTGGTTGAAAAACCATGGGAGACTTCCTGTTTATGTCTGGATTCACCTGAATCTTTTAACATTCTCTTTAATTCTGTTTCAATATTCCTAATAGTTATATAAAATAGTTCGTATTTATCTTCCAAATTCTTGTCAAATAAATGAACACTTGACTTGAAATATAACCATTTCTTGTGTGTAATAGGCTGTATTACAGGATTTTCAAGACTATTATAGTTGGAGCGTTAATTTGTCAAAAAATTCATGTTTTTCCCCTAGATCCTCATTTCAAACAATAACAAACAAATACGTCTGCATTCTTTGTGTGGGCTAAGTCAGATCCCCCTATAAGTAGCCCTACTGTATATTCTAGAATCAGTACAACAAAGCAATGTTGTATTCAATCTGGCATCCATTGATCTTCATAAAGATCCACTACAACCCTTTTACCATTTGCATCAGACTCTGAATTAACTTATTATCTGGTTTTAATTCCACCATGGCCTGATTTGTGGACTCCTCTGAGATCAAATATGGTTCCAATTTTTAACCATTTACGTTTGGGTTTGTGGCTGGCTCATGTCCTGCATAAGATCTACTTAATGTTACTCCCACACGTCCCTATGTTACACACTGCTATCATCAGGCTATTATTTAACTTAAACACACACACACAGGCTCAGGGGCAACTGATGCAGTCTGTCAGGATGTACCGCTCACTTAATATGCAAGCACAGTGCAGCTATTTCGTTGGAGATGAGCGTAAAAGCCTTTCAATTGTTCATCTGGTTTTGATTTTGAGGTGATGTGAGCAGCAACCAAAGCAGACCGATTGCCAGGCGTCTCGTTGTTTCTTCAAAAGTCACGACTCAACGAAGAGCCAGATTCTTATCAAGCGGTAAAATGGCGGATAAAATGGAGAGGCAGGCACAATCTCCCATCTCCGGCGTGGGAAAGATGCAGGACACACACACGCACGCACGCACGCACGCACGCACATGCATACATACATACACCTGCGCGCAAGAGACTGCAGGACCCCCCGCGACTTGGCGTTATGCGCACGGGACTAAATGAGGACAAAACACTATATGGTGTCCAGCCCAGCCCTTTTCGTACTCCAGGGAAATAATCCTATCTACTTTAAGCATGTCATAAAACGATTTGATCTTTTGCATAATAGGCCCAGAATAGCTACTATGAATTAACGATTCTTTGTGGAATTTATATTTCTTTAACAAAATGATCGAATTCTATAAAAAAAAAGATAATAGTCAGGCTGAATAAAATATGATGCCGGCCGAAATAACTTGATAACGGGATAAACTGCAGGCTGTTTGCTTCCACAGCCGACACAAAAGGAGTGAAATTGAGCTTGAAAGTGCCGCATTGTCGGTGGTGCGTGATTACTGACCTGGCTCGTGTATGCCCGGGTTGTCCGACATCTCCAGCACCAGCAGCTCACGGCCTTCAAAGCTCTCCCCGATGGTGTAGATGCGGCTGATGGTGGGGCACTGCAGCCACACGGCCACCAGCGCTTTCCGCATCTCTTCGAAGCGGTGATACTCAAAGGAGATCTCTCCATCCCCGCGGACCATGACCGCCGCGGCCCCCAAAATAACGAGCCATAACAATTGCTTCATCTCGACCCGTCCTGGTTCTCTCCTGCAGCTGTCTATGTGCAAGAAGCTTGTGCACAAGCCTATAACTGCAGCAGCTCCGCTTAAGCTATTAATACCCTCCTCCTCCTCCTCCTCGGATGAGCGTACCTGGGCTCACGCTCTTTACGCACGCAGCCTTTGGTACTAGCACGAGCGCACATCCGGGACAGTCTTCCACAGTAACGTGAAATACATTCTATAATAATGACCATTACACACAGGACCATCTTCAAAAACGTGAATGAATAGAGCACCACTTCTATTTCGGATAACGTCTCATCTTATAAGCAATAAACCCAATCATGTTCCATGTAATTTCATGGTATAGAAGCAAATCTAGTGCGTAGTGGTAATTTCCAGCTTCAGACAGTGACTTCCTGTTTGGAGCCAGCTTACATGGAGGACAGTAGCGTGAGCAGGATGGAGCAGCAGGGGTGTGTCCTCAGTGCAGAGATGGCGAAGTCCCTCATCTTCACCGAAGCCACACAGAACAACAAACCTCTTCCCGTCAACACTGATCCAATATTTGTTTTTCACAACAGTGAGACATATCCTGCAATCAATAACTCAAACAACCACCTGATTATAATGAGCTACATCATTACAAAACCCCATATGTATCAGAAGTTTTATTAGGTGTAAAATAAACAAAGGCTTTAAAGAAACATATAAACAACTTGAGCTTTTGTCCATGTCATAACATTGCTACTCATCAAACAGACCTAATGGGTTTAGCTTCATCCATGCCAATATCTTGACCTTCTGGTACAAACGTCGATCTCAAAGCTCAAAGATATTTCACTTTCAAAACATGAAATGACAAAAAGTCTCATTATCATCGTAATAGCCAAAAATGAGGCAGAATATTTAAGTGCTTGAATGAACTCTATGACATTTTATCAGAAAACATCACAACAAAATGATTATATTTTGAATTCCCTTAAAGCGGAAGCGCTAAAGTGCAGAGACATTGCGAGTCCGACAAAGTATATAAAATGGCGGAAGATTTATTCATCAATGCCAAGATCACAGTTTCTCTCATGCTTAAGACACAATAGGTGAGGGAGGTCTTGGTCATGATCCATAATGAATCTTATTGTTCTTTCTTGCCGTCCTTTTTGTCCATGAATCTGTTGTATTGGCTATCAGTGTTGAGCAGCTTGTCCCACCAGGTGAAGGTAGAGGCGTAGTTTCCCACAAAGTTCATGTGATGGAAGTCATGGAAACGGGTCCCAGCATAGAAGGGAATCAAGTGCATTGGGTTGAGTGGGACGTCGTATCCACTGCAAGAAATCAAACATTTATATCATGATGAAAATAATTATATTTTTTTGAAAACACACATTTTATTGGGCAATTTTCAAATTCATTTATACAAACTAGGCACGGATCAATACTTCAATATTTGGGACTGCATAATAGCATTTCTTTTCCTTCAAATCTCAGCCAACCTATTACAAATCTGTCCAATTGTGATTTAATAAAAAGCTGTTGATACTGGAAGTCACAAAATAAATACGGTCTTAGAAAGTAAGTAAGTAGAAAAATGACATTCTGGGTAAAAATGAGCCAGAAAACAGACTTTAACTTCAAAACAAATGCAATACATCAAGAAATTGACAGAACCAATATCATCAAACCGATACAATGTCCAATATTGGCACTAGTATCAGATGCCAGTATTGCATCGGTGCATCTTGAATACAAAACATAGAAATTCTAAAAGACAGATTCACAATAATATGGTGAAGAGCACTGTAAAAACAACAACTCAAAATTGTTCACCTTACTAAGATTTTTGCATTCATTGACAATAAAATTGCCAGTTGGAACTTGAACTGTCTGTTGTGAGCCACTTATACTCACTTAAGTTGATTTTACTTTGAACTTGTAGTTGACATGTCAACTACAACTTCAAAGTAAAATGAACTTAATTTATCAAATAAGATGAACTTTTCATCAGTAACTTCTGAAAGTGAGTTCAAGTGGCTCACAACAGACAGTTGAAGTTCCAACTTGCAATTTTATTGCCAGTGAATTAAAAAATCTCAGAAATTATGAGTTGTCGTTTTTACAGTGCACCGAGTTAGAGTGAGGTCAACTTATCTGCACATGCTCATTTCAAATTTGTCATGGCAACCGGTTGCATTCAACATTTTGAATAAACTAACTTGACCAAATAAATCATTATATTTATTTTTACCAACCGTAATAGACAGGGCCAAGCCAAAGTAGCCCTATATAGTCCCTGGGTCATCTTATTAGAATGTTCTAATTTTAATGAAAGGTTACTGTGCTTGCACGCAGTACTTGACAGAAACTAAGCTCTAATTGAGTTGAAAGCATTATTACTTCTCAATCTGAGAGTTATAGTTCAGGACCTTCAGACTAATATATGACTGTCGAATGAGCCTGTATTGTTATGTTCATGGCATTTATTAAACTAAAACGGATTAGTACAAACAATGTGTAAGTTAGTCTGTGAGCTGATGAGTTTTAATAAAGACTGTGTTTAATGAACTTATATTGTTATGTTTATGGTATTTATAAAACTAATCTTTATTGAGGGAACGAGTTTCCTTAAGAAACATTAGTTTTCCCCACTATTCGGATTTCCAGTGTGTGCGGCATGGTGGCTGAGTGGATAGCACTCTCGCTTCTTGGAAAGAAGGTCCCGAGTTCGAATCCCGGTTGAAACAGGGCCTTTCTGTGGAAAGAAATTTGCGTGTTTTCTATGTCTGCATAGGTTTCCTCCGGGTGCTCCGGTTTCCCCTACCCAAGTGACCTTGGTCTGAAAATGCGCTATATAAATAAACATTCTGATGAAACAAGATGATTTAACGTGGGGGGGACGTTAAATCAATCTGAATTTAATTTTTTTTTTCACAGACTTCAAAGTTCCAGTAACTTGAATTTAAAAAACTTAGTTGGCAGAACTTGGAAAACTTAGCGGACACAAGTTAATAAATGTAGTTCTTCAAAATGTAAAAAAAAAATAAGTTGATGCCTTCAACTCAAACATTCTTTGCAGTCGGTTGCCTTGACATTTTGAGTTGAACTAACTTTTTATTTTTTACAGTGTAGCTAGAGGAGTTTTAAGGCTTAAAGGAAGAGGTGAAGGCAGTGCCAGTTCTACTTTTGATGACTTATTTTATGAGATGCATTCTAAAACACCCCACAGTGCCACACAGCCAATATATGAAAACTAGATAATAAAAAAGGAGCAGAAAGAGCCAAGTCAGCATATTAATAAAGTGTCTGCCCAAATGTGGTCACGATTTTGTACTGCAATTTTCTGCTTCTGTACTGTTTAGCTAGAATATAGTGTCTTTGTGGCCATCTTGTGGTATAACATAGGCACTACATTAGAGGTGCAATTAAATGCCTTTCAGTTGAGTGTAACATCATTTAAGTGGGTAACTTAGCATTCTTTTGGTGATGTGCTGTGTAGTTATGGGCACAAATTGAACTCAAGGCACTAGTTTATTTCAAGTTTAAGTTGAATTCACACTTTTACAACCCACCGTATACTGATCCATGTTCACCATGATATAACTAAATGGCAGCCCAAAGTACAATTAGGCTTCTTTAACATCTTAGTAAAATTAAACTACTTAAATTGTGTCTTGTTATTATACCAAATGATATTGCCTTGTTTTACTGATTACTGCATCGCTTTGTATAGTTCCAAATAATCTCAAATTTGGCATTTGTTAAGGGTAATAATCAGTGTTCTGTAAAGTTGTGTTGTACAGGTTTTGAAATAAACATCTAGAGTGATCAACAACAAAAATAAATATATGACACACAAGTTCGTGATTGGACGCAATCAATTAAAATCCTTGGCAGACAGCTGAGGCCCATCACCATTGGTCTAACTAATCTCCTCCAGAAAATCTTAGTGATTCTTAATCCAAGGGGAAGGACTACAGTATTCTAATTATATACACAATGAAAAATATGATAGACGATACTATACAAGGTCACATATATGTAGTCAGAAAAATAGTCAGGTCAGAAATATGCATTATTTTCTTAATACACTACAGTAGAAGTTACAGAGATCACCTTTAATGTTGAAGCTACTCCTATAAACATGACACTAGCAATAACCAATTCGTTTTCTGTGCTCCTACCTGTGCACATCTATGGTCTCCAGCAGCCGGAAGGACACCCAGGCCCACAGGAAGAAGACGTGGTTGCAGAAGATCATGATGCCAATGAAGAAGCCGGCTCCCAGGATGAGTGTCTCCAAAGGGTGGGCGTACTCAGCCTGCATGCCAAAGGGAGACTGGGAAACATGGAGGAGGGTGATCAGACAGCCAGCCTGGTTAATATGTAACAGCAGCACATGTTCTACTCACAGTGAACTCATGGTGGACCTTGTGGATGTATTTATAGATCCGACGGTGGTGCAGGAGTCTGTGGAGGAAATAATGCCAGGTGTCCTCCACAACTGCACAGCCAAAGCACTGGGCCACAATGTATGGCCTAGAGGGAGAGCATTATACAACATTTACATGTATTCATTACTTAAAAAGAGAAATAATAATTGAAATGATATTTTTTTTTTTAAATCATAATGGAACTATTTACTGGGGGGCACCTAAAGCTTTCATAAAGATCAGATTTTGTGGGGACTTTAGTGTCTCTTGTCATCCTGAACTTTTTTTCTTCTTAAATCCACACTTTACTGCCACAAACTCTGCCCGTCTGGCTCCCGCTCTAACTCCCTCTCTAGCTCTGCTCTGATGAGCAGTTGTGAGTTCAGAGCGTGGCCGAGCCCCTCTGTGCACGTGCATGAGAGCTACACACGCGTATTTGGCGCAAAGCATCATGGGAGATCATTCTCTGCACAGAACCGGGAGGACCAGACGATGCCCAAATATAGCGAGTGATATGGCATGTTCCGCTAATATGTCAGCGACCATGACGGCACACGCGCCACTGAGCACAAACCATTCATTTGAATACGTTGCCATTGGATCACCGGGGCTTGGGGTAAACGCATCCTATTGGTTTGTTGGGGAGGAAGGAATCCCATTGGTTTATTTTTATTGGGCCACTCCAAAATATTCTTTATACATTTTAGACTATTGGCATCTGGTCAAATACATTACTATTTGAAAACACATGATAACTTGACTACTTTTAGGGTTTAGGGACATTTTCCCACATTTTTTAAAAAATGCATCTGGAAAAAAATCACTGACTGCATCTTTAAACTTACATTGTGTGTTGTAATTGTCGTAGTGATTTTTTTAGATCAACAATTAACAGTTTAGGCAGAATCCAGGACACCTCCTATACAGGGACCTGGCTTCCTACAAAGGTTTCCTTACATTTATCTTACATATTTACTAACTGATTTTAGTAGTTCTCCAACTAAAGGCTCTATTTACATTTGTTAAAAATAACAAAAGGGTTGAAAAGTGATTTACCAGTGAAAGGTAAAATCCTTTGTATTCAATGCTGAAAACCACAATCTCCCAAAGAATATTATCCACATTCTTGCCCAATCAGATGGCAATTAAATCTTATCCCAGTGATGTAGCAATAGCATGTAAAACTACAAATCTCAGAGCACCAAATGTCTTTATGTTTACCAGCGTGGCATGGAGTCCCAGTCATATGGAATGTTGAAGTACTCGGTAAAGAAGTACGTTCCACAGATCAAAGGAAGCTGAATGCAGAAATGGTTGAACAGCAGCATCTTGAAACATCTCCACTGTTTCTCCCATGTCTCTGGTTTGTCCTGCCAGAAAACAGTCATAATTTATTTCATTTTATTTTATTAAATTTAGTAAATAACATCAGCAAATAAAACAATGTATTTTACACTTCACAGTTAAATCAAATGAAAGAAATGCTAGTTAATAAAGTACACTGGTCCCTCATGATTACTGTAGTAATTTTAAACAATTCAAAGCATTTTGTACCGATTTGTGACCACTTAGTGAACATCTAAAAGAATGGCCCTCAATGGAATAAGTTTGGATATCCCAGGATGAAAGCTTGAGTAACCGAATATCAAACCACAAAAAAATAGAACAATGTAATTGAATCTATCATTGCCTTCACAATAGAGTTAAAAGACAGAACCACCCGCTCTCAGACCAAAAAGTCATAAAGTGACTCACAAGGCGCTAAGATACAAGTATGCAAAATGTAAGGTTTTCTAATTAGATGAAGACAGCATGTAAGTCGTTCAGCGGGAACAAATAACGTGCCGTTTTAAGAATTCCCATAAAAGGGGTCAAAGCAAAATCACATTAAAAAATAAAGTAAAAAAATGTATTAAAAATGATTAAAGTAAAACATAGAGACTTTTACCACTTCAACCACCTGTATGGGGTTTAGGCCCCAGTAGGTGTATTTGGAGACCCTGATATACATAGAAGAAGAAAAAATGTTAGAGGCCCCATATACATCAACATGGTTAGCGGCTCTGCTATACAGGTATACTTTGAGGCCTGTATTTTTTGACTTTTCTTTCATAAAAGCACTGTGATTATTTATGCCTTGCTTAATTGTACAGTTTCTTATATTGGTTTGTTAAGCACTTTGAGTTGCCTCGTGCATGAATTAAGCAATACAAATAACCTTGCCCTGTCTAGCCTAGAGGACCTTGCTTATACAACCCAGCTCTAGCTTCCATTAAATCAAACATGTACCTGTTGAATCTTGTATTTCTGCATGAACGGCAGGAACTGGAAGAGGAAGCCGGGGAGGCAGAAGAGGAAGTAGATGAACTCGTGGACGATGAGAGAGCCCCAGGTGGCGATCTGGAACTTGGTGTAGTTGTCCAGCATGTAGACCCAAGCCTGTTTGAGGGGGGGCTGCAGGGGGTTGGGGGGCAGGAAGGAGTCCACATACTCCACAGCCAGGTAGGCGCTGCTCAAAGCTGAAGCATTTACCGCCATGATGGAGCTGGATGCAAGGTGCTTGGCCTGGGCAGACGCTGGACAGAGAGGATAGTGTTACACAATGGAGAGGGAAAAGTTTCAATGTGGAAGTGGTAAGACTGTAGTAGGCATGTCACAATGATCACTCTATAGACCAGTGTGCCGTGGTATGTTATGTGCCTTTGGAAATGACTCAATATCACCTAATTGATTACTTTCTTATCACTTTATTGTAATGTGAGAAGAATAGAAAACATTTCACGCTTGTTTGATTTTCAGTGTGATACACTGGATGAGAATGAGAATGACTTTTCAATGTTAATGTTAAGTGTGTCATTTGCGTATATCAGTTTCAGTGCAACGGCTCAAAAAGGTTGGATAACACGGACACTGATTTATACTTCATATTCAATAATCTCCAATAAACTAGGGCTGTCAAAAGTTAAATTGCAACTAATCGTTTAGTGAAATAGTTGCTTAGGAGAACTTTTATGACTTGAAATTGAAATATGTTTATATAAAAGTACTTCTAATCAAATAACCAAATGTGACTCGCCATCTCTACGACGATGTTTACCAGGGGCATCACTTCTCCTACTGCACTATCAATGTCAAAATGTAAAATATTAAAAGGTATTTTCCTCTACAATTTCTGCCACTTGTCAGAAATTGTATCAGAAGTCCAGGATTCTTACAGTGACATTGTATAACATATTTATATGTATGTATAACCCAAACAGTGTCGCATAACGAACAGGCTTCCATGTCATGGCAGATTAAATAACAGATAATTGTGATGAGTTTTGTGTATGTGGCTCTTTGGTAAAACATCTTCACGTAAAACACAGGTAGTTACGATCAAAAACAAAAAGATAAGAATACGGCGCGTCTTACCTGTGTGGAGTTGCTCTTTGAGTGAGAGGAGGCTTCCTGGATACACCACGGTAATATTCTGCCTGTGATTGGTGCAGAGGGGAGGAGAAGGCCGTGCGAGGGCTCTGATTGGTCAGTGAGATGGAGCGATGATAGTGAGAGGGAAGATCTCTGGAAGGACAGCCAATCAGAGGTCGGGCAGGTTGGGGCAGATGGAGGTGCGAGTGGTGTGAAGAGAGATCAAGGTTTACAGTAGTTTGAACACTTACAAAAGCACGCAACTAATCAGAACATCGAAAAAAAGAAAAAATATAAATCAAAAACTGAATTTAACACTAGATCTCACAGTGCAGTCAATTTGACGGGTTTTCGTATATACTCCCCACTTCGGTCTTCCTGGCATTGAGACTTTTTAATGTTTCTATATGCAGTTTTTTTCAATTTCATAATCTTTAAGAAAATTATCTCGATCCTAGACAATGTTAAATAAATGTTGTGTAAAGCATAGAATGAGTCATAAAAGAATACAAAAACAAGACAAAATACTTTTCATTATTTTACTCATTTGGCAAAGTTTAAAAACAGCATTTATCATTTCACAGCTTTAAATACAAGAAGCATATTTATTAATGGCAATATAAAACAAGTAATGAAATGGTTCATAGTCATTAGCTTACATGACATTCCTCAATACACTGACAAGAACAGCGATACCAGTTACTATAGCGATTCAATATAGCAGAAGTAAGAAAGATATTGGAGTAAATGCTAACAGTAGGTTTGGTCACTTCGCAGAAAGAACACATTTGTCATGTAATCAAGAGAGCTATAAAATTGGCACATTCATAGTACGTCAGGGTGTGCGATTATACAGTTGCTACACCAAGGACAGGATACTGTCAGAGAGGACAGGAGAGATAGGGACCATGCACCAAGATCAGCCTTCCATAGTCATGAATGGCACTGCACGCTGCCTCCCCCTCTGTCAGACATGTCATGATCTTTAACCAGTCATGATCTTTAACCAGTACAAACACTTCAAATGTCAGATTTTTTCAAGAATAAATATACAATATAATTACCATCTTCTTGCTTTTCACTTCTGGAATCATGCAGCTAACTCAGCCAACTTCAAGTTCGGTCTTAAAAAATATTCCTCATCCCAAAAGAAAGGTTGTCCCATAACAGTACTGAGGCAGAACACAGGTTCGAGAGCAGGAAGAGGAAGCAGACATTCAGGCTCTCCACAGCCACACTGCGCAGTCAGACACACACATGCTCACCTGTGCAGGCACTGGGCAGCTCTAATGCAAGCTTACACAACCACACATACATTCAGGCGGGACACAGGAGAAACAGCTCAGCCCCAAGTGCTCCTTAGCCCTTCCCCTTCCTTAAATAGATCAGTGGTCTTCATCCAAAGCTGCTTCATCCAAATGTTAGTGTGTCTTTGCAGTTTTAGTCGCTTCATATCAGTGGCCTTTAAAATGGCACTACAGTAGTACAGTGGTACTAAAAACTGGTTTGGCCAGTCACATCTGTAGTCCTTCCACGAGGGCTTTGAAACATGGGTTTCACACCCACGTTGATCCATCTCCCTCCAGTAAGTGCAAAAAACTTCAACATCCTTGATATTCATCCTCATTGGAGCCTGTGCTAGTGCTGCCCAACATTGGCATTGCAGACAGAGCCAAGATCAGTATTCAATGTGAGAATACATTTTACTCCAGGTCAGTCTCAGCAGCTGCGGTCAGTCATAGGGGTTTATCTATCACTGTTACACCTGGAGAGGGAATAAAAACGCCAATTCAGAAAAAAGGCAGAATTATCTGATGGCCGTCTGTACAAGAAAGATAAATAATGTGCACACACCTGCATAACTTCTTCCTGTGCTCATGCATGTAGGCAGAAGGGTCCACTTGTCGGTCCCAGGATTGTAAAACTCCACCGAGGCTAAATTACAGCTGCCATCATCTCCTCCCACCACATATAGCAGGTTGTTTACTGTGCTCACACCTAGAAATAATCATAATGCAGACTTCAAAACCACTTGAAAATATATTATCAATCTGTTAGACCCTTGAGAGGTCTAACAAAAAGGACAGTGGTGATGATCCAGGACATTCAACATTAATGTACATTGGTCATCTGCCACTTATGGACCAATGGCTCTATGTGTTTTTTATCATAGCATTTCTTGTTTTTAAACTGTTTCATTCTCTGATTGGTGTTGGCGAATTCAATGGTTTTGTTAAGTCCTCCGCAATAACTATTGTTGTGGTTTAGGGATATACAAGAATACATTGAATTGAATACTGTAAGTGTGCCTTACCTGCGTTCCTTCGACACATGTTCATGTCCGCCACCTGTCTCCAGCTGTTAGAGGCGGGGTCATATACCTCACAGCTTTTCCGAACCAAAGGTCCATCGTGTCCCCCCACTGCATATAGTAATCCTTTCAACACTCCCACTCCTGAAATGTTTTATTGAGGAAGAATGTTATTACGGTAATAAAGTGTGCATTATAATATACATGTCCGAATGGAGGCCCAAGAGCGCTGAACAAGAGAATCTAAGGCACAACAATTGTACATTTCTCCTTTACAATAAAGTACATCTTATCCTATCTTAAATGGAAATGACATTATTTTGAGAAGAAAACTACACATTTAATTCAGTGAGTTAGTTTGAACACTGCATTTATTTGTTGCCATAATTTCAAGTTAATATTAAATGTTTGTTTGGCAAAAGTAAGATTTTCAGTCACCAAATTGATCAAAAAGCTGTGGCCATCAGTTTACACACTTCCACCTTTTATATTATATATATTTATCAAACTTGCCATAAAATTGTTTTAAGAATCTGCATTAGCCAGTGACCTAGTCTGGTCGTACCACACCATAATACAAATTACATTTCGTCCTAAGGTCTGGACGTGCTCCATCGAGCTCCGTTAACAGGTGGGAGGGGTTAACTACTTTTGCAGATTGAAACGATTGGATCTGAGTTTACCGTGACGTATGTAATGCGCCTGAGTGAGTCGTTAGCATTTAGCATTTAGCCTAGCCATCTCCTTTGCCGCTAACGAAGCCTGTGGGTAACCTCTAATGCGTTCTCCACAATATCAATCTGGGACTTCTGCAGGAGAATCCTTTCGGGGAAAGGAGGGATAAGCAGCAGAATACTTCAAGCTGATTGGGCGAAGTGACGCTGTGTGCCCGCCTACCAAGGTTTGACTTAAACCAATCCCGGTAACATTATGTCGTCATCGGCGTGCACAAAGCGCCTCTCGCTGTTCATCTTTCAAAAAAGAAATTGGAGATTCTGACTTGAAAGCCTCAGCTACGCGTCCGTCCTCCTGCGTAGCTATGTTTGTTTTGCTTCGGCCCGGCACTTCTTGCTTTCGTCAAACCCGGATATCCCGCCCTAAACCCCCAGACTGGGGCGTGATTGGCTTGAACACCTAGATGTTCTACTCAAAAAGGGTTGGCGGGAGCGGGGCAAGATGTATTCTCGAGTATCACCAATACCGCGAGAATTCAGCTTGCAGGCAAGGTTAGCCCGTGGGGAGTAGCGCAACAATTTTTGCCAGCAATTATATTTGCAAAACATTCCTCTTGCTCCGGCTTCAATTTCTTGATAGAACCAGACCGGATTACTTTACCATCGCATTCTAAGCCTTTGCCAAACTACAACCTTCCCGTTCGGCGCAAACTTTTGACGTCACCCACAATTAACTACAACACCCGCCTCCCGTGCTTGCTGATTGGTCGGATGGAATTCAACCGATTGTAATCGCTAACACAAGGACCAGACCCAGACATTACATGCAGGGAAATGATGATTGAGCGGAGTGTACGGATGGCTAAGGCCAGGCTACCAGTGACCTATATCAACTTGTCATTTCAGTTTTTGTCAGTGTATACGGCCTTATGTTAGTCACCTTTTCATGGCAAACAATTCTTTTTTCATGATTAGTTATCTAACCTGCATAGTATTAATAAGACTCAGACATAAAAATCTCCAAAATACTTGCCACAGATATTGTGACAACAATAATGATTCAACTTAATTAAGCACAAACATCCATAGCCTACTGCACAACAGACCTCGTGTGCTTACTGTTTGTGTGCCTACAAACTGATTTGGTCCAAATGAATTGCATCAAATACAAGTCAGCCTCTTTGACCGGTGAAATCTACTGTATTCAGCCCATAAAGTCTGCAACCCTTTATCAGCATTTCTGAAGTTATGTCACATTCAGTACATTGGGTGCCATTCTCCCATTCATTTGTTTTAGACATTTAAACAAGTGTTTTAATTTGTTTTAAATTTTCTAAATGTTCTACTGCAAATTAATATTGGCTTAATACATCTCCTTCTCTCAATTTCTCTATCAGCCTCCTTGACTTATTATTATTGGTATTGGGCCTGAAAAAAAAAACATACAAAACCTCTACAAAATACTACCGCCATACCACTTTTTTTAGAAAGAACAGATTGTTTTTCTCAGCACATCTAAATGTAGCCGCTAAAATAAGTTTTAAAAGTTTGTGCCAAATGAGGCACAAACCTCTAAACCTAAAGAACGTTCTAGTGCCTGTATCCTCATACAATTCCACACAAATCCACGCACCTGCCCCACTGCGCCTGGTTCCCATCTCTGCGATGTAGCTCCACGTGTTGCTCTTGGGATTGTATGCTTCTACTGTGCTCAGACATTGCCTCGTCGCGCCATCATAACCTCCAACAGCATAAAGGATTCCTAAAACATAAAAAACACAACATATTAAAATATATATTATATATACATATTAATAGCGTCACCATTTTAAACAGTTTTCATCCGATGAATTGACTATGGTTCAAACCAGCCTAAGACTACAATGTGTTATTTTTATTCCTCTCGGATCTATTTTTAACCAAGAGTATGAGATAGTATTATTCACCATTGACAACGCCGACTCCCACACTGCTCCGGCGCGTGCTCATGGGCAGGACGTGAAACCACTCGTCTGTTTTGGAGTTGTAGGCTTCGACCGTGGACAAACCTGGAAACAGATAGTGATGGTATAAGGATTAGATAACTATGACCTACCAGGTGGACAAACGCAAGACTCTACAAGGACTCTGATTGTGTATTCATGTCATGACTATAATACGCTCTGACTGTCTCTGGATGTGACACGTATGTCTTTCAATGTGTGACGTAACAATGACTATAAAAACCATGTGCTGACTTTGTTCTGTCTGAAAAAACTGAAACAACTGAGGAACCTGAAGGAACCTGAAGGAAACCTGATAAACTCCAGAAGCTCTGGTGCGCCACGATCCGTCTCTGTGTTAATCTACGACAATGGTATTTTTACACTTTTGACATTGCATATTTCAGCAAACTAATTCTATAACAGCAAATACAGGTGAAACTGGTTTGGATAAATGAATGGATGTAGGTAAAACTCATACCTGTCAGAATGAAGTTCATTTATTTCTGTAATTCAAATTTACATTTTGGAAAACCAGGTATGATATTAGACTCAGTACATGCAAAGTACATGTAAAGCCTTTTTTATAAAACTGGACAGTCCAATTTAAAACTTTTAGCCAATTATCAACATTATAGCAAATATAATATATAATATAATAGACTATAAAAGGTAATATAATAATATACATTATAGCTTGATACATCTGGGTGTAATGAGTCTTTCATATATTGATTTCATATTTTAATACAAAAAGTAAATGGAGTTTTGAACGATACAATTTTAAATTCTTGCTTTTACCTGTAATGGAATGTTAGCTATTCCAGAATATTTGCCCTATACAGAATACCAGAGATCATCACAGTGCTATAAACAAGCCCTGTTCCGACTGGAATTCGAACCCAGAACCTTCTTGTTGAGAGGCGAGAGTGCTATCCACTCAACCCCGTGCCGCCCATTCTCTTCCTTGTTTCACGATAACTCGATCTAAAATAAAATGACACGCCAGCACAAATCTGCGTTACTTTTTCTTCAAAAGGACGTATATCCCAATGCATTGCATGGATATGGATTGAATTTTCATAATGAATACAAAAATAAAGTCAGGTAATGCAGCTTTAAGGAGCAGTATGTAAAAATCTGGTCAGAAGTGGTACTGCACTCTCCCTGACTCAGGTTGCCAGACATGCAGACAAATCCAGCTTTGACCATGATATCTGAATACAGAGTCTATAAATCTATAACCAACACATTTTTTCACAAAAATAGAAATCCTGGTTTTATTACTTGTTTTGTCATTAAGTTTACTTCACATTAAGAGTTACTTCACCAGTGAGATTAGCTCGACGCGGTGAGTTCTGTCAACCCGGATCACTAACTTTCTGATTGATTAAAACCATGGACGGCGGGACATTGAAATGAAAACAATAACAAGATTTAGGCGCCGTAAAACTAAATTTGAATTACAAATATCTTGGCTGAACTACAGTTATCAGTTAAAGAAGTATTGGAAAAGAGCATGTTTTATTAATGCCTTTTGACATAATAGAGCCATTTAATGATGACATGACATGGAAATGTTACATATTGCTACTTTAAGTACCCCGCCACATTACCTGTACTCCCATCAAAGCCTCCCACTGCGTAGAGGAGGCCGTTCATCACCGCTGCCCCCAGTGTGGAGCGGCGGTCCTGCATACTGTTCACACTGGTCCATCGGTCCATCATGGGGTCATAACAGTCCACTGTCCGCACTCTGAGCGAGCCGTTGAAGCCGCCGACTGCATATACACACCCGCTCACGTAGACAACCCCTGGGACAGAGAAATAGACAGAAGGGCATCACTATGAGGGGAAGCAAAACACACACTCCACTCTATATGGTGTCATTTAGATATCTTTGTTTTTTAATCCAAAAACAAAAAGTTGCATTAATTACGTTTGTTCACCAGATTTCAATGCTTCTATCAGACTGATACAGTGTTGACGGTTGACGCTTCGAAACATTTGCAACACAGCCTCTACGCTTCGGAAGGCTCCACAAACACATCATTGCTATGTAGGATACAATATTAGAAAAAGAAAAACACAGAACGACCCTGTTGGAGGTAATGGGTAGTGGCACTAATGGGAACTCTGATATAAAAAGCCAGACTGTGTGAAGATGGAAGAAGAAACTCATGGTATTTTCACATCCCATGGTGAATGGGCAAGACACACTAATTTCAAAGGATGACATTTTACATATTTATGCAGAACAATAGCGACAAATGTTACTTAGCCTACAAGTGCATGCTTCTAGTGCCAATATCTGGACAATTAAACCTATAGGTACAAGTACAACGGTACAACTGCAGATTCTTACAGCACTGTTTTACTGGTCTGCTAAACTTACAGCATACTTAGCTTTTGTTTCTATAGTAAGCATTAATAGACCACAGCAGAGAGGAGAGGACCAAGTCATCAGAATTCCTACACAAGATGAGGTCCTTCTCTTTATAGACATTAATACTTTATTGCGCCTTAGATAGAGAAATTCTGTCATCAAATCTACAGCAAGTGCCAATTTTTTATTTTCAAATCAAATGCCTTTATTCTACAGTGGGGTAATGTCAACGTCATTAAGAGATCCTTTATTCGCCCCACAGTGGGGAAATTTCAGTGTTGTATCACAAGTTATAGAACAGTAGGAAAGAGGAGCACACAGCAATAGATTACGTCTTACAGGACAGCTAGAATAAAAAGAGCATGATAAGATAATAACAATACATTTAAAAACCTGCTTATCAATGTGCCCAAAAAGCTTGTAATAATTCCACAAGGGGAAAGAAGCTTTAATAAATATATATAATGCATAATTGATTCATAAATGCACAGGGTATAATCAGAATGTCACCAAACATTCACCATCATCCAAAGAATTGTTTTTTTTGGCGTGCATACCTGAGTAAATCCCTCTACAGTAATCCATTATGAACTGCTCAGTGTTTGAATGGTCTGGTAATCCTCACTAAACCATATGGACTGGAAACATCACATGTGTTGACCATATTTGCCACATTTATGAATCTAATGCAGTCATATAAAACCATTTAAGTTGCACCTGAAATTATCATTAACTTGCAACATTGACGGTAATGGCATGTCATACCTCATTGTAAAGCTTGTCTTCTTAGGAAAGCAACCTGAGCCTTTGATTCATTCTTAGTTCATTCTCTAAGTGATTGTCTGGAGTTTGTCAGAAAAAAGAGAGAGAGGTACATGATTTGAAAAAAACGACCCAACCTCCCTCCCCCTTCTTTTCTGATTGGTCTACGTTTCCGTAACAATCAACACATTTAAATGTTAGTCGGAGAACACATTATACACAGGGGTGCACATAAGTGGTACGCAGGTACGCATGCGCGACAAATATCAGAAATGCGTACTATCACTTGAGTTAGTAAGCACCTTTGCGTACTTCACATAAACCAGTCCAGGCGTGGTGCAATGCCAGTGTGACGGAGCGGTCCGTCTCTAGCTACGTGCGCAAATATAGTATTATACTGAAGGCTGACTTTCATGCCGCACGCGCCACACACACCGGCACGCACGAACACACCGACACACACACACACGCCATTCCACACTCGCACACCTTTTTTCCGTTCCATTCATACGTAACATCCACACCCATCATCCATTCTCTCGTCCGTCTCTCCCCTCAGTTACTAGTTCGCCAAAAGTTCACACTTGTGCGGATCAGAAATACATTCAAGCACACATTTACACACCTATCGGTCTGTCGCGCTCCTCTGGGTCTGTGCGTGAGGATCGAACCAGGACACTATTTCCTGGTGGGTTAAATGGGAATTATGCTCATGTGAAACTTAAAGGTGACCTATGTGTCAGTGTGAACTTGTTTTTTGTGTGCTAATTTTCACTGTAAATAGAGCCTAATGGAGGCTTGATTTGAAGGCTCCGTGAAAACAAACAACTGAGCATACGCAGCTAGGAGCATCAGCGCTGATGATTGACAGCCTTTGGGATCACTTGATTGGTTAGAGTAGACGGCATTGTGGATTTTGAGCTATAGCCAGTGGGGGCGGGTCCCAGCTCAAAAGTGGCCAAAATGATGTGCGCTGACATGCTGCAATACCACCCCGGGACCCGGAATAAGAATTAGCCAATACTAACATATAGCGTTGGCAGACCTCTCGAAAACGTCTATACAGGATGGTCCAAAAGTTGGCTCTTGGCCCAAAGCTCCGTTCCACATGTGTGTCAATGCTGAGGGGAGTGATTTTTTTTGGACCAGTCTAGTTTAGTCGCTGTGAATTTTTGAAGTCACTCGTTTCACTCAGATGCGTTTTTTCTCCACTCCCAATTTTTGGCCCATTAGTTAGAACGGCAGAGATGGGCGTGACTACGTCCGGTAATATATACAGTGTATGGCTATAGCTAAAAGAAGGGAAGGCGGGACTTACCCGTAATATTATAATTCATAAAATGACTTAATTTATATCAACATTTAAGCCCAGGAGGTTAATTTAATACAATTCTTAACATTTGTAATTTATATAGAGTTCCAGACAATCATTTTAAGTTTGAACCCAACACGGTATTGGAAGGTACACGGTTACTCTTCAATTATATCTCACATCAATTACTCCAGAGCAGGTGCTGTTTAGAGATCTGTACAGCCTGCCATGTTAGCAAGTAAGTAAGGAAAGAAGTAAGAAATTCTTATTTGTATAGTGCATATCACAGAATGAGTACCAACATTTTTCATTCACTCCACACAGTGATGACAGAAGTAATAAAGTAATTTGTTCAAGTACCTTCATAAAATGCAAGATAATCATAATTTAAAAAAAACTATTTTCTACAAACAGATTTTATTTTTTGGCCCTGACCCGAATGAGATAGACAGCCCTGATCTAATGGCTTCAAAATGGATCATAATACAGAATAAAATTTGGGTCTTACCTGCTCTGCACCTCCTTGTGGGCAGCTCGGCGACTTGGTACCATCTCTGTTCTTCAAAGTCATAACACTCAACACTCCGGATAGCCTTGGGAGCTTGTCCTCCAACCACGACCATCACCTACAAATAACCAAAACATCAATACTCCAATCTATCAAGCTGCAGTAGCACAACGTGTGCAGTCCCCATTTCTCACCTTGGGACAGCAGGCTGGGGTCCTCATCCGAGTACGTGCTGTTTTCATTAAAGCTCTCTGGTCGGCGGGCAGCAGATGATACTTCATAGCCTCGATCAGGTAGTCTTTGCAGGCACTGCTGTTTTTAACAAGAGACTCTTCCTCCACGCGCTTAAGGATTGGAAAAATAAACAACAATGTGGTTTCAACAGCATCAACATAATGCTAATCCTTTAACAACTTGTGTACAAGCACAGGAAAAGCACTAACCTGCACCAGATATTCTCTAGTTAGAAGTGGCAACCGCACATGTTCCATCAGATGAGCCAAGTGCTCTTGGCGAACATCCTTATCATGGTTGACCCAAGCAACAACAGCCTCGAAAACCTGTGACACATGTACTGGTTAGAACACCTGAAACCATGGTTCATACGAAAATTGGGATGAGACTAGTTATATTTAAAAAAAAAATTAGTGTACTAGACAAAGCTTATACTGCAAACCGGGACGCACCACACCCAGAAGCAGCGTGTAGGGGCACAGGGGGCAGAGGGAGGCAGAGGGAGAACACGCAAACTCCACTCAGAAAGAGGCTTTTCTTGGTTAAAAATCAGTTATAGTTGAAAAGCACAACATTTCACCAGTGTCAATTATGAGTTTGGAGACAGAGGTTCCCCTGCTCACACCGCACAGTAATGTGCGAATCACGCAGCAGACGAGGGCCACTGCACATCCAGTGAGTTTTTAATCTTCTTTAAAATGATGAAGTAAATAGAGACATTCTGCACAGATCTCGTTTTGAGACCTCATTGAGGGAGTTTTATTGTACGCAGTGTGCACTGTAGTTGCCCTGAGGTCACTGTGCGTGTGAGCCAGGGGTGAGCAGGTAAAAAATACGAAGGCCTTCACATGGTCCTTACCTTCTCCTCTGTGGGAATAGTCAGTTTGTCACTAGCGATGAGGCTCGACACTTGATCCATGCCCAAATTTAGGAATTCTTCACTTCCCACTACTTCTGTAAAATACTGCTCTGTATGCAAAAACAGAAAGTAAACTTTTTAGCCGGGAAGAACATTGCCATTTTCCAAAACTAGGCTTCCCTGGTTTCACATCTGCATTAATTACGTTGCCCCCATTCTGTCTCTGCCTCTGTTCTTTAGCCCCAACATCGTCGAACAGAGCAATAAGAGCTGCCACTACACATACAGTATAAATATAGCAATTTGAGCACATAAACCTGCGTAGCTGTTAGCCTGTGTGAGCAGCTGGGAGCAGGCGTGGAGGTCAGCGAAGGCTCGGATTCCCAGACAGTTGGAGGGATGAAGCTGGGAGCTCAAGAACTCACAACAAGCCTTTTTCACCTCGGTCAGCTGGAGCAGACCAGCAGCAGGCAGCAGAGCCTGGGAGGCACACAACAGAAGGTGGAAGGTGTGGCATTACACATTCTGAATCATACATCAAACGTGACAGCATGCCCTGTCATCCAACAGTAGGATCATAATCATGGAGTATATTTGCAACTCGAATATATTATATCCACACATTATACATATATCTCATCGTTGTTATATTGATAAAAAACAATCCAGCAGTGATTCTCACTAAATAAGTTACAGACTTTATATAAAGCATATAAAAGCATAAACTGCACATTTCAGCAGTTGCTTTAAGTTAGCCTGATGAATGGAGGACACTTACCTGCACATTTTCCTCTGTGACCTGGATCTCTGCCGTGTAAATGTAGTCCACCAGAAGCCCCAGAGTCCAGCCGTCCATCTCCTTAATCCTCACCCGCTTGGCACGGCTCTCTGTCATCTCCCCTAAAGCAGTGCACACGTCAGCAAGGCATAATGGTTGAAGACTAAACATTTATAAGGGCGGCCTCACCTGTGAACATCGCATGGAAGTAGGAGCTTCCAGCTGCGAGAACCACTCTGTGGGCCGATATCTCAACATCCTCTGCTACTATGGTCACATCACACAGTAGGCTCTGGCTGTAACACCAAACATGTACAATTCATGTGTGCAGGTATAGGATATGGTATATTGTGTAGGAAAGCTGAGGAAACATGCTCACCTGCGCAGCTCGTTCATGACTTTAAAAGCCTTCCTCATGTGCCGGGGGTTCAGGGTCACAGGGCCCTGCCTCTCCACTCCATCGTCTTTGTCACTCAGAGAATGTGGACACAGTCTAGTGCACCTGACAGCAGAAACATACAGGGCAGAACTAATTAGACATTATTTTCATACTTACTAAGTGCACCTGTCACAGAGCCTGGCAGACCTGTTTAAGTAATAAGTAGTATCACACATTTGTCAATATTCCATATTTTCAGTAATCTGGCCTCAATGTTAGTTATCAGTACATTTTCACCTATTATTTCACCTTTTACAAGTAAAGCCACTGTGGGTCAGGATTACACAATCCACATCTGCATAAAATAATAACTTCAACCATAATAGCAGTAGCACATCATGGCATACACAAACACACTAATATCATATGGCTATGCGTTCATTATGTCCTATCACGTGGCACTTGTTTTCTGTCAGCAGCAGCAGTAGCAGCACACCCACACACACATACATACACACACGTCTAGAAAGAGTTGACACTACCTCTCACTGAGCCATTAACACATACATTATCCCAACAAACACACGCTGTGCTGGGTCTAAGCGCCGGACAGACGCGCCCTCCGTGGCCGCCTCGCTGGCATCTATCCTCGGCCACAACATTAGGGTAGTCTCGGTCTATGCGGCACCATCAGTCAAGTCAACATAAGCAGACAGACGCTAGTACTCACAGCGGATGACTGTCCATGATGGTTTTCAGCGGCTGAAAACTTGGCCCAGCAGCATGCACCATTCCATATCCACCGTGAGGGCTATTGCGACCCGAAAATCATGCGTAAATCCGCGCCATGATCTCCTCGGCTCCAGCGGTGAGGCGGACGCACGGAAGCCCCATGAAAGCAGCCGACAGCGGGGTGACAGTCTGTTACCGACACGCTGTAGATCTGGGAACAACCCGGCTGCTGCTCAATAATCCACTAGCCCCACCACCAGAGCTTCTACTTCTACACAGGAAGCCAGGCGCCGTGAGAGAAG
The DNA here is from genome assembly GCA_964034765.1 of Knipowitschia caucasica. Classification (NCBI taxonomy): domain Eukaryota; kingdom Metazoa; phylum Chordata; class Actinopteri; order Gobiiformes; family Gobiidae; genus Knipowitschia; species Knipowitschia caucasica. The sequence continues at coordinate 13,050,291 of OZ035825.1, read as the reverse complement.
TACGCGATCGGGACACGTTTTGGCACGGCACAAGGCCCTCCCAGGTGGATACGAGGTGGACGGACACAGCGCTATTGTTTTGATTAATAGCCGATCGCCGACTGGTTAAAAACGCGCAAACGAGAGCGTGATGGCAAAGACGGCACCGCGAGCAGCCAAGGCGCCCCAAAGACCGCGCTGTCTCCCTCTAGCTGTGGAGGAGCCAGCGTGAGAGTGCACCGAGGGGTCAAGGCGCAGAGGAATTATTGCCCTAAACCTTTATACCAGTGTTTTCCAACCTTTTTGTAGCCGTGGCACATTTTTTTTGGTTGAAAACACTCACATGGCGCACCACCAGCTGAAACTGATACAAACTTTGCAGCTTTTAGTATGAAAGCAGTCATTCTAATCACAGTAAATGTATATAGCAAAATATTGTTCTAATCTTCTCACATTATTTTGACCAAATGTGTGATATTGGAATATTTCCCTGGGCACACCAAACAACATCTCCAGGCACACTAATGTACCACGGCACACTGGTTGAAAAACACTACTTTATGTAACTAAATACATACATACAGTACATACCTACACCTACCTATCTACATACATACATACATACATACATCACAGGCACGAAAGATAAAAACAAAACTAGAAACTTGCAATGGCTGAAGCCATTGCGATTGACTGCGGAACAGATCTAATGTGGAATTTAGCTGAAAAATCCTTGAAATCCTTGAAACTGTTAAAATACTTTAAACATCTTTGAAACTCCTGAAGTATTTGAAGCTCCTGATATCCTTTAAACTGTTCATCCTTTATACTGGTTTACATGTAAAAACCCCTATTAAGTTGCATTATACTGGTTTACATGGAAAAATCCCCATTAAGTTGCATTATACTGGTTTACATGTAAAAAACCCTATTAAGTTGCATTATACTGGTTTACATGGAAAAATCCCTATTAAGTTGCCATTATACTGGTTTACATGTAAAAATCCCTATTAAGTTGCATTATACTGGTTTACATGTAAAAACCCCTATTAAGTTCCATTATACTGGTTTACATGTAAAAACCCCTATTAAAGTTCCATTATACTGGTTTACATGTAAAAAACCCTATTAAGTTCCATTATACTGGTTTACATGTAAAAAACCCTATTAAGTTCCATTATACTGGTTTACATGTAAAAACCCCTATTAAGTTCCATTATACTGGTTTACATGGAAAAATCCCTATTAGGTTGCATTATACTGGTTTACATGTACAAATCCCTATTAATTTGCTTTATACTGGTTTACATGTAAAAAACCCTATTAAGTTTACATTATAGTGGTTTACATGTAAAAATCCTTATTAAGTTGCATTATACTGGTTTACATGTAAAAACCCCTATTAAGTTCCATTATACTGGTTTACATGTAAAAACCCCTATTAAGTTCCATTATACTGGTTTACATGTAAAAACCCTATTAAGTTGCATTATACTGGTTTACATGAAAAAACCCTATTAAGTTGCATTATACTGGTTTACATGGAAAAATCCCTATTAAGTTGCCATAATACTGGTTTACATGGAAAAATCCCCCATTAAGTTGCATTATACTGGTTTACATGAAAAAACCCTATTAAGTTGCATTATACTGGTTTACATGGAACAATCCCTATTAAGTTGCATTATACTGGTTTACATGGAAAAAACCCTATTAAGTTCCATTATACTGGTTTATATGTAAAAAAAAAACTATTAAGTTGCATTATACTGGTTTACATGGAAAAACTCCCCATTAAGTTGCATTATACTGGTTTACATGAAAAAAAACCCCTATTAAGTTGCATTATACTGGTTTACATGAAAAAAACCCTATTAAGTTGCATTATACTGGTTTACATGGAAAAATCCCTATTAAGTTGCATTATACTGGTTTACATGGAAAAATCCTATTAAGTTCCATTATACTGGTTTACATGGAAAAAACCCTATTAAGTTGCATTATACCTGGTTTACATGTAAAAACCCCTATTAAGTTGCATTATACTGGTTTACATGGAAAAATCCCCATTAAGTTGCATTATACTGGTTTACATGAAAAAAACCCTATTAAGTGGCATTATACTGGTTTACATGAAAAAAACCCTATTAAGTTGCATTATACTGGTTTACATGGAAAAATCCCTCTGCATTATACTGGTTTACATGGAAAAATCCCTATTAAGTTGCAAATCCTTGAAACTGTTGAATCCTTGAAACTGGTTGAATCATTGAAACTGTAGAAATGTCTGAAAGAGCTGAAGTCCTATTAAAATGCATGGGCCTATTAAAATGCATTGCAGAATTCTCAATGCAGATTTTTGTCCGATTGCGGAAAAACCGGAAATCGCTGAAGTCCCAAAAGTAATAGCAATAATCTCCCAAACATGTGGAACGTTTTGATGTATAACTTGTGGAAATTGTTGAAAATGTGAAAGCTGTGAAACGTGTCAAAAAAAATGACGGAATAAAGAAATACAAAACCAATGGTTGACTGCGGAAGGTTCCGCAGTCAATCAATGAACAAAATATGAGCTTTTGTTTTGCTCCCACTTTCCATAGGTTCAACTTAAAGCTATAAAACACTCTAGTGCTCACAAATGTCTCTCAATATGTTGTCAGTGTTAATCGTATCTTGTTGGATTTTTGTTGGTCCTCTTCAATGGCTGTGGCAAGTAACAGGATGTTGGCAGGAGCTGGAACACAGTCATATGCAGCGATCCAGAGAACCCCAAATCTGCAACTTCGCACATCAACGAGTGGACCCACATTTCACTGGCCACAATCAACAACCTACTTAAATAAGTTGAATCCATGAAGATTCAAGCAGAAACAAAATCACTGTGTTCATATTTTTCTTCAGCGTATTTTTCTTCAGCGTTTCTTCATCAAGGTTTCAATTGTGTATTGTGTACAATACACAATTGAAACCTTGATGTTACTAGAAATACTATGAAGCCAAAAGTCAAAACTATTTAATATTGAAATAAGGACATTTTGCTGTTTTTAAAAATAAAATGATAAGGTTGTAAACAATAATTATTCCCACACACCATCTTACTTGCAAAATGCACATTTATTGAGAATGCAAAGTGAAGCCTTCGACAAGCAAATATGAGATGAGCACCAGGGAAGTTATCTTAACAGGCCCCCGAGGACGTAATATATATAATATTTCACTATATTGGTGATTAGTCTTGTATGGAAAATGTGTATTTATAGTGTATCTTTTTACAGTATTCACTCATTTGTAATGTGATTTATTGTGAAATGCTCTGTGGGGTGTAGTGACTGTACACCCTTGGGTTCCTGCCCCACCCTTCTCTAAATGACTTCCCTGGTGCTCATTTCATCTTTGCTTGATGAAGGCGTAACACTTAAATATCGTATTTCCCAATACATTTTGAAACTAAGTGTGAGGGAATCATTCTTTTGACATTGCTATACAGGCTGCTGGGTTAAAAGAACTTGAAAAAAGTGCGGTTAAGGTACTTTATTTATTGCATTTTGCATCCTTCCATTTACACCAATCTTTCAACCAGTACTTTGGTCTAATGAGTCACACAAATAAACAACAATTTAAACAGATGATTTATACCCTCAATATGAGATTGGCCAGAGGAATGGTAGGTGAACGCAGAGCAAAGTAACCAGCCCATATTCTTCACAATCATAACCACTGGCATCATTGAAAAAAAAAAAAAATTCTTAACAAATTCTATATTGTTTTTATTCTTTTGAAAAGGATGGAAAGTCAATATTAGGTAAACGCCATAAAACTGGAACTACAAGTATTTGCACAATGACTCAAGGCTGTGGCTTTGGGATAAGCATCTTTTAAGTCAAAATTTAAAAAAAACATGCGTACCCACATGACCTCCAGTAAAAATGGGCAATAATAAAAAAGAAACTAAAAATCAAAAGCGATTGTAGTTGTGAATAGAAGGCCAAATATTTAGTGAGTCCTGCCTGAATCTTATGAAGAGGGGCATCACCTAACTGTACAAAAGTAAAATATAAAACATATCATATTCTTTTATTATATAAAATGATTGTCATATAACCCCTTTTCATCATTAAGTCCCATTCAAGTTCCAGGTTTCCAATGTGACAGTGTCAAAGCCATAGGTCAGAGCAAGAAAAAATAAATGCAGTTCTGTCTGTGTCCACCTAGAAAGTCTGTACAAGAGGATCCCAGACTTTTTGTACATGTTTTTAGTGGTAAGGGAAAGCATCGCACCCTGAGGGAATTGAATCCAAGACCTTCACCTGAATTTGGGAAAAAGCAAAGAATATTCCCAGATTTTGTGAATAGTCTTTATTTGCATTTTTGTTTTCCCCCCAACATTGAAATGGTCCAGAATAGTATCTTCTAATGGTAGATAATACAGCAACAATCTATAAATATAATCATTTTTAAATTTACTTTTGAAACCATAATAATCCTTTTCATGGGCCCACAAGAATGTACTGTATTAAAGTTCTTCTGATATAGTGGGTTAGGGTTATCAAATGAGAGCTCAAGAAATGTCCAATCTGTAGTTTATGTAATTTTAGTTAGCATCTATACTCAAATTAGCATCTAGTTTTGATACATGTTTTAGTATGTCTCATGTATTAGTATTTCAGGGGTATTCAACTCAACGGGCCGATGTGACTGCAGGTTTTCATTCCAACCAAGCAGGAGCACACGTCTGCCCTTTGAGATTGAATTTGAAAACCCCTGGATAGATTGATATGATTTTCCTTACTCTTGACAACCCTAGTCTAGAATCTATCTCTTCTGTCTCCTTGTCACGGCTCTTTTGGCCATGACACAAAATGAAATAATAGTTTGTTTTGTTTTTTCTATACACAGTATTACAATTTTAACAGTGCATTCTACCACGGTGGAACCACAAAAATGAACTATATAATCAAATCCAACCCCTGTTCTAGACAATTTGAATGAAGGGTCCTGGTCCTCACAGAGCAGAGCGGGCCCTGCTTTCCCCTTTCTTAGAGTTGTATCTCCTAGCTGCAGCTCTCTGGTTCCTCTGAGCCTCGGACGGCCCATCTGCTCCGCCCTCTATCGCCTGCACCGGCTCTGGCTGCGTCTGGGTCCCCGGCTGAGTCTCTGTCTGCTCTGCTGTCTGTGCCGGCACGGTCCTCAGCCAGTGCTGGTAGTAACCACGGAAACCATCGATGTGCACCAAATAATTGTTTCTCCGTTTGTACTAGGAGCAGAAAAAACAACAGCTTGAATTACTACAGGATTGCAAACATGAAAAGCAGTTTCAATTGTCAGGGCTGTCTGAAAGTATGCAGTAAAAACAATGAGTTATTAAGTTGATATGATATTTTTATGCTCTGGCTTTTAACACTGCGTGAGTTGTATAGTCCTTTTATTTTCATTTTATTTTATTTTATTTCATCTTTTTATTGTTATTTTAATATTTATACATATTTGCACACACCGTTTTTCATATTTGATTTTGTATTGTTTTACTGTTTTACAATTGATTTGTTTTAATTGGGATTTTATTGTGCGGCACTTTGGAAACTGTGTTTATGAAATGTGCTATATAAATAAAGTGGATTGAAGTGGATTGGATATTCAAAGGTGTGTGATATACATTTCCTGGTGCAGGGTCTGCTTTTTGCTCAGGTTTATCTAAAGCTTTTGCTTTGAATGTTTCAAAATGCAGCATATTTTTCCATCAACATCGGAAATAAGTTTTTCTTTTTCTTTCAGTTGCAGGTTAAATAAACAACTCAGTGTTAAATTAAGTCTTTCAGAAATAAAACATAAGTAAATAAATAATGTACAAATTAATTCCAAGTAATGAAATTATCATGGTAACTATCAGGGAGCAGGCACCATCAGAAAATTATTTCTTAACTGGACTATGGATGGGGCAGAAAATGCCTAGTTCTATTGCAATGTACCATTATCCGCCAATCTACAGTACAAGTGAAACTTGTAGAAAATAGAAAGTTAGAATATTTTTCAAAAGTAAATTTTTTCTATAATTCAACTAACAATGTGAAACTAATATATAATGCAGACTATAAAGAGAGAAATGCCATGGTTGTAATAATGTTATAATGTTGATAATTATGGCACATTTTCTGAGATGTTTTAATTGACATCTTTAAATCTGTGCATGAGCCAATTCTCAACATTATAGAAAATAAAGGCTGGAATTAACTCACTTTGCGTGTAATGAGTTTCCCGTAGTCCATCATATACTAGTTTCACATTGAAATTGAATTGCAGAAGTAAATGGACTTTTTAACCATTTTCTAGTTCCGAGGATAATACATAAAACATCGGAATGGCTGATAGAAATGATAACCAGGACCATCAATCTGGTATTATGTGTGCAATGACAAAATAAAAAAAACTATAATGAGCCAATAATAGTTAGTAGCCTTGAGTTTGTATGTTCCGGCTCACTTTACCTGGTCATAGTTTGGGGGATACTGAGCTGCAAACTCCAGCTGCCTGATGATGACCTCATTGGGCCACACCTCCTTCTCCTTCATCAGGACCAGAAGCTTTTTCAGGTACATGTAGTCGAGTCTGCGTGCCGCTCGGCCAATCAGCGCAGAGAACACGTGAACGTTTGGCCTGAACCCCAGCTCCTGTGAACAATACAGCTACTATTACATCTGTAATTCCACACGTTGTATTGATAAAGTGGCCGATACCTCCATGTTGGTCAGCAGCTGCAGGGCGTCCCTCTCCCTCTCACAGCCCAGAGCCAGACATCCAAAAGTCTGTGTATCCACGCTCACATGACGCTGACGCATAGTACTCAACACAACCTGTAAGACACGATTATACCATTACATGTGATCACCAGGGTTTGTCTGTCCGTCAGTTTAAAACAAAACTGAAAATGTTATGGGTTAAGCCAGGAGTGTTCAAACTATAGGGCCACGTTAGTTCCAAGGCGTCCCTCCAGCGTGTCCTGGGTCTTGCCTTTGCCGACAACACGGCTTATGAAATAATTTTGGCTAGAATTGGTCTATAACATGAGCTGTTAGAGCTGAGGTTAGTTGAATAGCTTTCCCAATAGCTACATAAGAGCCATAATGAAAAAACAAATGTCAGTGCACACAAAGAAATGGATTTAAATGGTTTTGAGCTTAACAATGAGGTAGAACATGCCTGTATTGGAGAAGAGGAAGATGGCTGGATAACACTATAAAGTTGTGCTTATAATCTCAATGGTATTTTGGGTTAGCAAGGCATAGGGCCACATAGAATGACACATCGGGCCGCAATTGGCTCTCGAGCCTTAGTTTGGACTCGCCTGGGTTAATCTTCACAAAATATTCAGTGAAGCTTACGATTAGGACAGGGAAAGATACGATTTTGGATGTTTGGGTCACCCTCCATAAACCCCCATTCAGTTAAACAAGTAGTATAACAGAAGCAATGTTGAATACAGTAGTCAGTCTAGAGACGTCATTAGCAAAATCTCTAACCTGTGCCGTCTCCATGTCTCCTGCTTTCGCTGCTCTGCGGATCAGAGAGTTGAAAAAGGCCACGTCCAGTTTGAGCCGATGCTGCTTGGCTGTTCTCAGGAGCAAGGAGAGCGTGTCCCGACTGGGCTCCGCAGTGTCAGCCAACAGGGTCAAAGTCTTCAAGTCCGGTATGACTCCTCTGACCTCCATACTCTGTAGAAAGCCCTGAGCTCCTCCAATGAGAGCCAGGCGATCAGACACACCCGGTCCGGCACGCAGGGACACCACCCCAGTATTTTTACCTTCAAACACATCCAGCAGATTGGGGCAATAGGAGAACTCTTCAATATTAGCAGGGAGTGTATGAGGCAAATCATCAGCTATTGGAATAAGGGCTGAGTCTGGTTTGATCAAAGCCTTGGGAGTCTCTGGTCCTGATTGGATAAACAGTTGCTGTTCTAAAACATCTACATTAATCATGTTTTTTGGAGTCCCTTTCTTTGTTCTGTCCCTCCGAGGCTTCTCTGTAGGGCTGAGCAGTACAGCCGAGGCCAGCGCAGGGTCCCCGATCCCGCAGTCTCTGGCAGCACGGAGCAGGACTGTGTAGTTCTTAGAGTCCGGGAGAATACCAGAAATCAGCATTTGACGCCAGATCTACATGAGGAAAGTATGAGAAGGGTTAATGAAAAACAAGCTCATGAATTCTGAATCAGAGAAGCTCATGTTGTTACCATAGACTGTAAAGGTTGTTGTTACCTGCAGGGCCAGTCTGAACCCAGAGTCCTTGTCTTTCACACATCCCATCAGGAGATAGTGGAACGTCTCCTGAGTTGCAACATGGCCGTTCTCCAGCATCTCCTGTGTGCAGAGACATAAGCAATTACCGTTTCACACAGATTTGTGGTAATAAATTAGTTTTACTAATACTTTAATCCTATAGCTACATATTACAGCACATGTTCACTGATGGTATCGTTATAATATAATATGTAAAAATATTCAGTTTCCATCCAGTGGTTTTGAGTCTAACTTTCAAACCACCAAAATCTGTACTATTTACTAAACAAGTTTGTCACACATGCATGTTTTTTTGACTTTGCATCAACTTTTTCTCAACCAATCAGCTCTCAGCCCAAAGTGTCAAATAGCAACACACAAGTCTTTCTTACGTAGCCAAAAGATAACATGTTTTGTTATAAGATGATTACAAGACTTTCTGTTGGACCAAAAAAAAAAAACTGTTGCATTAAAGAAATGTGATAAAACATCACATTGCTATGTACATTTAACCTCCCTCTGAAAATGGCAAAAACATTATTTTATTAATAAATATAAAATATATTTATTTCATAAATATATTTTCAACTTGAAATATTATTTCACATAATAAAACAAAGTAAAAAATTCCAATACAATTTTGAATGGCCAATAATAATGCATAATTTTTCTTCTTTGAAACCAGAGGAAAATTACCGTAAACTTTGGAGGTGCTAACAAAACAACAGTTAGTGCATAGTGTATTCAAAGTCAAAGCCGTTCCAATCAAACCAGTAAACAGTGCATACCCGGAGCGTGTGCAGACAGGCCTGGAGGTGGTTGTTGACCGCGTGGACCTTCAGAAGAGCGTGGTACGTGATGGTGCTGAGGAGGTAGTTCTTCCGCCGTAGTTCCTGTTCCAGCTTCACAGCCTGGTGCAGCCCGGCTTGTTTGAAAGAGCACTCAGCACAGGCATTGAACAGAGCCGTGTAGGTTGCATCAGAAGGCTCCAAACCACGCTTTTTCATCTACATAGACAGGAAAGGGTTGTATTGCGATGCTGCAGGGGTGAACATTTGAACAAATCCATGTTTTGTGAGACAGTGTTCAAATCTGGTTAAAATCAGTTCTGTCGAGCTATGCGTACAACCGAGGGATTTCAAACTTACTCCTTTTAATGTACTGTGATTATTCATGATTTTAGAGCCTTGTGTGATTGTCTTCTTCTGTTCAGCACTTTGAGTTGCCTTGTGTATGAATTGTGATTTACAAATAAAACTTGCCTGCCTTGCCTTATAAAGAATGCAATGCAAAATAGAACGGCAAACATTGAAGAAACCAGTAACCAATTAATACAGTTTTTGTGTTTTTGTGGAAAAGCCTTAGCATTTTGCTCTGATGTGTGTGAATGGTTGGTGTTGGTGTTGGTTGGAGGGGCCGATAGCACAGACTGGTTGCCTCGCTTCCATCAATCTTCCCCAGGGCAGGTATAATAATAATAATGTATCAGTTTTTTATAGCGCTTTTTTGGATACTCAAAGATGCTTCACATGTCAATATTCATTCACTCCATACACGTTGGTGATAAACTACTACTATAGCCACAGCTGCCCTGGGGCACACTGACAGAAGCGAGGCAACCAGTATGTGCCATCGGCCCCTCCGACCACCACCAACCATTCACACACACCAGACTCATTCTAGGCAATGGGGGTGAAGTGTTTTGTCTAAGGACACAACGACAGCAGACAGTGGGAGTCGATGTGGGAATCTTGAGTAGGGCTCGAACCCACGACCTTCTGGCTCAAAGGCCAATGCTCTACCAAACGAGCTACTGTCACCCCTGTAGGTATGGCTACAGTAATAGCTTACCACCAGCGTCTTCGGGTGTCATGAAAAGCTTTATATTAGAACTATGCTTTACTATCATTGCATCACAAGATCAATAGTTTGAATGAAGAAGTTAAAAGAGCCTTCAGTGTTGTGGGTGCAAAGAGCAACAGTAGCTTACGTCATTATAGAGTTTGAAAGCCTTCTTGAGCTGACCAGCCCGTCCACAGCCTCCGATCAGCACATTGTAATTGAATTCCTCGGGCTGCAGCCTCTCTCCCTGGAGCATGTCTCCACTGAACAGGTCCAGAGCCTCCTGGAGCTGGGACAGAAGAGCCACATTGGGTCAAAAACAGAAGATGGACAATTTGTTGATCAATATGTCAAAATGAGTGATGAAAATATATTTTGATGCTTACTGGACAATTATATTATATTGTTGCTTTCCTCACAGTCTCTAGTCTAGTTGTTCAAAGTCATAGGCCGATCAGTCATTAATCGGTTGATGGCATCTTAGTTGATTACATTTGTATTGGTTGACTCGTTGTACTTTTGTTTTAAAAGGGTGATGTCATGTCAGTATTATTCAGGCCATGCTCATTTCAAGTTTTGTATAAATATAGCTTTTAGCATGACATTGTTTTGGTGAGTACAGTTTATGTCAAATACGTAATAGTTTTGAGAGCTTATTTCGCCCTTTCAACTAATCGATTAACAGGGCGGACTACTGCACGACTAAATTCGATGATGATTCGATTTTTAGTCAACTACTCGTTCCAGCCCTACTTGTTTTCCCCCTCAATACTTGTGTAACATTGTAGTCAACACTGGACCTTACCTTGCCGTCTCGAATCAGCTTCTTGCACTGCAGAAAGTACCAGTAGGGCGTATTGACCGGTGCACGCCTCCTCACGGCCCTTTGAGCATCTTCATCTTCATCATCGGGGTATTTCATGTCCTCCAGGTACGGGCTGGTCTTCTTGTAAGATCTGCGGGAGGAGAGGTTCGCAGACAGAGACCCGAAACCGGCCTGGTGCTCCTCTGCGTCTGTCTCCTGGGGTGGTCCCGGGGGGGAGGCAGACAGCGCTCTTAACCCGGTCCACTGCTGGGACAGGGGCGAGGAGTTACCGGGGTGAGCTGGTGCCCAGAGGTCTGACCTCTTTAGAGCTCCTTGGAAATGCCCCCGTATACCCAGCGCGATCCCGGCCGCCTGTCTGCTCCCATTACGCACACACAGTACCACTGAGTAAAACATGACAGCAATAAATACTGAAGAATATGGGCCTAGAAGACACTGGATTTTTTATACTAGATCCATGCTTCAGGTCCTCATCAGACAGAGACTATCCAATACATCCATGCCACGAGCTGACAGGGGGGCGCCATATTGTTTACTAGCACGGAAGGCAGGACGAGTAGTAGATAAGAGAGTTAGATTGCAAGAGCTGTGTCGCCATTGCCACCTGGCGGTCAAACCCGTAGACCCATGGATGATGATAATAAGATCAAACCACTAAAATGTATTCATTGTTACATTCTACAACATGTATGGACATTTATCAACATGTGTTCTATAATAGTAAGTAAGTAAGTAAGTTTTTATTTATATACCGCCTTTTCACTGCAGATCTGAGTCTCAAAGCGGTTTACAATTGTTAATTTTGGGCATTTGTCTCTCACTCCACACAGATGGGAGGGGGGCCAGTACAGGAGGCGCATGCCAGAACTATTGGACATATTTTTAGTGGTAGGGGAAACCGGAGTACCCGGAGACCTACGCAGACACGGGGAGAACATGCAAACTCCACTGAGAAAGGCCCTGGTCCGACCGGGATTCGAACCCAGGACCTTCTTGCTGAGAGGCGAGAGTGCTATCCACTCAGCCACCGTGCCGCCCAATAAATAATCTTTTTGTGTTTTAACTGCTGATTCTCTGATCTGTGTTGGTGATTTCAATGGTTCTGAGATGACTTCTGTTGTGATTTAGGGCTATACAAGAATAAATTGTATTGTATTGTGGGTGTATTATATTAATAATAAATATATATATATATATATATATATATATATATATATATATATATATTGCTTGAATTTATCTAACAGTTTATTCTGGTCCTTTGTGTTTGTTATTGCATCCCATGTGTTCTCTAATCTGTTGTTGGTAAAATAACAATTTTGTAGAATCCTCCAAGACGTCTGTTGTTGTGTATTAGGGCGGTACAATCATATAGTAAGTTAGACACTGTAACAGGTGAGTAATAATCCCAGGATACACGTGACAGAAGGAATCATTCATCTTGATGTTACCATTTCTTTCCTTTTAGATTTTCTGTGTTGCTTGATTATGTAAGTATATTTTGCAAACTACAGATTTTATCTAGACCTGTACATTTGAAAAAAATAAAATAATATATGTATATATATTTGTCTTTATCTTCTTTATGTATTTTGTTAAGTGAGTACGGCAAAGAAAGACAGAAGTACTGTATGTGGGCCTACTATATGTGAAATTATCTCCAAGGCAGGCTTTCTCTGCAACAAAGACAGTATGTAGCTTTAGCATCAAAACAATTTAGTATTTGTTTTTATTGGTATGAAAACTTTCCAATTTCAAGGAAGTACACAGATGATTATTCACTGTGGAATACTGTCACTTTGAATCACAATGTGAAAGAGAGTATTTTACTTTGGGTAAAAAGTATAAAAAGATTTCTTATTAAGTGAACTAGATTTCCAAGATGTATTGATTGTATTGAAACTTTATTCTTTGTAGCACCTTATAGTTGAGCACCAATCACATACAGAATTCTTTGCGAAGCTAGTACGGTGATAAATGTGGCGGCTGAGCAACGTGGCTCTGAAACAAGGTCACTGTGTCCAGCAGCGTGAGTGGGATGTCCCTAATGACTGACGGTAGATCCTCATGGTGTAACGGGTAGATGACCACGCTCAGGGCTGGACGCTCAGCTGAGAACCTGACCACACAAAGCCACACATGAATCCCTTTGATACACAAGAGAAAGAAGCACTTCTTATAATGAAAGAGTCTCATAGAAAGTCAAACCTCTCTATGAGTGTTTTCTGCAGAGTCCGGCAGGCCACCAGGGTCCCTCCCATGAACAGATGACACATGACCACCAGCCGGCAACGCTCCATGAAGCTCTCTGCGGCCGAGGGCTCGAAAGTCCCACTGCGAGAGATGAGGCAGAGGCGCCGCAGACGAGAGCAGCACGACAAGGCCTCGAAAAAAGCACTGTTGGCGTTCAAGTATGGCTGCTCCAACCTATGATGAAAAGTCATCACAACTATATCACAATATATTTCAACATTTCATAAGCTTGGAACAGTTTTTCTTTCATTTACCTTCACTGGTGACTCGATTAAAATAAGAAATATGCACTATTTTTGGCCATTCAAATTTTTACAATACTTAATACTTTTGTCATGTCATGTTTTAGAATGTGAATATATTAACCATAAAATATATGGCAAGAAAACAAAGTATTTCTGCCTGTAACTACCTATGCTACCATCAGAAGGAGGGGTTGAATTTTGTTTTGTGATTGCAAATAATGTCATTTCACTTGATTTAAAAGGTGAAGTACTGTTCAGAGCATGATGAAATGGTTAGAATGACATCTAATCATTACAGGACTGAGACAGGTGTTACATGTTTGTGCCAGAAGTGACTGATATTAGTATGAACGGATCTAAAAAACAATAGATTTTGCATATTATATTGCCTTTTAATTTACTTAAAGCAGGCCTTCTCAATTTGTTGGCTTTCAGACAACTGAGTAATTAATTGTGTAATCTCACCGGAGTTCCTGGAGCTGTGTGCAATGTTGAAGCGTCTCCAGTAGAGCTGGGGCATAGTTCATAGCCTTTACCACTCCGATGTTGGCCAGCGACAACACTTTCAAGGTCTTACAATGTTTAGCCATGTGCACCAGCCCTGTCCCCTTCAGAATCCCGGGCAGCCCAGCCAAAGTCAGGCATTTCAATCTTTTCAAGCCCTCCAGAGCCGCTATGTGTGCATCTCCCACTCCTCTGGCCCAGGCGCACATACCCCGGGGCTCTACGCTGCTGCGGGTGCACGGCTCCAGTCTGGGGAGTGCAGACACAAAACCTGGACCGATAACCTCCAAAGTCTCTAAAGTCAAACACCCTGATGCCAGCTGGGCCACTCCTGAAGTACTGTCCACGGATGACTCTTGTCCAGAGTCCGGTCTGTAATTCTGAAGGCCTACGCGCACAGATTTTTTCAAGCCAAGTAAAAGCGAAGACGGACAAGAGGTGTTTGAGTTATTCGAGTTCACTCCATCTGACAGAGCACACGCGGGCACAGTAAGCGAGCTCAGGCCTCTCAGACTAGCCAAACTGGAGCACAAATGCGCTTCGGCGTTCAAACTGGGCGCCTTGTCGTGGTGATAGTGAGTGTGCATCAAGTTTAAGTGCTTTATATTTGAGCAGCCGATTACAAGTCGACTCATGGTGGAGGCTAGTAGCTGAACGTCAATGTTTCGGCAGTCAGAGTACAGAACGTGGTTAATCCCGCTAAGGTTTAGGCTGGTAAGCTGGGTCGAATCTTTCACCCCTCCCTCCAAGAGTGATTGGAACACCTGCGGCCACAAGGCGGGGCAACGGCTGAAGCTCAGATGGCGAGGGCTGTTTCCCCCCAAGGCCAGCTTCAGCGAGGGGGTGTCCAGCCATGTCCGAGGGAACTGCAAGGCCTCCAGGTCGCCTCTCTGTCCCAAGCTCTGAGCCAGAGTCCGGGCAGAAGGCCAGTGGACAGGACTTGGGCCCGGGATGGACACCAGGAAGATACGCAGATGCTCGGGAATGTGGACGCTGAAGACGGCCAGGTACAGTAGCAGTAGAGTCTGGTTTACCTGGAAGACAGTAATTGATGAACACAGCATTTAGATCAGTGGTCTGTTAAAAAAGCAAGCATTATCCACTCATTTTATTGAATCAGTTCTAGAAGCAAAATTATTCAACTTTGAAACAACATATAAGCATTGTAACCTATATTAGCCTATAGCCAAGGCATCTGTTGCTCTAAATCAAGGGTCTCCATCCAGCATTTCGCCATTATCTTCTATGTAGCTCCATAAAGGATTTAGAAATTAACTATCAAACAATATATGATACTGAATATTTCAAATTATATTATTCTTACAATTATATGTGGCTTTTTCCCCCCAGGACTATTAAAAAAGTATCCATTCTAGTCTTGAAAAAGTGGCTCAACAAGCAGGTGCAATCACCGTGTGGTTCGGCAGCATCACAGCCAAAGAAAAGAGAGCTCAGTCTGAACAAAGTGGTTCGTTCTGCTCGGGGGAATGTGAACTGTGAGATTCCCGTTCTGGAGGCTCTTTATGAGAGCAGACTCTTAAATCGTGCGCTGAGGATTGTAAATGACTCCTCTGGCCATCCTGGAGCGGCCTTGTTCCAGCCTCTTCCCTCGGGGCGAAGATTCCGGTCCCTGCGGTGCAGGACCACCCGCCATGCGAATAGCTTCTTCCCTCAGGCGGTTATAAGACTGAACAGAGCGCCTCGAGATCAGCTTCTCTTTGTAGCTCCTTCGTAGCTTCTTAAAAATGCTTTTAAGAGTTTTATATGTTGCCTCACTGTGTCTTGCCTCGCTATTTTTATTCTTTCTGCCTGTGTGTGTGCTTTGTGGTGTAGGTGCCCCCGATGTCTCCTGCTTGTATTCCAATGTAGTTTTTTTTCTGCAAATGGCAATAAATTGATTCGATTCATTCATTCTCTCCGGGGGGAAAAAGATTGGAGACCCATGCGCTAGATAAACATTGTCTCTTGTCAAATGATTCATTATTGGGGAATACACTTGGAAGGGGGTAAAGAGAGAGAGAGCTACTGGAAGCTGATTGGCCCTTGTCACTCCATAAACGTAAACATAACTTTACTGTATTTGTGCTATGTAACATTTATTTGTACATCTTTATGCTAGAGCTAAAACTTGATTCTGAGAGATTGACGTAATACTAATTCCGACATTATGGTGATAATTGAAAAAAAATTACTTCAGGAATCCAACATTGCAGCCCACTTTTGAGCTCCACCATACAAGTGATAGGGCACCATATTTATTATTGAAAATGTCATACAAAATATAGAGAGAAACTGATGAGGCTTTGTATAGAGATTGGATTTCAAGTCATCCCTGCCATATGCCTTTTTTTTATAAGAAACATGCCATCAGATTTGGATATAACCTGCACTTTCATAGATTCATTCCATTTAAAGACAACAGTTGTTCTCTCACCTCTCCTGGTGCCAGTCGAGCAGTGAACTCTTGAAGCTGCTGGTAATGTGGCACACTGCTCTGGCCCACCATGAGCTGACAGGACACACCCAGGCCCTCTCTGGTGACGTCCGAGATGTCAAACTGGAGCATCAGTCTGCAAACCGTGCACACACAGAAATTCCTCAGTGTTGGCACAACACTGAGTCACCTCACTGCACTATACGAAAAGATCAATTAATAACACACAAATAGAGCATGTTTAGGATTTTTATCCTTTGAATTATTCTTTTGATTTTACTGGGGCTACTGCACATACTTGGTGCTGGTGGTAGGGCAAACACCAGCACCTGCAGGAAACCCACATAAAGCTTTTCAGAGTGCAGTTTGCATTTTCTCCCCGTGTCTGAGGCCTGTTGGAAGGGGCCGGTTTTGTTTTGGTTTAGTGCAAACCAAGAGAAAACCCCTGATTTTTCTGTCGCTGGAGAGTTTAAGTTGAGTAACATTCAGTTGCTTCACATGGCCATTCTGGTCCGGATCAGGAAAACAACAAGTTCAGTGGAGGGGAAACCAGAATGGGCCAGTCATGTGCTCCAAATGTAATACATATCCAATATAAGGTTTGTCATTGTGTTTCCTTATGTGTAAAAAAAAAAAAAAAGACTTGAATTTCATGCCCTGATTAAAACTGAGTCACAAAAAACAAGTGTTTTAATTATTTCCGCTATTTTTTGATAGTAACCAGTGCCAACTCCAAGGGCCACACATCAAGAATGACATTGGGTTTTTATCGGCTCCAAGAGTTAGATACGTATCCACTGACTGATGTGTGTAATATTCAGGAACCTCATCAGCGGTCTCACTGTTATTTGGGAGTGGAAGATGCCCCCAAGTATACAATTATCTTCATCTTGAGTTTACTATAAAGATGACCTGGCTTAAGTGCCAAGATGAGTTCTGTTATATTTTTGCTGCTACTGGACACCTGAATTTCTCCTATGGGGGATCAATAAAGTATCTATCTATCTATCAAACAGATATATAAATTAACCAACTAAAGAAGAAAATTATGGTAATAGATTATTGCAATTAACAATTAATCGTTTGAGTCCTTTGTGACATACTTTCGTAGTTTGGCGCAGTATGGAACTACCCCGTAGCTGGGAGTGAGCAGAGATTGTCTGAGCTCCGCAAGTCTGCTGAGCGTGTCCACGGCCTCGGAGCTGAGTTGGGATGAGCTGAAGCTGGAGGTGACATCGAAGGCCAGGCAGCGCAGCAGAGACAGAGAGGAGAGGAGGTGAGACAGCCGCAAGGTGGTCAGTCTGCACCCAGTCACATCTAGCTGGGTCAGCTCTCTGCAGCGGGATAGGTGCTTTAGAGTGGAGCCCGACAGCCAGTAACAACCATTCAGGCTCAGAGACTGCACGTAATAAGATAGCTTGTCAATGGTCCGAGCCACCATCATGTCATTGGCCTAGTAGGAGAAATAAAAAATAAGGGAAAAAAAAGCAGTTACAGCAGACAGAGAGCCACTTATTGACTGGTCCTAAATCATAAACAGTCAAATCTTGTAAAGCCTGTTCAACTATAATCAAAAAACATTAAGCCACCAAAATGCTGTTCAATTAATAGTAAATAAAGTTGGCCATGTTAACAGGCAGTGAACAAGTGATGAATTTGAAAAGTACCAAATAATGGTCAGAGAAGCAGACTTCAGTGAGCAGGGTCTTGTCATAGCAGAGTGTTCGTAGCTTGTGGCAAACATTGGCAACATTAAGCAGCAGGTCACAAAGTGGAAGATGGTAAAGTATACACAGAAGGATCTCATCCGAGAGGTTCAAGATGCCCACCGGATCCTCCTCACCACAGGCACCCTGTGTGGAGACATACAGTTATACTCGTACTATCACACTGCTAAAAGATTCGAAATTACTGTTGTCCAACACAGACAGACAGTGTTGGTACAACTTCTGAAAAAGTCACTTCACTGTGCTATACCAAAATATATATTAATAACAGACAGATAGAGCACCTGCAGGATTTTTACCCTTTGATTTATTCTTTTGGTTTTACTGGGGCACACCCACTTTAGTGGTTGGGGATACACGAGTAACAGACATAACGGACAACCCACATAGAGCTTTTCTGAGTGCAGTTTGCATGTTCTCCCTGTGTCTGAGGTTTTTGTTTGACAATAGTTTAAAACAGTGTAATAAAAACTTAGAAACTTCATGGAGGACTACACAATATGTTGCTCGTGGGGTTCGTACACGGGAAACTTTAAGGTTATAACGCACGGCTACGTATTACCCCAAAGCTAGCTTTTTATGAAGATTAAAACGCTCTCAAATCTCAAAAGATGGTCATTGAAAGACACTGACATCCTGATGCTACATTTCCAGTCGAAGCTAACCTTGAGCTGGACTGAAGCTCCCTCTGGACAGACCGGTACACCACCATGACCATGCCCGTCCATGTCTCCGGTTTCCTCTCAATCTATCATCGTCCGCTGCCTCCAGTCAGTCTTCTGTAGTCACAGCTCTCACGGTTAACGGGATAAACAACCACAGATCCATGGAAACCACCAGAGCACCATTACCAATACCCAATAGATGCAGGATCCATGCTGCTGACAACTGCAGCGGGGGAAGTATTTTCGCGTTACACACCAAGGGATCCAACTTCCTGTTACCACGGTAACCATGGATCTGTAGCAAAATAATCATGGATTCATTGATTTTAATACATCCAGGATCTCTATCGGTTGTTATTCACTTTCAGTAACCAATACTGTTATTTCAGGAAGAAGTTCAATTTTTGATCCATTTCATATTTGCATATACTATATATTTGCAACATCAGAATAGTTTTGGATAATTTGTAAGGAATGCTCCTTTGCAGTTTTGGTTATTTTGTTAGCATTTTCTTCAAAGGTATAAATGTTTTGGCAATGCAGGTTTCCATAGAGCTCACTTAAAAGGGTAGCTTAAGACACACTTATGCAGAACAATTAAAATTATTACTTAGTACTATTTTCTGCAAAGCACCCATTGGGAGGCACTTTATCATTAATATTTGCTTAATAAGTGCCCTTTGGACAGTTCAGCTTTAACTGCACTTTGAAGAAGTAACCACAAACACTTGCTCATTGTATACAATATACAGTAACATACTTTACGTCTCATGAATTATTGCACAGTGTTATACATTGAAGTATTTTTTTATCATTTAATTATTGTATAAAAAATATTTACAAAATGTTTAAATAGAACATAAAACAATTGAAACTGGCTATAAACTACTGCTGCATGATGTAAAATGAGAACAGTTTGATCAGAAAAAGGTGTATGTAGATAGTCCATACATGTCTTTCAAAAGACTCTAGGGTCCATCAGTCTGGAACTGATGGAAACAGGCTTAGGAGTTAGTTGGGCTTTAACGGGGCAGGGGGCAGACTGGCAGAAGCTTGCTCGAGAAACGCTAGTGGTCCTGGTGGAGGTAGATCTGTGGGCTTGCGCTGCTGTCCACTGACATCATCAAGGACCTGTTGCCAGTGGTGCAGTTTGGCCAAATGCTTTTGGACCAGCATCTCTTTTCTCTGAAGCTCATTCCGCAACTCGGACACATCCTGAAGAGATAACAGCACAATTACTATACTCATTCAACCTAACTACACTCTTGCTCATTCATAATCTAAGCTGGTATTTGCTGTTCCTTTGGCTGAGAATGAATTTGTAAATGTTTCTTTGAAAATTCAAATGTTTCTATTACGTTATGATAATACTTTGCAGTACTTTGAACTACTTCCGTGTAGTTTCAGAACCCACCTCCTTCAGCACCTGCTCAGGTTTCTGAACAGATAATTGAAGTCGTTTCTGCAAGAAGAAACACTCAGTTTGCCGAGCCACATCCAAAAACTTCTGGATACACTGATCCACACCTGTAGTAAAGTAAGAAGTGCAAATGAGCCACGGTTTTGAGCGAACGCCAATATTCATGCAGTACAGACCCGTCCGAATCTCCTCCTGGTCAGTTCCATTCACAAAATCTTGACTCACAAGGGATGCAAAGCAAGCCTATAAAACAAATATCACTTTAATCAACGCACTACTACGATACTCTCATATTGATAACATCCAAAGCTAATACATTGGAAAAGCAATCAAATAGTGTGTTGTTCGGTTTTTAACAAGCCGATGCTAACATATTAGCACAAGTATAGCAGTACCTCAAACGAAGCCTCCAGCTCGTCAACCAGGGTGTTGTTCTCGGGGGCCCTCGGAGGAAAACCACCGGGACCAGGAAAGCCTGGCTGACCCGGTCCACCCGCACCACCCACGGGGATCTGGCCAGAGGACTGCTGGCCAGGAAACATCCCACCCATGGAAGACGCCATCTTGGTCTAATGTAATTTATTTTCTTTGGACATGCGCACAACTGTTCTATATGCTCACCGCCCATACCTGTAGCATGGATCTATAATAATAACAACCTGTAGACAAGAGGCAAAAAACAGTAACAAACTATTTTTTCCTTTCTTTTTTTTTTCCTGTTTTTTTAATGGATCGATCAGCAATCCAGTTAAAGACAACAACAACAAAAACTATTTTTCTTTGTTTTTTGTTAAATTTTTTCTTCTTTTTTAAGGATCGATCAGAGATCCAGTAAAAAAGACAGTATCTAAGTATTTGTTTCTCTTTTTTTTCTTTTTTATTCTTGTTTTTTTAATGGATCGATCAGTGATCCGGCAAAAAGACAGTAACAAACTTTTTTTTTTTCTTTTTTTTCTTATAGCACTTATATTACTTAGTCTAAACTTACTTAAACCTGCGTTAACTCTGATCCAAGTGCTGTGTGTCTGAGTAACACCGGCCAAACCCAAAAGGGGCTGAACACGGAAAGTGGAAAAGCTCACGTCATGAGAGATCGGGGTGACGAGAATACGTTTTACGTGCAGCAAAACAAAGAATGCTCAAAAATATATATAATTAATAACAGCAATAGTTATTGCGATGGAATTTGAAAAGTTGTCGATTCAACAACACAGATCAGAGAATCAACAAATACTACAATAATAAAACCTTTCTGAACGTATTTCTTGCCCCCTAAAAAAATTCCATTAATTGTTGGAGAGGTAAAAGTAGTTTTATTCACCATTAAAGATTTAAATACAATGAAATGTACATTTATGTTATAATGTAATGAGATGCTATCAGATATTATTATAGATCTATATGGATACCATTCATAATTTGACCCAAACAGGCGACATGTTGATTTTAAATTAAAACTCACGACCCTGTAGGAGCTTGAGGAGCTCTTCAGTGAAGACTGAGGCACCTTTAGTGCTGGAGGGCCTTTGTCCACACCGCTGTGTGAAGTCTGTAAAATGCACTATATAAATATGGATTACCTACTTACTTACTTGCTTATTAAGTCACTTAAAATCAATGATTTATTGACAAGCGAATTGAAGATGAAACGACAGCTGACAGATGCAAAGGCAAATACAAAATACAGTTAAGTTAAATCTGATGCGAAATATTGTTAGGGTAGCCGCCTTGACCGATAGAAACAACACATAGCAACTACGTCTTTACTACAAACATTGTACACACATTGATAGTATAATATGAGCTTCTGTAATAGTCTGTAAACTTGTGTAATGTTTATACAGGTCGCATACTGCTTCTCTGTGACCTCAGGAGCGCTCTGTTCGCTTTCTCGTGTCTTCTGGAGGTTTCTGCTCCTGCAGAGTCGAGAAAGCCCGAGAAGCTCTTACGTCATCACACGGCTTGTCGCTCTGCTCTGTGATTGGCCAGAATCATAGAGGAGGCGGGTGTCCCTAGAAATGACCAGAACTCGCGGAGAAAGTATAAATAACAACGAGAGCTTAGTTTGTGCAACGACTAGAAGATCTGATCTAAAGAAGAGGAGCAAAGAAGAGAACTAAAGAGCGGGCCATTCTCTCCCCTCTGACAGAGCTCTCCCTGAGATTTATCTGAGCAGGTATGTGACCGCGCTGCATCCGCGTCTTAAAGCAACTACATAGTTAGATATTGTGTAGTATATCAATAGCAATATGGCTTTACTCTTTATGGATTGATAGTATCCATTAGAATCTAAACCTTTGTTGCCAGTGTCTTTTCTTGCAAATTGAGTGTGATGCTCATTCTGCTTATTTGTTTGATATTTGTGTTCCACAAGCTGATAATCCAAAGATTTACATGATTGTTGATCTGTAACATGATTGTACATGGTTTTGATCTGTAATAATCATATGTTGTGCATGTTTACCTAATGTTTGGCGACACATTCAAAAGATAAGAGTGAATCAAACCTTGAAAACTGTCCACTTTAATTTTATTTTAGTAGTTACAATGTTTGAAATAGCTATTATCAAGAAAAGTGACTAATATTTTGATAATGATGATTTAATATTTTATTTGTTTCTTTCAGTTTTCTATAAATATAAGAACGATGTCTGCAAACAAAGTAGCTGTGGGTATTGACCTGGGCACCACATACTCCTGTGTGGGGGTCTTTCAACATGGAAAAGTGGAAATCATCGCCAATGACCAGGGCAACAGGACCACCCCCAGTTACGTGGCCTTCACGGACACAGAGCGCCTCATTGGAGATGCGGCCAAGAACCAGGTGGCTCTGAACCCCAACAACACAGTGTTTGATGCCAAGAGGCTGATCGGACGCAGGTTTGACGACCCCACAGTGCAGGCCGACATGGAGCACTGGCCCTTCAATGTGGTGAGTGACGGAGGAAAACCAAAGATCAGAGTGGAGTACAAAGGTGAAGACAAGACCTTCAGCCCAGAGGAGATCTCCTCCATGGTTCTGGTGAAGATGAAGGAAGTGGCAGAGGCCTACCTGGGCCACACAGTGTCCAACGCAGTCATCACAGTCCCGGCCTATTTCAATGACTCCCAGAGACAAGCCACTAAAGACGCAGGAGTGATCGCTGGCCTCAACGTCCTGAGAATCATCAACGAGCCCACGGCCGCTGCTATTGCATATGGTTTGGACAAAGGCCGTTCCGGAGAACGCAACATCCTCATCTTTGACCTGGGGGGAGGCACCTTCGACGTGTCGATCCTAACCATCGAAGACGGCATCTTTGAGGTGAAGGCCACAGCTGGAGACACCCACCTGGGAGGAGAGGACTTTGACAACCGTATGGTCAATCACTTTGTAGAAGAGTTCAAGCGGAAACACAAGAAGGACATTAGCCAGAACAAGAGAGCCCTGAGGAGGCTGTGCACAGCATGTGAGAGGGCCAAGAGGACCCTGTCCTCCAGCTCCCAGGCCAGCATCGAGATCGACTCTCTGTTTGAGGGACAAGACTTCTACACCTCCATCACCAGAGCACGTTTTGAGGAGCTGTGCTCAGACCTGTTCAGAGGAACACTGGAGCCTGTGGAGAAGGCCCTGAGAGACGCCAAGATGGACAAAGGACAGATTCATGAGGTGGTCCTGGTCGGCGGCTCCACCAGGATCCCTAAAGTCCAGAAACTCCTGCAGGACTTCTTCAACGGCCGCGAGCTGAACAAGAGCATCAACCCTGATGAGGCGGTGGCATATGGGGCTGCTGTCCAGGCGGCCATTCTCTCTGGGGACACCTCCGGGAAGGTCCAGGACCTGCTGCTACTGGACGTGGCTCCTCTGTCCCTGGGCCTCGAGACGGCCGGAGGGGTCATGACGGCACTGATCAAACGCAACACCACCATCCCCACCAAGCAGACGCAGACCTTCAGCACCTACTCCGACAACCAGCCCGGGGTCCTCATCCAGGTCTACGAAGGAGAGCGCGCCATGACCAAGGACAACAACCTGTTGGGCCGCTTTGAGCTGGCAGGGATCCCCCCTGCCCCCAGAGGGGTCCCTCAAATCGAGGTCACCTTCGACGTTGACGCCAATGGCATCCTGAACGTGTCGGCAGTGGACAAAAGCACCGGCAAAGAGAACAAGATCACCATCACCAACGACAAAGGCCGGCTGAGCAAAGAGGAGATCGAGAAGATGGTGCAGGACGCTGACAAGTTCAAAGCTGAGGATGAAGCCCAGAGGAACAGGGTCGGTGCCAAGAACGCTCTGGAGGCCTTTGTGTTCACTGTGAAGAACAGTCTGCAGGACGAGGCCGTGAGCGGCAAACTGAACCAGGACGACAGAAAGAAGCTTCTGGACAAGTGTGAGGAGGTCATGACCTGGCTGGACAACAACCAGCTGGCTGAGGTGGAGGAGTACCAGCACAAGCAGAAAGAGCTGGAGAAAGTGTGCAACCCCATCATCAGTAAACTGTACCAGGGAGCAGCTCCTGCAAGCAGCTGCAGACAGGAGGCCCAGGGCAGCACACAGGGCCCCACCGTGGAGGAGGTGGACTAAAGCAGCTCTTTATCAACAATCATGAACTGCTGCTACGGTTCTGTTGTGCCTCTCTATAACTCTAACTTTGCATTATATTATTTGTATGAAAATCACTTAAATAACTTATGTTGGATTCAATTTCAATTACAGTATATTGTAATCCATTTTTTAAATATTTGTTACATTATGTGCTACATTAAAATCAATATTAATATTACATTAATATTGTAATACATTAACTTTGAGCATAGCAAAATAACTTTTATCAACTTGTATATTTTTGTGTGGAATTGCAATCACAGTGACTTTGTTTTGTTTTTTACATGAATTTTGCCATTGTTTAATAAAATGTATAATAATATATAGAACTGATGTATTTTATAAAATAGAGAATAAGCTTGGCATGGTACGTTTATTGTACATCACAGTTCACACACAAAGCAACTCAAAGTGCTTAATAAAAGCAACATTAAAATTGTACAAGGAATTAAAATCACAGTACATTAAAAACAGTGGGTTTAACCTTTCAGTTTCACGCATAAGTAAAAACACAACTGTTTTTAACCTATCACATGATGCGGACGTCAGTGGAAGAGGCTTTCCAAGAGCACACAACCCCTCCCTGTGGTCAACCTGCGTCATGTTATAAATTTTACTGAGACATCACCACTAAATGTAAATGTGTATGTTCTGTGACTTGTGGTGCTACACTTACATTTCCCCACTGTGGGACGAGCAAATGAGGTTAATCTCATTATGGTATTGATTTTTGCATATTTGCTTTCAACAAAACAATACAAAAAAATATTAAAGTAAAAATGAATCTTCTGTTCTTCTGTGCTTTAGCAATGCATCTAAAGCATTTGACCGTGTGAATCACTGGAAATGATTCTCAAAGTTGAACGAGAGAGTGGTGCCTCGTTATATTGTGAGAGTTTTAACATACTGGTACATGTATGCCCATCAGGTAATGTAAGTGAAATGGGATAGATCCATGACAGATCCATTCTCTGTCAGTAATGGTGTCCGGCAGGGAGGGATTCTGTTCGTCTGTTTTATTCTCCCTGTAAATGAATGATCTGTCCATAGAGTTACATGCATGTAAAACTGGCTGTATGATTGGGCCAATTCAAGTGAAATGGGGGGGTGTCTATACATGAACTCGAAGTGGCATATTCAAAAGTATTAGATGGGAAAGTGCAAGCACTCCGTCAGCTGAAATTAGGACATTTCAGGCAGCCACTGTATGTGTGATCTGCCGGCTCATTGAAATAAGTAATGGATCTAATTGCCTTTTTGGACTGGTACTCCAAAATAGCATCTTGTACAAAATTTGGAAAAATACATATATTTGATTCCTATGGAAAATGTTGGCTCACTCTGTATGGGGGGGCCAATGCTGCAATTTAAGTTTTTCACATTTAGCTGACCTACACCCTAGAGTTGAACAACCGATTCAAATTTGGCGCTTGTTAGACATTGCATGTGTAAATGTAAGTTAGGTGTACTTTTTGTACCAAGTTGTTTGTCAATGAATACCAGACAGAAGCACGTTAAAAATAAAACAAGGGGGTTTATTACAAAGGTAAAATGTGGACATAAAATAGTGTGTAAAGGAAACTAAAAGCCCGGGGGTTAAAACTAATATTGATTTAAAACAATAGAACCAACTTAGTCCCGTTAAGAATCCTTCTATAAGAAAAATATTAAAAATACTAATTAAGTCGCGTCCAGGTCCCGCAGCGTCGGCGCCAGTGGTCCACTCCACCCCTGCTCTTCCTCGTGCAACTGGTGGAGAGAGGAAAAAGAGAGAGCACTTAAGGGGAGAGAGCGCAGTGGGATACGTCCCTTCACTTAGCTCTTGTAAGGCGTATTATGGCTGAGGATTCCTCCGGGTCCAAGCCTCAGGCTCGTCTCGCGTCTCGGGCTCACGTCTCGGGCTCATGTCACGGGTTCCTGGACACTTTGGTCTCTGTCTTTTCATTCCCACACTTCCCTCTTTGCCTGGCTTATCAAACAGTCAGCTGTCAGGCTTGTCAAATTGTCAACATGGGGAGGGCAATCAATTAGTCCAGTCCATCCCGCCCCTCGAGTTTGTTTCAGGCCAAACATTAAGAAAAAGATAAAACATCACACACAAAATCATAACAAATGTTGGCCCTCTATCTCATTTTGGTGTGACATTATTTCCGCCACCTTTAATGTTGGACGTCCCGAACAACTGCTATTGTTCGCAATACCTGGCCGGGGGCATGCCCCTGTTGGGACGCTGAGGGGCAGGGTTGGGGCACAAAGGCTCTGGAGAGTCAGGTGGAGCATTTTGGGGTAAGGGCTCAGCCGGGTCAGCGTTGGGACCCTCGGGGGCACCCTGTCCTACAGTTAATGTGGGGAGTCACCATGTGGGAGGGGGCAGCTGGTCTGTCTGGTCCCTGAGCTCTGGTTCAGCGGTAGGGCCCGCCTCCTGTACAACATCAACAGGACACAAACAGAGGTTATTACGGTGTACAGTGCGGGTTGGGGCCTCCCTACCTTCCGGGCGCACCACATAGACTGGGTGGTTCTCTCTTAGCTGGCTCAGCACTACAAATAGTTCTGGACACCACCTTGGCGTCATTTTTCCACGTGCCCTCCGCCAAAAATCTTGCACTAAAACCCGCTCACCAGGTAGGAGAGGTGCGAGTCTAGCCTTTTTGCTATATCGGGCCTGGTCCTGTTCACTACGGTGTTCTTGTTGGATTTTGGCAGCCTGGTAAGCATTTTGTAATGCGCTGTGGTGCTGTTTCACCCAGCCACCCAAAGTCTGGCGGTCCACACCGGGCGCAAGACCGGTTAACCAATCCACTGGCAATCTGGGATGTCTACCGAACACAAGGTAATGGAGTGTCATACCTGTAGTGCTGTGTACCATGCTGTTGTAGGCTTGAATCAGAGCGGTCGTCCGGCTCTTGCAGGAACCATACAACTCACATAATTGGTTCATTCAGCAGGACTTGAAGGCAGCCCCGCGGTCTGTCAGAATGCGTTCCAGACAGCCAAATATGAGAATGAGGTTGTTGTATAAGGCTCGTACAGTAGTCTCTGCCGACTGGTCCTTGGTGGGCACTGCAATGGCAAATTTAGAAAATAAATCTGTGATTACCAGAACGTATTGGTATCTATCCTCGGGCCGGCCCAACGATAAATAGTCTACACCAACTACTTCGAAGGGGTAAGACGTGCGGATTGGGTGTAAGGGGGCTCTTCCTGGTGGCCCTGCTTTATTTTGGAGGCACTGGAGGCAGGACTCTGTCCACTGCTTAACATTTTGTGCCATTCCTGGCCAAAAACAGCGCTGCCTCAGGGCTGCACTAGTGCGTTCGTTGCTAGGGTGGCCCATGCTCTCGTCGTACGTCTTCCACAGTTCCTGAGCCTCCTGTCGGGTCCGTGGTAACGCCCCCCTCGTCACTGATGGCATGTCCCAAGTAAGTCACCTTGCGTTGAAACAGCTTACATTTACTCGGCTGAAGTTTCAGGCCGCATTACGAGCCACTAGGTGTTTGAAGTCTAGAGGGGAAGAGGGTGGAACATAGCAGGAAACACTGTGAGGTAGTGTAGCAAGAGTGGTCCACAGTGGCAGAAGTACAAAACAAGGCTCCAAATCTTGTACCAAAAAAGGTTGGATTTATTTACAGTGCTCCCAAATATACATGTTCTCTCTCCAAAACCAACATGGAAAGTGCCTCTCCTTTCTCTCTAGAACAGCCAGCACACCTGGCATATATACATGGCCTAAATTGACTGGCTCCTCCCACTCAGCTGGAATATGCTTTTATATACAGTAATATGCATCTGTAAACATAAACAAGCAGCAATTACTGCACAGACAGCAACAAAGCATGCACACAGTTAAACAACAATGATGCAAATCAACATTAAACCCCTAAACCAGGTTAATTATCAAACCCCTCCTTTAAATGGGTGGAGCTAGACAGAGGGCTCACTCCAAAGGGGTTAAAACCAGGAAATGCTCTGCGGCCCTCCCCTTTAATCTGCTGCCGCATGGAGCAGGTAAGTTAGAAGAAAGGTGCCCTCTAGACAAATGAATAAACATGTTTAAACCTTACTATAGTGTTTGGTGTTTTTAACAAATGGAATGTATGTATGTGAATGAGTGAGTATGTGGAACTGACAAACTTACACAAACAAGGCCCGGGATATGAGAGTGTATTTGACAGAACCTGTGTGTGTGTGTGGAACCAAGGGTGTACTAAGGGACAAGTGGAGTTGTAAGACTCACTTCGTCACACTCCCCCTCCCTTACAAAAATTAGACCTCATATGAACGAGACAGGAAATCAGCAACCACATTCTTATTTCCAGGCCTGTATCGGATCTTGAAACAAAAAGGTTGCAAAGACAAATACCAACGGGTAATCCTAGCATTACTGTCCTTCATTTTGTTCATCCACTGCAAAGCTCGATGGTCCGTCTCAAGGATAAATTGATCCCCATTAAATAATATTTCAAAGTGTCCAAGGCCCACTTCACTGCTAAGGCTTCCTTCTCAACAGTGGAATACCTTGTCTTTCTGGGAAAGAGCTTGCGACTTATGTATTGACTTATGGGGCTTCCCAAGCGTCTTTCAGTACACCCAGAGGTCCACGTACCACATGTCCATAGAGCAACTGAAAGGGGGAAAAACCTGTCGAGGCCTGTGGCACCTCCCTATATGCAAATAACACAAAGGGCAGCCATTGGTCCCAATCAGCCCCTGAGTCAGACACAAACTTTCTCAACATGGACTTAAGTGTTTTGTTGAATCGCTCCACAAGACCATCTGTTTGTGGATGATAGGGAGTAGTTTTGATCACTCGAATCCCTAAGAGTTTGTACACTTCCCTGAGAAAAGTATAAGTAAAGTTAGTAGTTCCCATGTCTGTAGGGATTTCTTTGGGGATTCCTACTCTGGAAAACAGTTGAATCAAGCAGTTAGCAATCTGACGAGCCTTGATTTTTCGAAGGGGAAAAGCTTCAGGATATTTAGTGGCATAGTCACAAATCACCAGAATATATCTGTGGCCTGAACTACTCTTCTCCAATGGCCCTACAATGTCCATAGCAATGCGTGAAAAAGGAACATCAATAATTGGCATTGAAATTAGAGGTGCTCGATCCGACCTTTTGTTCGGGGCAATAAGTTGACATTGCGGATAGGATTTACAATACTTGACAGTGTCCGAAAACTGATTAGGCCAGTAGAAACGAGGTACCATTCTGGAAAAAGTCTTAAAATGTCCCAAATGTCCTGCCCAGGGTACAGAATGAGCTAGTTTTAGCACAGTAGGCCGGAAATTCGCTGGAACTACTATCTGATCCCCAACCTTGCTACGTCTGATCAGTTGACCATCTTTTACAAAAAACACTTCTCTCACTCTGTCTGTGACTTCCGTGTCATTAGAAACACATTTAGCAAACAAAGGAGCTAAAGTGGGGTCCTCACGCTGTAGTTTAGTTAGATCACTGGGAATGACCATAAGCTCATCAGTTACTGGTGGGGGAACTGTCGCACCCATTTTAGTGCCTTTCAGTTTGTCTTGTCTCTTTTGGCTTTTACTCTTTGGGTTTTTGGAGCTCACAATCCCTGGCACATCAGAGTTGGAAAAAGGACACTCCCATTAACAGTCACTATCCGCAGACACCTCCCTCTGCTGTTGAGCTGACCTGGTGACAACAGCCATGCTCTCCACTGTTCTAGGATTGTCTTTGTCCTTTGCGATCAACTCACGCAAAATGGGCAAGTCCCACCCCAATATAACTTGGTAGGGAAGTTTGGACATAACCCCAACTGAGAGAAAATACTGCTGGCCCTCAACTTGAATGATCACATTAGCAATAGGGTAGTCCATATTGTCCCCATGAACACACCAAACTTTCACTGTACCACTAAATGTGACATCTCTAGGCATACAGTCTTCTCTAATGAGGGTGCGGCTACTCCCAGAGTCTAACAGAGCCACATGAGGTTAGTCATCAATGATAACACAGACAGTTCTTTCATTATCATTAAGTGGAGACACATCTCGCACAATCTTGGATTGTGGGGCGAAACACATGTACGTCTTACTGACATGCTGGCCTGGACACTCAGATCTAACATGACCTGCTTGACCACATGAGTGACATACCACAGGTCCCTTGTGCTTAAACTCTCTAAACCTAGGGTTAGGCTCTGAATACCGAGGTATAGGGGCTTTTGGTCTAAACCCACTCCCCACCCACAGGTTTACTCACTACAGGTGACTGAGGAGAAGCACTGGCTCTAGTCGATAAAGAACTCTTGAAAGAGCGGCGCGCTGACAAGAACGCTTCCGCCAACTCTGCAGCTTCCCTTAATGATGAAGGGTTGTGCTCCTTGATCCAGGTTCGTAGATCCGAGTTACGCACTCTCAGGAACTGCTCCAGCACGATCGCATCACCAATCTGCTCCTTGGTCTTGTCTCTCAGAGTCATCCACTTCTCATAGAGATCCTTCATCCGGCACTGCAGCTCCTTGGGCGTCTCATCTTCCTTAACAACCGTAGATCGGAACCGCATCCTGTAGGTCTCTGCACTGATTTCGAACTTCTCCAAAACAGCTCTTTTCACCAATACATAGTCCATAGTTTCAGAAATATCCATAGCCACATACGCTGCTCGTGCCTTTCCATTGAGAAGTGGGGCCAGGTGCAAAGCCCAGTCTTCATGTGGCCACTGGCAAGCTGTGGCGATCCTCTCAAAGTACTCAAATAGTGTTCAATATCCTCATCTTCCTGGTACGGCTGCATTTTAGGCCCTTTCCAACTGGGAATCCTCACCATAGCTGGAACATTGGGGCTTTCTGCTTGAGCTGCAGGTGCTGCACCGACCACCACTGGAGGAGTATCTGGACGCTCAGCTTTCACCTCCTGCTGAAGCTGGTCCACCCGGCGCTCCATGGACTGCCACCGGTTCTCCTGCTGTAGCTTTTCCTGCTCCCATTTTGCATCGTGCTCAGTTTGCTTCCTCACCAAGCCCTGGAGCAGGTTTGCTATGTCCGCCATACTTGGAGTTTGTGGATCATCACAGAGGGCCTCCGCTCCTCCATATCCATTTTCCTCTTCATCTGCAAGGCTACTCACTTAAGGCTTACGCTTTGGAGCAATCTTCAAAAACTGGATCCCACCGCTGCCACCATTTGTGAGGTAGTGTAGCAAGAGTGGTCAAAGTGGCAGAAGTACAAAACAAAGGCTCCAAATCTTGTACCAAAAAAAGGTGGATTTATTTACAGTGCTCCCAAATATACATGTTCTCTCTCCAAAACCAACATGGAAAGTGCCTCTCCTTTCTCTCTAGAACATCTTCTTCTTCTTCTTTTAATTTCCGGCAGACTTGGCGCCTCATCGCGCATTGCTGCCTTTCCCGGTCATCTTGTGCACTACAACAACTTCCATAAAGAATAGGCTCAAGCCTATCCTCTATAACAGGATATGCAGCTCAGCTGCTCGTACAAATTCCAAGACCGCTCTCACAACCAGATTCTGCTCTCTAACTGGACTCAGAAGAGACTTCAGATTGCAGTCCATAGAAACCTTTGACATAACCTCCTTCAGCACGGCTCGCTGATGAGAATATACTGGACAATCCATGAATACATGACTCACAGTCTCATTCTTGTTACAGTGTGCACATAACCCACTTTGATGTTTCCCCACTATAAATCTGTCCCACGCTAGCCCACAATGCCCTAATCTCAGCCTGGTAAGGATGACCTCACTCCTTCTATCCTTAACACACATTATAGGATTACATTTAACAGAGGGATTGATAGCGTATAAGTGTCGCCCCCTGCTGTCCCCATCCCAAATTGCTTGCCAAACAGCTGTACTATGGATTTTAATCTTAGCTTTCCACTCAAGCACCCCTGGCACTAAACTACACTCTAAAGGTTTTTTCAATGCCTGTTTTGCCGCATTGTCTGCAACTTCATTGCCCCATACACCAACATGAGCCGGGACCCAGAGGAAACCCACAGACCCCTTTGCTTTCTCAATCTCAGAAATTTCAGTCAGCAACTCGATCACTAGATCGGGCCTGGCATTGCCTTTATCGAAACCTATAGAGCTTAACACAGCCGCTGAGTCTGAACATACTACAATCTGACCTTGTTTAGTGGCCTTTGCCCACTGAAGAGCACATATTATCGCTTTAATTTCTGCAGTGTACACAGACATCTCATTTGGCAGTCTCTTATTAAAAACCACATCTAATTGAGGCACAAAAAAGGCGCACCCCGTCCTTCCAGATTCCTTTTCCTTTGAGCCATCTGTATAAACCTGCAAATGGCCTTCCCATCTCCCTCCCAACGCCTGTTCTACAAGGTTACAATATTCAGGATCATTTTTTCCCCTTTTACCTTCTAACACTGACATGTCAATATCAGGGGATGGTAATGTCCAAGGAGGAATGGCTGGCCATAACAGCTGAGGGGCAACCCCCACCTCTCTAAATCTCAACTTCTCAATTTCTTTGCTCACAGTAACAACAAAAGGTTCATAGTTCCTCTTTGCTCCTAACTCCCATGATGGATCTAGCAACTGTTTCGCTGGAAATTCCCCAGTAAAAGCTCTTAGTTTAACCAGGTACTGCATTGCTAGTTTGTCTCGTCTTATCCTTAATGGTAATTCCCCCACCTCTACTAAGAGTGCAGGAATTGGAGAAGACCTGCAGGCTCCGCAAGAAACCCTTAGTGCTTTCGCTTGAACAACATCCAGTCTATTCAAATGCGACATTGCTGCGCTACCATATGCTAAACACCCATAGTCCAACCTTGACCTCACCATTGCCCGATAAATGAGCATTTGAGTTTCTCTCAGAGCCCCCCAACAACTCCCTGACAACGCCCGCATCACATTTATCACCTTTTCACATTTCACTATAACATTCTCAATTTGCTTTTTCCACAGACCCTTTTCATCAAGGATTACTCCAAGAAATTTAAAATCCCTCACCCTTTCAATTTGCTGCCCATACAGTGTCAATTTCTGACTGCCCACTTTTTTATTTCCAAAAACCACAAACTTACTTTTCTCAACAGAAATTCTAAAACCCCAATCCTGCCCCCATTGCACCACTCTATTAATAGCTGCCTGCATTTGCCCTACCACATATCCTACGTTTCTTCCTCTTTTCCAAATAGCTCCATCATCTGCAAAGAGAGATGTGCCAAATGAAGGACCTAGAGAGTTAAAAATATCATTTACCATAACATTGAATAAAATTGGACTGATCACACTTCCTTGTGGTGTACCATTATCAATCTCTGTCCCTTCAGAAAAGACCTTCCCCACCCTGACTTGGATCACTCTGTTGCAAAGGAAGTTTTGAATCCAGTTGAGCATACGTCCATGAATACCACTGTCATAGAGCTTAATCACCAGGCCATCACGCCATAACATATCATAGGCTTTTTCAATGTCTATGAAGACAGCCACCAAACTTTGCTTATTGACCAAAGCCTTCCTTATGTCACAATCCAGGCTGAGGACAGAATCCATAGTACCCCGACCTTTTCGAAACCCACTTTGCACAGGTGATAGTTTGCCCTCCCTTTCGAGTCTATAGACAAGCCTGTTAGTAACCATTCTTTCCATCACCTTACACAAAACAGAGGTTAGAGCAATTGGTCGATATGAGCCTGCCTCAGACGCTTTCTTTCCAGGTTTAAGGATAGGCACGACTACTGCCTGCTTCCACGCTGACGGAAGCTTCCCCTGCTCCCAAACATTATTAATAAGAGCCAACAATTCATACAACACATTCTCACTCAATCTTTTAAGTAGCTCATAACTAATCCCATCTTTCCCAGGAGCAGACCTTTTCCCTTTGCCAATTGCGCTTTCCAGCTCCTCCAAGGAAAAATACAAATTACACACATCGGAATTGTCATCACTAACTTCGAGCTTGTGCCTGTTTGCCTCCAACGTGACATCTCTCTTCCTCCTGTCCTCTAATTGTAGATTTTCACCACTGTGAACTGCTCTGAACTTATCCTGGAGAACCCTGGCCTTTCCCCACTCTGTTGATACTGACGACCCTTTGTCTTCTAAAGCTGGAATGTCAATTCTCCGATTAACTCCTGACATACGTTTTACAGCCCTCCAAATATCTTTCAGCGAAGTCTCTATTCCCAGTGTACTACAATACTTCCTCCAGCTCTCTCTTTTGGCCGACTTGATTATTCTCCTGGCTGAAGCCCTTAACCTTTTATACACTATTCCATTTTCTTGTGTTGGAAATTTTTTAAGCACTCTAAAAGCAGTTTTTCTCTCCCTCACAGCATTTTCACAGTCTCTATTCCACCATGGTACTTTAGCACGCTCTTTTTGACATTTCTTTACAGGAATACACTCATACGCACTATCCATAATAATCTTACACAAACTATCATTCCATTCACTGAGTGTACCTTCCTTAATTACTCCATCTATTCGTTCATCACATAACTTACTAAATTTATCCCAATCCGCCCGCTCATAATTAAAATACTCAGGATTATGCTCCTTCCTCTTCAATAAAGGTTTCCCAAACCTCAAGAGAATAGGCCAATGGTCACTTCCAACATTATCCTCCATAACCTCCCACTCTCCCACTCTGGCCAAACCACTGGACACAAGAGCTAAATCAATACTTGAGCCTGTTCCTGACTGGATGTTAAAACGTGTAGGCCTTCCATCATTCAAACAAACTAACCCACTTGACTCCATAAAATCTTCAATAACACCTCCATTTACATCCCTACTACCACTCCCCCAAAGAGGGTTATGCCCATTAAAATCCCCCACCCAAACTATGTGACGCCCAATCTGTGCTTTCACGTCCTCAAGCTCCGACAGCTGAATCTGGATACACGGGTTGTACATATTTACTACCGTAATCCATCCCTCCTTACCCCACACCCTGACTGCTACACACTCGAGTGAGGTCTTAAGATCCACTTTTTGAAACTGGACCTCATTTTTAATAA
Source organism: Knipowitschia caucasica (assembly GCA_964034765.1). NCBI lineage: Eukaryota > Metazoa > Chordata > Actinopteri > Gobiiformes > Gobiidae > Knipowitschia > Knipowitschia caucasica. Next base: position 13,014,561 of record OZ035825.1, on the reverse strand, counting down.
AGGTTGCACAACCTCCACCAGCTCTCTCACCCCTATCTAACCTGACACTATTATATCCAGGAATTACAAAATCTAAGCATGATTTTAACCATGTTTCTTGAATACAAATAATCTCAGGAGGTGGCATAAAATCACATAAAAATCTCTTCAGCTCTTGACCATTAGCCAAGAGACTCCGAGCATTCCACTGCAGGACGTGAAACATACTGTTCAACTGGTGTCAAAACCTCCATCATTAACCTCAATACTTCCATCCTCAGCAACTATGACATCTGCACTTGCTTGTGCACTTTGAGATCTATCCCTTCCCTCCTTAGCTCCTTCCATTCTCTGTTTCATAAAGTAAAAAAGATCCTCAGGCACTACTCTGTCCCCTTCAAGAAATCTCTCTGCTGCCCCAGTCACTACTTTAATCAAATCTGATCTTCTATCACAATTCCTTGCAGCCCAGAGAATATCCACCATGAAGGCTAGCAACGGCTGAGACACAGAATTTTTGCTGCTTTATGTGCAGGAGCTGCATGGACTACACCTCTGGGTGAACTACCCTCCCCAATCTTTTTAAGTGCTTCAGCATACGACAATTTACCCTCTGCTCTAACTTTCTCTACTACTACAGCTCGCTGATGGAAACTACACTCTCTGGATGAAGAGGTGTGGTTGCCCCCACAGTTGCAGCACTTAGCCTGGTCACTCTCACACTCAGTAAACGCATGGTTTCCTCCACATTTACCACATCTTTCAGCCCCTCTACATACTGCCGCCACATGGCCAAAACGTTGGCACTTGTAACAGCGGAGAGGGGGTCTAATGTACTGCTTGACTGGATAGCTCATGTATCCCAGCATGACTCGGTCAGGGAGAGAATCCTCTTTGAAGGTGAGCAGAACAGCTGCACCAATGCTCCTAAACCTCCTTGCAGACTCCACCTCAGCCCCTTTAACATTTTGCACAATAGAGCTTTCTGAAATCTCAGGGCTCACATAAATGACCCCTTTAACACTGCCTCCTTGGTCTGGAACAAAACTCTCCACAGGGCGGTTTACAAAGGATTTCACCTTCAGAGCTTTTGCCCGCTGGTTCTCAGTTTTACACAAAATCAGGAAGTTTCCGTTCATTAACATTTTTACATTTAAAACTCCTCCCAATTTGTCTCGAATGTCTTCGGACAGCTTAAGTGGATTAACGGCCCTATCACTTTTGTCCTTGAATTTAACGATAATCTTGAATTCACTATTTTGATCCTCCAGACGAGACATTTCCTACCCTACACCCACCGCACACTAACCTTCAACAAACTAAACCAATCCAACATATAAATCATATACAGAGCCTTAACAATGGGAAAGTGCACACTGCAACCAAGCACGGGCTTGAGACTGAAAAAATGTCCACAGACAGTAAATGAAAATCCGTCAGCGTTGGACTCAAAGGCCGCTCCGCAACTCATTGGACGCAGCTGCTGCCAATCTCCCCCGGATAGCTGTCATCCAGCACCGCGGCTCTTGTGGTGTTGCTCCTCAAGTAAAAGGTACTTCCGGTGCGCGCCTCTCTAGAACAGCCAGCACACCTGGCATATATACATGGCCTAAATTGACTGGCTCCTCCCACTCAGCTGGAATATGCTTTTATATACAGTAATATGCATCTGTAAACATAAACAAGCAGCAATTACTGCACAGACAGCAACAAAGCATGCACACAGTTAAACAACGATGATGCAAATCAACATTAAACCCCTAAACCAGGTTAATTATCAAACCCCTCCTTTAAATGGGTGGAGCTAGACAGAGGGCTCACTCCAAAGGGGTTAAAACCAGGAAATGCTCTGCGGCCCTCCCCTTTAATCTGCTGCCGCATGGAGCAGGTAAGTTAGAAGAAAGGTGCCCTCTAGACAAATGAATAAACATGTTTAAACCTTACTATAGTGTTTGGTGTTTTTAACAAAGCCAACTGCTGCAAATGGAATGTATGTATGTGAATGAGTGAGTATGTGGAACTGACAAACTTACACAAACAAGGCCCGGGATATGAGAGTGTATTTGACAGAACCTGTGTGTGTGTGTGTGGAACCAAGGGTATACTAAGGGACAAGTGGAGTTGTAAGACTCACTTCGTCACAGAAACGGGGTCTAAAAAGTAACAAGGTATATTTACATTAGTGATGTGCTGAGCGGGCCGAGTCTTCGAAGCGTGGACCGAGTAATCTGGGGGCGTTTCTTTTGAAGTGTGGGTCGAGGCGTGTATTGGTCATGTGTGTGATGACGTTCGAAGCCTCGCGAACGGCCGTACCACGTGACTGATTCAGGAAATGATTCGTTGGTTTGGAGCGCGATTCGAAATAAAAGGGACGAGTGAACGCAATGGATTCCCCTTCATCACTTTGTGTGTTTTTGGGTTATTGCGCTTCTCATTTGGCATCCTATTTGGCATCCTATTTGAGCTTCTTTTTTGCGATGGAACCGGCAAGAAAGAGAAGATTTTCTCCAGTTTGGGAGCACTTTGAGCAGATCTCACCTAATAAGGTAAGGCATATCAATAATTCTGTAATAATAGATTACACAAATATGACAACACATAATTTCTCTTGCTCACTTTTCTCTTATAAATACGTTTGAATAATAGTTTTTTCAATTGCAGGTGAAGTGTCTGTTATGCTCCAAACAACTGGGTTATAATAATAACACCTCAGCTATGCTAAGGCACTATCGTGCCTTGCATAGCAATGTGGATTCCAACCCAGGTGAACCTGTCTCGGGTAGGCCATTTTATATCATCATAATAATTGATGATTGTCCTACAATTACACTAAATATATTTTATTTGAATTTATTTGTTCATTAGGTAAATTTCTAACCCTAATGTGCATTTTCTTTCAGCTGAGACGGTTGACTTGACTGAGGCGTTGTTGGATATGGTGATTGAGGATTCCCAGCCCTTTTCCATTATGGAGGGAACTGGCTTCCGAAAGCTTGTGAAAGCTTTGGCACCATCTTATGTTCTTCCCACGCGGCAGGTATTTATGTGAACTATTAACAATTTATTATCCTCAGATCCACTATTTCAAGACTTTACTTTTTTCAGACTTTGAAAGCCATGGTGGAGAAGAGATACAGGGAAGCCAAAGACAAGGCCAAAGTGGTGGTGTCTTCTGCATCTGCTGTTAGTTTAACAGCAGACATGTGGACCTCCATCAACACTGATGCCTATCTTGCAGTGACTGGTCATTTTATTGACGAGAGCACTTCTCTGCAGACTGTTGTCCTTGGGGTGCAGCATTTCCCTGAGGCACATACAGCAGCAAATCTAGCGAGAGTGATGACCTCTCTTATGTCAGAGTGGGGTTTAGCAGGAAAGGTGACAAGTCTGGTGACTGATGGTGCTGCGAATATGGGAGCTTGTGCTCGAGAGCTACATATGCGTCACACAATTTGTGTGGCACACACGCTAAACTTAATGATCAAAAAAGCTCTCGACCAAAGTCCTGAGTTGTGTGACATCAGGACAAACTGTCGTAAGATAGTAGGATACTTTAAGAGCAGCACTACTGCAAAGGTAAGGTCCTTACTTGTAATATGTCAATTATTATTTCTGCTCCTGCACTGTTTTAATTTGTTGACTGTTTTATAGGAGAGACTTACACAGATTCAATCACAAATGGGTCTCTCCGTGCTTAAACTTATTCAAGAGGTGGATACAAGATGGAACAGCACGTACTTAATGCTTCAGTGTCTGTTCAACCTGAGAGAGCCTGTTGGAGCAGCTTTGGCTGGGCTCCGTACAGACATTACACAAATCTCAGCAGAACAATATAACATCATTGCAGACTGTCTGAAGGTGCTCGCTCCATTCTACTATGCCACAATTGAGGTGTCCGAGGAGAAAAGAGTCTCTGGGTCAAAAGTAGTTCCACTTTTGACCATTCTCCATAATGCTCTGGAAGAAGAGGAGATCGGCCATATCCAAACACCTGAGAGCAGAGACATGGCTGAGTATTTGCGAAGACAACTGAGGGACAAGCTCAGCCACCTCCAATCAATGAGCATCATGTCCCTCTCTACCTTGCTTGATCCCAGATTTAAAAAGATTGGATTCTTCAACCCCAATAAGGCAGCAGAAGCTGAAAAAAGATTGATTGGCGAATGTGCTCGAGTTTTGAGACTTTCATTGTCCGCTTCTGCTTCACCATCATCATCATCATCATCATCTGTAGCTGAAGGTAATATGTATACTCTATTTGTGCTAATAAGTCACTTATAACCTGTTTATTCTGTTTTAGGGAGCAAACTGGCAACGTTTTGACACGACATGCCAGCAGACCAAAATCCCAAACATAACTGCCAAGGCTACAGTGGAGGTCCAAACATACCTGGGGGAGCCAAATATTCCTCGACTCGAAAGTCCCCTTCAATATTGGGACAAACATAAGTTTACATTTCCAAATTTATATAAACTTGCCATTACATATTTATGTTCACCTGCATCCTCTGTGCCCTGTGAACGGGTTTTTTCAAAGGCAGGTGAAATACTGTGCAAAAAAGAAATCGCCTGAGTCCAAATACTAAATTATTATTTTTGAATAAAAATGAATAACTATTGTTTGTTTTTCAACTCCTGTCAATAGTTGCATAAGCACTTACATAGACAAAGTAACACAAGCACATTTTACATAACAACTGTCTCCACATCATTGGCTGTATTCTTTCAGCCCATGTTCAGACCCTATTTGTTATAGGCCCTTGGCATGTATTACATTTCTTTGTCCACATGATGGCGTAGTGGAGCATGATTCACCTCGAGCCTTCGACTCATGGGCCGAGTAATAGGCTGCGATCCCTCAAGGCTTCATGGGGCTTCATATTGCCATCACTAATTTACATATAAGTAAATGTACAAAAAGGTCACACGGGTGTGCAGCCGCAGGATCCAGGCCCAAATGGAAGAGAAGAGACTGGTCTGGAGCCAGGCCCTTTTATGCCTCCCAGGTGATTAGCCCACAGGTGCATAGTGAGACGTCAGTGGGAGGGAGGTCTGAGGAGGCGGAGGCAAGGAGAGACAAAAGCAAGGACCTGGTCCGTAACACCTCCCCCCATAAAAATAAACCCCCACCCAGCCAGAAAACATAACATGCCTGCATCTAACAAATCTCCTACCCACACTCAGGGACACTTTGTAAAGTCCACCAAGTAGGAACAGGCATTTCCAATATAATGGAACTCAAGTAGGATAACTTAGAAATAGCCACTGCTGTACTAGCTACTACACATGTAGACAATAAGGATAAATCAGCAAAGTGTGATAAAGTGTGTGGAGATCTGTCAACAGCGTAAACACAGGGAGTCAGAAAAGGCTGAAAAGGATATGGGTGCCATCACCACCTGCGAAATCAGGAGCAAGCACAGAATTACCAACGTCACTCTGCCTCCCTCTTTCAGACTGAGCGTGGGTCAAAACGCTCATGGGACGCACTTTTCCACCTGCACTGTCGCTCCGCATGATGGACTCCACCCCATCAATTGGAGACTGGTCACGAACAGCTACAGGGAAAGCTCCAACTACGTGCGCGGGACTAACGTAAGCACTATGAGCCTTGGGCCATGACTCATAGAACCGCAAAATAGCACCTTTCACACAGTCATAGTCCAAGATGTCTGAGACTGCCAAAGATGCACATGCTTCAGACGCCCTGCCACCTAGGTTGCACTGCAGAAGGATTGCCCACACATCCCTAGGCCAGTGTAATGCCCCTGCAATGCGCTCAAAAACACAAAAATAGGACTCAACCTCCGTCTCACGGAGGGTTGGGACAAGCGGGATATTTTGAGTCACGTCAAACTCGGGCGCACTGACCACAGGTGACGAGGAAACTGGACTGCGACCCGCTGATTGCAACTCCAATTGCCGCATCCTAAGCGCAGCGTCAGCCTCTATCTTTTTAAAGGCCACTTCGCGAGCAGTAACAGCCTCCGCTTCAATACGCTTTAACGCAATCTCACGCTTTAGCTGAAACCCACGCTCCTCCTTCTCCTTCTCGTACTTTAAACGAGCAATGCGCACATCCACGAGCACATCACGGGGAGAACGAACCAGGCTCAGAGACTTCACCTCAGTCTCTTCAAACGGCGCAGAAGGAGAGCCCACCTGTGGCTGCTCCACGCGCTCTACACCAGGACGCACGGGGGACATCACTGTATCTCCCGCCGTCTCCCGTTCAAGTAAATCCATTTTGCCACACAAAGTCAACGCCACTTGCGTTGGTTCAGCCACCAAGGCTTCTAAAACAAATGTAGCCATCACTCACCGGACGAAAGGCAATCACGGATCCTGATACATAGCTGATCCCACTCACAGTTGACCACACCTGCTGCTGCTCTCCACAACGACACGCCTCCTGGGATGTGCCAAGTACGCGCCCGCACACAGCTGCGCTCAAAACTTATGCACACCCACGCACACTCGCACGCGGGTGAAAAGAGGTTATGCAGGGTGCCTTAAGAACAAAACCAAATCAGTGCAAACACAGGTATTGAACCAGACTCCTACTCAGGAAAAACTTAACCTAAATATCTTCTGGGACTTGCCGCGCTCGAGGCGTGCAGCCCCCGTCAGAGAATCCACTCCGCCCAGGATTTGTCCCGAAGATAATAAACTAAAACAAAAAACGGATGCCCGAAGGAATGGCGAATAAATCAACCAAGCTGGACACCCCCCTAGTCTAGCTGGGTCAATTTGGAGCTGACTGCCACTGAATGTCACACGCACCCACACACACGCACACACGACTCACCCAGAGGGCACGACTCCTGGTGCACCCACCGCAGTTCCGCAGTTCCGGACGAGCCCCCACGTATTACGAGCGACTAGGTGTTGAAGTCTAGAAAGTGTGACTCAGTAACACAAAAAGAACCGGGGGTGGAACATAGACAGGAAACAGGGTCTAAAAAGTAACAAGGTTTATTTACATATAAGTAAATGTACAAAAAGGTCACACGGGTGTGCAGCCGCAGGATCCAGGCCCAAGTGGAAGAGAAGAGACTGGTCTGGAGCCAGGCCCTTTTATGCCTCGCAGGTGATTAGCCCACAGGTGCATAGTGAGACGTCAGTGGGAGGGAGGTCTGAGGAGGCGGAGGCAAGGAGAGACAAAAGCAAGGACCTGGTCCGTAACAGGCCGTGTTGATGCAGTCTCTGGAACACTTCCTCCAAGTGCTTCAGGTGGCCATCAAAATCTGGGGAAAAAACTACCACATCACCAATAAATCAGCAACGAGTCGTTCACCAAGCTACCTAAACATCGTTGCATGAGTCTCTGAAATGTGGCTGGCGCATTACATAGCCCAAAGGGCATTAGCTCAAACTCATACAAGCCAAACGGTGTGGTGAATGCAGTCTTTTCTCGGTCAGCTGGGTGCATTTCCACCTGCCAGTAGCCACTTGCTAAGTCGAGGGTCGAATACCATTTAGCTGCCTTTAGTCCTGTAAGGGATTCCTCAATGGGTGGAAGAGGGTAGGCGTCCTTGTGGGTGAGTGCATTTAATCTTCGATAGTCCACACAGAACCTCCAGCTCCCGTCTTTCTTCCTCACCAACACTATTGGAGCAGCCCATGGACTTGAGCTCTCCCGCACCACGCCACTCTCCAACATGCTCTTTAAGAGTCTGTAGCTCCTGGTACAGCGTTGGTGGGACAGGATGGTAGCGTTCTCGGCTCAGGACTGCTAAGGTTGTTGGTATCCGATGCTTCACAATTCATGTGAAACCCAAAGTCTTCATCGTGGTAAGAAAAGACCTCCCTCCATTTCCTCAGGAGTTCATCCAAGCGCTCCTGTTGGTCAGCGGTCTCACCATCACCCGGTAGGTCAAGCACCGGATGGGAAGGGTCCAATTCGTCATCCGTTACCCCCACGCGTCTTACAGCTACCTCGACCACGTCTGGGGAGATCTGGTTCAACACAAATTTTTGTTCTGCCTGCACATCTGTGGCGGCAACCTCTGTCACTCTGGTCAGTGCCTGCCGTTGTGGTAATTCGATTGGGTAGGGGTTGGGATTGCAGACTCTGCAGGGGACTCTACCTGCTTGAACTGTAGCCAGGGTTCAACCTATACACACCATTCTGTGTCATGATCTGCAAAGGGTGCCACAAGAACACAGGGTGATTTTTTTTGTATTTTCAGTTACCTGCATCCATAAAATTTTTGTCTTCGACGGTATGATCACCGGTGGTTGACGCAGCAATTTGGCCAGAGCTTTGTATGGTGGAGCAGGGCCACTGACTGTGACCCGTTGGCAAATGGCAAAGGCTTTCGACCAAGCTTCTCCCTCTGCCGATTGTACGGTGGTTCTAACAGCCAGCAGTCCGGGGTGGCTCCCCTGTGTGAGAGTAGACCAGACAGGCTGAATAATGTTTGTAGGGTCTGTTATAGAAATATTTTAGTGAAGCAACCTGAATTAACACCAAATAGTTATGAGCGTAAGTTATTAACTAATAGTCAACTCTGGATTCAGATACAGGCCATAATGCTCTGTTGGCAGCAGGTCAGTGATAGATGGAGACGTGCTGCATCATGTCTTTGACCTGGGTCATAGAACAATATGTTCAGTTCAAAAGCAGATTGTTACATATATCAGAGTTGTATCAGCGTTAGGACGCGTAAAGAGAAGCCTTGAGCAACACGTATCAATGTTGACTTCATTTATGTAATATCTAGAGTAGATATGTGTTTGTTTACTCTGGTCTATTTAATGTACAGTTATTTCCTCAATCGGGGCAGTCGATTTCGGACGGCTGCCCGGTGGTATTGGTATCGGTTCTGTTATTCATTGTAATTGTGCACATTTACTAATGAATAAACTCACACTTTGTTTGGAATTACAGCTCTGAGTTGTTTACATTATTTTACTCTCGGTATGTGCAGAATTTCCACAACAATTTGGCGTCAACGAACAGTCCCATCGTCTGGAGGGGCTTCGCCGCGGACCCGGCCCAGGAAGGGTGGCCTCCCCAGCCTCTGGCATGGTCTTCTCCTCGCGTGTTTGAGCTACAGAAGTTTCCTGGCGTCGGACCGAGGCGATGACGTCCAGCGCATGGTTATCAAACGGACAAACGTAAACAACCAGTGTGGTAAGAGCTGTATTCTTTCAAACTGTCAAAAGAACCCCGTATTTTATCCGTGCAAAACTAAAAGCCCCATTCCACCCAGCGAAAGGCCTTGGCTGTCCTGTTCTCAGAGCTATGTTTATTCAGATGTATTAACTGGCTTGACTTTGACTTGTGGGGGGAGCTGAGCATAAAAATGGCGACCACGTTATGCTCAGTCTCGGCTCCCTGCTCGCTGGTGTCAGGTAAGGGCTTAACTCTCCCCCACCCTTATTTTAACGTCTGGTTTCTAATGTAATTTAATAATTTTCAGGGCTGGATTACCTGGTGGCAGATTTCCCCTGGTGTAAACAGCATTGAGGAGTAGCCTGCTACTGTTTTTTGTAGGGTTTTGGTTTTGCCTTTAGTTTACTGTTTTGTGTTTTTTTTTTTTTGTCCAGCACTGTTACTGTGAACTTTTAAAAAGGTACCTCAGGTGACAAAGAGTTAATTGTTCCTGTTTATTCAGATGTATTAACTGGCTTGACTTTGACTAGTGAGTTTTAAGGGTTAATTGTTCCTGTTTATTCAGATGTATTAAAGGAGCAGTATGGAATAATCTGGCCAAAAGTGGTGATGCAATCTCTCCCACTCTCCCTGACTCAGGTTGCCAGATATGCAGATGAATCCAGCTGAGAAACTATTATCTTAACAGACAAGAGTTTTGTCAACAACAAATCTACAACCGACACATTTTTCACAGAGGCCCCAATAGTAATCCTTGTTTTTTCCATGTCTTGTCATGTCTTGTCACTTCTTCCTTCCGCCTCCGTCGAGCAAATAAGTGTCCTCAGACCGCTCCTGCTTCTGACTGCTTGCTATCTCTTGTTCTTGTCTTTTTCCTGGAGTTTCATCTTGCTCCTTCCCTCCCCTCCACTCCTCACTGTCTTTCCGGCTCACCCCCTCCCTGACCCTGCCCCCCTCCGATAGCCACATTGGGCCGGCAGTCGGAGGTGCTCATCCCAAGAAAAAAATCTGTTTTATACAAAGCACAATGTGTCTATCCAATTGTCTGTGAAACTGTGTTATTGCTCTTTGCCGTTTCTTGCTTGCACACAGCGCCGCAAATGGCGAAGTGGCACGCTCTCTGCCAAAACAATTTCCAAGTGGTAACTTTGTTACTTACGTGGCAATAAAAATGATTCTGATTCTGATTAATGATTTTTTTCAGTAATGCGGACACATGTTACTTTACCAGTGAGATTAGCACGACACAGTGAGTTCTGGCAACACGGATCACAGACTTTCTGATTGGTAAACGGTGGAAATGGCATTGAAATGAAAACATTAACAAGAAGTAAGGGCTGTAAAACTAATTTTGAACTTCTGTTATCAGGTAAAGAAGTATTCAAAAAGAATGTTTATTAATGCCTTTTGACGGATTAGGGCCATTTAATGATGACTTGACATGAAAATCTTACATATTGCTACTTTAAGATAAGTTATTCCTTACTTTCCCCATAGGGAAATGTGTCCTCTGCATTTGACCTATGCTTTTATCAGGAGCAGTGGTCACCCTATCTCCAGATGTTGATGCTTGGGTTGGTCAGGACCAAAGCTGGAGGATTTTTTGGTGGAGAAACATGAGCATGCTGAGAAATCCTGTGCAGACACAGGGAGAACATGCAATGTCCACTCAGAAAGGCCCTGTTCTGGCCAGGATCCTGGACCTTCTTGCTGAGAAGCGACAGTGCTGTCCACTCAGCTACACGGAAGTAGCACCCCCCCACTCAAATAAATATGTTTGCGGCACCCTTTTTCCAAACTTAGTACTTATTATCAGTATCTTGCAAAATAAATGATCTCCAACGTAATCCTGTCCAGTGGTAATCATAAATATACTGGAATAGTAACAACAAAAACCATAAATATTCAATCATTCCCCGCCCCCCATGACAATAGGTTGCTCCTCCCAACAGAAAGAGACTTCAATTCAATTAAATAATTTATTGCCATTTTCATTAATACAACAAAATTACATTTAGAGCATCACTGTGATCAGCGTATAAAGTGCAGAAGTTGGCAAAATGTAAACAACACAGGGCAGAGGTAGATTAGCAGAGACAGTAACAGGTTGTAAGTGAGTATGTAGCTGCAACAGTGCACAACCAGTTATGGCAAAGTAAAGAGTAATGGGGGACCGGGGAGGTGAGAAGGGGGGCAGTGTTCATTGACCCGTCTGACAGCCTGGGGGTAGAGGCTGTTGGCCATTCTGCTGGTTTGAGCAGGGAGTGACCTGTTCCTCCGGCCCGAGGGCAGCAGGTGGAACAGTCGGTGTGCTGGATGGGAGTGGTCTTTCAATCAATCAATCTCTATAAAGTGCTTTTCATACAATAAAATGCAACACAAAGTGCTTTACAGCTTAGTCAAACTCAAAACACACACACACACACACACAGACATATAAAATCACATCAGATAGGTAAAATAGGTAAAACTATGAAAAGATGTAGGGCTGGGTGCGGATGTATCCAGCTGAAGAAGCGCCATCCAAGGAGCCATCTGCACCAAGAGCAGAGAGCCGCTTGCAACCACAGGGGACGACACATGATGTGATGAGGTTGATTTGATGATGTTGTGACACCGGCGCAGACAGCGGGAGGTGAACACACTGGAGATCTCTGGGAGAGGAACTCCAATGATCTTTCCAGCAGTTTTCACCACCCTCTGGATCGCCTGCTTCTCGGCCCTTGTGCGCTGGAGAACCACACAAGCAGACCATACGTCAGCACACTCTGAATGACAGAGACTTGTGAGTCTTTTGTTTTTAAACTAATTAGACCACATCATGCTGTCATCATCTTGGAAAACATATATTTTGAGTACTTGTAAGAAAGTTCCCCAGAGTCACTATTTGACTCTTTGGGCTGGGAGATCTAGTGATAGAACAAAACAGTTTTCAGCGCAAGAAATTATGAACCCCAGCTTTAAATGAGTGCTCTGCTGCTGCGGGGCTGTGGTTTCTTGTAACGTTAGCACGTTCATGTATTATAAGCTAGAAAAGTTGATGGTTTTACACCGACGGTACAAGAGCACTTATATCCCTTTGTCTAAACTTACATAAACCTGCTTTAACTTTGATCCAAGTGCTGTGTGTTTGAGTAGAGAATTGACGCGCTAAACTTGAGCCTTTCATTATATACGCTTTATTGATGTACAAAAAAGAGGAACAAGATTACTGTGCTCAAAGAGCAGATGAAAGCGGTCAAAAACTGTGTGCTCGCCCAGTCACTCACGCACCTGCACTGGAGAGCCCACCCATTTAACACATCCACAACCACACACCCATGCCACACCCACTATGACGCAACATTCATTCAAAATTGGACATCAGTTTCACTTCACCACAAGCAAATAATGGCTGGAGCACTCCGGCTCCTAATTGTTATTTGACAAAACAATTCACAAATCACAAATCATCATAAACCAGCCATAAGCAATTCATACTCTTATACTGTCTTTAAAAGTTGGCAGTTCATAAAAATACATTTAATGTCCAGCATCTGAACGTTCAGTTCATAATTCATCAAGTTCATCATTATTAAGAGTCTTAAAAAGATAAAAATTCATGTATGTTTAATCAAGTAGTCCTTAGGTGGCAAGTCTTGTGCCACTTGCAACAGGCACAGTTTTGTAATAGGCCTTTCTAAAAAACTAGTCTTTGTCTTCACACGTGCCGATAGAAATAATCCTTGCTCATCCTTGAAGGTTTCTTCAACTCTGTCCAGCAACCAGGAACTGCAGGGGGTGGTGTGGTCTGCAATTAGCACAATGTCTCCGGGACTAAGACTTCTCCTTTCTTTATTCCATTTATGCCTCTCCTGCTGTAATGGAAGATACTCCCATATCCATCTTTTCCAAAAGAATTGCACATACAGTATATTGAGCCCGTTTCCATCTTTTCGAATAACAATCAGTGGCATCAACCAGACCAATGGGCAACACTGGTTTGGCCTTCATGGTTAGCAGATGGTTTGGAGTTAGAGGCTCTAGGTCAAGTGGATCGTCAGACAGTTTTGTTATTGGTCGGCCATTTAAAATAGCTTCTGCCTCACACAACACTGTATGGAAGCCTTCGTCATCCAATGTTTGTTCTCTCAACACTGAGGTAAGTATCCTTTTTGTCATTCCAATGATACGTTCCCAAGCTCTGCTGTGATGTGAGGCTGCAGGTGGATTAAAACTCCACTTAATTCCTTGGTGGAGAAAGGCCTTTTGTATTTTATTATTATCCACAGCAGCAACTGCACCCCTCACTTCCTTCTCAGCACCAGTAAAGTTTGTCCCATTGTCTGATCTCATGTGTACAACTTGGCCCCTTCTGCAGACAAACCTCAAAGCATTGATACACGAGTCTGTCCAGATAGTAAGCAACCTCCAAGTGCACTGCTCGACAAACCATGCATGTGAAGAGTACTCCATGGCGCTTGATCAGGTTCTACGTCATGGTGCTACGTCCCTTAGGACTTTTCTAGTGGGATATCACTCGTGACCCCCAGGTCACACGCCAGAGAGATCAAAATAATTTGCTCCAATCACCAGCCACCCTTCTCTATAAATGCCCCTGCACAAGGCCGCACCCCCTCTTTCACTCTGGCGCCGTTTGAGATCTACCACAGTACTTACTTCATTCTGAGATGTCTTCCTTGTTCGTCCGAGTTCCCTTCGCCCTCCGGCGTCGGACGTCGTCGCTGGATCCAGACGGTGGAGGACTTCACCTCTGTGGGCGCCACCACTCGAGGAAGGAGGAGGATGCAACCCACGTTGTGCCCGCGGATGGACCCGTTCGTCCATTACGCGACACGTGAGTGGCCTAAGCCCCTAGCAGCCAAGAGGCCTGCTCTGGGGTACGACTTGTACTGCAGCGGGCAGGACTGGTGATCGAGGATTCAGTCCGCATGGCCCTGCAGCCCTCCGCATCCGTGTGGCCCGGCACCAGACCTCTCCTTCCCTCCGAGCGGGACAGGATGTCTTGCCGATGCTGGATAGATATTATGCCAATGCGGCACAGGTCGTCACTTTGGCTAACAACATGGCATTCATCACGGGGGCCCTGGATATGTCGCTCTCTTCTGGCCAGGCGCTCAGTGGAGACCTCCTGTCACAGGCGAGGACCACCTCGGCGGCGACTCTGCGCATGTGCCAGACGCTAGCTGTGGATGGTGGCCGCTCCATGGCAGCAGCCCAAGTCGGGGCCAGGCACCTTTGGCTTGGGCTGGCTAATATCAGGGAGGCGGAGAGGAGGCAGCTGCTGGACCTGCCCATCTCTCAGATGTCCCTCTTCGGCCCGGACATGCAGGCCTTGGTGGCGAGACTGGAATCTGCAGCTAAAGACTCGGCTAGGCTAGCCCCGCACCTAGCACCGAGGCGCGAGGCCCACCAGCCATCACGGAGCCGGGACAGAGGTCGAGAGCGTTTGCCCGGGAGGCATCCTGACCCGTATCCGCGCTCTGTTGTCCATCGTCCCCCCTCGGCGAGGCCCCCGGGTCCAGACAGACCCATGGGTGGCTCGCTGGAGCAACGCACCCACCGCCGACCTCCCTATGGCAGAGGAGGTCGGGGTGGAAAGTTTTCCTTCAATAAAGGCCGACCGGCATTTCATCATTACTCGTTTCTGAGTCTCATTTGGGGGTATGTAACATGTCAAATAATGTGAATTCTGATTGTGTTACTTCCCGAGCACATAACGTTGCTTCGCTAGGCCTGCGGCCCTCAGAGCAGGGTGTGCAGTGCGCTACGCGAGCTACGAGCTCCGGTCCTCTGATCCATACTATGCCCTCCCAGAGAGAGGTCAGGCGGAGGGATCTGGTGAGTAATGATGTGTGTGCTTTGGCCGAACGCGTGTTAGCATCTCTGAGCTACAAGGCTAACACGGGGTTTCCCACTCCAGGGGCTCGCCCCCCCTCCATGAGGCAAGAGCCAGGGGGGGGCACAGCAGCCGAGTCACGTGTGGTGAGCAGTCCCGTACTTATGACGTCGGGCCTGCAAAAAACGTGACCGCCCCCGGCCCTCACGGTGTGACGCAGGGGGCCCCTCGGCCCTTTCGGCCACCCCCCCTCCCTGCTAGGAACACCAGGAGGGGGCGGGGCCGTGACGTCTCGTGTTCCAGCTCCCGTTCCGCCCCTCACAGACTTCTACAGCATCTGGAGAGAGCAGGGTTTGCTGACAGTATATGGCTGGAGAAAACATTGCGCAGGGGTTACGCACTGCAATTCTTCCGAAAGCCACCACCATTCCGAGGCGTACGGGCAGCACGCTCTCAGGTACGGGGATCATTAGAGGCACTGCAAGCGGAGGTCTCCTCTCTGCTGAGTCGAGGCGCAGCAATGGAGGTAGACCCGCAGGACGCCACCAGGGGGCTGTACTCCCCTTACTTCTTAGTGCCAAAGAAGTCAGGCGGGGTGCGTCCCATTTTGGATCTGCGCGTTCTGAACGGCAGTTTCGGATGCTGTCCACAAAACAGCTCCTCGAGTGTGTCAGGCAGGGAGATTGGATGTCCTCCATAGACCTGACAGACGCTTACTTTCACGTGCCGATAGTTCCGGAACACAGGAGGTTCCTGCGCTTCGCAGTGGGAGAGAGGAGTTACGAGTACTGCCGTCTCCCCTTCGGCTACGCGCTCGCGCCTCGGACCTTCTCAAAGTGCGTGGAGGTGGCACTGGAGCCGCTCAGACGCGCCGGGGTAAGAATATTAACCTATATAGACGATTGGTTAATACTGGCCTCATCCAGGGAAGTGGCCGTGAGTCACACGCACTGGGTCCTGTCCCACATACAGCGCCTGGGCTTTGTGGTGAACAGGGAGAAAAGCAGGCTGCAACCGGCTCAGCGCATGATCTATCTCGGCCTGCAGCTAGGCTCTGTGACATTCCGTGCTTCATTGTCCGAGGACAGACGGAGGAACATTACCCGTCTAGCCAGGGAGGTTCTGGCGGGCCCCAGGGCGGCTCATGCTGTGGTGCGGCTAGGCCTTCTCCACATGAGGAATTTTCAGAGGTGGTTCTCACGCAAACAGCTGTTTGTGTGTCTGGGCCCCAAGAACAGGGGCGCCCCGCTGTCGGCTCAGCGGCTGGCGCACTGGGTCGCCACGGCTGTGCGGCGGGCGTATCAGGCTCAGGGTCTGGCCCCCCCGGTGGGCTTCAGGTTGCATTCCACGCGTGGGGTGGCAGCCTCTACGGCCCTCCTCAGGGGGGCGTCGGTCGAGGATGTGTGCCGTGCGGCTTCTTGGGCGTCGTCCTCTTCTTTTGTCCGGTCTTACCTTTTGGATGTGTCGGACCGGTCGGTGGCCCATTCCGTGCTGAGTGCAGCGCACTGAGTTGCAACCTTATGTTCCCCTCTTAGAGGCCGACGGTTGACTTTCCGCCCTGGTTCAGGAGCTCTTGGGAGTGGCGTCCTGCAGGTGCGGTATATGTGTGTGCTTTGGTCAGTCAGGTAGTCCACGTCAGGAGCTCTTGGGAGAGGCGTCCTGGGACTACGGGTGACCTTCGGTCTGTGTTACTTGGGGGTATCCTTGGGAAGAGTGGCCCTGTAACACGCAATTGCTTCTTCTGCCCTGAGTCCTCTCACTGTGTGAGGGTCTTGCTCGGGCGGAGCTCCAATCACTCTTCGCTGGCCTGCTGGGAGTACATGTTCCTACGGCCTCCGCGTTGTGTCCCACTAGCAAAGTCCGCTAAGGGACGTAGCACCATGACGTAGAATTAATAGTTACCTAATATAACTTAAGTTCTACGAATAGGTGCGTAGTCCCTTAGCTACGAGCCCATCAGGCCAGCCCGGCTTGGCAGAGTTCAAGAGGGGGCGCGGCTATGGAGCAGGGGCCTTTATAGAGGAGGGTTGCTAGTGATTGGAGCATTTTTTGTTGATCTCTCTGGCGTCTGTGACCTGGGGGTCACGTGATATCCCACTAGCGAAGTCCGCTAAGGGACTACGCACCTATTCGTATAACTGAAGTTACATTAGGTAACTATTAAGTCTACAGCGTCTTGTGAATGCAATGAAGCGCTGTATAGAGAGCGCGTTTGTGGTCCAGATTTTACAGAGGAACTCTCTAGCCAGATTCAGATTCATTTTATTAGCCATGTGCAGTATAAAAACTTCATTGGAATAAATTTGCAAAAAAAGATACTGTGTGCACCGACAGAATAAAGAGCACGATACAATGTCATATAAAATACACATACACAGAAAATAAATGAAATAAAAAAACAGCTGACACTGTGGCACTGATCAAAAACGATACAAGGGGTAAAAGCAGGAATTAAAGTGCTCTATTTAGGCACCTAACAGCTTGTGGAAAGAAGCCGTTAGCATAGCGAGATGTCCTCCATCTCAGCGACCGATATCTTCTGCCCGAGCGTAGAAGCTGGAACATGGCTTTCCCAGGGTGGCCAGAAGAGGCATTGATGATTTTAAGAGCACGGTTTAAAAGTTTGGATTCATAAAGAACCTTCAGAACAGGAAGCTCACAGCCCACGGTCCTCTTTGCAGAACGGAGCACCTTGTTTAAAGTTCTTTCTTTATCTGTGATGTTACCAAACCACACAGTCACAGAACCAACAAGTAAACTCTCAATGGTGCAGCGATAAAAGTTAAGCAGAATCTTAGAGTTATTGGAAAATTCTCTAAGTTTCCGCAAAAAGAAGAGCCGCTGACGAGCTTTCTCAACAACCTGGTTAGTATTTTTGTCCCATTTTTGTCCCATTTCAGGTCATTAGACAGAGTTAAAGCCAGGAACTTGCACTCCTATACAATCTGCACCTGGGAGTTGTCAATAACAACAGGAGTGTGAGAACTGTTACAACTGAAATCAAAATCGAGTTCACATGTTTTTGCTGTGTTCAGCTGGAGATTGTTTACTTTACTCCACTGAAAAACATTGTAGCGACTCTAGTGCCTATTGCCGCTGGAGAGGAGAAACCGGGTTCGTCTAATTGTATGACGCGCTGCTTGGCTGTCACAGAGCACACTTTGTCAGGGATTAAGTTTGATGGCGTTTTAATGAAAAGAAACACGGATGAGGTGATAACATAACGTAGACGTCTTGATATTGAACGAAACAGTAGGTAAACGAAGGTACAAAAGAAACAAACACAAACGAACGGCCAACAAAAACTACGGCGACCCAGCCCCCCTCTCTACTACTGATTTCATTCATAAAACAGAGGTGAGAACTAAGTAGACACCGCCCCAGTAACCACGTGACCCACACCCGGCACATCACCCAATCAAATCACAGCCCACTGTTATATTCAATTTATGGCTCCTACACAACCAGCCCCTTAATTATGACATAATTACCCAGAATATTTCCACATGCATAGGAGACATAAACAAGCTAGCATGAATATTTATCACCAATAATTCATTAATGTCCATAATGCACAACAACAGTCCATCTGAAGTCTTCTGGAATAATAAAAGTGTCAAAAGTCATTTCCAGTCGTGTCCACAAAAAAATATGACCAAAAAACACAAGGTCACAAAACAAAACAAAAAAGGTAATCCACAAAAAATCGGGTTGAGCAAAAACGTATTCCAAGAAAGTCCAAGTGCAAAAACCGCGGCCTAGAACTACTCCGCCTCAGCCTCCTGCAGCAAACAGACTTTGGTGATGGGTCGATCCAGGCAGCTAGTCCGTGTTTTGATCTTCACCTGGCGGACCAGGCCTTTTCGGTCAGGGAAAGTTTGTACAACTCGTCCAATCAGCCACGAGTTCCGTGGCGCTGTATTGTCCATAATGAGAACGAGATCTCCAACTGCGAGGTTCCTCTTCGGTCCTGTCCACCTTTGACGCTCCTGAAGCTGAGGTAAATACTCCTTAACCCACCTCTTCCAGAACAAGTCAGCCATGTATTGGACCTGTTTCCACCTCCTGTTTGCATACAAGTCTGCGGTCTGGAATACTCCTGGTGGCAGTAATGGAGAGTTCTTCAGAAGCAATAGGTGATTAGGAGTTAATGCCTCAAGATCATTGACATCCATAGAGGCCTTAGTGATCGGCCGACTGTTTATTATTGCTTCAGCCTCACACAGCAAAGTGTGTAGTCCTTCCTCATCGAGGTTTTGAGTCCTCAAGGTGGAGTTCAGAACTTTGCGCACAGATCTTATGAGCCGTTCCCATGCACCTCCATGATGAGAGCCAGTGGGTGGATTAAAACTCCATTTTATTCCTCTCTGCAGCATCACATGATTAATTTGCTCCTTATTCCACTGCTCCATAGCACTTCGCAGCTCCCGCTCTGCTCCAACAAAGTTCGTGCCGTTGTCTGAACGGAGCTCTCGAACCTGTCCTCTTCTTGCCAGAAAACGTCTAAGTGCATTTATAAAAGAATCCGTATCCAGTGATGGAGCAACTTCAATGTGTATGGCTCTGATGGCCAGGCAGGTAAAAATTACACCATACCTTTTCACCATACTCCTTCTGCTCTTTACTTCAAAGGGACCGAAGTAATCTACACCCACTCGCGTGAAGGGCGGCTCATCAGGGACAACTCTCTCGTGGGGTAAGTCTGCCATCTGCTGGTGAAGTGGCAGAGCATTCAGGCGGCGACACGTAATGCATTTTGACAGCACCTTTCTTATTGCAGTACTGGCACCAATGACCCAGTATCGCTCTCTCAGCTTTGACAACATGTGGTTACGACCTGCATGTCCCACTTGATGATGTACATACTGCAGCAAGAGCTCTGTTATATGGAGACCTTTGGCCAATATAACCGGATGCTTCACCTCCACCGGCATTGACAGTTTACAGAGACGACCGCCAACTCTCAGGACTCCATCTAATAACTGTGGGCAGAGCTTACGAAGATGGCTAGTTGCTTTTACTGGCTCCCCCTTCTTCAGACTTGCCAGTTCCTCCGGAAACGTTCTCTGCTGGCAGTACGTTATAATGGCCAGTTCAGCTTTCTCCAAATCCTCCACTGAGAGTGTATGTGAGCCAGTGGTCCTCTTGAACTTTTCCATTTCTTTGTTCTCTGTGGCTTTCTGCTGCACTTCAGTGAGGTGAGATTGTGCCTGATGCAATAGTCTTCTCTTTTCCACGCAGGACAGAAGCCAACTTTTGATTCTCAATATCCACGCCACTGATGTTTTAAGGCGTGTCCAGGAGGAAAAGTATTGGATCAGATAAAACACAGGGTCTTCTGTCTGCACAGCATTTACCACAACAGTTTTCTTCACCTCGGGATCTTCAAGAGGGAGCTGTCCAAGGTCCTGAGGACAAACAGGCCACTCACTCTCCGAACATAAAAGAAAGTGAGGTCCTGAAAGCCACGTAGCGTGTTTGACAAACGCTTCGACCTTTATACCTCTGGACGCTATATCTGCTGGGTTGGTGGCAGTATCCACATACCTCCATTGAGCAGGACTGGAAGCCTTCAATATTTGTGAGACACGATTAGCCACAAACACTTTATATCTGGATGTCTCATTTTGAATGTATTTAAGGACCGATTGACTGTCTGTCCAAAATACAGATTCGACCAGTTCCATCTGCAGTTCCTTCTTCCAGAGCACATCCATTCGGCTCGCCATGGTTGCGGCAATAAGTTCCATCCTGGGAATAGTCACTGACTTAAGAGGAGCCACACAAGATTTTCCCATCACAAAAGCAGAGTGCCGTTCTGAATCAATATTTCTTGATACCAGGTAAGTGACTGTTCCATATCCGTTTTCGCTTGCATCACAAAAATGGTGCAACTGTGCTGAACAGACATCTCCAAAGCGTGGTGGTTTTAGGCACCTGTCCACTTCAAATAAGTCCAGCAGAGGGAGCTGTTGAATTAGCTTTAACCATTGCTTTGCGATTGAGTCTGGAACATGATCATCCCATCCAATTTCTCTCCTGCACAGATCTCTCATTATCCTTTTTGCAGTTAGAATCACAGGGCTGAGCATGCCGAGGGGATCGTAGATGGAGGCAATGGTCGAAAGCATTCCTCTTCTGGTAAGCGGTCTTTCCTTGATCTGGACTCTGAACTTAAACGAATCTGATTTGACTGACCATTCCACTCCCAGCACTCTCTCCACTTGCACAGCATCCAATTCCATATTCCACAACTCCATTCCCTTTGCTCTGCAATTTTCTGGGATGACGTCTCGGACTGCTGCTCTGTTGCTCATCCACTTTGTGAGAGTAAATCCTCCTCTTGAACACAGCGAGACTAACTCATGGTGCAGCAACACAGCTTCCTCTTCAGTGGCCACAGATACGAGTAAATCGTCGACATTGAAGCAGTGATGGAGTCTTTGTGAAGTCTCTTCTGTGTAGAGATGCCCGTAGCCCTCTGCACACCTTCTGAGAGCATAATTTGCACAGCTGGGCGATGACGTGGCCCCGAACAAAATGTACCCTCATCCGGTACTCAGCAGGCACTTGATCCATATCACCATCTTACCACCAGAGGAACCTTAGCAGGTCTCTGTCATCAGGAGTGACCAACACCTGGTGGAACATCGCCTCCATGTCCCCCATAATCACTACGGGTTCCTTCCTGAACCGGGTCACCACACCGATCAAGGAGCTGGTTAGGTCTGGGCCTTGTAGGAGGTGAGCATTTAACGATATGCCTTGAAAGCTCGCTCCACAATCAAACACCACTCTCAGCTTCTTTGTGGGATGATAAACTCCATGGTGTGGGATGTACCATACTTTGCCACTGCCACTACTCAGCTCCTTCTCGGGGACCTCCTCTGCATAGCCTTTAGCCACAAGCTCTTTAATAAAAGGTGTTGGTAGCACACCTTAATATAAAGCGTTACCAAGGTGTTATATTCAGTGAAAAGGGTTGCATCCTTTTGCAGCCTCCTCTTCATTTGTAACAAGCGCTGCAGGACCATCTTCTTATTATCAGGCATTTTGACTTTCATCTGCTTCAATGGCAAGCCAATCTGATAATGCCCATCCACTTGTTT
This sequence comes from Knipowitschia caucasica, assembly GCA_964034765.1. Classification (NCBI taxonomy): domain Eukaryota; kingdom Metazoa; phylum Chordata; class Actinopteri; order Gobiiformes; family Gobiidae; genus Knipowitschia; species Knipowitschia caucasica. The sequence continues at coordinate 12,992,513 of OZ035825.1, read as the reverse complement.
CACTGTATCTGTCACCTTTTCCAGGAATTTTTGATCTTCTCTTGACAAAGCTGGCATTTCCTCTATGGTGCTCTCTGGGAAATCATTTTTGAATTGCTGCTGCCACAGCTCGTCCAGATTAACTACGGAAATTCTGTTTACAGTTGTTTCTGGCCGACTGCAGGCAACGGTCTCTCTGCTGCCAGCACCAAGCGGTCCATTGACAGTCCATCCCAGCATCGTCCGTGTAGCGAATGGTCCTCCATTTACGCTGCACACCACATCCAGTGGCTCCAGGGCTCTTGGTACATTTGTCCCAATCAGGAGCTCTATACCTGCATCAATTGCAGGTAAGTGGACATGCCTCAGGTGAGGCCATTTTTTAATATCCCCTTTAGTGGGAATATTTCCCTTGTACACCGGCATGGATTCCTGTGTGTAGACCATTGGCAGTTCCAGAAACTCTTCTCCCTCCAGAGCAGCAACTTCGAGGCCAGACACCATGTTGCTTTTCACGACTTTCTCCTGTCCCATTGTGCGGAGAAGTATATTTCCTTTTCTTCTGGTCAAGTTGAGCTTATTCATCAGGGACTCCGTACAAAACACTGCGGTGCTCCCTTGGTCTAGAAATGCATAAGTTGTGACCGTTTTGCTTCCTTTCTTTGATTTAACTTGAACAGGTACGATGGGCAGCTTACAATCTTGATCCCCAGCCCCTGTAAGGCCACTCGATATTAGAGTATTGGCAACGGAGGCCACTTCGTTCCTTTCAGTCTGCGTGGCACCATGAACAGATTCTTTGTGGAGAATAGTGGGATGTTTAAGGCTACACTTTGTACAGGAAATCCGTTTGCGGCAGTGCTTGCTCAAATGTCCTGTACACAAACAACTGAAGCAGATCCCCCTTTCCTTTAGAAAATCAATTTTCTTCTCGTGCGCCATTCTTCCCAACTTCATACACATATCCAGTGCATGTCCTGCTCCACAATAAAAACATTTATTTCTTTCAGGTGCCTTCACATAGTTGTTAGTCTGTTCTGTAGGACCCACTGTTGTGGCGAAACTGGCTCCTTTAAGGCGAGGTATTGACTTTGATTTACTCGTTATTATGGGTGGGTCTTGAATGCTGCCAAAAACCGGATCAGTTAATATTTTTATTTGTCTTTCAATTAAATCCACAATGTCACTGAATTTTTCTCTCCTTTTCTGACGTTCTTGCAAATCACAAGCTTGGCTTCTCCATTTATCTCTAAGCTTATAAGGAAGTTTTCTTATTATGTTCATCATATTGGAGGGCATGTCCAAATCATGTAGGTATTGCACATCCTCCATAGCATTGCAACAGCCTCTGAGAAACAGACAATAATCCTGTAGTGCTCTCAAATCTTCATTCTTAATGTTGGGCCAGGAGAGGGCTTTATTCATGTAGGCTGCAGAAATCCGTTGTTCATTACCAAAGTGCTCCTTTAACAAAGCTTTTGCCCTCACGTATCCATTCTCAGGATTGATGTGTTGACAGCTCCGTATCAAATCTCTGGCCTGGCCTTTGGTGTACTGTTCCATGAAATATAAGATCTGAATTATTGTTTGTGTTTCTCTCGACTCCATTTTTGAATGCTTTTATGAACGTGTGGTATTTTAATGGATCACCATCAAAAACAGGGATCTCTCGCTTTGGCAGAGCTGCGAGGCATTGTTGTTGAATTAGAAGAGTTGTTATCTCATTCTGATTCTGCATGATTCCCATCACTCCTTTATTATTGTCCACATATTCATTTGTTTGCCTATTTGAAATGGCTGTATGCACATATTGCGTGTTGGCCGGTTCCAGTGTTGCTTGTTGTGCTGTATTGCGTCCAGCAGATAAAGCTGTTCTATATTTGAGAGCGTAATTTTCATCATGCTTGTTGGTTACATTTGTTTTTATCGGCACCGCTGGAATAAATTCCCCTGCATTAACATTGAGTGTTTGCTTTGACTTGTTCCTTTCAAAATAAGAGTTCCTTCCATTTGACACATGTGATGCCACCATTGACCGTGCCTTTGCTCTTGAAGCCTTTGATGACTTTCCACTTATAGAAGATCTTGTTTTGAGAATGTTCAGTGCTGCCATTTTTTCTGCAATATCAGTTTCCAATTTCAGTTTTTCTTTCCTTTTTCTTATTTTTTCTTCTTCCTCCTCCAGTGCATGTCTTTCTTCCAATAACTTCTGTCTTGCGCCCAAAGCAGCGAGTTCTGCTTCAGCGTTTAAAGATGCAGAAGAAGTGCTGGAGTGTCTGGAATATGACGTACGTGTTCCAGCATTTGAAGCACTGTCTGAAGGTTTCAATTCATCAGCAATTTCTTTTTTGTCCAAACATTGTTCTTTTTCTCCATTAATTTCATTTGTTGGCACCAAAGCTGGGTTTCCATTTTTTTTCGAATAAATCGTGTTCATTTGCATCAGGTTCACACTCGTTAAGCCACTTATGAATGTCATCTTTAAATCTTTCACTGCGTGACATTATGTCCGAAAACCATTCATTTTGTTGAGTAATTACGTCTTCGTCATATAAGGTGTTGTAGAATTAAAATGTTGTATACTAATGATTTCCAGTAGGTGTTTGGATAACATGTCTTTGTGCAATATTAAGCCTGGATTTAGTGGAATTCAGACAAGCACCAAGGACAAAGCTTCTGTGATAAAAGTATCATTTTCAGGAACAGCGTGTCTCTCTTATCGGGACAAGGCCTGAGACACAAAACTGGACTAGGCCAGTCCAGACTGGGTCCAGCCTCAGACCATATGACGTCATCGGACATTCTGATAAAACTGTTGGGAGGACACATTGTGGGCAGTCTGAGCACAGGGATAGATTTAGGGATTTAATAGCTCCGAGAGTTCTGTATCAACATTTAATTGTAAAGAGAAATAAATGTTCTATTTTAACTCTTGAAATCTTGGCCTTATTTCTGTACCAAATTCTGAACACGTCAGTCAAATCATTTTTGACAACAAATGGTGACCCCGACGTGATTTGATACAGAAAGAAGACGCAAGATGAGCTCAGGTAGAGAAACTGGGTCTGTGGGTCTAGAGACTCTCTGCTCTGCAAAACAGTTGCTTCTAAAAAGGTAAGCAGATCATATTTTTGAGAATCTGCACATTGTTTTTTAATAGAAGAGAGAGAGGTCTCAGCCCAGCATGACTGCAGGTGTGGACAGACCCGCCGTGACGGGCGTTTTACCGGACGCGATAAAACAATAGTCAGGTTTTGACGTTTTAGCCTTGAGGGAAGATTGGGTCCCCTCTAAAAAAACAAAAAGGGAAAAGAAAGTCCACAAGGGTTTTAGAAGTGCAAAAGAGGCACACCGTTTTGTGCAGACAGGCACAAGTGTTTAGTGAAAATAGAAATAGAATTAGAAATAGGGACAGCTAGGGTCAGAAGTTACAGGATAATAGAACCTTCCATATCCCCCCGGGGGGCGGGAAAAAGGGTACATTTAATTTAAACAAAAAAGCCAAGTATTTAAACTGTTGGATTCTGACTATCGAATAATAATGATCTGATTAATCAGGATCAGAGAGCCACTTGGCTGTAGATGCAAGTTTCATGTGGAGAAATGACAAAAAGGATCAGTTCTGGGAGTTCTCTTGTATTGTGATGTAATGTTTTAATAGTTACAGAGGTACTACTATTATGAAAAAGAGGAATACACTTACTAGGAAAGAGATTGATCCTGCTGTAACTAGTAATACATTATTCATGTAAGCAAATTGTAATGTTTTCCATTACAGACGTATTTAATGATAAGTGTAAAGTGTCGTTTGACGTGAGAAAACTCTCACCACTGATTAAAACATTGTCACGATAAAAAACGAGGAAAATGTAGCAAATTTTGAAGGGGATGTTCATGAATTTGGTGTATTTCAGTCGTGCATGTTCTCCTCTGTTTGAGAAGCCACACAGCCCCTCCCCTCCCTCCTGGCTCCCTCTCTGATAAATGCTTGATGCATACAGGCCACTCAGCCCCTCCCCTCCCTCCTTCTGTCTGCTGTCTCCCTCTCTCCGTTAAGGCTGATGAGAAAATATATATTTTAGTAGAAAATCACATTAGAACACACACGTGATAATGGAACTCATGACAGGCCTTAGGCCTCCCAGCTTTCTGAAAGAAAAAATAAGAGGGCTCATGATAGAAGAAAGCATATTACAGTTTCAATATTCCTTGATCAGAATGTAAGGTGATCAATGTTTATTATTAATTCGCTTTTTCGGGTTTTAATTAACTATTGGTTTTAGCTTTGTATTGTATTAACACACTTGTTTGTGTTTCTTGTTTGTCTGTTTTTTTTCCGATTGCCAAAATTGTCCCCGCCACAAACCACAACTGAGCGCCACCAAAACGGATCATCATCATCATCATCATCCGCAGCAGCAGTATCATCCGCAGCAGCAGTATCATCAGCTGCAGCAGTATCGGCTGCAGCAACAGCAGCAGCATCATCATCATCCGCAGCAGCAGCATCATCAGCTGCAGCAGTATCGGCTGCAGCAACAGCAGCAGCATCATCATCATCAGCTGCAGCAGTATCGGCTGTGTTAGGGTAGATGAGAGGACCTCAAAGCAGACGGCAAAAGGGCAGTAATAATTATTAACAAAAAGTGCAGCAGGCTTGGTCCAGTGGGGGGCTCCGAGCAGGCAGTGGAACACGGTGGAAGACGGAACAATCTGACGATGAGTGGAGATCAGCTTGGAGACTTTGTACTGTGGTGATGAGGGAACTGAAGACAGCTGTGCCTGCTCGAAGACCACACCCAACAGGAGCCATGCCTGAAACAAAACAAAACCACACGGGGGAGGCAAACCACAACAGGACCCCCCTCTCAACGGATGCCTCCTGGCGGCCTTCCAGGCTTGTCTGGGAACTGGCGGTAGAAGTTCCGGATCAGCCCACGATCCAAGATAAGGTGACGGGAAATCCAGGACCGCTCCTCTGGGCCATAGCCCTCCCAGTCTACCAGAAACTGGAAACCACGTCTCCGGCGGCGAACATCCAAAATACGGCTAACTGTGAATGCAGGGTGATCATCAATAAGACGGGGGGGAGGAGGGGGACAGGAAGGAGGGCAAAGTGGACTCGACACAACAGGCTTGAGCAGAGAAACGTGGAAAACCGGATGTAACCGGACGCCAGTGAATCATGAATGTACTTCTCCATGGCTTCTCTTTCAGGACCTGAGAGATTGTACAAACGGCTAGACGGTAAAGGTGCCCCTGGGAAAAGGTCAATAGCACAGTCATATGGCCTATGTGGAGGAAGAGAGACGGCTCGATCCTTGCTGAAAACTTCGGCCAAATCATGATACTCAGGGGGCACATCTGAGAGATCAGTTAGTGCAGGTTGAGTGGTAGTAAGGACATGGGCAGGTGGGTTGGCGGAACGGAGACAATTAGAGTGGCAGAAAATGCTCCATGTAGTTGATCTGGATGGCCAATCAAACTGGGGGTTATGCAGTGACAGCCAAGGAATACCAAGGACAATAGGAGCGAGTGGTGAGGGAAGGACATAGAGTCTAATAGTCTCTTTGTGGTTACCAGAGAGGACTAGAGTGACAGGAACAGTACAATGAGTAACATTGGCAATAAGACGCCCATCCACTGCCTTAATGGATTTAGGTCTTTCAACAAGTTCAGTGGGGATCCCGTTTTGTCTTACAAAATCCGAGTCAATAAAGTTATCATCAGCTCCTGAATCAACTAATGAAAAAGCAGGAAATGACTCACCATTGTGTTGGAGAGAGGTCTGCAACTGGATGCGTTGAGGGAATTGGCTGGAGTGCTGGCTCATCAGTACCCCCTTACTTACTGATGAGCCTGATCTTTTGGCAGCATATTGCACTGGCTCTGAAAGTGATTTGATGCCCCACAATAAAAGCAGAGACGGGACTGCAGGCGGCGCTGTCGTTCCACTTGGTCGAGGCGGAGACGTCCCAGCTGCATTGGTTCCTCGCTGGAGCAAGGTGGAAGCTCCTTTGGTAGAGGCACTGGAACAGACTGGGAGGGGACATAATACATAGGCCGAGAACTTGACATCACTTTTTCCCTGCGCCTTTCCCTCAGGCGGTTGTCCAGACGTACTGCTAATGAAATTAGAGTTTCCTAATCTGGGCATTCGTCACGAGAAGCAAGTTCATCCTTCATACTTTCATTGAGGCCATGAAAAAATGCTCCCTGCAGAGCGTTCATGTCCCACCCACATTCAGCTGCTGCAATTCTAAAGTTCAAAGAATACTGGGCCACAGATGAACTGCCCTGCTTTAGAGAAAAAAGTCGTTGGCCTGCCTCCTTACTCTGGATAGGATGGTCAAAAATATGTCGCATTTCTTTAAAAAAACCCAAATAAGAGTGGCAAAAATCTGCATTGCCCTTCCATGCAGCAGTAGCCCACTCAGAAGCCTTCCCTGAGAGTAACCCCACCATATATGCAATGCAGGATCTATCAGTAGCGTATGTCTGGGGCTGCTGTTCAAAAACCAGGTCACATTTTAACAAAAAACTCCCACATGATCCAAGCTCACCAGAAAAAGGTTGAGGTGTAGGAATAAATGGCTCACGTGCATTAGAAGAGGTGGTTGAGTAGGATACATAGGCAGAGAAGAGGAGCCAGGCTGAGCAGGAGCAGGTGCAGCGAGTTGGTGTGTGATTAGGTGCTGGAGCTGGCTTCCAAGTTCACCAACATGAGAGGAGAGTTTCCGTAACGCGTCCATAACCTCCTTCATTTCTTGGTCATGGCGTCCAAGAGTTTGACCTTGAGCAGACAGGGCCTTAACAATGGTATCTTGGTCTGCGGGGTCCATGCTGGTCAGATTGTTCTGTTAGGGTAGATGAGAGGACCTCAAAGCAGACGGCAAAAGGGCAGTAAAAATATTTATTAACAAAAAGTGCAGCAGGCTTGGTCCAGTGGGGGGCTCCAAGCAGGCAGTGGAACATGGTGGAAGACGGAACAATCTGACGATGAGTGGAGATCAGCTTGGAGACTTTGTACTGTGGTGATGAGGGAACTGAAGACAGCTGTGCCTGCTCGAAGACCACACCCAACAGGAGCCATGCCTGAAACAAAACAAAACCACACGGGGGAGGCAAACCACAACAGGCTGCAGCAACAACAGCAGCATCATCATCTGCAGCAGCTAACAAGAACTTTTGAAGAAAACTTCTCCAGCCTCCATTTCTATTGGGGCATCATTGCAGCAAAGTAAAGGCCACAGACTTTTGCACAAACTGAGTGAAGTTATGTGCAGGAAGAGGAACGGTGTGTGAGCCGAGCAGAAGAGCACGACAACACATTTGTGTGCGTCAAATATGAGACAAAGAAGACATGGAAAGAAAAAGACATTGCAAGTAAAAGAAAGAGATTGGAAGTAGTAAGTAATGGTAGGGGAAACCGGAAGACCCGGAGGAAACCCACGCAGACACGGGGAGAACATGCAAACTCCCCTCAGAAATGCACTGTTCCGATCGGGATTCGAACCCAGGATCTTCTTGCTGAGAGGCGAGATGCTATCCACTCAGCCACCGTGCCGCCCAGTAAGAAAAAGTAATTGAAAAAAAAAAAGAAAGAAACCACAAGAGAAGACATTGGACACTTTGAGACAAAGACATTGAACACTTTGAGACAAAGACATTGGACACTTTGAGACAAAGACATTTAACACTTTGAGACAAAGACATTGAACACTTTGAGACAAAGACATTGGACACTTTGAGACAAAGACATTGAAAGACGCCATGAGAAAGAGAAAGAGACATTAACGGACATTTGGGGAGGACATGGCTGGGCAAATGAAACAGACAGAAGGTAGTATACACAGACAAACAACAACGCACCGGGACATATAAGACATTTAGGTCATATTTACACATTTAGGTCATACGTTCATAACACTACATTTAACTGCATGAATGATTACAAGGCAATAGTCAAAGTCATTAGACTCTTACTTTAGAATGAGACAGAAGAAGTTTAGAATTATTGGTTTAAACTGCATGATTTTGTTACTACAGACATTTAGAGCAGTGTTCCTCAACCTTTGAGCCGTGGCTCCTTTCTCATTTAAAACAATCACACGCACAGTTGAAACTGGTGCTAGGAAAAAAGAGCTGCAGCCTTTAATGGACGTTGCATTTAGTACAAAGTGGTTTGTATAAACAATCAAAAAAGTTTGAAAAGTAATATAGAGTATTTCTAAATCTTGGTTAAAGGTGATATTGGATCATTTTTGATGACACACTAACGCACCACGGCCCACTGGTTGAAAACACGGATGTAGAAACATTTTATGAAATCTTTTATGACATGTTTCTCTTCCAAATAGATCAATTAGAAACCATTAGGACAATTATGTCTTTGATACAACTGTTGGCAGTTTATCTGAGACATGATTGGTGCAAGTACGTTAGTACACGTACAATAATAGTCTTGTCTCCACATGAACGTGAAACAAAGGTGAAGTATCAAAGTTTGAAATTAATTTACATTTTTAATGAATCCGAACTGGCTTTACTGAAAAAGGGAAAACATTTATAGCACGTGCACGAGTCTGAAAGTAACAATAAGAGCTCATTAAACTATAGGGGACACAGTCTGTGAGAAGCCCGAGTAAAGACCACGTGGCTTAAACATTAAAGTTTGAAATGGATCCTTTTAGGAAAAAATCTCTTAAAGCTCTGCATGTTCTGCAGGCTCTGAAAGTTGCAACAATAAAATAACTCATGAGACAATTGTCATTGGGCATGGAAAAAATAAGAAAGTCAAATTACAGGCCTTCTGTGTTGTCTATATGTTTGTGTGTGTTATATGTTTGTGCGTCATGTCAAATACACTACGCTGACCTTAACAAACTCTGGACCAAAATACTAACGTGAGGATTCGGTGTGTGGCCAGTGAGTGTGTTGTGAGTGAGGAGTGAGTGGAGTGGTGAACGGAGAATGGAATAACAAATGTTTTTCTGTAATGTTTTAATGAGATCATTGAATAATTATTTTTGTCAACAGCATACGGTGTAAGTACTAGAGATTCAAATATAAAAAGCTTTATTGAACAGGTGTAAAAGTGAGAGTACTCTGGTGAGAGTACTCTGAGAAAGTACTGTGCTGAAGGTACTGGGAGTCCCTCCCTCTGCTGCTCGTCCTGACAGTGACACAGTCCAGCCGCAGTGAGCTGTCGATTGGTTGGAGGACAACTTTGGTTTGTAACTCACATTTAGTGGAGTATAAAATTAGAAACATACATTTTGTTAAGTCTGTATTTGGCTACAGCCCCTGCCCTGATGTCACACGACCGTCTGTCAATGCAGTTATGTTTGCCCAATTGGAATGATTGACAGGCTGCACCATGCGAAGGCAGGGAATGGGCATTTTTGTGTTCTAATGTTTCTTTTTCAGATAAAAGATAAGCTACACCTGCTTCAGGGAAAACACAGTAGTATGTATCATGACAGGAAATGAGCCTCTTCTTTGGCATCACAGCCCACAATACGAATTGAGGACGACCCGGGAGAAACTACTGGATATTATTGGAACAGTAATCTACACACACACACACGCTTACATTTACACTTGGCCCACGACCAAGAGAGGGAGTATTGTAATGTTATTGTCATAGGTGGTCATGGTCCACAAGAACATATAAATAATGGAAAGGGCAGCCTAAAAGCAAAATGGAAAATTATTAATTAATTTTCGGAGTTGCCAAAATAAAATAAAAATCTTTATTTGTCCCACAGTGGGTCATTCTAATTTTATTGTTGTGCAAATTCAAAAGGAGAAATAATAGCGCTTATAATGCACACATCAAACAGATCTACTCTTTAAGATAATAGATCATATAATAATAAGATAATAATAGAATAGAATGAAATAGTCTGGAGCTATAGGTTAAAGTGTCAGCTAAGAAGAGGTGTCAGAATAAACAATAGTAATAATAGTTAGACTAGTGAATAATCAAAACAGTTTTTATTGTGAAAATAAATATCAATAATGTCAAAATATTCTAATAACTAAAGTAAAAAGGAATCAAATGGAGTCATATTTTAGATGCTTCTGTTTTCCACATCTGTAGGATCTAGTGCAGATGTGTTTATAGAGAGTAGTATTAAAATGCAGACATAGAACAACAGGCTTTAACAATTTTTTAAATCTAAAAATAGCTCAAATATAACATTGCTCTTGATGCAGCCTCTGAGCTGCTCCATTGGAGAACAGGTCAAATGTTATTGTTTATTACAAACAGCTGATGTATTTACATATATTAAGTTTTGGACAACACTTTAAACAGTTATAAGCAGCGGACAGAAGCCATGAATGTGCTTTTGTTTATTAAATAATTAATTTCATAGCCATATAATCATAGATAACGTTTTTTGATTAGTTCTCTTCTTCCCGCTCCCTTTCAGGCAACTTGATTTAGATTGATGTCTTTTATACTTGAAAACTACTGTGTTGCTTTTGAATTGTCTGAAATACAATACATAAAATAGTGATTTGCAGAACAAGAACCAGCCAATGAAAAATCATCTATTGCCGATGCTATTGCTACAACTAGAACCACAACTGTGACCAAATGCAATAAAAGTTAAGTATTCAGACATCTGACAGACAAAAACTTTGACTTTTTAGTCTGGGAAACTGAGCAACTGTTAAAAGGTTTTAAAATGATAAGGTATGAGTATTTTAGCATTTTAGTAGATGTGACAAAGCAGGTTCCTTTGTCCCTTTTAATGCCATTTTTATTGCATGTATTACCTGTTGAAGAGGGTGTGTCTTGGACAGCCATTTTTGTTTTGTAGGCAAACCCATGTGGGCGGAGCCACAATGTTAAAAGCTCACAGGTGAACCTCGTCAAGGGGAGTCACACCCAAGGGACAGGACTGTTTATTGTGCTTGTGCAAAAATAAATCTGTTTCATCAATATTATTTTAATATGCGTTCTGCCGTCTCATTTTGACTCTCGGGCCAGCTTCCCCACATATGGTGGCAGCGGTGGGATCCAGGCCAGTGAGAGGCAGAAGAACAGGAGAGACAACGCAACACCTTCAATGGAAGTCAACACCATGAGGAGCGAAACATGGAGGAAGATTTTGCTCACCAGCCAGAGGTGCGGAAATTTGGTGCGGAGTTCGCAGAGATGACCCCTGCTGAGAGGATGGCATCTGGTGTGGAGCTCGACTGTGGAAGGAGCTGGAGCTGTTTTGGCTTGCAGAACCTATTTTTGAGTTTGGCCGGTTGAGGCTGAAGATTGCAGCGGATTCCGGTGGTTGCAATGAGCGGCTGGATTGAAGCTGTGGAGCGGTGTTCCAGTACAAGTGTGTGCAGATGGAATCACCTGAGGAGTTCGGACAGTGTTCCGGATTGAGGACCCCACTGTGGGGTAATGTTCAAGAGGCCGGAATTGTTGGGTCTGCTTGAGACTGTGCTGGGGTGAATTCTTCCAAGAACTGAGGTACTGTCAGTGGAGACCATGCTCTTGACAAGAGGAGCATCTGGGACTTTTGAAGTACCTTCACTATTTAAAAATTTCATGTGTATCGTAAATGTATTGACTTCTGTCTGTGACTCTGGGGAGTAACAGTTATAAGAGGGGGGGGGTGTGACAAAGCAGGTTCCTTTGTCCCTTTTAATGCCATTTTTATTGCATGTATTACCTGTTGAAGAGGGTGTGTCTTGGACAGCCATTTTTGTTTTGTAGGCAAACCCATGTGGGCGGAGCCACAATGTTAAAAGCTCACAGGTGAACCTCGTCAAGGGGAGTCACACCCAAGGGACAGGACTGTTTATTGTGCTTGTGCAAAAATAAATCTGTTTCATCAATATTATTTTAATATGCGTTCTGCCGTCTCATTTTGACTCTCGGGCCAGCTTCCCCACATAGATGTTAAATAGTAGTAAAAAAGTAGAATTTGATCATTGTTCATAAACACATTTCAACGTAAGAGTTAAAATAGTACCATACAATGTGATCCTTCTGATAGAGCAGCTAAACTGTTAGAATCAGAATTATTTTACAGCCATTGAAAGTGACAGAAGTCACAAATTAGAAATATGCCTTGGCTCAAGCTGCAACCGAGCTTTGGAGTCACAATAGAGTAGAAATAGATAAATGCATCAACCATAGATGCTTTCAAAAATAGAGATTATTTTTAGCCAGTGCTAATACAGTAGGTCCCATTTCGTTTTGTCGCCTTTCACGCGTGAATCACACGAGACTCACGTGTGATTCACGCGTCTTTTATTTTCCTTCCCCCCAGTGACGTTGCAATGACCAAAACAACCACCAGGTGGCACTTGTGAGCAGGGTTACATTGGCGTCTCATCGCTCTTTCTTCTCTCTTCACCGGACAACTATCTGTGGCTTTAAGCCTACTGTACTGTAAGCGTACTGTACATCGGACTGATTATATCCGTCGCCTATGAGTTTCTGCCCCGCGCACATCGACAATCTGGTTAAAACGGGCAACTCCTTGTAGCAGGCCAGTCTCTGGAATAACCCGCAGACATTAAAACTACTACATATAACGTAAACTTTTGCATCACGTTGGTGATCTTTCCAAAAAGAGAGAATATCGTTATGGAAAGAGAAACTATTGGTAATATAACGCTGAACGTTATCTGACTCAAACAGCTCCGCTGGTGTCTCCTCCCACTCAGAAAAAAAGCAGACGCCTTTTCTCTGGCATCTCTAACATTTATAATAAATACATAAATATAACAATCATAATGAAGATGCTTTCAAATAATTTAGCAAGCTGTAATTCATTTATTTTAACTCCACACGGCTCCTCCCCTGCTAAACTTCTCTCGCTGCTCTCTCCTCCGCAAACCACTAAATGAGTAAAAGGGCATATTCACTCAATCTATTTTGAATGTTACACATACAATATTAATATAGTCTAAGCACGTGTAACACCTTTAGCCCGTGTATTTACCACAGACTGTAAGTATTAAAGTAATGAGGCCCCTGCTTTAGGCCTCTGCTGTGAGGCCCTAATGTACCTACCAGTAGCGGCGCCAGGTTTGCAATTTTGGGTAGGCCTGCAGATTAGTAAGTAGGCCAAATTTGCTTGCAAACTACAAAGGCTAGCTGGAATTGGGGTTTCAAAGAATATGGCTCAAACGCACACACGCACGCACCCGCACTCACGCGCGCACATACACACAAGCTCATTTATGAAACTTGCGTAGAAAAAGGTGTACATTTTGGGTGTATATTCCATTTACGCAAAATCCACTGTCGGATTTATGAACATGTGAGATCCGCCCAGATCTGAGCGTACGCAGCTGCGGGTGTTGATAAATCGACTGAATACGAAAATATTTATGAAAGTCACACCTAGAATTATGCAGCAATCGCGTGTTTCACGCCCCGTCTTCGTGACAGGTCAGCAGGAAGCCGGCCTAGAAGACTGTTTGGAAGCCTCAAAAGGGACGTTTGTTTGTTCATGTTTATGTAAAAATAAATATACTCTATATATTCAGCTGCGTTTTGAACAAATTTGCTAAAATGTTTTGATACATTAGAAAAATCTCTCTTGAATTGTAGAAGTGAATAAATATAGATTGATTGAATGAATGAATAATTCATATATATTATGCAGCGGTGGCTCTGAATGAAGCGTCTGCAGCGTCTTGGACGCAGCCTGGCTCGAGGTAGAAGTGCGCATTCAAGCGCTGTACACTTCAGAGAGCGTTTGCGGTCCAGATTTCACAAAGAAACTCTGGAGCCAAAACTTCTGCACATGTGGCGCGACCTCTCACGGCACTCGCTGCGCACTCTGGACAGGGCAGTGAGACATTTGTGAGTGAGCAATACCATCGATGCGTTATTGGGGTGTGTGTCTGTGTGAGGGTTACACAAATCTAATGAAATAACACATTGCTTTAGATGTGAATGAGGAATACAAATAGCCGAGCGTAATTACGCAGCGCAGAGCCTGCCACAGCAATAGATGGGTCACACATCCCTGTTGCGTAAAGTGTATTTATATAGAGCCTTTGACTGTCCAGGATCACAAAGCGCTTCACATTTTAAAAACATACAGATCAAAATAATACACACACAAGTCAGATTTAATAGAAGGTTCTCATCATGAGCTGTGATGTGTCTTTCAATCACACGTTTCAGCTTCAGTGTCCAGATTCAGCAATCCAATTCAGTCCAAATTATGTCCAAATTCAGAAATCCAGATTGTTCCAAATTATGTCCAAATTGTGTAATCCAATTTTTCCAAATGGTGTCCATGCAAAAGAGGACGATGGTGTTGTCCATGTCTCAGCAGCTCACAGCAGGCCTGACTGGAATCAGGGGCTGTGCAGATTGTCCAAGTGTGCTGGTCCAGATGCATTCTCTTGAGGTTTCTCAGTTTTGGCTTAAAAAAAAAAAACACTTTTTGTGTAAAAAAAAAAAAAAAGTCTTCTGTTCTCTAGATGTTACAGACAAGGCCCGCATTCTTCCACCACCTGAAGAAGGTGACATGTCTGGGATCGCGTCTTAAATTCAGACAGAAGACATGTTTTATTGTCGATGGTAGACACAGCACGAACACGAACACAGATACAATAGAATGCAAGTGTATTATACAGAGCGGAGGCATGGAGACCTCCAATCAGCAGCTTCCACAGTGTGCTTGTAGCTTGGCCTTCAGATAGACACAACAAGGGAAAAGTACTGGCTTCTGCACATTGATAGAATGATGAGTTTAACTTTAAAAAAAGTTGCTTCAAAGTGTTATGAAATCTCACAAATGTCTGCTTAGTTTTAACACTAGCAAACCCAAGCGAAATTGGCCCCTGTTTTGAAAAGAAGGATAGGTTGGCCGCCAACATTTGCATGTATTGATTTGCAAATTTAGGTAATGACTTATAACAGCAGGGGCCTGGGGTGGGCTTTGTTTATTCGTGCGGGGGAGGGAGAGCTGCAAGAGAGTAGCATCTGGATCAGCACACTTGGACAATCTGCACAGCCCCTGATTCCAGTCAGGCTGTGAGCTGCTGAGACATGGACAACACCAGCGTCCTCTTTTGCATGGACATAATTTGGAACAATTGGATTACACAATTTGGACATGATTTGGAACAATCTGGATTTCTGAATTTGGACATAATATGGACTGAATTGGATTTCTGAATCTGGACACTGAAGCTGAAACGTGTGATTGAAAGACACGTCACAGAAGAATTCATGGCTCGACACAAATGCAGCCTGAAGAAATCAACACGGAGAAGTGGGAGAGACTGTTTTCAAAGAAATATCTGGAACCACCATCGACTGATGAAGTTTGGTATTTTACTGAAGATTGTTGACAAGTTTTATGAAAGATCTGAACATGTTTTATGAGTTTTCTGAGTTTTTGAAGTACCGAGTTTGAGTTTTTGAAGTATTGAGTTATGATGTTATGTTGCTGTTTATCGATCCTGATGGTCACACGTGAATGTATGACCAGAGGGGGGAATGTGAGATTTCATAACACTTTTAAGCAACTTTTGTTAAAGTTAAACTCATCATTATATCAATGTGCAGAAGCCAGTACTTTTCCCTTGTTTTGTCTATCTGAAGGCCAAGCTACAAGCACACCGTGGCAGCTGCTGATTGGAGGTCTCCATGCCTCCGCTCTGTATAATACACTTGCATTCTATTGTTTCTGTGATCGTGTGCTTTGTTCGTGCTGTCTCTACCATCGACAATAAAACATGTCTTCTGTCTGAATTTAAGATGCGATCCCAGACTTTGTCATCTTCTTCAGAGCAAATGCAGTAAATATGTGAAAGACATACATCGATACATACATGCATACACACACACACAGTACATATAAATGTGTATTTTACTCTCACTAAATACAGTCGTGTGTAACTTTACTGTAGTATTCAGCTGTACAGTGTTTAGTGCTCACCAAGATCTGATTTTTTGCTTTGAAAAAAGCAGAGAGAGTAAAGTGTCACAATGAAAACATGACTAAGTCATTTGACTGTTGTTCATACTCAATGTTGTCAGGACTTATAATTTTGACGACACAGACAATTTCATTGACATGAAGACTTGCTTTTGAGGAATAAACTTTTCATTTTGAGAAGGTGATGCACTTTTGCAAGTTATCCACCAGGTTTTGCAGTTTGAACTAATTGTTCTGAAAAATGCACCAACAGTTGTGATGTATTATACATTACACATGGTTTTATGAAACAGAATTCTGAGAAAAACAGGTTTAAAGATTGACATTCCAAACATAATCATCACAGTCATATAACATGTAAATTTTGAATTACTCTGTTATGGCACACTTGTTTTATTCACTATGTTGTAGAAGATTAAAAAGATGTTACTTTGGCACCAATTAAACACACAACACTCATGAATTAGTCGAAAATCAAGAATGTATTGATTCTTTCAATATTCAATGGATTGAATTTTGACCTCTTCTTTTTCTTTCTTTTTATAATTTACTGAAAATTAGATATGTATTAGACATTGCCAGTATTATTCTATCAAATCACGCAGTCTAAATATCCACAACCACCAAGCATTTTTAATGCAAGGAGAAACTTAGGTAACTTTAAACACAAATAAAACAAATGGACCTGTCCGACTCGAGTGTCTATGCTTCGTGTGTCTCTGGTTCTGTCCAAGTGTCTATGATCCGCGTGTCTCGCGTGTCTCCGCCTGTCTGGGTTCTGTCTGCGTATATGTAAATGTAAATGTAAATGTCTGTCTGTGGTTCTGTTCGGGTGTCTATGGTCCTGTCTGTGGTTCTGTTCGCGTGTCTATGGTCCGCGCTCGGAGCCCAGACGGCAGTGCGTTCACTGAGCTGTCAGAGCGGGGGTCACAGCAGCTGCTCTCGGGGCCAGAGCGGAGGATGTAACGTAACGTTCGGTTTATCAAAACATATCACAATATTTAACGTATAACACTAGTGAATTTCACCTAGATTTTTTCAGACATTAAAGACAAGATGTTATATAATTGTTTAATGAAAAAACAATTTTGCCAAAAAAATGACAATCGACCTATTTTTACTGTTTACTTGGAACGTGCCAGCGTGACATCCGACGGGTTTTCCCAGATCGCATCACATATATACGTTAATGCAATTTAATTATAAAGATTAACATTAGTACAAAATATGTATATGTTGTCTGTTATGCTCTTACTTTGAAAAACCATTCAATAGCAACACATATACATTCACATGCACGGCTTGAACACACAGCCAATTTTACACATTTCATTTTGTAAAGGAAAGAAGATAACAATCTGATAAAGTTACGTAATTGCACACAAGCAACCAAAAGATGTGCAACCAAAATTGCCTCAGACAAGAATCGAACCTGGGTTCTCCAGGTCCCAGCCTTCAATGTTAACCATTCGGCCAACATACGATCTCTGGGCTAGACAGGTTTGCACGCAGTCTGATACCTGAGCGTCTAAGTCGCTGGCAGAGCTAAAGCGGACTTAACCTGCCACCTTGTGGCAATAAGATGTAATATTTTTCACGCAGCTGCGTGATTCCCGAAAAGCGTGAATGAAGACAACAAAACTAAATGGGACCTACTGTATCAAACGGTAAAGGGACCATTTCACAAACATTTACTTCAAAAGTAGATAAAGTTCATTACAGTTTATGCACAGTTTTATTAAATACTTGTCAAATTCACTTGTTTCAAACATTGGTGAATGTTGACAATGCAAAAGTTCATGAGTGTAGCCTAGACTAATGTAGCTTAGATTAATGAGATAGATTAATGAGATAGATTAATGAGATAGAGTAGAACCAACAGAGATTCAAAAACATTTAAAAGCATTTTGATGTATTTGGGTATAGCACAAAAGTAGATATTTAGATATTTTTGAGAATTTTAAAAGCTGTCGATTTGTCAGCACAGATTAGAGAATGTAGAATAGACATGGAGCAAAATCCCACTGGCACAAAGCCACTGATAATGAAAGCAAACCACAGTATAGAGAGATTTTAGATTAAAACATATGTTTAAGAATATGGCTCGATAAAAGCAAATATGCAAACATATTTGTAAATAGATTAGAATAGTTTTAAACTATAGTGAATAGTTTTAGTGCATACATTACAGACGAGGTTGATGAAGAATCAGAATGACACAGCAGTGGTCATCAAATAGTATTGAAGGAATATGTTTATATTATATTTTTGTTGGGAACATGTTTATTAACGAACAGCAGCTGTTTGGTAATAAATCAGGCGTACACACTAATGCAGAATCTTATAGAAAAAATAGACGACATGGTTTAAGAAAACCATCATTATTAAATAATTAAAATAATTATACCTGATGTGTCAGCAGTAATGTGATTTGTAAAGGAATGTTTCAAATGTGGTTGTTAGTTGTGTTTTCTCTGAATTAACGTCTTCACAGGTTTCCTGCCTGAACTAAAGAAGCATGGATGATGTCACTCATGATGTCACGGATGGATGAGAACTGGATGTGATTTTTTTGATAGGTCAAGAGAGGGATTGTTGTAGAATTAAAATGTTGTATACTAATGATTTCCAGTAGGTGTTTGGATAACATGTCTTTGTGCAATATTAAGCCTGGATTTAGTGGAATTCAGACAAGCACCAAGGACAAAGCTTCTGTGATAAAAGTATCATTTTCAGGAACAGCGTGTCTCTCTTATCGGGACAAGGCCTGAGACACAAAACTAGACTAGGCCAGTCCAGACTGGGTCCAGCCTCAGACCATATGACGTCATCGGACATTCTGATAAAACTGTTGGGAGGACACATTGTGGGCAGTCTGAGCCCAGGGATAGATTTAGGGATTTAATAGCTCCGAGAGTTCTGTATCAACATTTAATTGTAAAGAGAAATAAATGTTCTATTTTAACTCTTGAAATGTTGGCCTTATTTCTGTACCAAATTCTGAACACGTCAGTCAAATAATTTTTGACAACAAAGGGCAACACTTCCTCGTGAACAGTGGCGGCTTTCTCACACAATTCATTAAATATTCCCAAAGATTCCTTTACATTAGACACGTTTTCCTTTTCACGCATGAGCTCTTTCATTTCTGGTACTAAAGCCTTTATTTTACTCACAAAACCTCTGCGTTCATGTTGTAATTTTTCAACCTTCAGTAGCAACTCTTTGTCAGTGAGTTTACTTTGCCTTTTTGGCTCTGCGTCAAGACACAAGGCTGCACCATTGATTGATTTCAGTGAGCAAACAGATGCATCATTTTCATTTCAACAAAGCAGCGTTTATCATTTCCCATGAAACTCCATCTGCTCATCGCATTATTTTATCCACATATGCGTCAACAGCAGCGCACTTCCACATTTACGCACGGGCATCCAACAAACATACTTTCATCCAAGCGCTCCAAATGTAAATACTTCGTGTATTATTGCAACAAGGATTTCGTATCCACATTCAAACTGGCACAGGTATGGCTTACCTGGCGTTCACGCGTTTGATGCTGTGCTTTGCCCCGCGGGTTGGTGACAGCTGCACTTACTTGGCGTTCTCCGAGTGGATTGATATTGCGAGCAATGGCTTTCAGCAAATGCCTTTTTTGTTGACTAAATGTAGCGACTCTAGTGCCTATTGCCGCTGGAGAGGAGAAACCGGGTTCGTCTAATTGTATGACGCGCTGCTTGGCTGTCACAGAGCACACTTTGTCAGCGATTAAGTTTGATGGCGTTATATTGAAAAGAAACACGGATGAGGTGATAACATAACGTAGACGTCTTGATATTGAACGAAACAATAGGTAAACGAAGGTACAAAAGAAACAAACACAAACGACCGGTCAACAAGAACTACGGCGACCCAGCCCCCCTCTCTACTACTGATTTCATTCATAAAACAGAGGTGAGAACTAAGTAGACACCGCCCCAGTAACCACGTGACCCACACCCGGCACATCACCTAATGAAATCACAGCCCACTGTTATATTCAATTTATGGTTCCTACAAACATGTTTGATCTCTGCTCTATAAGAGGATTCATCATTGTCACTGATGAGACCAATGATGTTGGTGTCAGCGTATTTGACGATCAAGTTTGAGTCAGAGGAAGACACACAGTCGTGAGTGTACAAGGTAAAGAGCAAAGGACTCAGGATGCATCCCTGAGGAGATCCGGTGCTTACAGAAACAACAGAAAAACAGTCGTTGATTTTTACTCTCTGAGATCTGTGAGTTAAAAAGCTAAAATCCATTTACACATGGCAACACTCAGACCAAGGGACATTAGTTTTTTAGCCAATTTGCTTGGGACAAGACAATTAAAAGCAGAGCTATAATCAATGAACAGCATTCTCGCGATTTAAGTAATAATAATAATAATGCATCGGTTTTATATAGCGCTTTTTTGGACACTCAAAGACGCTTCACATGTGTCATTATTCATTCACTCCATACACGGTGGTGATAAACTACTACTGTAGCCACAGCTGCCCTGGGGCACACTGACAGAAGCGAGGCAACCAGTATGTGCCATCGGCCCCTCTGACCACCACCAACCATTCACACACACACCAGACTCATTCTAGGCAATGGGGGTGAAGTGTCTTGCCTAAGGACACAACGGCAGTTTGGCACTTTACAGCCGCAGCCGCCCCACTGTGACTGTACACAGAGTTTAGGGCGAAGGAGATTGCATCCTCTACGCTCCTGTTCTGTCTGTAAGCAAACTGGAGTGGATCGACGCTCACAGGAATCTGGCTCTTAATGAAGTCCAGCACGAGCCGCTCAAAAGTCTTCAAACAAACAGACGTGAGAGCCACAGGGCGGTAGTCATTGAGACATGTCACTGGAGACTTCTTAGGAACTGGAATAATGGTGGACCTATTAGAGCACACCGGCACCGTACAGCTCCTGAGTGACAAGTTAAAGATGTCTGTTAAAACAGGGGCAAGTTGTTCGGAGCACAGTTTCAGGACGCGGGGAGGAATGCAGTCCGGATCTGCGGCTTTCCGAGCTGTGGTCCTGGACAAGACCCGCCGGACTTCCTCCTGAGTCACGGTGAAGGCAGATTCAAAGCGGCAGTAAAAGTGGTTGAGCTCATTTGACAGAGTTTGGCCAGCAGCAATTTTCCCTGCACTTGGTTTCAGGACGTGATGAGACTGATCCCCTTCCACATCCGTCGAGGGTCCTCTTCCCCAAAGAAGCCCTCTAACCTATCCCCATAGGAACGTTTAGCAGCTTTAAAAGAGCGTTCCACAGCGTAGCAGGACAGCTTGTAAGCACCCTCATCACCGGATTGAAACGCCAGTGTCCGCTCATTAATTCTCAATTTGACGTCAGTGTTCATCCAAGGTTTTTGGCTAGAGTGTTCTTTAATAACTTTATAGGGGACACAACAGTCAATGCAAAATTGTATGTATCCTGTCACAACCTCACAGAATTCATCAACATTATCAAAGTTAAAAACAGACCAGTCTGTGGCATCAAAGCAGCCCTGCAGCTTCATATTTGCCTCTTCAGACCAGCACTGCACAGTGCGGGAAGTAGGTTAGTGCTGTTTGCTACTCTGTGTATAAGAAGGAAGAAGGAGAACAGGAGTGATCAGACTTCCCAAAAGCAGGTCTGAGACTGGACCTGTAAGCTGCCTTCACGGTACTATAGCTGTGATCCAGGATGTGCTCCCCCCTAGGCTGACTCACATGCTGATAAAAGTTCGGCAATACAGACTTTAAGTTACATTTATTAAAATCACCACCAACTATAATCAGAGCATTGGGGTGAGCAGCCTCATGTTTATGCAAAATGTCACTTAAATCATTCAGTGCAGCTGTACAGTCAGCCCGAGGATGAATATATACAGCACATAAGAAAATCACTGAGAATTCTCGGGGAAGATAGAAGGGGCGGCATCTCGAAACCAGACACTCCAGGTTAGCAGAGCATGTTTTGTTTACAATACAACTGTCCATGCACCAGTGCTGGTTAATTTAAAGACACACACCTCCACCTTTCGATTTCCCCGTGCTCTCCTTCTCTCTGTCCGAGCGGAAAATGGCGAATCCCGGCAGCTGAACAGCTGAGTCCGGGATATTCGGATGCAGCCACGTCTCGCTGAGGCAGTACACTGCGCAGTCCCGAGCCTCACGCTGGTACTGGATACGGCTCAGGAGATCATCCAACTTTTTCGGGAGAGACTGAACGTTTGCAAGGTAAATGGGTGGCAGTGGGACCCTGGGGGTGTCTGCGCTTCCTCCGTCTGCGAGAGACACCCGGCTCCGCACGGTGGTGACCACGGGGGAGGCGCCTGGCCTCATCGCCCTGTTCCCCGTCTCTGTCGCGGTCCGCACGCCACTCTCCTTGAGCTGGGAACTCGTCAAAGCCATCACATCTCAGAGCAGGCAACACTGGCTCACAGGCCAAGTCCCGGATGTCCAGGCGAGTCTGTCGATCGTAGACCACAGCGGCAAGTTTTTTGTAAAAGGATAAAAACAGCATAAAAATCACGGTGCACAACAGAGCTCTTGCAGCAGCGCCCTGGCACGGCACCATCTGTCTGCTATGCTCCAAAACTTTTGAATGACAGCATTTGAGGAGTTATGTGGCGCGACCTCTCATGGCACCTGCTGTGGATGCACTCCCAAGAGTGCGCAGCGGGTGGACAAGGAAGTGAGACATTTGGATTTAGCAATACCATAGTCCATCGGTCCATGCGTTAATGGGGTGTGTGTCTGTGTGAGGCTTACACAAATCTAATGAAAACCTACATTGCTTTACCAGATGTGAATGAAGAATACAGATAGCCGTGCGTACTTACGCAGTGCAGAGCCTGCCACAGCAATAGATGGGTGACACATCCCTGTCGCGTAAAGTGTATTTGTATAGAGCCTTTCACAGTCCAGGATCACAAATCGCTTCACATTTAGATCACACAGAAGTCAGATTTAAAATAATTGAAGCAGAAGAGGCTCCTCATCATGATCTGTGATTTATTCAAAGTTTGCGTGTTTCCAGAGTGTCAGACTTTTTCTGATGCGCAAATTCAAATTCCGAAACATGATGCTCCATGAAAACGCAGTTTATAATGTTGCCAGAGTGGGAACATGTTTATTGTTGTCCAAATCTTGAATTGCATGCATGTTTTGCCGTGTTGTGACGAAGGTTGAAATGAGCGCACACATTTACACCACCTATTGACTTGGTGTAAATTCTGTGCGTACCGTACGCCCAGGTCCAGATTGATGAATGCGGAAAAGTAAATTTTTTGCGTACGCATCATTTACACCCTGATTTGGCCGTACGCAACTTTCATACATGAGGCCCACTGACACCAAGCATTTTTGCTTTATACCATGTAATGTGTTTTTCAGCCTCCTCGATAGGAAGCAATCCCAGTAAAGTGTTTTGAACATCTTGAACCTCACTACACACACTTTTATATTTGTCAAATGTACATTTCACTTCAGTTTCACAATCTCTGTCAGTCATGAGTTCCGCGATAACAGCCCTTATTCTCCCAGCTTTATTGAATATAGTTTTTTCTGGACTTTTGCAGATTTTTTATTTTGTCCATTAACACTAGGAGCGCCCCTAGCGGTCAACTGACCGTCACTCACTTTAATATGCTAATTAGTGTATTCAAAACAAAACGCCAGAAGTTGAAATTTTATGACTTTTACTGGGTACTTGTTGTTTATATTTTGGTGTGTTTTGGTTTTGGAAAAAGTAAAGAAAACAAGATTTACACGCATTTTAACTTTTCTAAACCACATTTCAGGCTTAAAACATAAAGATATAAAAATTATATTTTTTGTCAAGAATCAACAACAAGTGGGACACAATCGTGAAGTGGAACAAAATTTATTGGATAATTTAAACTTTTTTAACAAATAAAAAACTGAAAAGTGGGGCGTGCAATATTATTCGGCCCCCTTGCGCTAATACTTTGTAGAGCCACCTTTTTCTGCAATTACAGCTGCAAGTCGCTTGGGTCATGTCTCTATCAGTTTTGCACATTGAGAGACTGGAATTCTTTCCCATTCTTCCTTGCAAAACAGCTCGAGCTCAGTGAGGTTGGATGGAGAGCGTTTGTGAACAGCAGTCTTCAGCTCTTTCCACAGATTCTTGATTGGATTCAGGTCTGGACTTTGACTTGGCCATTCTAACACCTGGATACGTCTATTTGTGAACCATTCCATTGTAGATTTGACTTTATGTTTTGGATCATTGTCCTGTTGGAAGATAAATCTCCGTCCCAGTCTCAGGTCTTTTGCAGACTCCAACAGGTTTTCTTCCAGAATGGTCCTGTATTTGGCTCCATCCATCTTCCCATCAATTTTAGCCATCTTCCCTGTCCCTGCTGAAGAAAAGCAGCAGCAAACCATGATGCTGCCACCACCATTTTTGACAGTGGGGATGGTGTGTTCAGGGTGATGAGCTGTGTTGCTTTTACGCCAAACATATCGTTTTGCATTGTGGTCAAAAAGTTCGATTTTGGTTTCATCTGACCAGAGCACCTTCTTCCACATGTTTGGTGTGTCTCCCAGGTGGCTTGTGGCAAACTTTAAATGAGACTTTTATGGATATCTTTGAGAAATGGCTTTCTTCTTGCCACTCTTCCATAGAGGCCAGATTTGTGCAGTGCACGACTGATTGTTGTCCTATGGACAGACTCTCCCACCTCACCTGTAGTTATCTGCAGTTCATCCAGAGTGATCATGGGCCTCTTGGCTGCATCTCTGATCAGTCTTCTCCTTGTTTGAGATGAAAGTTTGGAGGGACGGCCAGGTCTTGGTAGATTTGCAGTGGTCTGATACTCCTTCCATTTCAATATAATTGTTTGCACAGTGCTCCTTGAGATGTTTACAGTAAAGCTTGGGAAATCTTTTTGTATCCAAATCCAGCTTTAAACTTCTCCACAACAGTATCTCGGACCTGCTTGGTGTGATCCTTTGTCTTCATGGTTCTCTCTGCGCTTTAAACAGAACCCTGAGACTATCAAAGAGCAGGTGCATTTATACGGAGACTTGATTACACACAGGTGCATTCTATTTATCATCATCAGTCATTTAGGACAACATTGGATCATTCAAAGATCCTCACTGAACTTCTGGAGTGAGTTTGCTCCACTGAAAGTAAAGGGGCCGAATAATATTGCACGCCCCACTTTTCAGTTTTTTATTTGTTTAAAAAGTTTAAATTATCCAATAAATTTCGTTCCACTTCACGATTGTGTCCCACTTGTTGTTGATTCATGACAAAAAAATTAAAATCTTATATCTTTATGTTTGAAGCCTGAAATGTGGCGAAATGTTGAAAGGTTCAAGGGGGCCGAATACTTTCGCAAGGCACTGTATATATAGATTTCACATCGACGATGGTAGCCTAGCTGATGATCTTGTGTCAATACGAATACTATTATTATTATCTAGATAATATTTCCCACGGTGACTTCGGCTGGAAAGAGAAAACAGTCTGGAGATGACGTCAGAAGTAGACGCATATAGCAGCGCGAAGACGTTATGGTCCCGTGCTTTTCTAAACTATCATTTATATTGTTTGAATTTACATATTGTTACTGAGTCAATTTAACATATAGTGACCAACCTTTTAGGTGTTTGCAAAGTTACAAAATAAATCTAGCCTGAAAAGTCATAGTAATTTTGATGGATCAGTACACGCACAATGTGTCGTCTTGTGCCGTTTTTCCACAGTTTGAGTAGGGTACGTTTTGACTCTACACGGCGCGCCATGGCCCAGTTCGCGTGCTTTTCCATCAAAAATAGTACCCCCTAGTATGTCCTCAGCGTTGTCAGACCACGTCATTTACGTGTGACGCGTAACTAGTACTGGTGCGGTGCATGGATTTATTATAATACCAGAGCAAGTGTTTAATAGAAAGTTCAGCACAGCACGAGTAGTTTTTTAAATGCTTATGTCTTAAAATAATGACTCAGACACTGTGAAGTCAATGGTGCTGACTGCTCTGTACAATCTGAAGGGGACATACCTGTAGCAACAGCAGCCTGTGCAGCAGAGGAGGAGGGCTGCATGTCCGAGGATACGGCCTGGGTATAGCTAATGCTAGCGCTAGCTCGAGACTCTGCTCACTCACTAACCCTGGATTCCAAAGCTACAACTGTACTACACTTAACACATCTATCACTACCCTCAGGGGAGGATCCGGTGTTTAAACTCGTCATATGGCAACTCGAGCAGTAAAGGACCGAGGGAGAGACGGCGGCAACCATAGGGGTAGCAAGTTAGCTGCTAGGCTAGGCTAAGCTAGGCTAGGCTAGTCCGGACTACAGCAGACTCCGAGACACAGTCTTGGGATACAATTGTGGTAGAATGTTTGACTATTATTATTATTTCTTAAGTGCAGTGGAATGTTCTCTTGAGCTGTGTTTAGATAAGCGCTAGGTCATGATGACCTGAACACTGTTGACCGGTAAAGAATTCTGTTTGGGAATAAGTGATTAGGAAACATCTGGTTTCCTTTTAGTTATCCGGCCACTGCCAAGACTTCCATGTATGGAAGTCTGACCACGAGTATTAAAACACAGGAAACAGGACAGGACTTTCAGTCTTGTGCACAGACTCCATGCTGACTGACGGTTTCCGGGACGGGATTCGTAGCTAGCCAGATATTTCCAGGATTACCACAGACTAGTCACTAAAAACTGTGAAAACTGTGTTGAGCCTCGAGCTGCCTTTGAATTCTTTCTTTTGGCCTGAAGAGAGGAACGTGTGGACCTCTTCCACCGACCAAGACTAGGACTTTTGGGGCTTTCTGTGCAATTCCATTTCTCTGGAGTGAGGAGGACGTAATGTAGCAGAAGCAGAGCCGAGCAGAGCAGCCTGTTTTAAAGATGGCGGTTGAGTTGTTTTTCCCAAAGGGTCAGATGTCACTTCCAGTGACGACACTCGTTGACCAATCAGTGTAAGGCAGTGGGCCGACGTGATGTCATGGCACGGGTACTATGGGGATGGAACCACGGCTGAGGTAGTACGGAAAAGTACGCAAATCTCCCATACCATCCACTAGTGGAAACGCAAAATAACCGTGCTGAAGCGTACTGTACTGTACCGTACTGATACTGTGGAAAAGCGGCATTAGTCTTTTATTTCGGCTAGAATTACAATTACTTAGCATATTTAGACAAATAATTTACACAGTTTCATTATGATCACGATTTCCTTGCAACATCAAGTTCTGGTTTAGTGAACAATCAATTTGGCAAAAGGCTGTATCAGCGCAAAATACATAGCGGTCAACTGACCGCAGGGGGCGATGCAAGGTATGTTTAGAGCATGGCGGTCCTAGTGTTAAAGCCTTTTCTATAAGTTTTCTGTCTCGCTTTGAGTCTGTGCATAACACTGCGCCCGCATTAGATTCGCAATGTACTGTAACGTCCTGGCTCGAGGTAATGAATGAGACAGTGTTCTACTTGTTGCTTTAATACAAGATGGTTACTGTCGGCCGTAACCACAACAATACAAGTCCACAACTTAGCAGAACAACAGCCCGGGTAAAAAGACAGCGTTATATCAAAACAATCTTCTCTAACCCCCCCAGTAGGCCCGCCCCTTCATCCTCAGAACCAATCCTGTAAGTGCGCTAAACTGTGAAGAATAACATGAAATAACAGCATTAACATAACATAAATGCAGGGTCGCTACACTGCCCCCTCCCCACTAAGTCCCTCGCCCCGAGGGATCACATAGAAAGTCTCTAAGGTGACTGGGGGCCCTTATCTCCCTACGGGGTCTTTTTGGGGTGACTGCTAACCTGGGAACAACATGCTTCGGAGCAGGGGGCATCTGTGTGTCAGTTGATGGGGAAACAGTCAATGTCTGGGGTCCGACTGTTTTGTCTCTCTGAGTGGATACAGGGCGTGACTGGGGATGTGCGTCACCCATGTATGGGGCTAACCTATCTCTGTGAAGGGCCACCCGTCTACCCCTAGGTGGGAGCTGCTTAGGTCCAGCTTAGGGCACCTTCCTTTTTTTCTCTTAGGGCTGAACACCCACACGAGGTCCTCAGGGTTAAAGTCTCTTCCTTTGGCCCTCATGTTGTAGTTTATTTTCTGCCAGATCCCAGCCTTTTGCAGCCGGTCACGAGCAAACGCATGAGCTGTCTCCATCCGGTCCTGTAGCCTCCGAGCGTATTCCGGTCCTGGTGGGACAGCAGGGGTGTGTGGGGGTCTGCCAAAGCACATTTCTCTGGGTGTCCGCAGCTCTCGCCCCAACATGAGAAGAGCAGGTGTGCATGCTGTGGACTCCTGAACCGAAGACCTGTAGGCAAGCAGGACAAGGGGGAGGTGCATATCCCAATCCCGCTGGTGTTCTGCAGTGATGATCGCCAGTTGTTTTGCGAGTGTTCTGTTGAAACGCTCAACTAGCCCATCGCTCTGAGGGTGTAGTGGGGTAGTACGTGTCTTTTGCGGTCCCATACGCTGACAAATTGCAGACTCAAAGTTTCTCCCCTGGTCGCTGTGGATAACTTCAAGTGCCCCAAACCTGGAAAACATTCCCTCCACCAGGGTGTCTGCCACCGTCACCGCTTCCTGATTCGGGATGACAAATGCCACTGGCCATTTAGTGAAATAGTCCATGGCAGCGAGTACATAACGATTCCCCTGGTCTGACAGCCAGGGGAATCGTCCACAGCCACTCTTTCCATAGGGGCCCCCACGGCCAACTGCTGAAGCTCGGCACGGGATTCACCTAGAGGGCCCTTATAAGCAGCGCACAGGTCGCAACGACGACAAAAGGTCTCTACATCCCTCCTGAGCTGGCCCCAGTAAAACCCTTGCCTGAGTCGTCTGAGAGTTTTTGAGACTCCAAAGTGTCCCGCCCCAGGAGTTCCGTGACAAGCCTTCAGAACTGGGTCTTTGAGTGCTCTGGGGACTACAGTTTGCCACCTTTCCTCCCCTGTAGCTGGTTCTTTCCACGCTCTTTGAAGTACTCTGTCTTTTATACGGAGGGTTGTAAACTTTTCAAAAAGTCCTTTGGTGGCCAGCGAAAACCCAGCTACCTCACTCCACTGTGGTCTCTGTCCCGATTCAACCCACTGCAGCACAGGTTGCAGATCGGGATCCAGTTCCTGCTGAGCTCTCCACTCCAGTGGATCATGGAGCTCCGCCACTTCACAGATTGGCCCTTCCCCGCTGCACAAGGGACCCGCCTGCTCCTCAACACGGAGCTCCTGTTCCTTGGCCTCTCGTTTTTCACAATAGCGGCAGCCATCCAGAGCACATGGACGTCTGGACATGGCATCCTCGTTGGCATGGCGACTCCCAGCCCTGTACTCCACTTTGAAATTATATGGTGCAAGTTCTTCCAACCAGCAGGCAATCTGCCCCTCTGGTTCTTTAAAGGACATTAACCATTGGAGTGCTGAGTGATCTGTTGTCACAGTAAAGGGGAGGCCACAGAGATAGTACCGGAAATGCCCTATCGCTCTCACAATAGCAAGCAACTCTCTAAGTGTCACGCAATAACGCCGCTCCGCCTTGTTGAAAGTTTTGCTACTTTCTCCCCGTGTGATCCCACCTGGCTCAACACTGCACCCATCCCCGCATCGCTGGCATCTGTGTCCATGACAAATGGCAGATTGGTATCTGGGGGGTTTAAGATGGGAGACTCCGTCAGTGCCTTTTTCAAAGTGCAAAAGGCCCGGTCGCACTCTGGGGTCCACACAAAGTCACAATTTTTCCGCTGTAGGGCAAACAGGGGTGCAGCGATGCAAGAGAAACCGCGCACGAATCGCCTGTAATATGAGGCTAGTCCAATGAAACTTTTCAGTTCTCTGAGGTTAGTGGGGATTGGCCAGTCCCTCACAACCTGTACCTTTTCCTCCAAAGTGCTGATGCCTTCTCCACCAACCTTGTGCCCTAAAAACTCCAATTCCCTTCTCATGAAGCAGCATTTGTTGGGATGGAGTTTCAGCCCGGCCTCCGCGATACCTTGCAGCACCTGCCGGAGAGAATCGAAAGCCCTCTCAAAAGAGCCGCCATGGGCCAGAATGTCGTCCAAGTAAACGAGACATTACTGACGGGGGACAGCAGCTAGCACTTTTTCCATCAGCCTTTCAAAAGTGTCCGGGGCATTGCATAGCCCGAAGGGGAGGACCCTAAACTGCCACAATCCCCTGCTGGTGCAGAAAGCGGTCTTGGGTCTTGCATCGGGGCTCAGGGGGACCTGCCAGTATCCACTGCGCAGGTGTAATGATGAGAACCAGGAAGAGCCAGATACCATGTCCAAGGACTCATCAATACGTGGTAGCGGGTACGAGTCTTTCTTTGTTATGCTATTCAGCGGTCGATAGTCCACACAAAAACGCATTTTTTGATCATTTTTCTTGTTAACCATCACAACCCCCGAAGCCCAGGGACTATCTGACGGCTCGATAATACCAGCCGCGAGCATTTTGTCAATTGCGCTATCAGCAGCCGCTTGATGCGCCAGAGGGAGTCGGCGGGGGCGCGTTTTGATCGGGTGCGCATCTCCAGTGTCTATTTCGTGCTGCACCAAGTGTGTTAGACCCACCTCCTCTTCAGAAAGGGCAAAGATGTCTTTGTACTGCAGTAGCACTTGCCATAAAGCTTCCCGCTGACTGGTTTCCAAAGTGGTGCAGTTACGTTCCCAAATCTCTTTTACGGCCGCGACCCTGTCCATTTCTCTTACTGCAGGTAATTGTTCCAGTGCAGGAGGTAGAGCTGCCATTGCATGTTGCGGGTTGGTGGGTACTGGAGCAGAAAGATGGGGTAGTGGCACGTATTTCTGGTGCACCTGTGCTGCTTTAGACGCTGCTTTACTTTGGACATGTTCAGGGGGCACCATTTCAACTGAGGGGCTTCCCGGAAATGTCACAGTGTTATTGCCAAGATCGAGCACACAGTGAGCGGCCCTCAAAAAGTCAAGACCCAAAATACAGGGGTCCTTCACTGCAGCGACCCACACCCTAAAATCCACAGACATTTCCCCCACTTGTATAGTCACTAATCCCCGATCAAGCATAGGAGCGAGTTCACCAGTGACAGTCCGCAACTTTACAACAGTAGGTTCTAGTAATGTCCCAGGTGGCACCATGTCGGATCTCATTAGTGTTGCAGTGGAACCCGTGTCAACCAGGGCTGTGCATGGGGCCCTGTTCAAAGTAACAGGAACATGACCAAAATTCCCGAAGTGCGTCCAGCCCACCACCCTCGAAGATTCGATGTCGCTGTCATCTGCTTCTGTGGGGAGTGGAGCCCCGCTCCCCCGACTGCGTTGTTGGGCCCCGTACACATGTGAAACGATAGGGTGGGACACAGGGGCGGGGGACTGTGTGGTCCCTTTTACACAGACCCCGGAGCGTTTCCCTGACCGCCCGAGTTCTGGGGGCACCGCACACTGATATGGCCTGCCTTGCCACACGTCCAGCACACTGGAGGGCCACGGCGTGGGCGGGCACCGCCGCGTTGTGGTTGTAACGTCACAGCTTGGATCAGTTCTGTCAGCTCAGCAACCCAGGCAGGCCTCTCTTGACCTGAATCCTCGCGCACTGCTGTCCTCACAATGGGGCCAATCTCAGACGCTGAACCTACGGCCTCTCTCTCTAGGGCGAGCTCCAGTGCCTCCTGCAGGAATCTAGGATGTGCCAGCTGTGTCTGTGCGCGAAGTTCTCTGAGAGCCAGGGCACGAATGAACTGGTCCCTGGCCAGCTCACTCTGTACTTCAGGGGGCATATGGGCGTAAGCTCGTCTTGTCAGGGTCTCAATATCGTTAGCCAACGCCCTGAGTGGCTCGCCTGTCAACCTCTGTTGGCTAGCCAGCTCTGAGCGCAGGACATCGGGTTGGCTACATTGTCCAAAACGCCTCCGGAGGGCCCCAACCAAAGCCCCATAATCATCTCTCTCAGCTGGGCTTAACAGCAATAAGCATGACAGTGCATCATCAGTAAGGCACAGAGCCAGCTGGAGTGCTTTTACTTTTACAGACCAGCCAGCTGCCCCAGCCAGGAGTTCAAATTGGGCATAGAAGGCCTCCCAGTCTGCTTTCCCTGAATATTTCGGAGTCTTAACTTGCAGTCGTTCCCTGCCGCCATTTTCGTCTGAATTTGGTGACCTGTCAATCATGGCGGACGGGGCTTGTCCTCTGGCGCTCCCGCCGCTGAAACCCGTCTTATATGAGCAGAATGCTCAGAACGACGACTTTGTTCCATATCGTGCCTTCGGGACTGGGTCTCAAAGTCACTGTCCATCACCTCCTTCTTGATTTTCGGGCGAGCACCGGACTTCCCTGATGGCATCAGCATATCAAACGGGCGGACGAGCAGACCCCGACACAAGCTAGGAGCGATCACCGGGCTTCGGAGACGAACTCGGGCTTTTACTTCTGACACCAGTGTAACGTCCTGGCTCGAGGTAATGAATGAGACAGTGTTCTACTCGTTGCTTTAATACAAGATGGTTACTGTCGGCCGTAACCACGCCAATACAAGTCCACAACTTGGTAGAACAACAGCCCGTTCGCAGTCCCGGGTAAAAAGACCGCGTTATATCAAAACAATCTTCTCTAACCCCCCCCAGTAGGCCCGCCCCTCCATCCTCTGAACCAATCCTGTAAGTGCACTAAACCGTGAAGAATAACAATAACAGCATTAACAAACATAAATGCAGGGTCGCTACAGTACATTTTCTTGTGCCACAGGCCTCTTCATTGAGACTGTGCACTGGCGGCTGCGCTGAATTTGTGACATCATTTTGCACATTTTCCATTGTTCTTTTATTTTATTTTTTATAAGTGTTGTATATGATTACTCACGAGTCACGACTTTGCAGTAAAGGCGACGTGGATTTGTTCCTTCTTCTTGTGTGAGTGTGTGTGGCTGACACTGACCTGCTCGCTGACGTTTCATTCACAGTTTATTGACTTGTTTCAAGGGCAGAGGATCCAAACTTTTCTTGACCCATAGCAAATCCATTTCTTCCTCAAACAGCTGTCCTGATCGCTGACTCCTCTTTCATAGAGCGATTTTTTGACTTGTGTACTGACCATTTGTGACTGGGAGGGAGAATTGACGCGCTAAACTTGAGCCTTTCATTATATACGCTTTATTGATGTACAAAAAAGAGGAACAAGATTACTGTGCTCAAAGAGCAGATGAAAGCGGTCAAAAACTGTGTGCTCGCCCAGTCACTCACGCACCTGCACTGGAGAGCCCACCCATTTAACACATCCACAACCACACACCCATGCCACACCCACTATGACGCAACATTCATTCAAAATTGGACATCAGTTTCACCTCACCACACGCAAATAGTCACGTGCTGAGCGTGTATTTGATATGAACATGAGATCTATTGAGAAACGGGAATACGTTTTATGTGCAGCAAAACAAAGAATGTTTATTATACGTATATTATGTCTGTAAAAATATATATATATTTAATCACCACAATAGTTATTGCGATGGAATTTGCAAAGTTGTCGATTCAACAACACAGATCAGAGAATCAACAAATACAATAATATAAAAATGTTTCTAAACGTATTTCTTGCCGCCTAAAAAAAATCCATTATTTGTTGGAGAGGTAAATGTTGTTTTATTCACTATTAAAGATTTAAATACAATTACATTGTACATTTATGTTATAATGTAATGAGATGCTATCCGATATTATTATAGATCTATATGGATACTATTCATAATTTGACCCATACAGGCGACACGTTGATATTAAATTAAAACTCACGACCCTGTAGGAGCTTGAGGAGCTCTTCAGTGGAGACTGAGGCACCTTTAGTGCTGGAGGGCCTTTGTCCACACCGCTGTGTGAAGTCTGTAAAATGCACTATATAAATAAGGATGATTACCTACTTACTTACTTGCTTATACCGCTGTCACACTGAACATTAAGTCACTTAAAATCATCAATGATTTATTGACAAGCGAATTGAAGATGAAACGACAGATATAAAGACGTATTAGTATTAGATAGCAATAAGGCCTACGTGCAGGACTGTACAAGGACTCTACAAGGACTCCATGTTATGACTATGATTTGACTGTCTCTTTGTGACACGTATGTCTTTCGATGTGTGACGTGACAATGACTATATAAACTGTGTACTGCCTTTATTCTGTCTGAGAGAAAGAAACAGAGTAAACCAGTGGAACTTGTGAGCAACGTAAATAAACTTCCAGAGTTTGGCACACCACGATCCGTCTCTGTCTGCTAAATCCTAACAGATTTGGTGGAGAATGCGCGGCTCAGTGTGTGCCATTCTCTGGATTGTTTTGAGGGAGTTTTCCCTGTTTCTTTTTTTCGGCGTGTGGGAGCAACAGCACGTTATCTGGAAGGGGAGAAATCCCAGCGGACGCTGAAAGGGCTCGCTTTTGGATGGGCTTGCTCTTGCTCCCTCACTTTCTCTGTTTTGTGTTTAAATTGAATTTTCCGACGCGGAAAAGAGTTGGCAGACCTCTCGGACAGTCCTTGGAACCGGTTTGACAAGAATAAGGTAAGCAGACACCTTTTTATATGTAAAGTCTGCATAATTGGATATTAGCTAAATTTTGGTATGTTTTTTGGGGTCTGTCAAACTCTCTAAATTGTATTTTGAAGAAGTCTCGGGGTTAAAGTCCCTTTGAGCCTCGGGGTTAAAGTCCCTTTGAGAAAGTCTCGGGGTTAAAGTCCCTTTGAGCCTCGGGGTTAAAGTCCCTTTGAGAAAGTCTCGGGGGTTAAAGTCCCTTTGAGCCTCGGGGTTAAAGTCCCTTTGAGAAAGTCTCGGGGTTAAAGTCCCTTTGAGAAAAGCCTCGGGGTTAAAGTCCCTTTGAGAAGAAGCTTCAGGGTTAAAGTCCCTTTGAGAGAAACCATGGTGAATTAAAAGTAATTATAAAAAGGGAAACGTTAAACACTAAAGAGTGCCTTTTGTTACTAGTGTGGAAAGTGATCACTTCTAGATTTGGATGACAAAAGTATAAAAAACAACATCAGTTATATTCGCTTAACAAAGTAATCTTGAAAGTTATTCTTCTGTATCTTTTTGCCTGTGTGTGCACATCTCTAGCTGCTGCCGTTGTCAGGGAAACGGCCCCCTCCTTCGCTGCTCTGGCTGTGAATCTGAAGCAAAGCTACTGCTTTAGGAATTTGGCTTTTCATAGTAGTTATTCCGTTAAATTTGCTAAATTTGCCATTTGAACATTGTGTTAGACAGTTAAACGTTTTTAAACACCATTAGGGAATAGAAGTTTTGAATTAGTATGTTTTTGAAACCCAAAGATTAGTACAAAAAGCTTTGCTTTTCTTTTTAAATCTGCTGCTTATTTTGTGAGTCCATTATTGTATCTCTGATATATTTCATAGCTGTTTGTGAGAATTTTTTCATGTATTTTTTATTTTAGTTACAAAAGCCGTTTTTCAAACATTTAAATTAGAATCTGTTAAAAGTGATTAATGATTGTAGACTTCGTCTAAAAAAGAAAGAGAGAATTAGGCTGTAAAAGTATTATATTATTAAGTTAAACTACCCAATTCACCCAATTCACATTCAAGCGGTGACTTTTGTTTTTGTTTTGACTACACGCGTGACCTTGCTGCTGCTCAGAGACATGAGGAGGCAGCTCCGACGCACAATTGAGTTTTATTGAACCAAATCCAGTTTAGCTGGAGCTAAATCTTTTGTTTGATTTCAAGTTTTGTTTTAAATGTTTTTACAAATTAATGTTCATTTTTATAGAGATTTTTCATAATTTCATTTCATGGCGTCTTTCAAGAAACCCAAGGACGCATAGATAATTAATCACACAGTACAAAAGTATATATAATACATGTTTTAAAGTTTAAAAGGTTGTTTGTTTTGAGTATAATTGTTGTTTTGATAACTTCTTTAGTTTCTGGTTTTAAAATGTCATCATTAGTAAGAGAATAAGTAATCTTTATTTACATAGCGCTTGGGAAAACCCAGAGCGCTCAAATTGTTTTGACTTCAGAGAGAAAAACAATCTCATTCGCATACTGATATCTATTGTTTTTTTAAATTGGCTGTTTCAAGGATTGTTTTTCAGACTCTGGCACACTGTGGGAGGGGTCACTGCTGGACACTGGACAGCGCAAAGCCCACCCAGCCACAGGTCACAGATCAAAGAGCAAAGGAAAATGCCACCTCCTTGCCCCTCCCCACGCCACTCCAGAGATGAGTGGGTGTGAGAGAGACCGGGGCCATGAAAGAGAGGTATCTGGAGACGTGATGGGTGGAGCGTCAGGTAGAGACCTAGAGGGAGTTGAAAGTGTGTCCAGTTGGTTTACATCACCACAGTGTGACCTTTGAGACCTACAGGTGGTTCGTGGAGTCTGGAGAGACAACCCCAAAATTCATACACACACACACACACACACACATACACACTCATACACTCACACATTCACATTTACATATAGATACATGAAAAAGTAGAACACGAAAAAAAGCATTAAAAGTTTACTCCAATGTAAACACATTTTTAATTGTCTATCACTTGAATCTTTATTTGAATCAGTATTTTTTGAGACCAGAAATGTTCATTTGAATTCTATATTGTCATGGACTTAATTGACCTCTGTCCTGACACTTTTGATTTGTTGATTTTGTACTGTGTGAAGTAATTACATTGATTAGAATTAGATCTGATAAAAACACAAATTAGAGAAGTAAACTGAAATTGCGCTTGCTTTTTGTCTGAGGGACATTAGCAACAGCATGAATAGAAATTGTGTTGAAGTAGAATCAAAGTGACTTAACCATAGAGAGTAACTATTGCATAACAAGCTGTGTACAGGAACTGAGACACTGCACCATTGACCAGAAGTGCATCGCAAATGACCTGATGTGCTTCAAGTGAAAAGACTGTATCTGGAGATCTGATGTCCAACTGGAGAGACCAAAACTATGGCTTGGACCCTACTGATGTCCAAGATGACCTGACCTGATGACGACTGAGACTCACCCTCAGGGGACCCTGAGGACCTGAGGATCTGAGAGAGAGAAAACTGGGGAGTGATGTTTATATTTTTGAAATCATACATTGATGAGTGCTAAATGAGAGAGATACTCATGATTCTTTCTTTTGTTTTTGTTTGTCCCTAGCTTCTGGACATCTGATGATCTATTGGACACAGCCATTTGCAGAACAAGAACCAGCCAATGAAAACGTCTATTGCCGATGCTATTGCTACAACCAGAACCTGTGACCAAATGCAATATAAATGTTAAGTATTCAGACATCTGACAGACAAAAACTTTGAAAATGATAAAGTATGATTATTGTAGCGTTTTAGTAGATGTCAAATAGTAGTAAAAGAGTAGAATTTGACTTCCTTTGTTTTTCATAAACACATTTCCACATAAGAGTTAAAATAGTACCCTACAATGTTATCCTTCTGATAGAGCAGATATAATATTAGAATCAGAGTATTTTAGAGATATTAAAAGTGACAGAAGTCACAAACTAGGAATATGCCTTTGCTCAAGCTGCAGCCGAGCTTTGGAGTTAAAAAATAGAGGAAATATAGAATTAGATAAATGCATCAACCATAGATGCTTTCAAAAATAGAGAATATTCTTAGCCAGTGCTAATATCAAATGGTAAAGGGACCATTTCACAAGCATTTACTTCAAAAGTAGATTAGCTACTATTAGAATAATACTAATTTGATTAATGATGTACATTCATCCCAAATGCCTGACAATAATATCTTTAGATAATAAAAAGTAATAAATCACTGACCACTATAGAAGTGTAAATGTTGACCATTTGCCTTACTGTGTTCACAGTTTTATTCCTGAGAATGAGAATAGAGATGGAGCAAAATCCCACTGATAATAAGCCACTAATAATGAGAGTTTAAAACCACAGAGAGATTTATTAGATTAAAATGTATGTTTAAGAATATGGCTCAATATAATCAAATATGCAAACATATTTGTAAATAGATTAGAATAGTTTTAAACTATAGTGATAGTAAAAGTAAAGTACACAGTGTAAGATTGAAAAGTGATAATAATAAGTGAAGTGAAGTGTAAACAATTAGCATTAGAATAAAAGTATAGAGTAATAAAAGTGAAATTAGCTTCAAATTTGAGACTCAGCTCGTTTTTGTCTGTGTTTTGACTGAATCTGCTGAGTTCTTGTGTGTCCAATAGTGTTTGTTTGTTTTTATTTTTGTTTGTTTTTTATTTTTGATTTGTTTTTGTTTGTTTGTTTGTTTGTTTTTTCCCAGGATAGAGGATAAAATCCACTGATATTGATTTGATGATTATGAGATTAATGCATACATTTTCTTTGTTTTTAATAATTTTTTAAAGTTTTTTTTTTTTTGGAATTTTTTTTTTTTTCCTTTTTCCACTTTATTGATTGATCAAATTGAGTGATCACATGTGATTATGTGATCAAAGGGGAGGGTATTAGTATTAGATAGCAATATGGCCTACGTGCAGGACTGTACAAGGACTCTACAAGGACTCCATGTTATGACTATGATTTGACTGTCTCTTTGTGACACGTATGTCTTTCGATGTGTGACGTGACAATGACTATATAAACTGTGTACTGCCTTTATTCTGTCTGAGAGAAAGAAACAGAGTAAACCAGTGGAACTTGTGAGCAACGTAAATAAACTTCCAGAGTTTGGCACACCACGATCCGTCTCTGTCTGCCTGAATCCTAACAGACGTATACAAGATAGTTAAATTAAGTGAAATCTGATGCGAAATATTGTTAGGGTAGCCGCCTTGACCGATAGAAACAACACATAGCAACTACGTCTTTACTACAAACATTGTACACACATTGATAGTATAATATGAGCTTCTGTAATAGTCTGTAAACTTGTGTAATGTTTATACAGGTCGCATACTGCTTCTCTGTGACCTCAGGAGCGCTCTGTTCGCTTTCTCGTGTCTTCTCGAGGTTTCTGCTCCTGCGGAGTCGAGAAAGCCCGAGAAGCTCTTACGTCATCACACAGCCTGTCACTCTGCTCTGTGATTGGCCAGAATCATAGAGGAGGCGGGTGTCCCTAGAAATAACCAGAACTCGCGGAGAAAGTATAAATAACAACGAGAGCTCAGTTTGTGCAACGACTAGAAGATCTGATCTAAAGAAGAGGAGCAAAGAAGAGAACTAAAGAGCGGACCATTCTCTCCCCTCTGACAGAGCTCTCCCTGAGATTTATCTGAGCAGGTATGTGACCGCGCTGCATCCGCGTCTTAAAGCAACTACAGATATCGTGTATATAGCAATATAGCTTTACTCTTTATGGATTGATAGTGTCCATTAGAATCCAAAACTTTGTTGCCAGTGTCTTTACTTGCAAATTGAGTGTGATGCTCATTCTACTTATTTGTTTGGATCATCAGCTTGAGAACACAAATATCGAAGATATACATGAATGATGTGGCCATCTGTCCATTATTTCGTTGTAAAGAATCATCAAAATTAGCATTTTGAGCTGTAATAATCTCATAATCATATGTTGTGAATGTTTAGTGATACATTCAAAAGATAGTGAATTAATAGTTACATAATGTAACTTATGTTCTACGAATAGGTGCGTAGTCCCTTAGGACTTCGCTAGTGGGATATCACTCGTGACCCCCAGGTCACACGCCAGAGAGATCAAAATAATTTGCTCCAATCACCAGCCACCATCCTCTATAAATGCCCCTGCACAAGGCCGCACCCCCTCTTGAACTCTGCCAAGCCGGGCTGGCCTGATGGGCTCGTAGCTAAGGGACTACGCACCTATTCGTAGAACTTAAGTTACATTAGGTAACTATTAATTCTACGTCATGGTGCTACGTCCCTTAGGACTTCGCTAGTGGGACACAACGCGGAGGCCGTAGGAACATGCACTCCCAGCAGGCCAGCGAAGGGTGATTGGAGCTCCGCCCGAGCAAGACCCTCACACAGTGAGAGGACTCAGGGCAGAAGAAACAATGCGTGTTACAGGGCCACTCCTACCAAGGATACCCCCACGTAACACAGACCGTAGGTCATCCGTAGTCACAGGACGCCTCTCCCAAGAGCTCCTGACGTGGACTACCTGACCGACCAAACACACATATATGTACCGCACCTGTAGGATGCCTCTCCCAAGAGCTCCTGAACCAGGGCGGAAAGTAAACCGAAGGCCCCCTCAGAGGAGGGACCTAACGGTCTAACTCAGTCCGCTGCACTCAGCACGGAATGGGCCACCGACCGGTCCGATACATCCAAAGATAAGACCGGACGAAAGAGGAGGACGACGCCCAAGAAGCCGCACGGCAGACGTCCTCGACCGACGCCCCCCTGAAAAGGGCCGTAGAGGCCGCCATCCCACGCGTGGAATGCGACCTGAAGCCCACCGGGGGGCCAGACCCTGCGTCTGATACGCCCGCCCCACAGCCGTGGCGACCCAGTGCGCCAGCCGCTGAGCCGACAGCGGGGCGCCCCTGTTCTTGGGGCCCAGACACACAAACAGCTGACCACCCAACCTGAATGACGACGTCATGGCCAGGTAATGCCTCAGCATTCTGACAGGACACAGAAGGTGCCGCCGCTCCTCCTCGGGGGAGGCATGCGGTGGCGGATAGAAAGCCCTAATCCTGATGACTCTCGACCTAAAGGCCGACGTGATGCCCTTGGGAGAAAAAGCCGGATTGGGCCACAATTCCACCATGCCATCGCCCTCTCCAAAGGACAGGCAAGACGCATGGACAGAGAGCGCACACAAGTCGCCCGCCCTCTTAGCAGACGCCAACGCCAACAAGAGGGCCGTCTTAAAAGCGACACACTCGGGACTCGCCTCCGCCGCCGGTTCAAAAGGCGGACCCGACAGCCCCCTAAGGACCACCCTGAGGTCCCAAATCGGAGGCGTTCTCTGGAGCGGGGGCCTCCTCCTGCGCGCCCCCCGCAGAAAACGTTTAACCAACGGATGAGAACGGGCTGTGAACCCCCCGAATCCGTCGTGACCCGAAGTAATGGCTGCCGCGAACACCGCCAAGGTAGCGACAGCCCTCCCCTTGTCGAAGAGCTCCTGTAGGAATCCCAGGACCCCCTCCAGCGGGCAACACCTGGGATCCCAGGAACGGGAATCGCACCAGACACTGAATAGCCTCCACCTCGTGGCGTAGGCCCTCACAGTGGACGGCGCCCTCGCTCCCTGAATGGTCTCCACCACCGCAGGGGGAAGACCCAGGTCTACGAGGCTCAGCCTCCAAACCCGGAGCCTGCGGCCGATTATCGGGCGTGAAAACAGGGCTCCTCCCCCCTGGACTAGAGCCCCCGGCTCGTCCGGGAGGGCCCAGGGTTCCATCACCGCCATGCCCCTCAGGAAGGGGAACCACCGGGCATGCGGACTGTCCGGAGCCACCAGGATCACCGACCTCCTCTCCTGTTCGATCCTCCGCAGCAGGACCGGCAGGAGACGCACCGGTGGGAAAGCGTACAGCAGGCCGCCTGGCCAGGGGTAATGAGCCAGAGCGTCCACGCCTAAGGGCGGCTCGTCCGCGGCCCTTAAGGGGAACCAGGACGGGCACTGTGCGTTCTCTGCACTGGCGAAAAGGTCGACCACTGGACGGCCGAACCTCCGCCAGATCTCCGCAGCTACCCGCGGGGCCAGGCCCCACTCGTCCTGGAGCGGGCCCCCCCTGGACATCCTGTCGGCCCCCACGTTCCGGACCCCGGGACGTGGCGCGCCCTGAGAGACAGGAGGTGAAGCGCCGCCCACAGCAGCGTCACTGTCGCCATGCGATGGAGAGCGGGGGACCTGGTGCCCCCCTGCCTGTTCAGATAGGAGACCACTGTGGTGTTGTCTGAGCGAACCATCACGTGTCTCCCCTGCAGCTGAGGAGCAAAGTGCAGCTGTACTCTGTTTACTGCCTCCATCTCCAGAAACAGAGGGATCAGCCGAGGGCCAGAAAGCGGGACATATATAGTTTTAGAGGAGCACTCTTTGTTGGAATTTCTGTATCTGATTGTAAAGATAAATTAAATACAGATGTTAAACTTGGAGATCTCTTGTCTTACTCTTGCATCGACTTTGAACACGTCAGTCAAAGGGAATTATTGACTTCATAATCCATTTTTTAAATATTTGTTACATTATGTGCTACATTAAAATCAATATTATTATTATTATATCTATTATTGAAACTATTATTGTTATTTAAAGTTATAGACGCGGAGAAGTTTAGAATTATTGATTTTGACTGCATGATCTTGGTAATACGGATATTGAAGGCAATTTTTCAACCTCTGAACCGTGGCTCGTTAATCATTTAAAAACAATCACATGCACAGTTGAAACTGGTGCTAGAAAGAGAACTGCAGCTTTTAATGGACGTTGCATTTAGTACAAAATGGTTTGTTCAGACAATTAAAGTTTGAAAAATGATTTAAAGCATTTCTAAATTTTGGCTAAAGGTGATATTGGATCATTTCTGATAACACATAGACGCAACCCTGTTCATTGGTTGAAAACACGGATGTAGGGACATTTTAGGAAATCTTTTATGACATGTTTCTCTTCCAAATAGCTAAATTAGAAACAATTAGGACAGTCATGTCTTTAATACAGTTGTATTAAAGACATGACTGTCCTAATTGTTTCTAACAGTTGTTGGAAGTTTATCTGAGACATGATTGGTGCAAGTACGACAACACACATACAGTAGGACAATGGTCTTTTCTCCACATGAACGTGAAACAAAGGTGAAGTATTAAAGTTTGAGACTAATTTACATTTTTAATGAATCCGACCTGGCTTTACTGAAAAAGAAAAAAAAAGGGAAAAACATTTATTGCACGTGCATGAGTTTTTTTTAAGTAACAAGAGCTCATTAAAAATATAGGGGACACAGTCTGTGATAAGCCCGAGTACAGACCACGTGGTTTAAACATTAAAGTTCGAAATGGATCCTTGTTGGAAAAATCTCTTAAAGCTCTGCATGTTCTGCAGGCTCTGAAAGTTGCAACAATAGAAATAGCTCATGAGACAATTGTAATTGGACATGGAAAAATATAACAAAGTTAAAATTACAGGCCTCCCGTGTTGTCTATATGTTTGTGTGTGTTATATGTTTGTGTGTGTTATATGTTTGTGTATGTTATATGTTTGTGCGTCATGTCAAGTACACTACGTTGACCTTAACAAACTCTGGACCAATATACTAACGTGGGGAGTCGGCCTGTGTTGTGAGTGTGTTGTGAGTGTGGAGTGAACGAGGAGTGCTGAACGGAATCATGGAATAACAAATGTTTTCTGTAATGTTTTAATGTGATCATGGAATAATTATTTTTTGTCAACAGCACTCGGTGTAAGTACTAGAGATTCAAAGATAACAAGCTTTATTGAACAGGTGTAGAAGTGAGAGTACTCTGGGATGAGTACTCTGAGAAAAGTACTCTGCGGAAAGTACTCTGAGATGAATACCTTGCTGAAGGTATTGGGAGTCCCCCCCTTCTGCTGTTTGTCCTGACAATGATTCGGTCCAACCGCAGTGAACGGTCATTGGGCGGAGGACAACTTTGGTTTGTAACTCACATTTAGGGGAGTGTAAAATTAGAAACATACATATTGTTAAGTCTGTATTTGGCTACAGCCTCTGCCCTGATGTCACACACCGTCTGTCAATGCAGTTATGTTTTGCCCAATTGGAAAAAGATTGACAGGCTGCACCATGCCAGGGAAAGTGGGCATTTTTTGTGTTCTAATGTTTCTTTTTCAGATGAAAGATAAACTGCACCTGCTTCAGGGATGACAGTAGTATGGATCATAAGGAAATGAGCCTCTACTTTGGCGCCAAAGCCCACAATATGAATTGAGGACGATCCGGGAGAAAGCAACTGGAGATGAACGGAACAGTAAATCTACACACACACACAGATGCATGTTTTATACTTGGCCCATGACCAATAGGGGGAGTATGGTAATGTTATTGTCATAGGTGGTCATGGTCCTTAACCTTCTAAATCATTAGAAAGAAGTGTAAAACATATATTTACAAGAACAAATAAATAATAGAAAGGGCAGCCTAAAAAAGCAAAATGGGAAAATTATTAAGTAATTTTTGGAGTTGCCAAAATGAAATAAAATTCTATATTTGTCCCATAGGGGGTCATTCTAAATTTAGTGTTGTGCAAATTCAAAAGGAGAAATAATAGCGCTTATAACATCAAGCAGATCTACTCTTTAAGATAATAGATCATATA
Source organism: Knipowitschia caucasica (assembly GCA_964034765.1). NCBI lineage: Eukaryota > Metazoa > Chordata > Actinopteri > Gobiiformes > Gobiidae > Knipowitschia > Knipowitschia caucasica. The sequence continues at coordinate 12,948,338 of OZ035825.1, read as the reverse complement.
ATAATAATAATAGAATAGAATGAAATAGTCTGGAGCTATAATGTCATTGGATTCAAGGAGCTATAGGTTGAAGGGTCGCTAAGAAGAGGTGTCAGAATAAACAATAGTAATAATAGTTAGACTAGTGAATAATCATCCATCCATCCATCCATTTTCTTCCACTTAATCCCATTTCTGGGTCAGGGGGGGGGGGGGGGGGGGGGAGTCAGAGCTGCACCCAGTACACAGAGCACCAGCCCCTCACTGATCCTCCTGCAGGTGGTGAGTCCACAGGAGTGAATAATCAAAATAGTTCTATTGTGAAAATAAGTATCAATAAGGTCAAATTGTTCTAATAATTAGAGTAAAAAGGAATCAAATGGAGTCAGATTTTAGATGTTTCTGTTTTCCACATCTGTAGGAACTAGTGCAGATGTGTTTATAGAGAGTAGTATTAAAATGCAGACATAGAACGACAGGCTTTAACACAATTTTAAATCTAAAAATAGCTCAAATATAACATTGCTTTTGACGCAGCCTCTAAGCTGCTCCATTGGAGAACAGGTTAAATGTTATTGTTTATTACTAACAACTGATGTATTTACACATATTAAGTTTGGGACAACTCTTTAAACAGCTATAAGCAGCGGACAGAAGCCATGAATGTGCTTTTGTTTATTAAATAATTAATTTCATAGCCATATAATCGTAGAGAACGGTTTTAAAATAGTTCTCTTCCTCCCGCTCCCTTTCAGGCAAATTGAATAGATTCATGTCTTTAATATTGGAGAACGACGAACGTTGTTTTTGGAATTGTCTGAGATACAATACATAAAATAGTGATTTGCAGAACAAGAACCGGCCAATGAAAAATTGTCTATTGCCAATGCAATTGTTACAATCAGAACTCACAAATTGGGAATATGCTTTGGCTCAAACTACAACCAAGATTTGGAGTCACAATAGAGTATAAAATAGATAGATGCTTTCAAAAATAGAGATTATTTTTAGACAGGGCTAATATCAAGCGGTAAAAGGACCATTTCCTTCATATTATGTCCAAAAGTATTTACTTCAAAGGTAGATGAAGTTCATTACAGTTTATGCACAGGTTTATTAGATACTGTCAAATTCGCCTGTTTCAAACATAGGTGAATGTTAACAATGCCAAAAGTTAATGAGATAGATTAATGAGATAGATTAGAAACAACAGAGATTCAAAAACATTTAAAAGCATTTTAATGTATTTGGGTATAGCACAAAAGTAGATATTTAGGTATTTTTTGAGAATTTTAAGAGCTGTCGATTTGTCAGCAACAGATTAGAGAATCAAAATACCGTTGTAAAGGGACTGACCCCAGAGAAACCTGCTAAAATAGATTAGCTCTTGTAAGGATAATACCAATTTGATTAACGATGTACAGTCATCCCAAACTGTCTTGAGAGGAGGAAGTGACAGCACTTCCTGGTTCAACAAAATGTATTTGGAAAAATGAGCAAAGCCCCACGAAATGGCCCAAAGCCACTGATAATGAAAGCAAACCAGAGTATAGATAGATTTATTAGATAAAAACATATGTTTAAGAATAGGGCTCAATAAAAGCAAAATATGCAAACATATTTGTAAATAGATTAGAATAGTTTAAACTATAGTGAATAGTTTTAGTGCATACATTACAGACGAGGTTGAAGAAGAATCAGAATGACACAGCAGTGGTCATCAAAGAGTTTTGTGAAGGAATGTTTCGAATGTGGTTGTGTGTTGTTTGTTTTCCCTGTAATAATTCTTCACAGATAACGAGCCAGAACCAAGAACCAAGGCGATGATGGAAGAGCTCCCCAGTCCCGTCACCCAGAAGGGTTATTGAAAGATTGTGACCTAATTGTTTAATATAGGTCAAGAGAGGGATTGTTGTAGAATTAAAATGTTGTATACTAATGATTTTCAGTAGGTGTTTGCATACCATGTCTTTGTGCAATATTAAGCCTGGATCTCGTGGAATTCAGAGAAGGACCAGACCTCCCCCAGCCAGATAAGAGTTGTTTGGAGAAGGGCTTCTTCCTTATAAGGAAGAAGCTATAGGTTGGAATGTGTGAATCCCCTTTTCCGCAGCCCCCAGGGACGAGAAGAGCAGATGGTGGAAGGCGGACCCTGAACCGGAAGCTGCCTGATAGGACACGCCCCTCCTTCCTGTTCTTTTTATATGCTCTGGCTTGGGGCAGTGTTGCCAACTTAGCGACTTTGTCGCTAGATTTAGCGACTTTTCAGACCCCTATAGCGACTTTTTTTCAAAAAAGCGACTAGCGACAAATCTAGCAACTTTTTCTGGTGTTATTGGCGACTTATCTGGTGTTTTGGCGACTTATCTGGTGTTTTGGAGACTCGTGAAGCACGTATTGTTCTGCTGTCCTCAACGTGAGCCCCTCCCCCGTCCCAAAGCACTTACAGGCGGCCAGTCTCACAGTAGCCTTGCGCAGCAGTCCCAGCTACAGTCTATGGGCGGAGCAGAGAGAGAGAGAGGAGACTCAAAAGCACAGGAAGTTTTCAGGCTGCTGCAGACTGAACTTCAGCTCCACCACCACCACACATCCAAAGCTCCCCGGCCACTCCTACCACCGCTACCCCCCACTACCCCCCACTCCATCCGCGGCAGCTCTGTCCGTGACTCTGTTTTCTCTCAGTAGTGGGTCACATTAAATCATTTGTTATGCCAAACTATGAAAAAAAAAAAAACTTACAAAAATAAACCTAAGTAACTCTGCCAGAGTGTGTCTTTTGGGTCACTTTGCCGGTCCCAAGCCCGGATAAAGGAGGAGGGTTGGTTGTAGAGCTAGCAATTTCACCCTACATAACAATCTTTTGATTACATTTGCTGTTATAACATTTAACAATACAGGACAAAACTGATGTGTGTAATGTGGATCTAGACAAAGCATTAAAATCATTAAATGTTGTTAATGTTGAAATTATTTTTGTACATTTGTAGTTCTAAACATATTTAGGGTGTTTTTACTCACTTTTGTCTCTCCCACGACCTTATTCCTCTCTCCTACAGCGTCCGTTACAGTTATTTGCAAATGGCAAATTATGCAAATTAGGCGATGACGTCATTTAGCGACTTCTAGCGACTTTTGGGACAGCTAATAGCTACTTTCCTTACTGAGGAGTTGGCAACACTGGCTTGGGGAGAAACAGAGGGATCAGCCGAGGGCCAGAGAGAGGGACATATATAGTTTTAGGAGCACTCTTTGTTGGAATTTCTGTATCTGATTGTAAAGATAAATTAAATACAGATGTTAAACTTGGAGATCTCTTGTCTTACTCTTGCATCGACTTTGAACACGTCAGTCAAAGGGAATTATTGACTTCATAATCCATTTTTTAAATATTTGTTACATTATGTGCTACATTAAAATCAATATTCATATTACATTAATATTGTAATTAGTATTGAGCATTGCAAACCATAACTTTTATAAAGTTGTATGTTTTTATGTGGAATTGCAATCACGGTGAAATTGTTTTGTTAACATGAATTTTGTCATTGTTTAATAAAATGTAAAATAATAAATAGAACTGGTTGGCGTTGTATTTTATAAAATAGAGAATAAGTAGCTTATCGCAAGTTTATTGTACATCTCAGTTCATACACAAAGCAACTCAAAGTGCTTAACAAAAGCAATATTAAAATTGTACAAGGCATTAAAATCACAGTACATTAAAAACAGTGAAAGTTTAGCTCTTCAGTCTCATGCACAAGTAAAAACACAACTGTTTTTAACCTATCACATGATGCGGACGTCTGTGGAAGAGACTTTCCAAGAGCAAACAACGCCTCCCTGTGGTCAACCTGCGTCATGTTAAAAACTTTAAAACTCTCTGGACTACACTTCCCAGAGTACTTGTGAGTCCTCGTGCACCGGGGTGTGGCTCGCGCGCACACGCACGGACGCGCGCCCAGCTGGCTATGTGTCCAGTGCGTGAATGCCCTCCTCTCTCTTCTCTTCTCTCCAAACTGGGCTCAGTGGCACCGGTGTTCTCTACCTCAACTCCGAAGCACTTTTCACCAAATCTTCAACTCCAGGCCACTTTTCACTCTCTCGTCATCATCCGGAGGTAAGCCAGAGTGCAGGTATATCATGCTTTATTTGGCGTACGAAACTGCACTTTGACATGTGTCCTTTTTTCTAAAGATGTTTCCTGTACTGTTTGCCTCAGCGCTGTCTGTGTTATTTGACTACAGCTCTTTAGTGAAACTTGTTTTCTGCTCCAGACTCATTCTCGTCCACTGTGCTTCTTCTGACTCAAGAATTAAACATGGTAAGTACATTAGGAAATAAATGATAACTTCATTTCTAAGTTTGAGGATGCACTGAAGTAAGTACCCGTTATATATGCTAATAAGCTCTGACTCATTATGGGTTTATCCACTGTACTCACAGACAACGCCCACTAAATGTTATGTAATTCTTTTTCATTTTACTATAAATTCAGTCGTGACTTATTTTATGACATGGTGGATTGATACCACTTCCGGCAACTTGTGGAATATTGTGAAACTATCTTTTGAAGCAAGTTACAGCTGTTTCCTCTGCGTTGCCAAAACAGCGAGACTTTTTATTTGACCTAATATATAGTTTTAGATTTAATATTAGTTTAGATATTGAACTGAACAGACGGTTGAAACTCTAAACAGACTCATGCTATGTTATTGACTTGAATTGAGTTCAGAGATGGACTATTTTTTCCAGTGGAGGGAAGAATAGTTGATTTGGGGAAGTTGGAGGTTTTGTGTATGAGTCATTGTGTGCATGGGCTTCAGTCCATTCGGGTGGGTCTCTGTCTGAGTTTGGTTTATCCACATATTTCCACTGGAGCCAGCCTCTCTCTCTCGCTCTTAAAGGGGAATCACCACACTACAACAGCGTGCCCAAGATATGTGTTCTACTTTCCAGCCAGTTACTAACTTACACAAACACATGTGATTGGTACAGTGCCTTGCGAAAGTATTCGGCCCCCTTGAACCTTTCAACATTTTGCCACATTTCAGTCTTCAAACATAAAGATATAAAATTTAAATTTGTTGTCATGAATCAACAACAAGTGGGACACAATCGTGAAGTGGAACTAAACTTATTGGATAATTTAAACTTTTTTAACAAATAAAAAACTGAAAAGTGGGGCGTGCAATATTATTTGGCCCCTTTACTTTCAGTGCAGCAAACTCACTCCAGAAGTTCAGTAAGGATCTTTGAATGATCCAATGTTGTCCTAAATGACTGATGATGATAAATAGAATGCATCCGTGTGTAATCAAGTCTCCGTATAAATGCACCTGCTCTTTGATAGTCTCAGGGTTCTGTTTAAAGCGCAGAGAGAACCATGAAGACAAAGGAACACACCAAGCAGGTCCGAGATACTGTTGTGGAGAAGTTTAAAGCCGGATTTGGATACAAAAAGATTTCCCAAGCTTTAAACATCTCAAGGAGCACTGTGCAAGCAATTATATTGAAATGGAAGGAGTATCAGACCACTGCAAATCTACCAAGACCCGGCCGTCCCTCCAAACTTTCATCTCAAACAAGGAGAAGACTGATCAGAGATGCAGCCAAGAGGCCCATGATCGCTCTGGATGAACTGCAGATAACTACAGCTGAGGTGGGAGAGTCTGTCCATAGGACAACAATCAGTCGTGCACTGCACAAATCTGGCCTTTATGGAAGAGTGGCCATTTCTCAAAGATATCCAATAAAAGTCTCTTAAAGTTTGCCACAAGCCACCTGGGAGACACACGAAACATGTGGAAGAAGGTGCTCTGGTCAGAAGGAAACCAAAATCGAACTTTTTGGCCACAATGCAAAACGATATGTTTGGCGTAAAAGCAACACAGCTCATCACCCTGAACACACCATCCCCACCTCAGCTGTAGTTATCTGCAGTTCATCCAGAGTGATCATGGCCCTCTTGGCTGCATCTCTGATCAGTCTTCTCCTTGTTTGAGATGAAAGTTTGGAGGGACGGCCGGGTCTTGGTAGATTTGCAGTGGTCTGATACTCCTTCCATTTCAATATAATTGCTTGCACAGTGCTCCTTGAGATGTTTAAAGCTTGGGAAATCTTTTTGTATCCAAATCCGGCTTTAAACTTCTCCACAACAGTATCTCGGACCTGCCTGGTGTGTTCCTTTGTCTTCATGGTTCTCTCTCCGCTTTAAACAGAACCCTGAGACTATCAAAGAGCAGGTGCATTTATACGGAGACTTGATTACACACAGGTGCATTCTATTTATCATCATCAGTCATTTAGGACAACATTGGATCATTCAAAGATCCTCACTGAACTTCTGGAGTGAGTTTGCTGCACTGAAAGTAAAGGGGCCGAATAATATTGCACGCCCCACTTTTCAGTTTTTTATTTGTTAATAAAGTTTAAATTATCCAACAAATTTCATTCCACTTCACGATTGTGTCCCACTCGTCGTTGATTCATGACAAAAAATTAAAATGTTATATCTGTTATATCTATGTTTTGAAGCCTGAAATATGGCGAAATGTTGAAAGGTTCAAGGGGGCCGAATACTTTCGCAAGGCACTGTATATAGTTTATCCTCTAAGAATTGTTTCTGTTGGGTTATGCATCACTCTGATCAGAAAGAGTAAAGTGAACGAAACATACCACAACATGTGTCTTCATATCATTAGAAAACGTGTCCTCTTTTGCCTTACACTTTTGACGTATTGAGCTGAAACCTGACTGGCTGAAGGATGGTGGTCCTCTCTTTTTCACTTTTCTATTTGAAAAAGCTGATCTAAAGCTGTGACAGAGGCCATAAATACATGCATGTAAATACTAGCTTAGTCTCAAAACAGAACCAGTCACATGGATTTTATTAAAATGTTGTTGTTTTAAAAAACCCCATGTGATTGTAAAGTAAGGGGAAGGGAAAATTATGATTAATCTTGAGGGGCAATAAGCAATAAGACACAAGACTTGAGTGAGAAAAATATCACTAGTTCCATTTTACTTCCTTTAAATCCACTCATATGGTAAAAATATTTTGAAAAAATATCCATCCATCCATTTTCTTCCCCTTAATCCATTTCTGGGTCAGGGGGGTGGCAGTCAGAGCTGCACCCAGTACACAGAGCACCAGCCCCTCACTGATCCTCCTGCAGGTGGTGAGTCCACAGGAGCCGAAAAAAAATATCAACATTATCTAAATTTGTCCCAATAATGTTTGGCCTAATATGACTTGCTATAGTTGCCGGACAATAAGCCGCTTCTTTATTCTAGTTCATTTGTGGACAAAATGTACCTTCTTTTAAAATGATCTATACGGGTTTGCCTGATAGTCCAGAACTTTTTATTCTATGTTACCCTTAATTTTCACTGCGTTTTAATGAAATGTTAATTGAGCATATGGAATAGTGCAAAAATTTGTTTTGATTAACCTTTGTTTAACCAGTAAAGTCCCATTGAGATTTAGAACCTCTATTTCAAGTGTAATTGTGACAGGCCTATTTGAGGGTTGCAATACCATGTATATACTCTAACAGTTCACAAAGGCATAATTCATAAACATTTTGTGTGCAATCTGCAACTAAATAACTATGCAAATAAACAAGGTAATCATGGAAATCATATCAAATGTGACAGCACAAGATTGGATGGTTATCTGGTTGCGCGCTGACACGCAAACATTGATCAAGCTGCATTGGAAATATACATATAGAATTTACTGGTGCCTTTTATCACTAAGAAAAACATGTATATATTTATAGCATGGATTTATTAAATAAGTGTGATAACAGTGTTAGCTCGTGGTCGTGGGAACCGAGCATACCAGCATCAGCCGACCCCAGCCTCCTCTCATGTCATGACTCGCCTCAGTCACACTCACCCCATAGATGAGCCATTCTCACTGCAATGCTCGGAATTGTGTTGTTTTTAAGTCCATTCATAGCCTCCCATTGTCCAGCTGTTTGCACACTGCATTGATTTTGTTCACCTTGCGAGCTTGTCTTGTAATGAATAAGCGTGAGGCGATGTTGGTCATACACACTGCAGTGTTGGACAGAGAGGGTTGTCAAGAAAGATTTGTTTGAATATGAATAAATATTATTTTCCCCCTTTTATGTTCCCATTAAGGTAATTAATGGAATCTGATGCTATTGCTTGGCAGAGTGTAGCGCTCCAGGCCAAGTTCGATCTGCGGAGAGGCCATTAACACTACGAATATATGTATCTTTATTGTTGAATATTTTAGCAGTGAGTAGTGAGGTGAGATGATGTAGAGACTGGAGGAAATGCTGCAAGAGGATTAGTGCGGTGCTCTCTGAATTACCACCTCCCCAACCCAGAAATGGATCAAGGGGAAGAAGATGGATGGATGTTGTGAGCAGTACGGTCTTAAGACATTAATCCCACAGCTTCATAATCATTAATGACAAATTTCATAATGAAACATCAACTGTACAACGCTTAAAACATTCAATATCTGTGCCATATTCGGGTTACACTATGGAGTTTGATGTGTTCTGGGATGGCAGACCCGGAGCAGCAAATTCTCTTATACTATACTATATATTATACTATACTTGATTACATGTTATTCAATTTACTATGTCTGTCATAATATTAAAACGTTTTCTAATTGTATTATTCTTTACAATTGTTCTTTTCCTTTATTAATTCTGTACTCGGACTGAAACTATAAAATACTAATTAATTATCGAAAAGCTTCCTGTATTTGCGCACTATCACGAACAACATCTATGTCTCGGTGCAAATAGCTGACAAACAACATCTGGATATATTCAAGCAGCTTTTTATTTTCCGTTGAGTTGTTGCATAGGAATAGCAAACAGGTGTTGCTCACGAACATTAAATTGAGCACATGTTTGAATTTTATCACTCCATTTTAAATATTCAACATATGCTTTTGTGTGGCAGGCCAACAGAGGAACCGTCAAACCCAGCCCCAACTTCAACGCCAGTGCGGACGCAGAAGTCCTGCACAAGGCAATGAAAGGACTCGGTAAGAGGATGCTTCTATACGCTGTAACAGGAGCTGGATAGGAAGGTCAGTCATGGGTTTAAAGCTGGAGCCAGCCAATAACACGCCACTTCATTGGATATTCTATAAACAATGGCTATAGTAAGTCCTGTTGGAGCCCCACCCAGACAGTAGTTTAGCCATTTGCCTAGAGTTTAAGTTATTACACACACACACACGCACACGCCCACACACGAACAAACAGAGCAAGGCTGTAATCATCAATGTCAACAAGGACTCATTAACTTATACAACTAGTTATTACACTCAAGCTGATAACATTCACTGATGCAGTAGTCTCTAATGGACAATGTGAGTCAATAAGCATTGACTTTTTCAGTTTATGTTTGACTTTTTTACCCATGTAGTGATCTGTTTGATTCTCTTTATCCTGGTTTTTGTAGAAGTAAGACCTATTTTAAATGAAGTAGTTTGGTTTTGACTTTTATCACTGGCTCTAATGAATATATTCTTTATTATAAACAATAAACGGTACAATTTCAGCATTATTTGCGCCACTAGAATGCGCTGTTCTTGTTCATATCTCGCCTTCGTGTTAGTCTCACGCCCCGTACTTCCTGCTGCTGTTTGCTGTAGTTTAATCATCACCTGTTGTGACCGCAAACCCTGTGTCGCCATAGGGACCGATGAGGATGCCATCTTGCAGCTGCTCACCGCCCGCAGCAACGCCCAGAGGCAGGAGATCAAGAACACCTACAAGACCCTCTTTGGAAAGGTCTGACCTGGAATTACATCACATCACCGCAAACATACATTTTCTGTATTAGTCTTGTCACAATACGTTTCAAACTCAATTTCAATTCTAATGAATAGGACTGTAACATTTTAATTGAATGCAGTACTTCCTGGAACTATTGAGCTTAATTGTAAACCGCATCAGCTACATTTGAAGAGAAAGTGTTTTGTCCACATACAGGCTGCACTCCTATAAAAGCCACAGGTTTTCATGTTGTAATGTAACACAACAGTTGATGGAGCAAAACAAAGCACTGTTGACTTGTGATTGACTCTGGTAAACCCAATCTATTTGGATAAACTCTGACTCTGACAACCACCCTAATCACATCAAAACCAATCCTATGTTTTACCCTGCACTTCCTTGTTTATCTCTGCTACTAAAATGTGTTTACAAAGTACAACCCAATGTGTAACAATGTGCAAACAAAATCTAGATTTTATACTAATTATAGTATTTATTAATATCTGATTTTTGACACTTGACAAATCTGTATTAAGTCTGTTGGATTGACTGCTTGTGTTTAGGACCTAATAGATGACCTGAAAGGAGAGCTTGGGGGTAAATTCGAAAGCCTTATCGTGGCTTTAATGACCCCGCCCCTTGCCTATGATGTCACGTCCCTCCGCAACGCTATCAAGGTGAAATGCTAGGTTTCCAAATGTGACGTTAGTTTGATTTACTTTAATAAGCACTATGTAGATGTAATGAAATGAGTGTGTGTGTCTTTAGGGCGCTGGGACAGATGAGAAAGTGCTGATTGAGATCTTGGCTTCCAGATCATGCCAGCAAGTGAAGGAAATTGTGGCTGCATACAGACAGGGTACTAAAAAGGACACGCACGTATTGAAAATCAACTTTCAAGCTGTTACAAAGTTGTTCTTCATCAGTCACAGACCTGGGGTAGATTTCAGATCCATCCACGCTACTATCACAAACTTTCTGTGGCTAAAACCTCTAGTCTCAGTCCTGTAATAGTGTGATGACATTATACCACTATGACATCATGCTCAGAGCAGTTTTATGCCTTTTGATACAAAGTAGTGCTTGTAAATATGTTTTTTTTAAAGAGTTTTACAATTGACTTTACAATCATGTGTGTGTGTTTGCAGCCGATAAATATCAAATGTGAGAAAAACCAAAAAGAAATACAGCCTTTCCCTCTGGTGGTAGTCTAGGGCATTACAGGCAGAGAGTAAATCCATGTGAAAATCTGAGACAACTGTTGTTCACAAACTCTCCATCTAATCTGACAAAGCTTCTGTTGTTTTGTAAATAGGAATAGGCAAAATGTTCAGTGTCTATACATGCAAAGCTAAAGTCATATCCCAAAAATCTCAGGTTAACATTAATTTTACTTTATCTTAAGAATCGGAACACAAAGCTGGGACTGGGGAAGACTCTCAGAAGCCAAATTCAAAAGTTAAATCACACGACAGTCCTTTTGCCATTTAAATGATTCATTATCTGCAATTGGAGTCATTCAGTTCGCCAACAAGATTTGGATTTCAACACTGACCACAGCGGCTGCACTTCTGAGCCAATGCTTTGTTGCACAAGACTTGTATTATTTTTTCTAATTCAATGGATCATGTAATTTCCAACAGAGTACGACGACAACTTGGAGGAGGACGTGTGCGGAGACACTTCAGGACATTTCAAGAGACTTCTGGTCATCCTGCTGCAGGTAACATCACAGCTAATATGGACTGTATTATATTTTTGCAATGCCCACTGATTGTGTTTGTGTGTTCTCAGGGGAACAGGCAGAGTGGTGTCCAGGAGGGGAACGTTGAGGGCGATGCTCAGGTTTGTGTCATCGTTTCATCTTTTATTTGTATGAATGCAGCCCTTGTTAGCTTGAGTAGCTAGCTTAGGTCCTAGATCATTAGCCTGTCCGTCCGGAGGAGCGGATCCCTTTCTCAAATGGGTCTCCCTCCCTGTGGGTTTCCCTAGTTCTCCCCAAGGTTTCTCACTTTTTCCCACTGGGTTTTTTAGGCGTTTTTCCTTGTCAATGCAGGAGGGTCTGTTGGACAGTTAGTGTCCAACAGAAAGGATTGGTGATGATCAGGACACTTTAGCATTCTACAACATGTATGGACATTTTCTTCTGTGTGTGCTTTATATTCTTCATGTGTTTTAACTGTTGATTCTCTGACCTGTGTTGGTGATTTCAATGGCTTTGTTAAGTCCTCTGAGATGACTTCTGTTGTGACCTAGGGCTATACAAGAATAAATTGTATTGTATTGTATTGAGTGTGACTGTCACATGCATTTGCTGGTAAGAGGGAAATAATTGGTGTTATGTTACTCCCTCTAGTGGTGTGTATTTAGCAGAGGTGGTAAATGTTCTGGTCTGGTGCATAATGCAACTTTACATGTGACAATAGATATTTTTGAATTTTTACCATGTGGTGACTCAGTTATTGTATCACCACATGCAAATGGTCTGCATGATGGTGTAGTATCGATTGTTTGGAAGGTTTTCTCTGCTGAGGCATCAGAAAAACCTAAAAAACAATTTATCCTGGAACACTTTAAAGTATCAAAAAGTAAAGGCATTATAATTACCATGCTGCTCACTACCAGGTCAAAGACACAAATATATATGTTTTTGTTATTCAATAGTTGAATAATGTACCTGGTGAATGCCATTAAAAAAAAAAAATTAGACACAAATCATTCTCTTAACATGACAAAAGTAATAAGCTTTTGTATGCACTTTCAGACCACTACAATTCCTTGTCATAAATACCATAAAACTAGTTCCTTGCTCGCGCGCATGCATTTTGTCACATCTTTAGATCAGCTTTTGCGAACAAAAAAATGAAAATTAGCGCACCACCCTCAGTCAGCCAATGAGCTCTGCCCAAAGTGTCAAATACTGAATACTGGGACTTAAGTGTGACATGTTTTCTAATACGACGACGTCTGACATGTTCAGAACATGGAGTATTTTTGAGAAAGAAAAGTTATGATGGACAATTTATGTTTTTGAAACATTTGACATTTTGCCTTTGAAAAACACTGAATCAACATCATACTGCCACCCTGGCCGAGAATTTGACACAGCAAAAACATGTAAAGTAGATGTATGTATTTCACAAACCACTTCTAAACAGTATTTCTTACTAATGTACAAAGTAATTAATCATTTAAGTAGAAGAAAGTGCCAATAATCACCAAGTTACTTGCCACCTGTGATATTACAACATTGTATTAATCAAAGCAAAATTCCTTCATGTGTTTAGGCTCTGTTCAAGGCCGGGGAGGAGAAGTATGGCACAGACGAGCAATCGTTCGTGACAATCTTGGGCAATCGCAGTGCAGAACACCTGAGGAAAGGTGATAGAAAATAAGTTCTAGTCATATCTCCTGTCTATTTACGGCACATTGACCTTTGAATAAACTCTTCAACAGTGTTTGATGCTTACATGAAGATGTCTGGCTTTGAGATGGAGGAGAGCATCCAGAGGGAGACGTCGGGGAACCTCCAAGCTCTGATTCTGGCTGTGGGTAAGAGAGGAGATTTAGTTCTGATGTGTGTGAATGCAGAAGTGAACTTTATAGTCTGACATTGTTTCTCTTTCTCTGTAAAGTGAAGTGTGCCAGGAGTGTCCCAGCTTATTTTGCTGAAACCCTGTACCATGCTATGAAGGTAGGAGTATTTCTGGTTTACTCATGTTGGTTTGAGAAAGAGAAAAAACTTCCACTGGACTTGCAAAAAACTTGTGCGGGAAATATTAGTTACTGTACTCAATAAATCCCAAAAGGGAAGTGCTCAAGTTCTGCTCCAACTCGCTCTGGCTCTTGTTGACATACAGTGATAAGTAAACTCCTTTTGCTCAGTAGCCGTTTGTGTCACACTCACCATTTTGGACTTAAAACCTGGTTATGCACAGCAACATTATATTATGCAACGTTCACTATTGCGACGTAAGCACTCCACTATTATATGGTCTATGGGCCAAATGCAGGCAAATCTCTTTTAAAGAGACAGTAACATAAATGTTCTATGTTAACATAGAGAAAAATAATGCTAATGATACTGTATATTTCCAAAAAGAACTTGAAAAACATTTGCTTAATTATACAAATAAATATGTTATTACTATATTATAAACAAATTAACACATTTAAATCACTTTTAAAACATAAACCTTAAGATCTATCACACCTGCAGTATATTCAGAATTATACCTTCAGCAACCTTAAACACAAATATAAGTTTTTTGTTTTTATTCTCGTATAAACTTCTCAGTCTCAATGTGGTGCAACAAGGAAGTGTCAGGAGCAAGTAAAATTGGTTTGAGGGCCCCATTCTGCCTCCTGGCCATAGTGTGGTCACCCCTGGCCGACATTGATCATGATAATGGTTTAATATATCCCCTTTTGAACACTCAAAGACACCAATGTTGAAACGGCGGGTCATAACGTGTTAATGATAACCTTTGTGCCAGGGCGCAGGCACAGATGACGCCACTCTAATGAGAGTGATGGTGACCCGCAGTGAGGTGGACATGTTGGACATTAGAAAGGACTTCAGGAGGATGTTTGCCTGCTCGCTGCACTCCATGATTAAGGTAAACACATACAACAAATACACTTGTGCACGAAAGTTTACACACCTGGCCATAGATTGAATAGTTTTGGCCATTTTTCACATTACAACACGCATTAAAGAACAACAAGTATGAAATGTGCTAGATTGTAGCAAAACTAGTCCCAAGGCAGGTCGCAGAGATTAAAAAAAAGGCATGAAAACAAATTACAAAAAAACTAGTGCATCTTAAAAAACTATACTAATTAAAATGTTTCTTAAAATAAGAGCCGGTCTGATAGGCTGGGTGTGTAAACTTTAAAGCACAACTATATTATGAATACAATCAACTTTATTTATGTAGAACTTTTTTTGTAAAATAAAGCATTGGTTTTATATGGCACTTTTTTTTACCCTCAAAGACGCTCCCCACGGCATTATTCCTTCACTCCATACACGGTGGTGATAAACTAACACTGCACATTGACACATGCCCCACTGTAGCAACTGGTGTTCCCAGAGGTTCTAAAGTCCTCCACATTCATTCATTCACATTTAATAATAATAATCAAACCTATAAAAATCTAAATAAAACATGATGAAAGTATCTATGAATTAAAAATATATACAGTATATAAATTATACAAAAAGTACACAAACAATTCAATTAATTATCTAAAACAAGAATAGGCCTATATTGGCTCTTTTCAATCATCTTTGGCTTCCTTATGGTGTAACATCTACTCGTCTTACAGGGTGACACCAGTGGGGACTATCGTAAGGCCTTGCTGATGCTCTGTGGAGGTGACGATGCATGAATAGGAAGCAAAAAGTGCCGTGCCTGAAGTGCTTCTACGTGTGGAAGTCTCCTGAATCACACTTGTGAATGACAGGCTGCATATCTCCTCCATCACATTTCAAGGGTAGCTAACATTTTACCTGTGACAGATATACAAGCAGCTTTGGTCTACTAATATTTTGCCACTGAAGTCATTATGTTGTTGTTATTTTTAAACAAATTGTTATTGTCTCGTTGCACTTTGTAACCAAAAAACATTGCTATAATAAACAGATTTGATCAAGGAAGTTCTTACTTTTTAGTACTTTTTTTGGGATTGACTTGCACGGACTGAATTTGACCACCAGATGGCGGTAGACCGTCTTCAAAAGGAATGCTGTTTTGAACAATTCAAGACAGAAAAAATTATGTATTCAAACTGTGCTGTGGTTGTATTCGTAAATGTAATTGTATTCATGCACAAAGTAATGTATTTAACACTACATTTGAATGTTGCACAAGTGATTTAACTCGTTTCATATATGTGTTTCATTAACTTATCTGTTTTATTTGACTTTTATTGAGTTTTTGTCTAAATAGTTACGGAAAGGTATATGGACCCTATAGTAGTTTGGGCTCTCAAAAACACATCAAATACATTCCTTCAAAATCCCTTCAAACTTGGAAGAACAGTTTACAAAATCAGTGTTTTGACTATAGTTTGTTGAATAACAAACAGTGCTCATGTTCACTGCATTAGTGTTTTTCAACCAGTGGTCCATGTTTGGTGATCCTTAAATGATTCATTATCACCTGGTTTGGTGCTTATGTTGATTGGTCAAGATAATGTGAGAAGAATTCTATGTAATACACCTTGATGAGAATAACTTTGTACTGTAAACAATGAAAAAATATATTGGGGAACACTGCACAACACCATGTTCTAAATAATCCAGAAGTTTGTTTTCCATATATTGCTAAGCTAACATCACATTGCTTGTTCCTACTGAAATTGTACATGGTAAAAGTAATGTACATGGTAAAAGTAATATTTTGACTATAAATGTTTTTGCGTTAAAAACCAATGAGATTTTTCTGCAAATGGCAAACAAACTGAATAAAACATCTCAGAAGATTTGAATATTTTGAAATGGAATGTAAGCCATAATAATTCTCATTATAGCAAACAAAAGCTTGTCATGTTACTTTCCTTATACTGAGTATTTAGCCCTGTTTTGTTTACACCTGCCATACTTTGCTCTGCTCTACCCCTTAGACTGCCCCGATACAAGGTACTTTTTGGTACCTGCTTGACCTTGGTCCTAACCAGGGTCAAGCAGGAACTAAAGTGTTATGACTAAAGTGTTCTAACTAACAGTGATTGGCCGCAGTGATACTGGGAGCCATGGTTAACCATGAATGGACACTAATTTGTTGTGAGTATGTGCTAGCATTGGTACCAGATACTAAAGAAAAATGGAAACACAACCGAGTAGAGTAGGACCAAGTGGGGCTGGTGGAAACGTGTCTTATGTCATATGTTAGTGTCACAGGTTAAGTTGAATTACAGATATATATATATATATATATTATAAAAAAATCTGTTTTTTACATAAATACACCCAGAACATTAGACTGATTTGAAAATGGTTTGGAGCACTATGTAGTATTCAGCCCAAATGCACAGTGCAAAAGTAACAGTCCACATATCAAATAAATAGTAAATGAATGAAATTATGCTGTTCAACACCACATTGTTGTTGTGCACCAGCTTTAGAACAGCCCGTGGTCCTGTCAGCTTCACTACCTTGTGTTGGTTTTGTGAATGAGGCGGTTGCTCGTGATGGTTTCCGTAGCAACTGCCAGCCAATAATGAGGTCTAAACTGCAGGGTGTGGGGTCAGACCACCTCTAGGAACAATGCCCCGAGCTCCTCCCCCGGATGCATGTAGCGTGTGCGGCTGCAGTGGTGTGTAACCCCGTCACGTTTGTAGGTCAATCCGCTGGAGTCGTGTTTTGGTGTTGATCTCCTTTGCCCCGCTGCCCCTCCTCTGAGTCATCACGTCGCCTCCAGCTTTCTCTACTCGACAAGCTCCAACTAACTGTGATCGCCAGAAACAAACAAACTAGTTCAAGTTTGAAATGACTTCAAAGAGCGCAAGTTTAGTCATGCAAGGAGACATGAGAATTTCACTGCATGTAATGTGGATCTGACAATAATAATACAATAATAATGCACTAAACAATCTAATTTTGGAAATAATTAATAATGGCCTTGGAGGAGTGGTTGTCCTTCTATGAATGGGCTTCAGGAGGATGAGAATTGCTGTAGAATGAAATTCAAAACCAAAGAACCTATATTTTTAATGGGAAATTGGTCCTGCTCGCAATCAAAATCACAATTTTAGTGTCTCGTGATTAGTCAAATAGCCAAGAATGCACTGACGTAGATTACATACTGCTTTCTTGTTATTGCAATATTGTACAGTGAATCTTGAAAACAGATGAATGTTGTTTTAAAGTTTTGCTTGTAATGATTCTGTCATATTCGAATTTAAAATGTGTAAGTTGAATTACAAGTAAGTAAATAGACTTATGAATGATATTCTAATTTTCAGAGTCACACAGGCAAAGTGGGGTTAAGTGTCTTGCCCAGGGACACAACGGCAGCAGACAACAGTGCTGTATCTACTGAGCCACTGTCGCCCCTAATATAAGAATGCACTCTGAATCCTTCAGTGCAAGAGTAAAAACAGGCTTATAAGATCTTTGATAAAGTCATGTTTCTCAGAATTGGAGCCATTTTGAATTTTTAAGAACATGCTCATTATTTCATAACAAATTTTTTTGATTTAATGCAACTTAGTTTTTTCACCCCAGCACATTTGAATTTATTTTGATTATATATTTAATTATAGGGGGACTCAGTACTCAGGGGTCGGAGGGGGTCCGGTTCGGAGACCACAGGATTTCATCTCTGCTGTTTGCGGACGATGTTGTCCTGTTGGCTCCAACGAACCAGGACCTGCAGCATGCACTGGGACGGTTTGCAGCCGAGTGTGAAGCGGCTGGGATGAGAATCAGCACCTCCAAATCCGAGGCCATGGTGCTCGACCGGAAAAAGGTGCCTTGCCCTCTGCAGGTGGGTGGAGAGGTCCTTCCTCAAGTGGAGGAGTTCAAGTATCTCGGGGTCTTGTTCACGAGTGAGGGAAGAATGGAGCGTGAGATTGACAGGCGGATCGGTGCAGCGTGCGCAGTTATGCGGTCGCTGTATCGGACCGTTGTGGTGGAGGGAGCTGAGCCGAAAGGCAAAGCTCTCGATTTACCGGTCAATCTTCGTTCCCTCCCTCACCTATGGTCATGAGCTTTGGGTAATGACCGAAAGAACGAGATCGCGGATACAAGCGGTCGAAATGAGCTTCCTCCGCAGAGTGGCTGGGCGCTCCCTTAGAGATAGGGTGAGGAGCTCAGTCACACGGGAGGAGCTCGGAGTAGAACCGCTGCTTCTCCACGTCGAGAGGAACCAGTTGAGGTGGCTCGGGCATCTGTTCCGGATGCCTCCTGGACGCCTCCCTGGGGAGGTGTTCCGGGCACGTCCCACCGGGAGGAGGCCCCGCGGAAGACCCAGGACACGCTGGAGGGACTATGTCTCTCAGCTGGCCTGGGAACGCCTTGGGGTCCCCCCGGACGAGCTGGAGGAAGTGTGTGTGGATAGGGAAGTCTGGGCGTCTCTGCTTAGACTGCTGCCCCCGCGACCCGGCAACGGATAAAGCGGAAGAAAATGGATGGATGGATGGATGGGACTCAGTACTTTAAGTTTGACACATAGTTTTCACGTCATCATTGTTGTGATTTTTGTTTCTTTTTTTTATGTGCATTTTAGAGTAGTCCACACAGAAGCAGTGTGCGTCGGCCAATTACAAAATACGGCTGACCCACACTCAGAGCTTTCCCCTTTGATTACACTTCCACAGCCAAATGCATATCAAATACTTTGAAACTGTGACAGCGGGACAGTCTTCTCTCTTCTGTCTCTGTTATAAGATATAGTGCAAAGATGTGCTTTTTATACAATACTTCTTGATTTATGTTTCCTTTTCTATGAAACAATGTAATTGTTGTAAAAAGTACTGATGACTTTCAGAAGAAACAATTAATAGTTAGTATCAGATTTGGTCTATTCAAAGTAAATTGACCATCACTGAATACAACCCCAGGGTTTGGAACAAAAAAGTGATGTGCAACTGTTTTTGTCGAGCACATGGAGGCAAAAGGAGTTGCCAAAATAACTTTAATGTAGATGCCTTTTTTTAAATAAAATACTATTTCATAACTGATTATACATAAGTCAATAAAATAATCTTGCAACCTTTGTTCCACCAAAGCGGAAGTCTTCTTAAGCGAATGATTGGTGAATGATTAATTTGAAGCAAGGGTCCCCAAACGTTTTCCCTGCAGAGCCACTTTCCCGCAAAAAAAATTGTAGAGAGCTCCTTTAATTAGTTAATACTAGTGAATATGTTGAGTCATTGTTCATCATCACACATTTGTTTCGGGAGCACAAAGTAAGTTTGCATTTATCATTGTTGTGAGTTTGATTTGTCTGAATCATTTGGGGAGACCTTTGAGCGATTGCAGCCCTCTGCCTCGCTAACAAAAAGTATCCATTGAGATCAACACAATTTCATCCCGATAACTTCAGCTCCACCAATAGTCATGCTGTACCTCGCTGTCAAGCTTAGAACATGTTGACCTAAATGACTTTTAATTGTGCATACTGACATTTGTTTTGGATTGTGTCACTAAATTCTAAAAATGGCACAAATGGAGCTGTAAGAAAGTCATGCAGACAACTTCAGCTTTGTCAATCGAATTGTCTGGTCAACTAAAGTGGCCCTCTTATTAATAAGTTTAGACGCCCCTGCAGTAAAGAATCAGGCCGTGAAAAATTTATCAAGTATCATTTTACTTTGATTGAACATACGACAATAACAATAACAATAGAATAAAATTGCTAAGCAGGATTAGCATAGATGATACTTACTTTCATGCTGATATTTGGCTCACCACTTGTAAAAACACCTCCCAAAAAAAAATCTCAAAAAACTAGAATATTTTGACAATGGACTGTAAGCCATAATAATCAAATGTATAAAGTCAAACCAGGTTTCAACTAATCCTTAATTCTTTAAAATCCTAATCTTCTGCTCAGCACCTGCTATGGTATGAATAAAGAGAAATACACACTTGCATAGATAGAAGTATTAGTCCATAATCTCTTGTAATGAGAGTATTTTTGCTCAGAAACTTCAAAGGATTGTGAGTGCGAAGTGAGGTAACAATAAAGAAGCACATGAAAAATGATCTTCCGGGAGATTGTTTAGCTTTCCCGGCTCTTTCAAGAACGAAACATGTCTATACTTGAAGCCCTTATTATCATTATATACATGAGGGAGCCAAAAAGCTGGGAAGAAAAATGCATCCCTGTGATATTCTACGACTACTCAAAAAGCACGAAACTTATCAAACCTGACTGAACTAGAGGTGATTTGCAAAGAAGAATGGTCCAAAATATTGTCCACCAGAATCCAGACTCTAATTGGAAGTTATAAGAAGCGTTTAGAGGCTGTTATTTCAACAAAAGGAGGATGTACAAAATATGGAGTTGATTTTTCTCATGTGTATGCCTGATTTGGTTTTTGATAATTCTTGCACAAATGATTGATACAAACTTCAATTCACGTCTCATCACTGTGTTTGTTCCTATATGACATGTTTTCCTTAAATGTCTTATCCAAACAACCACTGAAATCATAAAAATGTAAATGGGTGCACAAACTTTTTCATACCACTGTATTACCCATGGATTTTGTGTCTCGTTAAAGCCACAAACCTAAAAACCTTTTATTGGACTTTTATAAATGGCTTTTATTGGACTTTCTTATGAAGGGAATGGAAAAGGATTCGATATAAATGCAGGGAAATACATAAATATTGTTTTTGTTGTGATCAAGGCAGTTGTCAAAACAGAATTTATAGTTTTATTATTTTTGACTCAATCACATTTTTGTATAGCTATTGGTCCATTGCTTGATGTCAAAATAGACCAGTTAAAACAACGAAGAACACACTGTCTATCATACACTGTCACACACTATCACCAATGTCACACACTGTTACACACTGTTACACACTGTCACACACTGTCACACACTGTCACACACTGTCACACACTATCACACACTGTCACACACTATCACACACTATCACCAATGTCACACACTGTCACACACTATCACACACTGTCACACACTATCACACACTATCACCAATGTGTGACAGTGTGGTGACAATGTGGTGTGACATCATCAATGTCACACACTATCACACACTGTCACACACTGTCACACACTATCACCAATGTCACACACTGTCACACACTGTCACACACTATCACCAATGTCACACACTGTTACACACTGTTACACACTGTCACACACTGTTACACACTGTTACACACTGTCACACACTGTCACACACTGTCACACACTATCACCAATGTCACACACTGTTACACACTGTCACACATCACACACTATCACCAATGTCACACACTATCACTAATGTCACACACTGTAGACAGTGTAACCTCATCCAAACTAATCCACGCTTTTGTCACCTCAAGACTTGACTACTGTAACGCTCTGCTCTTTTTTGGACACTCAAAGACGCTTTACATGTCATTATTCTTTCACTCCAAACACAGTGGCAATAAACTACTACTGTAGCCACAGCTGCCCTGGGGCACACTGACAGAAGTGAGGCAACCAGTATGTGCCATTGGCCCCTCCAACCACCACCAACCATTCACACACACACCAGACTCATTCTAGGCAATGGGAGTGAAGTGTCTTGCCTAAGGACACAACGGCAGTTTGGCAATTTACAGCCGCAGCCGCCCCACTGTGGCTGGTGTTCCCAGACGTTAAGTGTCTTGCCAAGGACAAAACAACAGCAGACAGTGGGAGTCAATGGTGAAGGTCAGGCTTGAACCCACGACCCCCTGGCTCAAAGGCCAATGCTCTACCAACTGAGCTACTGTTTAAAATCCTTCTCTTGGCATACAAAGCCATACATGGCTTGGCTCCTTCTTATCTTCAAGACATGTTAATGTCTTATCAACCAAGCCGAGCACTGCGCTCGCAAAACGCCAGAAGTCTGGTGGTCCCTAAGGTCTCAAAAATCACTGTCGGCGGCAGAGCATTAAGCTACCAAGCTCCTTAACTGTGGAATCAGCTCCTCACGCACATTAAGGAAGCAGACACTGTCTCTACATTTAAGGCCAGGCTTAAAACACTCTTTTTCAACTTAGCATTTGGTTAGGTTGTTTGTCCGGTCAGGTTTCCTCCGGTCTTGGAGTCTGCGTATGTTGGACCCGGTCCGCTGCATCTTCAACCCTATGTTCTAGGCTAGGCTAAAACAGTCCTCTTTAGTTTAGCATATGGTTAGGAAGGTAAGACTCAGGGAAGGCTAAACTCCTCAGACTGTCAGTCAAGCTGCGTAGCAAGTCCTTTTGCTGGGAGAAGTATGGTAACTTGAGAACTATCCTCTCCTCCTTCCTACTTTATCTGTTTAGCATTATTAGGATTTTGACTGTAGTCTGTTCATTGCTATTCACCCGTTATCCCATTGTCTGTTGCATGGTACTATGACGGGACCTCTGCACCTGGCCTCCTCCATCTACACCTGCGGACTGCCCTGAAGAACCCTGGGAGTTCTTCAGTCCTGCACAGGACCTGTCCACGCTCAGCGGCCACTGGTCCACGTTCTGTAGCTTAGGTCCTGGATCTATAGCCTGTCAGTCCGTGGGAGCGGATCCCTTTCTCAATATGGGTCTCCCTGAGGTTTCTCACTTTTTCCCACTGGGTTTTCTTATGAGTTTTTCCTTGCCGATGCAGGAGGGTCTGTTGGGCAGTTAGTGTCCAACCAGAAGGACTGTGGTGATGATCCAGGACACTTTAACATTCTACAACATGTATGATATTTATCATCATGTGTTCTATATTCTTTTTGTATTTTAACTGTTAATTCTCTGATCTGTGTTGGTGATTTCAATGGTTTTGTTAAGTCCTCTGAGATGACTTTTGTTGTGATTTAGGGCTATACAAGAATACATTTGGTTGCATTGCATTGTATTGTATTGTCTACACACTGTTACACACTGTCAAAAGAAACATTAAAACCAGCGGTTTTTACTCAAAGGTGGTCAATATGTGGACAAAAATTACTTTCTTTTCAAATTCGGTTGCTGCGGTTTATGTACAGGTACAATTAATAATCCAGCTAGTCCTGTAAATACATGTTTGGCAGACATGTGATTGAATTTATTGTTAATAAATCACATTTTTTTTTATGAAATGTAGTGGGTTGCATTTAAGAGTATTCACATTCAATCTTCTCTGAGCATAATTACACCGCAAAAACAGATGAAAAATAAGTCAAAAATCACTTAAAGGTGCAGTAAGCGACTTTGATAGCTTAGCCGTAGCATCAACTCGAAACCACTCCCCCCTCCCCTCATCTCTTCACCAAACCAAACATCCAGCATTTTCTTTTCTTTGTCACAACAGGGAGAGTGGGTGGCAAACGTAAAATTGGAATTTTCTGTTCAGCCCTTTTAGGTTTTAGAAAATCCGTTAACTCCGGTGCACTCGCTAGAAACAGGAAGAGGGTGAAGGGGGTAAACCATAGACTGTATATATTAACGGACAGAGTCACGCCTATCTCCGCCGTTCATAGGAGTTGGCCATGAAAAGTGCTTTCATGGAGCAATCCAAGATGGCCGCGAGTGGTCCCGCCCACAAGAAAATTGTGAAAAAACTCATCTGCGCATGCATCAGCTGGGGCAGCTCCATTCATTTGAACGAGAGACTTCAAAAATTCCCCGCGAGTAAACTAGAGTGGACCAAAAAAATTCACCCCCCTTCAGCATTGACACACATGTGGAACGGAGCTTTGGGCCAAGAGCCAACTTTTGGTCCATCCTATAAAGACGTTTTTGAGAGGTCTGCTAACGCTATATGTTAGCATTGGCTAATTCTTCTTCTGGGTCCACCCCCATCGGCCCGGGATGGTATTGCAAGCATGTCAGCACACGTCATTTTGGCCACTTTTGAGCTGGGACCCTCCCCCACTGGGGTAAACGCATCCCATTGGTTCGTTGGGGATGAACGACTCCCATTGGTGTATTTTTATCGGTCCGCTCCAAAATATGTTGTATTATTTTTATGGAGACTATAGGCATCTGGTCAATTCCAATACTATTTGAAAACACATGATAACTTGATTACTTTTAGGGTTTAGGGACATTTTCCCACAATATTTAAAAAAAAAATGCGTCTGGAAAAAATAACTGATTGCATCTTTAAATTTGGCTAAATGTATCTTATTTTGAGCACATTGTGACTGCCTTATAACAAGATTTGCCAATGCAACAAGAAAAATTATCTTGTTTTAACGGATGTCTCCCTTGGAATAAGACAAACAGTTCTTAAAATGAAACTAAATGACTTGTCCCATTGGCAAATCAGGTTTTAAGACAGCAAGAATGTGCTCAAATCAAAATGAAAACCACTTGATTCAAGCATTTATTATCTCATATTTCATCACTTTTTGCAGAGCTGTTGTGGTGGCCTTTGGGGATTATCAAGGGAATACCATTCACTGAACAGCTCCATAAAGTTAACCT
Organism: Knipowitschia caucasica; assembly: GCA_964034765.1. Lineage (NCBI taxonomy): Eukaryota > Metazoa > Chordata > Actinopteri > Gobiiformes > Gobiidae > Knipowitschia > Knipowitschia caucasica. The sequence goes on along the minus strand of OZ035825.1, from coordinate 12,923,482 downwards.
TGCCTGCAAGCTGAATTATCGCGGTATTTGTGAGTTCACAAACACTCGAGAATACATCTTGTACCGCTCCCGCTTACACTTTTCGAGTCGAACCACTGGGTGTGCGAGCCAATCACGCGCCAGTCTGGGGGTTTAGGGCGGGATATCCGGGTTTGACGAAAGCAAGAAGTGCCGGGCCGAAGCAAAACAAACATGGCTACGCAGGAGGACCATGGATGTATTATATTAACTGGATAGGGTATTACTAGCTTGTAGCTGAATAACTCACGTGCTCAGGGGATTCTCGCGGTACTGCAGACTAGACCAGACTAAATTCACGTGGGCTACCCAGAAATTTTCCCCATAGAACTCAATGCATATTAAAACAGCTCAACCTCAGCTGACAGAGAACCTACAGCTTTAATAAAGATCGGATTTTGTGGGGATTTTAGTGTCCCTTGTCATCCTGAACTTTTTTTCTTCTTAAATCCTTCGGTTTTGTTTAAATCCACACTTTAGTGCCACAAACTCTGCTCGTCTGGCTCTGGCTCTAACTCCCGCTCTGATGAACTGCTCTGATTGGTCAGAGCGCAGCCGAGCCCCTCTGTGCACGTGCGTGAGACCCGGTGTGAGACCCACACACGCGTGTTTGGCGCAACGCATTATGGGAGATCATCCACTGCGCAGAACCGGGAGGACCAGACGATGCCCAAATACAGGCGAGTTTCCCATAGATCTTTGCGAGTTTCAGGCAACTTCCGCTAATCTTTCAGCCCCCATGCCGTCACAAAGCGCCACTGAGCACAACCATTCATTTGAATAGGGCGCCATCTTGGATCGCCGGGGCTTGAGGAGGACGGACGCGTAGCTGAGGCTATCAAGTCAGTTTTAGCAGAATCTCCAATTTCTTTTTTGAAAGATGAACAGCGAGAGGCGCTTTGTGCATTTCTGGACGGCAAAGATGTTTGTTTTATCTACGGGTTTTGTCAAACCTTGGTAGGCGGGCACACAGCGTCACTTCGCCCAATCAGCTTCAAGTATTCTGCTGCTTATCCCTCCTTTCCCCGAAAGGATTCTCCGGGAGAAATCCCAGATTGATATCGCGGAGAACGCGTTAGAGTTCTACACAATCATCAATCTGGCTCTTGCCAGGTTACCATAAAGTCTAAAAAGCACCGTGGAGAGGTCAGGGAATGAAATTGTAGAGAGGTTTAAAGCATGGAGAGGTTATACAAGGATTTCCCAAGCTGTTTGTATGTGTTTTCAGAAGAATCAATGACTCACACTGCGGGGGCTGTGATTGGTGGCTGGAAGTCGCACGATTGTATCTTTTATGGGATAACGTTACACTCAGCCCGTCTTTAAAATCTTGGCATCTTTGTAGAAACTTGTTACTCTAAAAGAATGTTATCAAGGCATAATAACGGAGCACTCCTTCATTATGAGCACATCTGAGCCTCGAAAGCTAGGTTTGTAGTTGTAGTAGTCGTTTATTTAAGCAGTCTTACAATGTATTTTTTACAGGTACATAGAATTTCCCTTTTATCTTCTCCATTATCTACAATGCTTATCTGTAATCCAAGTACAGTATGTGTTAGGCATGTCCAGCTCACACCCAGCTTCTCCTCCTGCTGCAGCCTGCACTGAATCAATACATCAAGATCAAAGAAATCATGTAATTTATTCTTCCGCTTTAGAATCCTGAGGCGTGCTGAACAGTGTCTTATTAATGAATTATCTGTTTTTTATTGGCCTCCAAAACAAATGAAATAATACCCAATAGATTCAGATTTAGGTATCTACAGTTAAAAACAACATTGGAATATAGGCTTACTTATTATAATATTGGCGACAATGTGCATAAATGACAACATAATACTGAGCCTGAGTTTTTTCATCTGGAAGTTTGGTAAAATTTTGAATGTCATGAGTTAATTATTGTTTATTTGGACCCCATAAAAGAGAAATAAACCCATATTCCATAAAAGAAAGTTATATTTAGAAAAAAAATATTAAAAGACAAGCAAATGAACAACTTGAAATGATTGATAAACACTGTTCCCACTCCATTGGAGAATTTAGAAAAGATTTTTTTCAAGTTCTGTAAACTCTGAGGCCTAAATAGCGATGCGGTCGATGCGTGTATTTTTATTTTCTTGGAGCGCCCCCCTTGGGTGTATGGGGGGATCTGAACACCGCTCTATCAGCATTCCTGCTTCAGTGTGTTTATGTGAACAGCAGAGAGAGACACAAGGAAGTGTTGGGGAAATACAAAACACTTTATATGTCATCATTATTATATGATAAGGACTTTTGTCAGAGCAGAGTTTATGGACCTATTATTTTGAGTTCTTTGAGTATCAGTAGGAATGCTGGTGTCAAAATGTATTGGATTTCCCAAAGTGCTTTGATCTTCATGAGTCAGTAAAACACCTTGCCTGTTTATTATCTAATCATTTCAATCCATCGTGTGGTGCTCAAGTACTTCAGCTTGAAGCTTATTTTCAATTGTAGCCTATATGTTGGAATAAATGATTTTCTTTTCAAATGTAGGTGGTGTGGTTACTTACACTTCCTAGTCCTGCAAGTACCGAACTCATCTGTAGTCTGCCCCCATTCCCTCCGGGACCTTCTCTGCCATATGCTTCATTATTAATTTTTCACTTTTGTATGTTTTGTACATGTGTTAAAGGTTCATTCATAATGGACGAATCGAGAACGTGCTGATGTATGTGTTTAAGTGTGTGTTTATGCTTTAATTTGTATGAAATGTACACGTTTCAAAAAAATAAATTATTACTCATTTTTACAAGGAAAATGGTAGAAAATAACTCAATAGTGGTAAACTCTGATGAGAATAATGGCAAGACAATACACATGCAAGACGCTGATGTGTGATATAGGATTTCTGAGCTTCCTGTGTGAATAAAACCACACTTGGAAGATGGATGATTGGATCAAAGCTCAGAGGAACGCACCCGGGGGAAAAAAAAGTCTCTTGCACCCGCTCTGTATGGGATCCTCATTTCCTCCTACATCCTTGGCCTTTGACCTCTAACAACTTCCTTCCTGCTGTGGTGCCACTGGAATGTGTCCTTGAGCTGTCAGTAAAGCTCTATCTGTGCATTATTGTGTGTTGCACCACCAAAGTGAGTGCATTTCCCTTTAAGAGGCTTGGCAGTTGTGTTAGGAAGTGTGCGGAAACAGAGGGTCCGTGCAGGGGTCACCGTGTCAAACAGAAGGAGTGTAAATTCCACATCTGGGCTGGCACTTGTTCAGCGATTTCAGTGTGTAACTCAAAAGTGCCATCACTGTGAGTCTATTCAGCTGGATTTTCTATTTAAAGGTCCAGGTGGATTAAAGCGTATTAAAACGTATGTCACTTTCAAAACACAAAAAACAGAACTATGCAATAAAATCGACTCAAAAAAGAATTGGTAGAGTCAGATTGATTCTAATAAATGATTCTCTTGTTATGATTCTCAAATCATTCACAAAAAATCAACAAATAAAACAAGGATTTTTATAGAGGCCTTTGTGAAAAAGGTGATTGATATACATTTGTTGTTGAGAAAACTCATCTGCATATCTGGCAACCTGAGTCAGAGAGAATGAGAGAGGTTGCAGTACCCAGTACAAAATTATCCAGATTTTTACATACGGCTGCTTAAAAGCTTGGGTACAAAACTTTCAAACTACAAAAGCTTGATCGACATATTACATCCATTAAACTAGTCCCTCACTCTCAAAACAGTGATCACATGCATGTCTTTTTAGCCTCTGTCAGTTCTCATCCAAAAGAGTCAAATAATGACTCATTAGGGCTCTCTCTCTTTCACAAATATGCAAAAGATGTTTTCTAATCAGATAAAGACAGCATGTTGTGGTCTGATTTTTTCACTTTTTACTTATGCAAGACTCTCTCAGTTGGGAAAAACAAAAGTATTATTGTATAGTATTATCCTCCCACCTGATGAAGACCATGGAGCGGCTCATCCTCACCCATCTCCGCTCTGTAGACCCGCTGCAGTTCGCCTACAGGCCCAACATCGGAGTAGAGGACGCCATCATCTACTTACTGCAGCGGACGCTCTCCCACCTGGAGCCCGCCGGGAGCGCTGTGAGGGTCATGTTCTTCGACTGCAGTGCTTTCAAAACCATCAGACTGGCACTGCTGCGGGGGACTGAACAAGCTGGTCAGTGGGCCAGCTCCACTCTGGGCTGTCCCCTGGACTCTGTGGAGGAGGTGAGGGACCGGAGTGTGCTAGTCAAAGTCACCTTCAGTTCCTTCAGTGGAAGGCTGAGGCACCCTCAGTGTAAGAAGGAGCGCTACCACAGGGCCTTTATCCCCACCGCTGTCAGACTGTACAACAAGTCAATTAAGTCACTGTATTGTAAAAACCTGCACTACTATTGACACTGTTTCTGATTGCCACTTTTAAATTGCCACTTTTTTATTGTACATAATATATCTTGCATTTAACATGTTTGCACATTTCTTTCTTTTTGCACAATCTTGAGTGATTCTATCCATGCCAGATGTGACATGTAAATGTCTCCTTTGTGAGATCAATAAAGTATATCTTATCTTATTTCTTGGGACAGTCTCAGCTTTAACTGTAGAAATCGTAAAAATGACAAAACATTAAGTAAAAACATTTATTTTCAGTGCATAAATACAGTTGTGCTTCAAATGTGATTGAAAGATAAAGTTCTTATGTAGAAAAATATACTTATTTTGCCTTTGTATCATAGAAAACTACGATAGACTAGCTTCAGTCTGTAGGTTTGATTGTGAAGTGCATGTTGATACCACGTGGGGCATACGGAATTGGAAATGAGCTTTATCCAAATGTGAAAGAGGCACTGCAGAGAATGCGAGTAGAAAATAAAAACATAAAGAAAGAATTAAAAACAAATGCTTTGCTCCCAGTGTGTCCGTGTGCTAACAGTCTTCACTTTGTAACATGGAAAAGAAGAAGGAGCACACGCTGGCCCAGGAGCTGTTGCAGTACTCCTGCGCCACTGTGCGGTGGTCTGCGCGTCTTTTGCAATCCGTGGGGGTCACACGGTCTACCCCCGCGGGAGGAGTCGGGGTGGCGGACCTGCGAGTGGTGGTGCTGATGGTGGAGGGGTTCTTGGGATGCGGACTGGGGTCAACACCGGACTGAGCTGCAAAGACTGAAGTGCTTCTGTCCAGTTTGAAATGCGCGTCTCTCGGTGCGCGCTTGCACATCCCAACTTTCACCAGAGCGCGCTCGTCTTGACACAGACCCCCCTGCAGCTTCTTGAGTGCGCGGGACACCTGCTTGTAGTACGCCTTGGGGTTGGACTGGTAGCCCGGGCAGCTCTGAGGCTTGGCGTTGTACGCGCACTCTACATCCGTCACTCCTCCAGTGACGCGCGCCTGTGGATCCTGGCATTTCACAGTCATCTTCACTCCACGGCTCACGTCTTTGGTGACCCACGAGCACTGCATGCCGTTCTTTAGATTGAACTTGCCCCGACTCGATGCCTCCCCACTCCCCCGCGGGGCCCGGGTCACCCCCTTGGACCGGGGTCTATCACGGGCCCCGGAGCACAGGGAGAGGAGAGCGAGGATGGACACCACTATCCAAGGGAAGGCGCTGCGTAAAACCAGCATGTCTGCAGCACAGAGTAAACACCTGAGAACAAACAATAAATAAAACATATCCATTGTTAAACTATAACAGAACAAAACAAACGTCTTCTCTATTACTTATTATTACTAATTATTATTATTATGCAACTAATACCCCGGCCATAACTTCACAGTCCAATCACTCATCCTCACATCTAAACAATAATCCTACCACAATCAAATGAACCAAACAATGCGGTGTGATGTACTTACTGACAGTTGAATGGAGGAGGGCTGTTTGGTCCGGTTGTGAGAAGTGCCTGGTCGAGCACATGGCTTTTACGCACACGCACAGCTCTACACGCCCTCTCCTCCCGCCCAAACGCACTGAACAATTCATGCCAAGGACGATCCCAGACATCATGGGAATGCAGACTGTTTGATCTAGCAGACGTGATCACATAAAACCCGCGCGTAAAAGTGCGAAAAGCTTTGTGAGGATGGGGAGCACCACGCGACAGACTCACCTTTTTGTGTTTTGGCTTCATTCTCCACCTGGGAAATAAGTAATATGCAACTGATTATTCTTTAGTAACATACTCAAAACTGGTTTAATGTTACACAGCAGGCGACCTTAACTTAACAAGGTGTGGTCAAAATGCAACTCTAGAATCATAGACAAAACAGTTCTAACGCAACTATGATAGTGGACAACTGATGACAGTTCTAACTCTATGATAGATATGAGCGTTAGAAGACATGAACCTTATGTCATGATAATATATATACATCTATCCATGTCCCAGTACCTACCACCAATGGTTACCACCACACCGAGCATGGCGACGTTTCACTTGCGAAAGGCACCCTCTGCTGTTGGAATAAAGTACTACAATATTAACATGAGTGTCAGCAGCAGATGACGACGTGAGTCTCAATCTGATCTGAATATTATAACTGGAATATTCTGTACATTTAGAGACCGAAGGATGTGTATTTGAAATGGTATAAATATGTATGAACCTATGGGCCATGGGTGTGTTTAATCTCACTTTTTGAAAACTTGTTCACCACTCTGGATTGATCCTTGTCTAGAAACAGCCACGAATAGCCAATAGTTTGTTGTTAAAACCGTTCAGATTTAAAATCCTAGATGTCTTTATGTAGAAAAATTACTGGTTATGCTCATAAATCTATAATGAGCAGAGCATGCCATTAGGTTTAGGGTGTTAATTTGAGTACTTGTTTCTTTGTATCTATGATGTATATGGTTGTCAATGCTGGTTTTAATCAAACAAACAACACTTTTCTGGTACATGTGGTGCTGGTTCAGTCGCCTCTACTTGGAGTGAATTCAGAGTGAATTGTTGCAAATGGTTTTTAACGTGGCTTTGTAGCAAACAGTATGCATGAGATTAGAAGTTTAGCTGACTATGTAAGTGATTCTAGAAGAACATTGCAAGTCATTTTAGTCATCTCATAGCTTATTCCTGTAAGACAGAAGCAACTATAAGAGCACACAGCATTTTGTCCTAATACATTTGCTTTAATAGGTCAACCTCAGCAAACAGCTTATGTTGTTTTTTATTTAGCATTTGAGGTAAAAATGGAAAAACCAATCCACAGAAATAAGTACTGATTGTATTTTTTTCCCCACAGAGAGAAAAAACGTGATTTGTATTTATTTACTCCACTTCATGTTCCCTGGTGTGGGGCATAAAGACCCCATCTGTTCTGGCACACTCCGGCTCTAAAGACTCATTCATGCACTCGCACAAAGACAAGTGTGTTGCCACATGCAGACACTTCCCTGCACTCGCCTGTATTATCTTTAGTGTCTGCTTCTTGATGACTTCCTGCCTGTCGTTACTTCAGGTTAATGACAGAAGAAAAACAAAGAGCTCTTTGATTGTCACCAGTCCAGTTTATTCCCTTTTCCCGACCATCATACAAAAACAAAGTGTATTACTTAATATACAAACAAGAGACACATGCCTGTCATCTTTCTCTGAGTTACCACAAATAGTGAGATGCATAGTCATTGACTGTGGAAGATTCTAAGTCATTGCAATGCTGCTATCTGGAATCCTGGTCTCCACACTGGCAGCTCCAAACATCTACAGGATCCTTTGAGAGACTTTTAATATTTAGGTCCGATCTGAAACAAAGCAACAAAGCATTTTTACAATACAATTCGTCTCGATTCGCAAAATTTACCATTTGTTTCCATTTCTACTCACTTGAATATCAAAGTTGACTCAGTTTTGGAACCAGCCGATGAAGTAGGTGCAGATACCATGGAAACTCCTCCAGCAATACTCCGTAGCAATGCGAGATGCCTTGGTTTCAGATTGCTCCGTGGGACGAGTAGTGGTCTTCGCAGGTTTGGGAGTGGTCTTCTTGGCCTGGGGGGTCTTCCCTGGCTGGGGTCTGACCGGCTGTGGCTGAGGCTTCACTGGTTTGGGAGTTGTGACAGGTTTTGGCTGGGTTACTGGCACCACTGGTTTGCGAGGCTCCTGCACAGGCTTGGAAGGCTTTGGGGTAGCAGGTTTGGGGTAGGCAGACAGGTAGGTCATGTGAGCTTCGTCTGGGTACTTCTTGCACATTGCGGGGCGGTAAACCTTGGGTCCCTGACATGCGTTGTTCTGCTTCCTGAGCTCCCACATCATCTGGGTGAAGTAGTGGCGTGGGTTGAGGTTGTACGGCCGACAGAGGTTGGGTTTGCCTTGGAAGTCACAGTAGTAGGACTGTCCACCAGTCTGGCTTTTGCAGGACACACGCAGGCGGGTATAGTCCCCCACTCCGGACACTACCATGGTGCAGGAATCTTTGCTCTTGGTATTGAATCGAATGGGCTCATCCCAGACGCTGCGCTGTTGTGGCTGGGTCTGTGGCTGGGCCTGGGGCTGCCTGCTTTCATTGACGCTGTTGTTGTTGGTTTGTGCATAAGATACGCACACCGCTGTTGCCAGCAGTAGCAGAAGTCTCAGCCTGGTCCTCATGGTGGATAAACGGTGCAGGGAATGATGAATAAGCGGTGCAAAGGTTGGAGGCACATGCAACTGCACTTATAAAGCTGTAGTCCACAAAGAAAGTATTCTTCAGGTGAGCCATGACTCCTCCCTGGAGTTTCACATATACACATGTGGCTGATGCCCAGCTCTGTGTGGTCAGCACCAATCTTGAAGAAGTGATGGACAGGATGAAAGGGGGAGGGGAAACATAAACCAAGGGAGGGGGTTGGGATGGAAGGGGGCCGACTGGAAGCGGTCAATGGGTCTGTGGGACTCTTGAGAAGAGAGGGAGGGGTGTAGGTCTAAGGATAGTGCACACATGAAAACCAATGTTGTGAAAGCGTGGCACATTATATAATCTTATGGCATAGTGAGTTCTTTGACTATTGATGGCGGGAAACGAGGCTGAGCATATGCAAACGAAATGGAGATTCAAGTCATTTGCCCAGGAGTTAAGGCTGAGCTCTGGCTCTGTAAAGTGAAAAACCATATCGTGTTCATCTGAGGGAAAGTCTAACTGCTTCACACATTAAACACAGCTGGGGACTATAAATGCTTTAGGTTTGACTGTCCTCACGTGATATTTGCTCATGGTTAGAGGTAAAAGCAGCGGGTAATTTTAAAATCTGGCCGCCATTTTATTTGGTCATTTCTAGAGTAAAAGATTCTGATAATCTATTTGGGATGTTATGAGATACTCTTGTGAATCAAACTATGTGTGAACTATATGAGTGAATTGAACTTTAATACAGCACTGGACAAAACCAGTCAGATAGTGGATGAAACCTTTAAGCACAAATGTACATATCTGATCCACATCCACTTAATGCATATTGTACCCGTCACATCAAGTTCCATGTATTCGTACAATGCTTCTGTTGTGTTCATGTCTGTCAGACACAATTAATGATCCAAATTATTAGTACGTACATTCCTGTAACTCTGCAATTCATTCTGGAAGTCTGCAGAAAATAAATGGCTGAACTGTGTGAATGTTGCTGCTGTCTCTGGCTGTCTGATTCCCCACAGGTGTCCTTCATCGTTCCTGCAATACCCCACCATGATTATACTTAGCACTAGTCCACACTGTATGTAAAAACAGCTTTGGGTGTAATTACTGTTAAGAAAGTCTCAACATGTAGTCTATTTCATTAAGTTGTGCAATGCAGTACTAGCAAATAGATTCCAGTTACGAACAACATTCTAACTAGGTACTTGCACCACCAATACGATTAGCCTTTTATTGTTGCAATTGTTTAATTTGACAAACCAAAACACAACACTGATTCTGCTTCATAATCCTGTAGCCTTTATCAGCAGCAGAAACAGTGTTGTCTCCAATGTCAAATTCAACTGGTTGAAAATGAGAACTTTGCATCTTAAAACAAAGAGGCACATATATTTAGTTTATATAAAACACAAATATTGTGACTAAGGAAAAGATCCTTTCTTGATGCCGTAATTAAGTAGCGAAATGTGTTAACTTTTTAGAAAATAATTATAAATGTTTAGAATTACTGTTTAAACTCACCCAATGCTTGGGATTTAGGATTAGTAGATATCCTATTTGTGCACGTAAAGAAAACATAAATGTCTGTCCCTAAGTGCAATACTCAATGCTAAATCCAAGAGTGCAGGCGGCGTCTCATGTTACCATTCTACTGAATATGCCTTTAAAAGACTTCAGCTCGTGTAGAATAAACATGTGGTCTGTGTTTGCGTCCGGAGCACATGTTTCTTTAAATTGAATTAAAAGGATCCTGCTCTGATAGGATGCAGCAGCGTCACACCACCTCACCCCTCCGTCCCGAAACCTATCCACCCCAGAGCACAGGTCTGTGCGTGCTCTGGTCCTGCGCTATGGAACATGTTCTTTGGCTTCTGTGGGTTTAGCAGCTGCGGATTTTACGTAACATGGAACTCACTTCTTACAAAGAAAAAGACTCAGTGTGATTAATCACTCACAAATGTTTATTCACGTTGATGTAATTTCACAGCATTGATAATTGTCTTGGTTTGGTCTCTATTGTCAGAAGAGATCCCCAACCAATAAAAAAGCCTCACATTATTTGTTATGGTCACACAAAATGACATCACAATGACATTGACCAAGGCATAATGTACCTTAGACCTTTAAAATATATTGAAAAGTTGTGTGGAAAAAGTATATTACTTCATTATTATCAGTGAAATAGCTGCCTGGTCAATGTCATTCTAGAAAAATAACTGACATAAACAAGAGTATTTAGGAGAAGGATGTGGACAACGATAGACAACAAAGGAAAGTAACTAGAACTTCAAACTCAGATTAAAAAAAACATGTATTGACAAAATATATAAAACTTCCAATACCTTTGAAAGTGTAAAAAATATTCATTGATTTAGCCGGTCCATCGGGTGCAGTTTGAACAGAATCACCTAACTACAGAGACACAAAGTTCAAAATGTACATATGACACTATAAAGACTAATGTTGTATCAAGATTCGGTCGAAGCAATTGGCTGATATTGCAAGTTTTCTAATTGTTGTTCAAATGGCTGAAAGTCAGAGGAGATCATGGCGACCCAGTGTTTTTGGTGAAGTCATTTCATTCTGCAAAGGTAAACGCTTTTAGATTTCTTAAATGTATAGTACACAGTGAGACTAAAAAGTGAGGCTTACCAAACTCAGTTCCAGTTTTCCTGGCCGCTGTGGGGAAGAAAGCAAAATAAGAAAAGCAACATTATGTATGGCCAGTATCATGTACTAACTACTTCTTTATTTCACAGGTGGAGTAAAAAATTAAAAAAGCAGCATGCACTTAACATTGCTCAAAATACTTCATGCTTTAATATGAATTTTGTTAAATCAAGATATTCATTTTAAAGAATAAATATTCTGCAACATTTTGGCCATTAAAGATGATAATGAGACTGTCTTTATGATTTTCTTTATGTTGTAGAATATGAAATCATATTTTAAGTAGTTTTAAGTATGAAGGTGAAAAAATATTTCTGCTTGTAACTCTGTATGCTACCACCAGAGGGAGGAGTTAGTATTTTTTTCCAAATTTGGATGTGATAGAAAGGACATCCTTTAACTTGCAAAATTAAATTATGGGCAATGATTTTGTTTTAAAAAGAAAAAGTGTCCAAAATGCTCAGATTATGATGTCATAGTGAAATGTTATAGCGAGAGGGCCACTAAAGTTCGTCTCGGGGCCGACAACATGGATTTTGTTTTGGGTTTTGGAATTTGTTTTGATTCATACCACAGCTACATTAGCGCCATATGTGGACCTTTTGTTACACAATCAAAATAAAATATCAGTAAATACAAAGAGAGTTAACCGAGGGGTTGGGCTTTACAACGAGGTACAGCTTGACTATTTTGGTGAAGCTGAAGTTGGCTGGATGACACTGTGGCTTCTCAATGGCTATTTTGTGTTAACCGGGAAAAATATAATATTCTCATTATATTTACTGTTGACCAGATGCTTGTTAAGTGTTCAATGAAAAGGATGAAAAATCATGTCAGTCTGCAGATGAAAAATGGACAATTGGATTAGTTGGTGAGTAGAGGATGATTTGAAAGAAGGACCTCGTGAATACCTTCCTGCTGTTTCTGTGCGTCACCAGTCGGGGTAACACGGTGGAGCTGAAGCGCGAGGGAACCGGCTCATAGTGTCAAAATAAGGGGAGCAGCTACAGCAACACAACACACATGCACTTTAAAACAAGTGTCACAAACTTGTCCCAAAAACACAAACAGAGGTGATGGAAGACCTCAAGACAGTTGGAACAAAAGACCAAGAGATGAGGATGGACTGAGAAAAATCCCATGTGCAGTCCATCGCATGGTAGAGAAAGCGTGGAAGCTCATGTTAAAGAAGAGCCCATGAGCAGAAGCCAGTGTAAAAGAGGAAAACGGTGAAAATGGGAACCAAGGATTTAAAGACAATGAAAGAATTGAGCAGTTTCTGAGATGTTTCACAAGTCATGATGACACAGTGTTGCGGAAAGACAGGAGCCCAAAGTGAGATTGAAATGAAGAGAGGAGGAAAACCGAATGTATGAAGCTGTGGAGGCCAAAAGCAGTGGGTAACGTATGAGTACTTACTCTTCAAAGACGTCCTCTGTGTCCATCCTTCTGTAGTACTTGGCCAGTTTCACAGAGAAGATAACACTGGGGATCAGCAGCATGCAGCAGCCTCCCAAACCGAACCAAAATGTATTCTAAAACACAAACATGTTCAGGTATTACAAGGAATGTGGTAATACAATCATACAAGTCTAAGATTAAGATGAAGAGATCCTTTATTTGTCCCACTGTGGGGAAATTTCAGTTTTGTATCACGGGTTACAGAACAGTAGGCATGAGGAGAACACAGACAACTTTTAAGTGGATTTTAAATGTAGCACAACTCTGTACTATCTTTAGCATAAGTATAAAAAGTATAACAAGTAAACACATATAAATGAACCTGTATACTTTAGTGCAAACAAATATATACTTGTGTGTATACTGTATGTCTGGAATACACTGTAGTGCAAGAATATTGTCAAAACAAGTCAAAAGCTCTGAGGGTTCAAGTCCCTAATGCTCTAATGTGGTTCATTTGGGTGTATGAATCTTTCTGTACTTGCTCCCAGTTAAAACCCTTTCCACTTATGAACAGGGGTGAGGCTCGGTACATCCTGTCCACATATGTACAGTATGTTATATATTATTATATATATGTTTTATTTGCTACACTCTGTGGTCTGTTCCGCTTGATGCATTCGCTCGCAAACTAACGCACAGTAAAAGATATATGGCCTGCTAATATATAAACATGAAACTTCACTGCTCAACCCAGTCAGCGGCTGAACATAATGAAGGATCTTTGTTCCAACTGCTCTACTTCCAAAAGTGTGCGTCTGTGTGTACATGTGTGTGCTTGTGTGTGTGTTTTTGTGTGCGCTTGTGCGTGCCTGTGTGTGCTGGTGTGTGTGTTTTTGTGTGCGCTTGTGCGTGCCTGTGTGTGTGTGTATGCTAGAGGCTTGGGAACATGCAGTCCTCATATATGTGAGAGTAGCCATGTTTTATTCCCTAAGCCCTGGACTATCAAAGAGGCCTTCTTGTTTCTGGTCCACATCCAGCACACACACGTCCAGCACACACACACACGTCCAGCACACACACACACACACCCCAGTGTTCCCGCTGCTCTCACCACTGAGTCCATGATGAAGCTGCAGGCCACTATCTCCACACTGTCCACAATGTTACTGATGGGCTTGCACTGCGCCACCTCTTCACTCAGCTGTGGACACAAACCATCTGGTAAGTATATAAACCATATCTGTTTGACTTCATAGTTTACGAGATTGCCTTTTACCCACCGAGTTTTTCACCCAGTTTGTATACTGTCTGAAGTACCCCACTAGACTTTCTGTGTAGGCTTTTGTTTCCTGAAAAAAAAAGTGAAATACATTAAAACTTATACAGCCTCATATATGCTGTGCGGATGACAGAAATATGGCTGCAGTTTTATAAACCTTGAGGTGAAGTATAAGTGATGTGTAAACGTTTTTGAAACCGATGATCTGGCTCCTTTCCTGCTTGCATTCATCACAGAGCTTTTCTACTGCAGCAGTGAAACTTTTCCTAAGCAATTATCTTACCTTTTTAACCACATGTGAGGCATTGTGTGTGATGAGGTACTCCGCAGCATCAATAGCACTTAGGATATTGCTGACTTTGACCTGAAAAATATAGTCAAAAATAAATAACTATAGACATATTTTATTACACTGCAAGAATTACAGATATATAGGAGGATGTTCTACTTCCGGGTGGATCATCAAGACTTTTGGTCCTCCCAATTGTCAATCATTCTGGTGATACATGCTCGTCAAATAAGACTTAATAAAAACAAGAACAATGTGTAAAACAATGTTCTAAAAGTTATAATAAAATTAATTTATAAAAAATGCTTTCTTATAAAAGTGTGTTTTTATAACAAAGCACAACATAGCAACATAACTCTGACATATTAGATGTAATTGAATTCAATCCAACATGGCGGAAGTTTTGTTTCAAAATTTGCTTAACTTTACTTATAAATCTAAACTTTCTTCGAGTGGAGTCTCAATTTAAGGTAGAACTGTTTTCTCAATTGTTAAATATCTACGACATTAATACTCATTCATGTGTACTTTTGTTCTGAGGATAAAACATGGAAAATCTCCCATTGATTATAGTCATTACTTTATCATTAGATGTCAAGTCCATTTCTACAATACCAGACCAACACTGAGTCTTCATATCAAACATTCTAAGAAAGTCTAACAATATCATTGCATTTAGTTCATAAACGTGACACAAGATGACAGAGTTATTTGGGAAAGATTGCTTAACTTTACACATTAATTCCAACACTTTATTTGTCATAGAGCATTTTGTCATAAATCTCATGTGCAATTTTCTTGTCAATAAAGTGTGGCAAAGCTCTGGGAAAGCATTCAGCCAAAATATGGATAACTCTGTACCAAATAGTAAAGAGAATATGAAAATATTGTATTACGGTAATCCCCAAATATCAAAACAAAAACTATAAACGAATGTATGACGTGATTTTGATGCGTCTGTGTTTACTCCATTTAATGTGAATGTTTACATAAGTTTCTTAAAGGGGTGTGGCTTTTATGGCAAGCCCTTTGTGGTTTCTGTCACACTCCTTCAAAGTGGTATTAGTGGTATAGGCAAGCAAGGCAAGTGTATTTGTATAGCACAATTCATACACAAGGCAATTCAAAGTGCTGAACAAAACAAGAAAGCATTAAAAACATAAATAATCACAGAACATTAAAAAGAAAGATAAAAATATAAAATCCCTCAGTTGTATGCACAGCTAAACAGAACTGTATTTAACCTGAGCAAAGGAAGGTTTCTCACCCATCATCTGTACTTCTTAGCAAGTTTTCCCGACGTTTCGTCCTCAACCTAGCGGACTTCTTCAGGGAATGAATTCTCGGACCGCGCGTTGGAGATTTAATTTGGATTAAATCTCCATTTGGATTCTTTCCGAGAATTCATTCCCTGAAGAAGTCCGCTAGGTTGAGGACGAAACGTCGGGAAAACTTGCTAAGAAGTACAGATGATGGGTGAGAAACCTTCCTTTGCTTTGACTAATCCCTGTACGACTGAGAGCGTACACAAACTTGTCTTTAACCTGGTTTTAAACATTGTCAGAGAAGAGGCCTGTCTCACATCTTCAGGAAGATTGTTCCAGATTTTAGCAGCATGAATCTGAAATGCAGCCTCCCCATGTTTAGTTCTGACTCTGGGCACTAACAGGAGTCCAGTCCCTGTGCTCCTCAGAGTCCGGGCTGGTTCGTATGGTACTAACATGTCACTAATATATTTTGGTGCGAGGCCATGGAGAGATTTGTACACAAGCAAAGCTGTTTTAAAGTCTTTTCTCTGAGCCACAGGAAGCCAGTGCAGAGACCTGAGAACTGGAATAATGTGGTCGTACTTCCTGGTTCTAGTCAGGACTTGTATAGTTTATTTGTATAGTACAATTCATACACAAGGCAACTCAAAGTGCTGAACAAAATAAGATAGCTATAAAATCATAAATAATCACAGTATACACAATATATAAAAAAATAAAAACATACATGTATGTAAAATAGTAAACTGGCCTTAGCCATCCGCACACTCCGGTTGATCATCATTTCCCTTAGTACGAAATGTAATTTGTATGATGGTGTGGTACAACCAGGCTAATAAAATAGTAACAATGTAAAGAAGCTGTACCCGATTTTTTTTCTAATGAGTTTTAAAAAATGTGTATTACTACGTACAAGTTGTATTTTAATCCTTAATTTAATTGAAAACTTGAGCTCATTGAGTCAGCTTGTGTATGAATTCAGGCCGTATAAAAGCACTGAGTAGAGACGCCAGCTCTCCTCCACTCACAGAACACGCTGCGTCCTCTAGCCTCTACAGTGCTGCTAAACACAGTAGCATGTTAGCAGAATTGGCTATAACTCTTCTTGCTGTAACGGCAGACACAGCAAAGCAGCCCAAACGACACAACAGTGAGGAAGAAAAGACAGAACTAAAGCGAAAAAATTATCAAAAAAGACATCAAGCCTGGGTGAACATAGCTAGCTTACATTGTATCCTCTGGAGAGACTTGTCTCCAATATTACTTTTGTTTAACAAAGTAGCTTTCATGAGCTATTGACCGCGGAAGTCTGAATCTGGGAATATGACGCTAACTTTACCAAACTTCTGCCACTTGTCAACATTAAACCCATGGATGTGATCAAGCCTACGCCGCTTTGACACCGATTGGCCGAAAGGTAAAAGCTTAAACTGTGATTACTTTGTGTGTGCTTGTGTCGCGTGTGTGACATGCAGTGAGTGGGTGATGCATTTAAGGCGACTCTGAAAATACGGGACAAAAGCCGTCCCCTATCCATTCAATACATAGTTTTCAGTTTTTCAGTTCTCAGTACATAGCACATCGTTTTTCTATAATACGGGACAAGTCCGTATTTCACGGGACGGTTGGCAACCCTATCAGTGATTGTTGTACAACTTACAAGAGGTTGTGCTCATGCTAATGTTTGCATATAGATCGCAAATAAAACTAGACAGACGGCTCCGTGGAATGAGAGCGTAGGGGAAATGAGAGACTTGTGAGCGAGTTGGGGGCCAGTGCTAAACATTCAAACCTTGCAGAAACGGGTATAGCTCCTTTAACTATTTTGTATACATGTACGTAACACTGCAAAAAGTCATGAAAAATAAGTCCAAAATTGCTTAAATTTGGCAAAATGTATCTTAATTTGAACACATTGTGACTGCCTTAAAACAAGATCTGCCAAAATGATCTTGTTTATAAAAAATAGACAAAATATCTCCTTTGGAATGAGAAAATAAAGCCACAGTTCTTGAAATAAGACTAATTGGCTTTGTCCCATTGATAAATCTTGTTTTATGAAATCTAAATCTATTTAAATTAAGATAAAAGCCACTCAATTCACGCAATTATTACCTCACATTTCATAATTTTTGGTGTGAAATAAATACAAATACAAATGCTTAAACATGCTGGTAAGATGTTCTTACTGGAAGCTCTGCAGACCCCTTCTGAAGCTTCTTAACGCTCTGGGTCATTGTACTCTGTAAGCCAAGAACATATAGATTAGATAGATATAGAGATATTCATATATATATTTTTTATTCTAATATATATTTATAATAACATCTTATTGTCAACACTTGCACATAATCTCACAAAACCACAGTTCACAGAACACCACAGCTTCACATTAGCTACAGTTAAGTAATTCCACAGGACCGTACACGTTTATCAGCTTACCCGCGCTTTCACAAATTTCTGTCATCACAAAGCGAATTCAGAGAGGAAGAAGAAAACACTTGTATTTTTTGTGCAGAACATTGGGGGTTTTAGAGGACTGAATGTGTCTGGGCTCCAGGACACTCACCATGCCTTGCTCCAGAGAAAGAACCTGCTCTCTGTGAATTTGTCGGATACTGCTTGCGTGTCCTTTCAGAGCGTTTTCCAGTGCGCCACGAGGCTGGTGGGAAAACACAGAATTCTAAGGTTGGTGTGCCAGTTTAAAGCTGGGGTGTCTCGCTTGCAAACAGCAACAAAGTGAACTATGTAAGAAAATCATGCAATAGTTTGGTTCTATAACACTACTTTTCAGATATATGCAATTTTGGTCGGTCACATCTTTATATTCGCCTTTTCAGACAGAAAAGGTAAAAAGAGGGGAAAAGACCACACCAACAAACTGTGACGTTCATGAGAAAAAGGTTAGTCACATTCATGTTTGATGAAGGGCTACAGCAGGGGTCTCCTGTCATGGTTCTGTTTATTTTGATCTCTCCCTCCCATTCTGTTCTTTCCAGAGCATGTGTGAGACAGAGGGCGTGGCCGGTCTCTGCTGGGCTGCTGCATCTCTGTATATAACCCTGGTCTGCTCATCCCTCCTCTGCCATATACAGTAATTCCGTCATATCGGTAGTGCTACGCAGTGTCTTCTCTACGTACCTGGTTTTTTTGAAAACTCACTTACTCACCTGTTGCAATTCCAGATCCTGTGCTCGTCCAGTCCTCGTGTCCTCGCTCTGCTCTCCGGCCGGCCTGCTCCCTGTCTCCACTGTTCCTTCTCTTTTGAGGTTTTTTGTATTTTTGGTTAATTAAAGACTCTTGTTAAACAGCTTTGGTCTCGCTCTGCTTTGGGGTTCGGAACTCACCCATAACATCTCCAGCCTTTTTCAATCGGAGAGCTATTTTTACACAACACGCCGTGTTGTTGTTAGCGGCTCACAGGCGCTAACAACAACCAGAGCGGCTTTTAAAACTTGAATTCCCAGAGGGCCTACCTGCTCTGTTGCCATCTCACACACGCATGTGTCCACGGCATTCTGAGTGATATTATGGCTAAATGGGCGGGTCATTATGGACATGCATCCATTTTTTAAAAAAGTGTTAGTAAAAAATCTAATTAACGTGAGTTAACGCGATAATTTTGACAGCCCTAGTAATGACTCAAAATGTATTCATTCAAGATTATTTGAAATTCTAAATCCTTTGGCAAGCTACCTGAAAGGGTCTGGTGAGCTAATGGTAGCTCCCGAGCCACAGGTTGGAGACCACTGGGCTACAGCCTGAAAAGTTACACACATGCTCTGTAAATAAAAGACAATTGGGAGCAACAAAACTGTGCAGATTTGTATCTTTTTTCAAAATGTTCACTCATTTTATTACAGCTTTCTACATCAAGGCAGATGGATGTGCGGCTTTACTTGAAACCTCCTTTAAAAAGTGATGTACCCCAGCTTTAATGCAAATCACTTGATTTAAAAGAAAAAAAAGGAAAACCAGTTTCATCATTACCAGATTATCGGCTTGAGCTTCTAGGTCAGCAGAAAAAGACAACAGATCCACAAGAGTGACGCCTTTGTTTAGCTGAAAAAAGAAAGACAGTTACTTTTGTTAGAAGATACGAAAGTATATGCAGAAAAAAAGCATTTCATTGTTTTTAGAGGCTGGGATTTATTTCAAACCAAATAAGTAGATTTTAAAAGGTCGTACTCAAGACTAGGGTTATAGAGGGAGCCTTATTGACAAAAATAATTCACCCAATATATCGTATATATAGAGTATAGAGAGTATTCAAATAAAGTTATACAATAATGTATATAACTTGCTGTATAACAGTCCAGAGGAATTGTGCTAAAACTAAACTTGGATTTATAATTAATGCTAAATTAATCACAAAATTACAGATATGCAACACCATTAGGTGTTAAAGGTACTGTAGTTTTGAAAATAAATTTTCGATCATGTGCATCCAAGCGTTTCCAACCACAGCTTTCACAGTACAACGTGTGCAACAAGGATTTCCAACACTTTCATTTGAGTGGAGAGCCCTATTATCTAATGTACTGTGTAATCCACTCCCATCAACACACAGGGCTTACCTCAGCCAGGTACGCTGGGTAGTCTATGTGTCCAAGTCCTGAGTTGGCAAAGTTGAGGAGATTTTCTCTGCCAACCTGATCCAGCAGAGAGACGTCTCGCAAGTCCACCTGCACGCCCTCCAAGATCTTTGACACGTCCTTGTTGTACTGGAACAAGAAAATATAAACTAAGTCATGATGATCACACCACCTATATCATGATTCATGATGACAAAAAGTCCATACCACGGTCATGTTGAGGAATGAGTTGACGTCGAAAAGTGTGTCTAGATGCAGAGCGTGGTACAGGCCACTGTTTTTGTAGCACTCTCTGTAGAAGAAAAACGTGGAGTTCAGGATACATTAAAGTTTTTGTAATGTTACCTTTGGAGTGGTCAATTACTGATGATAACACAGTACTTGCTAACTATAAGCCTCTCCTTTTTCCAGTTATTTGAACCCTGTGGCCTATACAGCTAATGTATATATTTTTATTTATTTAAATCTTGTTTTTTGTTTTTTGTTTTTTTACTCCATCATGTTTATTATCAAAAATAGATTGGATTTACCAGAGTGCTTTGATCATCACGAGTCAACAGTACTCGGCTTAAAAGGTTTGGGAACCCCTGCAGTTGAGTATAGAATTCTTTTCTGGCCTCTGTACATTACTTCACTAGTTATTTTTTAACCCAAATATAATATATACTGTAGTATCTAAATTCCACTCCTTACATTTTAAATTACAGCTGATATAGAAAAACATATACATTCACCAATTAATTCATTGTGCTTAACTATCTAAGTTAATTAATTTGTTGTGATAAGCTACGCACGTTCAGAAAACCATTTGGCTTAAGTTCTGCATGTTTTATTTGTGTTATTCACTGTCAGAATTAAACAAATCTACATGTGTTTTAAACGCAATGCTTATAAAGTCGCAAAAATATTAATTGTCAGTTAAAAATGCAATTACATATTTTTACATATGTTTACTTAAATAAGGGAAAGATTTCAATACTTCTACCAGAGATCATTTTTCTTTAAGTAATTTATTTTATTTTATTTAAGAACCCAGGATAAATAGCTATTCCACTTCTGCTGCTGAGTGAAGACACATCTTTGTAAGAAGTGAGAAAGTCAAAATGTCTTGATTAAAAGATACAAGAAAAGACAAAACTACTTGTTTCATTGGAAAACCTTGATTTATGATTCTAAATATTTCCAATGAAAGGCTTTTGAAGCTTTTGTTACCTTATATTTGATATTTTGAACCACACTAAATATTGGCACATTTCCGGCCAGCAGGTGGCACTGTTTACCTGTACATACTTCCAATGGTCAGGTCTATGTTGGGATTTTGGAAAAGCATCCCTGGGAGAAAGTTTTTCTTTGCAGGATGAACCAGGAACGGAGTGTCGATGATCTGCACCCAAACACAGCAAACACATGTGAGAGCACTGGACCTGATGGTTTACGTAACAGGGCCACGCTCGCACTAAAGAGCGTCTATATTAAGCTGAGTGCCGAGGTAAGCGCTGATTAGAGATGGGAGAGATGCTTGGGAATGTACCTTGAATATCTGCCTGTTGGCCAGCGGCTCGCACACCATCTTCTCCACGTTTCCACCGACAACAAACAGGGCCGTGACCAGAGCCATCAGCATCCAGGCAAAGAGGAAGGAGAAGCCCACCCCACTGGGAAAGCATCATCAAATACAGTCAAACATACTGTAACAGCCAGAAATATACCAACACAGGCGTCTACTCTAATGCATGTGTTTGTATTATTGTTTAACATTGGTATAAAAACCCTAAAGACATCAATCAATAATTTCAAGTATATCGGAAACAATGTGACTGTCTTGTAAAAAGTCTTGCCTACAAAACAGGAAGAAATGGTTATGTAAGTAAAGTAAGAAAACTGGTTGAAATATGTGTTCTGTTGGTCAATATATTGATGAATATGTATATATATATACTAAATTAAAACTGTCTGAAAAATACTTGCATCTGCATCACAAGTGTTGTAAAGCTGACCTGAAGTGCTCATGCATTTTAACATTGCTATTGATAGCTTTTTAGAATGATCAATTTATTTGTTTTGTTTTTGTGGATGGATGTATTTTTGCTGCTACTGGACACCTGAATTTATCCTACGGGGATCAACAAAGTATCTATCTATATCTATCTATCTAACTTCTAATCATGAAAGCACTTTACCATTTAAGTAAGTAAGTAATGTTTATTTATAAAGCACATTTATACAGACCAAGGTCACCCAAAGCGCTTTACAATGTTCCAAGTTCAGATATTGTTTCAATCAAGTATCACTAGTCCCTCGCTCTCAAAACAACTCTATCCTCAGTTTTCCCATGCATTTTTTATGACCTCTATCACAGCTTTTGGACCACCACCCAGTCAGCCAATCAGCTCTCAGCCTTAAAGGTGCAGTAAGCGATTTTATTAGCTTAGCCATAGCACCAACTCAAAATATCAAAGGGTCTGGGCCGGTTAACTGCACATTGTGACTCCTCTCTCAATGCAATAACCATTACATTTTTTTACATAATTATTTGTTGGCTACATCTTCTATATTTTGCACATAAGAAAAAGTAATCATCAACTTTTAAACCACGCCTAAAGTTGTCTTACATTTAAATACAACACAATTTCAGATATATTTTTGGTACGTACGCCATGAGCAGGTTGCCCCCGGTGTTGGAGAGGCAGCCGCGAGTGGTGGGCGTGGCCTGTTTGTCGTAGCCACACGTGCCGCAAAGCAGACCCAGCAGATTGAAGGCCAGGATCAGGACCACCATGCAGAGGATGACGACTCCTCCAATCCACCTGCAGAACAAGCAACACCAGCTCCGTCAGGCCTGCTCTCTGTAAAACCTTTCATTTACCAGTCAATGCAGGTGCTAAACTGAAAGTACAAAAATGTGATTATGAAGATAGATGAGAATTTTATTTTACACTGATATTTTGTATGTGTATTTTTTGTGTTTGAATTATGTGACCTGCATTTTTGGAATCAATAAAAATATTCACTGAATCCCTAGAAATTCAGATTTTTTTTACACAGATTCTCTTTCAAGCAACTGAAAATATGAACATAGTATTTTTAGTATTATTTTTTAACCATAAAATTTCTAGATGATTTTATTTTCAGCGTATATTTAAAACATTTTATTTTTATTGTGTTCATTGGATTTTTGCATACTGTAACTGTTTTTGTGGATCAATCTTGGATTCCAAGAGTTTAGTGAATATGTTTACATACAGTAAAAAAAACAAAAAAATTAGGTCACATAATTCAAATGCCATAAAAAAAACTGTTATGAAATGTCAATGTAAAATTAGATAAGACAGACACAAGAAATAAAAACACAAATCGACCTCCATAAAGATCACACAAGGAAAGAAAAGGCAAGGCAAGTTTACTTGTATAGCACAGTCCATACACAAAACTTTCACAACATTTTGCCATGTTATTGTTGTGTTTGCCACTCACAATGCCTTCTACAGGTATGTTGTGTATGCAGTGTTTGTTAGAGTCATGTTTACTCTCCACAATTCAAGATGCCGTTGCTCTGACCATCCCCATTTTCACTGCCCACAGGTCTTTACTCAAATCTTTAAATACTAGATGCAGACTTGAGATGCTTAAAAGAGTAACATATGAATAAATATTTCGGGTTAGCAATCCCATCATACTCTCCAGGGGGTTTTGCACACAATACACATTAGATTGTAAATATCAACAATACTGTAGCAAACATTTAGATCTAAGACAGCCCTGATATTAATGTTATACTTAAGAAATAGTATCAGTATTTCTTAGTAACAGAATGGAGTTTGTGCTGTGATGTGTGAGGGCATTAAGGCATAAAACATAACTATGGTGTATTTAAATCATTCTTTCCCTGCATGTAACGCAATGTAATTTGTACTGTGGTGTGGTACGACCAGGCTATGACTTCTATAGACTGATAGTAAAATATATATTATGAGGAAACAAACCTGTAGAAGTCCATTTGGTCAATCTGTGGGTAATACGCCTCGATATCTTTATGGTTTTGATTGAGGAAAATGGTGAAATTGGTCAATGCTCCTTCTATTGGGAATCTTTTGGCAAAGTTGGTGATGTCTGAGCCAATCTTATCCAGCATGGCTTTCACTCCTGGACACACAGACAACAGGCTTAGCAAAAGGGAAAGAGTTCTGACACGGAAAGAGAGGAAAGAGCCGTAAAATAGAACTTACGAGGCAGAGCTGAGGATAGATGCGGCATGAGAGGACAGAACAGAGTTGACGAGTTAGTTACAACTAGATTTCTAATGTACTAGTAAGGCTTTAAGTGGTTGCATTCATGTTCTAGTTTCAGTTGGAGGACGGGTGCCAATTCAACTTTATTTTTGAAAGAAATTTAGTAAAAGAAAATTTCCAAATATTCCCAGATGATTATTTGACTCTTGATTGGATTCACAAACCTGCCATATTATTCTCAAGTCTGAAAGTCTATTCTACTGTCCAACATCGTACATGTTTTTTTATTATATATTCTTTCAATTTCCAGACAAATTTATGAGAAAATAATGAGACTATAGTTGATATGTACTTTGAAAAGATGTATAACATTCATACTGTGCCCTGGAATTACAAAGAAATTAGTACAAAAATAAGACTAGAAAAATAATGTAACTTTTGACAGTTACCATAGTTACGAGGACATATTTTTCAACTGCCCTCCATCACAGCGTTAAACTGCTGTGATGTCACATGAATGCAACCTGTTACAGCAAAGACCGAGTAGTGTACCTGCGACAATATTTCTAGTTTGTTCTTTAACCAGTTTGGGAGTGTCATTAAAAGATGAGTAGCCCTGAAAGTAAAGACAAAGAAGAGAGAAGCTGATGAAGTAAAAAGCAAAGAGTGTGTGGTTTATGGATCAAAAAAGGAAGAAGGAAATACGTTTTAAAGGACAAATGTGAAAGTCGTCAAGCAAGTCAGACCTTTTGTATAATGTTGCTGAGGTCTGTTTTGAGCACGTTATTGACATTTTCCAAGGCGTGGTTGACATTTGAGAGCTGAAAGAAAATCAAAACAAAAATAAGTTAATGAATCATTGAAAATATATAATGAAAAAAATAAATAAACACATTGTACTTTTTCAGTTTATTAATATTACACCCAATAAAACAAAGCACTATGGAGATCAGAATCAGAATCAGAATCAGAATCATTTTTATTGCCACGTGAGTAACAAAGTTACCACTTGGAAATTGTCTTGGCAGAGAGCGTGCCACTTCGCCATTTGCGGCGCTGTGTGCAGCAAGAAACAGCAGAGAGCAATAACATACAGTTCACAGACAATTGGATAGACACATTGTGATTTTTATAAACCACGGATTTTTTTCTCGGGATGAGCACCTCCGGCGGCCGGCCCAATGTGGCTGTCAGAGGGGGGCGGGATCAGGGAGGGGGTGAGTAGGAAAACAATGAGGAATGGAGGGGAGGGAGGGAGCAAGATGGATAGGTAGAGGGAGGCGGGGGTGAGGGATCCTTGCTGGAGACTGAAATAGTGTGAGTTGTTGTAGATTGTGGGACCTTGTTTATGGCCTTGGTCGAGGAATGTGAGATAAGAGTGGAGAGAAGACACAGCAGGAGAAAAACACATCGCCTGAGAGGGACAATATTATATGCAATGTAGCATCAAAAGCAGGCAGATATTCTATTAATTCCAATTAAACCGAATTACGGCGCCCTCAGACCTCCGTACACAGGGGCAAATCCAAGCCGGGTCAGAGAGTTCAAGCCTGACAAACAATGTCATTCAATCTCAATTCCAGAGTTTTATGCCCATCGAGTGAACGAGCTGCGAGATCTTTGATCAACTGTTCCACCAAAACCACTCTCCTTTGTCCAGACACGGCACTCTCAACCACGACGCGGCTTAGCTCCTTGTACATCCCATCAATTTTGTCGGCCAGCAGGTCGTGAATCTTGCGAACTGCCATGCCACCGAATTTGTGGTAGAAGAGGATCGCTCCAAACCCAAACAGGAGGATTCCCACCACCAAAATGCCAAAGATATATACGTCTTCCGAATATAGATATATATCTAATATAGATAAAGCGAACTTAAAGTAAGATGATGTCAAAAAAGCATGTATGAGATGCATCTAGTTTCAGAAAAAAATCAGTTTAATGGAGAATATTCCTCTTAGAACAACTTAACCCAGAGTGATTGTATAATGAGGCCCACCTACTGCTAGTTACATACATTTTGAATGCCAAATGTAAAGAGTGCACTTATCATATGGCTTTCCAAAATAATCTGTTATCTTAACCACACAAAAAAATGCTGCGCTCGTTAAAAAACTGTTTTCCAGACTGCAATGGCTCATGGGATACAGAGTTTTTTTAATCAAGACGTAATCAGGAAGCAATGTGGACATAGCCTAGTACAGGTGTCTCCAACCTTTGACACCCAGAGAGCTATTTTCCCAGGACGATAAAGGCAGAGAGCTACTCCTTTAATCGGCCCTGGGAAAAATGTGGTGATATATTGGTGTGAAAAAGAGCCGGATATTGGGAACAGTCATTATTTATCATCACATAGTTGTTACTAGTGACAAAATAAGTGCATTTACAATAATAAATAGTAATAATGGATAATACATGTTGGAATATTCAGTATATTATTTGATTTTTTTCATTTCTAAATCCTTTGGCGAGCTACCTAGAAGGGGGTGGCGAGCTACTGGTGTCTCCCGAGCTACAGGTTGGAGACCCCTGGCCTAGTACCTTTGATTCTTCTTTAACAAAATGTCTTCTTTTTTAATAGAAATAAAACATTTCATGGTCACAAAAATGTAACTTTCGTCCAGGATTCCCTTGAAAAAGAGGTTCTTAATCTCAATGGGACTTTCCTGGTTAAATAATGGTTAAAATAAATAAATATATAAATAAACTTGCCTTGCCTTGCCTTAAATGAAAAAAATAAATAAAAAGAAAGCCCAGTATCTGGGCCAGGTGAGGCCAAGGCGGGACTACAGAGCTTAATAAACTGTGGGGTTACCTTGGAGAAGTCAGCACTGATCCCCAGTTGGTCCAGTGTGGAGCGGATGTTGTTGCATGTGGGAGACACGGCTCCGTTGGTGCAGGCCGGGTCAGACAGGGTGTTGGACAGAGAGGCACGTTCTCCAGACAGACTGTTCTGCAGTTTGGACGTTCCTTCTTGAAGCACCTCCAGAGATGAGCTCACACTCTCCAGCGCCTCTTTGCTCTCACGCATGGCTTCAAACAGAGAGAGAGGGATTACGTTTTTAATTTTAAGTAGAAATTATACATATGTTGAATACATATATCTGTATATTCTAAAATGTATCACAGTGCAGGAGTTGTTTGGAATAAGTATAAAATGGTAACGCTGATAACATAATTTATAATCTAATCCAACCTTAAATTCTACATAAACATGTCGACAGATCTGGTTAGTTTAATGTTTCATGCCAATCAAATTAGGAGCATGTCTTAGCACAATTGATATGGACTCCTGCACTATCATCTGTTACTAGAAAAGCTTTAATATATCAAGATATTAATGGTTGTGAATATTTCTCGCTGCTACAATAATGCTCTTTATTCAATTAGCTGTAAGATGCATTTTAATTCAGATAAAACTGAAGTAATATTTTTTTCCACATGAACAGTCACTTTAATATTAACGGCTTATTAACCGAGCAAGCAAGGTTAATACATGTTTTATTATATGACTCTCGTCTGTGTCTTTACCAATGCTTCTGAGAAATTTGTGAAGTATGTTCATGTCCGACTTGGTTTTGTGTGATACGCGCTGCGGACAGATTGTCATGGTAACGGTCCGAGGAAAGATATCAAATGTGATACGCGCTGTTCGGACCAATTGTCATGGTAACGGTCCAAGATGGGAAAATATCAGACCGCAAATCAACCAATCAGAGCGCGCGTACGGTCCAAGTCATATAATAATAGTATTTATCACACAGAGACAATGAAGACCAGAGGATATTGTAACACAAACACGTTTCCACCACCACAAATTACACAGATTACACCAACAGGTAGGGCTGTAACAAGTTATTATTGTAAACTTGATCAAAAAAACAATTATTTTTGAAAACAGGTTTGTTCTCAAGAGGCATCAGTTTGTGTTGGTCAATTTTGTCATTTTGATGAACCAAATTGATGGATTAAAATAATACTCATCAGATTAATCGGTTATCACAAAAAATCTAATTACAGCCCTAGTACTGTGCAGCCACAGTGGGACAGAGGGAATCACAACAAAATCACAAATGAAACAGCAAAAAACCTTTGATCAGCTCACGTTACCTTTGATGGCACTCTCAACTTTGTCTTTAATTCAAAGATATGGGTGGCAAAATGTGTTTCAAATGATTAGCTTTGCATTCACTCCAACACATAATTGCAATTTATTTATCAAAATGGCATACCTCCTGCCATACGCAAAGCATTATCCAGCGTCGGCACCACGTCCTTTTCAAGCTGTTTGTGGATCCTTCCGCCCAACAAAGGCCCAATATCTGCAAACACACAGTCCCTCATGTTATAACTATGTACAAGACCAACTGGACATAACGCAAACAGAAAGAGCTTACTATCCAAGTCCAAGAGCACTTTGTTCTTTGCTGTGGTGTACTGGGCTGTCAGGTATTCAACTTGCTGCAACACAAAATGTAGATTTATCAAGAATGGAATCTGTGGGGAGAGGAGCCGAAATATCAAAGTGCAGATTCAAAAAATAAGAAAAATATTGAGTTATTTACTGAAGGGGTGTTGTTTGCCAGTGTCTTCAAGTCTCTCAGATTGGTGTTGATGAGGCGTCTTGTGCTCTTGATCTGAGA
The DNA here is from genome assembly GCA_964034765.1 of Knipowitschia caucasica. Taxonomy (NCBI): domain Eukaryota; kingdom Metazoa; phylum Chordata; class Actinopteri; order Gobiiformes; family Gobiidae; genus Knipowitschia; species Knipowitschia caucasica. The sequence goes on along the minus strand of OZ035825.1, from coordinate 12,894,500 downwards.
GCTGACATTGTGATTGGCTGTGTAGGATATAAAGACTCCCAAACTGAAAGAAAAAGATAATAAAAATTTCAGAAATCATGCAGTACACCAGGGACACCAGCAGAGGGTGGTGTTGGCTATAATATTGTAGCCTGGAATTGTAAAAGGAATATTGCTGACTCCTCAAATGTACTTATTGCGTGATTTCTTTGCTGGGTATGTACCTGAGAATGATATTACATATGGTTTTACTGGGCCGGCTCCTCTCCCCACAGACCCGATCTTTTGCTTTGCCAAGAGAATCCCACGCTTGTACTTTGATACCATAGGAAAAATAACCCAAATATATATAAAATATAAAGGGTTCACATAATAAATAATAAAAAGATATCATGAGCGAACAAGACAACAAATCTTGTTTGTTGAATAATGTAAATCTGCCAGGTTTGATTCTATTAACTGTTTTTAATACAGTTTCACCTCTTTAAACTTCAATTTCATTTTATGTTTTTTGGTCAACTATTGATTTAAAATAATCAAGCTTCTGATAATGAGAAACAAAAATTGCACTGAAAACCTGCATCCTCCTATTTACACAAAATAAATTCAAACAGACTGACAATTCCATTTAATGAATTAAATACTGTACACCGGGCTGCCTGATCGAAGGCTATAATACTAGAGCTGTAACTAGCAATTATTTGGATGTGACCATTCCTTTGATTAATCGATTAGTTGTTTGGAACTGGGATATGTGATTTTTATCTACGTTTGACATGAGATAAAAAGTTAAGTGAAGGAGGACATTCGAATAATTCTGAACAGAACTGCATCTCTGCTATTTTCTAGTTCAGTTTATGTATACATTTTTACCACATTTTACCCAGGCAGACTGCTAGAAGCGAGGCAACCAGTATGTGCCCTCTGCCCCTCCGACCACCACCAACCAATCACGCACACACTAGACTCATTCTAGGCAATGTGGGGGAAGTGTCTTGCCTAAGGACACAACGACAGTTTGGCACTTTACAGCCGCAGCCGCCCCACTGTGGCACCTGATGTTCCTAGAGGTCTCCCATCACAGTACAAACCAGGCCCTGCCCTGCAGAGCTTCAGAAGTCAGGATCTGGCTTTTGCATTTGAGTATGGCCAAAACCCTTTACCCCTTTACCCTAGTGAGTCTTGTTTTAGAGCTGATGATCGTCCCTGCTGCATTTGCACCTCTTCAAAAAAACATTTTGGTTTACAATACTTTAATTCCTACTCTTCTTAGAGGTCGCAAAATGACAGAATGAGAGTTAATGAACATATCCAGAGAAACTGCCTGAAGCAAACGGAAAACAATATTAGCAAAGCTGCCAAAGTGAAGCTAACCAGAAACAGCTGAGGGGGTGCCCAAAGAACCCCTGCACCTAACTGCCTGACAGGAAGTAAAGTAATGCTTTGAGTGAGGAGAGGAGGAAAATAGTGTCCTCTCTAACACTGAAAATGAGATCTTTTTGCATTTCTTTTCAGTGTGTGATGTCAACTGTAAATTGTGGTATAGAGAAGATATGAGACAATTCAATCAAATGTGAACCACTGAATTCATTGACCAGTCACTGAAGACAGAAAAAACAATAATAGTTTACACACCACTAACACTGCAAGAATGTGAAAGCAAGCAAACCACAACACTGCTTTAAAGAATTATATAGTTTAGTTAAAGAAAATGCTGGATTAGCTCACCAAATGAAGATTGATGCGGCAATGAGCGAGGCCGTGTAAACTCCCCGCTGGCAGTCGGCATTCTTCCTCTGCCTCTGGTGCATCTCCCCTCCACAGTTCTCGCAGCAGCGGCAGATGCAGAAACACGTGCCGATGATGGGGGTGAGCACGATGAACAGGAGGCCAATGGTCGAACAAATGAGGAACCCAGCTTCATAGTAGATTCCCTTCAAAAAAAAAAAGAAAAAAAAATTTACTATGTTTTTCAGCAAGCTTTAATGATGCGTGAGACATGTGAGTGGAGGCTTACCTGTAGTAACAGCACAACGTTTTCTGGCTGGAAACAGAAAGCAAAGGCAATAGAGAATAATTACTTATGAGTTTTCATAAATGTGTCCACTGGAGATTATTATTATCATTCTTATTATTAGCTTTTTTCTAACACAAAGGGTCCAGAGACAGGGACAAGAAAAAAGACAGGACAAGCTCAAACAAAAACAAAGTTAACGGACTGGGTATAGGCTCAGAAGCCAGTGAGTCGACAAAAATATCCCACTGACAAAAATATCACACTGAACTTCATCGGATCAATCAGAGCCACTCTGTTTTTTTCCCTTTCAAATGTGTTTCATTCTTGAACAATGTTTATCTCACACTGTGCTATAATGTAATCCTTCATGAAATGGATTTGTCAGTCCCTCGTCTTTCCTAAATGATCATATAGACAAAATGATTACGACAATTGGTGTGACACGTACCTTTCTCAACTCTTCTATTTTGATGCCGCCCATATTTTGCTGCATGACTTTCACAATGAGATCTGTTGAAAAGAGATACAAAGAAACATGTGTTTTACAATTGTGTAGTTAGTTGGGAATGGGATAATAACACCAATAGTAAGAGGTCAATGTATCTTGGAGCAGACAGAGGGAGTCCTGTCCCTCTGGTCTTGAGACTAAAGTGACTAGTAGGTTTCTTAGTAGGTAAGTTTAAACAACAGATGAGGAGGAGCAAACTAACATGCCTTGATACATCTTTGGATAAAAAACAAAGATGATAATGGATGATTATTTAGTTTAAGAGCTGGTAATAACTCAAAATGAATAATAATAATTATTATCTCAACATCTTTTACATTGTCAATGATCACCTATGTGTTGAGAGCAACTTATGACTGATTTCTACTGATTTAATGACAGTGGTCTGTGACAGGCATCCAAAGCTCATTTTGACACAGCCTAAGATGCATGAAGTTAAGAAGAATAGCGTATACAATTTAGTAGAATAGTTCTGATCTGTACATGTGGCATGAACACATGAATGTTAAATATCACTGAATAGAAGATCTGATGATTTTATTGTCTTTACCTTTATCAAGCTCTGTCGTTAACAATATAAAAAAGTCTATATCCTGATATGCTGTATCCTCCAGCCCTATGAAATATTAGTTGAATAGAATTATCAGTCTCACTATAAGATACATTTCTGGGTCGGGGGGGTGGCAGTCAGAGCTGCACCCAGTCCACAGAGCCCCAGCCCCTCACTGATCCTCCTGCAGTTGGTGAGTCCCATCTTTTGATGGGTTTGAACCCACAAACCCTTCACGCACATAGGCCAATGCTCTACTAACTGAGCCACTGTCGAGTAATGTATCACCTTGAAATTACTTTCCACAAAACATCAATGCTTATTGAATCTGAATTTTTGACTTTGCAAAATGGGTATGTTGCTCTCGCTGCAGTATGGCGCCACACATGCATCTTGCGGAGTGAAACAAGTGCTCATGTACTAGTGTGCGACAGTTTCATGTGCCTAAGTCATCATACAAAGTAACTGGATAATCAAGGCAAAGACATTATGATGGGAGCATTTGTAATCTAACCTTAACCCTAAGTCAGAGGATGGTCTTAGTCCTTGTTTGACTCAGAGGCCACAGAAGGAGGATGTTTTGACACCTCCAGGTGACATGCTGCTAAAGCTGATCTGCTGCTCACATGTCGGCTCTGACCTGAAGGGAGTGGAACATCATGTCTGTCCTAAACCTGAAAGTATTAGGTTTAATACTTTGTCGCTGCCATGCACCAGAAATGACTAATATTTCACCTTTAGGGCCAAACATTTTCATCACATTTGGGCCTAAATTCGAAATGAATTTAGGCCCAAATATGAATTATGTTTATATTAATATATGTTTCTTATCAGTTTATATATAAAAAAATGCATATTTCAGACTACACAGAAAAGTGAAAAGGCATCCCTACATGGTCAAGCTTAGTAAAAGGTGGTCATCATGGTGGTCTTAAGAAACTGTGGATAATCCTCTCAACACCACCTTCTCCTAATACGTCAGGAAGGGAAGAGGAAGAGGGCGTTTTTGTCCCAACATCTTCATTCTTGTGCTTGACACGTTTAGAAATAACCACTGCATCACAGCACCAAGACAAGAGCCAGTTTGTTGTTTTGACACAATAAAGTATGTTGATGCCACCTGTTGTTGCTCAGGTTCTTAGTTAGCATTAGTCACTGACAGAAACTAAGCTTAGACAGCTTAGAGGAGTGACCCAGAAAAAGGAGGCAACAAAAGGAAATAAGGAGACAAGCATGTAAAGAAACATGACGTTGACCCGACACTGGCACTCACACGGAATGACAATGTAGTGGTTTGCATACAAAGCTATACGCGTATACGGAAAAAAATACACATAAAGAAATATTCAAAATGTATATTGCATAAAGATGTTTTTGAATAAGCGACTCTTGGTTGTTGATAAAAATATAGACAATCCTTGAGAGTGACCTACTCTGAGGGATTATGCCTTATGCAATCCTAAGATCATTGGTGCTGTCAATAGAACCATATTAGTTTGATCACAAAATATTTCAATTCATGGTACTGAATTCAATAAAAATTAATAAACCATCAGCTGTAGAGTCCACAAAGAATAACAGTAACATCCCTCCAATACAAGCAGCTAATTATGACGTCTCAGCTGTGTTTTAAGTTAACTTGAGCTATTTAAAGACAGATAATTCTGTCAGGCCGCAGAAAGGTTAAGGCCTATTTTGATTGCACTAATTACATTTCAAGGGAAAAACAAACCAATATAAACCAATGTTGATATTGTGGCTTGAACCTTAAAGGAATAGTACACCGTTTTTACATACTGACATATGTTCTTACCTTACCTTAGACTAGTTAATATGTACCTGTCTGGTCTTAGTCCGTGCGCTCTGTCATGCAAACGGAGCAAAAACGGGAGCACAAACGCAGCCTCCTCTGTATACTGTATAGTACCCAAAAGGTAGCTCCCGCTAGAAGCTACCAAACTCTTCCAAGTGTTCCCTATTAAATGTATATAGTTACATGACGTGTTACACTGCAAAGTATAGTAACACAGAAATATAACTGTCAATTTTCTCAGCGGATAAAACGGGTACTATATTGTGAGGCGTAGTAATCTGAGGAGCGCTACGTCCGCGCACTAACTTCTCTCCGTACTACAAGTCACGCTGCTTCTATTGACGGAAGTGAGCGAGAGAGAAGTCTCCGGAGAGAAGTTAGTGCGCGGACGTAGCGCTCCTCAGATTACTACGCCTCACAATATAGTAACCGTTTTATCCGCTGAGAAAATCGACAGTTACATTTCTGTGTTACTATACTTTGCAGTGTAACACGTCACGTAACTATATACATTTAATAGGGAACACTTGGAAGAGTTTGGTAGCTTCTAGCGGGAGCTACCTTTTGGGTACTATACAGTATACAGAGGAGGCTGCGTTTGTGCTCCCGTTTTTGCTCCGTTTGCATGACAGAGCGCACGGACTAAGGCCCCGACTCCACCGGGCGCGTAAAACGGACGACGGATCCGTCCAAACATGTCCGTTTCATCTCCGTCTCCGTTATCTCCATGAGAGTGAATGGAAGTGGCTCCACTGCCTCCGCATGCGTCCGTCCAACGCACGTCGGACCTATTCCGTCAACGGAGGGTGCAAAAGACGTGGACGGACGAAATAGAAACAATCCTATTTGTTCCGTCCGTCGACGCGTGTCGGGTCCGTTTTCCATTGAAAATGCAATGGAATAATATATTTACAACATTGTTAAACATGTATTGATATATGCTGTAGTCCTTGGTTATAAGTATTTGTTAATGACAATGATTATTAACAAACGTGTGTAATGTTTTTCATGTATTAATTTAAATAATTGTTTCCTGATCGTAAATCTACCATTTATTTTTCGCGTAATGTTAATCTTTACATAAACCTCGCTCTTCTGTCCCGTCTACCTCCGAGGCGCTCTCTCCTCACCGCCGCGCGCTCCCAGACAGACAGACAGACAGACAGACAGACAGACAGACACACACACACACAGAGCTGCACTTATGAGAGACAGATCTCACAACACTGGATATGTTGGAGTTCTTTTCTCTCTCCCCTTTTTCCAATTGCTTTCAATAAGTTTTGCCTCATCCATCGCGACGTCCTCAATGCTTCAATATGCTGTGCTTTGCACTGATCATAGCCACAGCTCATTCAAATCACACACCGCTTCTTCTATTTAAAACTATAGCTCTGCCTGTTGCCTAAAGCCGCAGAGAGGCGAGTTGGCTCCGATAAAAGTGTATCATGCGCTAAATAAGTAGAAAACAAACGAAGAGGCTGGATCATAATAAACGCTGCAGTCACAGACCCAAACACACATGCACGCACACGCCTCCCACCACACACACACACACACACACACACGGGCGCTCTCACGCACACGCTCACGCACACATGCACGCCGACAATACATAACTCCTCCATCAGCCAAACATTCATTCATTCACACAATGCCCAAACATGTCTCCTACAAAAATAAAGCAGGCTGATAAACGCACAGCCAGAGTTGCATGCTGCTGCAGCCGGTTTGACCACTGGTCCGTTTTACGGACGGCTGACGGACAGCAGCCAACGCGCGTCAACGGAGACGCGCCCGGTGGAGTCGGGGGGTAAGACCAGACAGGTACATATTAACTAGTCTAAGGTAAGGTAAGAACATATGTCAGTATGTAAAAACGGTGAACTATTCCTGTCATACTTGGTACTGTCTGTGTTTGATACATTCAAAACATGAATATGACTTCATATTTCATTATTATCATTACATAAATAAACATTTTCTCTGAACTGTTAGATAATTTGTACCTATATTATATGTGGTAAAAGATTTAAAACATAGAGGTAAAGCTGCCCTAATTTCCATCAGTTGTCCCACAAATGCATTCACAACCACAAACTCATCTATCGTACATGTATTGTACAGAGATAGGGGGAACCAGAGTACCTGGAGGAAACCTCCGCAGACATGGGGAGAACATGTAAACACTCAGAAAGGCCCTATTCCAACCAGGATTCAAACCCAGGACCTTCTTGATGAGAAGTGAGAGTGCTATCCACTCAGCCACTGTGGCGCCCAAGTTGCATAAGGAAATCTTCAATATTCAGAAATTGTTTGTGACGGGCCCAAAGCCTTTTATGGAAAGAGATAGAAATGAAGAGACCAAATCTGACTTACACTAAAACTACTGTTTTATGCCCTGAGGGAGGGATCAAATGTATGAAGACAACTTTCATGAAGGGACTTTAAAGTGTACCATAACCACCCACATTAAGACAAAGAAAACATCCTTCCATATTTTTCCAAACATTTACTGTGCCTTTTTACGGTATTTTTTGTGTAACATTTTCCTCTCAGTTGTGTGATTTGCTGTGTTTTATTTAATAATAGTTTTATTGTTTTGAAAATACAGACTGGACATAACCATTTTCAAGTATAATTCTCCAAACACTGCTGAAAACATGTAGTTTGGTGAGTGACTTACTTATGGGACTCAAACATAAATACGTCAATTAAAAAATATGATTGACTTTATCAAATATATATGGATAATTATAATTGTTTGTAGTAGGTGACAGCTTGATTGATGACAGCTAAAGTATGTCTGTCATCAATCAATCAATCTTTTTTATATAACGCTAAATACCATGGTGCCAATCATGATCTGGATCTGTCACAACAAAAGTTTTCTTTCATATGTAAAAAAAAAAGAAAAATAGTCTACTGGTCTGAGATACAAGTGCCAAACAAGCAGCAGCAGATTTTACAGACACCGTGCAGTAGAGGGGACACTGGCTGCTCCAATAATGTTCCAATCTAGAAAACCTCTACCACTTAACGTGCAAAACCTTATTTCAAGATGTTCAACATAGTTACAGTTTAAGATAAAGAAAAAAAAGATCATTCTAAATTATGTAAAATTACTTTAAAATCTATGTGTATGCCAGAGAGAGGAGTTACTGTTTGACTTGACAGATGAATTAAAAACATGTTCAAACCTGTTTCAATGTAAAAGTGCAGAATGTTCGTGGAGGAGTGATGACTGTGATGATGGCACAGAGCGAGTAGTGATAGAGAGGTGTATGGTCAAGTGTTGGGGCTTGTGTCTTGGCGGGTAGCATGAGTGGGAGGGGTTGACGCCAAATAAGCCTTTGCTTTGTCCGACCTCTTATTAAAATGATTTATTTATGTATTTTATTTATTGATTTATTTACTTTGACTATTACTATTCACCCAAAACACAGTGGAGATAAAGTACTACTGTAGTCGCAGACAGACAGAAGTGAAGAAACCAGTTTTTGCCATCTGCCCCTGCAACCACCACCAATCATGCACACACACACACACACCAGACTCATACTCGGCAATGTGAGTGAAGTGTCTTGCCTAAGGACACAACAACAGTGTAACTCTTTACAGCCACTGCAGCTACATCCCATCCCATCTCAATACTAACCAGGCCACACACTACTTAGCTTCTGAGGTTGAGCCAGTCAGGAAGCTCATTGTCATAGTATAAACACTATGGCTACACTATCATCTCTTTGTCTCAGTCGTTACTATAATAGATCCATGGTCACAGTACACCACCCGCATCCATCCTTGTGTGAAGGTAAAGTTAAGGTTGTAAGATATTGTCCCTGTTGGAACAAGGGAATATGTCATCAATATTTACTTCCTTCAGCTGTTTTTAGTTTAATTTAAAAGTGTCAATAATCGCAAACTTTTAGATTATCACATTTTTGACACAGCTTAAAGAAAGATAAAGGTGGAAAGAATGCCCACCTCCAGGTCCTAAATGTATTTTTCACATATGGATACCGAAAACAGTGTTAGGGGAAGGTCTAAGTTGAGCGATGAGCACACTTACAATTATATTTAAAGCATTCTTTTAAAACATTGAAAAACAAATGTTACATTTTTAGGCAGCCGTGCGGTGGATACCACATAGCGAGCTTTTTGTGGAGAGCTGTATCAAAGATCAATGGATCAAAACAACCTTGAGTTTGGATTGTTTGTGATTATTGAGACAGAAAGACACTCTAACAATGTGGCAGTAACAGTGTGAGGGGCAGAAGACAACATTTCCCCACTCAGAGTTGTTTGCTTTGCTTTTAATTACAGGATTTGAAAAAATAAAATCAAAATCGGACAATATGGAGGACCCAATAGATCGCCCAACCCTCCATTGAGTTTGACGACCCGATGGAGGAGTGCAGGCAGAAAAGTGGGCAGCTCTGTTTCATATATATTTTCTTGACAACAAAATATAAATAATATGACTCAAATAAACAATGGATTCGGCATGTTTTAACAAAGCTACACACTAGACAGATGATAGAACTGTTAGCTCATATCATATAGATTAATAATGTATACAAAGATGGTTCTCTCAGTGGGTCATACTGAAACTAAGAAGATTATGGGGACATCCTTTCTTTCATGATTAGTGAGACAATAAGGCACGCCTCATCTTTACAGACAAACAGCTCCAAACTCCAATTCATAAACAAACAAATGCAACGCAAATTATGATCTTAAAAAACGTAGCCTTTTCATACTTCATTTGTACTTTTGTTTTTGTCTGTAAATTGCTGGGCAGAAAAAAGGCAGTAATAAAGGCAAACAGACAAAAACCCAGACTATGACCCACTTTTTGCACATCGGTGTCTGTGTGTGTGTGTGTGTGTGTGTGTGTGTATGTGTGTGTGTGTGCATGTGAGTGTGTGAGACAATGCCATCTGTAGTTGTGGTGGTGGTGTAATGTTAGCATTAGCTCTGTGGAGGCTAATCCTCTAATCTACCCACTGTGAATCTCCGGATAAGACAACAGTGCCTACTCACTCTGCACCACATTTCTCACCATACACGAGTGACAAAGCAAAACATATTACAAATAGGGAATCATGGAATTTGTGCAAGCCTAGTTTTGGAGGTCTGCTATATACGTACCTATTCTTTGCTATTGCTGTGAAGTTTTACATTTTATTGTTGTTAATACATCCAATCATTTATTCTAGGCGAGCCCTGTCGCAATAACACATTTGGATGAATAATATATTGAGAAAATACGTATGAAAAACATAGAGATGAATTTTATTGAATGTCATTATAACTACAATTTGTCGGTTTATTCTATTAAAAAACTAGTTGTGGAAATAAATTAAATTTAGAAATTAGAATTAAGTCATATTAATCCATAAACATGAATTATTGAACCCTTCACTGCTAAAATGTGATTGTACAGACGATAAGCATATAAATTAATGAACGATAAGTTGTATGCCACATATAGCCATATATAGCATACCATATTATAGCTGACAGAACAGCCTTCTCCGAGGACAGGGACGCATAAACAATCACTAATTAATTAACAATAATGAATGAAATTTTTTTTTTTTTTTTTGACTGACATTGATAGACGTTATTTACTGAAGAACGCTCCCACGTTTATAGTATTTGTCCCGAAAGCAGAGTACTAACATATTTCTATGGGTGCCAGATATAGTAGGCCTATGATGAAACAATAAGGGATTTAACCATTTTAAATGTGTATATTTATGAAGGACCAAAATAGGCTGAAACTTATAAATATGCAGATTAGCATGATGAAAATGACTATATCTAAATATATTTCTGATCATCTTGTTAACCAGATTCCTGTAATTAAGTGATATGTACTTGGGCTGAAACCTGGCCTTCTGTCTTACTGTTCTTTATATCTTTACTGACAGTGGAAAATTAATTGAAGATCATTATATTTGAAAGATTTTACAGGCATGTTTCAAATTAATAAGATCTTTATCATTCTCATCACCTTTTATTGAACAAATCAAAATAGCAGATCTTCAACTTTTAGTTTTACTTTTAGTTTTCCCAGCTCTAACAGGCCTGTAGTTGTTTTTGTTGTCCAGAGGTGTTTTTCCTTGTGAGCGGCCTGAGGACACAGTGACCAAACACTGTGCTGGGCTGCGAACACTGAGCCCTGTCCTGGAATGACTTTTTTATCACTGACTTCATCATCTAGTGAGAGATTTAAAACAGATACAGTATTATAATGTCAAAGAGCTATTGGAGAGTCTATTAATAATGAGCTTGTATTTTAATCTGAATCTGTGCTACAATGAGTTACCTAGTTTTTACGCTCTAATCATATTCGTAATTACTGACTTTACTAACATTTATTCCACAGGCTTCTGAAGTCAACTGAGTCTGACAGGGCAGGAACAGAACAGAAGGCTAGAGACTACAGACAAGACCATGGGTGCCAAAGTCAAGGTCCAGGGGCCAGATCCGGCCCGCAAATGAATTAACTTGGCCCCGGGATGATATTTGATTGGTATCAGAACTGTCCCACACAGAGCCATAAGAAATTATTGGATTATTAATTCAATATTAAGAACATGTGTTCTTTCTTTGAAGGACGTTTGTGTATGTCTGTGAGCCTGTTGAAAAAATATTTCTTGAAATTACTGACAGAAAATATTAATAAGGTACACTTTGTTAGGTTTTGGTTCAATAGGTTTTATGCAACTTTTTAAATATATTTTAATACACATTGAACCAGTCGGCCCTTGGCTTGTTGCAAATTAGGATTTTTGGCCTTTTGATGTATTTGACTTTGACATCCCTGGGCTAGAGGCTGGAGGCTTCAAACTTGATTCTGGTTGAAGTGAAAGTCTGTGGTTAGTTTTAGGGCTGTAACAAATCAATCAATTAATTCTGATAAATAACTGAAACAGTTGTCAACAGTTCTAGTAATTGGCCACGGGTAATCTTTTACAACAACACAGATATTTAAGCACTCTGAGAAGAGGATTTATGACCAACAGAGCTGTAATTACAGCAGAATAAAATTAAAATAATCTGTAAACGTGTACATCAAACATACAACCAATTTTTTTTATAACTCGTTATGTTCTCGAGTTGCATCATTTAGCTTTGTTTTGATCAAATCTATTTGAAAATCCCGATCCTGAGCCAAACAACTATCCAATGACTAATCAGCCAACTAATTTGATCATAAAAATAATATATTAATATAATATAATATATTTTAATATAAATAATAAAATACTAGTTAGTTTCTAGTCCTCACTGATGTTGTGATTTAGGGCTATACGAAAACACTTCAGCCAACCTGACATTGTCAATCACATTGGTTTGACTTTCTCCACTTTATTTAAGAAATGATCCAGAGAGACAAACAATGTGTGTCTGAGTCTACTTATACACCATATTAGTTAGTATTTTGCTTCTTTCAGTAAGCAGGTGTCTCATTTTTCAGTAAAACAAATCCAATCCAAAATGATATCGGTCAATATGAGGAAAGAATTTTTCTGCCTCATCCAGCTCTACTTAATGTGCGTAAAGATAAATGTTACGGTAAGGTAGCTTAAACAATTAGTAGTCACCGAGCGCGGTCATTGTCTTTACTTAATTCAGTTACTAAAAGCTTTACACTGCCTTCTACAAGCAACAAAAGCACGTCGGCTGTTGCATGACAAGTGTGCTGCTGACTCTAGGAGCCAAAGATTAATGTTGAGGCTCCTCCTTCTATCAAACTGTTATATCACCTAAGCCTTGATCAGTCGTGGTGGAGAAATCTGTAAACTACAGGTGTTATAAATAGAAAACATGACAGAAGGAAGTTTCCGGTTTGAGGAGGTGGTCCGGGCTTGTTCGACAGTGGTTGAAACTAGAAAGTCGCTGGTAGGAGAGGCATATGGTTCTGTGGATTAAGATATTACGCAGTGATGCAGGTGACTGAGAAAGCCTCCTCTAATCGCTGATCTGCTAATTGATTACCCAGCCCGCGGCTCTAGGCCTGCACACCGAAATGGCAGCAACTTAAAGCCTTTCAATCCTATTGCACTTTGTCATTCCTCCAATGTGTCCCTCGTAGATGTTCATGAAAGACAAACAAAACCAGGGCTCAAACGACTCATGACATTAATTGAATTGGATGATTACTATAATGCTTTCATTACAATTGTGCTCAATGTACATATGAACTTAAGATGGAGTATCGGACTATATAGGTGAAAAAATCAGTGTAACTATTTCAAAACGGTTTTTCTTTATCATGCCTCAGTCCGATAAATCAGCATTTACAGTGTGTACCAGCTCTCACTTGGCCAATTAGCTCAGTATGCAAAAGATGCACCATTTTGGCAATAAGACTCTTTCTGTTGGGACAAAAACAATGTATTCACAAAACAAAATGGGTTTGTCCAGCTTTAAAAACACTGTTGCAGATCAAGCTCATTTTGGGGCATGTTTATGCGTTGGGCCAACAGGGTTCTGAAGGCAGCAATCAGATTTAGTACAGAAGTTTCTATGTGAAATAATAATGTAGGCTTAATTTATTCTAAATATGAATCATACTTTTCCAAAAATATATATTATAAATGCATTTAACAATATAAAAACATTTAATAAATGGCTGAATTAATCAAATGTAATGATCAATAGAATACTTGATTACTAAGATAAACATTAGCTGTAGTTTAACACATCCCGTGGATCTTTATGTATTACTGGGCTCCATGGATTCTGAACACGAGGGATTAATAACTATATGATAAGGAGGATCATTTTTGAACTATTACACTATTGATCCAATGCTCAGACAATTAATCCAATGCATGTTATGAGCCATAGTCATTTGGGCTGATGTGCTTTACAAGCCAAAGAGAAGATAAAAGTGGACATTTTTCACAAAGTACACAAGACCTACCATATATAGACACTGCTGAGCAAATATTATTCCATGCTTCTCTTGTGATGTCCCTGAACTTTGTTTTGAGTTCTAAGGACACAATTCAGACATTTTGAGTCTGTCCATGCTCAAGTCTTTTTGAGTAGTATAAGCCTTTGTACATCAAATGTGATAAATGTCTAAAATGTTCCGTAGATGTTCACTATTTTTGATTTACAAATTCATATGTCCTTTAATGACATCTTCACGCCTAGTCCAGGGGTAACAGTTGAGCTCTAGTTGACTGGCACAAATAAATTCATTAATGTGCATTGTAAATTTCTCCTTTGTGAGATCAATAAAGCATATCTTATCTTATCTTATTGTCAAATAAATCCATAATATAAATACATGGGAAAAGGGGTCTTCAAAACAGGAAGTTGTAAGGATTACAAGTTGTGGATCTCCCCGAGGTTTCTCACTTTTTTCCCACTGGGTTTTTCTTATGAGTTTTTCCTTGCTGATGCAGGAGGGTCTGTTGGGCAGTTTAGTGTCTAACAAGAAGGACTGTGGTGATGGTCCAGGTCACTTTAACATTCTACAACATGTATGACATTTATCATTTAACATGTGTTCTATATTCTTTATGTGTTTTAACTGTTGATTCTCCGATCTGTGTTGGTGATTCCAATGGTTTTGTTAAGTCCTCTGAGATGACTACTGTTGTGATTTAGGGCTATACAAGAATAAATTGTATTGTATTGTATTGTATTATATTTTTGGTATTTTCTTATTCATCAATTTATTTTAACCTAACATTTACTGCAGATGTTACACATGTTTGCACGTGTGATTGCTACAAGATGAAAGCTGATGGACAGACAGAGTTGTGGTTGGAGGAGAAACACTTACCTGAGGGGAAGTTATTTGGCTGAACCGCGTACAGAAACGCGTGGACCATGTGGAAGAGCAGTCCAATGGCACCTGGCTCATAGTACGCGTGGGTGTCGTACACGGCGGCCGGTACGAACCCAAAGTTTAGCTCTTCGGGCAGGGAAGAGCCTTTCGGTGAGGAGCTTCTCTGGTTCGCCTGGTCCGCCTGCTCCTCGCCATTTGCGGCCCCGGAACAGAGCAACAAGACGAGCCACGGCGTCCACAACATGGCTCCAAACGTCTCACGGAAAGCCGGTAACAAAAGAGGATGTTTAGAAGTGAAATGGATGGGGAGAACCGGGGGGGTGACACCTGTCCGTACTACGGGTAATCCTCCAGGTAGAAGGCTACAAACACAGCCGATCCTAAAGTCCCACGGGCACCATCCAGCAGCGCAAGCTCGGTTTCCTCCGGTTGGAACACATCACTAGAAAGTTACTGTTTTGTTGTACGCCGTGTGTGTGTGTGTGTGCGTGTGTGTGTGTCTGAGAGGACGTGTGTCATCCACTGGAGCTGGAGCCGTGTGTGAGCAGCGCAGCGGGACGAAAGCTCTGGACGCTCTGTGTAATCTGCCGGGCACACACGCTCACGCACACGCACAAAGAACCACACACACTTTCATAAACCCACGCGCGCACACACACACATGTACACATTTTTACACACGCGCGCACACACGTATACACACACAAACACAGACTATGGTGAATATAGACTATAAATATTGGCAGTACAGCTCTAAAAAGCGCCTGCACTGCTGAGCGCGTGCGGAGGATGTCAGTGTCCAATCAGCTGTCACCGCGGTCACTATGGTTACAGATGAAATAAAGCCTACACCACGTGGACAACTTCCGCGTTGCAACTGTATAATGCACGGCTCCTCGTTTTTTAAACCTTTATATATATCACGTCTGCACTTCATCCAAATAAGGAGACACTAAGCAAACGTGTCCTTCCTAATATATCTGTTTCACATTAACGTCAAATTAAAGCCTAGCCAAGTCTGCATGTCCCAAACGAGACACTTATTTTGGCAGACAACTGAAGAGTGGAAGGTAACCATAGAGTTGTTAGAGGCACGAGGTTTACGTTTTATAGATTTTTTGATTCTCCCAATTACACTTAATATTTACAGTTTATTATTTACACACACAAAAGTGGGACACGTTGAAAAACAAGCTATGGCTTTTTGGACAGTAATGCCAAAACAGAATTTTGTGTGCTTTGAATAAAACAATATTCTGTGAAAAAAACAAAATGTTTTGCTCCCCATGAAAAACTTTGGCTCTTGGGGGCGCTACGGTACGGAATTTGAGCATGTTGATACAATGAGAATAAAAAGTTTGCGGCTCAGCAGTTGGTTCAATTTCACTAATTCTTGAATTGGTGAAAGACTAATGCAGGGAAGGCTGGTGCAATGTGTACTGGGTGCAGCTCTGACTGTCACCCCCCCGACCCAGAAATGGATTAAGGGGAAGAAAATGGATGGATGGATGGATGGACGTTAGTAAAAATAGCACATTTTAATTCTTCAATTCGAATTCATGGACTTCAGGTTTGTTACATAGCCTGTTTGTTAGGGGGCACGGCCATAATACTTTTCTCTTTTTTCTCAGTTGAATATTTACAGTCTATGGCACCAAATTTCACCCATAGGCGTTAGACTTTAGTAGGGGCTTCTTTTTGTTGGTCCCGTGAAAAGAAACACACAAAATAAATAATTGGATGGAGTACTTTTCTAGTTCTTATTGATCTGTAAATGTATGCTTTCTGTAAACTCCAGAGATAGATTTCTCCTGTTTGTTTGTATAAAAATGTCTCTTTGGTGGGAAAAAAGATACGCAGAAAGATACACACTATGACTTAATGCAAATAATTATTTTTCCCCATTACTATTGAAGTCTGAAATTGATTAAGATTTGCACAGTTGATTTACAATACTGAAAATTAATCTCTGGCCTATTCTTTTGTTTTCCAACAATTAATTCGTACACACGGTAATTTCACCTAATCTGTATTACAAACAAAGTGACATTAATCTGCAGAAATTTGCTGGTAAAGAAGCACTTCCTGTTAAAGTGAAAAGAGATTGGAAAAA
Organism: Knipowitschia caucasica; assembly: GCA_964034765.1. Taxonomy (NCBI): domain Eukaryota; kingdom Metazoa; phylum Chordata; class Actinopteri; order Gobiiformes; family Gobiidae; genus Knipowitschia; species Knipowitschia caucasica. Next base: position 12,877,697 of record OZ035825.1, on the reverse strand, counting down.
CCGTTATAAAAGGATTTTTTATTCTCCCGCTTCAGTGAGCTGCAAAACACACTTAAAAGTAAAGTGTTTAATGTTGATACAGGTGCTTCACTCCATTCATGCACTTCAAACAACCTCAAACACATGGACGTTCGTCAGGTCCGTTATCAAAGTCACAAAATCAGGCAAAGTCAAATCTATATCTGCAAATTAACTAAGTGAGAACATTCAACGGTGTTGCCAGGAATCTGTAATCAAATGCCAAAAGTAAGAGTGAATAAGAATTATTAGTATTTCATTCATTCATTCATTTTCAACCCCTTCGTCCATTTCTGGGTCGGGGGGGGTGGCAATGAGAGCTGCCACCCAACGCTCATAGCACCAGTCCCTCACTGATCCTCTGCAGGGGGTGAGTCCACAGGAAGATGGCTGCTCCATCAGTTGTGATACAGCCTTGATCTTTCAGCAGGGGCTTCAGGCAACGTGGGGTTAAGTGTCTTGCCCAAGGACACAACGACAGCAGTCATCAGTGGGAGCAGTTGGAGTAGGTCCCATGGTGGGATTCGAACTCACGACCTCCAGGCCCAAAGGCCAATGCTCTACCAACTGAGCTACTGTCGCCCCAATTATTAGTATTTGAATACAAAAAAAGCTACAAATAACATTTCAATAATTAGGAATTATTGAAATTCAGTTGCTCAGTTGGTAGAGCATTGGCCTTTGGGCCTGAAGGTCGTGGGTTCGAGCCCACCGTAAGACCTACTTCACGACTCCCACTGATGACTGCTGTCGTTGTGTCCTTGGGCAAGACACTTAACCCTACTTTGCCCATAGCCCCAACTGAAAGATCTCAGCTCCTGTGGACTCACCACCTGAAGGAGGATCAGTGAGGGGCTGGTGCTCTGTGTACTGGGTGCAGCTCTGACTGCCACCCCCCCGACCCAGAAATGGATTAAGGGGAAGAAAATGGATGGATGGATGGAATTATTGAAATTGAGTTATACATGTTAAATGTTGGGTTTAGATCAGAGGTGTCCAAACCCATCCAGAAAGGGCCACTGTGGCTTCAGGTTTTCTATCAGACCCAGCAGGAGCAGCGCAGACTCCACCCATTTCCTCAAGTGAGTTCAGTCTTAACCTGAAGATTTGAGGAAATGGGAGGAGTCTGCTTTGCTCCTGCTGGGTCTGATAGAAAACCCGAAGCCACAGTGGCCCTTTCTGGACGGGTTTGAACACCTCTGGTTTAGATTCTTCTAAATAATTGGTATTTGCATCATCAGTTGAAATGTAAACAATAGAGAGTCTGTTACAGTGGCCCTATTTTATGAAAGAGCATCCTAAAACAGATTTCAATCATGGTTAAAGTAAACTTTGCTGTTTGGTCACTTATACAAAATGTAGAAATAAATTAAAGTAAAACAAAATGCACAAGAATAGACTGATTCAATCAATTCTATGGTAATGGGTTGTTTGCTGACAAATCTGAGACCAAAGCCCTCAATTACATTGTCATATGACCTAAAAAAAGTTTTGAAATGGTCATCATAATTTAGGTGAGGTTGATAATCTATGAGAATGTGTCTCTATGCCAGGTGATCCAGAGCCACCAATTCTCCAGAATCACGTGGCTTAATATTCACCAGAGACAAAAAATAATAACATTCAGAAAATTCACTTCACACAGTCTCACTGGACATTTCTGCCTGCTTGTTCAAACATATTTTGTGTACATAGTTCAGTCCAACATGCTGAGCAGACGAGCTTTCATTGATTTGACTTCATGACAAACAACCAGGCAGTATTTGGTCAGTAATGAATTATTAGCTTACTTGGCAACAGAGGAATATAAAATGGCAACATGGGTAAAGACAATAAAACGTGAATGCACGGCTTACTGAAAAATTACAGCTGCCCTTTAATTAACATCAGTAACTACATCTGCTTTTGGTGATTACTTACAATTGTGTATTCAGTCCTGGAGATATTTTTTTTGAAAAAATATCAGAAAATTACCCAAAAAAGTATTGGAAACAGACATCATTATAAAATTAAAAACTGACTGGTCTACTCGTCACTCCACACTGCTTACTGCACGATTGTGCTTAGGAATCGCATTCTTGCACTAGCTGTCCACAGAGCATGTATATGAGCACAGGTGCATCTATGCGCCCACAGGCCGCCACCGCCGAACGGCTGGAGCACTGCAGCAGAGAACCACCGAAGCCACCAGCACCACACACTGGCTGTACAGGCTCGCAGTGACAGCTTTGTTCCTTGGCTGGTTTTGTCAGAAATAAATAAATAAATATTTCAGGGTCAGGTGCAAAAGTGCAAGTCCAGCCTGACTGCGTGACGCAACAGCGATCCCTGATTCAGACACTAGTCACAGCGCTTAGTCTATTCGGTTGCCACATATGGTAAAGCGGTCGATCTCCAGCAAATCTTTCTTTGGCGTTTTGGGCCTCATGTCATCTCCTAGGCCAGTGTCCGTGTTGATGATTTTGTTCTCGTCGTCTTCATCAGGTGTAGTGAGGAATGTGTCAGAGTTACTTGTAGGGATGATGGGAGTGGAGCTGTTGGCCTGGTGGGGCAGAGGCGGGCTGACAGAAGACAGTTTGATGCCCCCTCGATCTGCTGCAGCTTCTGAGAACAAAAATATACAAGTCAGAACATATCAACCACAAAGTCACTTTGAGACTAAATGAAAAGTACCCTGTTGGGGTAAGGTGTGAGTGAGTTTGACTCTGTGGGCTCTGGAGTTGGCTCGACTGGAGACTGCAGATGGAGGGGGGTCAGAAAGTTTTTCTTCCATATTTGCCGCCTTTACGAACACACAGGAAGTCCCCAGCAGCACAATGCTGTTGAGTACCTTCAGAGTGATCATCCTGTAACAGAGCATGATAAAGATTAGATCTGATCATCACAGATATTTTGGAGCGCCCATGACGTTTTAGTAATGCAAAAACAATTCCTTACAATAATCGGACGCACTAGAAAACCTGTGTTGGTCTTTGGGGAGGAACAAATGCACAACTCCTTTTTTTTTAAACACAATCCACATTTAATTTCTTGATTGTATCTACAATATTTTTGAGATAATCAACATCATCTAATATCTATACCAGTATACAAGATAAAAGTAATTGTACATATATTCTATATGTATTTGGAAGAAGGTCCACGGGCTGCATCAGATTGTTTGGAGCAGAGCTCGGGAGCCAATATGGCTCTTTTGAGGATTGCGTCTGGCTCTAACACAAATCTTAGTAGGCATTAAGCAAGTTTTATACATTGGCTTTCTTCAGTATAAAATATTAAACAAAGGAATCATTTCTGAAATTAATATCTCCCTCTAAATGTGTTTTTTTGTTATCACACATTCACAGTTTAAAAATTTTTTATGAGGCTCCCAAAGACTGAACTTGAACAGGCCTATATAAGAAGACATATTTAACATTGAACAACTCACCACTTGATAAAACAAAACTTTAACAAATTACCTTTAACACTATAAATATCAGAGGCGAGTGATTTATCCAGGGAAAGAAACCTGTGACTTTTTTTAATTCCCTGGCTTTAGATTAAATGCAAGTGTTTGAATTACCCCAAATAGAAGAGAAGAACACACATAAAGGAGAGTGACCCCTGGATCTTCACTGAACTCGTTACCACTCGAATCAACTGAAAGAAAGTATTATTAGTATACAAATATTTTAAAAGTACGCAATGTGATTTACTGTGTTTGAACAGAACTGACCAACAACGCTAAAGGCAGAGGAATGAAGCCCATCCGTCTGGACACAGAGTCACTATAGTCGGTATAGGCCTGTGGACACATTCAAGCTGATCATCTTTCATCCTCAAGGCGACACATACAGCACACTTTGTGTTCCACAATTTTACAAAACTCACATTTTTCTGACGACTGCTCACAAGATCAAAAGCAAGGCTTGCCCGGTATTCACCATAGACCTGGAGGGTGGAAAAACATGATCAGGAATGAGTTTCAAAGCAGATTATAGAGAAATATAAAAACCTTATTTAAAACAGTCCACTGGTCTATGTGGATTAAAAGTCATCAAGTGACTGAAATCTTTGTAAGCAAGGTTTGTGTGATTAGGTTTAACAAGTCAGAGTTAAAGGGGTTAATCCCTTGCTGATCACCTGGTATTCCTTACATAACTACTTGGAAGATCTGAGGTAGAGGTACAGTTTGTACACAAAAGATACAACCATATAATGAATAGTATAGTATTAATATAATATAATAACTATCATGAAGTAGTTTACAACTATATACTGTCATATATTCTGAAGTACCGGTAGTGCATAATCATGCAATTGCCTTCTTCCTTCTTATTGTCAATTGGGCATATATATAGTATAATTGGGTGTGAACATGAGGTTCATTTGAAACATTGTAGTCTACATCAGTCAATTATGGTTAATACTGCTATTGTAATGTCACAAAAATTCCTGCAGACCCCAAAGCCCCTCGAGTCCTCCTAGCACTGCCCAGTTCACCTGCTTGTTTAATCATTAGAATATTATTTAGTCCAATACTTACATCTGCACTGATATCATTGAATTTGGTGATAAAGGCATGCTTAACCACATCTACTGCAACCTCAGAGGCTATCACCATAACCACATCAGGAAACAGCACCCATAAGTGGTCTAAACGCAAACAAAAGCTGAAGTTAGGTTCTATGTACTTTGATACTTTATTGTAAGTAACTAGGGTTAAAAATAATAACTTACCAGGGTTCCATGAGAACTGCTCCATGTTTCTCAGACACACAATGAGCAGGAGGATGTAATTTGTGAACCTCTCTTTTATGTCTACAAAAACAAATCAATCTTGGATTAAGTCACAAAGAGTGCGACTGTCATTTCCTTCTTGAACAATTAGTACGTTTACAAACCATAAGAAAACAGAGCTAATAAAAACATTATGGTATTCAGCATTGCTCCCAAACTGGTCTAACTGCACTGGTCCCAGTCTATAGCGGGTTGCGGATCAGATCACACACAATGGGCCTTTAATTTCCACAGTGCATTTAAAGGTTACACGTTTCATGCTTTTATTGAGATATGTCCAAATACATACATTTTCAAAATAATTTAAATATAATAATTTCTTAAGTGGTTAAATGGAGCAGAAATAGCTTGATCCAGTTAGGTTTTCACTAGTGCTTTGTAAACGTACTCACTGTGAGCATGTCAGCACAATTATTTCATGTTTCACATTGTACTCACCACTATTTGACATTTGAAAAAGGTTGTTCTTCTCAAACTTCTTGAACACACTTCCCTTGATTTCCACAAACTGCAATGGCAACATTAAATCATACACTTTGCGCAAACCACCATATAATAAAATGAACATGTAAAGTTGAATGTACTTACGTTGTTTGACATCATTATGGTCAATAGAGACTTGTTGTGGGAGTTGAAGGCTACGTTGAGTGTGGTAGCTTGAACCATAATGAGGATGGCGTGGAGAACTTCGCAAATGTTAAGGAAAACCGTCTGTTACGTGCATGAATCGAGATTTATACATTAAAATGAATGTTATTTGTAAAGACCAAGATGTGTGTAACTTCTCAATACATTTAAGGACCATGATGTGTATGCATAATCAGAATCATAATAATGCCAAGTCTATACAAATGCTCATGTAAAAGGGTTAACCTCCACTGCATTGAAATTTAAATGGCCTCCTTGTTGCACATATAGAGCATCAAAACTGATTTGAACATGCAGGGGTTTACGCCATCAACGGTGTGATACCATCTCTCAAGGAATGAACAATTAGTGAAGGATACAGACATAGAGCACCGCCATGAAAAAGTGTGGAATGACGCCTATGTGCGCACGCTTCTTTTCTTTTGGCTCTGTGGCGGTCCAGTACAACGCATCCAAAATGTCCTGGCCGAAGGAGGAGAACAGGCGATCTGCAACCTGGCCACATGACAGCGTTAGTGGCAGCTCAAAGCAGAGGTCATTCAACTCTCATTTAAACAATACGCAGGAGACAAAGAGTAGAAAGCAAAAAATATGAACATCTTCACAAGGGAAGTTGCCACAGTTCTGTACCTCCAGCATGTTGTAGATGATGTAGAGCTTGATGACGGACTGGCCCCGTATGAGGTGGTACATCATGGCATAGTCCACGTAACTCATCATGGAGTAACACAACACCATGATGAAGCCTTTGAGCACGTCACACACCTGAGCTGGCTGCAGCAGTCGGGAACCACTGGAAAAACAAAAACTTAAAGTGAGGACTGTCACAAAAATTACCATGTCAGCTCATCCTTCAATAATGGATGATAGAAACAATACATTTTGGGGCTCAATATTTCTCTTTGTCTGTATATTTTCTTCTATTTCTTTTCTTTGTCTGTAATATGGCATTTTCTTTTTGCCATTTTCTGTGTAATACGATTAAGATTTAGTGGCAGAAGATTCCCTTTTATGGCTCAATATTACTTAATTTTGTTTATTTTCTTAGAACGTTTTTTTTCTAAATCCAAGAACTACTTTATTGGGATAGCGCTTCTATATTGTAAATGTTGTTAAAATTTCAGAGATATCTTCCCATATTCAACAGGTAAAATACCAGTACTTCTACTTCAACAAAAATGTTGCTCAACTACATTGAAACAACTGTAAACAGGCTCTTCGAAAAAACATTTCTCAACAATGAATTTACATCCATTGTTATATCAATGTGCATTTCCTTTGGTAGGTCAAAACAATATTTTTAAGTGCTCTAAAGATGTAAAATGAATCATAAATGAAGTAATACTATAAAAATAGTATTTACAAAAAATGAAATGAAGTTTTATCTAGCACCATACCTGAGACCACAGCACGGCACCGTGACGAGCCGTAAAAGGGCCAGAATCACCCTGAGGGGCAGCAGTGTGAACACATAGAGAAAAGCATCCAGACACAGGAAGAAGCCAAACGTCATCAACTGCAAAAACAGCAGGCATTAAACAGACTGACTGAAAATTATAGAATCAACAGGTTGCTGTGGTTACCTTCTCCAGCTCCTTGGGGATACGGAGGCAGGTGTAGACCTTCTCTCGTCGCTCTGTGTATTTGGCCTCATTGTGCTCCAGGAAGTAGCCTCTGGTCAGCTCTGTGGTGATGAACCTCAGCAGTGAAAGGTCTGAACCAGAGAAAAGGCCTGTTAAAAAACTGTTCATCTCGGGGATCCTGGCTTTCCTTAGCATGTTGTAGTTTTGTTACAGCTTCTTTCAAAAAGGACACTATGTCCAAACCACACATATATATTTTAGTAAGAGGCTTGTCACAATCGCATGTTGACGACTACTAGTATATCTGATTTCTACGGGTGAGATTGAAGTACCGGTTGTTAAGAGGTGTAACTAGAGGTCTATTGACTGTCATGCTTTTCCAATCAGATAAAGCTTTAGTTTCCATAAAGGAAGATAATGTACATTACTTGTACTAAGCGTGAATAGATTAAGGCAAACATGGTTTTGAGAAGCACAATCAAGTGGTAATTCATTATCAATGCCAATGTTTTCTTGTGGAACTTATTTTACTTCTACTTAAAATTCACAAGGTCTCCAGCTGAAATAGTAGTGTTAGGGTAAACAGGACAGTTATTCTATTATGAAACATCCTAAAGACTGAAAGATGATATTCCTGATAGAAAACCATTCTGAAGCAGGAGAAAATAGAATGTCCTCTTCTAACCCCAGTCCCAAGTGAGCAAACATTGTGCCAGAGATAAAACATGAAGCCCTACTGGTCCAGGCGGGTCACTTTCTGCCACTATAATGCTAAGTGCTTTTGTGCACAGCATAGGTTTAGGAACGCCATGCTCCCAAAAAAGGTAGAGTAGTAGTAAGCATTTTGTATGTTATGTAACAGTGCACTCGGAAAAAGCTGGAAAGACAAATGCCTTAGTCGGTTCGTTTACAATATGTATTGAAATAAATGTCAGATAAAGTAATAAACAATAAAAGTGTGTGTCAGCTGAACGCTCCGTGTGCAGAGTGGACTTGGACAGGATCCCAGCAGCACGGTGTGCCTGAACACAACAGCACCTGGAGTGTGTGAGGAGACAACTATGAAATCATTTAAGTGTATTATCAAGTGCTGAATCCATAATAAGTAGTGTTGTCATGTCATCATGGCCCTGGACAGTCAAATGAGAGGTAATAAACAGTGTGCAGGGAGGCTAGCTCTGGCTTACCTGAGAGGTTGCCTTTAGCTTTACTGTCCCCAATGTTGTGCGTAAAGCCCAGAGTGTCCGTGAGGCCGTCCTTGGCTGTGGTGGGCTCAGTGCGGGCGTGTGTGCGGCTCCTGAGTCGCTCCTCTTTCTCCTTTTCCCTGTCCTCGCTCAGACCGGAGGACCCGGAGGACAGACCATCCGCCATCATGTCCCTCTGTTGTCGCGACCCACGCTACTGCTCTACGTCATCACGCCTTGCTGCAGTACCCGCCATAGACAGCAGGGGGCGCTACACTCACCACACAGGAATCACTTTGCATAATTTACGAATTTAACAATACTATATAAATGTATTACGTATTTACACTCAACAAACTAGTTTATAACTAGTTTGATGTCACGTCCGAGCTTTCACATCTTATGATTACATCAGTAAGTATGTTTATTATGTATTTCCATGACCTTTAAGGTTATTTATTGTAGTAATGTATCAATTAAAACATGCTCAAATGGTTTTTATATGAATGTCCTGTTTAAAGGCCAATGTGAAGGTTAATTCCACCCTTGGATGAGGAGCAGGCAGTCAGAGGAGAGTGGCTCACAGCAGGGATAGAGTTACCCGGTAAGAGGCCGCGGTGGATTCGGTTTCTTCTCTCCCACATCTCATCAGCACACGCTCCATCTGATGAACAGCTTCCTCAAACAAACCATGCTTTATCTTTGTGTCTAAACTGCAGGTAACTCATGGTGGTGGTGGACCGCACACCGCGGTCGTTACCCGGGCTCGTGTCTCTCCTCTGGGGCCACCATGGGCCCGTAAGATGCCTTCTGTGTGGAAACAGATCGCGTTCTCCACGGCCGCCCTGCTGTGTGTGGGCTCCGTGGTGCTGCTGGTGGTCGCCCTGTCCACGGAGCGCTGGATCACAGGAAACATTCTGTGTAAGACTGGAGTGGAGATAGTCAACGCTTCAAACCCCGAGATGCAACAGTTCATGGGGCACATTTACTTTGGATTATTCCAAGGAGGAAAAACCAAGAACTGTGGTCTTGGGAATAGACGATCCAAGATCTACAGTAAGTCATTTCAAACTATAACTATAGGCTAATCCTTCAATTGTCATTTCTTAAACTGCATCAACAATCCTGAAATTTTGAAATGTAGCCTAAATTTGAAGCTTAAATAGTTTTTTTTGTGTTTGTGTGTTTTATTAATAGGGTAATTGCAATACTAATTTTGAACATTTAAAACTGATTCAAACTTTTATTTATTACATGATAAGCTGTGAGACTGTAACAATCCCCACCAGTCTCTTTTCTGAAAAAGCTCATTAAAACAGTTCCACAAAATATGAAGTTTCTGCATCTTCTCACTGCAGACCTGTTATATACATATACTACTCAACTGAAAATTCTACATGTGTTATGCTTGTGACTTTTTTTATTCTGACTAATCAAACCTACATAACTGCACATATTCAAGACAAAGCTTTGTGTTGGCTTTTCTGTTGGCCAAAGTAAACAACATATCCAGACATGTGATATACAGTGATAGGCTCTGGAGACTATCAAGCCATATCAAAAAAACATTCTAAATACACTGTTGTATTTCAGTATTCCCTAAACTTGTGCGAACGCTTAATGGTGGACTTCACATGATGGTCATCCTCTTCCTCTTGACCGCTATGGGCTTTGCTGTGGTTAGTTTGGCATTCAGTATTTACAACGCACGCAAGGTTCCCTACCAGAGCATCAAGGGCCACAAAGGGCTCTACCTTTGGAACGTCATTGCAGGTAACTAAATGCAACGCACTATAGGGCTGGACAATTTAAAGTCCTGCATAATAAAATGATGTTCTTATCTTCTTAGAAAACATTTTTTTATTTTGGATATATTCTATCACATGTGATTTTTTGTAGTTTGAAAGATACCCAATCTTTGATTAAAACAAGACAGGCCTGAAGCTTGTTCCATTGGCTAATCTCATCGTTATTAATACAAATTTACCCAAACAATTATCTTATGTATCAGTCACTCTCTCTATAATGTGAATGGTAAGTTGTTCAATGTGCATAAAGAGTACTCCTATACTAATTTTTCCTCATAATTTTTGATATATCCTCTCAGGTTTACTTGGGTCACTAGGAGTGCTTTGTTTCATTGCTGCTATGAGACATCACAGTCTGACAGAGCGCGTGGCCAACTATGGGGAGCAGCTCTTCGTCCTGGGGGTGATCTCGGACAGCCTGGACTATTCCTTCTTCCTGGTGGTGGCCAGTATTGGAACTCACATAGCAGCTTGTGGAGTTGTTGCCATGAGCCGAATAAAACCGCCCCCACCGGAGGTAAAGAAGCCTGAAGAGCCCACCATTGCTGCCTTGGATCTTCTATATTAAATCACAGTTGTGAGAAAAATGATTTTGATTGGTGTCTTGATATATTGTTGGTTGATGCCTCAACCAACAATATATCTGTATATTTGGATGGATCCCCCATTATAAGTTCATTTCCACTTTCTGTGGTTGGCTTGTCTCTCATTTGGATTCTGTAAACTATAGGGCTAATAACATGAATCAAAAAATATTTTATTCTAATATCTTTCGAAAGCTGTGCCATTATTCCAAGCCAAGCATGTGATTGCTCTTGGTTATTACATACTATGGCAAGTTTAAATACCAACCTGAAACAAAAACCCATTAACTTCAACAGGGTTTGCTATTTATTTCAATAGTGGTTACAGACTTTAATTTGGGGGAAAAACACATTCTTTCACACAGTTTTGTAAATTATTATTTTAGTGCCTCATCATAAACTCATAAGCCCATAAGATAATTAGAATACATTGTTACCCACTGTTTCACATACATGCATCAGTATGAATACAGTGAGTGAGGTAATAGTGGTGAACGGAGGGGTCCATGGCACAGAATGAAGCCTGACTTCAGTCACCACCAAATGACTTCAGTGTAGCTTTAAGGGACATTCCTTCAAGAAGTATTTTATTTTACAGCACGAGGAACCTGACCAAACTCCAAATATGTTTAATTGTTGTAATTGCCAAATAAACTCCACCGTGAACTCCTGCCTCTGAAATGAACATTTTGACTTTGAGAAAGTATTAAATAATCCAGAAAATAATTGTATGAGCTCAATGCTATTTCTGTTTATATTACATTGTCTGGTTTATTCTGTATGCACACAGAGAGTTACCTATATGCAGATAAGGTTGCATGTTCTATTCCTGGGCCCTGTGTGGAGTTTGCATGTTTATGTCTGGGTGGGTTTTCTCTGGGTGCTCTGGTTTTCCCCATCATGTGGACCATGTGTGAATGTGGTGAGTGAGCCAGAAGCCTGGCTTCAGTCACCACCAAATAACTTATAGGAAGGCTGTAAAGCTGTGCGATGAGTTTCAAAGACTTGGTTGTTTGCACAAATAAGAGAGAGGGAGCTAAAAGAATATTTGTTTTACCCTGAAGGAAATTTAGCTTCAATCCTTATGTATATCTATATAAATGTATTAATTTTTTGTATATTTTGATGAATGCATTTTAGGTGTGGGTTTATTAACCCCTTATAAATAGGCTGGATGCAGATTTGAATGTTTACCAGGATGTTTCGTTAATTATTGCAACAAACATATTTGACTTGTGACTTGATGTTATATTATCTCTACCAAAATCAGTATTCATGCATATATATGCATTTATACACACATACATACAATGTCACTTGTTGTGTACAAGCATCGCCACTAGATGGAGACAAACACTGATCATCAACATTTGTTGTTAGTGACGTATTAAATAGGCGACAGTTATTTTAATTCTCAGCCTCTGGTGCAAAATATTAGGCCTGTGTGGATATCTTGCCGAGCAAATCAGGTAAAGATTGTTAGATTGAGACTGGAGCATTGTGGGCTAGCAGCATATTTGGAAATCATTGGCAAGCATCGTGATGGATTATGTCAGTGTGGTCAACCTGAAACGGTGCCTCATGTGTTATTGTTTTGCGCTTTATACTCAACAGAAAGACAGATTATGTACAAGCAGCTGTCAGATCTTGGTTTAACAGTATTTTCAATAAAATCTATATTCTCCTCGGGAAAGAACATTAATATACACAGTCTATGGAAATAACTCGCGTTTGATCGACAAAGCAGTTATATCCACCAGTGATAACAACCTGAACGGAAGAGGGCAGCATCACAGTTATATAATGTACAGCTGGAAATAAATAAAGAAGAAGAAGACAGTTGCGTACGCGACCTCAAGCCTTGATCTGATCGTTTTCTAATTTATTTTCCTCCTAAACCAAATGACAATGCTTTTATTAAGACGAATTGTGTCGGGGAGGAACTTCTGCAAACGGTTTTCTACTTCTCAAAGCTATTGCAGTGACAGAAAAGTAAGTAAAGTGTGGGGGAAGACATCGCACATGCATTATTATCAATGCATTTGGACTTTTGCTGTTTAACCAAACTGTGTGTTTCCTTCAGGGTCTGGTGCTCGGTGTGTTTGAGAAGGACGGAGATGGCCATCACCTTACAGAGGCAGCAGCAGGATTTGACAAGGGTGTATCAGGGAAGCTTTCAGAGGTCCTTAACATGTAAGTTCTTATAGCTGTTGTCAATTCACTTCTTTAATGCAATTAAGAAAATAAAACGAGGTGCAAAAGTAACATTTATTTATCATATGTATTCATTAATTTACAGACAATTAATTCTGTTCATGCTTTTCATTCAACCCTGGGCGGCACGGTGGCTGAGGTGGCACTCTCGCCTCTCAGCAAGAAGGTCCTGGGTTCGAAAATCGGTCGGACCAGGGCCTTTCTGACCCTAACCCTAACCCTAACCCTTTGGAGTTTGCATGTTCTCCCCGTATCTGCGTAGGTTTCCTCCGGGTACTCCGGTTTCCATTACCATTAAAAACATGCCCAATAGGTCTGGCATGCGCCTCCTGTACTGGCGACCCCGCTCCCATCTCTGTGTGGAGTGAGTGGACAAATGCCCAAAAATAAGAATTGTAAACTGCTTTGTGACTCCGGTCTGTGAAAGGTGGTATATAAATAAAAATGACTTACTTACTTTACACATTGCAATCTGAATTGATTATCTCATTGCTGTAAATGTCACAGCAATGTTCAGTTTTCTTTCACTTTGATTAATAAATACTGTATTTTCTACATAAACAAACAAATGTGTACGTGTGGAAAATGTTGTCCAGGGGCATCACTTTTAGGATTAAAACAACTCCTTGAATTATCAAAAATAAAGATAAATGGTGGTATGGCCTCACAAGTAAGGTTTCACATTTGAATCCTGTTAGTCCAGACCTTTCTGTGTGGAGTTTGCATGTTTTTGCCTGTGCCTGGGAGGGTTTCTTCTGGGCGCTCTGGTCTCCCTCCTCACCCAAAACAAGCAGCTCCAATAGTCCTGACCAAACCAAGCAACAGCATCTAGACGATCCCTGGCATCCTGGCATTGCACTGACCGGTAGTCTAGTGGCTCTGGAAGGTTGGTCAAATGCGGAGGAAAATATCCCTATGGGGACATTAAAGTATGCCTTAAATACACAATATTTTTATTGTAAGTTATAGGTTGGATATAAGGTTTACATAACCCTGCTTTCTACATAAAACATCTGTAGAGCTGCAACTAACAATTATTTTCTAATCGATTAATCTATCGATTATTTTTACGAGTAATCGCTTGGCTGTGAATTGTGACAAAAAAAAATATTTTTTCATCACAAAAAGCTAAAGTGGCAACACTCGAGGACGTATTGAAATGTTTGTAACAGGCTCTTTGTGCTAATTCTGCTATCTGATATTCATGAAATTATAAAAAACAAAGTCGGTTTTAATCAAAAAATACTACATTTTCATGTCATTTTTGCTCTGTTTGAGTCCGTGTGAACCAGAAAACGATTAATCGATTACTAAAATAGTTGTCGACTATTTCAATAATCGATTAGTCGTCGATTAATTGATTAGTTGTTTCAGCCCTAAACATCTGTATTAATTTCTTCATACCATTTTACTTGCTTTAATGTCTAGATCTGGACCTTCACTCAAGAAAGGCAAAAGCAGATTATTCTTTGGATTACACAAGGTAATTTTTGGCATTTATGAACTAGTATGAAATCATTTATGAATAATATCTGTGTCTTGTATTGCAGGACTTTCCATGTGTCGCTGTCGTCGGACTGGGCAAGGCTGACTCCGGTGTTTGTGGAGCAGAGAACTGGGACGCCGGCAAGGAAAGCATCCGAGCAGCAGTATCTAGTGAGTTTTGAGAATATAATGTTATGCTATTTATTTTTACTGTAAATAAAAATACAAGGTGTTAGGATAAAAGTCCTGAATTTGAGATGTATGCAGCCGGTTGCAGGCTACTACAGGACTTGGAGGTAAAACACGTGGAGGTCGATGGCTGCGGAGATGCCCAGTCTGCAGCCGAAGGAGCCGTTCTGGGTTTGTTTAACTATGATCAACTGAAAACTAAAAAGAAGACGCAAGTGACTCCACAGCTTCACGGAAGGTAAAAATGCATGTATAGCAGTTCGGGGCCACATCTCAGTTAACTTGTGTTCGACAAGAGATATTTAGCTTTCATGTATCACTGCTTTTAGTACAGCTTTAAAACTCATTTTTCAGATATGAAAGCACTGATCCCTTTGACTCGGAATCCCTTTTATAGGAAAAAGTAAAAATTAAATGGTTGAAAGATGTTCTATCCTTTTAATGCATCCTTATTACTGTATTTATAACCTAAATGGGAAAAACAAAGCCAACCTACATACAACTTCAATAGTGATTAGTTCTAAAATTGGTAGACTTGTTTTCATTTGTGATCATGTTTTCATTTCATACATAATTAGTGATTGGGTGGCCCTTTTTTTCTTTTTTAGCTTCATCACTTGTGCCAGTATCTGTCTGCAGGTCATAGATGGAGCATCAGAGTTGCTGTTTTTAGCTAATTAATCTCCTCTCAAACAATTGTTTAACTCTGTTGATCTTCATTACAATTATTATTGAGTTCTGAAGGAAACTGCTG
The DNA here is from genome assembly GCA_964034765.1 of Knipowitschia caucasica. NCBI lineage: Eukaryota > Metazoa > Chordata > Actinopteri > Gobiiformes > Gobiidae > Knipowitschia > Knipowitschia caucasica. The sequence continues at coordinate 12,862,448 of OZ035825.1, read as the reverse complement.
TTGAAAATGTGGTGAAAATAACGAAACAAAAAAAACAATTTTAAGACTCTACAGCTGCTATGGAATGTTTCTCCTACTCACAATTCATGTTTTGCATTTGACCCAGCACGCAGCCAAATGTTTTGAGGATGTGCGTGTCTGTGTTCACACTACTTGAGTTGTAAAACATCATTATTATCGTTTTGTAATGTTTATTTCTGTAGTGCTGACTCGAGTGGATGGGCGAAAGGGGTTGTGTACGCTGAAGGTCAGAATCTGGCACGGCTACTCATGGAAGCTCCTGCTAACCACATCACTCCTACAGCGTTTGCAAATATAATCGAAGAGAGAATCTCATCTATTGGACAACGAGTCCTCATTCATAAAAGGTTGGTTTCTCTCCAGCCAATTTGCGTCAACCTGACTTCAAGTTTTAATGCAAACCTGTCTTAACAGGTCAAAGACCTGGATAGAAGAGCAGCAGATGGGGGCTTTTCTGAGCGTTTCTAGAGGTTCTGATGAGGCTCCTCTTTTTTTGGAGCTCCACTACAATGGTTCACCTGACAGCGCAGAACCACCACTGTTATTAGTTGGAAAGGGCATCACTTTTGACAGGTAAACGCAGCAATCATTCACAATACTGTAATTGTTTTTAAATTGACAATTGTTTGTGGCAGTGGTGGCATTTCTCTGAAGCCGTCACAGTCTATGGATGCCATGAGAGCAGATATGGGAGGGGCTGCCACAGTGTGCGCTTCTGTGGTCACGGCTGCAGCTCTTAAACTGCCAGTTAACATAATTGGTAATTAGCTTGGTTTAATTATGCTTAGCTCACAACTTTAAACTGTTCACACTTGTGGTAAAGATTAACATGGTACAATGTGTTTTAGGCCTGGCTCCCTTGTGTGAGAACATGCCTAGTGGAAGGGCTACTAAACCTGGGGATGTGGTGAAAGCCAAAAATGGAAAGACCATTCAGGTAGTACAGTGTGAAGGGTTCTTTTTATTAAAGGTTATGTTGGGACTCAACAGTCGAAAGTGCACATAATTGTGTCTTAAGTGCTACTTTGAAATGCTTTGTTCCAGGTTGACAACACTGATGCAGAAGGTAGACTCGTTCTTGCTGATGCGTTGTGTTATGGACACACTTTCAATCCTAGAGCCATAGTCAATGTAGCAACCCTAACAGGTATCAGAAATATGATCCAATTTTGTCCCAATTTGAATGTTGATTTTACAAATTACATTGAAGAAATGTATATGTATTTTCTTTGGTCTTTAAGGTGCAATGGACGTAGCTCTGGGCTCAGCAGCCACAGGAGTGTTCACTAACTCCGACTGGCTGTGGGGACAGCTTCAGAAGGTAGGTTATAGTTGTGAATACCTCAGGTCTGGTCTCCTGCTGACCACTGCCTCCTGCATGTAGGCCAGTGTTGTGACCGGTGACAGAGTGTGGAGGATGCCGCTGTTCCAACACTATACAAGACAGGTGACTGACAGTCAGCTGGCTGACCTCAACAACGTTGGCAAATACAGCCGGTACGTATATCCTGCTTTCGAAGAATCTCTGTATCTGCTGCCTCTGATGGTTTACCACGTCTCCTTAGATCTGGAGGAGCATGCACAGCTGCAGCCTTTCTGAGGGAGTTTGTAACTCTTCCACACTGGGCTCATCTGGATATTGCCGGAGTGATGAGCAACAAAGATGAGGTTCCATACTTGCGAAAAGGAATGTCTGGCAGACCAACACGTACATTAGTCGAGTTCGCAGCTGGTTTATCAAACAGTGGTTAAAATGTATTTGGTCTTTTTTACAATAAAAAAGTACTTTGATACTTTGTGCATGATTTTATTTTGTTTATTCATTAAGAAAATATTACAAATATATGAACCACATTTATTTACGCCACTACCCGAGTGTGTCAAACATCATAATGAAGATTTATAGTAAAAAACATATACTCAGTCCAATGCAAAAAACAAATTAAGATTCAAGTCTTTGTTGGTAAAAAGCTGCTCCATAATCATTTATAAAGTGATTTTCATACAAATAATTATACAAATTTAGAGTTATAGAGAGGCACAAGAGAACCGTATCCAGCAGTTCAGTCCAGAACAGCAGTTCATGATTGTTGATAAAGAGCTGCTTTAGTCCACCTCCTCCACGGTGGGGCCCTGTGTGCTGCCCTGGGCCTCCTGTCTGCAGCTGCTTGCAGGAGCTGCTCCCTGGTACAGTTTACCGATGATGGGGTTGCACACTTTCTCCAGCTCTTTCTGCTTGTGCTGGTACTCCTCCACCTCAGCCAGCTGGTTGTTGTCCAGCCAGGTCATGACCTCCTCACACTTGTCCAGAAGCTTCTTTCTGTCGTCCTGGTTCAGTTTGCCGCTCACGGCCTCGTCCTGCAGACTGTTCTTCACGGAGAACACAAAGGCCTCCAGAGCGTTCTTGGCACCGACCCTGTTCCTCTGGGCTTCATCCTCAGCTTTGAACTTGTCAGCGTCCTGCACCATCTTCTCGATCTCCTCTTTGCTCAGCCGGCCTTTGTCGTTGGTGATGGTGATCTTGTTCTCTTTGCCGGTGCTTTTGTCCACTGCCGACACGTTCAGGATGCCATTGGCGTCAACGTCGAAGGTGACCTCGATTTGAGGGACCCCTCTGGGGGCAGGGGGGATCCCTGCCAGCTCAAAGCGGCCCAACAGGTTGTTGTCCTTGGTCATGGCGCGCTCTCCTTCGTAGACCTGGATGAGGACCCCGGGCTGGTTGTCGGAGTAGGTGCTGAAGGTCTGCGTCTGCTTGGTGGGGATGGTGGTGTTGCGCTTGATCAGTGCCGTCATGACCCCTCCGGCCGTTTCGAGGCCCAGGGACAGAGGAGCCACGTCCAGTAGCAGCAGATCCTGGACCTTCCCGGAGGTGTCCCCAGAGAGAATGGCCGCCTGGACAGCAGCCCCATACGCCACCGCCTCATCAGGATTGATGCTCTTGTTCAGCTCGCGGCCGTTGAAGAAGTCCTGCAGGAGCTTCTGGACTTTAGGGATCCGGGTGGAGCCACCGACCAGGACCACCTCATGAATCTGTCCTTTGTCCATCTTGGCGTCTCTCAGGGCCTTCTCCACAGGCTCCAGTGTTCCTCTGAACAGGTCTGAGCACAGCTCCTCAAAGCGTGCTCTGGTGATGGAGGTGTAGAAGTCTTGTCCCTCAAACAGAGAGTCGATCTCGATGCTGGCCTGGGAGCTGGAGGACAGGGTCCTCTTGGCCCTCTCACATGCTGTGCGCAGCCTCCTCAGGGCTCTCTTGTTCTGGCTAATGTCCTTCTTGTGTTTCCGCTTGAACTCTTCTACAAAGTGATTGACCATACGGTTGTCAAAGTCCTCTCCTCCCAGGTGGGTGTCTCCAGCTGTGGCCTTCACCTCAAAGATGCCGTCTTCGATGGTTAGGATCGACACGTCGAAGGTGCCTCCCCCCAGGTCAAAGATGAGGATGTTGCGTTCTCCGGAGTGACCTTTGTCCAAACCATATGCGATAGCAGCGGCCGTGGGCTCGTTGATGATTCTCAGAACGTTGAGGCCGGCGATCACTCCTGCGTCTTTAGTGGCTTGTCTCTGGGAGTCATTGAAATAGGCCGGGACTGTGATGACTGCGTTGGACACTGTGTGGCCCAGGTAGGCCTCTGCCACTTCCTTCATCTTCACCAGAACCATGGAGGAGATCTCCTCTGGGCTGAAGGTCTTGTCTTCACCTTTGTACTCCACTCTGATCTTTGGTTTTCCTCCGTCACTCACCACATTGAAGGGCCAGTGCTTCATGTCGGCCTGCACTGTGGGGTCGTCAAACCTGCGTCCGATCAGCCTCTTGGCATCAAACACTGTGTTGTTGGGGTTCAGAGCCACCTGGTTCTTGGCCGCATCTCCAATGAGGCGCTCTGTGTCCGTGAAGGCCACGTAACTGGGGGTGGTCCTGTTGCCCTGGTCATTGGCGATGATTTCCACTTTTCCATGTTGAAAGACCCCCACACAGGAGTATGTGGTGCCCAGGTCAATGCCCACAGCTACTTTGTTTGCAGACATCGTTCTTATATTTCTAGAAAACTGAAAGAAACAAATAAAATCTATTTAAAACATTGTAAATACTAAAATAAAATGAAAGGGGACAGTTTGCAAGGTTTGATTCACTCTTATCTTTTGAATGTGTTGCCAAACATTAGGTAAACATGCACAACATATGATTATGAGATTATAAAAGATCAAAATGCTAATTTGGATGATTCTTTACAAGGAAATAATGGACAGATGGCCACATCATTCATGTATATCTTTGATATTTGTGTTCTCAAGCTGATGATCCAAACAAATAAGTAGAATGCTCGCATCACACTCAATTTGCAAGTAAAGACACTGGCAACAAAGGTTTGGATTCTAATGGACACTATCAATCCATAAAGAGTAAAGCTATATTTCTATATACACAATATCTAACTATGTAGTTGCTTTAAGACGCGGATGCAGCGCGGTCACATACCTGCTCAGATAAATCTCAGGGAGAGCTCTGTCGGAGGGGAGAGAATGGTCCGCTCTTTAGTTCTCTTCTTTGCTCCTCTTCTTTAGATCAGATCTTCTAGTCGTTGCACAAACTGAGCTCTCGTTGTTATTTATACTTTCTCCGCGAGTTCTGGTTATTTCTAGGGACACCCGCCTCCTCTATGATTCTGGCCAATCACAGAGCAGAGCGACAGGCTGTGTGATGACGTAAGAGCTTCTCGGGCTTTCTCGACTCTGCAGGAGCAGAAACGTCCAGAAGACACGAGAAAGCGAACAGAGCGCTCCTGAGGTCACAGAGAAGCAGAAACCTTTTCAAAAGTAGCTCTTTATTCCAGTCTCAATGCATGCATAACGTTCGTAGTCAAATGTGCACATTACAGGGCCAAGGCTTTTACTCCCACAATAATTAAAATGTCACTTCATTCATAATCGTTTTTTGCATTTTATTCTAAACACAGCTATGCCAAATTAAATTAAATAATAAATATTATCATATCAAGGGTTCCAACCATAGACTGTAAATATTAACCCATCTCAAATGTTTTGAAGTAAATCATGTCAGTTTAGAGTTACTATTCCCAAAAAACAATTGAATACATACACGCGCGCGCACGCGCACAGACACACACACACCCACACACATACATGCACACGCATGCACAGGCACACATCAAATAATGATCAAAGAATTTGTTTTTCAAAAAATTCCTCCTTTCCCTTCCTTTGTTTTTTTAGCAGCCCAAGACATATGAGATTTTCCAGCATAAAGAAAATACAAATTATATTCAAAATAGTGACACATCCTACTCTTGTTCTTCATTTGACAAACCAAATGTAATTAACTATACGTGGTATATTAATAATGATGATAATATTAAGAATAATAGTAATCATCTTTTTTAGTTTTTTTTTATCGAGTTTTGTTGCACCCCTTCTGTCTGGGCACAAGTGGTACAACCCTGAGCATAAGAACTGCTGTCCACGCGCTCACTTCACTTTTTTTTCCAACCTTACATCTCTGCAGAAGTGAACCTGCCTACACGATTGACCCCGAAAATGGAGTGGACCGCAATGGAAATCAACCCAGAGGTGAGCAAGACTATAATCCATATGGAAAAAACTCATCAGCATGTACACTGACCTAGTTCTGTGTTTGTTTGTTTTTTTTCCCAGATGCTGAACAAGGTGAGTAGCTAGCAACTAACCGTTAGAAGAGGCAACTCTACTCACCAGTGATGGGTAAAACAGGGACTAAACACGTAAGATGGAAGACGTAGAAGGCTGTTTTCTGACCATTTGCACGTCAACAAGACATTTTGGCCACAGAATTCACATTTCATATTGACTTTCAGACTTGCTATAATGTGTATTTTGCTAGCAAGTTTGACAACGTTAACATGTGTATTGCTTGTCTGGCCGTTGCCTGGCTCCCTGTCTGGACCATGTGTCTGGACCATTGACTACTGGGGTTTTGAGCTCTGGGTGTGGTCAGCTTCGCATCAGCCTATGTTTAAATGCACGTTTGAAATATCCTAGTGATATCTGATAACCTCAGGGAGAAGCGCTATGGATTGATGTTTCATTCTATGGTTCCACGTTGCAGATGATGGTTAAACTGGGCGTGGGCGGAAACTGGCGCTTTGTGGATGTTCTGGGACTGGAGGGAGATCAACTCTCTGCTGTACCCAAACCATGCTGCGCCCTGATGCTGCTTTTCCCCCTCACACAACAGGTAGGCCATGGGTGGACGACATGGCGTAGAGACTGCTGGGTGGGGTGATCTGGGTGTTGTCTCTGGGGTGGGCAGAGGAGCATGCGTTTAATGCTTTCCTTTATTTTGATATGTAGGTGAGACTCTACATTTAGGTCAAATTTAATGACCCCAAGGTTTGTTTTGTGGTTAGTTTTGAGGTCAATTTTGATTCCCACAATCAAGATTTCCATTTATCAAATATTCAATAGAATCACATTCACAACTGAAGTGATTTGCCACAGAACTTTTACTGTTTATGATCCTTATGACAACCATCGATCTCAGTATTGAGTACTATAACTAGTATCAAACCTGGATACCAATCTGAGCAAGAGATAACGATAACTAATGAGCTGTTTCTTGATACACATTGATAAATTATACCAACAAACCTTATGGCCCAATTATTTTAAGTTAAATTACTTTTAATATTTTGGACAATAGAGTATTGGTAATGGAATTGTCGAATCTGAAATGTGTAGACTATCAAGGTTATTGCACTGTGACGCTGGCAGAAACGATTGAGTGGCAACCTGTAAAGCAATGACTGGTTGTGGAAAAGTGCAGATCAAATTTTCTTAAATCTTGTATTCTGAAAATTGTATAGTTAGTTGGATATAATGAAAAATGAAGTTTGTATGCATTGGTGCCAGCATGACTGTTGTGCTGATGTCTCCTTTGTCTCCAGCATGAGTCATTCAGACAGCAGCAGGCAGACAAAGTGGATGCTGGCTCTAAGGTGTACTTCCTGAAGCAGACCGTGGGCAACTCCTGCGGCACAATTGCCCTGCTGCATTCTGTGGCCAACAACAAGGAACAAATGACATTCAGTGAGTTCATAGCAAGGGGAAAGTCTTATTGTGGTAGTCCTACATTTCGAAACCTTTGTCTATTTTCTTTGACAGATGATGACTCTGCTTTAAGGGCCTTTTTGGAGAAGACTGTTGACATGTCTGCTGATGACCGTGCCAAAGAATTTGAGAGCAATGCGGTATTAAGTCAAATTTGAAATTGACTATTTAATGCAAAAAAGTGATGCATGAGTGATAAAGCATTCAAAATGAGTTTTAAAACTTGATGCTGTGTACCCATTTCGCCACTTGGTGGCGACACACACTGCATGTTAAACGTGGATAGAGTTGTAACTTCATGTACAATGATTGCTCAAACTCCTGTGTTGCTGTCATATCCCTGAAATAAAGCTGTTTTGTTTTGACAGGCGATCAAAGAAGCACATAATGATGTTGCAGCGCAAGGAGAATGCAGGGTAAGTTTTTTCACAAATTAAACTTTAGTGGATTAGTCTTTCCTTTTGAAACTTGTTTACTTTCTACAACTGTAGCCTGAAGCTGATAAAGTAAATTTCCACTTTATTGCCTTTGTTAATGTCAGTGGACAACTTTATGAATTTGGTAAGTGTCCGGGGGGAATAATAATCGAAATTTTAAACATGCCTTTATACCCTCTATCTCTACTTTTTACAGATGGGAGGATGAATGGAGCAGTGAACCATGGTCCCACGAAAGAGGACACCTTTGTAACGGTACAATGACATTTTTAGTTTCATTGAGTGTTCTGATTTCAAGAAACATTTTACACAATTGATGTTTTTAGTTGCGTATTTGAATGTAGCACTTTTTTGTTTGCAGGATGCTGCAAAGGTTTGCCGTGGCTTCACGGAGAGGGAAGAGGGTGAAGTGCGGTTCTCTGCTGTGGCCTTGTGTCAAAGTTAAAGCTGACGAGCTGACCTGACGAGCTTGGACGTCCTGACACCTGTACACACGCACTATGCACTCGGCAGGACGTTTGTTCCCAATTGTCCCGCCTCGAACAAAGCATTTTTGAGCACATCATGTGTTCATTGTTCCAGACTTGTGTTCAAGCCTTATGCATTTTTCTGTAGTGTCCAACACTGCCTGTTTGTTACGCACTTTTGTACACCTGCATCTGTGGTTAAAAGATGTAGAAATGCCTTGTGAGCCAAATTGTTAAACATCGACGTGTGGTACAATCCAGATAGTTACTTGAACATTTTGTGGTTTAGGGGTTAATGTTATTTGTGCACCAGAACCAACATGCGCACTACTTTTAACAAAATTATCTTTGTTTACATTGATACAAACTGCTGTGAATTAGCTCTTAACTATCTGTTGCACTGTTGCTCATTTATTGTTGCTGAAATAAATAAAAATGGTTGGTTGCAATGTTAAATGTCTATAGTGTTATTTATGCTAGTATTTAAAGGTAACAAATTGGTAATAATGATCTAATAGTTGGAAACTGGATACCCACTGTCTCCCTCATATCCAGTCCCCTAAACTCCCTCACGGATTCCTCCCTGCGCGTTCACGTGGCGCGCGCTCATGTGTCCTACCCGCGCGGGCGGCAGGAGCAGCCACACAGCCGGACCGGTGGCAGCGGCTGAACGAGCACAGCGACACACGCTCTTCCAACGCTTGCTTCGTGTATATGAGCGGTCTGTCTCCATCTTTCGGAGTTGGCCGGGGGGCGATAGACGTGGACTTTCACCAGTGATCATCAGCGGACACAAGGATAACGGGATCGACTGCGCTCCGCGGGGAGGGCAGTTCTGTATCGCTTCATCGCGCATCCCAGATCTAAGAGTCCAGCACTATAGAGGGCTGGATCGGCCTGTCCCGGGATGGCAAGCCAGGAGAACGGCATCCCGCGGGAAGAGCAGGGGGCATCTGAGCACGGCAGACCCGAGCCAGCCTGCCAGGAGGCTCAGAAATGGATAGAGGTGAGTTCAATGACCGATGAATGGGCACCGTGGGGCCTGCTGCTGTAGAGCGAAATGGGTCAGGAATGCGGGACAAAAATACACCCCACGCAGCACTGGTGCATCGTCACCTGTTGGGGGACCATGCACGCTGGTCTCGGGTTACAGCGAGAGTGTGACAAACGCAAGCCTGTATGTATGAGGGGGTAAAAGTTAGGGATCAGCCATGTTTTCAGTTTCTGCGCTTAAAGAACAAGCACAGTTCAATCTAACTGTGCGCCACTTGTTTTTGTTGACTATTTGAGCACGGGCTTGTTATGTAGGAGCTGTACCGCCCCCTATAGGCTCGTGGGGGCATCGGGTTGCCATGGTTATTGTACCTCTCTACCACCAATCTACTGCAGACTAGATGCTTGTTACATGAGATTGTATTGGACGAGATTATCCGTCCATTGCTTCCTCCATCTGCCAAAGCTTGGATCCTGGTGCTGTTCTCATATGACCTATTTTTTATAGTATCCTTCAGTTCATTGAAGACAGGCCTTTGCAAAGTAAAAAATACAACATGTAGGCCAATGTGTATTGTTTACATGGTGCAAAGGCCAGCCAAGGTCTATAAGTGATTGGGATAGGGATACATATTGTTTATCATCTTTGAAATACTCAAAAGCAATATCATTCCAAAAAAGATGTTCGAAACTCTGAGTCTAGTATGAGCAACAATTCATCCTAAAATAACAATGAAGGTAATCTTTTTTTTCATCTTGTTACACAGAGGCAGTTGACTGAAGGTCTAATACACATTATTACACAACTGTTAAATATTTGCACTTAATCTTTTAATGCAAAAAAGCAAAATGATTATACACAATAATTGGTAAATAATATGTTTTTAATAGTGCCAAGAGTCAGTCTTCTAGTCGTAGCTTGGAGACAATTTATCCAATTCCTGGACCAATCCACAATAAACTGTCACAAAGTTTTGCCTAAGAAAGGGGTCTAATGAGAAATGTTCACATAAAGTGATGTCCAAAAAATGATCATCCACGATCAATATCAAATCATGATCTGGGGAAACATTTGGACACATTTTTTTTAACATTTATTTCAAAAACGCTTCTTTTCCCTAAGTTTTATTGGGACATGCCTTCCAACTAAAATAGAATTTTAGAACGCAACCTATTGTATTGGTTGTGACAGGCCAGGCTAAAATGTAAATGTAATCCACACATGAATCTCACTGAAGTAGTATTGGTTATGGTCCAGAGCATTACATTGTCCTTATGGTAAATCTTATTGCACGCCCCCTGACAGAGAAAAACAGCCATGTCTTCCCTGGACTGAGTGATATCACCTTACATGTTATCAGTTTGTCCTGCCTCGTCATCCTTTTCAATCAACAAGGTTCACCTGAGGCCACGTCAACATTCTGGCTGTGGCGGAGAGAAAACCCCTCCAAATGTCCTCCTTTTAGATTTGCAGACCATTGACATATTGTATCTCCTTTTTCAGAGGTGTCTTTTGAATTAAATATGAAAAGTTAAAGTGTCATTTTTCAGTCTGAGGAACTAGTTTAGCCTCATTAAAATTTAAAAATTTCAGGTTGAGATAACATGGATAAATCCCATCACGGAGCTATTTCACCAGTGAGATTAAACTACTTTTTATTCCTCTGTCATCAAACTTGGTTTTCTTAATTATTCCATGTGACTGACTATATTTGCAAATGAAAAATGGAATCTCAGCCGCTTCAGTTTGCTTCTGTTGCCAATTTTCACATTTTTTTTGTCTCTATCACATCTTTAGATCAGCTTTCAGACTCCAAAGGGAAACAAAAGTGGATTCTCTCAATTAGCTCTCATCTCAAAGCATCAAAAAGTGACTCACTGGGTTCTTTTTGACTATTATGTAAAAGAGACATGGTGTTCACAAAATTGTACTTTTACAAGACTTTCTGTTGGGAAAACCATATGGTGTTTATGATCTGAAATTTGTGTACTCCAGCTTTAATTTATTATTCAGTGATTACTAATGCGAGTTGGGAGGATAAATTTGTCTTTATCTGCCCCTCCTACTTTTCCCAGCGCATCACTTGATTTGTGACGCCGGTTTGTCTCCTAATTCTCTCCAGTTATTTCTAGGCTGGACGTTGGCGTCTATTTCTAGGAGTGTATTTTTACTCCTCACAGTAGGTGGCAATGATTCATGAGCATTACTCAATTCCCTGCAGTGCATTACTGTCTGGGATGGAGTATGCAAAGTAGACTGTAAAAGTCTTTTTTTTTCTCTCTCTCTCTTGACACACCCAGGAATGGTGACACCCGGTCTCCATGGGAACATACTGTGGCTCAGGTGTCTTTTTCCGAGACAGAGACTGAGCAGGCTGAATATTACCAAGAGGAGAGCGGAGACCTAATATTTAAAATCAAATTAAAGTATAATTGTTTTAGAAGGATTGCTTCCTTAAATGAGGTAAATTTAACATGTTACATGGTCTGCCTTTAAATTATTGCAATATAACTCTGATTTATTGTTGCATTTCCAGTGTTCAAACTTTCTGATTCTCCAATCTCAACTACTTCTGAGACGGCTGCTGTGGTGATAAGGGCTACACAATTGATCAGAAATGGCAATGCTACTAAAAGAATAGATCTACAGTAATCTCCTTCAGTCAACTATATTGTTTTTTGTTTCTATTTTCAAAAGCGGAACATAAACGTTAAAGCACATGTAGGTCCAGGATCCGGGACACACAAAACAAATGGAACATGTCTATAACAAAAATTTGACTGTTATTTTCATTACATTGACATTGATGCTACTTTACAAATGAGTGAACGGACAGGTGCAATAGAATTGTTTCCAATTGTGCCAAAATGCCTATGCAATGGTCAAAATAAAAGGTTAAGTTAATTGTTTAGTTGGTTGGGACAGTACATGTTAATGAAGACATCACTCCGGATGGTAGCCTTGTGCTAATTTCCATCTGTTGTTCTTACAAACACTCATTTACCCTGAACTATTGTACATACTGTATTTTTAGTAGTAGGGGAAACCGAAGCACCCGGAGAAAACCTACGCAGACACAAGGAGCACATGTAAACTCCACTCAAAGGCCCTGTTCCGACTGGGATTTGAAACCAGGACCTTCTTGCTGAGAGTGCCCTCCACTCAGCCGTCATGAAGAGCTTTGGGTCTGTACTACTAAACTATAGTTTTATGAAAATGTAATCCAATTATTTAAAGGTAAATAGTAGTGTCTTCATATAGAAATGGCCATGTGTGAGCACTCACACAGAGCAGCAGGCCCCACTGAAACTACATCATGATTCTCTTATCAGATGAAGCTGGATTAGTCGGTGTCAGCGTTGGCACCCTATGCTCTGTGCATTAAACTTGTTGGATGTGACACTGAGCAGGTTAAAGTTACATAAGCCTTTTACAACACACAACTTTGACACAGGCACAGGCCGATTTCCTCTGTCAGACTGTATTAGAATCTAGGGTCCAAAAATATACAGAGCGATCGTATGTGACGGTAAGTATGTGGAGCAGATGTCGCAGGCGGCCAGGGACAGATTATCTGGGGTGCACAGACAGCCAGCTGTGAGGCCATCACAGTCTCTGTGAGAGCCTGGATTGATGGATTCACCACGCATGACAGAAGAATGTGGACGAATGACGACATGAATAGTGACAAGACTTCTGGTGCTGTAGAAAACATGCCTCCGCAGAGACATGGGGGCTCTGTAAATTAGTTCAGGTTGTGTCGTGGTAGACCATTGTCCTTAAAGCATGATGTGACACATTATTCTTTCGACTATTCAGGTCTGACAATCTTGTGTCAATGGTAATGCAGAGATAAGAATTCTGACCACGAAATGCGCTGAAACGACACTTATTGTAAATATTGACTTATAAAGTATAGTCCATTGTACAATTCCACTGGGGACCTCTGCACAGTACAATGATGTTCTATTATAATATTTTGGTTTATGCCTCCAAAGCTTCTGCTGAAGTTAATGTTTGCAACTATACATTGATTATTCCATGTTTGCAACAATACATTGATTATTCCATAATAACATTATAGCCTCAACAGCTCAACAAAGCACATCCATCCATCCATTTTCTACCCCTTAGTCCATTTCTGGGTCAGGGGGGTGGCAATCAGAGATGCCACCCAAGTCACATAGCACCAGCCCCTCACTGATCCCCCTGCAGGTGGTGAGTCCACAGGAGTATGACTGCTCTGTGCCCAGCATAGCCTTGATCTTTCAGGTTAAGTGTCTTGCCCAAGGACACAACAACAGCAGCAGATATCAGTGGGAGTTGGAGGAGTAGTTGTCAAGGTGGGAATTGAACCCACGACCTTCAGGCCTAAAGGCCAATGCTCTACCAACTAATCTACTGTTGCCCAACAAAGCACATATTTAACGTTAATGGCACATGAACCACTAAAGTCAAGAAATATCACTCATTTAAAAGCTTTAAACCTACTGTAAACATTAATTTCAATGTTTTTAGCAAGATTTACAGTTTCCACAGTGCCGCCTATTTTCATTGTAAAAATAAAAGTAGCTATGAATGGAATATATAAACAAATACAAAAAATGCAATCCATTAATCAATAAGAAAAAATACAACCGCTCAATTGCTGTTAAAAGCCAGAGAAGGTGAGACTAAACACCCCACAGAAGGTGCAGTTTGAACGTGGGGAGGGGACAGAGTGTTCCACAGCTCAGGACCAGTCACAGAGAAAGCCCTGTCCCCGCAGGCATGTTGTTGCATTGTCTAAACAAAACTAATTAAATTAACTAAAAATGTCTCCGCCATCGTAGCGTCCCATCACTCAGTACATGACTGAGATCCAGATTAGTCTTTCCCTCAGACAGAAACTACATCTGGATTATCCCTTTATGTTACTAAAGCGTCCATGTGTCCATTCTGACTCTGTTCTGTTCTGTTTTGTTCCGTCGGTATTGTACAGTGTAGCTCATAGTGATTTCATAATGATATTATATGAATATGATGGCCTTTTAGATATTTAAAAATAAGTATTTTGCTTTATTTCTGACAGTGAAAACTGATAATGCGACTCTGTCCTTGGTCATTACATGTTTTATAATGTTTTGAAAGATAATCTGCATATCAATGACTTCAGATCGGGTGTGTTGGAGAAGAGGCCTGTAAAACCTACAGTTGAGTTAAAAGATTCATTCCTGCACATGTTTTACTTGCAAAACAAACATACAAAAATATTGGGAATGTGCACTCCTAATATTTGTTTATTTTGCAAGTAAGAATGTTTTAGAATGCAAAATAGTATGGCGAAACAAGTTTCAAGGGAAAAATGTTTTTTAATATGCTCAATACTGATTTTGATACTACAAAAATTAAGTTTTACGATCAATTTTCATTCAAAATATATGTGGCCGTGAGGTGTTATCTGTGTCTTGTTAATGTTATTTTTTTCAGCATTGATATTTTCTCAAATTAGTTTGATTTATTTATTCATTTTTATTTAATAGTTAGCTTTAGTACTCAATACTTTTTGATCCTTTGTACATCCCAAGTGCAGACACAAAAGTCCTGAGTTCGATTCCACCTCCAGACAGGACCTTTCTGAGTGGAGTTTCTGGGATGTTTCCCTATGTCTGCATAGGTTTCCTCCAGGTACTGAGGCCAGGGCTCCCCTGAAAAAAAGGTGACTGGGACATTCCTTGTTAAATAATGGTCAATACATTTCAGAGCATGCAAGAAAAAGTGTTGCCATGTCAATTTTAGTTCAAATATGGAGAGTAGGTTGGAACAGCTACAATAGAGATTTCGATTTTTTTTCGATTCCATTAATCTTGTAGTATTACGTGTGTAAAAATAACTATTACAGTTATCTGAAAGCTAACCTGCCCACACACATGCTGCCGTTGCCCTGGGGGTTTCACCAAAATGTGACGGGAGGCTGCTGCTGCTGCTGCTGCTGCTGCTGCTGCTGCTGCCATACACCCGAGCACAGCACGTGTGCACCGGGAGGACGGGGCTCAGGTTACCGGTCCTGGAGCTGAAACCTGCCCCCAGTGACAGGGCCTTTTGTGACAAGCCTGAATGTTCATTTCACAGCAGAGAAGGCAAAACAAGATAGTTAGAGTATGCTCAAAGCTAAAGTTTCTGCTCACGCATGACAGCTTACCGCTTTGCAATAGATCCTTAAAATATTCTGTGATGTGATGTCATAATCTGGAAAGTATAATAGTAAGAAGAAAGGGGGTATTGTCTTCGTACTTTCTAATTTTTAGTTTGAATTATCTACCATAAAGCTACATAGGAAAATATATTATTTTTTATCATGTATTGAATTATTAATTGATTTGTGTATTTTTTTATGTAATATTAGTTTAAGTTTTACTAACATACACAGGCTAAAGAAGGTATCATTATGTGTATTTTTTGTTTTAACTGTTGATTCTCTGATCTGTGTTGGTGATTTCAATGGTTTTGTTAAGTCCTCTGAGATGACTTCTGTTGTGATTTAGGGCTATACAAGAATAAAATGTATTGTATTGTATTATACAGGTTGTCTGTAGGAAGAGGACGGTGAAACTTTTCAAATGTTTTTTTTTTTTTTCTATATTGAAATACTTGAGATTTTAGAAGCTCTTTTAAGTAGTATAGAAGCCTTTTGTATATGTGAACTGGGAGTTAAATCCAGAACCACAAATTTTACATATTGAATAATAAGTGTTTTTGGTCCATATTTCTCACCTTTATACCTGCAGGTATAGGATAATGCATAGTTGTGATGCTGCCGTTGAAGGAATAGCTGTAATAGCAGGAACTATTGTTATAACCTTTGTTGAATTAGAATCCAGATCAATTCCAGTGAGTCAGAAAATAAGAAAATACTGTATGCTATGGAATCTGGAATCGTTCATCCACATCTTGGCTTATATTTCACTAATCCTTTAAATCTTTCAAGCTTTGCCATATTGTCCATTTCCTGTCTGCAACCATCTCTCGGCGTGGCTTCACTACAGTGCCCTGCCTGGTGCTTAAATAATGCAGCCAACAGTGTCAACAATTAGGCTTAAAGGGACAGTTTGTAAGAGTTGAATTTTAAATTACAACATATTATCTTTGTCCCCAGACACAAAGTCGACATGTTCAAATTATATGGCCTTTTTCTCACCAGAATAGCCATGATTGTGTTCAAAAACATTTGACATGCTGGCCACATTAGTTAAACGTTTTATATTTAGGTTCTCAAGCAGAAAGCAGAATAAGCATCACATGAGTCGGACATTTGTGTTAACGCACATACAGTACGTGTGTGTTCCAGTGAAGAAGATGACAAAGTCTGGGATCGTGTCTTAAATTCAGACAGAAGACATGTTTTATTGTCGATGGTAGAGACAGCACGAACAACACGAACAACAGAATGCAATTGTATTATACAGAGCGGAGGCATGAGACCTCCAATCAGCAGCTGCCACAGTGCCAGCAGAGATAGTCAAAACAAGTAGTGGAAAAGTACAGGCTTCTGCACATTGGTAGAATGATGAGTTTAACTTTAACAAAAGTTGCTTAAAAGTGTTATTAAATCTCACACCAGTAAGGTTCCATAATGTACTTTTAAATGTATTTTTTTGTATTACTTTGATGTATTGTTTTTATTGAAATTATCTGTGACAAACGCAGTAGGAATCAGACAAACTAAAGTCCTCTTTCGCAGACAAGCCTCTTCCCCTGTGCGGTTGTAGGAGCGTAACATTGAAATACGAGTAAAAAGTCAGTAATGCCAAAGGGAAACATCTGGACAGTCCTTACGTAACAGAAAACACAATAGCCTGCCTTTATAGCCGTCGATGTGCTGGAGGTCATTTCCTACACGTGGTCAATCGGGATGCAGACACACTGTGGGGGACTGGGGATATAGGATTACAACGTACTATTTTAGCAAGTCTATTGCCTACACAAACGACAATGCATAATGAGGATATGTTTCAGCTCGGAAAAGTATTGGATGCAACCATTTTACTACGTAATGTTTTTGCTCCCCGCAGTTAGGCTCTCATTATCAGAACTTCCGATCCAAATGGGGTCCTAATAGTTCCGCTGACATTCCAGTGCGCTGTAGAGGAATCTTGGTGATTTGGTGACTTGTATTAACCTAACCCTAACCCTCACCTTCACATATTCAATATTTTAATTCTATAATCTCTAATTCTATGTAATGACTTGCATTCTGGGTTTGTCTCTTAATTTTTGTAGTTTTGAAATAATCATTTATACTTTGGTCAATGTGAAACAAAAATGTTTGTTCTTATTTGGCTTATGGGTTTACTTAAAAGTTCTAGGTTACTTAAATCAAAAGTATATCTCTTTTTTTTTTAATAGTTAAAGCTGGGGTGGCTAATTGTCTACAAAATGTTCCATTTTACCTTTCCCAACTGTAAGAGTCTGTCATGCTGTCTTCATCTTTTTGGAAAACATGTTTTCTTTTGCATACTTGAAAGTCCTTGAAAGTCACTACTTGACCATTAGGGCTGAGGGCTGAGTGAGGTCTGCCTTCTACTTTTCACTTTTCCATCCGTAAAAGCTGATCTTAAAAATGTGACAGAGGCCAAAGAATACATGTGAGTGAAATCTAATCTAATCTAATCTAATCTAATACTGAGCTCATATTATTATGGTTTGAATGTTAGGGACCCCAGTTTTTTAGTTTACCTTCTAATAAAGTGCCATACCAAATGTTCAAGTTACAAACAACGATTTGCCACTGTGTGTTACCCCGGATCCTGTGCACTTAACTGGTCAAAAAAACCTGTATTTATTAGTGTAGCGCACTGAGCTGTTCTGTCCCCCTCCTCCAGACAGTAATCATGTTTTGGCTCCAGTGTGAGCAGTTGGATCAGTGTGGTGCGCCCCAAGTTCACAGCTCTGCTCCACACTAATCTGCATTGATCTGGATTAATGGTCTAAGGAGCCAGCAGCCCTTTCCATTCCATTCAACTTTGACTGCAGTTACACAACCGCTCAGGAGCATGTCTCTGTGTGGGCTACTGGGCTGGTAGCACACTGTCTCTCTTCCCCTTCCCTCCCAACAGGGTGCAAGATGCATGGCAAGAAGAAGAATGAGGTTGTGTTGATGTTGTAGACTTGTAAATCATTTGAAGGGCAGGTGCCAATACAAATCTATGGAAAAGAAGCCATTTTTGAAAACAAATTGGGTTTCCAAAATCATTATATGATTGTAATTGGATTCACCATTCACCCTTTTCTACTGGGCAAAGTCATGTATATGTGTTTTTTTGTATATTTTTACCTATTCTAGACACCTTTATGAGAAAATAATGAGACCATAGTTTACATGAACAGTGACTGACAAGATGTGGAAACTGTCAGGTATGATAAAATCACTTTGGTCTTAAAAAAAGGATCAACTTGTAGAATTCCCAATCATATTTGTATACAGTATTTGGTATTCCGTAACCAAAATACATTTGCAAAGTATTCTTCCCATCACTGACTTTCCTGTTTTTAGTGCTTCATTCTCTTCCAAACAAAATAACATTAGCTTTTATTTGATTTAATAATGCAATTTCAGTCCTGGCTGCAATTATTTCCAAGTTTTGTGAAAAAGTCTTGTTCTACTGTCAGATAATCAAGTCAAACAAATATTTTATTGTCATTTTAATTCATCATCAGATATTATTGTATTGTTATCACTATGTTTCCAACGTCAGGCAAATCAACGCAAAATGGTACAGAAAAGAATCACCTTTTCATATTTCTTCAAACTGGTGCAGTCATGTCACCAAAGCCTTGGGGAAAATGTAAATAGGGCACATAGTGGTGTATCATTGGACTGGCTTCTCTATCATTTAGTCAGGACCAGAGCAGAGGGGGAAGGGCCGATGGGCAGCTTCAGGGAGTTCTGTTTGGGACTGGACACAACCCAAAAGAACTCAAAACAAAAGCAAATCAGAGCAGGAAGAGAGTAGATACATGCGTCCTTTCCTGAAACATTTTTAGATGCAGGTCTCTAAAGCTAGTATAAGATCATCAATTCAATTTTTTTGGCTATAGATATCTCTATTGTGGTAAATTGCTGTATGTAATATGCATTCCTAGTGGTCTATAGAAGTCACTACAAACTATCAAACTTTTGTTGCCAGAATCTTCCAGCTTTAGTTCTAAGAGCCCAAAGCCAGAGCCATGAGAGCCAAAACCAGATACATTCCACCTGACAAACTGGCAACCCAGATGAGACACTCATTCTGCAATCTTATTGGTTAATTTGCGTGAAAATTGTAAGCATTAATACTGTTCGTTCATTGCATTTTTATTTAGGAATAAATTCTGATAACTTCATGAAAAAATGTAGTGCAGAGAAAGTCAGGTATGGTTTGTACATGTGACCTGTTATCATGGGGCACTTATAAATGATATAGATGTAATGAAAAAAAAGAGATTTTGCTCATTTAAAAATCCAGATAATTCAATTACTCTTCTTTTGTTATCCCTGCAGACCTGTCTTGAACACTGTGTTATCGCTATGAAGGGCACACAAGAACACACCCTCTGATTACAGCAACTAAATGATGGTGTCTGTGAAATTAACAAAATTGTCATTGTGTAATTGTGCGTAAACTGTTTGGAAATGACAAGTATGAGATTGCTTTCAGATTGTATGGATTACAGTCAGGCGCACATATTGTACTCTGAACTGCAAACACGTGTAATGCTGATAATCTGATTTGTGAACACTTTCTTGTACTTCTGGTTAGAGCGGTCATTTCTGTCTTCTGTCGTCCCCGCAGGCTGTTACTGGGAAAAGCTTTGGAGACAGAGACTTCCGCAGCGCGCTGGAGAACGGCATCCTGTTATGCGAGTAAGTGCATTACTCTGTTGTTAATCTTTGCCCTTATATATTTAAACTCCTCAGGACTAGGGCTGAGGTATCTAAGTACGACATTTCTGACCAACATTGATTGTGATATGCTTAAAAAGTATTGTTCAAAGTGAAAATGACAAGCGTCAAGAGAGTTGTATTTGAGAAAGTGTACAAATGAGTTTGTATATCTATGTTAAAGCATGTACATTACTGACATAAGCTAAATTGTTTTTTTAACCTTGTCCTTTTTTTAATGCCTTTTTATGTCAAAAAATAATAATTTGTATGTCCAAATTAACAAACTTACTACTAAAATTTTGTAGAGAGATTGAGTGCAAAACAGTTAAATATACATGTACTATATATGAATAAACGCTTGGAGGAAGTTATTTAGATATTTTCTCATATTTTCTCATCTTTTCTTATTGTCACCTCTGCCTGAAAGATCGGTATTGTTTCGTTATCGAGATATGAACAGTCACCAAGAAAAATCATCAAAATAAACAGTATAGATTCCATTAAAGTATTGGGTTCTTCTAAACCAGACAATATAAGGTTTTGTGATGTTATTACCTTACCAGGGACTACAGGTGTAAATTAGCAATGCTGCTATAACCTGGTACAATGCATCTCTCCTTCTGGCTAATGTTTATTGTACACTGTCCCTGTAAAAATAAAAACCATACCATACCATATTGTCTACTGTGAAGGTAATCACAAAACCTTCCATTATCTAGTTTAGAAGAACCCAATAATTTTAATTCTACTAAGAAGACTAGATGAATCTGCCTAAACTAGTAAAGATTCCACATTAAAATCCAGTATATTTCCCACAAGATTTCACTTTTATGTATTATGATATGTTTGTGTTTCTAAACCAATACGTTTTTCACCAAACCTGTATTGATTATGAGATATCGTATCGATGGCATGAAGATTTGGCATTTTGTGCTTATCGTTCACCTCTATTATCAACACATTTTGACAGTTCAATCAATCAATCAACTTTATTTGTATGGCGCCTTTCCAACACAAGGCCACTCAAAGCGCCTCACAACCCACATAGTATCACACAAATCAGAGACATCAATAAATACATTAAAAACAGAATAAAATCACAAATAATGGAAAAAAAATATATATATTAAAAGCACACACGGGATTAAAATAATAAATAACCACAATGCATTAAAAAAAAAAGAGTATGTATCAATAGAATCCTTCAGCCGTATGCACAGCTAAAAAGAACAGTTTTTAGCCCCGATTTAAAAATTGCCAGAGTAGATGCTAGCCTCACATCTTCAGGAAGATTGTTCCAGATTTTAGCTCCATAAATCTCAAACGCTGCCTCCCCATGTTTAGTTCTGACTCTTGGAACCAGTAAGAGGCTACCTCCTGTGCTCCTCAGAGTCCGGGTCGGTTCATATGGGACTAACAAGTCGCTTAAGTACCCTGGTGCGAGGCCATGGAGAGACTTGTACACAAGCAGTGCTGCTTTGAAGTCTATTCTCTGAGCCACAGGAAGCCAGTGCAGAGACCTGAGAACTGGACTAATGTGGTCATATTTCCTGGTCCTGGTCAGGACTCGAGCTGCAGCATTTTGGACATACTGCAGTTGTTTTACAGCCTGTTTGGAGAGACCTGTGAGCAGGCCATTGCAGTAGTCTAACCTACTGGAGACAAATGCATGGATGAGAATCTCCAGATCTGATTTAGACACTATGTTTCTAATTTTGGCAATGTTTTTCAGATGGTAAAATGCTGCTGATGTTACTGATTTGATATGACTGTTAAAATTTAAGTCTGAGTCCATTATAACTCCTAGGTTTCTGACCTTGCCTACAGGTTCCAGGGAGAGAGACTGGAGGTGACGAATAACGCTCTCTCTTTGTTTCTGAGGACCAAAGACAATCAATTCTGTTTTGTCTGCGTTTAGCTGAAGGAAGTTATTTTGCATCCAATCACTAATCTGTTGAGTACAGTGAAGGAGTGATTCCACTGGTCCATGTTCTCCTGCAGTAAGTGAGACATAAATTTGAGTGTCATCAGCGTAATTGTGGTAGGATACATTGTTGGAGCGTATTAACTGACCTAACGGCAGCATGTAAATATTGAACAGAAGAGGCCCCAGAATTGATCCCTGTGGCACTCCGCAGGTCAGAGCCATATGATCTGAGACACAGTTTCCTATCTGAACCAAGTATTTCCTGTCTTCTAGGTAAGACCTAAACCAACTTAGGGCAGTCCCAGTGACACCCACCCAGTGCTCTAGTCTCTGCAGGAGGATCTCGTGGTCGACTGTGTCGAACGCAGCACTCAGATCCAACATTACTAAAACTGTGACTTTTCCTGTGTCGGTGTTAAGTCGGATGTCATTTGTAACCTTCACTAGTGCAGTCTCAGTGCTGTGATTGGCTCTAAAGCCGGACTGGAGCGCATCAAACGAACTATTAGTTACTAAGAATTCTGTAAGTTGTTGGTAAGCAACTTTTTCCAGAATTTTTCCCATAAACGGCAGATTTGAAATGGGGCGATAATTCTTAAGAACTGTGGCATCTAGACTTTTTTAGGAGGGGTCTGATGACTGCCGTTTTCAGGGCCATTGGAAATGTTCCAGATGAGAAAGACATGTTCACTATTTGTGTGAGCAAAGGTAAAAGACTGCTCAAAACAGACTTAAAAAATTTAGTGGGTAGTACATCCAGGCTACATGTGGAGGAACTAAGGCTAGAGACAACATCTTGGACAGTTTCATTATCTGTTGGTGCAAAGTGCGATAGCTCAAACAGCCTCACCGGCTGTTGTAATGTTATTGCTGCCTTGGAGGTGATGGCGTTTTTGATGCTCTGAACCTTGTCATTGAAAAATTGTGCAAACTCATTACATTTAGATTCTGAAGCAAATTCGAATGGCAGCTGAACAGGGGGGTTTGTTAATCCGTTAACTGTTGAAAACATAAGTCGTAGATTATTATTGCAGCCATCAATGGTTTTAGAAAAATAAATTTCTCTTGTTCTACGTAGCACCCTGTTAAACTTGCACAACTCATTTTTGAAGATATCATGATCAACCTGGAGATTGGATTTTCGCCACTTCCGCTCGGCCCTACGGCACTCTCTCTTCTGTACCATGACTGAGTCCATTTTAGTCCAGGGGGCCTTTGGCTTATTTGTAATCATTTTAACCTTCACAGGAGCGATGATGTCCAGAACATTTATAACATTGGCGGTGACAGAGTTAAACAATTCGTCAACAGTAGAACACAATGTGTTCTCAAAGTTTATCATTCCCATGAATAGTTCGGTTGTGTTTTCATTTATGTGTCTGTGTCTGACAATTGCAGATTCAGATATATATGGTTGTTTGCTATCAAAACACATGTCAAAAAATACACAGAAGTGATCTGACAGAGCCACGTCAACCACATTTACATTTAAAATATTAACCCCCTTTGTAACCAGCAGGTCTAGAGTGTGCCCTTTGCTGTGGGTGGGGCCACTCACGTGCTGAGTGAGACCAAATGTTTCAAGTACAGAACTCAGCTCTTTTGCATTTTTGTCATTGCCATTATCCACATGAATATTAAAATCACCTGTAATCACTAAACTATCAAAATCGGTGCAAACAACTGAAAGCAACTCAGTGAAATTATCCAAGAAATTGTGACAAGACGCGGTGGCTTGTACAGGACAATGATAAGAATAGAAGGAGATTGTTTTTGTTCTATTTTAAAAGAAATATACTCAAATGATAGAAAATTTCCAAGGAGAATTCTATGAGAGATAATACGATCTCTAAATAATGCAGCAATGCCTCCCCCCCTTTTATTTTCTCGGATTTCAGATTCAAATTTGAAGTTTGGTGGCGTTGCTTCTATTAAAACCGCATTACCTGTACTCTGGTCAAGCCAAGTTTCAGTCAGAAACATAAAATCAAGATCATAAGAACGGATAAAATTATTAATTAAAAATGATTTGTTGCACAGTGATCTGACATTAAGCATAGCAATTTTAAAATTAATATCAGTAACAGTGGGTTTAGTTAATTGATTTTTACAAGGAGCAGGAATTAGATTTGAATGTCTAACTGCTGTCCTTCTGTTATGATTTTGTTTTCCATTCAAATAAAAACATTTTTTGAAACTGATGCGAGGAACACACACAGTTTCTATTTGTCTAACATGTGAACTCTTTTGCTGTGTAAGTCCCGGATTCAGGACGGCATTGCTTCGTTGTTTAGAGCAGGAGGCAGCACGGTTCAGAGGCGAGACTGTTATTTCACTGCCAGACGGAAAGGGGTCAGTGTTTGCACCACAGTACTCACCCGGTGCTGGTGAGCAGGAGAAGAAGGAGGAGGGTGGTGGTGGTGGGGGCTCCGATGTAAACAGTCACGCCCCCCTCGGGGAACACTGAATAACGTGGCGTAAGTAATCCGTCAACAAGCTGGTGCCATATCTATTTGGGTGCAGACCGTCTGGACGATAAGCCACGTGACGCTTCCAGAAAAGGCCAAAGTTATTCACAAAAATAAAGTTAAACGAGCTACATGCAGACTGGAGCCACATATTCAGCGCCACTACGCGACTGTACAAGCAGTCTCCCCGGTTTACAGTCGGGACTGGACCAGAGATAAAAACACACAACCCGGAGGACTGGAGAAGGCGGAATAGATCCATAAAATGCTTCTTTGTGACCTCGGACTGCTGCAGCTTCATGTCGTTGATCCCCACATGCACGATTACCTTTGAAATGGTATCAGGCAGGGACTGAAGCAGAGGAGGGAGACGGATGAGCAGGTCTGGTACAGTGGCTCCGGGAAAACACTGAGTGACCGCGTTAAAAAAGCGGACGTGTCTCACGATGGAATCTCCAACAATCAAAGTAGTCGGGGCGAAGAGTGGACGTAGCCGCGGAGAGGGCGCTCGGTGTCCATGGCCAGAACCAGCGGGCTCATCCAGGGATGAGTCCGAACCAGGGCGCTGCTGAACACATGGAGGGGAGCGGGGGTGTTGATTCTCAGCTCCGGGCAACCCACGCTGTGTGCTCGGGGACGCTGGAGCGGCGTGAGGAGCAGGCTCGGGTCGCTGCTGCTGACCCGGTGGAGGTAAGTGGTGGTGATGCACTGGGGTCAGAGAAGGGGAATGACCACTCTTTCGTCTGAGGACGGCTTCCTTTAGGAGCGTTTTTCTCGCAGTGGACTTAGATCCACGAACGGCAGAGTACGCTGCAGAGTCCAGAGGTTCTGCTGAGGGGGCTGGGATGTCAGCGGAGAGGGCTGCATAGCGGTTTGACAGGCTCAGGACATGGGCCACGGCGCTGGATGGCTCCTCGCAGTTCGCGGGTTCCTCATTCGGAACCGGGCGCTTAGGTGTAGAACAGGAGGGTCCAGAGCTGACAGACCTCTCCCACACGACAGTGTCACAGTATGCAGCGCTCAGTGACATAAGCCGTGAGTGCTGCCCGCCAGCGACATCAAAGAGTTTGGACACGAGTGACTGTTTATCCTGCAGCTCTGCAGTGAGGCGAAGGACTTCTTTACGGAGGTCTGCAATAGTGGCACGGTCCCTCTCACGAAGCTCCAATGTGAGGCGACTAATGTCGTTTATAGGGTTTGTGGTTATTGCAGTGTCGCGTTCCATGTCTGTGTAGGTTTAATAAAAGCTCATGACGTGGTGCCCTCGTGGTAGCCTCCGAGCTAGCATTTCAGCAACACATCTTCATTGTCTCAGTTTGCTCTGGGCTCCAATTCACAATTCTCAAGAGCTTGTGAAGAAGTTTCAATAAAAAATACATTAAACTGTAACTTTAAAAAGAATTAAAAACAGTAAAAAATCCATTAAAACGAGTTAGTCCAGAGAGAGACACTGCCTGCAGACGCCACACAAACACCACACTAATATCATCAAGTAATTAACATTATTAATGCGGTTGTTTTGACTGAGCTACGACTCTCGCACATCAGTTTATACAAGATAGAAAAAAAAACGAGATGTTTAATTTCAAATGAGAAAGTAATTCTTTCTCACAACTATAAGGCCTATGCCTATAAGGAGCGCGGGAGTGATATTCGCTGCTTGTCTTGATGTGTATATGTATATGTATAGGTATATATGTATGAGTATGTATCAAACTGAAATCTCCCCCTTGTGGGACCTTCTTCTTAAATCCAGACATATTCCCAAATTCTAGCTATTATTGTTAAATCTTTAGTCCCGTTTGTAAAGAACTTATATAATTATACTCATGTGTTTTCTTCGGACCTCACGACTTATCTCGAGACCCTATACTCAGGACTCACTCAGCTCCCTCTTCTCCACAGGCTGCTGAGTGCAATAAAGCCAGGGGCGGTCAAGAAGATCAACCGGCTGCCCACCCCCATCGCAGGGCTGGTAAGTGGACGCTCTGGGGGATATCCGGCCCAGGTCTGTGGTCTGCGTGATAAACTCTGCCCTCCTGTTTGTGCAGGACAACCTGACAGTGTTCCTGCGAGGCTGTGAGGAGCTGGGACTGAAGGGAGCGCAGCTGTTTGACCCCGGAGACCTGCAGGACACTTCCATACGAGCCAACCTCAAGTAAACATGCTTTTGTCATTCACTTCTTACTATTGCCTTGTTCGGTTGTCAAGTTCAACATCTATTTGGCTGTTTTAAGGCACTAAATCAGTCTTTGGTTTTTGAGACCAAAATTTAAATATATTGTGGTTGAATGAGTCTTGTTTAAGTAACATTTTGTGAACAAATCAGACCACATCATAAAAAAAACCCTCTTCATTTGGTCACTTGATCCTAAGAAAGACATAGCCACAAATGTAAATCTATGTTGTCTGTGATTAATGGGGATTAGTGCACACTTCCAGAGTTTTTGGTCTCGTTTCAGATCTTGAGATTGATTCTCTACTTTTTTATTGAATATGAAATGTATAATATTTGGCAACAATCTGAACCTAAATTTCACCAAAACATACCATAGTCACTTTTATTAAAAAAAACAAACAAAAAAACAAAACAAAGGTTTAAGCATGTATTGGGTGGCACGGTGGCTGAGTGGATAGCAGTACTCTCGCCTCTCAGCAAGAAGGTTCTGGGTTCGAATCCCAGTCGGACCAGGGCCTTTCTGAGTGGAGTTTGCACGTTCTCCCTGTGTCTGCGTAGGTTTCCTCCGGGTACTCCGGTTTCCCCTACCACTAAAAACATGTCCAATAGTTCTGGCATGCGCCTCCTGTACTGGCGATCCCGCTCCCATCTCTGTGTGGAGTGAGAGACAAGTGCCCAAAAAATAACAATTGTAAACCGCTTTGTGACTCTGGTCTGTGAAAGGCGGTATATAAATGAAGATTACTTACTTATGTATTTGGTATTAGTAGTTGAGGTAGTATTTATCTACTTGAAGTCAGCAAAACATATCACAGTGATTTTTCTTTTTCTGAATACTGTCAAGTAAAAAAGGAAATCGAAATCTATGTTTGAGGTGGTGAACATTACACAATGTGCAAAAGTTGAGGTCTTGTTTCTGTTGACTCTTTGAACCTATACTCCAAGTTTGTCATGAAGTGCATGGAGATCTTCCTGACATAAAGAAAAAACATTCTGGAATTAAAATTTGCAAATAAGACCACAGACTGCAGTTATGTAAGTAAATATGGTATGCTTGTAATCTCATTATTTCAGTGCTAATACTGAAGTTAAGCCCTTAACAGAATCATTTGGCAATTCCACTTATTTCTGCAGATTGTGAGAGTATTAAGAATTCTATACTGTATCCATGCGTTTAAGTTTGATCTAAGTATTGCCTTGTCTTTCACCAGGGATTCAGACTGCACACGCAAACTGAAAAACGTAAGTCTATTCTTTTCTTCTTATTTGAATGTAATATTTGTCATTGTAGTCGTCTGATCGATGCTTGTGTCGTAGGTGCTGAACACAGTGTTCTGGCTGGGGAAAGCTGCCAGCGCCTGCACACCCTACACTGGGCCCACGTTGAACCACAAGGAGTTTGAGGAGCTACTGGCTCACATGAAGCTGGTGAGTGTGTGTCTATGTAGAAGTGTGTGTGTTTGTGTGTGTACGCGTGCGTACACACCCTAAATCACAACAGTGGTTATCTCAGAAGACAGGAAATGCAATGATAAAAACATTGGGCCTCATTCACGAATAACTTCGTAAGAAACTACTCAACTTTCTTCTCAAGTTGTCCTTAAGTAGATTTCTAAGAAGTCCCCACGTGGGATTCATCAACGCACTCGTAAGCCGCTGAATTGTTCGCAGCTGTTCTCTCAGATTGATGAATCCCATTTCCTCGTAAGTACAGCGCGCGTGCCAGGTGCTTCATTAGCATAGGTACTTAGCATAAGTAACCGCCCATTAATGCCCATATAAGGGGATGCAGGGCCGTGTGCAGACGGCTGAGGAAACAGCAACAGGCCTAAAGCAGGCCTTTTTTCTTCTTTTACCAGACTGAGAATAAAGTTATAAAATGTTGACTTAAAAGTCGAAATATTATGATAATAAAGTCGAACTAGCAAAATTATGAGATTAATCTAAGAATATGATGAGATGAATCTCAAAATGTTATGAGCTTAATTTAAAAATATATTATGTATTATTTTAAAGATGAATCTCAAAATGTTTTGAGATTAATCTCAAAATATTTTGGACCCTGGGAGGAGATCCAGTGCGGACCAGCGCTGAGACCAATGCAGACCCGAGGAGAGACTGGAGTGACCAGCACACAGAAACCAGCGCGGACCTATAGGAGAGACCGCATAGACTGGAGTGACCTGACTGGAGAGACCGGTGCGCAGAGACCAGCGCGGACCGAAGATAGACCGCATAGACCAGACTTGAGAGACCAGCGCGGACCCGTATGGATCCAGGAGCATGCAGCACGGACCCGTATGGAGAGACCAGTGCAGACCCGTCTAGAGCCATGGGAGAGACCAGTGCAGACCCGTCTAGATCCATGGGAGAGACCAGTGCAGACCCGTATAGATCCATGGGAGAGACCAGTGCAGACCCGTCTAGATCCATGGGAGAGACCAGTGCAGACCCGTATAGATCCATGGGAGAGACCAGTGCAGACCCGTATAGATCCATAGGAGAGACCAGCGCAGAGACTCAGCGCGGACCCAGTAACCTCCTGCAGCAGCAGTATATATGCCGTTGTTCTGTGGCCCGTGGATAAAGAAATGCCCCCTATAAATAGGAAGGGGTCACTAATACACGGCAAGATTTCCAATGTATTTGATAAAGCGTTGGCACATTTCATTTCAAAATGAATTAAAAAGTAGGCCAGATCTGCAGGGAAAAAGGCGGTATATAAATAAAGATTACTAATAAAGATTACTACAAATAAATAAATACATACATCGATATGACGGACATATCACTGGAATGTTGTATTTTTATTCAACTTCACCAAAGAGGACAACCCCAGCGTGTGAACATGTCGGCACTGAATGCGTACGAGTGCTCCTGAGGACTCGTAGGATTTGTACTTGCCCAAGAGAAATTCTGGTTACGAGAAATATTCGTGAATGCCACTTTCTTTGTAAAAACCGCGTAAGTAGGATTTACGTACACATCTGTTCCTAAGAACCGTTCGTGAATGAGGCCCATTGAGTCATTGATCCATAAGGGGCGGATGACCAATGACCATAAATGTTGATTAAATCCAACATTTGTGGTGTCTCTGTGTGTGTGAGTGTGCATTGTTTTGGTTGTGTGTGTGTGTGTGGTTGTTTGTGTGTGTTTGAGGGGGGCTTCCTGTTTGTGTCAGGATGTTCCTGTGTAAAGATCACGACAGGTGTCAACACACAGAGCAGAGATAATGTTCAGGGCTTTGGGTCAAACAAGTGAACAGGATCCAGAATGAGGCTTTTTAAGACTCAAGATTAGAGCCCTAATTAACCCTTTACTCACAGCAATGAGTTGAGATATGAGATATTTGTGTACGTTTGACAACAAACAAAGCTCAATTGATGTTCCTTGGTGGAACTTTCCTGGTAGGTCAATGAATAGAGAGTTTCACTGGAATGATCCATCCATCCATCCATCTTCTTCCCCATTAATCCATTTCTGGGTCGGGGGGGTGGCAGTCAGAGCTGCACCCAGTACACATAGCACCAGCCCCTCACTGATCCTCCTGCAGGTGGTGAATCCACAGGAGCTGAGATCTTTCAGCGTGGGCTTCAGGCAAAGTGGGGTTAAGTATCTTGCCCAAGGACACAACGACAGCAAACATCAGTGGAAGTCGTGAAGTAGGTCTCATGGTGGGCTCGAACCCACGACCTTCAGGCCTAAAGGCCAGTGCTCTACCAACTGAGCCACTATCGTCACAGGAATGATGATATATGAAATTGCTTAATTTTTATTTTGGGGGGTAATACATGAACACACATTCCTAATACATTGATGACAGCTGTTTGATTCTTTGATCTGTGTGGACAAATCAACAACTTTGTAAAGTCCTCCGAGACGACTGCTTTTGTGAATTACAGATTTACAAAAATAAATATGGATCAATTTAAATTGAGTTGTTCTAGAAGGTTGACTGACATATTACACTATCTTCTTCCGAATGTTTACTTTGTGATGATGAAATAAAGACCAATAATGTGTGTGTGTGTTGTTTGTAGGAGAGTGAGGAGTCGGGAGACAGCTCCCAGAAGCGCAGTGTTCGGGACAGTGGCTATGACTGCTGGGACTCAGAGAGGAGCGACTCCCTGTCCCCTCCACGCCACACCAGAGACAATTCCCTGGACAGGTCACTATCACTACCTGTTACCTCTGCTAACACTTTATACTATATTACAGCAGGAGAAAGGCAAGTTTGGTTTAAATAATTCTTGCACACTTTCTGTGAATGAAACAAACTTTATTTCTCTCCTCAAAAATCACTGTTTGTTTCCTATATGATAGATTTAACTGTAATTTCTCACCAAATAACCAATATTTTATAACAAAAAATAATCAGAATTGATTGGAGTGCCCAAGCAATACCTCTGTAGATATTATTTCTTGACTATAATGTATTTATATTTGCCTGTATTTTTCCTCCAGTTTGGACTCCTTTGGCTCGCGCTCGCAGCACACCCCCTCTCCTGACGTGGTGAACAGAGGCAACAGCGATGGTCAGTCACTTTCAATTCAGTGGGCAAATATAAAACAAATCCCCTCCCCCCTTCTCCTATTTAACGTGACACCTTGTTACTTCCTCTGGAGACTCTTATGACCGTGTATAACCCTTCATACATAATTGCAACATTTTGTGTTTGTAACTAGCAATTCACAAAAACTGCAATCATTTAACTTCTTAGCAACAAAAATTGGGAAAAAAGATAAACCAATAAAAACAAATCTTTATTATTTTGAATATTTGTCAATCGAACAACCAAGTACCGTTTGTCTTATATGGCAGAAGCATTCTCATTCCATATGATTTTCATAATTTAGTTAAGTCAAAACTGTTGAAAGGTGGTGCATAACTCAGGTCCAACTTTAATCGTGTTGTAAGACAATAAAGACAAGCAAGGTTAATATTTTTTCTTTGGATAAAATGTAAACATACTGCATATCAAAAATCGTATCACAATCGCAAATAGGTTGCGTTCTTGTTGTAGAATTCTATTTCAGATGGAGGGCAGGCCAATACTCCATTACGAAAGAAGAAAAATGTCTTCCCAGATCATTATGTTTGTGATTAATTCCAAACCCGCAATATTATTATTTCCTCTGGGCACCATCAGGCATGTGTTTTGGAATACTGTCCCCACTTCTAGACACCTTCATGAAGACCATATTTGATAAGAGTTGACAAAGAAGATGTGGAACTTTGAGACAATTTTTGTTTCATGTGGATAGTTCCAGGAATTATAGATAATTTAACTTGAAACTAAGACCAGAAATCTGACTTTTGATAGTTACCATAGTTGCCAGGAAAGTTTTACCAGCTGCTCACCATGCCAGTTTTAAACTATAGGCTCTTTGGAATGTTGTGATGTCACATGAACACAACCTCTCAGACGTTTTGCCACGCTCTGGTCATCTAGGCCAACAGCTGTCGTACAGAGTGAGTTGGCCCAGATGCAGGAGCAGCTGTTGGGACTAAGTTGCAGCTTCGGTTCCTATCCCACTGGTCATTCGAGCTCAGGACGTGCCCCTTTTGTGGAGTGAGAAGGGAGACGACAGACGGTGTTATATGTGCGCAAACAGTTGTCAAGAAAAACCCTCGCCTACAGACAAGAATAGATTCATGGGCCGCATTCTCTCCAAGTCTCCATAGAGAATGCCGTGTGTAGCCTGTAGCTGTGAGAGTAGACCCAGTGCAGCGTGCATGCCAGTCCTCGGGATAGATTTACTGCTCCATAATAGCCAGTGCTTTTGTATATACGAATAGTTACTCTCCATTACTCTCCAGTCAATGGCAGCAGCTGGATATACCCTCATAGAAATATGATTTATGAACTCTGCTTTATTGTACATGTAGGTTAAGCTTGTATTTTTTTTATCCTGACCTGATTTCAATCCCAGCCCCCAAACAATTACATGATAAACCCCTTTATTTATGAACTATTGCATAACTAACATTAATGTAAGGTTCTTTGAGGCCATTGAAAAAATGCTGACAAGCTGCAGCAGACCAGCATCAACTATCAGCTACGTTAGATTTATAGATGCAAAACAGTGCATCTATAAATGGTTTTAACAGTATAGCAGTTCATCAAGTCATTTTTTAAAATGTGTGTTAATTTATGAGCTACTGAGATTATTTTTTTAAACTTGTTTGTTTTAGCACATTAAGATTTTATGACATAGATTAATTTGTTTGTTGTTTGAGAGTATGGTACCCCCGTTTTAATTAAATGGAAAAATCGTGTTTATTATTTTCTGCAATATAACCATCTGTCAAAATAAGTATCATAAAAACATGTTTATGCCAGACAAAATGCTTGGGGTTCTCCTTTCTTTACAAGCACAACAGCACAACAGTGCATTTCTCTCTCTACAATTTATACTACTAACTTCTACAAATTACATTCAGATTCATACAAAATGACTCCTTATCTTTTTTTATTTTCATTATTAAATATGTTTAAAAATAAAAAGGCCTTATCAAATCAAAGATAATGATAATTATCTAAAAGTAAAGTTTTTTGTTATCAATATATTATATTTTTTCATACACACAGGTCCAGGACGTGGCCCAAATTAAAATAAGAAACGTCTCTTAAAGTGTATTTTCTTCGCCCTCTTCTCCTTCAAACCCCTGGCATTTTCTGATGTTGATGTTCTTGTGAGCAGGGCGGGGCAGCGACCCTGAGGCCGACGGCAGGAGAGCAGACGTGCGCAAAGACGACATGCTGGCCCGGCGCACCGCGGCCAGTGACACGCGCTCCTCTGTGCCCTTCAACCAGTTCCTCCCCAACCGCGCCAACAGCTCTGCTTACGTCCCGGGACCTCGCCGCAAGCAGCCCACGGAGGAGGGCGAGCAGCGGAGGTAAGACACCAGCTCAGAGAGGCCCAGAATGTGGGTATGGAGACATGCTTTAAATCTGTGTTCCCACCCGCTCCAGTTGAAAAAAAAAGACCTCTTTCTTGATATTTTGTTTTCATTGTGTTGTAACATATTTTAAAATGTTGTTGAGACCCTCCATCAATTACCTTGTGGCCAGTTGAGAACCACTGCTTTAAATTCCTTGAATCCACTTTAGATTGAACTCTTTTTGCTCCTTTTATTCAATTGCCTAACATTGGCAGAACATTTTTTGCTGATGAGTAAAAAGATACAGTGTTACTTGAAATAAAAAGGTAAGTGAATAACTTGAGACGCAATGTGTTGAAACATCTTGATAAGTTATACATCATGAAGTTACACCATGCTCTTTGAGTTCTTACTTTCATTTTATGACTACAGTAGAACTGCTCTTTCAACTGACATCAAGTCACAAGTGTGCCTTTATTAAATCCTGCTACTTCTGTGTAACGAACGAAGCAGTTTAACGTAGTTCTGTTTGTGCCGAAAGATGATATAGTTATGTGCAGAATGTTGATATGATAAGAAAAGATAAGAGATTTATTTGTCCCACAGTGGGGAAATTGTCAAGTCCTCAATGACACATATGAACCCAGATGTTGAACAGCAAGAAAGATATTGTAACACCACCCCAATTTCTTTGCCAACACTTTTTTTTCCAGTAAAACAAATCTAGAACATGGGGAAAAACCCAGATTGCATTTCAGAAGCCCCAAGTGCGTCACATGGGCACCAGATAACGGCTATAGCCAAAAAGAGCAACCGATTTTGGAGGATGATGAAGCAGAGAGCCGGGAGGCGGTGGAGCAAAGGAAGATGGAGAGATTGGAGAAAGCGGGGGTGAAGGTGTTGCCTGCTGCTGCCCCGTTGTGCAGGTCAGACTGTGGGCCTGGAGACTGAACGGCTGTGGAAGATGATCAATGGACGATTTGATGTGGTTTGCTCTCACAGGACATGTTGCTGTTGATTGGGCATGTCTACAGGCGCATTGTGGTTGGTCGATTTATGACGCACGGAGTTTAATGATAATAACTGGTTTCTAATCTTGCACAGTGATTGTGTTGCTTTAGCAAAATTGGAATTGTATGGTTTTCATTAAATACTTGTTGGTGATTTGTCAGATGGCAAAATCCCATCACTATGTTTGCAGTGTTTGAGTGTGCTTGTCGGAGACTCTTTTTATTCTTTTCTGTTAGATGCTGATAACAGAAGGTTTCCACTTTATCTGGATAATGATAATTTTTCTGCACAACCCAAACTTTGTAGGGTTTTTAAAAAAACAGTACACATTTTATGGTAGCGAGTTCTTACCTAAGTGCATGTTTACTAGGATAACCCCTGTGTGTGTGGCATTTGTTGTGTGGGTTGTCTGTAAAATAGTTGGCGCTGCTGCGTTTCATAATCCCAGCTCACAGAATGCAGTCTAATCCCCTAATAATCCATATTTGCAAGAAGCGAGCCTGCCCTGTGCATGAGTGTGAACACCCAAACGTCACAATCCAACCGACCGCCTCTGACCGCAGCCCTGGACCCAGAGAGGAGCCCGAGGTGCGCGGCTCCTCCCCAACCATCATCCTGCGCCGGGACAATGACTTCTTACGCAGTCAGAAGGCGGCCTGGGACTGCTCTTCAGACGGAGAGGAGGTGGAGGTGCAGAAGATTCCCGACGTGCGCAAGGACGACCTGGCCTCGCGCAGGGCTGCCCATAGAGCCGCACCCAGGCGCCAGCAGTTCGTGCCCTCTGCGTGCAGCGACAAGGACCTGCAACGCTGGGAGGGCATCAGGCGCGCCTCACAGCACAGTCTGCAGGAGAGGGAGGCCAGGTCAGCGCCGACTTTGTCCTCCTTTACTGTATACTATTCAATTTGGAGAGACGTGAAACGAGAAAGCTTTTGAGTATTTTAATGAGAGGTGGTTTGGCGCCCTAGGCCCCGGTGCGGCCTTCAGTTAGGGGAGGCTCCTGCGCTGGGGCGCGTAGAATCCCCCCGGGGCCTAGGTACTGGTGGCGGCATCTTGGCAGCGTGAAGCAGATTTGAAGGCAGGTTGGAGGCAGGGTGAAGAGGAGGAGGAGGGGAGGCGGTGGATGCGAGGCTTCGGGAGGCCGTAAAATGGGAGTTGCTCCGCTTTTAAGCGGCTGGTCTGTCCGGCACGGTGTGATTGGAAGGGGGCGTTTGCTGCGCCATAGGCTGAGGATGTGAGTCGGCCCGGAGGGGGTAGCTTGGGCTGACGTCTTCTAAATTGAATTTTCGCGAGCTACATTTCAATTTGGAGAGACGTGAAACGAGAAAGCTTTTGAGTATTTTAATGAGAGGTGGTTTGGCGCCCTAGGCCCCGGTGCGGCCTTCAGTTAGGGGAGGCTCCTGCGCTGGGGCGCGTAGAATCCCCAAAAAGGCTGTGAGTTGATGGGGTTTTGCAGCCTGGTTTGCAGGGGACAGACGTCGTGGCTGCTCTATGCTGTGACCGCTATCGCTATGCTGTGACCGCTATCGCTATGCTGTGACCGCTATCGCTATGCTGTGACCGCTATCGCTATGCTGTGACCGCTATCGCTATGCTGTGACCGCTATCTCTATGCTGTGAACCGTTTATGCGCTAACCATTTTTTGCTATGCTGTGACCGCTAACACGAACGCTGTGACCGCTACCACTAACGCTATGACCGCTATCACTGACGCTATGACCGCTATCACTGACGCTATGACCGCTATCACTAAGCTATGACCGCTATCTGTTGTGACCGTTATATGCTGTGATCGTTATAGCGGATACTCAGCTGCTGCCGCCACCAGGAGTTTTGCGAGTGATTTATGGAGATGCCAAGAGGCGCTGGGCTGCGAGGATAGTCGGAGTGTCAGGCCTGATGTATGAGGAGAGGGCCGATGATGACCAGCGGCCCAACTGCTGAAGGGCAGAATGGGGGAGACCCAGGGACGCGGCACGCGTGGCGGCGCCTATTCTGAAGGAGTGGGCTGTGTAGAGATAGGGAGACAGGTTACAAAGCAGCAGTACAGACTTGAGTTGGGCTCTGAACCAGTTGGAGGACATCGGGAGGTTATCGAGAGTGAGAATGACGGTCCGTTGAGATCTCCTTTCCGTGAGCGGAGGCGAGTGTAGTGCATCATGGATCAAGCGAGACTGTATGATTTCAGAGTGGAAGGTGAGAGGCCCATCTTCATGTAGGATGCCGCGGAGGAGATGAGGAGGCGAAGAGACGGAGGGATTAGTCCAGGGCGAGGGATTCCATGCAGGGGATCTGGCATGGCGATGGGTTGGCAGAAGGGCAGAGGCGTCGGAACTCCTGGAATTTGAAACGAGAGAGAGAATCAGCGAGACAATTAAGGTGACCAGGGACGCGACGAGCAGTGATAATAAAATTGTTCAGGACTGAGAGCCATGTGATACGTCTAAGAAAAGTCATGATTTGGGGAGAGGATGAACCTCGACAACGTCGAGGTTGTCGCACATCACGGAAATCCTTTTCCTCTGCCACATATGGCTCCACAGCGCGCAGGCTACGGTCACGGGATATATCTCGTGGAGCGCGGAGGAGATGTTTTGAGGGAAGGCGTCGGGCCAGGGCCCGGCGAACCACTGGTCCTGAAAGAATCCCCCAAAACCCACGGACGGGGCTGCGTCCGTGAAGAACCGCAGGGCGTCCGAGGATAGGACGACGTTGCTGTAGAAAAAAGGAGACGCCATTCCAACGGCTCAGCAGGCGGGACCAGAACGCCAGGTCGGAGCGGCACCCCGCGGCCAGGCAGACCGCGTCGTTGAGGGAGGAGACGGAGCCGGCGAGGGAGAGGAGTCTGGAGATGAAGGAGCGACCTTGAGGAATTATGCGGATGGCGTAATCAAGACGCCCGAGAAGGGAGAGCAACTGACGCTTCGAAAGTGACAGGGATGACGGGGCAGACCGGGAGATAGCGCGGATGCGCTCGAGTTTGTCCAGCGGGAGGGAGGCCTCCGTGGCGCGCGTGTCGAGGCGGATGCCGAGAAACTCTAGAGCTGTGGCGGGCCTGTGGTCTTCTCCCTCGGAGAGGGGGACTCCCAGGGCGTAGAAAGCGAGCTTGAGGTTGCGGAGAGAGCTCCCGGAGCCGTCCGAGGGTGGGTCTACCACGAGAAAGTCATCGAGGAGATGCAGGACGGAGGGGAGCCGTACATAATTTAGCAGGATCCAGCACGGCGCCTCCGCAAGAGAGGGGCGCTGGAGGGAAGGGGCTGTTGATGCTCGGGCGGGCCCGGAGCGGGGACAGGAGAGGACGAATATGAGACGCTTCTTCCTGGAGTGCTTGCGGGTGGCGATGCCCGTCGGGTTAGAGCGAGACGGAGAGAAGGGGCCAATGACGTAGCACACGGACACCTCCCGCGCCCGAGCCGCGTGCCGACTTGGGGCTCACGGAGAGCCGGGAAGAGGTTGCGGGACACGAGACGCCGAGGGACCTAAACAGAGCTTGCAGTCCAATGTGAGGAATTTAAATAGAGTTTGCAGTCCAGAGTGAGGTATTAAAACCGGGCCCGTAGTCCAAGTGAGGCGTTTAACTGAGAGCCTGCAGTCCGGTGTGAGGGAGTTAAATGACCTGTAGTCCAAGGTGAGGGATTAAACTGAGAGCTTGTAGTCCAGAGAGAGGGATTCAACGTTGCCCGCAGTCCTAAAGAGGGATTTATAACAGAGAGCTTGTAGTCCAAGTGAGGGATTAAGCCGAGAGCTGCAGTCCGGTGTGAGGGATTTAACAGTTTTACGGTCCAAGTGAGGGATTAACTGAGCCCGCAGTCCAAGTGAGGAGTTTAAACTGAGAGTTTACAGTCCAGTGAGAGGGATCCAACAGAGCCTGCAGTTTTATTTATTTATTTATTTATTTATATTTATTTATATTTATTTATGTTTATTTATATTTATTAATAGTTATTTATAATTATTTATAGTTATTTATAATTTTATATTTATTTATAATTATTTATATGTATTTATTTATTCATTTATTTATTTTTAATATATAGCGTTCCAGATATAGGCAGTACCATGTATGCAGTTCCATGTATAACCGTACCATATGAGCAGTTCCAATATAGCGGTTCCATATATAGGCAGTTCCATATATAGGCAGTTCCAGATACGGTACAACAGTTCCAGGTATAAGTAGTTCCAGATATAATTTAAACAGCGCTTGCAGTCCAAAGAGAGGGATTTAAACAGAGCCTGCAGGCCAAAGTGAGGGATTAAAACAGAGCATGCGGTCCAATATGAGGGATTTAAACAGCGCTTGCAGTCCAGAGAGGGATTTAAACAGAGCCCGCAGGCCAAAGTGAGGGATTAAAACTGAGAGCATGCGGTCCAATGAGAGCGATTAAAACTGAGGTCTTGCATTCCAATGTGAGGGATTAAACGGAGCTTGCAGTCAGAGTGAAGATTTAACGGAGCTTGGTTAAAGAGAGCCTGCAGACTAATGCGAGGGCTTTAAACTGAAGCCTGCCCACCAGCACTGGGCCAACTGAGCCTGCAGTACAAAGCGAGGGGAAAAAACCGTCCGCGGATCTCATACTTTACCCACAGCGCCAGAAGACAAGGGACAACACGACGGGACCACGCCGTACCGGCACAAGGAGACAGGGATGCGCACGGCTCCCACCGCAACGGGCTAGACCGGCCGTATGCAGCAGCAGGCTGCGACGAGACGAGCAGCGGCAAACCCGCGGAAAGAGCCCGCAAAGAGGAGAGCGGCAAAGACCCACGGACCACAGCACGAGACCCGCAGCAGGTGCAGCCACAGGAGGAGCAGACCACACGCAGCAAGACAGAGGACAGCAGGAGCAGGTGCAGCCACAGGAGGAGCAGACCCACGCAGCAAGACAGAGGACAGCAGGGACACGCACGAGTAAGCGTGAGTAGACAAAGCGATTCCTCCAGAACGATTCTTTGCGAGGCTGCAGGAGCATGCGAGGCTTCGGGAGGCCGTAAAATGGGAGTTGCTCCGCTTTTAAGCGGCTGGTCTGTCCGGCACGGTGTGATTGGAAGGGGGCGTTTGCTGCGCCATAGGCTGAGGATGTGAGTCGGCCCGGAGGGGGTAGCTTGGGCTGACGTCTTCTAAATTGAAT
Organism: Knipowitschia caucasica; assembly: GCA_964034765.1. Lineage (NCBI taxonomy): Eukaryota > Metazoa > Chordata > Actinopteri > Gobiiformes > Gobiidae > Knipowitschia > Knipowitschia caucasica. The sequence goes on along the minus strand of OZ035825.1, from coordinate 12,822,924 downwards.
TTTCGCGAGCTACATATTTACCTTCACCAATGATGTGTTCGTTCATAACAAAAATCTTGTGTAAGAAAACTGCACATTTATAGATCCAATTATTCCTATATTTAGTCAACAGACAACAACAGAACTATATTAGGCAAGGCAGGTTTATTTATATAGCACAATTCATACACAAGGCAACTCAAAGTGCTGAACAAAATAAGAAAGCATTTAAATCGTAAATAATCACAGAACATTAAAGAGAAAGATAAAAATATAAAATACCTCAGTTGTATTAGGCTGTATTAGACAATAATACTATCATGACATTTCAATGCACCGGCACTAGTTCAGAACAAATTGCAAGACTATAGTTCTGCAGCTCTTTACCCAGTCTTGGTTTTTTATCAAGGTTAGAACAAAATAAATTGTTGGCCCAGAAGTCATGTAGGATCATACATAGTATCTTTGTTAATTTTAATTAATCTGCCCAAATATGGCAGAAAATAATAATAATTTCCTCTTTTGGTGAAGATCCGGTGTTAGATTGAAACACAAAAGTTCTCACTGTTATGAACTTGGGTTGATACGGGCCTCATCACACAGTTTAAACACCACAATCTTCTTTCCTCACACATCTCATCTCACAAATCTAAAATCTTCCATCTTTCCCTATGTCTCCTATTCGCCCAATCCTCTTCCCCCCGTTGTTATGGCCACCTCTAACACTCTGCGTGATTGGCCAGTGACAGAGACGTGATCCCTGACATCATCACCCGCAGAGAAAACCCCTTCCTAAAGTCCTCCCCTCGGAATGAGCAAGAGGAAGGCGAGGTCGGCGCTGATGAAGAAGGAGAGGAGGAGGAAGGGAAAACTGTGCCAAACATACAGAAGGACGACCTGGCCTTAAGGCGGGCTCAGAGCAGGCCCCCACCACTGCAGCGGGACGGACCAAAGAGCTTTGCCTCTGTGCCCATGAGCCAGGCCGACATGGAGAAGTGGGAGAGGCTCAAGATGACGGATCCGAGGTGCCCCATAATAACAATAATAATAAAACATCGAAATGACAGCAATAATAAAAAACACAAAATAGCACCATACATGATTGTCCCGTGTGTCTGCTGTGAAATGGGCCTGTCGCCATAATTACTACATGACTGTCTGGAAGAATATATTTAGCAAAAATAGGATATTTTTTTCAATTTTACTCTTCGCTTCTATGGCTGATCATTGCTTAAAGCTCAGGTACCTAACTTCCAAACCTTAGAAAATTAAACCATGTAAATCCATCTAACTACAGTAGTCCTCCGCTCTCTCTCATGTCTGCAGATCAGATTATTCAGACAGTAAAGTGAAAACGAGAGGACCGCCCTCACCAAACCAATCAGATCTCAGTCAAATTATGACTTATGTTAGGACAAAAAAGTTAGCTTTGATTTCACTAACAATAAATGACAAGGACAATTATAAAAAACAGTGGTGAATTACCTTCTGTGTTGTAATTGTGACAGTGCATCAAATGACTTATGAATATATCATTGCAATATAGTATTGTCCAGCAGAACAATATATGTTGTTATTGTGACAAGCCTACTGTGTCAGTACTAACATGCATGACAATATCAAATCCAGAAACCTTTAAAATCTTGAAGTTAAAAATCTTTTTTCAAAATCCACTATTCAATTCACAGCATAATCAAAGAAATTCCATCTTTGACAATTTTGGAGGAAAAATTGAATATTTGCCTTATGTCCACCCTGGACTGCCACCTTAACGTGGTGGGGGAGTTTGAGTACTCGGATGATCCTGGGAGCTATGTGGGGGACAAGTCTCTCATTGTTACGGGCCTAACAGCAGTGCAGAGTACCCGGCCTTCTTGGAGTCCTTGGGAGGGGTACAGGACGGTGCACCGCCCGGGGACTCCGTTATTCTCCTGGGGGACTTCAACGCCCATGTGGGAAACGCCAGTGACACTTGGAGAGGGGTGATCGGGAAGAACGGCCCCCCTGATCTGAACCCGAGCGGTGTTCAGTTGTGACAAACTCACAGTTTGTCCATCACGAACACCATGTTCGAGCACAAGGGTGTACACCAGTGCACGTGGCACCAGGACACCCTAGGCCGGAGGTCGATGATAGACTTTGTTGTCGTATCATCTGACCTTCAACCGCGTGTCTCGGACACTCGGGTAAAGAGAGGGGCGGAGCTGTCAACCGATCATCACCTGGTCGTGAGTTGGATCCGCAGGCAGGGGAAGAAGCCGGTCAGACCTGGCAGACCCAAGCGTATAGTGAGGGTCTGCTGGGAACGTCTCGCTGAGCCCCCTGTCAGACGGACTTTCAACTCACACCTCCGGGAGAGCTTCTCCCAGGTCCCGGCGGAGGTGGGGGACATGGAGCCCGAGTGGACCATGTTCTCTGCCTCAATCGCCGATGCGGCGGCTCGTAGCTGTGGTCGCAAGGTCTCTGGTGCTGGTCCCGGCGGCAACCCCCGAACCCGGTGGTGGACACCGGCAGTAAGGGACGCTGTCAGGCTGAAGAAGGAGTCCTATCGAGCCATGATGGTTCGGGGGACTCCTGAGGCAGCTGTCCAGTACCGGCAGGCCAAGCGTGCCACGGCCCGGGCTGTTGCAGAGGCAAAAACCCGGGACTGGGAGGAGTTCGGAGAGTCCATGGAGCATGACTATCGGTCGGCCTCGAAGAGATTCTGGCAAACCATCTGGCGCCTCAGGAGGGGGAAGCAGTTATTTGCCAACACCATGTACGGGTGGAGAGCTGCTGACCTTGACTGAGGATATTGTCGGGCGGTGGAAGGAATACTTTGATACTTTTACTTCAATCCCCCCGTCACGTCCTCTGTTACAGAGGCAGAGGCTGAGGATGTTGGGGCGGATACATCCATCTCCCTGGCTGAGGTCACCAAGGTGGTTGGTAGCCTCCATGGTGGCAAGGCTCCGGGTGTGGATGAGATCCGCCCTGATTATCTAAAGTCTCTGGATGTTGTAGGACTGTCTTGGCTGACACGTCTCTGCAACATCGCGTGGCAATCGGGGGCAATGCCAATGGAGTGGCAGACCGGGATGGTCCCTCTCTACAAGAAGGGGGACCGGAGGGTGTGTTCCAATTATCGTGGGATCACACTCCTCAGCCTCCCCGGTAAGGTCTACTCCAAAGGTACTGGAGAGGAGGTTACGGCCGATGGTCGAATCTCGGATCCAGCAGGAGCAGTGTGGTTTTCGTCCCGGTCGCGGAACACTGGACCAGCTCTATACTCTCCATCGGATACTCGAGGGTTCATGGGAGTTCGCCCAACCTGTCCACATGTGCTTTGTGGATTTGGAGAAGGCGTTCGACTGTGTTCCCCGGGGTGTCCTTTGGGGGGTTCTCCGGGAGTACGGGGTCGGAGGTCCTCTGCTGAGGGCCATCCGATCCCTGTATGACCGGAGCCAGAGCTGTGTTCGCATTGCCGGCAGTAAGTCAGACCTGTTCCCGGTGAATGTTGGCCTCCGACAGGGCTGCCCTTTGTCACCGGTTCTGTTCACTGTATTTATGGACAGAATATCTAGGCGCAGCCAGGGGTCGGAGGGGGTCCGGTTCGGAGACCACAGGATTTCATCTCTGCTGTTTGCGGACGATGTTGTCCTGTTGGCTCCAACGAACCAGGACCTGCAGCATGCACTGGGGCGGTTTGCAGCCGAGTGTGAAGCGGCTGGGATGAGAATCAGCACCTCCAAATCCGAGGCCATGGTGCTCGACCGGAAAAAGGTGCCTTGCCCTCTGCAGGTGGGTGGAGAGGTCCTTCCTTAAGTGGAGAAGTTCAAGTATCTCGGGGTCTTGTTCACGAGTGAGGGAAGAATGGAGCGTGAGATTGACAGGCAGATCGGTGCAGCGTGCGCAGTGATGCGGTCGCTGTATCGGATCGTTGTGGTAAAGAGAGAGCTGAGCCGAAAGGCAAAGCTCTCGATTTACCGGTCAATCTTCGTTCCCTCCCTCACCTATGGTCATGAGCTTTGGGTAATGACCGAAAGAACGAGATCACGGATACAAGCGGTCGAAATGAGCTTCCTCCGCAGAGTGGCTGGGCGCTCCCTTAGAGATAGGGTGAGGAGCTCAGTCACACGGGAGGAGCTCGGAGTAGAGCCGCTGCTTCTCCACGTCGAGAGGAACCAGTTGAGGTGGCTCGGGCATCTGTTCCGGATGCCTCCTGGACGCCTCCCTGGGGAGGTGTTCCGGGCACGTCCCACCGGGAGGAGGCCCCGCGGAAGACCTAGGACACGCTGGAGGGACTATGTCTCTCAGCTGGCCTGGGAACGCCTTGGGGTCCCCCCGGACGAGCTGGAGGAAGTGTGTGTGGATAGGGAAGTCTGGGCGTCTCTGCTTAGACTGCTGCCCCCGCGACCCGGCAACGGATAAAGCGGAAGAAAATGGATGGATGGATGGATATATAGCTGTTTATTGCCCATTGATGCCTTTATAATTCAGAAAGTTTTATTTCACATGGCAAATTGTTTTATGGAAAGGATACATAATTGTCAATTAGCTGTTTATTGTCAATCATTGTAAATTACAAGTAATTGTAAGTACATTGCAGAGGGAGAATACTGTAATGAAATTACGAAAGCATAGTCCGCCTGACAGACTGCAGATTGATGCATATGGACCACATCAGGTCAAGAATGTGAGCTATTTTCATCTTTTAATCACCCCTCAGTGTGACATAATTGGTCCCAGTACAAGTTGAGACTATATATGTTGTTATGTAAGAGATTACTCAATATCCGAGTGAAAGTTGTTAGCCTTTATTCCCCTACACAATTGTAACCTTTATTAAAACAGTAGGGCCAAAATTAGTTCTGGATATTCTAAGAATCTTTTATTTACACTTAAAGCGAAGGTCAGTTACTTTTCAAATTATGGAGACACATTTTTCTAACACAAGCGGCAATTAGACTCGCCCTCGCCGGTTTGTGTTTGAATTAATGAATTCAAATCCTTGATAGACAGCTGAGGCCCCTACACCAACTATTCTCCTCCTGCAAATCTTACTGGTGATGCTTATTCCAAAGAGTAGGGACAATTGTAAATATATTTATTATAATAAATACTTAGATGATACTACAGGGTCATATTATAAAAAATATGTATTTTACCTTAAATCCATCCATCCATTTTCTTCCCCTTAATCCATTTCTGGGACTCTGGGGGGGGGGGGGGGGGGCTGCACCCAGTACACATAGCACCAGCTCCTCACTGATCCTCCTGCAGGTGGTGAGTCCATAGGAGCCTTGATCTTTCAGCGGGGGCTTCAGGCAAAGTGGGGTTAAGTGTCTTGCCCAAGGACACAATGACAGCAGTCAACAGTGGGAGTCATGAAGTAGGTCTTACGGTGGGTTTGAACCCACAACCTTCAGGCCCAAAGGCCAATGCTCTACCAACTGAGCTACTTTCGCCCCTTATTTTACCTTAAATCACCTTAAAAAATTGCTTTTTTTCCAGGCTTACATCTAAAAAAAATATATATATATATATTTCTGGCATTGATAGTACTGTTGAATAGAGGGGTCCAGGGCTCCACCTTTAGTCTGTTTCTGAAAAAAAACTCTGGCACCTTACCCAGGAGGCAAATTTGTCTGTGAGCAGCGTAAGGCAAAAAGTATAGGATTTGGACAACATTTCAGGAAGCGTTCACTTTTTTTTTTTTTAAAGGACTGGATCTGTGTGACTGGATCTGGGCTGAGTTATTTTTTATTATACAAGAGAAAACGTGGGGGGACAAAAATGAAAATCATTAAAAAGTCCATTTACTTCTGTAATACAACTAATATATGACTGACTCATTACAAACAAAGTGAGTTGTATCAAGCCTGTATTTGTTATAATGCTGATAATTATGGCCCTAGGCTGTAAAAACTGAATTACAGACATAAATCAACTTTTTAACAATATCATAATATCAAACGTTTCCACGACTATAGCAGCTAACATAACAGTCCTATTCACACCCATTTCAGTCTTTCTAATCATTCCTATGGACCTCTCATTATTGTTCAGCTCTTTCCAATTTCCTTTGAAAACATATGAGGGAACTGGCATGTCTGTACGGGAGGTTACTGCCAGCTGTTGGCACTGGTCAGCCTTTGTATCTCTCTCCGTGCTGATGTCATGAGAGTGGATAAAGAGAGAGTTGTCCTCGGAGTTTCTAAGCATGGGCATGTAAATGTGTAACAGAAGTTCATATAACCACATCTTTTGTCTCGTCATCTCTTCATTCACTGTGTCTCTTTGCTTTCACCCTGTCTGACTGCTGTGTGGTGTGCATATATGTATGTCTTGTGAGATGCAGTGAGGAGAGCCCAGTGTGCCAGGCTTGTCTGGAGAAAACCGGACGTTCAAAGGCCGGGAAGGGTCATGGCAAAGTGGTGACCTTTGGGGCTGTGACTGAGATGGAGCAGCCAGTAGACACAAGTGAAGGGGAGGAGACCCACGCGCTAAGGCGGCTTTTGCCCACAGCGGCAGTGCCCATGCCGACTATAGGCCCTGGCTCCCGGCTCTCTGAGCGGGAACACAGGTACGGACAGCGCTAGGAAGCCTCTGGACCCAACGCTTTCTGAGCAAGAAATGCAGGCTGTTTTGTTGCATCTAAAAGTCCCCCTCCAATCAATGTTTGAGGACAAAGTATCATTGCTGTAGTTTTTTACCATGACCCTGACATTATCTGTTTACTATAATAAACTGTTTATTATTACCTGTTTATTATCTTGAGGAAAAATAATAATACATATGTAATAATAGAAATAATAATGATACTGTATATACAAATATTATGAGTGGTTGATTTGTTTAAGAACTTTTAGATTAAAATGTAATAACAAAAGAATAGATGATCAACCAAAAGGGAATAGATTTTATGGAAGTTTATTTGATTTAGAAATTCAACATGCAAAATGACCAAAACTTATACATTATAGGATGAGTGAATTATAGTGGAATTGTTTTGTGGCTGGAGGGGAACTGTTTGTGTGTGGGACCTGGCCTATCATACAGAGAAGCTTGTAACCAGGTCAGAGGCATGTGAGCTGTAACTGTGACGCTGCATTATCATCGTCACATATCTGTACTTAATGGATGACAGAAGTGGTTGAGTTTTCATGTTTAAAAGGTGCACTACGTATGATTTCTGAATCTGTCCAAATACGCTACCAGGACTGATGTTCTCTGAGTTTTCTGCCACGAGCTGCACTGGGAGAGAAAAACCCCCAAAGTCCTGTGGAGCCTGCATGTGCTCATCATGATGTGTTGATGACACGCTGTCACGGAAAAATGTGCTGCTACAATGGTGTGCAGGAGTGTTGTTTGAAATCTGAAATAGTAAAATTCTACAGAATGTGCCTTTAAGTTTATTTCATTCTTGCAGTGTAGAAACGCAAATTTGAGGAGTTTTTGTTTCCATTTTACTAATAGACCATATACAACACAAGTACAAGCTTACTACTTTCTACTAACAAATTGATTTTCTGATCTGTTAGTAGTACGCTTATAGATGTGGGGTATAGATGAGTGATTTAAAATGAATTGATTAGCGTGTTTACTTGTCGGTAGGCCAGTACAGGTTGCCCATTACTACTAGTACAGACATCTAGAAATACAAGTTGAGACATCTGGTCCATTTGATTAACTTCAGTCTTGTAGCCAGTAGTTGGACTATCTGACACAGCATGATCATCTGTTTTCCTTTTAAAAAAACAATATTTTGCTCCGTCCTCCTGCTGCTCGTGGTTTGCATGTGCTGCTGGTGCTTTGCATGCACACATACTCCCAGTGTGTTCTCAGCTGTTCAACTTTACATACCGCCCTATGCTGTCCCAGCCTGTCAGACATCCCCGACCTGAACCAGACCCCAGTCCCCTCGGCCCCTGAGGACAGACTTTCCCCCGCAGAGGTGGACGCCCGCCTCGCTCAGTACATGAGCAGAACTGAAGAAGAGGAGGAGGAGGAAGACGAGGAGAGAATCCCCGATCTGGAGAAGGATGACATGATGGCGAGGCGGACCCGTGCTTTCCATAAACAAAGTAGCTCCACTAAAGTTTATCACAGCAGGTTTCTGCCAATGCCCGGAACCAAGCACAACACACCAGATGCTACTGAGCATTTCCCATGGAGTAAAAAGGAAGCGGACGGAGGCAAGCACTCAAGGTGGGAAAATAATATGGAAAAATCACTCACTTTACTTAATTATGGAAAAGACATACACAAGGCTAAAACATTGAACATATCCCTAACGTATGATAAGTATCTTGTTGATTTTGTATTGAGAATTGTGCTGATGTTTGGCCTACGGTAACAATTAGACACAGTTCCTCTGGTATTATGCAACTTGACATTATCTCATCAAAAACAGACCTGGAGTTGTTTTTAGATCCATTCACGCTAATGTCAGGAACTTCTGGCCCTTCTGTCTGAAAGCTCAGTCTCAGTCCTGTAATAGTATGATGTCATTGTACTACTATGACATCATGTTCAGTTTTCTGTCTTTTGAAACTTAAGTATTGCACATAAATTAGTTTTGGTAATCTATCATTACGCATTAGCATAGCGATATAACGGGCCAGGAGCAATAACATTATTTATCCTTGTTACGTTTTTCACCATATATTTTGTGCTTAAGATATTATTTCACATTCTAAATACACATAACAAAAACATTAATTGACAAAGCGAATAGTTTCAAGGAAAATATCCCTGAATTATGCATAATATTTGAACTTTAAACCTAAGTAGATCAGAGTACTTTCAGTCCAAGTAGAGGTAAAAATAAATAATCTAAAACTACCCACCACCACTGAAATAACTATTGTATTAGGATACCCACAGACATTCTCCAGTTTGCTCAGTCAAAATTTCCTTTTAGAACCGAGCAAATCAAAAGCGCTATATTGCAACCAGTCGAAATGGTCAAAACGACTTCTCCGTACGAAGAGGAGAGCCAGGAGAGTGAGGAGAGCCTCTGTAAGGACGACATGATGGCCCGACGCACCGGAGCAAGCCTAAAGTCCACCGGAAGCAATGCCAACCGGTTTTTGCCCGTGCCCGGATCGGTCAAGTATAACAGCAATGCTCCAAAACAGAGTCGAGCCACAAGCGTTGACAAAGCAGCAGTTGAAAGGTACCACAGGCATGAGGAGGTTTTGTGTCAGTGCATTTAAACTAACATTGGTAAAAGTGTGTGTGCTGTTGTGTTATTACAGTCAGGGTTCATACAGTCATGGAGAAGTAATGCTGGGATACCTAACTGTTTCTTGTGTGTACTTAGTGCACTTGTATATAATAGTATATAGTAATTTGAAAATGTTTTATGAAGATGTTTTAATATTTCTTTGCTTGCCTATTTTTACTTACTAGCAATTTACTAGTTTGTCACTTTCCTACTACTCACAATGGCAATAAATTCTGATTCTGATTCTAACTTTTGCCCTCTCAAATAATCCATGTTATTTGTCCCAACTGAAAAAGACTTGTAATAGTCAGATGTTGTGAACAAATCAGACCACAACATGCTTTTGGCAAAGAGCTGATTGGCTGACTGAGGCTGGTCTCCTCTATTTCAGTGTTTGATCTGAAAAGGCTGATGTAAAGATGTTACCAAACCATAACATCTTTTGATCAGAGGAAAGTTTGACAGTTACATACCCCAGCTTTATGGAATTGTGTTGGTTTTGGGGCAGATTTAAAAAGTGGCATTTGAAAAACAAAATTTAAATATATAAATAAAAATCTATATGGGACTGCATGGCTCATTGGTTCTGCACTGGAACTGGAAGAGAAAGCATTGATTATGAGAAGTAGTCAACATTTGTGTGTGGTTTTGGAGAAATGACCAGTCTGTAAAAACCCTGTGTATGAGGATTGCTAATGAAAGTGTGGTGAACTTGATGCAACAGCATGTTTGAGTGGTCGCAGCATCAGCATCTGTCTCTGTTTTAAAGGGTTTGTTACCATGGTGATTTTGTTGATCTGGAGTGTGGTGGTTTGATGGCTGCAGACTTTGAGATCAAAGCATGTCTTGGATTGTTAGTGCAACATTGAGCATGGAGGCTTTTAAGGAAATCAAAGCTGCACCATATGAAGAAAAAACATACAATAAATACTAAACTTAAAATCAGTAGACTTTATTATTTAATAGTGATACTGTTACTGTATTTGCATAATTATTCTATGTACATTAAAATACTTATGAGTTGACTTAAATTAATCGTAATCGACTTTGGATATTTATAATAGTCACTAAAGCTTCTTCAAAATAAGGACAACAAAATTATGGGGTTATTTCACCTCAGATATTTCTCAGTTTGTTTATTGCAAGAATAGAGGTTTCAAGCTGCTCAATGAATGATAGAAAATGAATAATCACCATTATTTTAGTCATAACTATGATCACAATTATGTTTTTTATTTTCTTTCAAAACAAGGGAAAATATTATCTAACATATATCTAGCAACGAGTGTAAACACTAAAATAAATAATTTCAATGCAAATAAATACTAAAACAACAGTTCCACCAAAAATATTTGATTTATAAATTAAACAGCGGAAAATATAATTTTTTGTAACAATGATTTATACTTGATTAGACCATTTGTGCAATCGTGTGTATTTTGTAAATTGAAGCTAGCTTTCATAGTGAGTTTTATAATCTTCACAAATAATGCAGCCATATTCTGTACATTAATAAACAGAACTTGATATTCAAGATGCACGCCTCTTGTGTGATGCAATATCTTGAGGACTTTACCCATTCAAAATTTATAATGTTTCGTTTTAATGACCGATAACTAATTTCTCAGTAGTTAGAAATATGAACATACGCTTGCCAACAACAGCGTTCTGACTTCTCCTATGGTGCAGCTGTGCTATAATCTCAGGCCTTGTGATTGACTCCTCAGCAGCGTTGCTTCTGTCGCCGTGGAAACTCAGATCCCGTCCTTTGACTTCCAACCTAGGAAAGAGCGTGCTCTGGTGCGAGAAAGGCCCGAGTCTGAGGAGAAGGACTGTGTTAAACTGGCTCTAGACCAGGAAGTACATAGCTCCCAGACTGTCTCCTCACGCTTGTACACTGTGAGCCCTCCCGCTGCCCCCCGGGAGTGTGCCAATGCGGGGGAGGAGCGGGGCAAAGTCACGGCCCAGGAGAGGGTGCAGGAGTTGGGCTCACAAGCACCAAAGAGACCCTTCTGGCTGGAGGATGATGATGATGAGCTGCCTCCAATCATGTGAGGCTTCATCTGCTATCTTTGCGCTGCTATGTAAAATAATCAAACAGCTGTATTAGTTATATTATAGAACTTGCAACACAATTATATTATATATTTAGGTCCTTTTCCAGGGATATTCCATGAACAGGTGTTTTTGTGAATGGAGCATATGAATTTTTGTGATGTTTACATGGAATTCCCTGAAGAGGTGTTCATAAAAAGAGCTGTTTTGTATTTTGTTATTTTTGCTTCTGGTGTTTTCTGTTTTCTCATTAGGACGGATCTGTTTTGAGGAAATACCTAACATTTTTCAGAGCAACGTCGCAATTTATGTTTTGAAAATTGGTCAAAAGTTAACATGAAAAATATGATTACTATAATCAGTTAAAATTCCTATGGGTATTTTGAAAGGAGATTTTTTTTTCTGGAAACTGTAACCTCCTCTTTCTTTACCCACTTCAATCTTTAAATTACCATTATATGTTAAAAGGGGTTTGAAATAGGATGCACTTTTCACAATTAGCAAATCTCCTTTTGAAACAATATAATATGCAAAATACCCGTTCCTGTTACATCCTGCAGCCCTGATTAACACAGTGCTATTGTTGTTGTAGGACGAGTCGGCGAGTTGCTTTTATAGCTGAGGACACAGAGTAAGTCATCTGATCTGGGAGAAAAGTGCATGAAAAGAACTTATTTTCCTTCCCATGTTCTGTTTAACTGCTTTTCTTTCACTCATTTTTGAACACTTCAAACACACTTTTATTTTCTGCTAATGCAAAAGAGAGACGCATACATTTTAAAGGAGATAAATTAGGCAAAATTGCCCTGGTACGGTTTTAAAGTAGAGGGTATATGACGACCACATGGTACCCTCTGTTTTACTAATCGTTATTAAACTCACAAGAATAAAGTTAGAATGCTACATTTGTTCTAAGCAAAAATAACAACTGAATATTGTGTTGTGTGATATAATTTGCTCCAAACAGTTAATTGGCCTTTTCCAAACACTCTAACACATTATCTACTTATCTAGTAGATAATGGCATATATATAAAACATATATATCTGGAGGAATAAAAGGTTAACAAAATGTTAAAACTCTTTTAAAATCACCTTTTTTTGCTACGTAAAAAAATAAGTAACTACTATATTTCTTTTCAGTTTTATTCACCAAAGCCCATTTTTCTTGGACTGAAGTTTGCCGTCTTACTGCCCCATAACTAACATTTCTTGCCTCTCTTCTGTGATGCTATTTTCACTTTATCCCTAAATAATGCATCATTTCTTTTTGCGTTTCTTAACCCAAAACTGTCCCAATAATCCATGTGCTCCATAAGCATGACGGCTCTGGTGTCCTGTGTCCGCAGGAGCGCCAGCATGAGTGACATCCTGAACGAGGACGAGGTGGGACAGTTGCCACACATCACCCCGTCCCGCTCTGAGCGCATGCAGGAGCAGTACACCAGCTTCAAGGAGGACGAGAGCGAGTGGCAGGACGTAAGACGTGACATCGTGTGTGTGTGTGTGTGTGTGTGTGTGTGTGTGTGTACAGATCACGGGTGTATTGGTGGAAACAAGTTGAGCTTTGGCTCCCATTCACTTTCAAGGAAAAGTTGACACCTCCCTGTTTGTTTCACTCATTTAAAGCTGGTGTACAGAATTTTCCAATCACAAACATTGAATTAATAAAATCTATTTAACTAGTTCCTCGTTCTCAAAAATGCGGTTCTATCACTCGTCTATCACTTTGGTCCCTGTCAAATATTTCTCTCCAAAAAAATAATGACAATCCTTTACTCAGCTCTCAGCCCAAAGAGTCAACTAGTGACTTATAGGGTTTTAATCATACAAATATGCAACACATAGAATTTTTCTAATAAACTTTGTTCAAAAAATTTTTCTTCCACGATTTTATTTCTGTTGTATTATGATGATTATTATTGGCTTATGTTAGGTACCTCAGCTTTAATGCTCTATTTCATCTTGATAATGACTATCCTGGCTTCAGCCAAGAAGTAATGTGGTTGGAACAGACTAGTCCCACTCCTGATTGGCTCTTTGGTTGCTAGGTAGTTGCTATGAGAAAATGTTGCTCCAAATTACCGCACATGGAGCCTGTTTCAGGCTGACATCATCTCTAGTTAGGCCAACTCTTCTATGTTCTAGAATCTATGGTATCTCCAAATATTTTATAATTTATATGACAGCAGTAATTATTCTTCATCACTATGAAACCTTTGCAGTACAGTCATGGGAAGGCAATGAGCCAAGGTGACATAACATTAGCCCTAAATGCCATGATGAAAAACAGATCAAACCGAAACAGAATACACTGAAGCATTTTGACCACGAATGTTCTCATGTATTTATTCTGTTCTCTTCCCAGGACTTGGCTCGCTGGAAGAACCGAAGGCGCAGTGCATCTCAGGACCTGATCAAGAAAGAGGAGGAGAGGAAGATGATCGAGAAAAAGATGAAAGACGAAAGTGACAAACGGAAAAGCATCAAAACTTACAAAGAGATCATTGAGGAAAAGTGAGGCTTTGGCTTTTACTCGCACCACGCAGCAGCAGCAGCAGTTTTAAGTCACCTGTTACATTTGGGTTTTACAAATTGGATGGAGCAGAGAACTTAAAAATTATTTTTAAAAGTGCATTTTGTCGCATCAGTCAAAATAATTTATGTAGTTTACAATTACTTTATTTCAATATAGTGAATGAAAAGTCTATTTATGTCAAGAGTTCTGTCAGTGTCAGTGCATGAACAGAAAACAGTATAATCCTGGAATATTTTTTTGAGGTTTAGCAGGTTATTAGATACAAAAAATTAATGTCTATATAAACATATATATTATCTCATTTTGCTGCTATTAAAAGAGTTCAACATGTTAAAACAAACAGTTAAAAACAAGACTTCTCACTAGGACCGATCTGTTTTGAAGAAACATCTAACTTTTTTTAGAGCACCGTCGCAATAAATGCTTTGAAAATTGGTCAAAAGGTAACATGAAAAAACTATTTTATTGAAAAAGGTTTAGATTTCCGAAAGTTGATTTCCCCATATAGGAGTTTTTTAAATTCCAAATCATACAAAGAGTTTGAAGCAAACTTTATCACAAATTAATCTATCAAACCGAAGTTTGTTTTTGAGGACATGAATGATGCAAGCTCTGAACACTGAACATTTATTTGTGTTTCCAAAGGGAGCGCAGAGAGGTGGAGCTGTGTGAGGCCTACAAGAACGCCGCCACCCCAGAGGAGGCGGCTCTGGTTCTGCAGAGATACGCGCTGAGGTTTACCATCAGCGACGCCACACTGGACAGTCTGAAAGTGCCCCGGGCCGTGGTCTCCGCCCCCAATGTAGAGCCAGAGCTGAAGCCCTCATCAACTGCGAAAGACTCAGTAGCAGCAGAGCAGCACCAAACTATAATCAAAACAGACTACGCACAACCAGAAAACGCACCGGAAAATAGTCTCGACATCTCGTCCATGCCCACTCCGCCCCTCAGTCCGGTGAAGACCCCAGAACATGTGCCGCCAGTGTCCTCGGAGCAACCAGCGATTAAACCACGGCTTTTACAGTCGCAGGTCAACGTTTCTTCGGGCCCTTTAACGGTGCAGCACCCCCCCATACACCCGCTGCTGCCCTCCCCCCCGTCCCGACCGGTGCCCCTGCTCACAGCCAAACCCTGGAGCGCACAGTCTGGGCATAAGTCGTTCAAGGTTTGTCATACACTATTTTCATTTAATCATTTAGGAGAATTCATCTTGTCTTCCTAGTAGAGGAAGTCAAGGTAATAACATCACTTACTTACTGTTGTCTGGTATACAAGAAACAAGTACTTTAATTTTCATTTATTTTGTAGTTTTTGTAGACTATACTTACTTTTAAAAAGGACTGTTACTAGTTCAAATACATACAAATACATCTTTTATTAGATTGTTTTTATTGACTTGTATCATAATGCGTTGATAAATGTGTGAAATACTGCCACCTGGTGTAGAAACGAGTTATGCCAAAAAGAAGCTTATTAAGCAAAAAAAATACTCTAGTGCTGAGGTGCAGAGCCATGGAAAAAAAAAATCTATCACACACTCAAAGAAGGCATTGCTCTCTCAAATTTCAGATATAATTTATTTCTATTAGTAATACATTAATAACAACTTATACATTCTTTGACATTTTGAATTAGAACTAGTCATCCCGATTCTCAACAGTTTGTCCTCCTTAAGTTTGGGGCTATCTTAATTACAAAATGATATAAAAGATATTAGTTATTTTTGGAGCACATGTTTTTCCCTAATTTCCCCCACAAAGCCCTCTTTTTTCATATTTCATTTTATCTTATCTTATTTTGCCAAATTTAGAGATTTTATACTTCTTTACTCTGTTAAAGATAGATGTATACTTGTTTCTTTGATGCTAGAGTAAGTTTTTATTTATGCTCCTCTTTCCTACTATTCTATAACTTGTGATGCAACACTGAAATTTCCCCACTGTGGGACGAATAATGAATCTCTAAATCTTAATCTTAATCTTATCCTCAGATGGATGGGCTTGTGAGAGTCAACGGCGACGCATCCGAAGCCTCCTCAGCCCACACCCCTCCACTCTCCCCACTAAACTCTCCAATGGGGAGTAAAGGCACACCCACCTCACCTGCCTCCCCCATGCGCTCTCCAGTGGGGGGCAAAGACACACTCACCTCCCCCGCCTCCCCCATTCGTTCTCCGGTGGGGGGCAGAGGCCCACCCACATCACCCGCCTCCCCCATTCGCTCTCCAATGGTGGAAAAATGCACACCCACATCACCCGCCTCCCCCATGCGCTCTTCGGTGGGGGGTAAAGGCACACCCACCTCACCCGCCTCCCCCATGCGCCCTCCAGTGGTGGACAAAGGCACACCCATATCACCCGCCTCACCTGCCTCCCCCATGCGCTCTCCGGTGGGGGGCAAAGGCACACCCGCCTCACCTGCCTCCATCCTGAAGCCCAGCAAAGAGCCACCCCCACGAGAACCTACTGCGGAGACACTGGCGCCCTTCAAACCTTCGCAGCCTCCCCCTCCACCGCACACAGAGAGGCCCACGTCTGCCACCAGCTCGGCCATCAGCTCTCTGATCGGGGGCAGGAACTGTGTCATCACCACTACCATCGTCACGGAGCTCACACACGTGGAGTCGGTCACGCCGGAGCAGCGCACTAACGGACAGGTGTGAGCACTGATAGGTTATATACTGATAGGAAGAGGTTTATACACCATGGCAGGTTACATATCATTTCAAAGCAATTCTTTTCCCAAGATATTGAACTACAGACATAATGAGTGATAATTCTTGGTCTATCAGTTTTCAATGACAAGTTCAGTCAAAGCATTTTGTGCAGGGAAATGTAACGATTAACTTATACTTTGGTCAAAACATGATCCCACATAATATTAAAATAAAAATAAATATGAAATAACCAAAATGTAAAAGATGAGCTATTAACAAACAGGAAATACATAGGACAACTAGGGTCCGGAAAAACCAGTCCGGATAGTGCTGGTCTTCAGCTGGTCTTCAGCTGGTCTACATCTACTCAACAATTTCCTTACTATAGTATAGTATTAGTCATTATTGCACTTATCTTGTCAGATCTCAGAAATCTTGCAAGTCAGCCACTGATACCTCCATGGGTGACCGCCCCGCTGGTGCCACAGTGGGGGACTATGGCAAAGGCACTCCTGCCGTCTTTGTTAAAATTGATAAGGGCAACATTAGCGTAAATGTGGGTTGAAATCTAAAATCTTAAAACAACATTACACAACACAACAGTTTTAAACATAGCTTTGTTTTTGTTGTATATATTTTTCTTAATACAACAAGCCTTCAACAGCAGAGAATATGTGTTATGTAAAGCCAGAGTGGGAGTAAGTGTGGGTGGCTTTGATCGATTGTGTCTACTGACTTTGGAATTCTTTTAGAGCCTTGTAACAAATACATTTCACAAGCACAGAGCTTGTTAATTTCACAGCAATTTTACAACTTGGCAGCAGAGCCCTTCGAGAACTATGTCAGCTGGAATGGAGAGTCTGTGAAAAGCACTATATAAATTAAGATGCTTACATAAAATGTGTCCGTAACTCTCATTTAATTTGTTTGTTTTGTGGTTTTAACTGACACACTGGGACTCTTACGGGTATACTCTATGTTTTATCTTTTGCATTGACACCAAATTGCACATACTGTAGTATTTGAGATAAAATTAGTAATCATGTTGTAATTCGGACCAAAGAGTCAAAAAAAAAAACACACAAATCTCAAATGACTGTTTAAATGGACAAACCTTTGGAGACCTTGTGCAAAGGCCTCAGAGGCAAGAGAAAATGACATGATCAATCCATCCATATCTTTTCTTCTGCTTTATCCAGTGCTGCGGTGAAGTGGGCTGCAGACTAAGCAGGGACACCCAGACTTCCCTATCCACACGCACACACACACACTTCTTCCAGCTCATCTGGGGGAATCCTGAGGCCAGCCAAGGGACACAGACACATGTGTGCATGTCAATCTCCAATATACAGTAGAAATAACTCAATAACCCTGGTACACGGTTGGAAGACTGGAGTTAAACAATGCTTTCTTTTACTCAATACATTCACGAGAATCCTGCCTTTTTTGTAATGAATTTGTTTTTATTGAAATAATGGCTGTAATCAATGTTTTATTTTATTTTCAGGTAAATGGTACATCAGCTGTCCCTCAGGAGACGGTGGACGAACAGAGGAGTCCTGTTTTACCGTCCCCTATAAACAGCGTCTCAGACTTCTACCCCAGCACCACCGGTAAACCTCCACCTCTTCTTTGCTGATCACTGCTGTTTATGTCACAACTCTTTCTCCAGGCTGCATTTCACTGGATTTTATTGATGAAATTCTCTCTTTCCTCACAGACGGAATGGAAGACGGCAGCGTATCCGTACGTACCCTGGATTTGTGATTGTTTTTCCGTCCTCCTTCACTCTGCATTAAAGCTGCGTTAACGTGATGTCACAGCATTTTAGATAATAGGTTCATTTTTGTTACAAGCAAAATCACACTTGAAATTAAAGTTTAAAAAATATACCCTTTTTCTTGTTACACTGTAAATACTTGAATCAAAAGAAATAATATGATATGAAACAATATTATTTTCACTGGATAATCAGAATGTGTATTATCATCCACCCAAAAGACACAATTTATTTCAGTATCGTAAGGATTAATATGGCAGTAAAATCTACTTCTGCGTTGGAAACAATGTCAAACATAATCTTAACTAATGGGTTATTAATCAACTTAATAGAATAAACACAGCTTTAAAACCTTATATTAGTATGATTGACTCTTTGTTGATAGTCAAGCTAATTGGAGACAATTTGAACAACATATAAACCAAACATTTGTGTCTTTCGCTGCATTTTTCAGTATTTTATTCTGAAAGCTGAAGTAACCCGTATCTTCACACGTGAACGCTCCTTGACTCTGTCCTGATCCTGTGTCCCGAGCTGTGGTCAAACTTGTCCTCTCACCTTTCCTTTCTTTTCTGTCCTTTCCCACTGCCAACTTGTGCGTTTGTGTGTGTGTGTGTGTGTTATAATTGGATTGCGTGGATAGACTGAGACCCCCATGTTGAACTTGGCTAAGCGTGTAAATCACTGGGTGTGGGACCCCAATGAGGAGCGCAAGAGACTGGAGAGGTGGCAACAGGAGCAAGAGCGCCTCCTACAGGTACAAAGAGGACACGTGTGACATGTCCTAGGACCAAAGTGGGAAAAATACTGCATTTTGTTAAGATTGATTTTAAAAAAAGAGAACATTTATTTTCCCATGATGGAGGCACCGTGAAGTGGAGCAACAAGATATAGCTGTCATTATAATAAGAAAGCTAAAATAAATAACTTAAATCTGTTGGCGTATATAATATTTGCTACGATCTGGACAAAATAAATAACAGATACTGTAACCTGACAATAGACAAGGGTGATTCCATAATTTCTTTGTTTTTTGTTTGTGTCTTTTTTTGCAATAGTGATAGAGGAGCAAACCAAATACTCAAGTATAAGCATCACTTACCGAGGTGAAAGTAATGAACCTATTAAGGATTTAGATTTACATTTATTATTTAATTTCTTATTTATTTATATACTTATCCTAGTAGTTTTAAATTGTACAGAGCTCCTAAAATTCTCAAAAAAGGTAAACAATTACAGTACAATATTCTGGAGCATTTAGGAGCTCTGTAAAATATAAGGGTTTAATCCAAGTTGAAGTTTTATCTTAACTTTGATCTTAAACCACTTTATGGGGGAACTCTCATATAGTTTTTCTCCAGGTCTGTTTGACTGTCTCTACCTTTATCCTTTATTTAAGAGTATTAGTACTTTCTTCTCCCCTACATTTTCAACCTGTCCCTTTGTGTGTTACTTTGTCCCTTTGTGTCCGTGGTTGTGGTGTGTGCGGTGGGCTGATGTGACGCCTTTGTCTCCAGGAGCAGTATGAGAAGGAGCAGGAGAAGCTGAAGCAGGAGTGGGAGCGAGCGCAGCTGGAGGTGGAGGAAGAAGAGAGGAAACACAACGAAGAGGTGAAAAACACTTTCACACGTCTTTATGTAACATTTAAGGCTAAATCACTTTTATAATTGTCATCAATAAAAAAAAAACATCTGTATGGCTCATGTTAAAGCAACCGTGTATGTCTTTCTCTGGAAGTAGAAAATACCTCTATGCAGGTAAATATCATATATATTGAAAAGCCAAAGGAAAACACTTCTGTGGAAATAAAAAGCACAATTATGAGTTGGGTTTATGGAGATGCAAGTCCAGTGACATATCAGAATCAGAATCCTTTTATTGCCATGTGAGTAACAGGAAGTCACAAACTAGGAAGTTGCTTTGGCTCTCGGTGCAAACAAGTTAAAGCAGAGTTCAAAAGCTCCTCACGGGTATAGGAGCAGGCAGAGACACTATTAAAAAGTTTTTTGAAAGAGAAAAAAGAGCACAGAAGAGCCGTGGCGACCGTACGCAGCGCCATCTTGATCCAATATTGGTACATGCTTTTGGCAGTGTCATAAAAAAAGAAATTTTTTTGACTTGTTGAGCTGGAATGAAATGTTACCAAATATTTGATCGTGTTTTTTGTAAATAAAACTCCTTCAGTATTTCTAAATCAGATTATAATACATTTGACCTTAGATGTAGCAGTACTAACATAACAGTATTCTATATAATCCCATCTACTTTTGACCTACAGTATGGCAAAGAACCCATCTAGCCAGTGTTGAAAAAAATTACACAATATAATTTTTTTTGATAATCCTTTTTAACGTTATGTCATGTTCTGCATTTTGTTTGCCCTATGTCTAGGAGAGACGCATTCTGGAGGAAACGGTGTCTCCGCTCAATCCCACTGCGGTCCTGAGCCCGCCCCCTCCACAGACCAGAGCAGTATCGCCCACAGAAGCAGCCAGGGCCAAGAGCGGCTCCGTTCCCCCACAACACAACGGCCACAAAGCCTCCTTAGGGAGCGAGGGCCAGCACGCCTCAAAACTACACTTCTTCCAAGGTGGGCTTTACTGGTGATGCCTATACCAAGGAGAGGGACCGTTTTAAATATTTTTATCATGGAAATACTTAACATAGATGATACTACGGAGTCATATGGTCAAAAATAAGTATTATTTTCTAAATCAAATACAATTGAAGCTAAATGACAAGCAAGATCTCACTAAAAAAATCAAACCTTTGCTAGCAGATAAAAATATCCAATAATTATTAGCCTATTTTGTAGTGATTTTTTTGTAGTGATCCTTGTATTTCGAAGCCATATGTATGTAATGTGCAACAAAATCATTTTCTGTTTGTAAAAGTAATGTAAGTGTATGATGTTGTTAGGATTTAGCAGACAGAGACGGATCGTGGTGTGCCAAACTCTGGAAGTTTATTTACGTTTCTCTCAAGTTCCACTGGTTTCCTCTGTTTCTTTTCCTCAGACAGAATAAAGGCAGTACACAGTTTATATAGTCATTGTCACGTCACACATCGAAAGACATACGTGTCACAAAGAGACAGTCACATCATAGTCATAACATGGAGTCCTTGTAGAGTCCTTGTACAGTCCTGCACGTAGGCCATATTGCTATCTAATACTAATACCCTCCCCTTTGATCACATAATCACATGTGATCACTCAAATCGATCAATCAATAAAGTGGAAAAATAAAAAAAAAAAAAAAAAAAAAAAATAAAATAAAATTCCAAAAAAAACTTCAAAAAATTATTAAAAACAAAGAAAATGTATGCATTAAACTCATAATCATCAAATCAATATCAGTGGATTTTATCCTCTATCCTGGGAAAAAAACAAAAAACAAAACAAACAAAAACAAATCAAAAATAAAAACAAACAAAAATAAAAACAAACAAACACTATTGGACACACAAGAACTCAGCAGATTCAGTCAAAACACAGACAAAAACGAGCTGAGTCTCAAATTTGAAGCTAATTTCACTTTTATTACTCTACTTTTATTCTAATGCTAATTGTTTACACTACACTCCACTTATTTCACTGTATTATTTTCACTTATCAATCTTATACTGTGTACTTTACTCTCACTATTCACTATAGTTTAAAACTATTCTAATCTATTCACAAATATGTTTGCATATTTGCTTCTATTGAGCCTTATTCTTAAACATACATTTTAATCTAATAAATCTCTCTTTAGTTTTACACTCTCATTATCAGTGGCATATTATCAGTGGGATTTTGCTCCATGTCTATTCTCATTCTCAGGAATAAAACTGTGAACACAGTAAGGCAAATGGTCAACATTTACACTTCTATAGTGGTCAGTGATTTATTACTTTTTATAAGAGCTAATCTATTTGAGCAGGTTTGGGGTTGGGGTCAGTTATTCTACAATGGTGTTTGTGCTGGAAACTTCTCAAAGATATCCAAATATCTACTATTTTGTTTTTGTGCTATACACAAATACATCAAAATGCTTTTAAATGCTTTTGAATCTCTGTTGGTTCTAATCTATCTCATTAATCTAGGCATTAATCTAGACTACACTCATATGGACTTTTTGTATTGTCAACATTCACTCATGTTTGAAAACAAGTGAATTTGGCAAGTATCTAATAAAACTGTACATAAACTGTAATTAACTTTATCTACTTTTGAAGTAAATGCTTGTGAAATGGTCCCTTTACCATTTGATATTAGCACTGGCTACAAATAATCTCTATTTTTGAAAGCATCTATGGTTGATGCATTTATCTAATTCTATTTTTACACTATTGTTACTCTGAAGTTTGGCTGCAGTTTGAGCAAAGGCATATTTCTAGCTTGTGACTTCTGTCACTTTTAATGGCTGTAACATAACTCTGATTCTAATATTTTAGCTGCTCTATCAAAAGGATAACATTGTAGGGTACTATTTTAACTCTTACGTGGAAATATGTTTATGAAAAACAAAGAAAGGACAATTCTACTTTTTTACTACTATTTAACATCTACTAAAACGCTACAATACTTATACTTTATCATTTTCAAAGTTTTTGTCTGTCAGATGTCTGAATACTTAACATGTATATTGCATTTGGTCACAGGTTCTGGTTGTAGCAAAAGCATCAGCAATAGACGATTTTCATTGGCTGGTTCTTGTTCTGCAAATGGCTGTGTCCAATAGATCATCAGATGTCCAGAAGCTAGGGACAAACAAAAACAAAAGAAAGAATCATGAGTATCTGTCTCATTTAGCACTCATCTATGTATGATTTCAAAAATATAAACATCACTCCCCAGTTTTTCTCTCCAAGGTCCTCAGGTCCTCAGGTCCTCAGGGTCCCCTGAGGGTGAGTCTCAGTCGTCATCAGGTCAGGTCATCTTGGACATCAGTAGGGTCCAAGCCATGGTTTTGGTCTCTCCAGTTGGACATCAGATCTCCAGATACAGTCTTTTCACTTGAAGCACATCAGGTCATTTGCGATGCACTTCTGGTCAATGGTGCAGTGTCTCAGTTCCTGTACACAGCTTGTAATGCAGTAGTTACTCTCTATGGTTAAATCACTTTGATTCTACTTTAACACAATTTCTATTCATGCTGTTGCTAATGTCCCTTAGACAAAAGCAAGCGCAGTTTACTTCTCTAATTTGTGTTTTTATCAGATCTAATTCTAATCAATGTAATTACTTCACACAGTACAAAATCAACAAATCAAAAGTGTCAGGACAGAGGTCAATTAAGTCCATGACAATATAGAATTCAAATGAACATTTCTGGTCTCAAAAAATACTGATTCAAGTGATAGACAATTAAAAATATGTGTTTACATTGGAGTAAACTTTTAAAATGCTTTTTTCTCATGTTCTGCTTTTTCATGTATCTATATGTAAATGTGAATGTGTGAGTGTATGAGTGTGTATGTGTGTGTGTGTGTGTGTGTGTATGAATTTTGGGGTTGTCTCTCCAGACTCCACGAACCACCTGTAGGTCTCAAAGGTCACACTGTGGTGATGTAAACCAACTGGACACACTTTCAACTCCCTCTAGGTCTCTACCTGACGCTCCACCCATCACGTCTCCAGATACCTCTCTTTCATGGCCCCGGTCTCTCTCACACCCACTCAGTTCTGCAGTGGCGTGGGGAGGGGCAAGGAGGTGGCATTTTCCTTTGCTCTTTGATCTGTGACCTGTGGCTGGGTGGGCGTTGCGCTGTCCAGTGTCCAGCAGTGACCCCTCCCACAGTGTGCCAGAGTCTGAAAAACAATCCTTGAAACAGCCAATTTAAAAAAACAATAGATATCAGTATGCGAATGAGATTGTTTTTCTCTCTGAAGTCAAAACAATTTGAGCGCTCTTGGCTTTCCCAAGCGCTATGTAAATAAAGATTACTTATTCTCTTACTAATGATGACATTTTTAAACCAGAAACTAAAGAAGTTATCAAAACAACAATTATACTCAAAACAAACAACCTTTTAAACTTTAAAACATGTATTATATACTTTTGTACTGTGTGATGTTTTTAATCTTGAACATCTTGGGTTTCACTTTATGGACTTTCCCTTTTACACTTATTTATCTCAGCATCTATTCTACTAATTTAAAATAATTGCAGCATTTTTCAAATGAAGTCAGTATGAATTGGAGCACATTTTAGACCAGTCTCCTGTGCTGCGTGCATCTGCAGCAGGAGGAAGGTCAGGTGCATAGTCAAAACAAAAACAAAAGTCACCACTTGAATGTGAATTGGGTGAATTGGGTAGTTTAACTTAATAATATAATACTTTTACAGCCTAATTCCCTCTTTCTTTTTAGACAAAGTCTATAATCAATAATCACTTTTAACAGATTCTAATTTAAATGTTTGAAAAACGGCTTTTGTAACTAAAATAAAAAATACATGAAAAAATTCTCACAAACAGCTATGAAATATATCAGAGATACAATAATGGACTCACAAAATAAGCAGCAGATTTAAAAAGAAAAGCAAAGCTTTTTGTACTAATCTTTGGGTTTCAAAAACATACTAATTCAAAACTTCTTTTTACTAAATGGTGTTTAAAAACGTTTAACTGTGTCTAACACAATGTTCAAATGGCAATTTTCGCAAATTTAACGGAATAAAAACTATGAAAAGCCAAATTCCTAAAGCAGTAGCTTTGCTTCAGATTCACAGCCAGAGCAGCGAAGGAGGGGGCCGTTTCCCTGACAACGGCAGCAAGATAGAGATGTGCACACACACAGGCAAAAAGATACAGAAGAATAACTTTCAAGATTACTTTGTTAAGCGAATATAACTGATGTTGTTCTTTATACTTTTGTCATCCAAATCTAGAAGTGATCACTTTCCACACTAGTAACAAAAGGCACTCTTTAGTGTTTAACGTTTCCCTTTTTATAATTACTTTTGATTCACCATGGTTTCTCTCAAAGGGACTTTAACCCTGAAGCTTCTTCTCAAAGGGACTTTAACCCCGAGGCTTTTCTCAAAGGGACTTTAACCCCGAGACTTTCTCAAAGGGACTTTAACCCCGAGGCTCAAAGGGACTTTAACCCCGAGACTTTCTCAAAGGGACTTTAACCCCGAGGCTCAAAGGGACTTTAACCCCGAGACTTCTTCAAAATACAATTTAGAGAGTTTGACAGACCCCAAAAAACACACCAAAATTTAGCTAATATCCAATTATGCAGACTTTACATATTAAAAAAGGTGTCTGCTTACCTTATTCTTGTCAAACCGGTTCCAAGGACTGTCCGAGAGGTCTGCCAACTCTTTTCCGCGTCGGAATATTCAATTTAAAAAAACAAAAGTGACAGAAGCGACAAGAAGCATCCAGGAACAGCTCTTCCAGCCTGCTGGAATCTCCGCTCCCAGACACAGCATGCCGATCTCTCACGCAGAGGAAAAGAAACTGAGCAAAACTCCCTCAAAACAATCCAGAGAATGGCACAAACCGAGCCGCGCATTCTCCACCAAATCTGTAAGGATTTAGGCAGACAGAGACGGATCGTGGTGTGCCAAACTCTGGAAGTTTATTTACGTTGCTCTCAAGTTCCACTGGTTTACTCTGTTTCTTTTCCTCAGACAGAATAAAGGCAGTACACAGTTTATATAGTCATTGTCACGTCACACATCGAAAGACATACGTGTCACAAAGAGACAGTCACATAGTCATAACATGGAGTCCTTGTAGAGTCCTTGTACAGTCCTGCACGTAGGCCATATTGCTATCTAATACTAATAATGTCATTAAGTAATTGCTGTCTTTGCAATTGCCTACTAAAATGACAACAAAATGGCTGCTAAAATTACAATGTTATACGTTTTATTGATGGTGCAACCCTAAAGTTTTGCTACAACTCAATATTTTAATATTTTTTTAACGACTACAATTCTCTATAGACACGACATGTGATGTAGAAGCCTCCAGAAAACAAGAGCTTGTGAAGACAGAATCTCTGGACTACTGCCCTCAACCCAAGCAGCCTCTGAACGTGAAGAGGTAAATGTGTTTGTCCGATCTGCTGATATTTACAACATGCTGAAGCTGATTGTACTGTCAGGTCCGGATCACATGACACAGCCGTAGGGCGTCAGCAGTCTCATCCACCAGCCCATCCCCCATCACCAAGCAGGTAAACTACTCACAGATGAAGACACATGCACCTTAACTGTTTATTTATTTCCTGTTTGTTTTAGATGTGTGAGTGGCAAAAGACTTTGTTCGGGTTGTTCTCAGCCTCTGGGAAAAGGAGCTGCCATGATTATTGACACGCTTGGACTGTTTTTCCATATGCAGTGCTTTAAGGTACACAGGGACAACAGATAACATTTATGACATGATGTATGTATATATATACTGTACATATATGCTTTTTAAGTGTTTCCCAATTAAACAGTTGGGAATCTGAGTGCTGTAAGTGTAGCCTGGGGTCCAGTCTGATCATGAGCGCAGGGCAATAGGGGGCATGAAGGTGAAACTAAGACAATTGTTCAAAAGTGTATTTACTTCTGGAATTCAACTTAGAATGTAAGTAATTAAGTAATGTTTGTTTATATAGCGCATTTTACAGACCAAGGTCACCCAAAGCGCTTTACAATGTTCAGAGTTCAGATATTGTTCCAATCATTCCACACACGGTGGAATGATCATTCAAAGCAAAGCAATGAAATGACACGGAAGCGAGTCACCGAACACACTGGACCATCAGTCCCCAATCAACACCATTCACTCTCTTATACTTTCATACCTATTGTGCATGTTTTTAGTGTTAGGGGAAACCGGAGCACCCGGAGGAAACCTACGCAGACACAGGGAGAACGTGCAAACTCCACTCAGAAAGGCCCTGTTCCGACTGGGATTCAAACCCAGGACCTTTTTGCTGAGAAGCGAGAGTGCTATCCACTCAGCCACTGTGCCGCCCGAATGGATAACGAATAGATAGAATGTTAAACTACTATTATATATGTGACAAACTCATACACAATATGTAAAATGAAGAAAAACCTGCACATAATGTATATGTAATAATGTTCATGTTTTTATCTATTTTTTATTTATTGATAATATTTCTATTCATGTTTTTGTCAACCGGTGAAATTTTTTGTCCATAGATGTTCATACACACATGCACATACACGCAGACTAAAACAGAAAGTACCCATGAGCAAAACAAATATTTTCTAGTTTTACCTGTGTGAGCCTGAATCTCAGACTGGACCTAAGCTTTCCCATATTCCCAATGAGATTCTACTCTCTATTCATGCTAACATGTGTGTTTTCAGTGTGGGGTCTGCGATGGGCAGCTGGGGAATACCACTGCAGGCACAGACGTCCGGATCCGTAATGGAAGCCTCAGTTGTCACGAGTGCTACATCGCTTCTCGAGGTGAGAAAACGTCTGCATGCATGGATTATTGCTGCATCTTGCTCCATTTGACTAAAACCAGACATGTTGTTAAGCAAAATCAACTTTTTATATTATTTTACAAAAGAAATTCCCTCATCAAAAACCCGAAGTTGTTTTAGATAGCAAAAAGATACAGGCTGATAGGATTATTTACCCGTCAAACTTGTTTTGCCAAGTTTTTCTACTGAAGATTTTTTTTGCACATTCTAACACATGAAATGACAAAGTAAGTCTCATTATCGTTTGTAATGGCCAACAAAAATGCTAAATATTTCTTCTTTAATCACATGTGGGATTCTGTTCGAAGTCATAGCAGGTGTGTGTGCGTGTATGCGAGCGTGGGTGTGTGTCCACTGTATTCCAATTGGGTTTTACTGCAAATAAAATTAATCTGAATGAATCTGAACTTGATCTGAATGTGTGTAAAGAAATGAGCCCAGTTCTGACTTTTATATTGTGTTTTATCTAGGGAGAGGTCAGCCCACAACTCTATGATGACGTTGTGTACTCGGCCACCAGCCTTTCCACCATGACCTTCATGCACAACTTGCAGGATTACTATCAGTAATGTTCCTGACATTTTGGAATCACAATGTGGAATCTTCTGGAATCACTTGGACTCATCCCTTTTCCCGAGCACAACCAGCTTTACTGGAATCAGCAAATGGACATAAACACTATTCCAAAATTCCAGCTATTTATAAAATAAGTGAAGCATGCAATTACTCTTTTTAACCCAGGGGTGTCGAAACTGGAATGGGGAGAACGTGGGCCCCTCACACTAAATTATTTGACCCTCAGAGAAAATGTTACTGTGATGAAATGATTATCGGTCGACCAATGATGTAATACAATACTGAACACCGTTTTTCAAGCACCTGCTGGATCTATTCACAGTGCGGCTCTAGATTTCAATGTGCAGCCCTTCATGGAATAAGTTTGGGCACCTCTGAGTGACCCTTTGCACATTTAGGATAACAACGATTTTCAAGTACAACTGGAGTTGCTTAATGCCTTACGACAAGTCATGTTCTGTTCATGGCTTTGCATGAAGATCAGTCTTTATTTAACTTATTATATTCACAAGATGTAACATTATATTACACAACACGAAATCATTCATAATTTCTCTAATATGAATTGTACATTTTTGTTTTCAGATTCATTCTTAACCTCAGTTCTAGATTGATAGAATTTCTTTCTTTGGAATGCATGTTATTATTGAGAGGGCGTTTCTGTTTAGGATTTTCTAACCATAATGTTATTTCAAATCAGTGCCTTATGTAAAGAATTGTAGGGCTTCTCACACGGACCTCCGGGTCTCGGCACACAGTGAGAGACACAAGTGCATGTGTGTTTGAGTCATGCATGTGTAAATAAACGTATGCTGTGACTTGAAAAGATCCATACCAGCATTTTCCCCTCCTTCCTGCTCCCTCCCTTCTCCCGAGGCTTACCTTAAACCAATGACAGTCTTTGCTGCTCTTGTGTCAATGCTTTTGTTGCTGAACTATTGCTGAACATCATATCATGATTGAGAGATGCAGAATTGTCTTTTATAGTAAGTGTATGTTTATCCATAAAATATTTTAATTCAATGCTGTCCAATGGATTTTTTTTTTTATTATGGAGTGCATGGGGTGGCTTTACTTTTATTGTAGTGTGAGATTCAGAAACTTTCAGACTGTATTATATCCTTGCACACAATCAGTTCAGTACGCATTTCGTTTTGATGAGCTGTAAGCCGTTAGTTAATCTTGTCTAATTTGTGGGAAAACCTACAATAAATATTAGTGTGTTGGCAATGTTTGCTTTTATGTCCAGAGTATGAACAAAACATATTGGAACGTGAAGAGAAAATGTTGGACCCAGAGTCTGTAATAAAAGCTTCATTCATTCATTCAAAATAGTAAGTAAACTATTTTTATTTATATAGCGCATTTCACATATTGTGGTGTACCAGAGATTCCCATGTCACATATAATGATGACTAAGGCAAGACATCGAACCTCTAGTATATCAAAGTATCCGACCATTACCATCCATTCACTCACTCATTACATTCAGACCTGTTTTTCGTGGTAGGGAAACCAGAGGAGGGAACATGCAACCTCCATGTTGAAAAATGTGTTTACCGTAACAAGAATTTGATCCACTTACTCCAAATATATTGGTTTTTCGTATCTTAATTGGTGATCCCAGGTTTACATGTGTTATGCACAGTCAAATGCAAACAGTGTGTGAGCAAGGCCACCTTTAAAATGGACATCACAGTTTCCGTCCAGTATCACTGTAACATGTGGAAAACCTTGACTCAAACCTTTGAATAAGACATTTTTCGGTAAATTTGACTGATTTGCTGAAGTTACAAACAATTTACGTAATCGTGTGTAACTTTTGCTGTCGTTTGTCGAGGACTCCTATGAA
Source organism: Knipowitschia caucasica (assembly GCA_964034765.1). Taxonomy (NCBI): domain Eukaryota; kingdom Metazoa; phylum Chordata; class Actinopteri; order Gobiiformes; family Gobiidae; genus Knipowitschia; species Knipowitschia caucasica. The sequence continues at coordinate 12,792,828 of OZ035825.1, read as the reverse complement.
AAAGAGGTTCTTAATCTCAATGGGACTTTCCAGGTTAAATAAAGGTTAAATAAAAAACATTACAAAAAAACATGTCAAAAATGCTATCTGGGGTTAGCAAACGGCGTTTGAGGAACAACACATTATGGCAGGAAAAGGCGAAAACCGAGGCACCGTGCAGCCGCAGCCTCGGCTTCAAGCGTTCCGCTAGCTCCGGATGTAGCCACCGCGACCGATCCCGATTCCGCCGCACTCTAAAATGGGATATTGTCATCTCTTAAAGACCTTATGACGGGTTTTTTAAAAAAAAATAGTGGATATCAAAATTGCATGACAATGTCAATTTGAAAGAGATTCCGGAAAAAAAAATCCTATATTTTATAAAAAGAACGTGTTTTTCATGAATTTAAGTTGTCTATGCTCTAACCTGTGTGTGACGTCATAGCGGGTTACGCCCATGCATTGAAAACCATGGATCTATGCCACAGGACTGCCTTTTCTCTCTTCTCTCCACTGGTGCCCAACACAATACTGCACTCTACAGGTGACAATTGCTCACTACACATAAATTGCCGTTTTGAGTGTGAAAAAATGTCCGAGCTGGGATTTGAACCCAAGTGTCTGGATTGGCAGTCCATCGACACAATCACTGGACTATCTCAGTGACAACGAAATGTTACATTCTAGTACTTATCTTAGACTCGCTATACACGGCCTTGTCATCTTGAATATCCGCGAAAAAAGAACGAATACCAAATTGTAAACAACTTACAGCGTTGAAACGTACCCGTTCTGACGTCACCAAGGGCTGTGAAGTTTTTTCGTTTCTAAGGGCGTTGCTATGGGGTTATTTCGATTTGGGGGGATCAGACAAAAAAAACAACAACTGATTTTGAAACCTTTAGTAGTTTTCTTCTAATATAAAATGGTATTAAAACTGTATTTCTAAATAAATCAAACCCGTCATAAGGTCTTTAAGGGCGACATTGCTGAAATAATCAAGAAGGAACTAAACGAGGTGCAAACCGAATATTTCCCTCCCTCCGTTTATAAAACAATTTTTATCCATACATAACCGAACATCTACGTTTTCAGTCGTCTGACGTCCTGTGTTGGGGGAAAAGCACAGAAGTGGGCGGAGCTTTGATGCTGACGTCGGTGTTCTGTCGAGACCGTTATTATAATAGATCCATGGTCGAGACTAGACTGACTCTCGCCAGACCCATGTAGTTCGCTGCACTTCACACATGAGTCTGGTACTGAGCCATAGTGGTTGGATTTCAGAAGGCAGGGCCTTGTAAAAAAATCCTTGTATGTGATTGGATAGACCACTTGTCCTTTTATCTTGAATGAAGTCTGCTTTCAACCACTCACATCGAAGCACACGGCTCCCATAGGTTGCCAAATCCCAGCAAGATTTTCCAACCCAAAATCCGCGAGAATACCCACAAAAAAAACACTCAGAATGATTTTTTGGCTAAAAATGTAATGTAATCAACTTGGGCTATCATGATTCTGTTTATTGTCTTTCTGTTTATTTAATACCTACAAGTCTCTTGGAAAAAAATATGCGGGAACCACCAAACCTGGCAACCCTGCTGCATAGTGTGTAAACCATAGACTGTATATATTAACGGACAGAGTCACGCCTATCTCCGCCGTTCATAGGAGTTGGCCATGAAAAGTGCTTTCATGGAGCAATCCAAGATGGCCGCGAGTGGTCCCGCCCACAAGAAAATTGTGAAAAAACGCATCTGCGCATGCGTCAGCTGGCGCAGCTCCTTTCATTTGAACGAGAGACTTCCAAAAATTCCCCACGAGTAAACTAGAGTGGACCAAAAAAATTCACCCCCCTCAGCATTGACACACATGTGGAACAGAGCTTTGGGCCAAGGGCCAACTTTTGGTCCATCCTGTAAAGACGTTTTTGAGAGGTCTGCTAACGCTATATGTTAGCATTGGCTAATTCTTCTTCTGGGTCCACCCCCAACGGCCCGGGCTGGTATTTGCAAGCATGTCAGCACACGTCATTTTGGCCACTTTTGAGCTGGGACCCTCCCCCACTGGTGTAAACAGGAACACTGAACCAGTGCTTCAACCAAACTTTACAGGAACATTTGACTCTTAAAACACACATATATCAACATAGAATCATCAACATCTCGCCTCAAATTGCATTAAAAGTGACATCCGTGTCTTAATTCGATTGTATTTACTCTTTTAAAAAGATTCGCGGACTTAACGTCCGCCATCTTGGATTCCTCTCGCTGCTGCATGAGAGAAGCTTGAGAAGGCAGCGCAAACCCCGCATAACACCGGCAATCCTGATTGGTCAATTAAAAAATAATCTGGGGAAGGCGTTCGCTATGGCGTCGATACCAGACCCATGTGGTTCAGCCAAACGCCTCTGGTGGAGCATGGCGGAACTACAAGGGTCTGGCAGAGCCAGGCTAGGTCGAGACGGCCTCCCCCGTTGAAACATAGTGTCTAGTGCCTCTGTGCATGCGTCAAAGTAGGTTTATCGAGCCATCGGATTTTGTATCTCCAGCTTCACGTGAGTAGTTTTATTTACGATAAACAAGATTACACTCGTGTATTTTGTTATGTTTGCTAAACACTATGGCACTACACATTACAGCAATGTAGTTCTAGTTCAAATTCACGTGAAGATGTGGACAATAATGTAAGTATACGTCTTTTGGCGTCGGGACTTCTGCATTAGCAACTATTGTGTTCCAGTAAAGGATAATTCGTCATTGTTGCAGTATTTTGTTTTGATCTTCACCATAGTAAGCTACAGACTTAATATTAATGTGGATATGCCTACCTGAATATCCGTGTTTCTGAATGACTGTTTTTCCAGTTAATGGAAACTTGGCATGCTAATTTTTTAGCGGAGGAGAATGCAATTGCAATACAATATAATATAATAATATCCAAATTTATTTATCAAGATAGCACATGTCATTATTTGATAGATAAACTAACTGTATTGAATATGGATAGCAAATCTCGACATTCCAATTCATTCATCGAGATGTGCACCCCCTGTAAATGTAATGTTACACATCACATGCAACTTTAAAGTTATATTGACCTGTAGGTGAAAATGTTGCCAAAATCCTCACCGAATAATCTTTATGCTGTATGATAATCACATAAACCTAAACCTACATCACAATATATTACAATAAGATATAAATATAAAAACTAAACTGTTTCCAGTTTAGTTCTATCTTGAGCCACATAGAAACCTCTCCAAAGGAAATGCTAAAGCATGTTTCGCTGCGGCTTGTATACCCTTCTTCAGAATTCTGAGTTCAAAAATGTTCCTGAAGATTAAGAAATAAATTGTTAAACTGCTTTGAATTCCGGCTTGATTTCATTCCAACCAATGCTCAGGGAATCAGTGACAACTCCTGAGCAACATCTCATCTACACAGTCCTACACAACTTGTTTTTGTTTTTTTACAAAATAAATAAACATCTGTTTGTTAAAGGCACACCGCGGACTTTGTGACCTAAAGAGTTGACACATATGAGTTATTTTATATGAATACTTGGGCCAATATACAGCGCTTGACACTTGCAATGCTCCGAGCGGGGCTGCCCTCTTGAAATACCGCCCATGTAACTTTCGAGCAGACGGACCGTCTGCCACCAGGTCACGTGACTTGGAAGAAACACTTGCTTTACGGCTACAGGCGCTGATATACTCATGGAGCTAAGGCTTTTGCTACTCATTTTTCACCTGCTCGACTCCTGGTCATGGCTGAGGCAAGGAAAAATTTTAAACCTTCGGAGGAGGCTAAAAAGAGGAAACGCGAAAGGGATCGTGCTGTAAGCTGCATGTCTGTATGAGCGCTGCTGTTCACCTGGTTCCTGGATGTCATCGACTGCAAAGATGTCATTCCACGCAGCACGAGCTAGACGCAGAACTCCCTCATCCAGGATATAGAAGTCCATGTGTGGTAGATTACTAATGCAGCGGTCTGGAGGCTGACCACAGCAGAGTCTCTCAATATCTGTAGGCATGTCTCTACAGTTTGAACACACACACCAGTGCATGCTGTCTGAATACACACTCAAAAGACACCGGCTGACTGTTTGTTGACTTTTGCGACAGTGCTGAGTTGCTTGTGGCCACTAGGGGCGCTAAACGTGAAAGTTGCAGGTCTAGCGCCCCTAGTGGCCAAGAGTTACACGGTGTGCCTTTAAAGATATCTTTTCAAATCTTATAATGAACAAGTTGAGGTAATTGTTGTGGTAGAAAATATTTCTGTAAGTCATATGTGAATGAGGGAAAACCATATCATTGGTCATTTTCAATCTTATTAGTTACCTTATGTAACTTAAGTTCTACGAATAGGTGCGTAGTCCCTTAGCGGACTTCGCTAGTGGGATATTATGTGACCCCCAGGTTACAGACGCCAGAGAGATCAACAAAAAATGCTCCAATCACTAGCGACCCTCCTCTATAAAGGCCCCTGCTCCATAGCCGCGCCCCCCCTTGAACTCTGCCAAGCCGGGCTGGCCTGATGGGCTCGTAGCTAAGGGACTACGCACCTATTCGTAGAACTTAAGTTACATTAGGTAACTATTAATTCTACGTCATTGTTCATACTTCCCTTAGCGGACTTCGCTAGTGGGACACAACGCGGAGGCCGTAGGAACATGTACTCCCAGCAGGCCAGCGAAGAGTGATTGGAGCTCCGCCCGAGCAAGACCCTCACAGTGTGAGAGGACTCAGGGCAGAAGAAGCAATTGCGTGTTACAGGGCCACTCCTCCCAAGGATACCCCCAAGTAACACAGACCGAAGGTCACCCGTAGTCCCAGGACGCCTCTCCCAAGAGCTCCTGACGTGGACTACCTGACTGAACAAAAGCACACACATACCGCACCTGCAGGACGCCTCTCCCAAGAGCTCCTGAACCAGGGCGGAAAGTCAACCGTAGGCCCCCTAAGAAGAGGAACCTCACGTATTCAACTCAGTCCGCTGCACTCAGCACGGAATGGGCCACCAACCGGTCCGACACATCCAAAAGATAAGACCGGACGAAAGAATAGGACGACGCCCAAGAAGCCGCACGGCACACGTCCTCGACCGACGCCCCCCTAAGGAGGGCCGTAGAGGCCGCCATCCCACGCGTGGAATGCGACCTGAAGCCCACCGGGGGGGCCAGACCCTGAGCCTGATACGCCCGCCGCACAGCCGTGGCGACCCAGTGCGCCAGCCGCTGAGCCGACAGCGGGGCGCCCCTGTTCTTGAGGCCCAGACACACAAACAGCTGATCCACCAACCTGAATGAAGACGTCATGGCCAGGTAACGCCTAAGCATTCTGACAGGACACAGAAGGTGCCGCCGCTCCTCCTCGGGGGAGGCATGCGCCGGCGGATGGAATCCTGATCACTCTCGACCTGAAGGCCGACGTGATGACCTTAGGGAGAAAAGCCGGATTGGGCCACAACTCCACCAGGCCGTCGCCCTCTCCAAAGGACAGGCAAGACGCATGGACTGAGAGCGCACACAAGTCGCCCGCCCTCTTAGCAGACGCCAACGCCAGCAAGAGGGCAGTCTTAAAGCAACACACTCGGGACTCGCCTCCGCCGCTGGTTCAAAAGGCGGGCCCGACAGACCCCTAAAGACCACCCTGAGGTCCCAAACCGGGGGCGTTCTCTGAAGCGGGGGCCTCCTCCTGCGCGCCCCCCGCAGAAAACGTTTAACCAACGGATGAGAGCGGGCGGTGAACCCCGCGAATCCGTCGTGACCCGAGGTAATGGCTGCCGCGAACACCGCCAAGGCGGCGACAGCCCTCCCCTTGTCAAAAAGTTCCTGTAGGAATCCCAGGACTCCCTCCAGCGGGCAACGCCTGGGATCCCAGGAGCGAGAACCGCACCAGTCGCTGAAGAGCCTCCATCTCGTGGCGTCGGCCCTCACAGTGGACGGCGCCCTCGCCCCCTGAATAGTCTCCACCACCGCCGGGGGAAGACCCAGGCCTACGAGGTTCCGCCTCTCAGCCTCCAAACCCAGAGCCTGCGGCCGATTATCGGGCGTGAAAACAGGGCCCCCCCCCCTGGACTAGAGCCCCCGGCTCGTCCGGGAGGGCTCCATCACCGCCATGCCCCTCAGGAAGGGGAACCACCGGGCATGTGGATTGTCCGGAGCCACCAGGATCCCAACCTCCTCTCCTGTCCGATCCTCCGCAGCAGGACCGGCAGGAGACGCACTGGTGGAAAGGCATACAGCAGCCCCTCTGGCCAGGGGTAGTGAGCCAGGGCGTCCACGCCTAAGGGCGGCTCGTCCGCGGCCCTTAAGGCGAACCAGGACGGGCACTGTGCGTTCTCTGCACTGGCGAAAAGGTTGACCACTGGACGACCGAACCTCCGCCAAACCTCCGCAGCTGTCCAGCCAGGCCCCACTCGTCCCGGAGTGGGCCCCCCCCTGGACATCGGCCCATCGGCCCCCACGTTCCGGACACCCGGGACGTGGCGCGCCCTCAGAGACAGAAGGTGAAGCGCCGCCCACAGCAGCGTCACCGTCGCCATGCGATGGAGGGCGGGGGATCTGGTGCCCCCCTGCCTGTTCAGATAAGACACCACTATGGTGTTGTCTGAGCGAACCATCACTTGTCTCCAGTGTCGCCTCCACGCACTTTGAGAAGGTCCGAGGCGCGAGCGCGTAGCCGAAGGGGAGACGGCAGTACTCGTAACTCCTCTCTCTCACTGCGAAGCGCAGGAACCTCCTGTGTTCCGGAACTATCGGCACGTGAAAGTAAGCGTCTGTCAGGTCTATGGAGGACATCCAATCTCCCTGCCTGACACACTCGAGGAGCTGTTTTGTGGACAGCATCCGAAACTGCCGTTTGGAAATGAACTCGTTCAGAACGCGCAAATCCAAAATGGGACGCACCCCGCCTGACTTCTTTGGCACCAAAAAGTAAGGGGAGTACAGCCCCCTGGTGGCGTCCTGTGGGTCTACCTCCACTGCTGCGCCTCGACTCAGCAGAGAGGAGACCTCCGCTTGTAGTGCCACTAATGATCCCCGTACCTGAGAGCGTGCTGCCCGTACGCCTCAGAATGGTGGTGGCTTTCGGGAGAATTGCAGTGCGTAACCCCGATGTCTTCTCCAGCCACAGATCCGTCAGTAATCCCTGGTCCCTCCAGATGCTGTAGAAGTCTGTGAGGGGCGGAACGGGAGCTGGAACACGAGACGTCACGGCCCCGCCCTCTCCTGGTGTTCCTAGCAGGGAGGGGGTGGACGAAAGGGCAGGGGGGCCCCCTGCGTCATACCGTGTGCGCCGGGGGCGGTCACGTGTCCTGCAGGCCCAACGTCATAAGTACGGGTCTGCTCATACCACGTGACTCGACTGCTGCGCCCCCCCCTCTTGCCTCATGGAGGGGGGGGCGAGCCCCTGGAGTGGGAAACCCCGTGTTAGCCCTGTAGCTCAGAGGGGCTAGCACGCGTTCGGCCGAAGCACACACATCACTACTCACCAGATCCCTCCGCCTGACCTCTCTCTGGGAGGGCATAGCATGGATCAGAGGACCGGAGCTCGTAGCTCGCGTAGCGCACTGCACACCCTGCTCTGGGGACTGCAGGCCTAGCGAAGCAACGTTATGGGCCCGGGAAGTAACACAATCAGATTTCACATTAGACATGTTACGTACCCCCAAATGAGACTCAGACAACGAGTACTGATGAAATGCCGGTCGGCCTTTATTGAAAGAATTCTTGCCACCCCGACCTCCTCTACCAAAGGGAGGCCGGCGGTGGGTGCGTTGCTCCCGCGAGCCACCCGTGGGTCTGTCTGGACCCGGGGGCCTCGTCAAGGGGGGGACGATGGACCACAGAGCGCGGATACGGGTCAGGACGCCTCCCGGGCTAACGCTCTCTGCCTCTGTCCCGGCTCCGTGATGGTGGGCGGGCCTCGCGCCTCGGTGCTAGGTGCGGGGCTAGCCTTGCCGAGTCGTTGGCTGCAGACTCCAGTCTCGCCACCAGGGCCTGCATGTCCGGGCCGAAGAGGGACGTCTGGGAGACGGGCAGGTCCAGCAGCTGCCTCTTCTCCGCCTCCCTGATATTAGCCAGCCCAAGCCAAAGGTGCCTGGCCCCGACTTGGGCTGCTGCCATGGAGCGGCCGCCATCCACGGCTAGCGCCTGGCACATGCGGAGGATCGCCGCCGAGGTGGTCCTCGCCTGCGATAGGAGGTCTCCACTGAGCGCCTGGCCAGAGGAGAGCGACCTATCCAGGGTCCCTGTGATGAATGCCATGTTGTTTGCCAATGCGACGACCTGTGCCGCATTGGCATAACATCTATCCAGCATAGCCAAAGACATCCTGTCCCGCTCGGAGGGAAGGAGAGATCTGGTGCCGGGCCACATGGATGCGGAGGGCTGCAGGGCCATGCGGACTGAATCCTCGATGTCCGGGACTCCACCGGTCCAGGACCAGTCCTGCACGCTGCAATACATGCCGTACCCCAGAGCAGGCCTCTTGGCCGCTAGGGGCTTTGGCCACTCACGTGTCGCGTAATGGACGATCGGGTCCATCCGCGGGCACAACGTGGGTTGTATTCTCCTCCTCCCTCGAGTGGTGGCGCCCACAAAGGTGAAGTCCTCCACCCTCTGGATCGGCTGCGGTGGCAGAGGAGCATCCATGATGGCCGCCGCGGAGGAGTAGAGCCCAGGCATGTGGTCCAGCGGAAAGCGGTCCGGCTCCGGTTTCGACACCACCTCGTCCAGGGTGAGGAGAGAGCCGATCTCCGAAGCCTCTCCATCCTCGCAGTCACCCCATTCCGCGGGCAACGACGACGTCCGACGGCGGAGGGCGAAGGGGAACTCGGACGAACAACGGAAGACATCTCTCAGAATGAAGTAAGTACTGTGGTAGATCTCAATCGGCGCCAGAGTGAAAGAGGGGGCGCGGCTATGGAGCAGGGGCCTTTATAGAGGAGGGTCGCTAGTGATTGGAGCATTTTTTGTTGATCTCTCTGGCGTCTGTGACCTGGGGGTCACGTGATATCCCACTAGTGAAGTCCGCTAAGGGACGTAGCACCATGACGTAGAACAGGGGTGGCCAACCAGTCAGAGACTAAGAGCCAATTTTTTTTACTGTGTTACAGCAAAGAGCCACATCATACAAATGTGCACTACATAAACATCACCCCAACCCTTACACACGCACGCACACGGGCACGTACGCACACGAGCAGACACGCGCACACACATGCAATCTGTCTGTGCAGAGAGAGGTGTGCTCTGCTCAGACAGATTTATTGTAAATGTCATCAACATGATAATGACAGAAATTGACTCGTACAGTACTAAAGGGCTGGACTCGACTCTCCCCGGTTTGCGGGCGCTTCCACCGCTCGCTTCAGCCGCTCCCCGGTACTTTTTATTAATGGTTTGGCCCTGGTTCTAACCGGGCGAGTCGATACCAGAACAATTTCACGTCAGCGAACATCAATTATGATTCCGAAATGAATGCTTGCAATCTCTAACCAAGAAAAAAAAATCAAGTTTCAACCCAGTGTTCAGCAGAAACACAACTGTCTTTAGTAAAAGATATAGATTTGACACATAACACCAACACCACTTTAGCTGATTTAGAACCACAGACACATGCTCAGTATAAGACCAGCCACTTTTGCATTTGATTGAAGACAGACACTCACCAGGCATGTTAGCCGGTGTTAGCCGATGTCCGTAAATGTAATCCATTTGGTCAAACCACCTCCAGACTTTTCGGGTCTGCCTCTACTTCTGCTGCTGCGATCTTTCATTTCACGGTTGTCACTTTTAAGCTTTTTAACTTTTCTCTGCATTGTCATGTTTGTGGGAATCATTCTGCTCCGTCCTTAGTGCTAGCTCCACAAACACCTTCTGGTTTCTGGTGGAACCAGCGAGATCAGGCTGGTGTCCTCTCCTCAAACTGAGGAAGGTGTTGCCCTCATCCAGCGACCAAGGAATTCTTTTCCGTACGGACGTCATGGTTCGAGGCAACGTGTTGTTTGTTATGATATTTGCTACAGCTGAGGTAGCAGCTGCAGAGTGATTGACAATGCATCTGACCAACCAGAATTGACGTTCGCCGACGTCAGATTGTTTTGGCGGCCTGGCTAGTGGAGTGAAGTCGGCCTTTACTATTGGTCAGAACTACATATGGAATGAAAGGCAGCGCCACCACCGAGGCGTTTTTGACGCTTGTCGAGTGAAAGCCCGAGAGCCGCACGGAACCAGCCAAAGAGCCGCATGCGGCTCACGAGCCGCGGGTTGGCCACCCCTGACGTAGAATCTACCTGAAACGTGGACTACTGTATGGTATGTTATTCACTGATTGACATTGTCCTTAGTGGGTATAAAAAGGTGAAATGGCAATATAATCACTGAATTATATTATTACCATTACAGGTGCAGTGTTCTATATCCAAAAGGTCTATCCATTCTGAATGCACACCATGGGAGACTTCATGTCAATTTATTATTTAGGATGTTTAGTCTTTAAAAAAATAAATAACGTATTTTTGATGCATTAAGTATTGTATTCTGCACATTGATAATGTTTCTGTTTGTGCACAATTGTGCAGTAAGATAATAAAAATGTAGTACTATGCACGTATATAATATAACATTCTATGCTACTCGCTCTACGTTTAAAAGATCAAAATACTGGCTCATAAAGTGGTGATAGCGTGTTCTTTCTGCAGGTGGGAATACAAATTTTGACGGAGTGCACGCCATTCAGTACATTAAACTAATATGCTACCTTTTATTAAATCTAATAAATCATAAATATGTTGACAATTTTATTAAGTCAACATTCATAATGACTAAGCTATGGAAAGTTGCTTTCGGCGGGTGGGGATGCACATTTCAACAAAGGGTGCACGACTCGATAGGCGGATCTGTCAAATACCACACAGGGTGCAAATCTCAACAAGGGTGCACTTCGACAGAACACCGGTACTTCTGTAGCGGCACTGTTGCAGTCATAGTAACTCAGGGTGAAGACATACTGTATGTTTACAAGCACTGACCCCCGTCCTCAGCCCTGGTTTAGCTCCTGTTTTGGTTGTTTTCGAGCGTAAGTCCCCGTGATCACTTCACTGCTCTCTGATGTGGAGCGAGGATGTTCTCTGCTGTGAACCGCTCACAGCAGCGAACAGTTTTTAAGGCAGTAAGATCCGAAAACGCAAAACTCCGGTTATCTTTGTCTACACGCAAATGCATAAACAGAGTTTTCAATATTCTCCACTTTGCCCGGAGGTCTTTTATATATTCGTTTATGATGCGTTGTCATGTGGATGACAGGTGCAAACGAAGAAAAATGTCTGCGTTTTAGCAGATACCCGGCTACGTGTGGACGGAGCCAAAGAACGAGTGTTTTCACGGGGGAACACGTGCAGCAGAAGTTGCATGACGCACAAACGTGCACTTTTTTCTCATTTACTATGCCTAAGGCATATATATATCTATATATAGATATATATAGATATATATATAAAGTTACGACTGTAACTACGGTTCTATGAATCCTGGATGACCGCCAGAGGCGGTGCTTTAAGCACTGAATGATCATCTTTGAGCATGCGCAGTTCGAGAATTAAATGACAACAAAGTCACTTGTGACCTCCTCGTGACCCCCGTGAGTCTATATAGGTCACGTGACACGAGAGCCCAGCCCCTTTTCACCTCGCAAGCAGACCGTGGCCCTGAGGGACTGGACGCTCTGGCGGTCATCCAGGATTCATAGAACCGTAGTTACAGTCGTAACTTTCGTTCTATTTCATCCTTCCTGACTGCCAGAGGCGGTGCTTTAAGCACTGGATGACAAATACCAACAAGGTCCCGAGGGGTCAACGAGAGGTACACACCCACCTCATAACGTCGAATGGTGCCGCAGCACCCCCTCCAGCGGACCAGGGACCGCCACATTGGCCCTGTAGTACGTCGCGAAGGTAGACTGCGACGTCCAGGAGGCGGCCGCACAGACGGCGTCCAGAGGCACACCGCTCATAGCAGCCCAGGAGGCAGAGACGCCCCTGGTCGAATGACCCCTCACCCCAGCAGGCAGCTGGCGCCCATGGGAGCCAAATTGGGGGGCATCCTGCATTGAAGCCAAAGCCCGGCCATTAAACGTCAGTCTGGACATAGCCTTTGTATCCGTCCAGCATGCATGTAACTCCTTCACGTACTCCATCGAAGGAGGCACAGAGACAGAGGGAAGGGGCCGCTGTCGCTTAAAGAAGGCGCTACCAGACGGCACAGTTCCCTGCGGGACATCAAGTCCCAAGTGGGCGAGTGCAGAGCGGACGGCAGAGGAAGCCCCACTCTCTAGAGCCCTGCACGGGCCTATTATCTGGGCCCGAGCCCGGCCCTGGCCCGAGGGGGTGGCGCCCCGGCCCGATACGGTTTCTGAATTTTCAGGCCCAAAACCCGCATCAAGCCCGCCTTTTTTTTTTTTGTAACCTCCCATAACAATGTTTTAGCGTAGTATATAGTGCCGCGCACTGATATGAACGCAGACTTAGCTAGAGGGTGGAGTTATACATGGTAGTGATGTGTTGCAATGAGTTCTGTGTGTGCGGAGTGGTGCAGAGTGAACGGCCGCATCTGTATGATGCCCAGATGCTGCAACACACCTATGTGCCGTCAATGACAACACTACACAGAACAACAAACACTACAGCGTGATAGAACGCTATATTCAGTGGGTGCGTTCGTAAATGTATTCTGCCGCTCTGAAAATGAAGAGCCCGAGCCCGGCCCGTGTCCGAGGTCATTATGCGGTCATCGGCCCGAAGCCCGGCCCTCGGACTGTCGGGCCGTCGGGGCCCTCGGGCCAAGGGCACATGTTCCCCCGAAACCGGGCGAACATCCTGCAGAAGTGCCTTCATTTGGGCCATCTCGGACGCAAGGTGGTCCATCCGTGCAGACAACCCTGCAGGCATCCTACGCTTCCTCTGCGGAGGCGCTCCACGCGTACAGAGAGTGGCAGTACCGCACAATTGGAGCAGGCGTCCACCGTCAGGCCCTGTCTCAAATGCCCGATACCCAGGCACGCAGGGCAGAGGTCATGGCCATCCTCGCGGGGCATCGGTGCCATGCACCCACGGCAGCCCAGCGACTCGTGCATAACGAGTGCGCCTGAACTGGTGGAGCAATGTAAGCAGAGTCGGGTCGAGCTGAAAACGCCACAGACGACTCAAGCACACAGAGAAAACCAAACAACCGAACAGAGGGCGAACAGTCTAACTGTTGGTAAAGAAAAACAAATGTTAGCATAAACTGAAAACAGAAGAGCTAACAAAAGTGTACAAACACACAATGTGGGCCAACGAAAGAGTCCGGTGGGGCAGAGAACGCCACACTCGCCTCCACAACCAGAGCAATATCAACAAACTGAACAGAAATCGAACAGTATAACTGCTGATATAAAAATACGCTAGTACAAACTGAAAACAGAAGACTAGACGGAATAATGCACACACGCACACAACGTGGGCCAAGTAAAGAGCCAGGTGTGGCAGAGGACACCACCCACGGCTCCCCAAACAGAGCAAAAGTAACACACTGAACAGAGGACGAACAGTATAACTGCTGATAGATGAAACAAAACGCTAGTACACACTGAAAACAGGAGACTAGACGAAAATGTACACACAAACACAACGTGGTCGGGGCAGGGAACGCCACACACACGACTCAATTAACACCGGCCAAACAGAGCATAAACACAAACTGAACAGAAAACGAACAGTATAACTGTGGACAGCAAACGTCAGCTCACTCCGAAAACGGAAAGCTTAAACTAAGAATCACACGCACAAACGTGGACAGAACTCACCGGTGAGCCGGTGGAGCTTGCACAGCCCCTGAGGGGCGAGATTTAATAGTTACTTAATGTAACTTAAGTTCTACGAATAGGTGCGTAGTCCCTTAGGACTTCGCTAGTGGGATATCACTCGTGACCCCCAGGTCACGCGCCAGAGAGATCAAAATAATTTGCTCCAATCACCAGCCACCTTCCTCTATAAATGCCCCTGCACAAGGCCGTACCTCCTCTTGAACTCTGCCAAGCCGGGCTGGCCTGATGGGCTCGTAGCTAAGGGACTACGCACCTATTCGTAGAACTTAAGTTACATTAGGTAACTATTAATTCTACGTCATGGTGCTACGTCCCTTAGGACTTCGCTAGTGGGACACAACGCGGAGGCCGTAGGAAAATGTACTCCCAACAGGCCAGCGAAGGTGATTGGAGCTCCGCCCGAGCAAGACCCTCACAACGTGAGAGGACTCAGGGCAGAAGAAACAAATGCGTGTTACAGGGCCACTCCTACCAAGGATACCCCCACGTAACACAGACCGTAGGTCACCCGTAGTCACAGGACGCCTCTCCCAAGAGCTCCTGACGTGGACTACCAGACCGACCAAACACACAAAAATGTACCGCACCTGTAGGATGCCTCTCCCAAGAGCTCCTGCACCAGGGCGGAAATAGACCGAAGGCCCCCTCAGGGGAGGGACCCAACGGTCTAACTCAGTCCGCTGCACTCAGCACGGAATGGGCCACCGACCGGTCCGACACATCCGAAAGATAAGACCGGACGAAAGAGGAGGACGACGCCCAAGAAGCCGCACGGCAAACGTCCTCGACCGACGCCCCCCTGAGAAGGGCCGTAGAGGCCGCCATCCCACGCGTGGAATGCGACCTGAAACCAACCGGGGGGGCCAGACCCTGCGTCTGATACGCCCGCCGCACCGCCGTGGCGACCCAATGCGCCAGCCGCTGAGCCGACAGCGGGGCGCCCCTGTTCTTGGGGCCCAGACACACAAACAGCTGATCACCCGACCTGAATGACGACGTCATGGCCAGGTAATGCCTCAGCATTCTGATAGGACACAGAAGGTGCTGCCGCTCCTCCTCAGGGGAGGCATGCGGCGGCGGGTGGAAAGCCCTAATCCTGATGACTCTCGACCTAAAGACCGACGTGATGACCTTGGGGAGAAAAGCCGGATTGGGCCACAATTCCACCATGCCGTCGTCCTCTCCAAAGGACAGGCACGACGCATGGACGGAGAGCGCACACAAATCGCCCGCCCTCTTAGCAGACGCCAACGCCAGTAAGAGGGCCGTCTTAAAGGTGATACACTCGGGACTCGCCTCCGCCGCCGGTTCAAAAGGCGGACCCGACAGCCCCCTAAGGACCACCCTGAGGTCCCAAACCGGAGGCGTTCTCTGGAGCGGGGGCCTCCTCCTGCGCGCCCCCCGCAGAAAACGTTTAACCAACGGGTGAGAACGGGCTGTGAACCCCCCGAATCCGTCGTGACCCGAAGTAATGGCTGCCGCGAACACCGCCAAGGTAGCGACAGCCCTCCCCTTGTCGAAGAGCTCCTGTAGGAATCCCAGGACCCCCTCCAGCGGGCAACACCTGGGATCCCAGGAACGGGAATCGCACCAGGCACTGAATAGCCTCCACCTCGTGGCGTAGGCCCTCACGGTGGACGGCGCCCTCGCTCCCTGAATGGTCTCCACCACCGCAGGGGGAAGACCCAGATCTACGAGGCTCCGCCTCTCAACCTCCAAACCCAGAGCCTGCGGCCGATTATCGGACGTGAAAACAGGGCTCCTGCCCCCTGGACTAGAGCCCCCGGGAGGGCCCAGGGCTCCATCACCGCCATGCCCCTTAGGAAGGGGAACCACCGGGCATGCGGACTGTCCGGAGCCACCAGGATCACCAATCTCCTCTCCTGTTCGATCCTCCGCAGCAGGACCGGCAGGAGACGCACCGGTGGGAAAGCGTACAACAGGCCGCCTGGCCATGAGTAATGAGCCAGAGCGTCCACGCCTAAAGGCGGCTCGTCCGCGGCCCTTAAGGCGAACCAGGACGGGCACTGTGCGTTCTCTGCACTGGCGAAAAGGTCGACCACTGGACGGCCGAACCTCCGCCAGATCTCCGCAGCTACCCGTGGGGCCAGGCCCCACTCGTCCTGGAGTGGGCCCCCCCTGGACATCCTGTCGGCTCCCACGTTCCGGACCCCCGGGACGTGGCGCGCCCTGAGAGACAGGAGGTGAAGCGCCGCCCACAGCAGCGTCACCGTCGCCATGCGATGGAGAGCGGGGGACCTGGTGCCCCCCTGCCTGTTCAGATAGGAGACCACTGTGGTGTTGTCTGAGCGCACCATCACGTGTCTCCCCTGCAGCTGAGGGGCAAAGTGCAGCAGTACTCTGTGCACTGCCTCCATCTCCAGCAGGTTGATGTGACGGGCTGAGTCCGACCAGCAGCCTCCTACAGAGCTCTGGCCGAGGACCCCGCCCCATCCTTCGAGCGACGCGTCCGTGAACACCTCGACGTGAGACACGGCGCAGGCCAGAGTCACTCCGTCCCGCAATAGACCCGGAGTGAGCCAGAACCTGATGTCCGATGCTGCCCCTTGGGGAACCCAGATCAGCCTCCCCCCGTCCCGGGAGGGGTGAAGCCTGAGGCGCGAGAACCACCTCTGAAAATTTCTCATGTGGAGCTGGCCTAGCCGCACCACAGCATGAGCCGCTGCCATCATTCCCAGCAGGGACCTGAGGCGCCGAGCGGGGACTCTGGGGCCCGCCAGAACCTCCCGGGCCAGACGGGTAATATTCATCCGTCGGTCCACGGACAATGCAGCACGGAATATCACAGAGTCTAGCTGCAGACCGAGATAAGTCATGCGTTGGGCTGGCTGCAGCTTGCTCTTCTCCCTGTTCACCACAAAGCCCAGACGCTGTATGTGGGACAGGACCCAGTGCGTGTGGCTCACGGCCACTTCCCTGGATGGGGCCAGTATTAACCAATCGTCTATATAGGTTAATATTCTTACCCCCGCGCGTCTGATCGGCTCCAGAGCTGCTTCCACACATTTGGAAAAAGTCCGAGGCGCGAGTGCGTACCCGAAGGGTAGACGGCAGTACTCGTAATTCCTCTCTCCCACTGCGAAGCGCAGAAACCTCCTGTGTTCTGGCACTATGGGCACGTGGAAGTACGCATCTGTCAGGTCTATGGAAGTCATCCAGTCTCCTTCCCTGACACACTCGAGGAGCTGCCTTGTGGGCAGCATCCGAAACTGCCGTTTGGAAATGCACTCGTTTAACACGCGCAGATCCAGAATGGGACGCACCCCGCCTGATTTCTTTGGCACTAAGAAGTAAGGGGAGTACAGCCCCCTGGTGGCGTCCTGCGGGTCTACCTCCACTGCTGCGCCTCGACTCAGCAGAGAGGAGACCTCCGCTTGTAGTGCCTCTGTCGATCCCCGTACCTGAGAGCGTACTGCCCGTACGCCTCGGAATGGTGGTGGCTTTCGGAAAAATTGCAGCGCGTAACCCCTGCGCAGAGTTTTCTCCAGCCAAATATCTGTCAGTAGGCCCTGCTCCCTCCAGATGCTGTAGAAGTCTGTGAGGGGCGGAACGGGAGTTGGAACACGAGACGTCACGGCCCCGCCCTCTCCTGGTGTTCCTAGCAGGGAGGGGGGTGGCTGAAAGGGCCGGGGGGGCCCCTGCGTCACACCGTGAGCGCCGAGGGCGGTCACGTGTTCTGCAGGCCCGACGTCATAAGTACGGGACTGCTCACCACACGTGACTCGGCTGCTGTGCCCCCCCCTGGCTCTTGCCTCATGGAGGGGGGGGCGAGCCCCTGGAGAGGGAAACCCCGTGTTAGCCTTGTAGCTCTGCTCACCACACGTGACTCGGCTGCTGTACCCCCCCCTGGCTCTTGCCTCATGGAGGGGGGGGCGAGCCCCTGGAGTGGGAAACCCCGTGTTAGCCTTGTAGCTCAGAGATGCTAACACGCGTTCGGCCGGAGCACACACATTATCACTCACCAGATCCCTCCGCCTGCCCTCTCTCCGGGAGGGCAAAACATGAACCCAAGAATCGGAGCTTGTGGCCCGCGTAGCACGCTGCACGCCCTTCTCTGGGGGCTGCAGGCCTAGCGGAGCCACGTTATATGCTCGAGAAGTAACACAATCAGAATTCAGATCATTTGACATGTTACATACCCCCAAATGAGACTCAGACAGCGAGTACTGATGAAATGCCGGACGGCTTTTATTGAAAGAATTCTTCCCACCCCGACCTCCTCTGCCATAGGGAGGTCGTCGGTGGGTGCGTTGGTCCCGCGAGCCTCCCGTGTGCCTGTCTGGGCCCGGGGGTCCCATCGCTGGGGAACGATGAACCACGGAGCGTGGATATGGTCCGGGGCGCCTGCCGGGCGAGCGCTCCCTGCCTCTGTCTCGGCTCCGCGCTGGTGGGCGGGCCTCGCGCCTCGCAGCTAGATGCTGGGCTAGGCTAGCAGAGTCCTTAGCTGCGGTGTCCAGCCTCGTCATCAGAGTCTGCATCTCCGGACCGAAGAGTGACGTTTGGGAGATGGGCAGGTCCAGCAGCTGCCTCTTCTCCGCCTCTCTGAGGTTCACCAGCCCCAGCCAGAGGTGTCTGGCCCCAACTTGTGCTGCTGCCATCGTGCGGCCGCCATCGACAGCTAGCGCCTGGCACATGCGCAGGATCGCCGCTGAAGTGGTCCTCGCCTGGGATAAGGTGTCTCCACTGAGCGCCTGGCCAGAAGAGAGGACCTATCCAGGGCCCCGGTGATGAAGGCCATGTTGTTAGCCACAGCGACGACCTGAGCCGCATTGGCGTAACATCTATCGTGCATCGCCAAAGACATCCTATCCCGCTCGGAGGGAAGGAGAGGTCTGGTGCCGGGCCACACGGATGCGGAGGGGTGCAGGGCCGCTCGAACCGAGTCCTCGATGTCCGGGACCCCGCCGGTCCAGGACCAGTCCTGCACGTTACAGTACATGCCGTACCCCAAAGCGGGCCTCTTGGCCGCTAGGGGCTTTGGCCACTCACGTGTCGCGTAATGGACGATCGGGTCCATCCGCGGGCACAACGTGGGCTGCGCCCTCCTCCTCCCTCGAGTGGTGGCGTAACCAGAGGTGAAGTCCTCCACCCTCTGGTTCGGTTGCGGTGGCAGGGGGGCATCCATGATGGCCGCCGCCGTGGAGTAGAGCCCAGGCATGTGGTCCAGCGGGAAGCGGTCCGGCTCCGGGTTGGACACCACCTCGTCCAGCGTGAGGAGAGAGCCGACCTCCGACACCTCTCCGTCCTCGCAGTCACCCCACTCCGCGGGCACGGGTGGAAGGTCGAGGGGGGCCCAGTCAATCACAGACTCCTCGTCCTGAGAGGAGTCCGGACGGGGCGCTGTAGCGGCGAAGAACGCGCGCCTGCGTTCACTCTCCTCCCTGGGGAGAGCGAGACACGAGGCGCAGGTGGCGCTCAACGCCGCATGGCCCGAACCCAGGCACACGAAGCAGCTGGAGTGCTGGTCCTTGCGCTGGAGCTTGACCCGACAAGTCGAGCAACGACGACGTCCGACGCCGGATGGCGAAGGGGAACTCGGACGAGCATCAGAAGACATCTTTTCCTCAGGTAAGTTGAACGACAGATCTCAATCGGCGCCAGAGTGAAAGAGGGGGTACGGCCTTGTGCAGGGGCATTTATAGAGGAAGGTGGCTGGTGATTGGAGCAAATTATTTTGATCTCTCTGGCGCGTGACCTGGGGGTCACGAGTGATATCCCACTTGCGAAGTCCTAAGGGACGTAGCACCATGACGTAGAACCACCTGCTGCCTCGACGCGAGTCACGGAGCTGATGTGCAAGCAGGACGTTTGTGGTAGGTAGGTAGCACAAACGCTCAAACACACAAGCACAACTCAAACCTGCGCCGCGAGAAGAAAAAAAGAGGCTGGGCTCTCGTGTCACGTGACCTATATAGACTCACGGGGGTCACGAGGAGGTCACAAGTGACTTTGTTGTCATTTAATTCTCGAACTGCGCATGCTCAAAGATGATCATTCAGTGCTTAAAGCACCGCCTCTGGCGGTCAGGAAGGATGAAATAGAACAATATCTATATATATATAGATATTGAAATGCTTGCAGAAAACTATTATTTATGTAGATAATATATGGATAATTTATAGACATTATATATATATATATATATATATATATATATAATGTCTATAAATTCAATATCTGAAAAAAAAAACACATATTTATAGCAAGATTCAAAGCCAAAAAATGATATTATGTGATTTTTAGTGTAATAATGTTGATAATTTGTATGTAAAACACTTTGGCACATTTGGCACAAAAATGGACCACTTGTGCCGAATGTGCCCATTAGTTACAAAAAAGCCCCCGGCATCAAAATAAAGGTCAAAAATGTCATACTGTTGTTGCACACAGACATCTGCTCTTGTGAGTTTGAGCAACATACCATAAAGTACGTTTTCAGGAGAACCTTTTTAAATTCCCTTAAATTTTTTTCGAGACAAAAAATAATAACTTTGACTCATGTTTGAGAAGGTGTAGTGCAGACTGTGTCCTTTCCAACAAACTATAAAATAAATTTTCAGAAACTAGAAGGTGTTAACTTTCAAATGAGGCCTCATAACACAACATCAGACACAAGATGTCCACACAATAAGCGTTTCCATTTGGGTATCATAATTCGAGAAGGAACAGGCGAAATTAGGTGATCCTTAAAGACTTTTGAAGTAGCCAGGCAATACCCATATTGCTGTGTGCACGTGAATATTTTACATTAGTACCACATTACATAAATATTCACTTTTATTTAGTCAGATTAGCTAGGATAGTTTTTAAGCACAATCAGACCCGTATCCCATCTTATATTATTTTTGTGTAATACAGTCAAAACATCTACTTTTTTATAAGAATAGATGTTTGTATAAAAACCAAATCTAAGCCCAAGACAAAGAGGAGGGAAAGACAGAAACTGTGTTTTCAGCAAGTCTTTATTCATGTGTGCTGTCCGGTGTAACACACTTACAGCATTCACGCATCATTATGAAAAGATGGACATAGTTATGAGAGGTGTCCACAGGGCAGGGGCCATAGGACACCTTTCAGCAGACCATGTGTGCAGGAAAAGACAAACCACGATTGTGATTGGCCCTTTGAGCCCTAAGAGCCCTACTAAGAAGTTGTATACACTGTAAAAAGTGGAGAAAAAAAATTGCAGCAAAAAGCTGCAAATCTTACAAAAATTTTTAAACATTCAAAGTTATATTGGAATATTTTCACATGATTGTTACATGAAGTGGCAAGGGCCCCTAAAGCCTCATTTTGTGTAGCGCCCCCAAAAGGTCGACACTGTCATCAGACACTTCAACTCCCCTCTGCATTTTACTCTATTCTTTATTTTTTTGTCAGGCCAGTATGGGGACATCTTTATTTGTGCAGGGACTGTTCCTACTTATAATTAGAAGAAATTAGTCACCAGAGAACAAAACAACAGGGCTTCAGCTTTACAAAGTGTCCAGTCACTTCAGATTCCAGCCCACTGTGCTCTCTGGATCGAGCTCTTTCTTTGGACGAGGTGAGAGGAGCCTCATGCAGACCCCATTGTCCCGTACCCACGGGACACCTTCAGTTGGGACACATGCTTCATTCTGAGCTTATCACGATGTCTTTATCATACAATACAAAGATACAGTACAAATGCACGTAGACGGATGCAGGGATTTGGTGACAAGATGGGACCGTTCAGGACATTTCCTTTCTCTGTCTCTAATAATATCTCATTAACAAACGCAAAATTAGATTTTTGGCAATATCATAAATTGGATACCTTCAAGGAAGATAAAAAAAAAAAAATAGTCGCACTTTGCAGCAGTTATAGCAGCATGATGAGATAAAGAGGACAGTGTCATTTACATTTATTACAAACCGTGTTACTGTAGTGTAAGTAAGTCTTTGTTGCATTCATAATACTCTTTTTGGAGTTCTTTATCATCAAAAGTTGCAGTTGTTAGAGCTCTAGACTGATATCAGGGACTTCAAACAAACTTCCATTTTATTCAGATGCTCTGTTTTCAAACTCACTGTGATGAGGCCTATGCTGTCCAACAGAGCCGTTTTCTGCCTTTTTAAATGTTTTTCTTCACAAATAATTTTTTCAAATTTATTTTTAATTATATTTCAGCCCAAAAATCATTAGAGTTATAATATAATATATTATATAATATTAGTTAGAAATTACAGTCTATGGTTTGAGCACAAAGTGTAGAAGGTAAGAAATAGCCAGGACAATATCAGACAGTGTCTGTCTCCTGTTTCCAAAGCAACACCGCATACAGAAGCCATAATGGGACACATTATACAACTATACAATCATTACATAATCTATATCTCTGTATGTGTGATGTGTGCTTGGTACACTGAATTTTGTTTTTTGGAAGTGTCTAATGTGGTTGTAGTAGCTCACAAATTTTACACCTGATAAAAGTACTACATGCACAGTCCCTGTCCATGGGACCAGCCCGGCCCACAGGACATTACACACACTGCTCCTGTGTGCTGGGAAAAGGGCAGGGTCACACTAATATTATTATGAAAAACTAATATGAGAAGACGTTGTGCAAATTGATAAAGAAACTATACCCAATATATTTTCTAATGAGTTCATAATAATGTGTATAACTACATACAAGTTGTATTCCATAATTAATCCACATCCATAATTAAATTGAAAACTTTAGCTCATTGATTCAGCTTGTGTATGAATTTAGGCCTTAAAAATTGCCAAGTAGGACCTTAGAGTGACGCTAGCTCTCCTTCAATCACAGAACGAAGAGCAGCACTGTTACAAACAGGCTGCCTCCTCTGTCTACAGCGCATGTAAACACAGCAGCATGTTAGCAGAAAGCCGCTATAACTCCTCTGGCTGTATCTGCATACACAGCAAAACAGCAGAAACGACTATAACAGTGAGGAGGAGAAGAGGGAACTAAAGCGAACAAAAATTTCAAATAAGAAATCAAGCCCGGGTGAACATAGCTACCTGACATCATATCCTCTGGAGAGGCCTGCTGGTGCGGGACCGCCTCGGACTACATTTGGACGCAAAACTGGCGGTAATCCTTCAGTTATATATTTTGTTTGCAGTGCGTTGCTTTTGTACCATTTCATCAGTGATTGTTGTACATCTTGCAAGAAGTTGCGCTAATGCCAATGTTTGCAACGTATTAGATTGCAAATAAAACTAGATGGCTTTGTGGGAAGAGAGCGTAGGGAAATTGAGAAGCCTGGTGCTAAAGCTTGTAGGACATGTGCTAAGACCTAGTGCTAGAGACTGAAAGGTTGGACTGCAACTTCACATCCCTCTTAGACTTTGAGTAAAAAATGTATTTCAAAAAACATTAAAATACGAAATTATTTTTTGTACATAGTGCTCACCACTCTTGATATCTGTATATTGTGTTTCTCAATATACTTTCATGTAAGAAATGATACCACATTGTAAAACTGTATGAGAAAAAATTCTAAAGATCATGTTTTAGGGACAAACAAAAAACAATGTATGACCACACTGTAAAACGACAACTCAAAATTCACCTTACTAAGATTTTTGCATTCACTGACAATAAAATTGCCAGTTGGAACTTGACTGTCTGTTGTGAGCCCCTTGAACTCACTTTCAGAAGTTACTGATGAAAAGTTAATCTCATTAAAAAAATTCAGTTGATTTTACTTTGAAGTTGTAGTTGACACTTAGTCAGAGTGAGCTCATCTCATCTGCGCATGCTCATTTCAAATTTGTCATGGCAACCGGCTGCAACGGGGTTTCCAAGGATTTTCCCAGGAGCTCCCTTCGTAAGTTTGCATCCGCCTTCTTGTCACTTTGCTCGCCGTAACTTTTATTTGTAGCTGTCATAACTGTCTAGAGACTTCGGTATTGATTTTTCAGTAGAAGCTGTGTTTCACCGTTACTGTTATAGCCTGCATGTTAGCTTTTTTGTCTATGTTTAAAGTGAGGTTCAGATAATATGCCATTTTCAGCTGTGGATTTACATACTTGTGAATACTTAGGCACTTAACTGTTTACCTGTCATCTTTGGCAATACTGAATTATTTGTAAGGTCTCAACAGGAGTCAGAAAGTTAAAAAAAATATATATACTGAAACCTGATTTGTTTTGGACATAAGATTACTTGTTTACATTGTGGAATTGTAAAGCTGTTTCTGCCAAATTGGTTCAAATAAGCATACATAAATTAACAGGGGCGACAGTGGCTCAGTTGGTAGAGCATTGGCCCTAGAGCCAGAAGGTTATGGTTCGAGTCCACCACAAGACCTACTTCACGTCTCCCACTGATGACTGCTGTCGTTGTGTCACTTAACGCACTTTTCCTGAAGCCTTTGCTGAATAATCAAGTCTACTGAGGACTCACCACCTGCAGGAGGATCAGTGAGGGGCTGGTTCTCTGTGTACTGGGTGGAGCTCTGACTGCCACCCCCACGACTCAGAAATAGATTACGGGGAAGAAAATGGATGGATGGATGGAAATTGGCTGATTTACTGTCAGTGGATGATTTAATATGGGGGTAATTTAAACTCAAAATAGTAAATTATTACAGAGGACGGTAATCTGAACTTAAAAAGTAAGTTTTTACAGACTTGAAAGTGCCGGTAACTTGAATTAAAAAACGTAGCTGGCAGAACTTGAAAAACGTAGCTGACACAACTTAATAATTGTAGTTCTTCAAAACGTAAAAACATAAGTTGATGCATTCAACTCAAAAATTCTGTGTGGTCGGTTGCCTTGAAATTTTCAGTTGAACTAACTACTGTATTTATTTGTTTACAGTGCAAAAGCAGACCAAAGCAGAGAGAGCCTGCTGTGGCAAGCTTGATACGAAGGACCGAGGGCTGCACCATTCATCACAATTCAATCCAAATCACTATGTTGATGATTGCAATTAGTAAATCGCAAAGACTGCAAATATGGATGTTCTTTGCAAAAAAAAGGGGGTAAAGGAAATGTCACTTGATTTGAGTTATTTTTGAGGATCTGTCAATAGAACAAGTCTTGCAAGTCTGCATGTCAAAAATTCGCAATCGCAATGTCGGTCAGATAGATTAGAAGTAGAAATTTTTATCAGAATCGTGCAGCCCTTGACAGCCCTTTTGTGTACAGTTAGTTGGACAGGCTATAGCGACTCCCATTGATCAGCCTATCCTGGTCAGAACTGTAAAAACTCCAGTCCTGAATGGCCAGCTGAAGGTCACTTGGCGGGGCTCTTCTTAGTGATGCTGGCCCTCCGGTTAGCCACGCCCCCGCCCCCATGCCACAGCGCTGCCGGGATGGTGAAGGCGTCCACGCTCATACCCAGTGTTTTGGAGGGGATGGGGCAGAACTGTTTACGGTCTGAGCTGTATTTGTAGATGGACTGGATGTGGCTGCGTGGGACTGCCCGTGGACCCACCCCAGTGAGTCGCACCAGCTCCTGGGCATCTGGACTCAGCGTGTACACGCCACGGAACTGGCAGCTAGCATCCCGGAACAGGATGAGGAAGTGGTGAGCCTCACTCTTCTCCATCTCCTGCAGAAAGGAAAGAAAGCAGTAAAATAACTGGGGTTGACAGTAGCTTAGTTGGTAGAGCATTGGCCTTTGAGCATGAAGATTGTGGGTTTGAGCCTGAAGGTGGTGTGTTTAAGCCCACTTAGTAAGAGTTTGTAAAGTACCAAACTGCCATCCCCATTGCCTAGAATGAGTCTGGTGTTTGTGTGAATGGTTGGTGGTGGCCTTGCTTAAATTTTAAGAATGGTATTCAATTGACCTCCTGGCCTTAAATGTTGATATAAAATAAGTCATCATCATCATCATCATCATCATCATCATCATTAACATAATTAAAACCCTCAAACCATCTAAGGCCAGGGATGTCTTTGGAATGGATACAAACATGCTTAAAGATTCAGTATCCGCTCTGGCTACTCCCATTGCCTTCATCATTAATCTCTCAATTTCCAGTGGTCACTTTCCAAAGGCCTGGAAATCTGCTATTGTTATACCAGTTTATAAATCTGGTGTTCCAACCTCTCTGAATAACTACCGACCCATAAGCATTCTTCCGACCATTTCCAAAGTGGAAAAATGGGTGGCTGAGCAGGTTGTCCAGTATTTAAACAATAGCTCCCCCTCTTTTCACGCCATGCAGTTTGGTTTCAGATCCAAACACTCCACTGAAACGGCTACATGCCTTTTTATTGAGAAAATAAAATCTCTTGACAAGGGTGGAGTAGTAGGGACGGTATTCTTGGATCTCAGGAAAGCTTTCGACACAGTTAACCACTCTGTTCTACTTACTAAGCTCTCACAGTTTAATTTCTCTCGTGACACTGTGAGTTGGTTTGAATCTTACCTGCATGATCGTACACAATCTGTATTAATTAACAACAGCAAGTCTGAGTCTCTTAGGCTAACCACCGGGGTTCCTCAGGGCTCAATATTAGGCCCCCTCTTATTTAGCCTTTATATTAATGATCTACCAACTGTCTGCTCTGAAGTTGAATGTTTGATGTATGCAGATGACACGGTTTTATTTGTTCACGGTCGCTCAAAGGACATTGTTGCTGCTAAACTCACTAAAGCAATGAATCTTGTCACATCCTGGCTGCAGGAGAACTGCCTGCAGCTAAATATTTCAAAAACTGTAAGGTTTTTCAGTAAAGCCAATAGAGCCTCATTTAATCCTGACATACTAGTTGCTGGAAAAAAATTACAAATTGTAAATCAATACAAATATCTTGGGTTAGTAATCGACTCACACCTCTCCTTTAAAGCCCATATTGACAAATTATGCAAAAATATAAAATTTAATCTTGCCAATTTCCGCTCAATCCGTAATGAAATGTCAATCGAAGCTGCAATAATTTTTCTACATTCCATGATTCTCAGCCACTTTAACTACTGCCTAATAAGTTGGTCTCAGGCAAGTCAGAGCACCAAAAGACCTTTGGAAACATTATACAAACAAGCCATTAAAGTCATGGACAAAAAACCAAGACACTATCATCACTGTACAATTCTTAAAAAGTATAGCCTTTTAAACTGGGACAGTCTCCATAGATTTGCAGATCTGAGTCTCATATACAAAGTAATACATAATTTAGCCCCAGCTCCACTGGCAGAGTTCATCAGCCAAAGAAACAGCTTTGAGCGTGTCACTCGAGGCTCTGTAAGAGGCGACTGTGTAATCCCTCTGCGCAGGAGTGCTTTCAACGCTCGGCCTGGTCAGTGAGGGGCGCCGTTGAGTGGAACTCAATGCCTGAGGAGGTTAGACAGCTCACCACTTACAAGGCCTTTACGAAAAAATTGAAAAATTGGTACATTAACATGTACGTCTGCCAACATTAAAAGCTGAGCATGTTATGCTGTATTGTATATCTAACGTATCCTTTTAAACAAGTGTTTTTGTGTGTTTTTATATTGTAATCAGGTACTGTGTGCCTTTAGTTATTATACAGTGTCATTTATATTTTATATTGTTGTTATTGATGTGTCAAAGAATTGTAATGTTTTATCATGCTTGTATTTTAATGCCTTTTTACATCTTGGCCAGGGGACTACAGATGAAAAGTAGCCTTCTGGCTAATTCTGGCTTTTTTAACCATGTTTGTTCATGTGTTACATGAAATTGCACTGTCCCCTTTCAAATAAACCAATCTAATCTAATCTAATCATCATTTTCATCCCTTTATTTCCATTTCTGGTCATAAGTCATTTTATTAATTCTAATATTACGGGTAAGTCCCGCCTTCCCTTCTCTTAGCTATAGCTCAGAATCCACGATGCCGTCCACGTTTACCAACCAAGTGATGCCAAGGGCTGTCAATCATCGCGCTGATGCTCGTAGCTGTTTTGTCATGCTCAGTTGTTTGTTTTCGCGGAACCTCCGAATCAAGCCTCTATTAGTCTCTGGTTTCAGAGACTAATAGAGACTGGTTTCATGAAAACTGAACAAATAATTCTGAACATCCGCACTGAGTTACCCACTTATATACTGAACCTATATCCATAATCAGATCCTCTGCAGATGTGTCCTATAATGTTCAATTCATGATATACTTCCGGGTTTGCCGTGATCGCTTTTTTTGTGCATAAAAACATAATTTTTTTCATGATAACGTTAACAAATAATTCTGATCTCTCTCTGACCTCTGTGCATGTGTATTAATAATGTACTGTATATGTATAATGTATTTTCTCATTAACATTTAAATGTGTTACGGAAACGTAGGCGTAGACCAATCAGAAAGGAAGGGGGAGGGAGCTTGCATCATATTTTTCAAATGATGTACCTCTCTTTATTTTCTGACAAACTCCAGACAATCACTTTAACTTTCAGACAAGGTTTGTGAATCTGATCACTATCAAATATCAATTTGGAAAAACATTTGGACATTTTAAATGTCCAAATGTTTGTCTTTTGTTTTATGCACCACATTCACTAGCTGTCATTGCACTTATACACCTGCACCACGTTACTGATAAATACATGCTCACATCTTATACTTGTCTTTTGGTTAAATGTAATTCTTTTGACCCGTGCCTTTGCCAACCTTAATGTTGTTATAGAACGATTGCTGCCTGTTTGAATAATTTACTTTGCTCCCCTTTGTCATGGTGATTTTATTTTTGTAGAGGATTTATTTCGACTTAAATTATGTGGTTTTGTTTTATTTTGTGCTGAGTAGACACTTTGTGTGACGCTAGTTCTCCTCCCCTTGCACAACAGGGGGCACCTTGTCTAGCGTCTGCCCAGCACAGGTAAACAGAACAGCATGGCAGCTGAAAGTGGCTATACCTCCTCTGGCTGTAACTGCATACACAGCAACACAGCCCAAATACCGCAAAAGTAAGGAGGAGAAGACGGAACTAAAGCAAAAAAATATTCAAAAAAGAAATCAAGCAGGTGAATATGTCAGAGCCTCTGTGCTAGCTCAGAGGCTCTGACACATTAGAACCAATCTGACAAAGAAAGCCTCACTGTATTATGGGGCTTCATCTGCCCATCACTGGTAGAGTAGTTTATTTCATAAATCATATCTTTTCCTAAATGTAAGAAATAAAGAAATTATATAATATTGCTTGTATTTTTATTGTTATTATATAAAATGAAAGGGGGGGGTAAATCTCTCTCTCAGTTTATACCTGGGGAAAAATCTGGCCTAGGCTACTTTTTTACCCGGGTATATTCTGGCGGGGAGTTAAACTGGCCCGCTACACCGGTCCCCTCACTTCACCTCTACAATCTTGTTCTTCTGGCTCTCGTTGACCCTCCCAGCCAGACAGCAGCGCGCCAGAGCATTGTGAATGATGAATTTATTGGACTTGAAACTGGGCTCCTTAAACAGCTTTGGACCTGGGACGCACACACACACACAGGGGGAAATGTGGCAAAAGCATATACATTTCTGTGATTGGTTGTAAACTTTCAAGCACAACTGTAATCTCGGGGACATTACCTGTGTAGTCAGGGGCCAATGATGGACCGCTGCTGGAGCCCGTCTCAGTGTCTGCGCCCTGTGCGCATGGGGAGGAGGACCGGCTGAAGGACAGACAACAGGGCATGTTTATGTTAGATGACAACTTCTGTCTAAATGCTGCCGTCTCAAACCTGGTATGCCATGATGATTCCTCACACTAATACAGTGTGGGTCAAATTCAAAGATACTTTTGGCCCACTAAAACAAAAGCATTGTATCCAAATGATACCTTTGGGGTTTTTTGGCCTCACTGTTGCTGTTCTCACTGTCAGCAGTCGAGGGCAGGTTCAGAGATGAGTGGGAGTAGACTTTGGTCAGCCTTGGGCCTGCTGAGGGAAAAGAACACGACTCAAGTGAAGTTGATAATGACATACGGTACATATTTTCACAATAATCCAGCTGGTGAGCGTGTGCCACGCCCGCAGGCTATTATATCTGCTCTACTCTCTGCTTTCCTTCAGTCATGTTGTGTCCTGTTAAAACAGCTATTAGATAAGTATAATGTCTAGCGTACATCGGACTGGCAACTGGTTATATCCGTCGCATATGAGTTGCTGCCCCGCACATATCGACAATCTGACGAAAACGGGCAACTCCTAGTAGCAGACCAGTCTCGGGAATAACAACGCGTACATCGACAGCAACTGGCCGTCAACTACAGTGTGTTTTCTGACATAAACTGTTGTGGGCGCGCAATACACACACGTTGTCGGAGCGGCGCATGGAGCGCGCACATCGGGTCATATCTCCGAAACTGAAGACAACTAGAAAAGTAGAACACGGGCAACTGACTGAAACTGGAGACCGACTATTTATCTCCAGTTGTAAGAGCGCGCACATCGACCAATTTCGGCAACTGATCATCTCCCACCATCTCCTCTCAGTTGCCAAAAGCCGCCTTGCAACTAGTTGTCTCCAGTTTCTCTGTCGATGTACGCTAGGCTTAAGGCCCCGTCCCAATTCTCACCCTTGCCCTTAGGTGTGAGTACCCTGACCAGCAAAGTGCCTTCCCAGTGGGGAGTGCACTCACAACATTCTCCCTAAGAAATGGGACACCCCAGGATCTAGGGGACGATATGCAAATGAAGCAGCAGACGTGTTCCACGTCACACGCATTATAAAAGTGTCTGATTTCACCACAGATGAGATCTGACACAGATATGACTTTATGAAACACTGTATTTATTAAAATGAGAAGTTTTAAATTCTATTTCATATGAAGTTTTGCTATAATTAGGTACAGAACTGCTGCACATCACACACTAATGGTGCTTTCAGACCGTATCATGCGTTGCGTCGGGTTTCAATGCAAAGTCTATGGTGGCGCGCGTTCGCCCGTCACAACGCACGGACCTCTCGGCACGCACGAACGGACTGTTCAATAATGACGGACGGACTTGGCGGGAAAGTGAAAAGGGAGGAGCAGGAGCGAAAAAACAACGCCCACAGGAGATGGATTCTGCTCATCCTTTCCTTGGGACGTTCGTGCGACAACCAATCAGAGAGCAGCAAAGTGGTCACGGGGACATTAGCGGACTGAGCGAGCAGACTGAAAATACTCATAAACAGCCAAAACAGGACCCACACCAGACTTCACCAGAACTGAAACCAGGGTTGACATTGGGGGACTCTGTGCTTGTGAAAATATGCGTTGTCATGCTCCCGTGACCTTATGCAACGGCTTCGAGTCTGTTCGCCGATGCGGAAATTCCGTTCAATTATATCAAAAAAACGTGTGGCGCACCTCTGTGAACACATACTACTGTTGTATAAAGCCCGTGGAAGGTCTGTGAGCAAAGACACGCGGCAAAGCTGCATATTGGAGAAGATCTGTACACAAAGAGCCGGTAGCATAGCTCTGTTAGCATCAGAGCCGGCCGGCTACTTCCGGTACTTCTGGCTCGCGTGGTGTGAAGTCCTCTGCGTCTGAAAACTAGAGAATGCGCGTCTGGTGAGCGGGGCTTCAGCGTTTCAGCGTTGGCGGTGTGAAAGCCCCGTTAGAGACAGACGCACACACGCACGCACACAGACACACATGTACACACACAGAGGCAGAAACACACGCTCACACACAGATAGACGCATGTACATACACGTACGCACACAGAGACGTACCACACAGACACATGTACATACACATACGCACACAGAGACGTACCACACAGACAGACACATGTACATACTCGTACGCACACAGAGACGTACTACACAGACAGACACATGTACATACACGTACGCACACAGAGACGTACCACACAGACAGACACATGTACATACACGTACGCACACAGAGACGTACCACACAGACAGACACATGTACATACTCGTACGCACACAGAGACGTACCACACAGACGGACACATGTACATACACGTACGCACACAGAGACGTACCACACAGACGGACACATGTACATACACGTACGCACACAGAGACGTACCACACAGACACATGTACATACACGTACGCACACAGAGACGTACCACACAGACACATGTACATACACGTACGCACACAGAGACAGACGGGTACAGCCGCGGTTCCGTGGATCACAAAGCAAACTGTGTCAAAGCGATGCTCTGAACTATATTATGGATCTATAATAATAACATGGATCCACATCTCTGAATCCTCATGCCACACACTGCGGCCGCTTTGGGAGCGAAAGTCACCACACACGGCACCAACACACACTTTAAAAACTCTGAAAGACTTGCACACGCCTCGGAGCTTCCTCCCGTTCACCACAAACTTGCGCGCGGGTGTTTCATGTTGTTTTCTTTCATTGTGGCGCGGCTTTGCCTCACAGCTACTTCAGCAACAGCTATCGTAATGCATCATGGGATCACACTCGCTCGCATGTGAGCTCGGGACCTCACTTGCGCTCAAGGGGGGTTTTTAGGGGTGTGAAGGCCCTCGCCCCTTCTCCCTAAGTTTTGGGACAGCCTTCCACTCCCGCGGGCACGCGCAAACTCTAGGGCAAGTGTGCTTTTGCGGGGCCTAAGCATTGGGCAACAGTGGCTCAGTTGGTAGAGCATTGGCCTTTGAGCCTGAATGTCGTGGGTTCGAGCCCACCATAAGACAAACTTCACGACTTCCACTGATGACTGCTGTCGTTGTGTCCTTGGGCAAGACACTTAACCCCACTCATTTATTTTTCATTTGATCAACAAACGATTATCTTAATACAACAAAACAGTTAAGTTAAGTATAATTAACCCCAAAAGATGTGGGTAGAAGTTCAAAGAGCATCTACTCCCATGGCACTGACCTGAGGTGCTCTTGGCGGGGCTGAGGGACAGATGGGTGCTCTCTCGGGTCACACTGCGGGGCCGGGCTCGAGTCCTCTTCCCTCGTGCTCCGGTGGCAGGCTTCTGCTTGATTACCTTGTCCAGGTCGTCCATGATGCGGAGCTGATGCCGGCAGGCGTACTCCCCTCGGGTGAAGTCTCCGCGCCGGGATGGGGTGGCTGGTGGGGTAGAGGAGGCAGAAGGGAGACCAGCGGGGGATCTTGAGGGAGAGGCTGCTCGTTGATCAGGACTAGCCAGTCTGTTGGCTCAGCAGAAGGTAAGGGACGAGAGGGAAGACACGTTCAGTTATATTTTACTGAAAGAGAACATCACGTGTTAAAGACTTCACAGCTTTTGACAAAATTATAGCTTTTTGACAGTTGCCTCATTGTGTCTATGTAGAGCGCCTTGTTCAAGGCCTTTCACATTTAAGACTCATTGACCCATCATACACTCAGAAACTGTTTGTAGCGTGTATGTGTTGTTGCTGGTGTGTGTAGGCTGTTGTGTTTTGTTCTGTAAGGACCTTGTATCTGTCTCTTGCTCATTCCACTGCCTCCTCCTCCGCAGCTCCTCACTTCTCTTCTGCTGTCGTTCCAGCAGTGCGGCTCGGCGCTGGGCCATGTCCTCCTCTCTGTGTGCCCCGTCCTGCAACATAACAAAACATAACACCACAAAACACAACAAAACACCACTCAACACCTCACACAGCTGTGATCACTGCAAGCATGAGCCCTTGTTGAGCTTTAGTCACACGACTGTTGCATGTGGCAGTGAAGAGACAGGAAGAAAGCTTTGAAGTGTGTCTGACCATGTAGAAGAGGCCAATGGCTCCTCGCGGCTCCTCACGCCTGTCACTGCTAGAGGCGTCGCTCTGTGGGGGCCCATCTGCTGTGAAGGTGTCACTCTGTGGGTGTCCGTCTGCACCGCACTGGTTTTGTGGAGCTGCCTGTCGGTGGAGTACGCAATATATCAAGTTTTTTTCAGTAATCAACTATTTCAGCAATGCCATGCATTCCATCCAGCCATTTTCTTCCGCTTTCCCCATTGCAATTGTATTTGCATGATATCACCCAGAGCTCATGACCATCAGGGTGGAACATAGATGGACATAGATTTTGCCTTTTGACTCAGCACCCTCTTCACCACAACACCCCAATACAGCTGCCGCATCACTGGACGCGCAGCACCAAATCGTGTGTCAATCTCATTCTCCCCTCTCGCCAAGGACTCGCTCTCCAATACTGGGGAGACCGCTGATGAGGTGTGTGGCCACAGAGCCTGGGACTTCATTCATGGTAATAAATCCAAACGGCCATAAATTCTCTAAAAAATTACACGTATCATTCAGTGGACACCAGTGTTGGGAGAAACACAATACTAAGTAACGCCTTACTGTAGCAAAATTACAAATTGAATAACGTAGTAGTAACGCGTTATTATGATAATATGTGAAATTACAGAACTGAACCCAGCCCCCTTCATCTGCACCTGTGGACTGCCCTGTCCGGCGACTCGTGGGTGGCACCCCCTCCATCCCTGGGAGCTGCTTCAGTCCTGCACCCCACCTGTCCTCTTTCTACAACGGTCCTTGTTTTGTATCTTGAGTCCTGGACAGGGATCTATTATAATACTTGGATAGGGTATTACTTGCTTGGAGCTGAAGGACCCCCCATGTGCTCAGGGGATTCTTGCGGTGCTGCAGACTAAACGAGACGAAATTCACATGAGCTACCCAGAAATTTTCCCAATAGAACTCAAATCTGAAACCAACTGGGACTTCCGATGAAGGAGCTGAATACATGCTCTCATGACTCTCTGAGAGTGACCAAATAAACCCCTAAAATTGCCCTAAAGGTACTGCTGCGAAGGGAGAGTTGGGATCTACTGTACATACTGACTGTACGCCAGAGACAACTCAAGTACTGAAGACCAAAAACCAAGGCTAAGAAGAGCCACGAGCCAAACAAAGCAGGAATGGATATCATCACCCTAAAAAGAAAATCTATGACTAATGCTTACTGACATCAAGGTAGACATTTCAACATATATCGGGGAGCTACGTGTGGACTTTGGTAACATTTCGAACAAAATTACACAAATTAGAAACAACTTGAAAGACATCCGCCAGAATCAGAATGAGGCAACGGCTAGTATCACAGAGGCACAATCAAGAATAATTCAAGTGGAGGAACGCGAAATCACAAACACACTGATAAGGATTAAGATTACGGGGATCCTTTATTTATCCCACAGCGGGGAAATTTCAGTGTTCCATCACAAGTTTTAGAACAGTAGGAAAGAGGAGCACAAGTTAAAGGAACAATATGTAAACATCTGGCCAATTGATGTCCAAAATAGGAGTGGGAAGAATGGATTTTGGAACGTATTTCTTCAGCGTATCAACATCAGGGTTTGCTCCAGAGGATATCACCTTTCAATTTTATTTATCCCTATTTTTTATACAAACATGTATAAGTCCCACATCAAAAAGAGACTAACATTATTTTAATTGGGGTACATGTGGTCTTAAATGATTCTTTTTACAATTAAGCTATAATCTGCAAAAAAACGTCTTGACCTTCGTCTTTTACCGTTTTTAGAGCAATCTGTCATTGAATGTGATAACAGGCAATAAAATACAAAAAGGCCCTGCCCGGAATCGAACCCGGATTACTGCATCGTGAGCACAGAATCTTAACCACAAGACCACCAATTCACGCAATACAAAACTACTCTGGAGAACGGACTCAAAGCAGCAAATTTTGCATCACACGTAAACTTATCAGCTGTCTCAATTGTTCAAAGGCGTCCCGATATAAATCCTCGTTTTAGTCTTTGTTTTGTCATTAATTATTTGAGAGTCATAACAAGACCTTTTTTAGTTCTGCGGCCACATGTTATTTTACCACTGAGATTAGTGAGCCGCGCGGAGTTCTGGCAACCCAATCACGGACTTACATGACACTTCCTGATTGGCGAAACGGCGGAGGGTAGGACATCAAAATCAAAACAATAACTTTTACGGGTCGTAAAACTAATTTTGAAATTCAAATATCTCGGCTGAACTACTGTTGTCAGTTAAAGATGTAGTCGAAAAGAGCATGATTTAATACGCCTTTTGAAATATGGGGGCCATTTAAAGTGATTGTCTGGAGTTTGTCAGACAAAGAGGTACTTGATTTGAAAAAAACGACGCAAGCTCCATCCCCCTTCCTTTCTAATCAGAAATGTCAACACCTACGTTTCCGTAACACTTTGAAATGTTAATCAGAGAACATATTATACATATACATTATTAATACACATGCACGGAGGTTTTCTGAATTATTTGTGAACGTCCATCCATCCATCCATTTTCTTCCGCTTTATCCGTTGCCGGGTCGCGGGGGCAGCAGTCTAAGCAGAGACGCCCAGACTTCCCTATCCACACACACCTCCTCCAGCTCGTCCGGGGGGACCCCTAGGCGTTCCCAGGCCAGCTGAGAGACATAGTCTCTCCAGCGTGTCCTGGGTCTTCCCCGGGGCCTCCTCCCGGTGGGACGTGCCCGGAACACCTCCCCAGGAAGGCGTCCAGGAGGCATCCTGAACAGATGCCCGAGCCACCTCAACTGGTTCCTCTCGACGTGGAGAAGCAGCGGCTCTACTCCGAGCTCCTCCCGTGTGACCGAGCTCCTCACCCTATCTCTAAGGGAGCGCCCAGCCACTCTGCGGAGGAAGCTCATTTCGACCGCTTGTATCCGCGATCTCGTTCTTTCGGTCATTACCCACAGCTCATGACCATAGGTGAGGGAGGGAACGAAGATTGACCGGTAAATTGAGAGCTTTGCCTTTCGGCTCAGCTCCCTCTTTACCACAACGGTCCGATACAGAGACCGCATCACTGCGCACGCTGCACCGATCCGCCTGTCAATCTCACGCTCCATCCTCCCCTCACTCGTGAACAAGACCCCGAGATACTTGAACTCCTCCACTTGAGGAAGGACCTCTCCACCCACCTGGAGAGGGCAAGGCACCTTTTTCCGGTCGAGCACCATGGCCTCGGATTTGGAGGTGCTGATTCTCATCCCAGCCGCTTCACACTCGGCTGCAAACCGTCCCAGTGCATGTTGCAGGTCCTGGTTCGTTGGAGCCAGCAGGACGACATCATCCGCAAAAAGTAGAGATGAAATCCTGTGGCTCCCGAACCGGACCCCCTCCGGCCCCTGGCTGCGCCTAGAGATTCTGTCCATAAATACAGTGAACAGAACCGGTGACAAAGGGCAGCCTTGGCGGAGGCCAACATGCACCGGGAACAGGTCTGACTTACTGCCGGCAATGCGAACACAGCTCTGGCTCCGGTCATACAGGGACCGAACAGCCCTCAGCAGAGGACCCCCGGTTATTTGTGAACGTTTTAATGAAAAAAAATATGTTACAAAAAAGCGATCGCGGCAAACCAGGAAGTGCTATTATCATGAATTGCACATTATAGGACACATCTGCAGAGGATCTGATTATGGATATAGGTTCAGTATATACATAAGTACCTCAGCGTGGATGTTCAGAATTCTTTGTTCAGTTTTCATGTGGTTCCAGAGCCTAATAGAGGCTCCGCGAAAACAAACAACTGTGCATGCGCGCAGCTGCGAGCATCAGCGCCAATGATTGACATCCCTTGGCATATCTCGATTGGTTAACCTCGACGGCACCGTGGAGACTGAACTATACATAGTTCCCACATGACGTCACTACATACGGGGATTTGCCGACCCGGCGCCATTTGTATTGGCATGCTGTGGGCAAAACAATAGAAAAAGAAGCTGAAACGTGTTAATGTCGTGATAAAGTTGAAAATGGTCATCTCCTGCTGGGTCAATGGATGTTCAAATCGTGCCGGAGGTTCCGTTAAACTTGGATTTTACAGTATACCCATCATTAGACTTCATGAATGTGAGAAGACTAAGCTTTTGTCAGAACAACCACGGAGGTTATGGCTTGCGAAGATAAACAGGCAAGAAACTCCCTCAAAACACGCAAGAATATGCTCGGAGCACTTTGTGTCAGGTGCGTATCGTATCTTATAATGTGTTGACAGACGTAATTTACTCAGTACTAACTTGTGTATGCTGATATCTGGTAACTTGAGAGTTTCATTATTTAGCGTTAGATTACTTTATTATGAGGAGGATCGGTGTCGCGTCCGAGGCTCTCGAGGGCAACGTAAATGTATTAAAT
Organism: Knipowitschia caucasica; assembly: GCA_964034765.1. NCBI lineage: Eukaryota > Metazoa > Chordata > Actinopteri > Gobiiformes > Gobiidae > Knipowitschia > Knipowitschia caucasica. Next base: position 12,754,948 of record OZ035825.1, on the reverse strand, counting down.
AGATAATAATAGTTCTATGGTGGGCTAAAACAATGTTCACAAACAGCATTGCTTCTGTAAAAAGATCTGTGTCATAAAATAAACTGCTCTTTACGCCTGGAAAAATCAGTTGCCCACCATTCACCAAAACATACGGTCAAAAACGCGGAAATAAACAATAACAGCAATCCAGAGTGTCCGTGTGGCATTAGCATTAATTAAATTAATTGTTAATATAATTAAAATAATTAAATGGAGCTCCAACTGGTATTAAATCTAAAGTTTTTGAGAAATGTTTGCATTGCTTGTTAATTTTTGCTGCATAATTTGATCAAATATGTAAAACATGTCCGTAGCACGTTAAACTGTGGTGCCATTGTATTAATATACAATTATTTGCTCAAAAGTTGCCCTTTTTTTTTCCAATTTGCGTTTGAATATCTACATTTATTCTCATTCTTCTGTTTAATGGAATGCACAAACACAGCAGCGTGCCATCAAAGATGGCGTCTCCGAGGAGGTCATGTGACATTCATTGGTCTGTGGGAACTATGTATAGCTAAGAGCAGGGAAGGCGGGACTTGCCCGTAATATTAGAATTAATAAAATGACTTATTTTATATCAACATTTAAGGCCAGGAGGTCAATTTAACACATTTCCTAAAATTTGTAATTAATTTAGAGTTACAGACTATCACTTTAATGATGACTTGACATGCAATTATTACATACTGCTACTGTGAACAATAGCTATAGTAATAAAAATAAAACAATATCTCTAACTCTAGCATCAATAACAAGTAAAAAAAAAATCTTTAAAATAATAATAAAAAGTAGTGTAAAATAATAATAATAATAATAATAATACATCAAACTTGTATAGCGCTTTTTTGGACACTCAAAGACGCTTCACATGGGGAATAAAAAACAATAATTAAAAAGGGCTTTATGGAAAAGCTTGTTTGAAAAGATGGGTTTTGACTACTGATTTAAAGTTGGGTAGTGAGTCCATTCATCCATCCATTTTCTTTCGCTTCATCCGTTGCTGGTTCGCGGGGGCATCAGTCTAAGCAGAGACACCCAGACTTCCCTATCCACACACACTTCCTCCAGCTCGTCCGGGGTCAGCTCGTCCCAGGCCAGCTGAGAGACATTGGCTGTGTCCAAAACGCTAGGCATCGGGCCGCGTAGGGTGGATATGTAGGCATCGAGGGTAGGCCGCGTAGCCACAGGCGAGGTAGGAGGCGAGACGTGATGTGGATTTGGACAGCAGCTGCCTTCTGCCTTCGTCACGTGACTACACAACTCAGAGCGGAGCGGAAGGACACGGCGGCCATGATGGACGGTAAAAAGTTCTAAATACGCTTTAATTAGGACATAAAAGTTAATTCTAATATCATTTGAGGCGAGAAATATCCCCCTTTATTGTCATATCAGAAGTCTGTTTGGAGATAAATTCGAAAATTTTCGGACTTTACCTCCAGCCTGAAGCTCCGGTGCTATAAGCTAACAGCTCAGTTAGCTGCAGTGCTGAAGCCCAGAACAGGCTGTCTAAACACGGGGTCAGGTAATGAGAGCCCCCTGGATGTTTACAATCGTATTCTGAAAAAACAGAGGTTGCTTTTGTTGTTACACTTTCTCTGTTATAACAATTGTATTGGCAGTAATCATTAGTTTTTACAAAGTTATATTTTATGTAAACAATGCACATATATGCAATAAATGATTATTAGATATGGAGTATATATTTGCTATGGCCCTCGTTTGTGCATCACTTAAAAGTAATTTTATCAGAACTAAATGTATTAACGTGTGTTTGCTGATGAGAGAGAAACATCCATTTATCTATAATAATAACTGACACATCCATTTATCTATAATAATAACTGACACATCCATTTATCTATAATAATAATTACTGGAACATCCATTTATCTATAATAATAATAACCGGAACATCCATTTATCTATAATAATAACTGGAACATCCATGGATCTATAATAATAACTGACACATCCATGGATCTATAATAATAATAACTGACACATCCATGGAAACATTAACATCTGTAAAATGGAGTTGAACACAGATGTTTGACACTGCTCTTATTCACTTTTATATCTCTTGAAAAGCAAACAGACCGTTACTAATCACATTTGAGTTTAATGTATTCAAGTATAAGTATAAGTACTGCTGACAAATGGGTAGTTGTGTAAATAATACCTCACTTTGATGACTCTTTACATTTCACACAAACAACAAAATCATAATAAAACCAACAAGTTTGATTTTAGTTTTCTTTATTTCCAGGTTCTCTGTGAAGTGCTGTCGATGAGACCTGTGTCAGAGGCAGATGCCCAGGACTCTGCTGCTGCTCCTGCTGCTGCTACTACTGCTGTTACTCCTCCTGTTACTCCTGCTGCTGTTGCTCCTTCTGCTGCTGCTCCTGCTCCTGCTACTGTTGCTCCTTCTGCTGCTGCTGTTACTCCTCCTGTTGCTCCTTCTGCTGCTGCTGTTACTCCTCCTGTTGCTCCTTCTGCTGCTGCTGTAACTCCTCCTGTTGCTCCTTCTGCTGCTGCTCCTTCTGCTACATGTCTTAGATGCAGAGCCCACTGTTCTAACTATTCATGACTGGTGATTAAAGGAAAATATTATATACAAGTTTGTTGTAGTTCATAATGTTTTCAGCAGTGAAGCAGGAGGTGAAGGAGGTGAAGCAGGAGGTGATGGAGGTGAAGCAGGAGGTGATGGAGGTGAAGCAGGAGGTGATGGAGGTGAAGCAGGACGTGAAGCAGGAGAAATTATTACCTTAATTTCACCACAAGTCTCTGAAAAAGAAGAACACAAACATCATGCATTAAAACACAGCCCACATTTAGGATTCTTTTTACACTTCATATTCAATTAATACTATTTATTTGGGGCTTTGCAAAAAACTGGTTAAAAATAAAATACAGAAATCCTTACAGTATTTAATATTAGAGATACAAGCTTCACAGCAGGGGAAACAGAAGAATGATATGATAGAAATATACACAAATAATCAAGTTATGAGCATGGCTAACCACTTTAAACCTGTGTTTGTGGAAGTGGGACTTTGTCCTCTGCAAATGTCTTAATGTGGAGTGAGAGGACAAGTGCCCAAAAAATAACAATTGTAAACCGCTTTGTGACTCTGGTCTGTGAAAGGCGCTATATAAATAAAGCTTACTTACTTACTAACTTACTTAATGACAAACGAAACCTCTGTATACAGTGTGTTTACTATTTATTAGACTATTGTATGAAAAGGGCTTTATAATTATTCTTGGCCTATTCTATAATTTCATATGTCTAATATATACAGTTTTCCCAGTCTCAGTATGGGATTAAAAACGATATGCACAATCTATTTTATATGAATACAGAAAACATGTGTTAGCATACTATAGCTGCTGTGCTGCAGAGTGATTTTCCATGAAAACGTGACTATTTCCTCAGTGTAGCTTTAATATTTAATCAGTGGGTTTGTTTCTCCCTAAAAGATAAAACACAACATGATTTTTCTTGTTCAAAAACCGAATCTGAATGAACTAGCTAGCCTCGTAGCATTAGCATTAGCTTTTCGGGACTGAGCTTATTTACAGCAGATAACAAGGTTAAATACACACATCTGTGGCAGATCTAATTTATGTCTGTGTTTTATCATAACAGTCGTGTTCATAACTCAACAGTAAAGTATAGCAGTACTTACTATAGACATAACTTCACAGTAAAGTGCTTACCATAATGTTAGCTCCAGCAGACCCGAGCTGTTGTTTACATGTTAATGCCGAACGGAGTTCTGCGCATGCGCGGCCGTGACTTGGCAAAAAGAAGGCAGCAAAGCATACATCAGATGCATCCTTCATATCTGCTCCAAAAGTGGCCGTTTCCATAGAGACGAAGTCATGATGCCTACGCTTGGCGAGCTCGCCAAGTGGTTTTGGACACCCCTGCAATAGCCGTCGCTTGAGGAAGTGACGTCACGATGCCTACATATCCACCCTACACGGCCCGATGCCTACCGTTTTGGACACAGCCATAGTCCCTCCAGCGTGTCCTGGGTCTTCCCCGGGGCCTCCTCCCGGTGGGACGTGCCCGGAACACCTCCCCAGGGAGGCGTCCAGGAGGCATCCGGAACAGATGCCCGAGCCACCTCAACTGGTTCCTCTCGACGTGGAGAAGCAGCGGCTCTACTCCGAGCTCCTCCCGTGTGACTGAGCTCCTCACCCTATCTCTAAGGGAGCGCCCAGCCACTCTGCGGAGGAAGCTCATTTCGACCGCTTGTATCTGCGATCTCGTTCTTTCGGTCATTACCCAAAGCTCATGATCATAGGTGAGGGGAGGAACGAAGATTGACCGGTAAATCGAGAGCTTTGCCTTTCGGCTCAGCTCCCTCTTTACCACAACGGTCCGATACAGCGACCGCATCACTGCGCACGCTGCACCGATCCGCCTGTCAATCTCACGCTCCATCCTTCCCTCACTCGTGAACAAGACCCCGAGATACTTGAACTCCTCCACTTGAGGAAGGACCTCTCCACCCACCCGGAGAGGGCAAGGCATCTTTTTTCCGGTCGAGCACCATGGCCTCGGATTTGGAGGTGCTGATTCTCATCCCAGCCGCTTCACACTCGGCTGCAAACCGTCCCAGTGCATGTTGCAGGTCCTGGTTTGTTGGAGCCAACAGGACAACATTATCCGCAAAAAGCAGGGCTGAAATCCTGTGGTCCCCGAACCGGACCCCCTCCGGCCCCTGGCTGCGCCTCGAAATTCTGTCCATAAACACAGTGAACAGAAACGGTGACAAAGGGCAGCCCTGGCGGAGGCCAACATGCACCGGGAACAGGTCTGACTTACTGCCGGCAATGTGAACACAGCTCTGGCTCCTGTCATACAGGGACCGGACGGCCCTCAGCAGAGGACCCCGGACCCCGTACTCCCAGAAAACCCCCCAAAGGACACCCCGGGGGAACACGGTCGAACGCCTTCTCCAAATCCACAAAGCACATGTAGACAGGTTGGGCGAACTCCCATGAACCCTCGAGTATTCGATGGAGAGTATAGAGCTGGTCCAGTGTTGCGCGGCCGGGACGAAAACCACACTGCTCTTCCTGGATCCGAGATTCGACCATCGGTCGTAGTCTCCTCTCCAGTACCTTGGAGTAGACCTTACCGGGGAGGCTGAGGAGTGTGATCCCACGATAATTGGAACACACCCTCCGGTCCCCCTTCTTGTAGAGAGGGACCACCACCCCGGTCTGTCACTCCATTGGTACCGCCCCCAATCGCCACGCGATGTTGCAGAGACGTGTCAGCCAAGACAGTCCCACAAAATCCAGAGACTTAAGATAGTCAGGACGGATCTCATCCACTCCCGGCGCCTTGTCACCATGGAGGTTGCCAACCACCTTGATGACCTCAGCCAGGGAGATACAAGTATCCGCCACAACATCCTCAGCCTCTGCCTCCGTGCAGGGGGATTGAGGAGAACCTCGAAGTATTCCTTCCACCGCTCGACAATATTCCCAGTCGAGGTCAGCAGCTCTCCTCCCGCACCGTACAGTGTTGGCAAAGAACTACTTCCCCCTCCTGAGGCGCCGGACGGTTTTCCAGAATCACTTTGAGGCCGACCGATAGTCATGCTTTATGGACTCTCCGAATTCCTCCCAGTCCCGGGTTTTTGCCTCCGCAACAGCCCGGGCCGCGGCACGCTTGGTCTGCCGGTACTGGATAGCTGCCTCAGGAGTCCCACGAACCATCATGGCTCGATAGGACTTCAACGGAACGGAATCCAGATTGAAATGTTTCGAAGAGATGGGAGGAGTTGGTGGAGTTGGGTGATGACAGCCCGTTCCAGGATTTTTGACAGTAACGGGAGATTGGAGATGGGTCGAAAGTTGTCAGGGTTGAGGCCGGGTTTTTTCAGGAGGGGTGTGATGGAAGCTAGTTTGAGCGGGGAAGGGACAGAACCAGAGGTTAGGGAAGTGTTGATGATGCGGGTGATGAGAGGGATGAGAGTTCGTTGACAGGTTTTGAGGAGGGATCATGGGATTGGGTCAAGCTGGCAGTTGGAAAATTTACAACTGCCAATTAAAAATCTTAAAACATTAAAACACACACGGGATTAAAATAATAAATAGCCACAATGCATAAAAAAGAGTATCTACAGTATAATCTATAAAATAAAATATATAATCCTTCAGCTGTATGCACAGCTAAACAGAACAGCTTTTAGCCTTGATTTGAAAACTGCCAGAGTAGATGCTAGCCTCACAGATTTTAGTTCCAGATTTTAGCATAAATCTGCATAAATCTGGAACGCAGCCTCTCCATGTCTAGTTATGACTCTTGGAACCAGCAAGAGGCTTCCTCCTGTGCTCCTCAGAGTCCGGGCCGGTTCATATGGTACTAACATGTCGCTTAAGTATTTTGGTGCAAGGCCATGGAGAGACTTGTATACAAGCAGTGCTGCCTTGAAATCTATTCTCTGAGCCACAGGAAGCCAGTGCAGAGACCTGAGGACTGGACTAATGTGGTCGTACTTCCTGGTCCTGGTCAGGACTCGAGCTGCTGCATTTTGGACATACTGCAGCTGTTTTACAGCCCAGCCTGTTTGGTAAGCCCAGTGAGCAGGCCATTGCAGTAGTCTAACCTACTGGAGACAAATGCATGGATAAGAATCTCCAGATCTGATTTAGACACTATGTTTCTAATTTTGGCAATGTTTTTCAGATGGTAAAAAGCTGCTGATGTTACTGATTTGATGTGGCTGTTAAAATTTAGGTCTGAGTCCATTATTACTCTTAGGTTTCTGACCTTACCTAAAGGTTCCAGGGAAAGAGACTGGAGGTGACAAATAAAGCTCTCTCTTTGTTTCTGGGGACCAAAGACAATCATTTCAGTTTTCTCTGCGTTCAGCTGGAGGAAGTTATTTTGCATCCACTCACTGATCTGTTGGATACAGTGAAGGAGAGAGTCCACTGGTCCATGTTCTCCTGCAGTAAGTGAGACATAGATTTGAGTGTCATCAGCGTAATTGCGGTAGGATACATTGTTAGTGCGTATTAATTGACCTCATGGCAGCATGTAAATATTGAACAGAAGAGGATTGAACTGTCAGGATTGACCCCTGTGGCACTCCGCAGGTCAGGCCCATATGATTTGAGACACAGTTTCCTATCTCAACCAAGTATTTCCTGTCTTCTAGGTAAGACCTAAACCAACTTAGGGCAGTCACACACACCCAGTGCTCTAGCCTCTGCATGAGGATCTCATGGTCGACTGTGTCGAACGCGGCACTCAGATCCAGCATGACTAAAACTGTGACTTTTCCTGTGTCAGTGTTAAGTCAGATGTTGTTTGTAACCTTCACTAGAGCAGTCTCAGTGCTGTGATGGGCTCTAAAGCCGGACTGGAGCGCATCAAAAGAGCTATTAGTTACCAATAATTCTGTAAGTTGTTGGTAGGCAACTTTTTCAAGAATTTTTCCCATGAACGGCAGATTTGAAATGGGCCGGTTATTTCTTAAGAACCGTGGCATCTAGAATCCTCTTTTTTAGGAGGGGTCTGATGAAATAGACATGTTTGCTAATTGTGTGAGCGAAGGTAAAAGACTGCTCAGAACAGACTTAAGAAATTTAGTGGGTTATCTGTTGGTGCAAAGTGTGATTGCTCAAAAAGCCTCACTGGCTGTTTAATGTTATTTCTGCTGTGGAGGTGATGGCGTTTTTGATGCTCTGAACCTTGTCATTGAAAAACTGTGCAAACTCATTACATTTAGATTCTGAGGTAAATTCTAATGGCAGCTGAACAGGGGGGTTTGTTAATTTGTTAACTGTTGAAAACAGAAGTCGTAGATTATTATTGCAGCCATCAATGGTTTTAGAAAAATACATTTCTCAGCTCATTTTTGAAGATCTCATGATCCACCTGGAGATTGGATTTTTGCCACTTCCGCTCGGCCCTCCGGCACTCTCTCTTCTGTGCCATGACTGAGTCCACTTTAATCCAGGGGCCTTTGGCTTATTTGTAACCATTCAGATTTATGTGGGTTTACAATCAAAACATATGTAAAAAAAATACACAGAAGTGATCTGACAGAGCCATGTCAACCACATTTACAGGTTTTAATTTGTTTATTCTTCTTTTATTGTTGTTGGTTTTCTTTTTTTAAATTACTATTTGCAATTTAAGTAGGTAAGTAAGCTTTATTTATATACCACCTTTCACAGACCAGAGTCACAAAGCGGTTTACAATTGTTTTTTTGTTTTTTTCATCTTTGTTTATACGGTCTGGTTTACTTTGATTACAGTACAGACCAAAAGTTTGGACACATTTTCTCATTCAATGAGTGTCCTTTCTTTTCATGAGTATTGAGTGTAGATTCACACCCAGGCTGAGTAAGGGCTATTTTACCAATAAGAAGAGTGATGGGTGCTGGGCCAGACGACCTGGCCTCCACAGTCACCGGACCTGAACCCAATTGAGATGGTTTTGAGGTGAGCTGGACCACAGAGTGAAGGCAAATTCAGACCATTTCAGGTCCTGGGCTGGTGTGGTTACACGTGGTCTGCGGTTGTGAGACTGGTTGGATGTACTGCCATACTCTCTGAAACGCCTTTGGAGATGGCTTATGATGGCGAAATTAACATTCAATGCACGAGCAACAAATCTTTTTGACATTCCTGCTGTCAGCATGCCAATTGCACGCTCCCTCAATTCTTGAGGCATTTTGCTGTGAGACAGACTGCACATCTCAGAGTGGCCATTTAATTGTGGACAGTCAAAGGCACACCCGTGCACTAATCATGATGTGCTGCTTGACCGGAAAAATGGTGCCTAGCCCTCTCCAGGTGAGTGGAGTGGTCTTTCCCCAAGTGGAGGAGTTCAAGTATCTCTGGGTCATGTTCATGAGTGAGGGAAGGATGGAGCGTGAGATTGATAGGCAGATCGGTGCAGCGTGCGCAGTGATGCGGTCGCTGTACCGGACCGTTGTGGTAAAAAGGGAGCTAAGCCGAAAGGCAAAGCTCTCAATTAACCGGTAAATCTTCGTTCCCTCCCTCAACTATGGTTATGAGCTTTGGGTCCTTACCCAAAGCCGAAAGAACAAGATCGCGGATACAAGCAGTCAGAATGAGCTTTCTCTGCAGAGTGGCTGGGCGCTCCCTTAGAGATAGGGTGAGGAGTACAGTCACACGGGAGGAGCTTGGAGTAGAGCCACTGCTTCTCCACATCAAGAGGAACCTGTTGAGGTGGCTCAGGCATACAGTACGTTCCAGATGCCTCCTGGACACCTCCCTGGGGAGGTGGAGGAAGTGTGTGTGGATAGGAAAGTCTGTGCTGTCTGTCTCCGCCTAGACTGCTGACGCCGCGACCCGGAAACGGATGAAGCGGAAGAAAATGCATGGATGGAAGGGTTTGGAGTTACACCAAACTCAAACTGGCTTCTAGCAACAGGCCTTGATTAATTTTATTGTACATAAATATTTTGCATAAAAGAAACTATACTTATTTTAACTATACTATATTTTAACATTTTAACAGCAGCGTATTTGTTCTGTTCCACTCTGGTAGTTTCTAGAGTAGACACTATTGTTTTCACCCTCCTGAAACACTGTCTTATGTAAACAAAAGGCCAATCCGATACACACCTCTATCGTATTACTGTCACAGGGTCTCCATGTAAACAGCATATACAGTGCCTTGCGAAAGTATTCGGCCCCCTTGAACCTTTCAACATTTCGCCACATTTCAGGCTTCAAACATAAAGATATAAAAATAAAATTTTTTGTCAAGAATCAACAACAAGTGGGACACAATTGTGAAGTGGAACAAAATGTATTGTATAATTTACATTTTGTAACAAATAAAAAACTGAAAAGTGGGGCGTGCAATATTATTCGGCCCCCTTGCGCTTTTACTTTGTAGCGCCACCTTTTGCTGCAATTACAGCTGCAAGTCGCTTGAGGTATGTCTCTATCAGTTTTGCACATCGAGAGACTGGAGTTCTTGTCCATTCTTCCTTGCAACACAGCTCGAGCTCAGTGAGGTTGCATGGAGAGCGTTTGTGAACAGCAGTCTTCAGCTCTTTCCACAGATTCTCGATTGGATTCAGGTCTGGACTTTGACTTGGCCATTCTAACACCTGGATACGTCTATTTGTGAACCATTCCATTTTAGATTTGGTTTTATGTTTTGGATCATTGTCCTGTTGGAAGATAAATCTCCGTCCCAGTCTCAGGTCTTTTGCAGACTCCAACAGGTTTTCTTCCAGAATGGTCCTGTATTTGGCTCCATCCATCTTCCCATCAATTTTAGCCATCTTCCCTGTCCCTGCTGAAGAAAAGCAGGCCCAAACCATGATGCTGCCACCACCATGTTTGACAGTGGGGATGGTGGGTTCAGGGTGATGAGCTGTGTTGCTTTTACGCCAAACATATCGTTTTGCATTGTGGCCAAAAAGTTCGATTTTGGTTTCATCTGACCAGAGCACCTTCTTCCACATGGTTGGTGTGTCTCCCAGGTGGCTTGTGGCAAACTTTAAACAAGACTTTTTATGGATATCTTTGAGAAATGGCTTTCTTCTTGCCACTCTTCCATAAAGGCCAGATTTGTGCAGTGCACGACTGATTGTTGTCCTATGGACAGACTCTCCCACCTCAGCTGTAGTTATCTGCAGTTCATCCAGAGTGATCATGGGCCTCTTGACTGAATCTCTGATCAGTCTTCTCCTTGTTTGAGATGAAAGTTTGGAGGGACGGCCGGGTCTTGGTAGATTTGCAGTGGTCTGATACTCCTTCCATTTCAATACAATTGCTTGCACAGTGCTCCTTGAGATGTTTAAAGCTTGGGAAATCTTTTTGTGTCCAAATCCGGCTTTAAACTTCTCCACAACAGTATCTCGGACCGGCCCGGTGTGTTCCTTTGTCTTCATGGTTCTCTCTGCGCTTTAAACAGAACCTTGAGACTATCAAAGAGCAGGTGCATTTATACGGAGACTTGATTACACACAGGTGCATTCTATTTATCATCATCAGTCATTTAGGACATTGGATCATTCAAAGATCCTCACTGAACTTCTGGAGTGAGTTTGCTGCACTGAAAGTAAAGGGGCCGAATAATATTGCACGCCCCACTTTTCAGTTTTTTATTTGTTAAAAAAATTTAAATTATCCAATACATTTTGTTCCACTTCACGATTGTGCCCCACTTGTTGTTGATTCATGACAAAAAATTTAAGTTTTATATCTTTATGTTTGAAGCCTGAAATGTGGCGAAATGTTGAAAGGTTCAAGGGGGGCGAATACTTTCGCAAGGTACATATCTCCAATGTGAGATCCATAGTTTATCTTATCCTATCTATCTTATCAAAAAGAGTCTAAACAGAAAGTGACCTGCTGGCTGTCCTCGGTGGGTCGGGGTCTTGGGTCACTGGGCAGCATGGGGGTGGGCTCCTGCACAGTCACTTCGCTGGCTGAGACGCTGCTTTCTCGGGTTCTGGTTACATCTGTGAGGTCGCTCATGGAGTCTGAGGAGAACTCTGTTTGCTCATCACTGGCCCCCTCCTCCACTCCTGTCATCACAACACTGTTTCAGCTCCAATTACACACAATTATCTTTAAATTTACACACTTACAGATGTCATTGTTTTGGTCACATATTGGAGATTTTGAATTATAACACAGCAACTTTTTCCAACTTCTTGGCAAACTTCTTTTTCCAGCAGTTTGACAGCAGTTAAGTGACGTTATGATGGGCCATAAAGTGTCTTAATAAGGGACAGTAAGGTGACTTTATAAGGGGCCGTAAGGTGACTTAAAAAGGGCGGGGGGACAGTTTGTGAGTGTTCAAGAGTCCAACAGCAGAGGGGAAGAAACTGTTATTTTGGCGGGAGGTTTTGGTCCTGATAGACCGTAGTCTCCTGCCCAAGGGGAGAGTTTGGAACAGCTTTTAGCTCCCAAGAGTTTTTAATGTTATCACCACAAGATGTGACGTTTCGGGTCACTACCCTTCATCAGACATAAAAGAAACCGACTAGAACGACTAAAACGACTAGACCTCTAAAGACCAGAATTTCAGAACATCGGAGCAACATCCGCAATCATGACACAAAAAGCCCAGTGGCTGTCCACTTCACAAAAGAAAAACACAATGTGAGTACATTAAGGTACACAGGTATTGAACACGTCAAACTTCCAAACCGAGGAGGAGACATCAACTCCCAATTACTCAAACGTGAAGCCTACTGGATTTATACACTAGACACACTAAGTCCAAAGGGTCTAAACGAAGACTTTGATCTGAGACCTTTTCTATGATTCATTCTTTTGTGTGTCTTTAGACCTTCCTGTGAGTAAAGGTATCTTTTACTAGTGTAAATATTGTAAATTATAATGTAAATATGTGATGGTGTGAATATTTCACATTTTTTTTGGTAATGTGTATATTATTGTGTGTATATACATATATGCTGTGGTACCGTCCCATCTCTATGCTATAGTATTTTTGTCATCACACTTCAGGGGGGCTACACTTTAATGATAATCTCATTGTTTGTTTATTTTTATTTTTTTTGACTATCGAATGAGTCATGTGACCTGTCATTACTGTGTGTATATATACAGGTGTGTAGCCTGTGGTTTCTTTTATGTCTGATGAAGGGTAGTGACCCGAAACGTCACATCTTGTGGTGATAACATTAAAAACTCTTGGGAGCTAAAAGCTGTGCAGAGTCATCTCCTTTTCTTTTCATGTTTCCTATTATCGACTTTTTTTGCACGCTACTCAGTATTGGATGTGCGCGTCAACCCCACTTTCTCGAGAGTTTGGAACAGACCATGTGCAGGGTCGGCTGTGATTACAACCAGCCCGGCCTCGAGCTCGGGCGACGTACAGGTCCTGCAGCGATGGGTGGCTGCGGCCGATCAGTGCACAATGCGCTGTATTCTCTGCTTGTCCCTGACAGTGGCTCCAGCGAACCACACGGTGATGGAGGAGGTGAGGATGGACTCGATGATGGCTGTGTAGAACTGCACCAACATTTGTGCAGGCAGCTTGGCTTTCCTGAGCTGCCGCAGGAAGGACATCCTCTTTTGGTCTTTTTTGATGCGGGAGCTGATGGTCAGCTCCCACTTGAGGTCCTGGGTGATGGTGGTACCCAGGAAACGAAATGACTCCACCGAGGTGATGAGGGAGTCCATCATGGAGGGTGGAGGCGGGGGGGACTGTGCTCTTCCTGAAGTCCACAATCATCTCCACTGTCTTCTGGGCGTTCAGCTCCAGGTTGTTACCACTGCACCAGGACACTAGCCGGTCCACCTCCCTCCTGTAGGCGGACTCATCGTTGTTGGATATAAGTCCAATGAGGGTGGTGTCATACGCGAACTTGATCAGCTTCACGGAGTCGTGGCTGCAGGTGCAGTGGTTGCTGTACAGGGAGAAGAGCAGGGGAGAAAGAACACAGCCCTGTGGGACTCCTGTATTTATAATCCTAGAGTCCGAGATATTCTTCCTCAGACGCACTCGCTGCTTCCTGTCCGTCAGGAAGTCAGTGATCCACCTGCAGGTAGAAAAAGGCACGTTGAGCTGGGAGAGCTTGTGCTGGAGCAGGGATGGCAGGATGGTGTTGAAAGCAGAGCTGAAGTCCACGAACAGGACCCTGGTGTAAGTCCTGGAGGGCCAGGTTAAAGGCGTCGTCTACAGATCTGTTAGCTGTGTAGGGTCTGTAGTCATTAAGTCCAGTGATCCTGGGCTTCTTAGGGATAGGGACAACAATGGAGGATTTGAAGCAGGTGGGGATGTGGCAAGACTCCAGCGACGTGATGAAGATGTCGGTGAAGACTGGGGACAGCTTGTTCGCACATTGCCTCAGGGTGGCGGGTGAGATTCCGTCCGGGCCGGCAGCACTTCGGACATGCAGCCTAGAGAACTGCCGTCTAGTCTCGTCTGGAGCTATTGACAGAGGGGCTGAGGGGAGAGGTGTCGAATGAGCAGTGGGGGGAGGTGTCAGGAACAACATCAAAGCGGCTGAAGAACTGGTTTAGCACAGTGGGGGGCTCTTGGTTCAGAAGTCTGATATCAAAAGTCTGATAAGGGTCTTTGATAATAGTCTTTGATGAGATGTTTTGATGTTTCAAACATCTTCATTTGAACATGGAAAACACCTTTATTTGACAATAAATGGTTTCACACAACCATTAACAAAGAGAAAAACACATTTGGTCTTTTAAGACCATTAAGAAAACAATTTCACAGACCCATTTAATTTTAGTCATGTTCATTCACTTCATTAACAAATGTGAAAATTATTTTTCACTTATGGTCTGTGTTTGTGTTGCAGTGCTGTCACAAATCAGAATCAGAATCATTTTTATTGCCACGTAAGTAACAGGAGGTCACAGACTAGGAAATTGCTAGTGATATGTTCAGACCCAGGGTAGTGCTGTGCCCCTTTTTAATCTAATCAAAAGTATTAGTGTTCAATGAGCAACACTTTTGAGGAAAATGCATTACGTACTTCACAAATTTTAAGACCCAGATATTAAAATTCAATCATTTGAAAATAGAAAATATGTTTACTTGACAATGTATGGCCTCACACAACCACTGACAATGGGCTTTATGCACGCACCACTTCCGCGTTTTAGCTACTACCCCACTTCACTTCCTGTTCGCGGGAAAAGGCTGGAGTTTCACTGGAGTTCAGCAGTTGTTTCCCAAAGTTTCCCAAATAATGCTCAAACGGGAATTAAACTGTGAGGTTACTGGGCATTTTTGGGACACAGGAGTGCTCTTTGATTGTGCTGTCATTGTGTTTTTATTAAGTTTACAAATCGCTCTGAGTGGCCACAGTCAAAGCTCTACCTCAGAGAAAAAGCACAGCGACACTTTTGGGTCAGTCTCACAGCTGAATGTATCGATCTAATTACTAAAAAACGTCACTAAAACCCACCTAAAAGCCAATAGCATAGGCAGGAAGTGAAAGGGCTGTGCTTTGTTAACAGGAAATGACATCACGCCTCCCCGTGCATATAGCCCATAAGTGGGGAAAAAGTGTCTGTTATCATGCATAATCTCCAAAACATGAGCAAATGAACGCAAACTCTGCTTAGGTTTATAAACTGTTTGTAACTTGAGAAAATCTAGAATACATGGGATTTTGATTGTGTCGAGGCTTACCCCCCTCCAACTCAGCAGGCCCTAGGGACGACAGCGAGGCCATGAGGCTGCACGTGTCCCCTACCGGGCGCCCGTCGCCTCCTGTGCTGAAGGCTGACAGGGACAGTGTGTCACTCTGCAGGGAACACTCCGAGGGACTGCTCTCCACTGGCCTCGGGAGGTCCTGCGCTGGGCTGTCTTGCACTAGGCCGGAGTCCCTGTCCTCCAGCTCCAAACTGAACTGGGTGGGTGTCTCGCTGGAGCCCGTGTCTGAGGTGCTCTCTTCACTCTGTGCGGCTACTGGGGGGGGTGTCTAAGGTAATATCCAAAAGGAAAAAAGACAACAAAAAAACACATATAATCTAATATTTAAAATACATAGCATAATAGGAAAGTGGGTAACATGTGTGTGCACATGTGTTTGTGTGTGTGCGCCATGGATCTATAATGACTGGATAGGGTATAACTAGCTTATAGCTGTCCCACCTATGGGCACAGGGGGCGCCAGAAACCTACCCAGAAAAAAGTCCCATAGAACTCAATGTATATTAAAACAGCACGACCTCAGCTGAACGAGAACCTACAGCTTTCATAAAAATCGGATTTTGTGGGGATTTTAGTGTTCATCCTGAAATTCTGATGAGCAGCTCTGATTGGTCAGAGCGCGGCCGAGCCCCTCTGTGCGCGTGCATGAAAGCCACACACGCACGTTTGGCGCATCATGCGTCACGCCAAACGTGCGCTAATCCACTGCGCAGAACCGGGAGGACCAGACGATGCCCAAATATAGGCAAGTTCAGCTAATCTCCCGGTCTCCATGAAGTCCCATGCGCTACTGAGCACAAGCCATTCATTTGAATAGGGTGCCATCTTGGATCACCGGGGCTTGGTGTGCGCACGCCACGGACACGAGTGCACACACACACTCTTTAGTAACGAGCGTAAGAGCACTGAGAAATGAATGAATGAGATTGAAAGAATGAAACGTTTGGCGTACGATCAGAGCGACCGACCGGAGCAGGAGGATATAAGTGTGTGTGTGCGCGCGTGTGTGTTGGTGTGTTCTGGTGTTATATAAAGACTGATTCTTGAATTTCTGAAGTGTTATTGTAATAGCACCACACTGGGAGCGAGGGTCAGGGAGTTATTCCCGTAGGAAACGCTTTTCTTTGGCCCTGCAGCCAAAGAAATGCGTCGAGGAACTCCCCAGCGCCCCTCGACCACGGGGACGCTTATATGAAAGGTTTAACATAAGCGGAGAATACGTAAGTGCAGGAGAGACGTGAGTGGAAATCAGTTGTCGCGGGTCCCGGCTCAAAAGTGGCCAAAATGACGTGCGCTGACATGCTTACAATACCACCCCGGGCCGATGGGGGTGGACCCAGAAGAAGAATTAGTCAATGCTAACATATAGCGTTAGCAGACCTCTCAAAAACATCTTTACAGGATGGTCCAAAATCTGGCTCTTGGCCCAAACCTCCGTTCCACATGTGTGTCAATGCTGAGGGGAGTGAATTTTTTTGGACCACTCTAGTTTACTTGCTGTGAATTTTTTAAGTCTCTCGTTCAAATGAATGGAGCTTGCGCCGGCTGACGCATGTGCAGATGCGTTTATTCAGAATTTTCTTGTGGGCGGGACCACTCGCTGCCATTTTGGATTGCTCCAGTAGAGCACTATTTTTGGCCCATTAGTTAGAACGGCAGTGATAGGCGTGACTATGATCATAATTTTTTACAGTCTATGGTGGAAATGCAGGAAGACGTAATATGACGCACAATATCAAGTCCCCACCACACCTCATCCCCCACTCCCCACCACCCGCCACACTGACCCCCCTCATCTGGGCTTTAAAGCGTGCTCAGGCCCACCTCTTCAATCGAGCACACTTGAACGGCTAACTTTGTTATGTAAATAAGGCAATTATCTGGCTGCGCTGAAGTTGCTAAAACACTTTACTTTGCCTTCTTTGGGAGAGGGGGAGGATCTGATTAGTTAAAATGAGTTAAGACTAATGCCGCGTTCAGACCGGGTCATGCGTTGCGTCGGCTTTCAATGCAAAGTCAATGGTGACTCGCGTCCGTCTCGGAATGCACGCAGACTGCTCAGTAGAGATGCGCGGGAATGTCGAAGGGGAGGAGCAGGAGCGGAAAATCGACACACGCAGGAGATGAATTTTGCTGAACCTTTCCTCAGCACGCTCGTGCAGCAACCAATCAGAGAGCAGCAAAGTGGTCACGGGGATATTAGCGGTCTGAGCGAGCACACTGAAAATACTCGTAAACAGCCAAAACAGGAGCTACATCAGGACTAAACCAGGGTTGACAATGGGGGACATAGTGCTTGTTAACATGCAAGTTTTCATGCTCCCGTGACTTTATGCAACTGCTTCGAGCGTGTTCGCCGATGCAGAAGTAACGTTTGATAATAAAATAAACTTATTGCGCACCTCCGTGAACACATACTACTGTTATATAAAGTCTCCGGAAGGTCTCTGAACACAGACACGCTGCAAAGCTGCATTATTGGAGAAGATCTTTACACAAGAAGCTGCTAGCTAAACTCTGCTAGCATCAAAGCCCGCCGGCTACTTCCGCCAGTTCCGGCGCGTGCCAGGACTTCTGGTCTGAAAACTAGAGAATGTGCGTCTGGTGAGCGAGGCTTCAGCGTTCCAGCGTCGGTGGTCTGAAAGCAGCATAATGTCATGTTGACTGTAATTAAAAAATAATAATGATAATAATAAAGTTAATTAAAAGAAAACACACGTGCAACGTAATTTAATGTTTAAATTTACATTGAATTAAAATAAAAAAAATATGCTATTTTATTTAATCTTTACATTTTCTACAGCATGTAAATATTACTAGCAACTGTCCCACCAGTAAAGTCGCTTAAACCACTTTATCACCACTACTATCTTGGGGAAAGATCAATTGTTCGTGAGATTAAATTGATTTTAAATACCACAAAATAAGAAAAAAGCGTATTCAGTTTTTCTCAGTTGGTACATTTCTCAGACTTAAAGTTCTCAAATAGCTATTTGTTTTGGACATGTATCAGTTACTTTCATACAATTCTCTGCTGTTTTATAACATTATCATTTGCTTCTGTCCTGTCAGTTAGAATGAAACATTCTTATGACTTTCCTTATAAAACTAATAGTCCTAATTTCATCGCTTGAGTCATCACATACAAAACAGTTGAACTAATTCAAAACCAAAATCTGTCAACCTCATTTCATACATTCATTCATCTTTTTTTCCTGAAAATCTTTCCTAAATTGAACAATTGCTCTCAGGTGAATTTCAGCTTCACTCATGACGAGGTGTGTGTTTTATTGTGTATACTTGTCACAGTTCTACCATAATGCTATTCTGCATGTTTGTTCTACGTAAAGACACGTAATTGACTGTGTTTTTGTTGCACAATGATGTGAAATTGCAAAGAGTATATGCAGTAAATATGTGAAATACATACAGTACACAGACTGTATGTGTATGTATGTATGTACTGTATGCATGTACTATATATGTATGTATATATGTCTGTGTACTATATGTCTTTGTGTCTCGTTCACATTGGCTTTTCATTGATTTTGAATAGATTTTTTGCTTTAAATAGTGTGTTTTTTACCACTGTTTTGTATTTTGCAATTGTATATTTGTGTATGTCTTTTTATGTACAGCACTTTGGTCAACCTTGTTGTTTTTATTAGTGCTTTATAAAAAACTGGACTGGACTGGACTTTGATTGCTGGAAAAATTTAGTCTCAACATTGATGAAGTATCAACATTGGAATTGGACCAAATCAATTTCATTTCTTTGGATTGACTCAGGTTTCAAAATATCAGTCTGATGCACACAGTACCTGAGTGAGCGTCCGCGGACCCCCAATGCGGAAGGAGGACGAGGTCTGGACTTGGCACTTGCTGGGGGACACTCTCCTCAGGTGTGGCAGCGAATCCACGCTCTGGGGCGGGGTGAGGACTCGGGAGAGGGGGGGAAAGGCCAGATCAGAGGGACGCTTGCGGGTTGGCGTTCGGGAGGTCGTCTTGGGGCTGCGCGGGACCGCCCTGGTGCGTGGGGTTGGGCAGGAAGACGACAGAAGAGTAATTTTGGTGGAAGCGTATTGGCCAGACACAGGGATGAGCAAGGCCCTGCTGCGCGCAGGCGTCTTGGAAGGGGTTTGAGGAGGGGTGACGGGGGTGACGGGCATCGGTTTGATTTTAGGGGAGAGTTTGTGTCGCTGTCCGCTTAAGAGCTGCTGTTGCTGTTGTGTGAGCTTCTGCATGTCCTTCTGAAGACACTCCAGAGCTTCACTTAGTTTCTGCACCACCTCAGTGTACTGCTGGACTCCTGGCCCAGGGCTGCCGGCCACCCCCTCGCGCTCCTTGTTGTCCAGGGAAAAGGTCACCTGCTTCTCCAGCCGTGGAGGTGGTGCACTGACCTGCTCCTTCCGCTCTTTTTCCTCATCACGCTGCAGCTGCTCCTCCACCTAAGAAAATATTTGGGTCATCAAACCTTTTAAAGGGGATACAAATGGATAATAAGGCAGGTTCACATGGGCCTGGCTATTGTGGGAACAGCTCCGCATATTTCAGTGAGGTCAGGTGGCCCCTGAACATTCAACTAAGAATAGAACCGGCCTTTCTGCGGAAGGGGCAACCGTGCCTGAAAGAAAAATGTAATATGACATGCATCAGTTTTATATAGTGCTTTTTTGGATGCTCAAAGACGCTTCACATGTCATTATTCTTTCACACCATAGACTGTGGGGATAAAAACAATTAAGCAACCAGTTTATGCCATTGGCCACTCTGACCACCACCAACCATTCACACACACATCAGTAAAGGTCTGCCATTACTGTACTAGCCAGGCCCTGTCCTGCTTAGCTTCAGAGGTCTGACAGGATCCGGCTTTCACCTGCAGGTATGGCCAAAGACAACATAGAATATGTGTATGTTGTAACACACATCAGATACGTTACCCTTATGCCTAACTGTAATCAGTCTCCCAGTGAAATAGTGCTCCTCTGTAACTTTGTTCGAACATCACAAACATGTCATGAACGCACACAATTTAATTACAATTCCAATAAATGTATTCTAGTATAGCCCTAAATCACAACAGTGGTCATCTCAGAGGACTTAACAAAACTGCTGAAATCGTCAAAACGGATCTCTTGGAGACAGAACTGAGACGTATCCGGTGAGTGTGTTTTGACGGTTTATCCCTCTGCTCTCTGTTTGCATTAACCTTTGATAATCCACGTATTAGTCTACAACAAACTAACACTTTGAAACACACTTTCTAAACACTTTGAAACGGCTGTATTGTAGCTGAGGTTTGGGTGTCGGTCGTTTGTCTGGTCTCGGTCCAATTGTGCGGGACCCTGTCCGGTCGAGCTGCTGCATCTGAACTAAAACTACAATATATAAATTTGATACACTTCCGTATCACTAGCTGGCTAGCACAATGGCCGACACTGTCATCTTCTCTGGGCCCCTCCCTAGCACTAGCAGTGCAGAGGCATTCAGCAGCTTTCAACCCCTGGCTGTCTAACTGGTGCCCTCGACGTGGTGTTGTTCATGTTGACAATTGGAATGCCTTTTAGGGAAAGCCCAGTCTCATCCACTCGGATGATATCCACCCAACGTTGGCGGGTACATCCCTTTTGGCTAAGAAGTTTTCCCTGGCTTTAAATTCTTCTGGCCTTCTCAAATGAGGGTCCAGAACAGTGGTCCGGGTGCAGAGCTGCTCTGCCACAACCTCCGAGCTCCCATCTGTTCAGTCACTTGTCTCAGAACCTAGTCAAATTAAAACTTTGTGTGTGCCTCGCTTGAAGTCTAAAGCACTATACGCAAGGAAATCTGACCTGGGTGTCAAACACACTCCCCTACAAAAAGTTCCGTTAGACAAAAATAGTTCTAAAAGCAGGGTTGTTAAATGCGGATTAATGAACGTCAGATCACGTCTAAATCGCTTCTTATAAACAAACTTATTAAAGACAACAACTTGGATTTACTTGCACTCTCTGAGACTTTGCTCCAACAAGACGACTACGTCAGATTATATCACACACCAACTTACTTCTCAGTCCCAAAACCAACAATGCCTTTCGTTCGTTTGAAAACTTAACACTTTCAATCACCTGTCCTGGGTGGAGAAAACAAAAAGCGGTGTTATTTATAGTTTTATACCGATCTCCTGGTCCTTACAGCGAGTTCCTAACAGAATTCCCTGATTTCATTTCAAACCTAGTTTTGGAATGGGAAAACATAGTTATAACTGGAGACTTCGGGCGGCACGGTGGCTGAGTGGATAGCACTCTCGCCTCTCAGCAAGAAGGTCCTGGGTTCGAATCCCGGTCGGACCAGGGCCTTTCTGAGTGGAGTTTGCATGTTCTCCCCGTGTCTGCGTAGGTTTCCTCCGGGTACTCCGGTTTCCCCTACCACTAAAAATATGTCCAATAGTTCTGGCATGTTCTTCCTGTACTGGCGACCCCGCTCCCATCTCTGTGTGGAGTGAGAGACAAATGCCCAAAATTAACAATTGTAAACCGCTTTGAGACTCAGAAATGCAGTGAAAAGGCGGTATATAAATAAAAACTTACTTACTTACTTACTTACTTCAATATACATGTGGACGACAGCTTAAACAAAGCTTTCAGCGCCATACAAGACAGTGTTGGTTTTACTCAGAATGTTGAGGAACCTACTCACATTCATAACCACACCTTGGACCTTATCCTGACCTACGGTTGTGATGTCTCTAATATTGACGATCAACGTCAAAGCTTGTTGTTGTCTGATCATTTCTTGATCACGTTTAATCTCGCTTTGGAGGACTTCCCTGCGCCGCAAGATAAAACCATAATGAAAAGAACCTTAAATTATATATCTATCACAAGGTTCAAAGAACTAGTACAGCCGATGTTGAATACCGCTGCAGGTGAACCTGCTCACAGCTAATGCAGTCCTTCTGTCATCGACCGAACTGTGGACTACACTATGGAGTCCACAGACAAAAAACTATTAGATCATCGTCGCCATGGTTCAGTGTCCAGCTGAATACTTTAAAACAAGACGTCAGAAAACTGAAGAGGCTATATTGCCACTCCCACTCGGAGCCTGCCCTCAGGGAGTGGAAAGCAGGTCTCCGAAACTACAAGAATGCTCTTCGTAGGGCTCAAACTCAATACTATTCAACTTTAATAGAAGCGAATAAAAACAACAGTAGATTCTTGTTTAGCACCGTCGCTAGGCTCACAAACTGCCATAGCGCAATCGAGCCTAAAATACCAAGCTCACTGAGCAGTGTCGATTTTCTTTGACACTTCTTTAATGATAAAATTACATCCATCCGTGACAAACTGGAGGAAACCACTCCTAGTGTTGGTGATGGACAGGCTGAAGCGTTGCAGTTGATTTCCCACCTGGATTCTTCAGTGTGCCTCGGCTGTGAGCCAAGAGGAAGTGATCTTTGTGGTCACATCTTCTAAAGCCTAAACTTGCATTTTAGATGCAATCCCGGCTTGGCTCTTGAAAGACACGCATCCATACAATGTGGCTATGTCCCACAAGCTTTTAAAACCGCGGTAATCAAACGTCTTCTGAAGAAAACAAACCTCGACCCAGAACTACTTACAAGCTACAGACCGATCTCGAACCTTACTTTCATATCTAAAATCCTGGAAAAGCTTATAGCTGAACAGCTTTGCTGCCACCTAAAGGAAAATGACTTGTTTGAAGTCTTTCAATCAGGATTCAGAGCTCATCATAGGACTGAAACAGCACTAGTTGGCTCCGGCACGGTGGCTGAGTGGATAGCACTCTCGCCTCTCAGCAAGAAGGTCCTGGGTTCGAATCCCGGTTGGACCAGGGCCTTTCTGAGTGGAGTTTGCATGTTCTTCCCGTGTCTGCGTAGGTTTCCTCCGGGTGCTCCGGTTTCCCCTACCACTAAAAATATGTACAATAGGTCTGGCATGTGCCTCCTGTACTGGCACCCCCACTACCAAAAATAACAATTGTAAACCGCTTTGAGACTCCGATGTGCAGTGAAAAGGCGGTATATAAATAAAGATTACTACTACTACTACTACTAGTCAAAGTCACAAATGACTTATTACTAGCTGCTGATAATGGACAAGTGTCAGTGTTGGTCCTACTGAACCTGAGCGCTGCATTTGACACAATAGACCACAGCATTCTACTGCGGAGGCTAGAATATGATATAGGTCTCAGAGGAACAGCCCTTGGCTGGTTTAAATCCTATCTATCGGATCGGTATCACTTTGTCAATGTGAATCATAACTCGTTGACTTATTCTGGAGTGGAATTTGGTGTGCCACAGATACGGTCTCCACATTTAAGGCCAGGCTTAAAACACTCTTCTTCAATTTAGCATATGGTTATGGAAGGTAAGACTCAAGGAAGGCTAAAAATCTTAGACTGTCAGTCAAGCTGCATAGGGAGTCAGTCTGCTGGGAAAAGTATGGTAACTTGAGCACTATACTATCCTCCTTCTTACTTTATCTGTCTGCATTATTTGGATTTTGACTGTAGTCTGTTCATTGCTATTCACCCGTTGTCCCATTGTCTGTTTCATGGTGCGACGACGGGACTTCTGAACCTACACCTGTGGACTGCCCTGCCCGACCCACCTGGGAGTGTTTGAGTCCTGCATCGGACCTGTCCATGTCCTGCGGCCGCTGCGTGGCCCTGGTCCACGTTCTGTAGTTGAGGCCCTGGATCTTTAGCCCGTCCGTCCGCGTGGAGCGGATCCTTCTCTCAATAAGTGGGTCTCCCTGAGGTTTTTCACTTTTTTCCCACTGTGGTTTTCTTATGAGTTTTTCCTTGCCGATGTAGGAGGGTCTGTTGGACAGTTAGTGTCCACAAAAGGACTGTGGTGATGATCCAGGACCAGTGGGGGCGGGTCCCGGCTCAAAAGTGCCCAAAATTACATGCTTGCAATATCACCCCGGGCCGATGGGGGTGGACCTGGAACAAGAATCATTCAATGCTAACATAGCATTAGCTGACCTCTCGAAAACGTCTTTACAGGAAGGCCCAAAGCTACATGTGTGTCAATGCTGAGGGGGGTGAATTTTTTGGACCAGTCTAGTTTAGTTGCTGTGAAATTTTGGACACACTCATCAAATGAATGGGGCTTGTGCCGGCTGACGCATGTACAGATGCGTTTTTTCACATCTTCCAGCCCCCGCGGCCATTTTGAAACTTCCCATAGACCGCGGAAGTTGTGGCACATTCGTTGGAACGGCGGAGATAGGCTTGACTACGTGGGACACATTAACATTCTACAACATGTATGGACATTTATCAACATGTGTTCTAAATTCTTTTTGGGTCTTAACTTTTGATTCTCTGATCTGTGTTGGTGATTTAAATGGTTTTGTTAAGTTCTCAACTCTCTCCCACTGATGACTGCTGTTGTTGTGTCCTTGGGCAAGACACTTAACCCCACTTTGCCCAAAAAGCCCCCACTGAAAGATCAAGGCTATGCTCACACTCAGAGCAGCCGTCCTCCTGTGGACTCACCACCTGCAGAGGGTCAGTGAGGGGCTGGTGCTATGAGACTTGGGTGGCATCTCTGACTGCCACCCCCCTGACCCAGAAATGGATTAAAGGGTAGAAAATGGATGGATGGATGGATGGATGTTAAGTTCTCTGAGAAGACTACTGTTGTGATTTAGGGCTATACAAGAATAAATTGTATTGTGTATTGTATTGTATCTCACGTGCCTGCGTACAAACATTAACTGCAAGAAAACATCCTGCATTCAGTCAGCAGCCTTACCTTTGTGACCTCTGCACTAAGAGCTGAAACCTAACCACATGAAGTTGAGTCTGCAGAGTCCAGTGAAACCAAGACACATTTTTGATGGCTGCAATAAAGTGTGGTCCTCGTGTTCCTCTCGGTCCAAGAGTGAAACACTGTAATGTTTATTAAGTATAATTATGTCCTTGTATCATGTCATATTTATAAACATTCATTAGCATGCACTGTCCAAAACCAAATAAACAAACAAACGTAAAAGGACAGTGTTCAGCCTGGTGCAGTTTGCCAGCAGCACGTGTCTTCATACAATTTTCGCTACACATCAAACTGAAAGTGAACTTTTAGCTCATGTAAGTCTATGTGAGTTTAAAAGATATGTAGTACAGACCAAAAGTTTGGACACACCTTCTCATTCGAAGAGTTTTTTTTTTTTTCATGATTATGAAAATTGTAGATTCACACTGAAGGCATCAAAACTATGATTTCACTCATGCGGAATTATATACGTACAAAAAAATATCTATCTTTCTGGATTGTTCAAAGTAGGACCTTTTGCTCGGATTACTGCTTCATACACTCTTGGCATTCTCTCGATGAGCTTCAAGAGGAGAAATGATCTGAGTTCTTAGCACTTGTTGGCCCTTTTGCCTTCACTCTGTGGTCCAGCCCAAAAACCATCTGGATTGGGTTCAGGTGCAAAACCATCTGGATTGGGTTAAGGTCCGGTGACTGTGAAGGCCGGGTCATCTGACCCATTACCCATCACTCTCCTTATTGGTCAAATAGCCCTTACACAGCCTGAGTGTGGATCTACAGTCAATAGTCATGAAAAGAAAGGAAACTCATTGAATGAGAAAGTCTGTCCAAACTTTTGGTCTGTACTGTATATCTAATACATTTTCTCCAACATATTGTGCTATTTCCATAGGTCCTATGACTTTCATACAAAGTCTGTGTGGAGACCTGTTCTACATCATGGTGCTAACGCCCCTAAAGCCTAGTGTATACTGCGCGGCGCTGCTTACGTTAGCGGCTGCGGTGGACCTACGCAAGCACAATTTAATTTATACTAGTTTTGAGGAGAATGTTGTAATCCCACAACCAACCACATGATGTCCATCTCACAGGAGTTGCTTGAGAAACCAAAGCGGTCTCATTTACGTTGCTATTTTCTCCTCTTCAGAACAAAAACATGAACAAACCGAGCTGTTTGAGATCATTACATGTGTTTCTACTGTAGGTTTATGTGATAGTTCTATGGACTCATTATTTCTTAACTCATTTAACTGTGATGTTGTGAATAAAGACACAGTTCTTGTTGGAAACATAGTTATTATTAAATTGTATTCAGCACAAACAGCAAAACAATAAAAGTGGTAAATATCTGAGGCAAACATGAACTATTTACAAGTGCAGGAGAAATGCAACAGACGCGATAAGCTACGAGTGCAGATTCAAACAAAGACAGGAACAGTGCAAAAGATACGACTGCACAGTTTATAAGTTATATGTTAGATATGCAACAGAACTCTAGTCCACAGTCTCCGCGTATATCAGGCTCTGCCATGAGCCCAAACTACTTTTCCTTTGGTTCCTTCGAAGCGTGAAGCAGTCCGCTCCATAGTGCTTCGTCCATTGTCCCTGCTGCAGCCGCTTCATGCTTCCGCCCAAAACACACACACAGACCAATCACAGCGGAGCTTCCTTGCGGCGACCCTTATGTAGGGTCGATGCTGCGCGGCAGGCAACGCAAGGGCCTTGTGGTGACCAACGCGTTGCGCAAGTGACGTCACGTCACCTCCGTAAGCTCCACGCCGCGCAAGTATAAACTAGGCCGCCAACACAGGAGCAACGAGAGAGAGAGAGACCGGTCTCCCAGACATCGCTCTGTTCCTCCCCAGACCTCTGCGCGCACGGCGCGCCCTGCTCCAGCGAGACCCCGGGGCTCAGAGTGGGCCCCCGGGGGTTCCTCGAGACCAGCGTTCCCAACGTCACCCTCCTTTCAGTGGAGGAAGACGTGGGGGTAAAAATCTCTTCAATAAAAGAAAAGACTACTCTTATTCTTTGTCCGAGTCGCCTATGTTCTTGCACCACATGCCGTCACAGGTAGAGGGCAGTGTTGTATTACGAACAGCTCGATCACACTTGGTGGAGGATGGTTTGCAGAGACTGGCTCAGACCACCGCTCCAGGTGGTCTGACGTTTCATCTCCGCGGGGAGTATTGAAGCGTGAGGGTCACACGGCTAGGATACAGACCTCTACTCCGAGCTCTGCTAAGGCTAACACTTCATCTCATAGAGTGGGTCTGAAGCGTAAGAGGCAGGCTGCTATGAGTGAGACAGTGGGTCAGGACCCGTCTGTCTCGCGCAGCGTATCAAATGGAGTCCACCGGCCCTTTGGAGAACCCCTCCTCTCCTGTGGAAGCACCAGGAGAGTGGGGGGAGGTAGGGACAAGTGCTTCGGGCTCGGTACCCCCTCTGGGTCTGGAGAGAGCAGGGGCTCCTCTCAGACGCCTGGTTAGAAAGGACGTTACGCAGAGGTTATGCCCTGCAGTTTGCCCGGAGGCCACCGCCATTCCAGTGCGTTCGAGCGGCAAGCTCCAGGAGGCATGGGACAGAGGAGGCTCTCCAGATGGAGGTAGCTTCTCTGCTAAGGAGGGGCGCCGCGGTCCAAGTCGATCCGCTGGATGCCTCCAGAGGGTTGTACTCCCCGTACTTCTTGGTGCCAAAGAAGTCAGGGGGAGTGCGCCCCATTTTAGATCTGCGTACTCTGAACCAGTGCATCTCCAGGCAGCCGTTCCGCATGCTCTCCACGAAGCAAATTCTGGAATGCATCAGGCCCGGGGATTGGATATCTGCCATCGATTGACAGACGCCTACTTCCACGTAGCGATTGTGCCAGAGCACAGACGCTTCCTGGGTTTCACCGTCGGGAGGCGGTGTTACGAGTATTGCCGGCTCCCGTTCGGATACGCACTGGCTCCACGCACATTCTCCAAGTGCGTGGAGGCGGCTCTGGAACCGCTCAGACACGCGGGGGTCAGGATATTAACCTATATAGACAATTGGTTAATTCTGGCCCTGTCCAGGGAGATGGCTACGGATCACACACGCTGGGTTCTGTCACACATACAATGCCTGGGCTTTGTAGTGAACAGGGAAAGAGCAGGCAGCAGCATGCCCAGCGAATGGTCTAACTCGGTCTGCAGCTGGACTCGGTGGGGTCCCGGGCTGCGTTATCCGAGGACAGGCGAGGAAACACCCGCTTGGCCAAGGAGGCGTTGACCGCTTCCGGAGTGCCAGTTCGGAGCCTCAGATCGCTCCTGGGGATGATGGCAGCAGATGATGGCAGCAGATGATGGCAGCAGATGATGGCGGCGGCCCATGCGTAGACCTGGGCCTCCCCCCCGTCGGTGGTGGAGACCATTCAAGGAGCGAGGGCCCCTTCCAATATCAGGGCTTATGGCTGTAGGTGGAAGGTTTTCAGTGCCTGGTGCGCGGTACGCTCTTGGGACCCCATGTCCTGCCATCTGGTGGGAGTTCTGGGGTTTCTTCAGGAACTTTTGGAGAAAGAGAGGGCTGCCGGCACCTTGGCGGTGTTCGTGTCAGCCATTGCCTCTGGTCACGGGGGGTTCGGGAGCTTGTCGGCCCGGTCCCACCCGTTGGTCAAACGCTTGCTTCGGGGGGGCCACAGGAAGAGGCCCGTCCTCAGGAGGACACCTCCGGTCTGGGACCTGAAGGTGGTACTGAGGGGCTTATCGGGGCGCCCTTTTGAGCCGGTGGCCCGGGCCAGCCCAGAATGCGTGGCTTTCAAGACTGCCCTCTTGTTGGCTCTGGCATCAACCAAGAGGGCGGGTGATTTATGCGCTCTCCATTAGCCCGGCTTGTCTGTCATTTGGGGCTGAGGAGGGTCTGGTGGAGCTTTGGCCCAATCCAGCATTTCTCCAAGGTCGTTTCCTCGACCTTTAGGTCTAGAGTCATCACGATCAGACTTTTTTATCCGCCCCCTCATGCCTCGGAGGAGGATGAGCGGTGGCACTTGCTGTGTCCAATCAGGATGTTGAGATGCTACCTGGACGTTACAGCTGCGTTCAGGCGTTCTGAACAGCTGTTTGTGTGTTTGGGTCCTATGAACAGGGGCGCCCCGTTGACCTCCCAACGGCTGGCGCACTGGGTTTCCCAAGGCTCAGGGATTGGTTCCCCGTCGGGGTTCAGGGCGCACTCCACGCGGGGAGTTGCGGCCTCCACGGGTCTGCTCCGGGGGGCCTCGGTGGAGGACGTCTGCCAGGCGGCGTCCTGGGCATCGTCCTCTACTTTTGCTCAGTCGTATCTGGTTGACGTGTCGGAACGGTCGGTTTCCCACTCTGTTCTGAACACTGGGATTTGATTAAGGACCGTGAGGTGCTCTGGATAGTGGCAGCCTACGGTCAGGTGTGTGTTGTATGGGCCGCCCTTGCAGGAGCTCTTGACAGAGGCGTCCTGGGGTTGCGGCCTGCCCTGGTTTTCCTCGTGGGCAGCGTGCTGTCCTTCAGGAGCTCTTGTTAGAGGCGTCCTGGGTCTGCGGTCTTCCCGTGTCCCCCTTGGGCGACCTTGGCTTTCCTGCAGGAGCTCTCGATAGAGGCGTCCTGGGGAATGCGGCTTACGCTTCTCACAGGGGTGTCTATTTGTTTACAGAGTCATCGGGCGTCCTTGATAGGAGCGGCCTTGACTCTGTGATTCTTGCCTTGGAAGGGGCTTGTCAGTGTTTTTCGGGCGTCCTTGTTAGGAGCGGCCTCTTAACATTGAGTATACTTCCTTTTTCCTGTGCTGAGCACGCTCACCTTGGTGGTGTTGGGGTTGGCTCAGGCAGGGCTCCAATCACTGTACGCTGGCCTGATGGGAGTACATGTTTTTCCTACGGCCTACGCATTGTTATTCACTATCATAGCCCTCAGGACCGTTAGCACCATGATGTAGAATTATTAGTTACCGAATGTAACTGTAGTTCTACGAATGGTGCGTAGCCCCTCAGTCCAGCCTGGCTTTGGCAGAGTTCAAAGTGGCAGGTGCGGGCTGCAGAGGGCTATTTATAGGAGGGACTCGTCCGTGATTGGAGCATTGATTTCTCTCTGGCGGGAGGCTCGGGCCTCTAGGAGTCATATTCACGAATGGTGCGTAGCCCCTAATGTAACTACAGTTACATTAGGTAACTAATAATTACGCCCTGTTAATCCTAAAACCAAGCACTTTGAGAGAAAGTGAAAACGCGCAAACTGAGCTGAGCCGTTCTAGTTGAGACCATCGGAAAACGTTTTCAGCACGTCTTTGGGGGCTACATCCAAACAAAAGATTTTAGGGTAAGTGTGACCATTACTTCCATCCATCCATCCATCCATTTTCTTCCGCTTCATCCGTTGCCGGGTCGCGGGGGCAGCAGTCTAAGCAGAGACGCCCAGACTTCCCTATCCACACACACTTCCTCCAGCTCGTCCGGGGGGACCCCAAGGCGTTCCCAGGCCAGCTGAGAGACATAGTCCCTCCAGCGTGTCCTGGCTCTTCCCCGGGGCCTCCTCCCGGTGGGACGTGCCCGGAACACCTCCCCAGGGAGGCGTCCAGGAGGCATCCGGAACAGATGCCCGAGCCACCTCAACTGGTTCCTCTCGACGTGGAGTAGCAACAGCTCTACTCCGAGCTCTTCCCGTGTGACTGAGCTCCTCATCCTATCTCTAAAGGAGCGCCCAGCCACTCTGCGGAGGAAGCTCATTTTTACCGCTTGTATCCGCGATCTCGTTCTTTCGGTCATTACCCAAAGCTCATGACCATAGGTGAGGGGAGGAACGAAGATTGACAGGTAAATTGAGAGCTTTGCCTTTCGGCTCAACTCCCTCTTTACCACGACGGTCCGATACAGCGACCGCATCACTGCGCACGCTGCACCGATCCGCCTGTCAATCTCGCGCTCTATCCTTCCCTCACTCGTGAACAAGACCCCGAGATACTTGAACTCCTACACTTGAGGAAGGACCTCTCCACCCACCCGCAGAGGGCAAGGCACCCTTTTCCGGTCGAGCACCATGGCCTCAGATTTGGAGGTGCTGATTCTCATCCCAGCGGCTTCACACTCGGCTGCAAACCGTCCCAGTGCATGTTGCAGGTCCTGGTTCGTTGGAGCCAACAGGACAACATCGTCCGCAAACAGCAGAGATGAAATCCTGTGGTCGCCAAACCGGACCCCCTCCGGCCCCTGGCTGCGCCTAGAAATTCTCTCCATGAACAGCGAACAGAACCAGTGACAAAGGGCAGCCCTGGCGGAGGCCAACATGCACCGGGAACAGTTCCGACTTACTGCCGGCAATGCAAACACAGCTCTGACTCTGGTCATACAGGGATCGAACGGCCCTCAATAGAGGACCCCGGACCCCATACTCCCGGAGGACCCCCCAAAGGACACCCCGGGGAACACGGTCGAACGCCTTCTCCAAATCCACAAAGAACATGTGGACAGGTTGGGCGAACTCCCATGAACACTCGAGTATCCGATGGAGAGTATAGAGCTGGTCCAGTGTTCCACGGCCGGGACGAAAACCACACTGCTCTTCCTGAATCCGAGATTCGACCAACGGCCGTAGCCTCCTCTCCAGTACCTTGGAATAGACCTTACCGGGGAGGCTGAGTGAGTGTGATCCCACGATAATTGGAACACACCCTCCGGTCCCCCTTGTTGTAGAAAGGGACCACCACCCCGGTCTGCCACTCCATTGGCACCGCCCCCGATCGCCACGCGATGTTGCAGAGACGTGTCAGCCAAGACAGTCCCACAACATCCAGAGACTTTAAATAGTCAGGACAAATCTCATCCACTCCTGGCGCCTTGCCACCATGGAGGCTGCCAACCACCTTGGTGACCTCTGCCAGGGAGATGGAAGTATCCGCCCCAACATCCTCAGCCTCTGCCCCTGGGGCGAAGGACGTGACTGGGGGATTGAGGAGAACCTCAAAGTATTCCTTCCACCGTCCGACAATATCCCCAGTCGAGGTCAGCAGCTCTCCACCCGCACCATACACGCTGTTGGCAAAGAACTGCTTCCCCCTCCTGAGGCGCCGGACGGTTTGCCAGAATCTCTTCGAGGCCGACCGATAGTTATGCTCCAAGGACTCTCCGAACTCCTCCCAGTCCCGGGTTTTTGCCTCTGCAACAGCCCGGGCCGCGGCACGCTTGGCCAGCCGATACTGGACAGCTGCCTCAGGAGTCTCCCGAACAATCATGGCTCGATAGGACTCCTTCTTCAGCCAGACGGCATCCCTTACTGCCGGTGTCCACCACCGGGTTCGGGGGTTACCACCGGGACCAGCACCAGACACCTTACGACCACAGCTACGAGCCGCCGCATTGGCAATAGAGGAAGAGAACATGGTCCACTCAGACTCGATATCCCCCTCCTCCGCTGGGACCTGGGAGAAGCTCTCCCGGAGGTGTGAGTTGAAAGTCCGTCTGACAGGGGGCTCAGCGAGACGTTCCCAGCAGACCCTCACTACACGCTTGGGTCTGCCAGGTCTGACCGGCTTCCTCCCCTGCCAGCGGATCCAACTCACGACCAGGTGGTGATCGGTTGACAGCTCCGCCCCTCTCTTCCATTACTTCCTATTTTAATTAATGTTATTCACTGCTAAAAATAGGCTGAGGTTTTATTTTTTACGCATCAACCTTGTGTATTCTGGCTTACACCACAAGGGAAAACAGAAAAACTCATAGAAAGAGCACCTCTGTTCTCATTTCAATGCTTTCATCAAATTTACAAGTGTTTGAGAGTGTTCGGGTTGTATTTTGTGTTGAGTTTCTTCCTAGCTCGTCTTTGGTCAGACTCTATTGTCCCTTTCCAACAAAAGGCCTTTATACACTGCAAAACCCTGCTTTTTGATGCGTGTTGAAACTGAGGAATGCACCCAGAACCAGAGGAAATCACGTTCTACTCAACTCTAACGTTCAAATGTAAACCATTCTTACCTGTGTGAGGCGCTCATCTAGGCTGAGTTGCTCTTTTGCATCCCCTGCTGCAGTGTCCCCCCCCTCCCCCTGCTCCCTCTGGAGCTGGAGGAAGGCGCTCTTGCCCAGCCTTTGCCGGTGTTTGGCGAAAATGGCTTCTATCCGCCTCTTCTGGGCGTCAATGCTCCTGCGCTTCTCCTCGAGCCGCGCACCCAGAGCCTGCGCATCAGGCCCCTGTGCAGTGGCCGTGCTGGGGGATGAGCTGGCCTCCTCCCCCGGTGCCGCAGGCTGTCTCTTCCGGCTGCTGTCTCGACGTGCTGCGAAGCTGGTCATGCGTGGGCTTCCATTGGGGCTGTTGCTGTTGTTAGGACCACCCCAGTTTGGGCGCATGTTCCCCGGAGCATTCCTGGGCATGTCATCTGAGGCCTCTGAAGAATCCACGCTCCCATCTCGCAGCACAGAGTCGTCATCCCGGGACATGTCTGAGGAGCGGCTCCTGTCCCGAGGCCTGGCACCACAAAAAACGACAAAGTAGTGAATATCAGTGTAAGAAAAGGCCGCAGGATTCATCTTTCATGATTCATGAAGATCTTAGATTTTTTTCTAACAAATATTATAATGCATGGAATGTAGTTGTGATTTGAAAGAGTGTCTCATATTTCAGTGTGAAATGTTACTGAAATGTTATGTTCCTGTGTTTGAGCTGTTACAATAGTTTTATTTTAAAAGTACACTGTGTAGTTTTTACTCCCATCTAGCATTGAGATCATATATTGCAGTCCCATATATTGCAGTCCCTTGGTACAAAGTGACAGTGGTCCCCAACTCCGACTCCCAGTCATTTGAACCAGAGCCAAGGAAATTATCATTTAGTTTGATAAATGAGTGTGCTGAGGCTGAAATGTAAACAAAGTCCGCATTCTGAAGCTGTACCTGCACTCCAAAGGATCAGATAAGCCAGGACATTGCGTTGGACATGGACATACACACACAGCCGCAGCAGAACAGAGGCCAAAAAATATCTTTCACTATGGCGTAGCGTCTGCATCACCAGGTAAGAAAACTCATGCGTATTCCGACCATTATTTTGGGGAGGATTAAGATTAATAAATCCTTTATTCGTCTCAGACCAGGGAAATTTCAGTGTTGCATCACAAGTTACAGAACAGTATGAATGAGGATCCCACAGCACAAGGTAAGTGGTCAATAGCTATAGTAATTAAAATAAAACTAAATCTCTAATTCTAGTGTAACCCTACGATGATTGTTCTGCTAGTTGACAGGTTCAATGGTAAGGTTATCTAAATCTAGATTCGAAAAGGAGGCTGGTTATAAATAGATGAACAGTTAAGTAACTGGTAGATTTTACCCCAATGAAGCACATAACAATAGGTTTAGTATTTGCGATTTTATACCAGTTAATTTGAAGCAAATAATGTACAGATTGGCCACAATGTTACTTCTGAGATCTCAAGAAATTAAATTAAATAAAAATTACAAAAAAACCTTCTTGTACCAGATAAAACAACCCTGAGTGCAATTAATATATCCACTCTTTCAGTAGTCAATTTTAACAATTCAACATCCTACTGGTTTTTATCATCAGCATTTTTAGTCGTGACAAGAGATTTTATCAGCAACATAATTTACTATTACAAGAGAACCCATGGTCTAGACAAGTGGTTCTCAACCTTTTTACACCGACTACCACCTCAGAAAATACTTGCCTCTCCAAGTACCACTACAAATGACCATTTTTTAGTATATTATTGACTATTTTATAATCTTAAATTTTATGAAATTGTATTTGACTGTTTTATAATCTGTAATTGTATGTAATTTTTGTCCAGGACTCCCTTGAAAAAGAGGTTTTTAATCTCAATGGGACTTTTCCTGGTTTATGGCTGGTTTGGCGTACCACTAGAGGGAGTCCCACATACCACTAGTGGTACCACACTTTGAGAACCACTGGTCTAGACTAACCAGGATATTCAAGGTTCAAAACGCTTTTTCATTTAAGTTCTCTGAAAATCTAAATATTGTAGCTTGCTAATTATTATAGACACTGTTCTTGGAGTTTCAAATATGCTAACAAAGTGGTTTTTAAAGTGGGTGTATGCAGGGCTCCCTCTAGGGGTACGCCAAAGAATTACAGGACAATTTTTTTATCTTAAAAAAAAATTTTGAACCAGGAAAGAATCATTGAGATTAACTCGACCAATGGGGAGCACGTAGCTGTAGCGTGGTCATGATGTGACCAGGCGCGACAGGACCATTCTTTGATATGCATCAAAGACACCACGGCAAGAACAAGACCAGGATTATAGGAGCCTCTGGAAGTTTCCATGTGTAGTGTCCTAAAGCTCATCTAAAATCTCAAAATTAAAGCTGGGGTACCTACTTTTTCCATTGTATCCTTAATGCATGTTGTTTGCATTAAAATGTTGTGAGAAATCAGAGCACAACAGACCATCTGAATTGCATTACATGCATCTTATTTTAAACCTTTATCATTTGGTTTAACCAATTGATAGATCCCTGGGAGTTATTAATTTACTTTTCTGAACCGATCTAAAGATGTAAAAGAGGGCATGATATACAGTGCCTTGCGAAAGTATGAACTTTTCAACATTTCGCCACATTTCAGGCTTCAAACATAAAGTTATTCAATTTTAATTTTTTGTCATGAATCAACAACAAGTGGGACACAATCGTGAAGTGGAACTAAATTTATTGGATAATTTAAACTTTTTTAACAAATAAAAAACTGAAAAGTGGGGCGTGCAATATTATTCGGCCCCTTTACTTTCAGTGCAGCAAACTCACTCCAGAAGTTCAGTGAGGATCTTTGAATGATCCAATGTTGTCCTAAATGACTGATGATGATAAATAGAATGCACCTGTGTGTAATCAAGTCTCCGTATAAATGCACCTGCTCTTTGATAGTCTCAGGGTTCTGTTTAAAGCGCAGAGAGAACCATGAAGACAAAGGAACACAACAGGAAGGTCCGAGATACTGTTGTGGAGAAGTTTAAAGCCGGATTTGGACACAAAAAGATTTCCTAAGCTTTAAACATCTCAAGGAGCACTATGCAAGCAATTATATTGAAATGGAAGGAGTATCAGACCACTGCAAATCTACCAAGACCCGGCCGTCCCTCCAAACTTTCATCTCAAACAAGGAGAAGACTGATCAGAGATGCAGCCAAGAGGCCCATGATTACTCTGGATGAACTGCAGATGACTACAGCTGAGGTGGGAGAGTCTGTCCATAGGACAACAATCAGCCGTGCACTGCACAAATCTGGCCTTTATGGCAAGAAGAAAGCCATTTCTCAAAGATATCCATAAAAAGTCTTGTTTACAGTTTGCCACAAGCCACCTGGGAGACACACCAAACATGTGGAAGAAGGTGCTCTGGTCAGATGAAACCAAAATTGAACTTTTTGGCCACAATGCAAAACGATATGTTTGGTGTAAAAGCAACACAGCTCATCACCCTGAACACACCATCCCCACTGTCAAACATGGTGGTGGCAGCATCATGGTTTGGGCCTGCTTTTCTTCAGCAGGGACAGGGAAGATGGCTAAAATTGATGGGAAGATGGATGGAGCAAAATACAGGACCATTCTGAAAGAAAACCTGTTGGAGTCTGCAAAAGACCTGAGACTGGGACAGAGATTTATCTTCCAACAGGACAATGATCCAAAACATAAAGCCAAATCTACAATGGAATGGTTCACAAATAGACGTATCCAGGTGTTAGAATGGCCAAGTCAAAGTCCAGACCTGAATCCAATCGAGAATCTGTGGAAAGAGCTGAAGACTGCTGTTCACAAACGCTCTCCATCCAACCTCACTGAGCTCGAGCTGTTTTGCAAGGAAGAATGTGCAAGAATTCCAGTCTCTCGATGTGCAAAACTGATAGAGACATACCCCAAGCGACTTGCAGCTGTAATTGCAGCAAAAGGTGGCGCTACAAAGTATTAGCGCAAGGGGCCGAATAATATTGCTTTTTTGTTAAAAAAGTTTAAATTATCCAATAAATTTTGTTCCACTTCACGATTGTGTTCCACTTGTTGTTGATTCTTGACAAAAAATAATTTTTTATATCTTTATGTTTGAAGCCTGAAATGTGGCGAAATGTTGAAAGGTTCAAGGGGCCGAATACTTTCGCAAGGGACTGGATTTTTTTCTTCCAAATGGGGGCCTGGCAGAAAATAGAAGCACTGACCATCTTCATGTTGTCATCCTCCTGTTGTGTGCCACTTCCGGTTTGCAGACTTTTTGACAAACTGATAATGTTGCAGGACAGATTTGATGTCTGCTCTGCAATCTTGAGATTTTTGATGTGGATCAGAACATTGTTTCAAATGATATGAATACTTTCCTATAAGTTTTGTTTTGTCTCAATGCTAGTGGCTATGGTTGATTGTACATTAGGATTTGATCCACGTATATGCTACCTTAGAGGAAGCATATGTGAATTGTATTTATCAAATTGTTACACTTCATACCTGTCCCCCCCAGATGGTACAGAGCTGCTGAGTGTGGGCTCCTCCTTCTCTGGAACGTGTAGATAGAAGCCAGCCGGGGCTCCCTCAGGCCGCAGTCTCGACTCAGGACACATTTTTCTGGGGTGGCTCACCTGCACACACAGGTAGTGCTACTCAATGACTTCTGCTTTATTAACATTTATGGACATTGGTCATTTCGCTTCCCGCATGACTCCTGTGTGTTTGTTATTGTTGCATTTCCTGTATTTGAACAGTTTGATTCTCTGAACTGTGTTGGCAAATTGACAACTTTGTAAA
This sequence comes from Knipowitschia caucasica, assembly GCA_964034765.1. Lineage (NCBI taxonomy): Eukaryota > Metazoa > Chordata > Actinopteri > Gobiiformes > Gobiidae > Knipowitschia > Knipowitschia caucasica. The sequence continues at coordinate 12,717,210 of OZ035825.1, read as the reverse complement.
GTCCTCCGAGATAACTGCTGTTGTGATTTTGGGCTATTTCAAAATAATTGGAATTGAATGTTTAATTAGACATGAAGGAATGTATGTGGACTCACCACCTGCAGGAGGATCAGTGAGGGGCTGGTGCTCCTTGCTGTAAGTGGCAGCTCTGACTGTCGCCCCCCTAACCCAGAAACGGACTAAGCAGGGGATGGTGAGTCCACAAGAGGATGGCTGCTCTAGTCTGACCTGACTTGATTTTTCAGTGGGGGCTTCAGGCAAAGTGAGGTTAAGTGTCTTGCCCAAGGATACAACAACAGCAGACATTAGTGGGAGTCATGAAGCAGGTCTCGTGGTGGGCTCGAACCCACAACCTTCAGGCTCGAACCCACAACTTTCAGGCCCAAAGGCTGATGCTCTACCAACTGAGCCACTGAGATGATGTATTTAAATATGAAGGAACATGTTCACTGTTAAATCATGATAATCATTATGCATGATGGAAATTCATTAATGAATTTATGTCATCAATCATTACCACAGTTGGATCAATGATATGTATAGGAGCTGTGGAATCGGCTACCCATCAAGTTTCTCATTTATGAAACTTGAATACAGCATAGGGGAAAGCGTATGTCACTTTGGCTGCTGTAAACAACTCAACGGAGTTCAAATCCTTGGTTAAAATACAAAAACACTCACGGCCCGTACACACCGGGAGTGCGGCTGCCCTCACACTGACAGTGCGGCTGCCCTCACACCGACAGAGCACAGAGACCATAGATGCTCTGTGTGCGCTCCTCACTGATGTAACGGGCGCGCATTTTGTGCGGTTTGTACGGGCTGTTACGGCTGTTAAGCCAGAATGAGATTGCTGCAGGTCAGACACAATAAAACTCTCAACATAAATAAATACTTTCAAATCACATCTTCCTTAAATGCAAGGGCCACCCTTGGATCAGTTGCACAGAGGTCCATGGTGCAGACACGGCTGGCACTGGGAGAAGTGCAGCATCCACAACCGATGAATGTCACGGATAAACAAGGAAGGACCCAAAAGCACAACTGCAAAAATATTATAATTTAATAGACGCAAAAAAAAAAGTAAAAACTGAAACCGGGAACAAGACATGGGGAGAAAACAACAATGGATCGACGACAAGACGACATGAGCACAGGGTCTAAATACACACAGGTAGACACAGGTGTAGCACATCAGGGAGGGGCAAACAATCAACACAGACAGGAAGTAAAACTCACGACAAGGGAACAAAAATATATCAAAATAAAACCAGACACATTAACAGGAAGTCCACACCATGACAGTAACCCCCCTTCTAGGACAGATGTCCCAGATGTAGAAAAAACTAAACTAAATTAAAGCCGCAAGCGGCATCGAACGGCCCTCGTCGCACAACGCGACCGAGGTGGCGCTGACGCGCCATTTTCCTACGTGGGTCAAATATGAGATCAAACAACATAAAACCTAAATACCTGTATCCCCATGTAAACCTTTACTCAGCCTGTAGGGGGCGCTAATGGGCCAATGTCATTGTTCACACTGTCATGTGACCTAGGCCCAGGAGTTGAACAACCGAGTCAAGATTAGTGCAAATCAGAGTTTGTAAATGTGCTCCTGTTTAAACATACAATCTGTGAGTGTGTCCATAGAGTCTCCATTAGATAACATGGGAACTTCACACCTCTCTATGAAAATAACCACATTTTGGGAGTCTGTCACGCTCAGACCGTTTGACTAATTAAAATTCTATATTCAACTATTGATGGCCCATGTGTTGAGACAATATGGAGGGAATTTCAGCCAAATTAGTGAAACGGCCACGGCTGGTTTGATGTTTGAGCGAGGTGTACTTTTCAGAGATAAAATGGTTCTCTTTCATAGTATTCGTTTCGATGTCTCACTATGGGAACGCCCCCCTCGGGTGTTCACAGAAGCCCTATACCATTACGCCAGCCCTGAGTGGCTGGCAGTGGTGACGTCGCGACGTTGGCACCCACTATAAATGCCACTCGTACGACGTCACCCGCCATTCAATCACCTCTTCTCGCTTCACAGAGCAAAGTTACCGCAACTCCAGTGTGTCAGACGGCTAATTTAACTGTTCACAGGTAGAGCTTATCCCTCTGCTGCCGAACGTTAGCTGTCACTACACCGGACAGTTAGTGCGTGACTAGCTTCGGAGTTTTTGTTAGCTGCACCAGGCTAACTCTCTGCTTTGCCTGCTACCACACCAGGTATCAGCCATGGCTACAGCTGCAAAGCTCTCTCCTTCCACGGAGCTGGAAGGTGCCCGGCACTGCACGTGCGGGAACAAGATTTCGAGCAACGACACACACCAGGTCTGCTCGGCGTGCCTTGGGCTGGAACACGCCCGGGACGCACTTGAGAATCCCGGATCGTGCATGCACTGCTCCCGGTTCACGGCCAAGAGTCTACGTCGCAGGCTAGCACGCCAAGCTAGCCTCTCTGACAGAGACCCGGCTATGACCGAGCCTGAGCCCACTACCGCAGCACACCAGCTCGGAGGAGGCGCCCAGGCTGTAGCTGACACCGGGACTGGAGCAGCTGCCCAGGCTGCCCCGGCCCAGTTGAGCTGGAGCTCTACAGTGGACCTTGAGAACCCTCTCCAAGATGGACCGCTCCTCTTGGATTATGAGGACGATGGTTCTTTTGGTGAGGAGTTTTTGGTGTCTGACGACGAAGAGGACCCCTCCTTTTTCGTCCCCTCAGGCCAAGTCTCTCCGCTTACGGCTCAGGCTAGGGATGATAGCGGAGTTGCCCAGCCATCGCTCAGCGCTGATCTGCATGACGTGTGCAAACGCGCTGCAGACAGGCTGGACATCCCGTGGCCCCCGGTCGCTGCGGAGGCTCCCCGCTCCCGCTACGAGGGGAAGAAATTACCCCAGGCTAAACGGGCAGCGCGACAGCTTCTCCCGGTGTTTCCAGAGCTTCTCGAGGAAGTGTCAGCCTCTTGGAAAGACCATCCCTACTCCAATAAGAGCCCCATTTTGGGCGCTTCTTCTCTGGACTTTGTTGGTATGGACAAACTCGGTATGGTTCGTATGCCTCAGACCGAGCCCATGGTGGCGGCCCATCTTCACCCGAAGCTCTCGGCCACGTCCACCAGACCACCTGCCCACCCCTCAAAAGCTGACCGGTTCCAGTCCACCATGACTGAGCGAGCGTACAAAGCAGCCGCTCTATCGGTCAGGGCTCTTAATGTTACGTCTATGCTGACTGCGTACCAAGCGGAGCTATTTGAGGACATGTCCACCGTCCCTGACAGTGCTGCATGGGACGATATTACCACTGTGTCTGACCTATGCTTACGTGTTCAACGCTGCGCAGTTCAGGCTGTGGGGAAATGTATGGGCATGTTGGTGCTGCAGGAAAGGGCGCGATGGTTAAACCTGACCAATTTGTCTGACAGGGAGAGGGAAGACATATTGGACATGCCGGTGGTCCCAGAGGGTGTGTTTGGCTCAGCTCTTTCCTCCATGCAACAGAGGTGCGAAGCCAGGAAGCGGGATGACGAGGCGCTTCACCTCTGTCTCCCGCGTAAGCAGCCAGCTGCCACTCAAGCGCTCCCGAGGTCAAATATGTCTCGTGTGAGCCCCAGACCCGGCTTTAATCCCTCATTCCGCGTCCCGCAACGACCAAAACCTCAACCCCCTGCCACGGGATCAGCTGGCCCTCCGGTGGGCAGACCCGTGTGGCCCAAGAGGGCCACGGGCTCTGCCACCCCGCAGGCTGCTGCGCCGCCCACGGGTGCGTCTCAGCAGCAGAGGAGGAGGAAGAAGGCGTCTTAGCAGTCCACCCCGCTGCTAATCAACAGGGTCGACCCGGTTCCGGTTCTGTTCGACCCTGTGAGTGTGCCACAGGAGGTGGTTCTCCCTGGTGGTGTGGTGTGCCCCTCTCCGTCTGGTCCGGACCCGGCGAGTCCCCGGAGAGTCCTGATCAAGAGGATGAGAGACGTGGTTCATGTGCTGGAGTGTCCCGTGCCTCACAAGTCTCCCAAGCACACACACATACACTCAAAAATGCAATTAAAAAGTTCACTGACGCATCCAGGCGTAACGCTGAGGGCGCAGTATTGTACTTTAAAAGAATTAAAAAAGAAAAAAATGTTGAAAAATACATTGAGCGCTCGTCTCGGGCCAACAGAGGGCGCTACCACCCTCTTGGTCCCCAGTCAGCGTGTCCCCATGGTTACAGACCGCGCATGCGCAGTCCAACCCGGTTCCACCACCAGCCCTCTGTCAGTAGAGGGCGACAAAGCTCCACACATCAGTCTGGTGGCAGGTGCAACGTTGCCCTCCCTGTCTCTAAGAGCGGAGCAGTGGAGCAAATGCACAGACTCGAAGTGGGTGCTTGGAACGATAACACGGGGCTACAGACTGCAGTTTGCCGCCGTGCCTCCCAAATTCAACGGCCTGTTGTCTTGTCAGGCACAAGGACAATCAGCCGTCATTCTGGCAGAGGAAATATCCTCTTTGCTACAGAAAAAGGCCATACGGATTGTACCACCGGAACTGAAGCGGAGCGGTTTCTATTCCAGGTATTTTCTGGTTCCAAAGAAGGGGGGAAGCGGTCTTCGCCCCATTCTGGATCTAAGAGCTTTGAATTCGTATCTAAGGAGATACAAGTTTCGAATGCTCACACACTCGGCCTTGATCCGTTTAGTGCGCCCAGACGATTGGTTCACATCAATAGATCTGAAAGACGCATATTTTCACATTCCAATTTATCCGCCTCACAGGAAATACCTACGGTTTCTGTTTCAAGGCGTAGCTTACGAATACACAGTGCTCCCTTTCGGCCTTTCTCTAAGTCCGAGGGTGTTTGTAAAATGCACCGAGGCCGCGTTATCTCCCCTCAGAGAGCGGGGAATACGTCTGGCTATTTATCTGGACGATTGGCTCCTCCTGGCGCGCACGCGAGGGGAGGCTGTCACTCAAACAGATGTGGTTCTCAAACATCTGCTCGGTCTGGGATTTGTTGTCAACACAACCAAGAGTGTGTTACAACCCAGTCAGAACATTCCGTTTCTGGGTCTCAAACTGGACTCTGTCGGTTACATGGCCCGTCTCTCTCCAGAGAGGGTGCGCAAATTTGTGGGGACGCTACTTCGTTTCTCTCCAGGGAAACTAGTTTCCTTCGGTCTGTGTCTGAGACTTTTGGGTCTGATGGCTTCGGTGATTATGGTTGTGAAGTTGGGCAGGCTTCACATGCGGAACTTCCAACTCTGGGTGCATGCGCTAAAGCTGGATCCCGTACGTCACCGTATGCGCACAGTCAGGGTCACTCCTCAGTGCGCGCTCGCATTAAGAGAGTGGCACAGGAAGGATCTTTTGACCGAAGGGGTGAGTTTAGGCACTGTCTCGTCCAGGAAGGTGGTGACCACAGATGCTTGCCTCACGGGCTGGGGCGGTGTGTTCGAGGGCAGACCCGTAAACGGGGTATGGAGTCCTCACCTCCGCCGCGCTCATATAAATTATTTGGAGCTCATGGCAGTGGCACTTACGCTGAAACATTTTCTCCCGTTCCTCCAGGGGCACCATGTGCTGGTGAGGACGGACAACACAGCCACTGTGGCTCAGATAAATCGCCAAGGGGGACTGCGCTCCCGCTGCTTGCTCGCGCTCACGCGCAAGCTTCTCCTGTGGAGCGATGCGCGCCTCTTATCTTTAAGAGCGACGCATGTTCCCGGCGTTCTGAATGTGGGCGCAGATCTCCTGTCCAGAGGGAACCCCCTATACGGAGAGTGGCGTCTGAACACATGGGTTGTGGACCAGATCTGGGTCAGGTTTGGCCACGCATCGGTGGATCTGTTCGCATCCACAGAGAATGCTCACTGCCCACTGTTCTTCTCCCTACACGATCACCATGCGCCTCTGGGAGTAGACGCGTTCTCTCACGAGTGGCCTCAGGTGCCGCTATATGCCTTTCCGCCTCTAGCGCTGATTCCTCCCACTCTCCTCAGAGTAAGAGAACGTCACCTGAGGCTGGTTCTGATAGCCCCGCACTGGAAAGCCTGTTTCAAAACAGAGGCTTTCTCATTGGGTGGTGGAGGCCATATCATTGGCTTATTCCACGGCAGGCCTGCAGGTCTCGGTTGGCCTTAGGGCCCATTCTACCAGGGGCCTGGCGACCTCATGGGCCTGTTTCAGGGGTGTGCCTATTCAGGACATTTGTGCTGCTGCTAGTTGGTCTTCTTCCTTGACCTTTGCAAGGTTTTACAGGTTGGACGTCACGTCTCAGGGTTTGTCTCACGCCGTCCTCAGCGTGGGTTCTCCTGAAGACATGCCCTGATCTTTGGCTCTCTCATGGGTTTTTGGCTGGCATCATGTCATTTGCGATAAGCTTGTCTGGCAATACGGGAGTCTCCATATCCCATAGTGAGACATCGAAACGAATACTATGAAAGAGAACTTTAGGTTACTTGCGTAACCCCGGTTCTCTGAGTAGTATGAGTGAGATGTCTCACCAGATCGCCCTTCTTGCTTTGGGGGTGAAGCGAGAAGAGGTGTGCTTATTGAATGGCGGGTGACGTCGTACGAGTGGCATTTATAGTGGGTGCCAACGTCGCGACGTCACCACTGCCAGCCACTCAGGGCTGGCGTAACGGTATAGGGCTTCTGTGAACACCCGAGGGGGGCGTTCCCATAGTGAGACATCTCACTCATACTACTCAGAGAACCGGGGTTACGCAAGTAACCTAAAGTTTTCCCATAGACACAGACAGGGGAGTGTTGGTCGTCGCCACGGTAACAGGGTCAAAAAAAATCATATGACAAAACAGAATTATGTGCAAAATTTCAAACATTTTGAAAAAACAAAATTTTATTAGGCCCATATAAAACTTTGACATAGTCTGTAGGGGGCGCTAATGAGCAAATTTCAATATTTCCACTTTCAAATGACCTAGACCCTGGAGCTGAACAATGGATAAAAATTTGGTGCAAATCCGGCTTATTTTGTGCAAACAGGAGCAAATTTACTTTTGTCAAAAATCCCCAAAAAAATGTCACAGTTTGACGCTCCGCTGCTCGGACAACGTTTAACTGATTCAAATTCTATATTCAATAATTGATTGTACATGTGTTTAGACCATGTGGAGCAATTTTGAGAGAAATCAGTGAAACGGCCGAGGAGGAGATAATTTCCAACCGACATGTGTGAAAAATATCAATTTTCATTTTTCCATTTCCCATTGAAAATAATGAGCTCCCTGTTTGTCAGGGGGCGGAGCCATAATAACTTTTTTTCATGTCTTGACCTGAGGAATATGTGTACCGAGTTTCGTGGCTCTACGACAAACTTGACCTCCGACCCGCTCCCATAGGCGCAATGTAAACTGACTTTTGTAGGGGGCGTTGTTCGGGCATTTTTTTAGTCCCATAAAAATAAACACAAAAAAATAAAAATTTTTGCCGGTTCTGAATTTTGGGCCAAATTTCACAACTTTTCATCAATGTTCAGGGGGTCAAATTAAGGTTCAAAGCGCAGAAGAAAAAAGAAATAAATAAGGATTTTTTTTTTTTAAATCTTCGAGCAAATTTTTTTAAATAAGACAGTTGAAAGAACACACCTTTAATAGGACCTCAATCATTTCACTGTGTACTACAGCAGGAGCAAAGCCATTCCGTGCCTCCGGCACGGATTTATCAGTGCTTGGGCACGTGCCGTCGCGTGCAGGTCACAATCTCCGTGCAGGAGCAAAGCCATTCAGTGCCTCCGGTTTTGTCAGTGTCTGGTCACGCGCCGTCGGGCTTGGGGGACGAATGTCCGGGCAAAGCCTGGACATTCGTCCGTAAGACAGTTGAAAGAACCCCCCTTTAATAGGACCTCAATCATTTCACTGTGTACAGTAGGTCCCATTTCGTTTTGTCGCCTTTCACGCGTGAATAGCACGAGACTCACGTGTGAAACACGCGTCTTTTATTTTGTTTTCCCCCAGTGATGCTGCAATGACCCAAAAAACCACCAGGTGGCACTTGTGAGCAGTGCCACCTTGAGCTTTATGACACCCAGTCATAAAGCTCAAGTCTTTGGCGCAGGAGGACCTGGGTTCGACTACAAGTTAAAGACTTTTGATACAACTCCACAATCAGCACCAAGTTATGAAGATAAAATTATTCCACTTTTGTACTGGCTTTTTATCTTTGCAGGGTTAGGAACATTGTCGGAAAATCTTCTGCTTTTAACCTCTTAACTCCCACCTGAAACGTTTTCTCCAGTGTTAAAAAAAAAAAACGTAGTAATTAGGCCAACACATTTAAAATAGTTGCTAGACTGTAGTAAACTGTTGTAAACTTCACAATCTGCACCAACCAAACTGCAGGAAAAAAAATGCAACTGTATTCAGTGCGGGATGCTTAAAATGCCTTATATGCAAGTTAATGCAAATGTTTGCCATATGATCTGCTACTCCTGTGCATTTTAGAATTCCTAATTAATGCGCACAGGCTCTTCTGTCTTTAGGACAGATAGATTTCAGATAGAAATTGCTACTAGAAAGCATGGACGTCGGAACTATTTTCTGAGAGGGGGGGCGGGTTTTTGTTGGGAGAGTCGAGGGAGAGACTCATACTTGGATTACACTGGATAATAACATACCATCTTAATTGTTAAGAAAAATAAACAATATATATCAAGCAAGTCACTTATCAAACTGAACTTTTTTTTTTTCAATACGCATTCATGCGTCAGTCTCTCCGGTGGCTTCATTGTGTTGTGTAGCCCAGTGACGTGCGGTCAGATGAGGCAGGTAAGGCCTTCACCTAAGATCATAGAAAGAAAAGTAATATAATGGATACAATAATGTTTGGTCACTTTATCAAGTGATTTGTGCTGTGCCTTATTTAATTTATTTATACCTTGAAATCGCAGATTTGACAGAGCGGCGCTGTGAGGCAAGCCTCTCTTGGGAGACGTAAAAAGCAACAGCTCAGGGAGAGTCCTGTGAGGTGCTATCAAACTGTTTTCTCTGTTTATCACAGTTTAAAAAGTTCAAAAATATTTAATTTACAATCAACATGTTTACATTTAAGAGGATGGCTCATAAATTGTGTTTTTGAAGCAAATATGGGTCTTAATCGCGCTCAACCACAGCTTGTAAGTGAGGAAAGCCTCAAGGGGGCGCTTGTGAGCCCAAACTTTGGCTGCATCCAATTCCATCAGAAAGCTCCTTTCTTGTTCTTCTTCTGCTAAGGGCAGCTACAGGTTTGGCTAACATACCTATAATACATTTTAAGATAATTTAAAATGCACTTAGAGTAATGTTTTGCTTCCAATGATGATATGAATCATAAGAAAAAGAGGTGAAGGGTAAGGTTGAATTTAGAAATTGGATTTACCCGGGAGTCGGCTGCAGCAAAACTCGCAGTTTACGGAGGAGACACCCGTTTTTTTTTACTTTTTAAAACTCATTGAACTTATTTCCAAATGGAGGATTACATGTCTGTGCTCAAACTATTATCTGGACTTAAACATGAAACTGGTCCTAACTGAAGTGGTCTGTGCTGTTCATTAACACCTAAGGTATAAGGCCCATAACACACTTTGTACTTTTTACAAACGTTTGCGTTTTGTATGAGAAAACTATGCAGACATTAAATCATATTCTGCTGTAGCCAAACAAATTGTGTATAAGCCGCTCCTGTTCCTGTAGGTCCTGTTGGTTTATATGATGTATAATCATATGAACAAATGATTGATCCCCCACCGCACGTCACTGGTGTAGCCAGGTCTCTAATCTGAGGCTGAGAAAGAGCGCTCAGAGGCTGCGACAGATATTAGCCAGACAGAGCTTCATAAGCACCTCCGACAGCATGGAGCGGGTTTTGGGCTGCAAGGAACGCAGGATAGTGATAACTTCTCGCTCCCGGCACACGCGGAGGGGGTGCGGCCGCACCCCCCGCACCCCTAGTTCCGACGTCTATGCTAGAAAGGCGCTCTTAGACGCTGCTGTTGTAGCGAGGGCTGACGCAGCCTCATGCCGCTCCCGATCTCGGCAGAGTTTTTGAAGTGTACAGTAACTCTACCGAATACAATTACTCAAAATGAGTATTCTAACAATTTGAAAGTTATACCAGTTATACCACTTACTTTGAAATAGCATTCAGTAGCGACACTTTTAAACATAAAACACATTCTTACGATATTGCTAATACAAATTTATGATGGGGGGAAAACTTTCTTTCTCCGTGTTTTACAAATATAATGGAGTTGGCTGATGAATGTCTGCTTAGTTTGTGAACTGTATTGAACTAGATTGACCAGGGCTCGAGTCCACAGGAATGTCGAAAATCCAGTTCATCTTCACATATGCAAAACATCTTCACATAGCCTATCACTCAGGCGAGCAAAAACCGAGCACGTTTTCTCCAGTGTTAAATAAAAAATACTTAGTAATTAGGCCAACACGTTTAAAATAGTTGCTAGACTGTAGTAAACTGTTGTAAACTTCACAATCTGCACCAACCAAACTGCAGGAAAAAAATTCAACTTTATTCAGTAACGGAGTAATCTGATTCATATACTCCCCCCGCTAATAAAAATTGAGGATTGGCCGGGGCTCGAACCCCGATCGTCCAAGCGAAAGTCTTGGAAAATCCTGCTACACCACACAGGCGCTGGAGAAAACCCAGGATCTAATAGGAGAGATCGCTGAGTGAATGAGCCGTGCGTATGTGCGGGGCGCTTAAAATGCCTTCTATGCAAGTTAATGCAAATGTTTGCCATATGATCTGCTACTCCTGTGCATTTTATAATTCCTAATTAATGGTAGCTATATGTAACATGTGTAGTTAAAATTTTTGTAATTATACACAGCCTATATATTGCTAATCAAAGTAAAAGTATTCAGAATATAGTGTACACTCGTGTTTGTTTTGTTCCAATGTTTCACGTTCAATAACGCACTTGCTGCTGGCTATCCCATACTGTAGAAGAAGTCAGAAAGGAACTTTTGAGAAGAAGTGTTTTTATTAAAAAATAAGAAGTAAAAATAAGTAATAAAGTAAAATACAATTGTATTGTTACAGAACTTACAATACAGTGCAGTAAGTTAGTACAGTGTTTTACAGAGTCAATCCTTTGACTTTAAACCGCGTTCTGATAGGCCCGAAGTGAGCAAAAAATCCTTTTGACAAGGAAAGAAGATAACAAGCTGATAACGTTACGTAATTGCACACAAGCAACCAAAAGGTGTGCAACCAAAATTGCCTCAGACAAGAATCGAACCCAGATCCCCCAGATCCTAACCTGCAACTCAAACCATTCGGCCAACATAGTATCACTAGGCAAATAATGTTTGCACGCAGACTTATACCTGAGCGTTTAAGTCGCTGGCAGAGCTAAAGCGGACTTAACCTGCCACCTTGTGGCAATAAGATGTAATATGTTTCACGCAGCTGCGTGATTCATGAAAAGCGTGAATGAAGACGACAAAATGAAATGGGACCTACTGTACTATAGCAAGAGCAAAGCCATTCCGTGCCTCCGGCACGGATTTATCAGTGCTTGGGCACTTGCCGTCACGTGCAGGTCACAATCTCCGGGCTGCGCCCAGGCATTACTCATTGGAAAAGCAATAGGCCCTTACCCCGGTTGGGGCTCGGGCCTAATAAACCAAGGAATTTTTTTTTTTAATCTTCGAGCAAAAACAATATAGGTTTCCATAGTAACCTATAATACAAATGATATGTCGTTTTAAAGCGAACAACGAGGCGAACGCAACTATTGGGGGCTCGGTGATTGACGAGCGCTGACGCGAAGCCCAGGCATTACTCGTTGGAAAAGCAATAGGCCCTTACACTCTAAAAAATAATGCCCTAGTCCAACGAGAAAAATTAGGGCAACCCTCTCCGCTCAACTTTTTGTCTTGTATCAAGAAGTGCACAATTGAGTCAAAGTAAACGCTCTTTTTGTTTTGAGACAACTCTATTTTTATCTTAAATTGATCATTTTATTAACTGAAGACAACTCAATAGTTCTTTTCATGTGTATAGTTTTTTGTGTTGCATACTCACTTTTTTAAGCTTCATGTACTCAATTTGTAACACAAGGCGTACTCATTTTAAAATACTTGCAACTTAAATTTCTTTGTTACAGCTACCCTTTTTTATATTGGCCTTACTTAATTTTAGTAATTTTACAATGTATTTTTAAAATATATTTCATACAGACAACAAAACAGATTATCAAACTGATTTATTTTTTACAGTACTGCAATACTGGGCAGATTTGACAGTAAAATCCACAACATCTCCATCTTACACCAACACTGACATTAAACTTCAGTGCAATTTAAAAACTATACCTGTACTTAACAGCAATAACAGTCCTCTTAACTAGGGTTTTACAACCTGAATTTTTGGAGTGCTATACATCACATTGTGGCTCCACTTTTTAAGTACAAATATGATGCATTAATGTAACCCTTCAATTAACTATACATTAACTGTAAAAGTATTTTTTTTTCGATAGAATACAAATGAATAAGAATTAAGAACATGGTGACAAGTTAAAACTGCATGCATAAACGCATCTCCTTCAACAGATTCTCAACATTTGAACGTAAATAAACAATTGGTTGAAAAGAACTGTATGTAGTGAACAACGTTATAGATCTTATAAAATGCTTCTTTTGAGAGCCAGAACCTTGGCACTCATTTTCAGTGTGTCTAACTCGAGAAAAAGTTTCTGAAAGACTTCAAAAGTGTACTTTAGTGTCTTTTTGTAGTTGAGATTCAAAGCATAGATGACACCCATAAGAAGAGCACAGCACCTTGGGATATTTTTTTCCATGATGACTTGGGTTCCTTCAATCACAATTGCTCCGGTCCTGGTTGCAGATGATTCTTCTCCGATGATTGCAATACTCATGGTCAAGCGATGAAAACCCACTTCATAGTCATCAGTGCTCTATTGAAAATATAGAAAGGAATTTTACTTTTGTCTTATGTATATATTCTAATAGTTCATACAGAATACAATATTATTATAGTTTTATTAATTCTATGAGGTGTTCAGAAAAACATACTAAAAGTCAGAAGAAATCCAGGTTGGGCAAATACGTTTCATTTTCATCATAACTGAAGATGTACCAATACAGCCAGAGAACTGGAACGGATTTTTTTTTTCACAATGTAATGAAATAAGTATCCATTATTGTATTACAAATTTCTAATTGTACTATACAAATGAGCTCAACATATAGTGAATATACCCAAATCTGCATTTAAACATGACTGTAATACCCATAAAATGTAGCCTATTGCGGGTTAAAAAAAATGATGTCAAGGTTGCAACAGGGGAGTTTTTTTATTACTATTTTTTCTCTTTTTCTTTTTCTTTTTTTCTCGCCTAGACCCCATCTTAAGATCCCAGACAACTGGGACAAGTTACAGCTTGCGACTGTACGTAAAAAAGCTACATAATTATACCCACAAAAGGTAGTTTTTGTGTTTCAAATGCAGATGTATATTTCATTTGTGTTGAGCTCATAGAAACTTATACAAAAAACTACTTTACACTTTCATATAAAAAAAAAAAGATTTTAATAACTATGACTAACCATCTTGTAAATATTTTTTTCAGCCCCTGGCTCCAAAGAGTGAAACGGTGCTTGTGGACGCGCCATGATTCTGTAGCAATAGGATTTTGTGATGATGACGTCGTGGCCCTGCAGCCCCTCACTCCTATAGTGGATGTCCCCCGTAACAGGTTCTCACAACGGCCCCGCACTCCTATAGCCGGGGCATGGTGTCCTGCAGCGGAGAATGGCAGGGGCAGGACCGCGCAGCGGTGTTTGAGTCCGTACCACGGAGTGGCTCGTGAGCTCTGTGGTACGGACTTGTCCCTGCCATTCTCCGCTGCAGGAGACCATACCCTGGCTAAATAAGTGTGGGCAGCGGTGTGAGAACATGTTACGGGAGACATCCACTATAGGAGTGAGGGGCTGCAGGGCCACGACGTCATCATCACAAAATCCTATTGCTACAGAATCGTGACACGTCCACAAGCACCGTTTCACTCTCTTTGGAGCCAGGAACTAAAAATAGTCATAATTATGAAACAAAATGATATTTTTGTTCGAACATTGCCCTTCCATAGTGATCAGAGTGGAGGCAAAAAAATCTGCCAACGTAAAACTGTTGTATGTTGTTCTGGACACAAAAATTATCTCAAAACGCTATTTTCCCTGGCCCATAGGCTTTTGTTTTGCGTGTATATGCATCATTTGTGCAATTTTACTTACATCAAAATGTGCAAAGAGGTCCTCTTCTTTTTCATGTAAGTATACAATTAGGGCGCGAATAGCTGCCTCTCGACGAGCGTCTACCTCAACGTTTTTGGACTGAAAACAATAGGGAAAAATTATTATAGAGCGCTTTTCACAGATACTAAACAGTTGTAGCCACCACTGTGAATATTAATTCAAAAACCCTACCAATCATTGCCAATGTGTACGTTTCTGGAAATAGTACAAGATATGTTTTATATCAGTTTTATACAGATTTTTTTTTTATCTGACCGAGACAAACCCCGGAGTTCAAAAAGCAGAGCAGGTTCCAAAAGTTTAAAGTTTCAAATATTTTCAAAGTAAAGACGTTTCAGCTCATAATCAATGTATGAGAACTGTATTAAAGAGGTGGAGATGTTAGTCCTGAGCTCATTTCACCTGTTGAATAAGCCCAGCACAACAGTGATTCAGTAGCTCATTGGGCTAGAAAGAGTAGCTCATATCAAAATCGACAATGAAACCTAGATGATAGCAGAAACCACCCTAAACTGAAAACTTTTTCAAGATGAAAGTTTTGAAAGCTGCTAGGCTTTCAGACAGCTTTCAAAACTTTCTGGCTGGATCACTCCTGGACAAATTAGTTAAAATTCTACAAAAAAGATGATTGAAACTAAATACCTGAAGAAGACACTCTCTTATTTTTCGTATTTTCTGTCCAGTAGCTCCTCCTCGGTCTGACCCGATCTCCATTAGTTTGCTAATGCAGTGGTCCAGTTGTGCCATGAAGGTGGACTCCAGTCTCACTGTCGTAATTCTTTTGAATTCTTCATTTATCTGCAGCACACAAAAATTAAACAGATACTTCATACACATCATTACACCACTCAGAGTTGTGTAAAGCAGTGGTTTAACGTGTAATGCATGCATACATATATACATTACCTGTGATGCATTGAAAAGTGCTGGCCAGCGCCCCAGGAAATCCTTCACCAGCGGCTCTTCACACAGGACTTCCTGACGACAGAGAGAGAAAGTCCGGTCCATTTTTTGTGCTGTTACATGACTGTCCCTCTTGGTTCTTTCCAGTAAAAGTTCCTGTCGCTCTCTCTCCAGAGTGACACTCGTTTCCCCTTGAATATGTGGAGGCAAATAATTCACTTCAGCCTTCTTGGGCTTCTTCACATTTTTTGCAGGGGTTCGATCGTGTGCTTGTTTCCTTTGAAGTGAATTCACAGTGAGCTCAGGGCAACCCATGCCTCTTAATTTTGATCTAAAGTTTCCCATCTTATGCTTCAGTCGCTGGATCCAACCATAGCACCCATTAAAAGATCCTGGCTCGTGAAGACACGGGTGTTTAGAAACTAGGGCTGTCGCAACTTGACTGAAATGAGCACTTGAAGGGTAGGCTATGTACTGAAAAATACCTTCTGCCAAGTGGCTAAGAATGTCAGGCAAGATTGACATCAGGTCTTTGGAGGGTAGAAGCGTCTGAGACGATCTGTACATCTCATTTCCAGTCGAAAGGATTATTTCTGTGGGTGATGAGAAACGAGGAATTGGGAATTCCACTGGCCAAGGTGTCGAGCGTTGATTTTCAGGTGGAGACAATGAAGATGATGAAAGAGTGAGGGTGTCGTCAGAGGAGAGTGAGGGGGCATCTTCAAAATGTGGATCTGGAAGATCTAAGCGCATTTCATCAGTGCTTGAGGAGGTGTCAACACTTGATAAATTCAGAGTGATTATTGGTTCCTGGGTATATACGATCTTGATAGTGTCCTTATCCTTAATTTCCGATGTTGAGAGTAGGGAAAAAAACTCATCTCCAAAATCTGCGTCCTTGTAATGCAATGTAAAATCACTAGAAATGTTGAATGTTTCTTTCAATTGGGAATTTAGTGCTTCCATTGTTGAGGGAATTCCATTTGGCAACACAAACTTGCGGATCACATTGTCACTAATGACGACACGAAGAATTGTTGATTCTGTCATCATTCAATCTGAAAAAATAAAAAGCAAATAGTTAAAAACATTACAGTTAGGCCTGTCATGATAACTAATATTAATGGACAATATGTTGTGATACACAATATTGAAACTTCTTTATGCAATTGATGCAAGTTCAATACAGCAAGATCATCCCAAGTAAAGAAATTATTAGATTTTGTATAAATCTTCATAAATTTTCTAAGAAACAAGCCAAATTCTATTCTCTATTGCAAATACAAATCTATACACAATTAATATAAAGCCCAAAAATATATAGTTCCATCAAACAGTCAATATAGTAATATTGTGACAGGCCTAAAAACAGTTCTGGTGAGTTGCATTTTAAAATGAATCCACTGTGATCAGACGCCTCAGGGTTATGATCTTGTTTCCACCCAACATATAAGGTGTTAAAGGAAACACATCTGTTAAATCCTCTGGCTCTATCACTTTTACTCTATGAGTTTTCTCAAGGATGAAGCTTCTCAGATGCTCAATGGACCATGCAGTCAGACATTCCACAATAAATGCAAGAGACCCTTTCACAGCAACAATTTGCAAAACTTCAACAAAATCAGGAAGACCTCCTGTTGAGCCATGAGCAAGGATCATTCCAACAGCATATTTCGTGCCATGATAATGTACTACTTTAGTTAAGTGTATCTCGGTCTCATTTGGGAACTTCGAGTGGAGTGCTTTCTGGAAGTCAGCTCTTAAGACAGCAATGTCGACTGGTGAAAGCTGCATTGTTTGTAATGCAGGACTAGCATTGCCGTGATCTTGCTGGTTGTGATATGCCATCATCAGTTGATGTTTAGCTGCAAGTGATAGTAGAATATTACGAAAGCAGTGTGTGTGTCTGGCAACACGCTTGAAGAAGCTGTGTTTTGCCTCAAACCTCATAGTCCACTGGTGTACAAGTGGACCGTAGTGTCTGATCAGTTGACTGTAATGTTCAAGGAAATGATGTTTTGGAATTAGTTTTTCGTCTGGAAACACCTGAAGGAACTTGTGCCTGTGTTCAGAAATTTTACTATCAAGGTAGCATATTGTCTCCTCTGTGTGGACTTGGCCAACAACAAGTTCTACTATGTCTTTAAGCAGTAAAAGCACCTCCCATGCAGCTTCACCTTCTGGAATTTTATTTCCAATGATGAGAGGCAATAATCTCAACAATGACCAATTCTCATGGGCATTTCCCCCAACACTTTTTTTAGCTGCAAAATGCATTGGGACTGATTGTGGTGCATCCGTTTTGTCTGTCCATTTGTAAGGGAATGTTTTGATACTTTTGTTAAGTTCATCAATAGTGAAATACTTTCTTTGGATGAATACTTGAAGACACAATGAGAGTTTCTCTAGGAACTATACCTTCAAACAGATCGTGCATTGCATCTGGCGGGTAACCAGATGTGACATGAAAGTACTTAAGACTATTTGTAAGTACACATTGCTTTTTCACTCCAAATACATTGTTTAATGTAGCATTTTCCTGCACAATCCGAACATGCTCTTCATGCATTTCCCTAGTTCTTGGAGTAAATGCTCCTGTTCTCACTTCTTCACTTTGAAATTCTTTATGTTGCCCCAAACAAAATCGACACACATAAGAACCTGAGAAGCTTTCCACAAATCCCCCCATTGAATGGGCCCCTAGATTATCTGCCACAACACTGAAGACTGTGCCCTTTACCTTTTTCCCAAGCGAGGGAATATAGAGACCTTCTGTTTCTAAGGTGGCAAGATCCTTCAGCAGAGGCTGGAGTACAGTGCTGTAACCAAAGGACTTCACATCATCTGACCTGCAGAGTACAGCAAGGTGAATGGATGTTAAAGAAGACCTCAGCAGTGCAGGAATATTTGCCAAAACCCAATACACTGCAGTGATTTTGTGTTTTTTTCTTGAGGTCCCAAGTGGATTGCAAATCTCAAAATCATCACAGTATAGAGTAATGGAAATTGTAGGATCATTTTCACAAAACAATGTATTTGTTTTATAGTGAAGACCATCAACGAAGGATTTATATATCATGTCACTGTGCGTTTTTGGGTTTGAAAGAATAGTCAGTATGTTCTCTTGACTCATAATATGGAGGAGTGACTTTAAAATAGGAACATACTGAAAGCTTCTACCATTGTCCTTGTCCATAACAAATTCAACTGGTTCAACCATTGAAAAGTGTTTTTTGAAATAAGCCATTCTTTTGTAGGATGTAGAAAGTGGTCCATTTTTTCTCAGGGCAGAATTTATAGGATTTGAATCACATAGCTCTGTCACTATGTCTGACAACACTGACCCCTCAATCTCAAAATTGTGCTTACTCAAACATGACTGTATAGTGTCAGTTATTATGGGTTTAGAAGCCGACTGTGAGATGAAACACAACTCCTCAACAACATCATTAATGCATTGGTTAGAAACCTGATAAGTACTCAACATTTTAAGGAACATCAATGCTATGTTTTTTTCAATGATGTTAGGTAGATCTCTCACATTAGTCTCATCATTTAAGGTAATGGGGTCGTCATGTTCAATATCCATATCACATTCTGAATCATTGTCATTGTCTGGTGCACGTGCATACCGCTTTAGTAGGTCTTCTTTGAAGTCCTTCAATGCGTGTGGGGTATGCTTTCTGGTTCTGTGGGAAGAAAATGTCCCATATACATTAGTTTTAAAACTACAATTCTTAAAAACACAGCTGACCATTTCATTTTTTTTTAAATGTCGGTTCAGATGGTCAAAGAACTCTTTTTCTGTAGAGCTAGTGCTTTGTTACAGCACTCACATGTGAAACACAGACCACGTGGTTCACAAACTCCCGCATTTGAACTTACTGCATGAGAATGATATCTTGACAAATGTGTTTTAAGACTTGCCCATGTCTTAAAAGTACAGTAACAATTTTCAAAAAGACAAAGCATAACTTGTCCTCTGCATGCATGACATAATCTATAATGTTTCAGTAAAGCTAGTTTCGAAGACGCTTTTAATTTGCACACCTTGCAAATCCAGTCCATTTTAACTCGCTAACAAGAGAACATTCCCGAACGTCTTTGTATGAAAAAATGCATCACACTTTACACAGACCGCAAGACTCTCAACAAAACGTGTCTAGCGAAATCCAAACTGACTGTAGCAAAGAAAATGGCGGGTCAACGGTTTACTTTTAGCCTTTCACACTCGACAATTGTATATTTGAATGATTCATAAAGTACGTGACCATTTGTTTCACAGAAGTAACAGCAACAAATTGTACACATATTTTTGCTCCTGGTTTGAATAAAATGCCACGTACCTTTCACACGTGCTTGGAGAAGCAGTTCAGCGGATCACGTCCTGATCACGTCTTTGCAGAACTTGCCCGGGCATGTCCAGTGGGAGGAGCATGGGCCACTCAAAGCATTAAGTTGCCAGGTAAAAAATTCGAGTTGTGGAGGAGTTTTTTTATTTCACGCCAACTAATTTTTTGTTGCAATTGTTGTAACATAAAAAGGTCTTTTCAGGCAGGTAAATATTTTTGTCTTACTGAACAGTCTCAATATTTGAGTTGAAATCGGTAATCAAATTATACCTGCAGCACAGAAAATTAACCTACACTGAGCAGCTCACTTTTTCTACTTTGTGGAAATTGATAATTAAAGTATTTTCAGTAAGTGACCTGGATGACTTTTAAGAGTGTACCCCGGTTGGGGCTCGGGCCTAATAAAACTATCCCAGGAGCGCAGAGGGGGTCAGGAGGAAGACGTACTGGAACCCAGAGTTGACCTCTCTCGAAGAACAGGGGCACAGGAGACCACCCTGGACGGAAAACAATGTCCAGCGGTGGCACAGATTCACTAGCAGGAGACAACCATCCCCGATGTAGTTTCGTACAAGATTCCCTTGTACCGGCACTTTTTTTGGGCCACTTAAAGCACTGTGCGCAAGTTTCACAAATGAGGGCCACTGTCTCTACATTCAAGGCCACGCTTAAAACAGTAATTTAGCATATGGTTTGGTAAGGCTCTACGTGTTTTTTAACATCTGATCTATGTTGGCGAATCTTTGTAAAGTCCTCCGACACTGTTGTGTTTTAGGGCTATACAAAAATGAATTGAATGAAATTAGCATGATGAACTCATGATGAACTAAGGCATTCATCAATGTCTAGTTATTATAAAGCGTTACCAAAGTTACTTTTCACAGTACTTTTGCAGCAACCTGCTTTTACCTCAATTGTCTATCTCACACCGCTTCCTTCCCTCTCTGTGAACTGGACCTGAGATATTGGAGGATCACTAAGGAAAAACCTATAGAAGACGAGGACAAAGGCTTCGGATTTGGAGGAAGTGTCATGTCCCACTAGAGCTTCACCAGGTTTGAAAACTGTTCTGGGGACATCCTTGGCTAACAAAG
Organism: Knipowitschia caucasica; assembly: GCA_964034765.1. Classification (NCBI taxonomy): domain Eukaryota; kingdom Metazoa; phylum Chordata; class Actinopteri; order Gobiiformes; family Gobiidae; genus Knipowitschia; species Knipowitschia caucasica. Next base: position 12,696,573 of record OZ035825.1, on the reverse strand, counting down.
ATCCTAAATAGGACTACAATGTGTATATAATACTATTAAATTAGCCTTAGCTCACAGCAGAACCAAAAAATTGAATTAAATGCATACAAAATCTGAACTGCAGAGGAGTGAACCAGCAGCTGAAGGAGCTCAGGGGGCCCCAGGGGTTCGTGCATCTCCCTGGGAGAAACACCCACCTGTAGCTGCAGGACCTCCTCGATAGTGGGCAGTTCTCCCATGGGGGTGCAGTAGGGGCCCCATGAGCGCGGGGCGGGGGCTGAGTTGCTCATCAAGTGGCTGAGATCCTCGGGGGGGCTGTAGGCAGGGGCCGGGACATCGCGGCTGGCGCTACTGACGGGGCCGAGCACAAAGTCAATTGGGTTTCCCATGACTATGTCCACATCGCTGTCCAGGCCAAAGGGGATGCTGAAAGCCACGGCAGACAGGGGCCCACTGCAGGAGGACGGTACAGACGGGACAGCACATGTTAGAGAAGGTCACGGCCCACGGGACTAGCACACTTTACCTGATCTGCTTCTTGGTCCAGCTCTGGTTCTCTGCAACACAAACAGTAATTTAGTGTACGGCTCCCAATGTTTTGTATTTAATTGATTATAGTGAGTGTACATTTGTCACTGTAAAGAAAACTGTGTGCACTGTGCATGGAAGAATACTTTCAAAATCTATTTAGAATACTGAATACCTGCTTGTTATTTTTTCTTAACATTTCCCGTTACATGGGGCAATCAAATTACTGTATTCTGAATATATTTGATACTTATACAATAATTATCATTATAGTACAGTGTATAAAAATATTTAGTGGTGTGCCTCTGTTTGCATTGAGTCCCCCAAGACAACCATAGTTTACAAATGAATGCAACTATGTCTTATGGGCCTCATTCACGAATAACTTTGTAAGAAACTTCTTAAATTTCTTCTCAAGTCGTTCTTAAGTAGATTTCTAAGAAGAGCCTACGTGGGATTCATCAACGCGCTCGTAAGGCGCTGAATTGTTCGCAGCTGTTCTCTCAGATTGATGAATGCCAACTCCTCGTAAGTAGAGCGCGCGTGCCCGGTGATTCATTAGCATAGGTACTTAGCATAGGTAACCGCCCATTAATGCCCATATAAGGGACTTCAGGGCCGTGTGCAGACGCCAGAGGAAACAGCAACAGGCCTAAAGCAAAGAGTTACACGGAGCAAAAGAGTCACCCTTTTTTCTTATTTTGCCAGACTGAGAATAAAGTTATAAAATGTTGACTTAAAAGTCGAAATATTATGAGAATAAAGTCGAACTAGAAAAATTATGAGATTAATCTAAGAATATGATGAGATTAATCTCAAAATGTTATGAGCTTAATTTAAAAATATATTATGTATTATTTTAAAGATGAATCTCAAAATGTTTTGAGATTAATCTAAAAATATTTTGGACCCTGGGAGGAGATCCAGCGCGGACCAGCGCTGAGACCAATGCAGACCCGAGGAGAGACTGGAGTGACCAGCACACAGAAACCAGAGCGGACAGGAGAGACCGCAATGACTGTAGTGACCTGACTGGAGAGACCGGTGCGCAGAGACCAGCCGAAGAGAGACCGCATAGACTGTAGTGACCTAACTGGAGAGACCGGTGCGCAGAGACCAGCGCGGACCGAAGAGAGACCGCATAGACCAGACTTGAGAGACCAGCGCGGACCCATAAGGATCCAGGAGCATGCAGCACGGACCCGTATGGAGAGACCAGTGCAGACCCGTCTAGAGCCATGGGAGAGACCAGTGCAGACCCGTCTAGAGCCATGGGAGAGACCAGTGCAGACCCGTCTAGATCCATGGGAGAGACCAGTGCAGACCCGTATAGTAGATCCATAGGAGAGACCAGTGCAGACCCGTATAGATCCATAGGAGAGACCAGTGCAGACCCGTATAGATCCATAGGAGAGACCAGTGCAGACCCGTATAGATCCATGGGAAAGACCAGTGCAGACCCGTATAGATCCATAGGAGAGACCAGTGCAGACCCGTATAGATCCATAGGAGAGACTCAGCGCGGACCCCGTAACCTCCTGCAGCAGCAGTATATATGCCGTTGTTCTGTGACCCGTGGATAAAGAAATGCCCCCTATAAATAGGAAGGGGTCACTAATACACGGCAAGATTTCCAATGTATTTGATAAAGCGTTGGCACATTTCATTTCAAAATGAATCAAAAAGTAGGCCAGATCTGCAGTGAAAAAGGCGGTATATAAATAACGATTACTACTAAAGATTACTACAAATAAATAAATACATACATCGATATGACGGACATATCACTGGAATGTTGTATTTTTATTAAACTTCACCAAAGAGGACAACCCCGGCGTGTGAACATGTTGGCACTGAATGCGTACGAGTGCTCCTGAGGACTCGTAGGATTTGTACTTCCCCAAGAGAAATTCTGGTTACGAGAAAAATTCGTGAATGCCACTTTCTTCGTAAAAACCTCGTAAGTAGGATTTACGTACAAATCTGTTCCTAAAAACCGTTCGTGAATGAGGCCCATTCTCTTTTGAATACTTGTAAGAAAAATTCACGGTTCCACGGATCTAGAGCCCATCCGTCTGTGGCTAATTTTCCCACTGGGTTTTAGAGTTTTTCCTTACCGATGCAGTAGGGTCTGTTAGACTGTTAGAGGATCTAACTAAAAGGACAGTGGTGATGATCCAGGAAACTCAACTCAACATTTATGGACATTTATCATCATTTATGGACATTGGTCATTTCTTGTGTTGAACTGTTGATTCTCTGATCTGTGTTGGAAAATTCAACGGTTCTGTTAAGTTTGTTAACTACTGTTGTGAATAAAATGAATTGAATTTGACTCATCTGGAGAAATCGCAAGTCACTTAAGGTTAAATAGTCGATCTAAAGATGGATGTGAAAACTAGTGATAGATCTACATTAGATTTGTTGTGGTTTGACAATTAGATACCTCAGCTTTGATAGTCTCTTGTCATTTAATTTAACCTGTGTGTCTCGCTTCAATCATTAATAACTTTCCCAATTTGGTTGCTGATGAATAGTGTGTCATTTTTATATACCTATTATCTACCTATCTATTCTATGATATACCTTTGCCCACCCAGTATGGTGTCAGTCCAAATACCTGCTGATACTTCAGAAGGAACAGGAACAAATGGCTGCTTGAAAATGTATGAAGGAGAACTATTGAAACAGAGAACATAGATTCGTCATCTATTTCAACAAGACAGCTGTTTTAACCTGTGTGTGCATTTCCCACCTGTTTGTGTGGCAGCCGACTGGGCTGGTGCAGTCCAGGACTCCGGAGATATCTGAAAACACAAACATTTAATCATATCAGAGAAATATGTTTATGTCACCCTGGTCTAAGCACCAAGACTCACCAGTCAGGTCCACTGGCTGCAGTGGTTGCACAAAATCCGGCTTCTGGACCTCAAAAAAGTCCATGAGCTCCGCCAGGAAGGCTAGGATGTTGGTCTATGAATTACAATTATGAGAAAGAGCAAGAAATATTAAAAGTACTATTTATTTTGTATGGCTGAACGGAGTATGTTCTACAGCCAAACTAAGACAAATGGCAGATAATTAAGCCGTATCAGCTTAACTTGTCCACACTGTAGCTACTTAGGGCACTATAGGAAGTTCATGCCATTATCAGTGTTTAAGTGTCAAACGGAACACAAAAAGTTTTATAATACATTCTGAAAAGTATGGTGTCTAGCGCCACTTTTCCAAATTTACCACAATCTGGACCGCAATGCTTTAGGAGTCTTGAGGGTTTTTTGTTAGGGAGTAGGGTGGCCATGAGGACCCAAAACTTGTATGAATAGAATATTTCAAATTCAAATCTCAAAGAATTAACAGAAGTGTCATGCAGCAGCTGACAGTACTTCTCAAGTTTAAGGAACTGAGGAGAGGTTTCCAAAAAAGCCCAGTCAGGCCTGAACTCACATGCAGCAGAGGCGGCGTGTACAGCAGGTCTTCCACTTGCAGGGGGCAGCACTGCTGGAGGTGTGTGTTGCAGAAAGCCCTGATGAGCTGCAGGTTGTACACACTGTCTGCCACCGACATGGTGTCCTTCAGGCAAACGTCTGCAACAGTTTCCGAAAACTTTATTGATCCCAAAGGGCAATTTATTTGAAGCAGAATCTCAAAGCAGAACACAAAGACTCTACACAAACACACAGTGAGTCAGGCCTCACAGTTCACGCAGCAGCAGGTTACAAAAAGTTATCAAAAACCATCAATGCAAAGTCAGCTATTAGAGGATGTTTCTTAATCGAGTATACACTTTTCTTTGAACAGCACCCAGAGTGAAGGTCTCTTGAGTTTTCCTCCAGTGATTTTTGAGCATATTTTCAAAATACGCTTTCAATAAAAGAACAGTACAAAATATTAAGAATTATCCTGTTTTCATTAAGAGTTTAATTTCCTCAACAGGTATATTCTCTGCTGCCCTCTTTTAATAATAGACTCATGTTTATGTCAAACTTTACTTTGTCCCAACAACTTTCCACGATTTCAACATTGTCACCATGGATGAACATCTGGAATTAACAATCATGTGCTTGTTCTTTAAATCCAAGTAGTGATTTTTGCACCAGGTGACAAATTGTGCTAGTGCTGGGCCATGGCCCGCCTCTGAGCCAGCAAGCAGTGAAACCAGCACTGTGAAAATATCAGCAAAAGTCTGTTCTCCTCCTATGATGACAACACACAACAGCAACTGCACAGGGTTATATGGACTACATCTCAGCAAAGACGTGCAGAGCCTCCACTGCCATCATTGAAAGAAATCATTATGTTATTATTTTTTTGTAATATACTATTGTTTTCCACTGTCTTACTATGCTTATAATTTATTTTTGGCATGGTTCCGACTTGTTTTTGTTCATTTCTGTAGTCAAAATTGCTGAAATCCTATTCAAAGAGACGAGGTGAGTCAGTGCTCCTGTGTGCCTCACCCCAGATCACTCGCACCCTCACAGGGGACTGTGCCAGTGCACTGAGCTCGTGTTGGTTGATATACCGCTGTTTGTTTCAAATATCCTGCTTTAAAAACATTTCTGTTCACAGTGTTTAGTAATGTATTTCACATATGTGTGTCTTATTTATTTTTAGTTTAAGTTTATTGATCGGAGAAAAATACACGAGGAAAAAGCTTGCCTTCAGGCAGGCAGTATCTGTGCCTCACCGGTGGGTCAACTAAGGCTACGTGTGCTTTGAGCGAAACCACACAAAGCTCAGTTTAAGTTTCCATTTTCATAGCTACTGTTAAATAATGTTGGTGCATTCTTTCAAGTCTTTGCAGTGGCCCGAGGAGGATATTGTTGAGGAAGTGGTTAACTGCTGGGGGGGTTGGGGTTTGCGTGTGTTGCGTTGTAAAGTTCCACTGCCCACTACTGGCTGGGCGCTAGAACTGCAATGTTTTCCGCTGTCGTCTAAACGCTATCCAGGAGCCTGGTTGTTTTTGCTAATTGCTTTGCAGCGTCTCCGTCTAAACAAGGCTTGTCTCAGTATGCATGCAGACTCAGACCACTCTTGTTTCAGTATAGGTGCAGACCAAGCCCCGGTGATCCAAGATGGCGCCCTATTCAAATGAATGGCTTGTGCTCAGTAGTTTTTTAAATATCTTTATGTTTGAAGCCTGAAATGTGGCGAAATGTTGAAAGGTTCAAGGGGGCCGAATACTTTCGCAAGGCACTGTATCATACAGTATATGTTCTGTACCAGATTATAGCTAAACAGCTAGTTTCCATCTGCACTCCCAGTATACATGTAGGAGCGCATGGGACTTCACGGAGACCGAAAGATTAGCGCGAAGTAATCCATATTTGGGAATCGTCTGGTCCTCCCGGTTCTGCCAATGGACGAGCTCCCATGATACGTTGCGCCAAATGCGCGTGTGTGGCTCTCATGCACGTGCACAGAGGGGCTCGGCCGCGCTCTGACAAATCAGAGCTGGTGATCAGAGCAGAGTTAGAGCGGAGCCATAGCGGGAAGGAAACGAGCAGAGTTTGTGCCAGTAAAGTGTGGACTTAAAGAAAACCGAAGGATTTTAGAAGGAAAAAAGTTCAGGATGACAAGGGACACTAAAATCCCCACAAAATACGATATTTCTCAAAGCTGTAGGTTCTCTGTCAGCTGAGGTCAAGCTGTTTTGGTTTACATTGAGTTCTATGGGACTTTTTTTTGGGTATCCCACATGAATTTAGTCTGCAGTACCACGGGCACCCCCTATGCTCAAGGGTGGGTCAGCTATAAGCTAGTAATACCCGGTCCAGTTATTATTATAGATCCATGGTGCAGACTCAGACCACTCCTGTCTCAGTACACATGCACTCTCTTTATAGTTTAGTCTTAATTGGAGGAGGACAGTGGAGACATACAGTGCCTTGTGAAAGTATTCGGCCCCCTTTCAACATTTCGCCACATTTCAGGCTTCAAACATAAAGATATAAAATTTTATTTTTTTGTCATGAATCAACAACAAGTGGGACACAATCGTGAAGTGGAACAAAATTTATTGGATAATTTAAACTTTTTTAACAAATTAAAAACTGAAAAGTGGGACGTGCAATATTATTCAGCCCCTTTACTTTCAGTGCAGCAAACTCACTCCAGAAGTTCAGTGAGGATCTTTGAATGATCCAATGTTGTCCTAAATGACTGATGATGATAAATAGAATGCACCTGTGTGTAATCAAGTCTCCGTATAAATACACCTGCTCTTTGATAGTCTCAGGGTTCTGTTTAAAGCGCAGAGAGAACCATGAAGACAAAGGAACACACCAGGCAGGTCCGAGATACTGTTGTGGAGAAGTTTAAAGCCGGATTTGGATACAAAAAGATTTCCCAAGCTTTAAACATCTCAAGGAGCACTGTGCAAGCAATTATATTGAAATGGAAGGAGTATCAGACCACTGCAAATCTACCAAGACCCGGCCGTCCCTCCAAACGTTCATCTCAAACAAGGAGAAGACTGATCAGAGATGCAGTCAAGAGGCCCATGATCACTCTGGATGAACTGCAGATAACTACAGCTGAGGTGGGAGAGTCTGTCCATAGGACAACAATCAGTCGTGCACTGCACAAATCTGGCCTTTATGGAAGAGTGCCATTTCTCAAAGATATCCATAAAAAGTCTTGTTTAAAGTTTGCCACAACCACCTGGGAGACACACCAAACATATGGAAGAAGGTGCTCTGGTCAGATGAAACCAAAATCGAACTTTTTGGCCACATGCAAAACGATATGTTTGGTGTAAAAGCAACACAGCTCATCACCCTGAACACACCATCCCCACTGTCAAACATGGTGGTGGCAGCATCATGGTTTGGGCCTGCTTTTCTTCAGCAGGGACAGGGAAGATGGCTAAAATTGATGGGAAGATGGATGGAGCCAAATACAGGACCATTCTGGAAGAAAACCTGTTGGAGTCTGCAAAAGAACTGAGACTGGGACGGAGATTTATCTTCCAACAGGACAATGATCCAAAACATAAAGCCAAATCTACAATGGAATGGTTCACAAATAGACGTATCCAAAAGAAAGAGCTGAAGACTGCTGTTCACAAACGCTCTCCATCCAACCTCACTGAGCTCGAGCTGTTTTGCAAGGAAGAATGGGCAAGAATTCCAGTCTTTCTATGTGCAAAATTGATAGAAACATACCCCAAGTGACTTGCAGCTGTAATTGCAGCAAAAGGTGGCGCTACAAAGTATTAGCGCAAAGGGGCCGAATAATATTGCACGCCCCACTTTTCAGTTTTTTATTTGTTAAAAAAGTTTAAATTATCCAATAAGTTTCGTTCCACTTCACGATTGTGTCCCACTTGTTGTTGATTCTTGACAAAAAAATTTTTTTAAATATCTTTATGTTTGAAGCCTGAAATGTGGCGAAATGTTGAAAGGTTCAAGGGGGCCGAATACTTTCGCAAGGCACTGTATCATACAGTATATGTTCTGTATCAGATTATAGCTAAACAGCTAGTTTCCATCTGCACTCCCAGTATACATGTAGGATCAGACCACTCTTGTCTCAGTCTACATGCAAACCTCTCTTAGTCTACATAGGGTAGTGGGGCAGTATATAAAAATAGTTGGTGCAGGAGAGCAGTCCACAGCTTGTTGCATTTCGCGCCCCACCTCACCCTGCCCATTATGTTACTTTTTCTTCTTTATTTTTTAAAATTTATTTTGTAAATGTTTTGTATTTCCCAAAATAAAAGCCAAAGCGGCAAAGGGCTCTCAGCATTGACACACAAGTAGAACTTAGCTTTGGACCAAGAGCCATGTTTTGAACTGGACTTTAAAGCCAATTTTTAATAGCCGTGATTGGACACTGGTGGGTGTGTGTGCGCATACCCTCCAGCGGCAGCAGTGCAGGGCAGTAGTAGTGAAGGACAGCAGCCAGAGCACAACCGTTGGACAGGTCCTTGAGTCCAGAAACCAGGGGGAAGGTTGGAGTCAGCTTGGACTGCACTTTGTCTTTCCTGTAACGGATCTACACACGCGGACGGACACACACGTACACACACAATAGATCATCAGAGCACGAAGCAGACAGTATGTGTCTTCAAGTAAACAAGTCTCCAAATGTCCATGCTTTACCCTTACCCCTCATCCACAGAATCTGCATTCATAAGTGTATTATCCAGTATGACTATTTGTCCAGATAAAATAGTTATTCTATCTGCTTGCATTCAGTCTTTTGAATGCAGCAGAATGCAGCTATTTACTTTTCATGTTTTAGAATGTGGAACAAAGTCTCAAAAAAATGTATTCATGAGAATGTAAAATGGATAAAGAAGAGGTTAACATCAGTAAAACACATCGACTAGTGGTAGAAGTGGGACATTACTTTCTGCTTTTATGATAAACATCCCCAATGACTCGAGTTGAAGGCACACAGTTGATTGGAAGGTAATTTGACTGGAGAAACTCTCAAATTTTCCAAAAAACAAGGAAAAACATTTGTTTAAAAAACAAAAAAAACATTGGTTGTCTGTTCATGATGTCACAGTCTGTTTCTGCAAAGGTTAAGAGATCCTTTATTCGTCCCACAGTGGGGAAATTTCAGTGTTGCATCACAAGTTATAGAACAGTAGGAATGAGCACAAGATAAGTGAACAATAGCTACACTTATCAAAATAAAACAACATTTCTAACTCTATCATCAAATAACAAGTATAAAATATCTATCTTGAACATCCATCCATCCATTTTCTACCCTTTAATCCATTTCTGGGTCAGGGGGGTGGCAATCAGAGATGCCACCCAAGTCTCATAGCACCAGCCCCTCACTGACCCTCTGCAGGTGGTGAGTCCACAGGAGGACGGCTGCTCTCTGAGTGTGAGCATAGCCTTGATCTTTCAGCATAATCTTGAACATAATAATAATAATTATAATAATAATGGCCTATGTATCCTCTTAAAGAAAAAACATTGTTTTACCGTGGCGCAAAAGTTAGCTCTTTTCCTTCACCTAGTGTTAAAGGGCTTTTAAGATAAGATAAGAATTCCTTTATTTGTCCCACAGTGGGGAAATTTTGATGTTGCATCGCACATATAGGACAGTAGTAAGAGCACACAGGGAGCACACACAATATATGCAAATAAGTAGTAGCTATGTTTCTTAGCTAACATGACTAGCTGTAGATGCTGAAAATGCTTCAATACCAGTCAAAATATATATGTAGTAGTGCAGTTATATACTGTACAGTTAAATAGTGCACTTGACTGTGACTCTTGACTGGTGATATATAAATAAAGATGACTAAAGATCGCTCTAGACTTCAGCAGATTTTATCTTGTGAGATTTTAAGTTGTGATACAAAGTGCAGACATAGGGATAATATGAAAAAAATGTCAGATCAGATTCAGATTCATTTATTTGCCATTTGCAGTAAAACCACATTGGAAAAACTGTGCAAGACTACCCCAGTGTGCACCAGACGACACACCAGAGCTCTTGCCACGGCGCCATCTTTACGGCGCCATGCGACAATGTTCGTCTCACATTCCCAGAGATCACACGCTTAATAAGCATTTCCTGTAATAAGGACATGGCTGTATCCAAATTCAAAAAATACACCCCATTGTTTCTCCTCTAAATACATTAGGAATCATGATTAAATTTAGTCTCACCTCTTACTTGAAAATGTTTTTATTTCACTTGACCTAACCCGGTTATACATTGTTTTTATAAAAGGTCAATATTACAGAACAAGAAAGAATAAGGAAGGATGTACCAAAATGGTTTGGATTTGGCCAGTGGAGCAGTAAATCTGCATCTGTAAAATAGCTCTATGATTAGCTGTAGTTTCAGTGGTATAAATAATGAAGAGGGAAGAAAATGTTGCTGATTTACAAAGTTGCATAGACTATAGACAATGTGTGCGGTAGTAACAGCGGCTGTCATCTACGTTTTTGTTTATACACAAAACTGCAAATGACCTTGTCCTGGACTTCAGCACCATTATGGGCCATGCTATGTCTGTATATACCACATTTTACAACACGATCTCACAAGATCCACTGACTCCACAGATATTACGGCTGTTTGGAGAAACCATCATATACGACAATCCAAACGCCATCTACCCAATAATCTTCATCCTAATCAATATAAATACAATAAATTCTTGTGCAACCAGAGGCAGAGCAGTCTTCTGCCCTTAGAAACAAAGGCTTGGTTTTGGGAAGTTCTCCAGTCAAATGTCATTAATCAAAATCATATGCCTTAATTAAGACTGCACCATGTTAGATTTGAACCTATATCAACTAGACAAAGGACGATTGTTCACCCATCATCTGTACTTTAGTTAGCACATTTTCTGACGTTTTATTCTTAATCCAAAGAACTTTCTCAAGGAAATGAAAGCTCAGCCGTGAGTTGGAGATTATAACATTTTCAGAGTGGTCAGAAAATCAGGGGGTGCCCTGATCCTGAGGCTCTGATCCTGAGGCTAACTCATTAACTCATCTATTGACTGCTAAGATTGCTGAGGTTGGGTGCAGGTCTAACAATCCTGCAAGGGCTAACAATCCTAGCTCATCAGCATGTCACGTACCTATTGTTTGCTGAGATTGCTCGGGTGGAGTGCAGGTCTAATGATCGTAACTTATGAGCTTGTCGCTGACCTTTCCCTGTTGGACATATTGTTTGGGTGTTGCTTTTAAGACGTCGTCATAGATGAGAGGCAAAACATATTTTAACCCCGCCCCCAGGGCCGGCCCTAGGTCACCAGGCGAAAATATGTTATGGCGGCCCTTGTACATTTGTAGAGGGTATCACAATGAACAAGTGTGCAGTGAAAGTAGTCGCAAACCTACTTCAGATTTAAAAACAATTACATTTAAATTGTGCATTTTGGCGGTTCATTCCTACGGCTTCTCTTTCCACTTTAACGTAAGTATCCAAAAGGGGCCACACGCTGTTAATCAGTGTTGGGCAAGTTACTTCAAAAACATAATACATTATGTTTTACTTATTACTGTTATTTCAAAAGAATGTATTAAACTACAATATTACTGTATCTGAATTGTAATGAATTACACAACTACTGCATTCTCCAAATATGTTGTAAGGGGATCGCGCATACAGAGGAGGCAAGGAGGAACCGCGACAATGTTACGCATGCGCAAGATGGCGGACGCATTTGTTTGGAGCCTTTATTGAGCAGCACGTTTTTTATGATTTATTTTTAAACTAAGTTTCTTTTACTGTTTTTATTTGCCCTGCTCAACGGATTAAGCGGATTTGAACAGACTGCATCAAAAAGGATTACTGTCACTTTTAACTGGACTGTTTATCAGCCTTTCACCGGTAACCAGCCTGCCCACACACATCACCATGGACACCGATGCTTCCCCCGCGAACTCATACAAACAAATATACAAATCACAACTTGCTTCAATCCTTCCATCCAAACCTGTTAACACCATGACCCCCGAGGAACTTCAGCGCACTATCACAGAACTATCCACCGAACTTATGCATAAAGAGAAACTTCTGGAACATTTCATGGACATATCATTCAAACAGTCACAGAAAATCTCACTCTCCGTACTCAGACACTCACAACTCCACGACACAGAACTCTGGGATCCAATCACCTGTCCTCACCCCTCATCATGCTCTACCCCGGTGCTTACCTCACGCTCCCGGGTTGCAGCTGTTCCTCCTGTCCCTCCCGGTGCTCTTCCCTCCTCTTCAGTACCGGAGCCCGCTGCCCATACCCAGAGCGGCGCGGAGCAGAGGCCTGAAGGCCACACGACATCCACAGCGTCCTCTCGCCGCAGGTTGGTGGAGGAGGCTGTGCGCAGACGCTCGGGGAGCTTCCCACGCTCTAAAACAGCGCGGGGCTGTCCGGGTGTCACGCAGGACCAACTGCGGGAAGCCCCAGGGGGATCTCTATGCCCCGACGCGGCACCGGATACCCCCGGGAGCGCTGTCCCTGCTGTGGGAGGGTCCGTGTGCTCTGACGTGGAGGGAATCCCCAGAGGCGAGACACAAAGCAGGTCCTACGCTGAGGTGGCCGCGGGGGTACCTCTGCGCCCAGGCACGGCGTGGAGTCCTCCCGTAGACGCTGCATCGCTCGCGGGGGGGGTCCCGCACGGCGCAGAGTCCTCCCGTAGTTGCTGCCTCGCCCGCGGGGGGGTCTCTGCGCTCTATCTCAGCGCGGAGCTCTCCCGCGGAGGCTGTCTCGCCTGCTGGAGGAGCTCTCCGCCCGGTGCATGGCCCTCCCACACCCGCTCACTACCACCACTACCAACCCCACTGCAGGGGCGCCGGCTCGGTCTCCGGCTCCCTCCTCCTGCTCCACTGCGGCTCACGGGGCTCGTGGCAGCTCCGCTCTGGGCGCCATCCCAACGCTCTCCTGTCCCCTGCTCTCCCCCGGGCCCTACTCCAGTCACACACCCCCTCCACGGCCTCTGTTTGCACCAACTACACTCCTGGTGGGAGATTCTATCATCAAACACTGTAATTCTTCAATGCCATCACGCACTGCTTTCCTGGAGCCACTGTCCCCACTATCCTCACTAAACTACCCGCACTTCTACAGACAGCACCCCCCACAATAACCCGGATCATAAAACATGTTGGTACAAATGATGCTGCACTCCGCCAATCTGAAACCACCAAACTCCATTTTAAGGACCTTTTTAACCTTTTATCGAAATCCGGAAAAAGTGTTTTTATCTATGGCCCTCTGCCCACGTTGAACCGGGGCGTGGAACGTTTTAGCAGGATACTATCACTTAACACTTGGTTAAGTTTCCGTTTCTCTTCCTGTTTACATTCTGCCACTGTGCGCTAACAGCTTGAGCATGGATTGGGTTGTTTGTAACAAAGCAATGTGTACAACTGTGAGACGTGTCTTTCCCCAAAGTGCAGCAGCTCAGTGTGTCTGTGTGTGCGCGGGCGCCGCGGACATGTGAGCACGCTTTGGATTAAAGAGCGTAAACGCAGAGAAAAAAAGAATGAGATTGAAAGAATGGAAGTGTGCCGTATGAGCAGAGCGACCGGAGCCAGGCATGATCCAAGTGTTTGTTGGTGTGTTCTGGCGATTAAATAAAGTCTGATTCTTGAACGTCTGAAGTGTTATTGTAAATGGACCCTACTGTGAGAGCGAGGGTCAGGACAGAAGGTAGTTATTCCCCGTAGAAAACGCTTCCTTTTGGCTCTGGGGCGACACACTCCCCAGTGCCCCTTGACCACTGTAAGGGGCTTTTATGAAAGGTTTAACCCAAGTGGAGAATAAGAAAGTGCAGAGATGCGTGTGAAAATGCGTGACACAGGAAGACGTAATATGACGCACAATATCAAGTCCCCACCACACCTCATCCCCCACTCTCCACCACCCGCCACACTGACCCCCCTCATCTTGGCTTTAGAAGCGTGCTCTGGCCCACCTCTCTTAACCGTACTCAGGCCCACTTGCAGCAACCGTGCCCAAGCCCAGTTGCCGCGGTCACGTAGCACCTAAAGCCCGGATATAATCACAAAGTGGGCCCAGGCACACTTTCACTGGGATTAAGCCTGTGCTTGTGAGATTATGCATTAGACTCATCTGTCCATAGGCTGCATGTCTCTGTTCATACCTCTACTTTGAACCCGTTGATCAATCTCTTCTTTTCTTCTGTGTTTATTGGCTGCACCTAACGGCTTGGGCTGCCTTTTCATAATAACGTTGACCAAAAACACGTCCCCCCCCTTTCACACTTTATGGGATGCGCGAGGCTGCCCCTCCCCCACATACTCACCTTGGCGTGACAAGAGTGCAGTCTACAGCAGCAGGATTCAATGATGACAATTTTAAGTTTATGGTAGACATTTAAAAAAAAAATCAATCTCAAGCGAAACACTTTGCAGATGTTTTTTTTTTAGTTTTTTTAGTTTTTTTACTTTTCTTTTTTTTAAGACTGCAATTTTGCACCCCATCCTCCAGATGGCGACCCAGGCGGTCGCCTATGCCCTGGGCCTGCCCTGCCCGCCTCACCTGTTTTGGGATGGTTTGTGTTTCCTTAAAAAAAATGGCTTCTTTCACCCCTCTCTCAAACCATTTTTTTGTCTAACCACTCCCATAGGTTAAAATTTCCTACTGCGGCTGAGCTTTAATTTCCTTGAGAATGTTCTTTGGATTAAGAACGAAACATCGGAAAACCCGCTAACGGAAGCACAGACTACGGGTGAACAACCTTCCTTTGTTTTGACAAATACCTCTTAGACAAGTACGACTTAGAGCTTACACAATCTACATCAACTAGAATGTACTACCCCTTCTACCACAAAATGGGAGTGTTGCATTATACAGTACATTCATATATTCATTCATATTTTCTACTTATGAAGTGATTTCACATAAAGGTCATGTTAATGGGACAACATGAACACACTGGTAATCACACACACACCGTCCAGTGAAGCATGCGTCACATACATAGGAGTGTGGAACAGCACATGCATCAGACAGACACCCTCCTCTGCTGACTACACCCGAGAACATTGAGTTGACCGCATCATGCTAACCACACCCAGAACACGCCGAGGTGACCACACCCTGTTCACATCCTTGTTTACCTAGTGACCATTTTGATTATTGATCATTGTCAAGAAAAAAGACAAGGTCAAAAAAAGTATTGTAAAGGCACTTTCATACTGCAGCCTTGGTATTTAAACGTATATAGGAGGATTTTTTCCCGAATTTTAGGAAAGAACCGCCCTCTACTTTTCTGAAAAAATGCACATGCGCAGTAGGGGACGCCTACTAAAACAAGTTACTGTCAGCATTGCTCACGAAGTTCACTTTCCAAGAAGATTTGCACTTTTTCCACTATGTCAGAAAATATAGACGTAGATAACTTTTACTCGAACTGATTGGAAATAGATTTCTCCAAATTGAATGCCAAACTTTACCTGTCGAGTAGAAACTTTGGGACTGAAGCATCAGTGGGAAGCCCAACCTGGGCTTTGCACATGCCATCATGTGAAAGAATCTTCCAGAAACGAGCACATACGACAGCCTTATCAACAGAATGATTAACAATTAGGAGGACCCAGGGCTGGACCGGGACCAAAAAACGGCCCGGGCATTTTTTCCTCCGTGACGACCCGGCCTGTTATTTACGGTTATTTATGCGGTATGCGGAAGCACATACTGAAGAGGATGTATGCAGTTTCAACAATTAAAATAAAATGAAATACATTACAAGAGAGTAATAAATATTTCACTACTCAGAGTGAGTCACAGTACCAAAACTATTGTTGTTTGTTACAGGAATGAAAATGGGATACTAAAAATAGTCTGAATAAATCTGTTTTATTTGTTCACAACATTATACTTTTGGGAATAACCAAAGGAAAATTCAGGTACCCCAGCATTAATTTAGCAAGTTTAGTTGCGCTTTTTGGGGGAGACACAGATACTTTTTGACACCCCATCCTCCAGCTCAGTTTCTTTCAGAGGTGCATTTATTGCGTTTAAGCAAAGACACGCACACAACAAGCAGAGAACCTGCGCGCGCGCATATGTTCCTAGGAACATTATGACCACGTTAAGATTTTGATTGTTGTCAAAGCAACTTTATAAAAGAAAGAGCAGCATTTGCAAAAGCCAAAACTTGGTAAGAGCTTTACATGTTATATGGCTTGTTACGCTGTCATCATGCAAAGTATTCTTTCTCGTGTGACCTTGTGTGTGTACTTTTATAACCTTCTTCACCTGACCCATATGTATGCATTGGCCATGAAAACAGTTTGGCCTTTTTGCTGTTTCAGATTGTCTGCGTGTTCCCACAGACAACGTTGCGGCAAAATGTTTAGGATCCGAGAAGGACGACAGTGATTGGTGCCTCAGGATGTTTTGATCAGTGTTCACATCATCCAAAATGCACAATGCAAAGGTACAGCCCCTCCCCTACCACAATCAGTCTCCGCCCCTCGTTCATAACATGGATGGCGTGGTGTGTTTCTTTGCGGCAACACGGGTCAAACACAGAACAGCGAGGGTTATACGTTACCACAGGAGGTTTATTCCCGGACTCCTTCAAACAAAAAGCGATAGCATGCTGATGGAGGGATGAGAGAGAAGACAGGCATAAATGACAGCAGTGACAGGGGCGGGGCCAACACAGAGGGACAGGGACACCTGAGAGAGGGAGGGTCCAACACAGAGGGGAAGGGACACCACAGAGGAGAAGGGGACACCTTAGAGAGGGGGTGGAAAGGGGGATACAGAGGGGTGGGAACATACACATGGTTCAAACACGCACTCACACAACCTAAAATCTATCATATTAAAATTTAAGGGAGCTGGCATGAGAAATGACATGTTTACTGCTTTGGCTTAGACTTGTCCCATGCTCAGAAACGAACATGGAAGACTTTTTATACTACATTCAGTAGTATGCAGACAGGCACAAAAGTCAGTGATTTTCCATTTGGTGTCATGGAGATCCATGACATCCACATCAATGCCACGTCCACAACAATCTGTTGTGGACTTGGCAGATGCCTTTAGCTACATAGCTAAAGTCTGGTGTATTTACTGCTCTTCCTGTTCGTTGCTGTTTGAGCCAAGTAAACAAATAAACATTAAACAACTGCTGTGTTCTTCTCTGGGTATAAAAAACAGTTTGTGAAGGGTGACCGTTTCACTGGTCCGAACCACATATGTAGAAAGACACAGGTCCATGCACTCACATATGCACACATATACACACACAAGTTTGAGTTACAGCTGACTTACCGGAACCAGTTTCCAATACCATCGGTTGGATTGGTTCTGAAAGACAAATACATATAATACATTATCAATATGTTCAATAATTCTAAATATTGAGGTTTATTGTTTATTGTTTACTGGGGATCCCCATTAGCTTCCACCAAAGTGATCCTCCTGGGGTCCCAGTTAAGACGAGTGTATTACAAAAAGAAGAATAAAAATACAAAAAATAAATACATTCATTAATACAGTACATTATTCAAAACAATACATTTTTCAGTACCATAATGTTAAAAGCGTAGATCAAATAGATAAATTGCCAAGCCAGCATCCGTAAACAACCCAAGGCATCACGGCATTAAGCCATGCATTATAATGATGCATTGCAAATTTGATATTTGAGTTTTCTTTTTAAAATATGTAGAGAAGTTTTATCTCTCATCTCCCTAGGAAGCTCATTGCGGCACGGTGGCTGAGTGGATAGCACTCTCGCCTCTCAGCAAGAAGGTCCTGGGTTTGAATCCCGGTCGGACCAGGGCCTTTCTGAGTGGAGTTTGCATGTTCTCCCCGTGTCTGCGTAGGTTTCCTCCGGGTACTCGGGTTTCCCCTACCACTAAAAATATGTACAATAGGTCTGGCATGCGCCTCCTATACTGGCGACCCCGCTCCCATCTCTGTGTGGAGCGAGAGGACAAGTGCCCAAAAATAACAATTGTAAACCGCTTTGAGACTCCGATGTGCAGTGAAAAGGCGGTATATAAATAAATAAGAATAAGAATAAGAAAACTTTATTGTCCACCAAGGTGGAAAATTGCCTTTGGTTATCACCTTAAAATACATAAAAAGACACACATCCAGCACAATATCATGTGGCACTACATTCACAGAACAATTGGAAGAACAAACCAACAAGGCCACCTCCGGCCTAAAGACAAGACTCAACCTCAGGACTGCTCAAAGCTTAAGAGTGTTTACCGCTTTCACTGCTCTGGGCACAAA
This sequence comes from Knipowitschia caucasica, assembly GCA_964034765.1. Classification (NCBI taxonomy): domain Eukaryota; kingdom Metazoa; phylum Chordata; class Actinopteri; order Gobiiformes; family Gobiidae; genus Knipowitschia; species Knipowitschia caucasica. The sequence continues at coordinate 12,678,341 of OZ035825.1, read as the reverse complement.
GGAGTTTTTAAAAATGTTTTTCTTGGCTGATATCACTCGATATCTCCGTCCTGACGGCAGAAGTTCAAACTTTGGGTTTAGCGGATGGGAAGCATCTTTAATGATGAGCTCAGCCTTCTTTCCCAAGCGCTCCTCAAACAAACACTGGAGAGATCTTTGTGGCTGCCCAATGATCTTCGAGCTCTGGTTCACGATCCTTTGGAGTTTGTTTTGGTTCTTCATGCTGAGGTTGCCAAACCACATCAGCATGTTAAAGGTGAGGATGCTCTCCACCAGGCTCTTGTAGACCGTCTCAAGGATAGAACGACTCACACCAAAATTATTCAGTCTGCGAAGCAGATACAGTCGCTGTGAGCATTTCTTAAAAATGAAGTCTGTGTTCGTAGAAAAGGTAAGTCTCCCATCTATGTATGTGCCAAGGTATTTGAAGTCATCGACCATCTCAACATTGGCACCATGAATCTTCACTTCTATCAATGTCTCTTTATCAATGTGCACAATGAGCTCTTTTGTTTTCAAAACATTGATTTCTAAAAAGCTGTCCACACACCACTGCTGTAACATGGACAAATAATTAAAATAGAGACTCTCCAAAACAGTGTTCCCTTTCTGTAGTAAGGCAACAAGAGCCATATCATCGGCATATTTAAAAAGTTTAAAAGATTCCTCATGAACTTGAAATGCATTAGTATAAATAGAAAAAAGCAAAGGAGACAGAATTGTCCCTTGAGGCGCACCTGTATTTAAGACAGTCACTTCTGAGATATCAGAACCAAGTACTACTCTTTGAGGACGATTAGATAAAAAGTCTCTGACCCATTTGATTATACCTCCATTAACACCCAGGTCCATAAGTCGACTCAATAAAATATGTACCTGCATCGAGTTAAAAGCTGACGTGAAATCCACAAAGAGAATTCTAGCATAGTGGTCAGAGGCCTGTAGATGTTCGGCTACAGTGTTAAACAGAGTGATGGCTGCGTCCTCTGTGCTTCTCCGACTTTTGTATGCAAACTGTAAGTTGTCCAAACAGTGTGATACAGAGGACATGATGTATTTGCTTACAGTTCTCTCCATGGTTTTACACAAGATGGAGGTCAGTGCAATAGGCCGATAATCATTCAGTACAGATGCTCCAGCGTTCTTAGGGACAGGCACAATATTTGTACGCTTCCAGGACTCAGGGCAGGTGTGTGTCTGTAGAAGGACATTAAAAATCACAGTAAAAACACCTTTCAATTGATGCACACAGCTTTTCAGGAGTCTCCCTGAGAGGCCATCTGGCCCGGTGGCTTTCCTTGGTTTTATCTGGGCTAAGCTAGCAGCCACTTCTTGTTCAGTAAGAACAATATGGTCATATTCTGGGATCGAATCGCAAATAAAATCACAATCTGAGCTAAAATCAGTCTTATCAAACCTACTGTAGAATACATTCAAGTCATTAACCGTTACCGAAGAAGAAGAGAGCGCAGTGCGTTTGTTCTTTGTCTCCCTGCCCATGATTTGGTTTAAGCCCTCCCATGCAGTCCTAATGTTACCTGAGCAGAAATTCCTCTCCACCTTCTTTCTATATTCTATTTTTGCTTTGTTCATCTGACATCTTAATTCTGATCTCTTTTCTCTGACAAGGTCTGAATTACCATTAAGGAAGGCTACCTTCTTTTCATTAATGCAAACCTTCAACTCACTTGTCATCCAAGCTTTGGTGTTGGGATAAATCTTAACAGTTTTTGTGCAAATGACATTACTTTCACAGAAGGTCAAATAAAATGTAATGGTATCTATGAGATCATTTACATTGTCACAAGAGTCAAAAAAGATCTGCCAGTCCGTTTGTTCTAGGCCATCCCTTAAAGCCTCAGCACTGTCCTCTGTCCATATGCGCACATCCTTTATTACTGCTCTTTCCTGTTTCAGTTGTGCCCTGTATTTCGGGAACAGGTGGATAACATAATGATCGGACCTCCCCAAAGCGGGCCGACAAAAGGATTTGTAAGCGTCCGGTATATTCCCATAGCACCTATCCAAGGTGCGCGTTTGGCGCGTAGGGCAGTCCACGTATTGCTGGGCTGTGGGCAGGTGACTAGCAAGATCACACGAGTTTACATCTCCAAGCACAAAGAGAGGCTGATCAGCTGATCTTGCAAGCGCGTCATTGTAACATTCTGCCACACGAGTTGCCGCCCCCTCAAAGTTGGGACCGGGTATATACGTCATAATTATTGTGATCTGACCGAATTCCCTAGGAAGATAGAAAGGTCTAATAGAGACAACCAGGATCTCATAGTCACGGGTGCAAACTTTCTCCCGCACCGTATACTGCGTAGCCCAACGCTTGTCAACAAACATGCACAAGCCGCCTCCGATAGATTTACGTGATTTAACATTGTCTCTATCCGCTCGTATAAGCAAGTATCCCGGCAAAGCAGGGTCTGGCATTCCCTCCTTTAGCCAGCTCTCTGTTAGGCAAATAAGATTGCTTTGTCTAAAGTCTCTGTCATATTTGACTTTTGCTGACAGTTCATCGATTTTGTTGTTAATGGAGCGTACGTTGGAGAGTGTGATTACCGGTAAGGGATGCCTGCTGCCACGTCTCCTCGCTCTCTCCCGTACTCCACCTCTAGATCCTCGCTTTTTAGCCTTATATTTTCTTCTTTTCGTCCGTTTCAACTCGGGGTGGTTATCCAAAACCCCACTTGAGATTCCTCCGAATGCAGCTTGAGTCCTGAGTGACAGCAGCTGTTCACGTGTGTATGTGAGGACGCCACATCTTCCAGCGTGGAATCCTTTTACTTTGCAAAGGATGAGAAGGCACAGCGCGAGCCACAGCAGAAAGCCAATGTTTAACTTCATTGTACATAAAAAGTAGTGCACTTATGATCACTCATACGACCAAAAACACCGAAACAGGTGAAAACCAGGGTCGACAGCACCCCTGCGCAGCACTGCTTACTATTACTTACTACTACTACTACTTACTCATTCCAAAGTTGAGCCGCTCGGAAAATAACAGTCTTTTTCAATGATTTTGTTCTGGGCCGATTGACGACCAAGTCAGCATTATGAGCCTGCCTAGTAGAATGGGAGTGAATCTGATGTACATATGTGATTTTTTCAAACATTGAAATTGGTTCACCAGCCAGTATTACTTCTTTCAGAAATATTAAAAGGCTATACTGTAGCTTACTGTGAACCAAAGGCCAGGATAACATTTTATGCATTTTCTTTATACTGGTAAAGTAAGAACAATTTAAAACCAGTCTTGCAGCCTTGTTCTGTACAACTTGCAATCTAGATATATCTGTGTTGCATGCAGCAGACCATATAATGGAGCAGTATTCAAGATGAGATAAAACAAGGGATTGGACCACCTGCTTCAAAATTGTTGTAGGTACAAAATAAGAACACCTTCTCACCACACCAATAGCGCTACCCATCTTACTGATCACATGGTCAATGTGCGGTGACCATGAGAGATGGTGATCCATAACACCTAAAAGAGGTCAACAGGAAAAATCCTGTGCAGGGAATTGAGCAAATAAATACACTTCAAAGTTCTATACTGTTAAAAACCGGTTCTACTAAAGTTATCTGGACAGAAGCACACAACAGACAAGGAATACGTTTTTCACTTGCATGTAACAAGGAAAAAATTCCTTTCAGCTGCGAAGGTGGCCTGTAGCATCCTACACAGCCAAAGACAAATAAATAAATAATTATTTATTTCAGAACAGAACCCTCACAGAATGGCCCCACAATATAAGAACATCCACACCCAACAGAATGGCCACACAAGATATAACATTAACCACTTCTAGGTCATGGTGCTACGTCCCTTAGGACTTCGCTAGTGGGATATCACGTGACCCCCAGGTCACACGCCAGAGAGATCAAAATAATTTGCTCCAATCACCAGCCACCCTCCTCTATAAATGCCCCTGCACAAGGCCGCACCCCCTCTTTCACTCTGGCGCCGTTTGAGATCTACCACAGTACTTACTTCATTCTGAGATGTCTTCCTTGTTCGTCCGAGTTCCCTTCGCCCTCCGGCGTCGGACGTCGTCACTGGATCCAGACGGTGGAGGACTTCACCTCGGTGGGTGCCACCACTCGAGGAAGGAGGAGGATGCGACCCACGTTGTGCCCGCGGATGGACCCGTTCGTCCATTACGCGACACGTGAGTGGCCTAAGCCCCTAGCAGCCAAGAGGCCTGCTCTGGGGTACGACATGTACTGCAGCGGGCAGGACTGGTCCTGGACCGGTGATCGAGGATTCAGACCGCATGGCCCTGCAGCCCTCCGTATCCGTGTGGCCCGGCACCAGACCTCTCCTTCCCTCCGAGCGGGACAGGACGTCGAGGATTCAGTCCGCATGGCCCTGCAGCCCTCCGCATTCGTGTGGCCCGGCACCAGACCTCTCCTTCCCTCCGAGCGGGACAGGATGTCTTGGCGATGCTGGATAGATGTTATGCCATTGCAGCACAGGTCCTCGCATTGGCTAACAACATGGCATTCATCACGGGGGCCCTGGATATGTCGCTCTCTTCTGGACAGGCGCTCAGTGGAGACCTCCTGTCACAGGCGAGGACCACCTCGGCTGCGACTCTGCGCATGTGCCAGACGCTAGCTGTGGATGGTGGCCGCTCCATGGCTGCAGCCCAAGTCGGGACAGGCACCTTTGGCTTGGGCTGGCTAATATCAGGGAGGTGGAGAGGAGGCAGCTGCTGGACCTGCCCACCTCTCAGATGTCCCTCTTCGGCCCGGACATGCAGGCCTTGGTGGCGAGACTGGAGTCTGCAGCTAAAGACTCGGCTAGGCTAGCCCTGCACCTAGCACCGAGGCGCGAGGCCCACCAGCCATCACGGAGCCGGGACAGAGGTCGAGAACGTTGGCCCGGGAGGCATCCTGACCGGTATCCGCGCTCTGTTATCCATCGTCCCCCCTCGACGAGGCCCCCGGGTCCAGACAGACCCATGGGTGGCTCGCGGGAGCAACGCACCCACCGACGACCTCCCTATGGCAGAGGAGGTCGGGGTGGGAAGAATTCTTTCAATAAAAGCCGTGCGGCATTTCATCAGTACTCGCTGTCTGAGTCTCATTTGGGGGTATGTAACATGTCAAATGATTTGAATTCTGATTGTGTTACTTCTCGAGCATATAACGTGGCTCCGCTAGGCCTGCAGCCCCCAGAGAGGGGCGTGCAGCGTGCTATGCGGGCCACGGGCTCCGATTCACGAGTTCATGTTTTTGCCCTCCCGGAGAGAGGTCAGGCGGAGGGATCTGGTGCGTGATAATGTGTGTGCTCCAGCCGAACGCGTGTTAGCATCTCTGAGCTACAAGGCTAACACGGGGTTTCCCAATCCAGGGGCTCGTCCCCCCCTCCATGAGGCAAGAGCCAGGGGGGCACAGCAGCCGAGTCACGTGTGGTGAGCAGAGCTACAAGGCTAACACGGGGTTTCCCACTCCAGGGGCTCGCCCCCCCCCTCCATGAGGCAAGAGCCAGGGGGGGGCACAGCAGCCGAGTCACGTGTGATGAGCAGTCCCGTACTTATGACGTCGGGCCTGCAGAACACGTGACCGCCCCCGGCGCTCACGGTGTGACGCAGGGGGCCCCCCGGCCCTTTCGGCCACCCCCCCTCCCTGCTAGGAACACCAGGAGAGGGCGGGGCCGTGACGTCTCGTGTTTCAGCTCCCGTTCCGCCCCTCACAGACTTCTACAGCATCTGGAGGGAGCAGGGTGGAAAAAAAAAAAAAAAACCTTGCGCAGGGGTTACGCACTGCAATTCTTCCATAAGCCACCACCATTCCGAGGTGTACGGGCAGTGCGCTCTCAGATACGGGGATCAATAGAGGCACTGCAAGCGGAGGTCTCCTCTCTGCTGAGTCGAGGCGCAGCAGTGGAGGTAGACCTGCAGGACGCCACCAGGGGGCTGTACTCCCCTTACTTCTTAGTGCCAAAGAAGTCAGGCGGGGTGCGTCCCATTCTGGATCTGCGCGTGTTGAACGAGTGCTTTTCCAACGGAAGTTTCGGATGCTGCCCACAAAGCAGCTACTCGAGTGTGTCAGGGAGGGAGACTAGATGTCCTCCATAAACCTGACAGATGCGTACTTCCACGTGCCCATAGTGCCAGAACACAGGAGGTTTCTGCGCTTCGCAGTGGGAGAGAGGAATTACGAGTACTTATGCACTCGCGCCTCGGACTTTTCCAATGCGTGGAAAAGTCCTCAGACGCGCTGGGGTAAGAATTTTAACCTACTTAGACGACTGGTTAATTCTGGCATCATCCAGGGAAGTGTCACACGCACTGGGTCCTGTCCCACATACAGCGCCTGGGCTCTGTGGTGAACAGGGAGGAAATTAATAGTTACCTACTGTAACTTAAGTTCTACGATTAGGTGCACGTGTTATCCCACTAGCGAAGTCCGCTAAGGGACGTAGCACCATGACGTAGAAGCAGGCTGCAACCGGCTCAGCGCATGATCTATCTCGGCCTGCAGCTAGACTCTGTGACATTCCGTGCTGCACTGTCCGTGGACAGACGGATGAGCACTACCCGTCTGCCCAGGGAGGTTCTGGCGGGCCCCAGAGTCCCCGCTCGGCGCCTCAGGTCCCTGCTGGGAATGAGGGCGGCGGCTCAAGCTGTGGTGCGGCTAGGCCTTCTCCACATGAGGAATTTTCAGAGGTGGTTCTCACGCCTCAGGCTTCACCCCTCCCGGGACGGGGGGAGGCTGGTCTGGGTTCCCCAAGTGGCAGCATCGAACATCAGGTTCTGGCTCACTCCGGGTCTATTGCGGGACGGAGTGACTCTGCCCTGCGCCGTGTCTCACGTGGAGGTGTTCACGGACGCGTCGCTCGAAGGATGGGGCAGGGTCCTCGGCCAGAGTTCTGTAGGAGGCTGCTGGTCGGAATCAGCCCGTCACATCAACCTGCTGGAGATGGAGGCAGTGCACAGAGTACTGCTGCACTTTGCCCCTCAGCTGCAGGGGAGACACGTGTTGGTGCGCTCGGACAACACCGCAGTGGTCTCCTATCTGAACAGGCAGGGGGGCACCAGGTCCCCCGCTCTCCATTGCATGGCGACGGTGACGCTGCTGTGGGCGGCGCTTCACCTCCTGTCTCTCAGGGCGCGCCACGTCCCAGGGGTCCGGAACGTGGGGGCTGACAGGATGTCCAGGGGGGGGGCCCACTCCAGGACGAGTGGGGCCTGGCCCCACGGGTAGCTGCGGAGATCTGGCGGAGGTTCGGCCGTCCAGTGGTCGACCTTTTCGCCAGTGCAGGAAACGCACAGTGCCCGTCCTGGTTCGCCTCAAGGGCCGCGGACGAGCCGCCCTTAGGCGTGGACGCTCTGGCTCATTACCCCTGGCCAGGGGGCCTGTTGTACGTTTTCCCACCAGTGCGCCTCCTGCCGGTCCTGCTGCGGAGGATCGAACAGGAGAGGAGGTCGGTGATCCGGGTGGCGCCGGACAGTCCGCATGCCCGGTGGTTCCCCTTCCTGAGGGGCATGGCGGTGATGGAGCCCTGGGCCCTCCCGGACGAGCCGGGGGCTCTAGTCCGGGGGGGGAGGAGCCCTGTTCACGCCCGATAATCGGCCGCAGGCTCTGGGTTGGAGGCTGAGAGGCGGAACCTCGTAGGCCTGGGTCTTCCCCCTGCGGTGGTGGAGACCACTCAGGGGGCGAGGGCGCCATCCACATTGAGGGCCTACGCCACGAGGTGGAGGCTCTTCAGCGACTGGTGCGGTTTTCGTTCCTGGGATCCCAGGCGTTGCCCGCTGGAGGGGGTCCTGGGATTCCTACAGGAGCTCTTTGACAAGGGGAGGGCTGTCGCCACCTTGGCGGTGTTCGCGGCAGCCATTACTTCGGGTCACGACGGATTCGGGGGGTTCACAGCCCGCTCTCATCCGTTGGTTAAACGTTTTCTGCGGGGGGGCACGCAGGAGGAGGCCCCCGCTCCAGAGAACGCCCCCGGTTGGGACCTCAGGGTGGTCCTTAGGGGGCTGTCGGGTCCGCCTTTTGAACCGGCGGCGGAGGCGAGTCCCGAGTGTGACGTTTTAAGACGGCCCTCTTGTTGGCGTTGGCGTTGGCGTCTGCTAAGAGGGCGGGCGACTTGTGTGCGCTCTCTGTCCATGCGTCTTGCCTGTCCTTTGGAGGAGTCCTGATACCACCAGGCGACGGCATGGTGGTATGGTGGCCCAATCCGGCTTTCTCCCCAAGGTCATCACGTCGGCCTTTAGGTCGAGAGTCATCAGGATTAGGGCTTTCTATCCGCCACCGCATGCCTTCCCCGAGGAGGAGCGGTGGCACCTTCTGTGTCCTGTCAGAATGCTGAGGCATTACCTGGCCATAACGTCGTCATTCAGGTTGGGTGGTCAGCTGTTTGTGTGTCTGGGCCCCAAGAACAAGGGCGCCCCGCTGTCGGCTCAGCGGCTGGCGCACTGGGTCGCCACGGTTGTGCGGCGGGCGTATCAGACGCAGGGTCTGGCCCTCCCGGTGGGCTTCAGGTCGCATTCCACGCGTGGGATGGCGGCCTCTGCGGCCCTTCTCAGGGGGGTGTCGGTCGAGGACGACTGCCGTGCGGCTTCTTGGGCGTCGTCCTCCTCTTTTGTCCGGTTTTATCTTTTGGATGTGTCGGACCGGTCGGTGGCCCATTCCGTGCTGAGTGCAGCGGACTGAGTTAGACCGTTAGGTCCCTCCTCTGAGGGGGCCTTCGGTTTACTTTCCGCCCTGGTTCAGGAGCTCTTGGGAGAGGCATCCTACAGGTGCGGTACATATATGTGTGTTTGGTCGGTCAGGTAGTCCACGTCAGGAGCCCTTGGGAGAGGCGTCCTGTGACTACGGATGACCTACATCTGTGTTACATGGGGGTATCCTTGGTAGGAGTGGCCCTGTATCACGCATTGTTTCTTCTGCCCTGAGTCCCCTCACTGTGCGAGGGTCTTGCTCGGGCGGAGCTCCAATCACCCTTCGCTGGCCTGCTGGGAGTACATGTTCCTACGGCCTCCGCGTTGTGTCCCACTAGCGAAGTCCTAAGGGACGTAGCACCATGACGTAGAATTAATAGTTACCTAATGTAACTTAAGTTCTACGAATAGGTGCGTAGTCCCTTAGCTACGAGCCCATCAGGCCAGCCCGGCTTGGCAGAGTTCAAGAGGGGGTGCGGCCTTGTGCAGGGGCATTTATAGAGGAGGGTGGCTGGTGATTGGAGCAAATTATTTTGATCTCTCTGGCGTGTGACCTGGGGGTCACGTGATATCCCACTAGCGAAGTCCTAAGGGACTACGCACCTATTCGTAGAACTTAAGTTACATTAGGTAACTATTAATTGTTGGACATCATAGTTTTCACAAAACACCCCAATTGTGGACAATGTGGATAATTATTAGCTTGGTTTCAACACCTGAATGGTATATTTCCACACTCGGATATAGGTCAACCTAAAGTCAATTCTATATTGAATATTTTCACATTCAATTAAATTATAACCCATACAGTTCCATTATCATATACAGTGGGGCAAAAAAGTATTTAGTCAGCCACCGATTGTGCAAGTTCTCCCACTTAAAATAATGACAGAGGTCTGTAATTTTCATCATAGGTACACTTCAACTGTGAGAGACAGAATGTAAAAAAAATCCAGGAATTCACATTGTAGGATTTTTAAAGATTTTATTTGTAAATTATGGTGGAAAATAAGTATTTGGTCAATAACAAAAATTCAACTCAATACTTTGTAATATAACCTTTGTTCGCAATAACAGAGGTCAAACGATTACTATAGGTCTTTACCAGGTTTGCACACACAGTAGCTGGTATTTTGGCCCATTCCTCCATGCAGATCTTAGTTTAGTTTAGTTTATATATTTAAGATGACAGGGACAGTGTACAATAAACATTAACCTAAAAGGGAAAGATGCATTGTACCAGGTTATAGCTCAAGAGCTAATTTCCATCTGTAGTCCCTGGGCAGGCTGATTTTATATTACATTAAAATAACAGACATTCATGGATGTACGATTTACATTTGGTCAAAAAACAAGTCTTCACATTTATTTGTGTTCATTATTTGATTTTCCCCATTTTTGATTTGCTTTGCTTTATGTGCTCATTATGTCAGTTATGTTGAATATCTGCAGCTTTGTCTAATTTTAACTTTTCTACATCAGGCCTGTTTTAAATATGGTGAATTCAGTGTAATAATAAAAGATAATTGTTTTTGTAAATCTCCCTCTCTTTGTCCCACACCTAGCGCGGCCTTAGTCAATATTACATGTTCTGAATGGTATTGGTCCCAAGGCCATATTCCTTGGGTGGCGTTGTTGTTCTTAACCAAAAATTAGTTCCTGTTACCGCTCATGTCACCGCTCATGTCACGAAACATTACTGCTCTCGAGAAGGGCTGTCGCCGAGCAACACGGACTTTCAACTCCCTCCACAGATTTTCAATGGGGTTGAGGTCTGGAGACTGGCTAGGCCACTCCAGGACTTTCAAATGCTTCTTACGGAGCCACTCCTTCGTTGCCCGGGCGGCGTGTTTGGGATCATTGTCATGCTGGAAGACCCAGCTACGTTTCATCTTCAAAGCTCTCACTGATGGAAGGAGGTTTTGGCTCAAAATCTCACGATACATGGCCCCAGGGTTCATTCTTTCCTTAACACGGATCAGTCGTCCTGTCCCCTTAGCAGAAAAACAGCCCCAAAGCATGACGTTTCCACCCCCGTGCTTCACAGTAGGTATGGTGTTCTTGGGATGCAACTCAGTATTCTTCTTCCTCCAAGCACCACGCGTTGAGTTTATACCAAACAGTTCTACTTTGGTTTCATCTGACCACATGACATTCTCCCAATCCTCTGCTGTATCATCCATGTGCTCTCTGGCAAACTTCAGACGGGCCTGGACATGCACTGGCTTCAGCAGGGGGACACGTCTAGCACTGCAGGATTTGATTCCCTGTCGTCGTAGTGTGTTACTGATGGTAACCTTTGTTACTTTGGTCCCAACTCTCTGCAGGTCATTCACCAGGTCCCCCCGTGTGGTTCTGGGATTTTTGATCATCGTTCTCATGATCATTTTGCCCCCACGGGATGAGATCTTGCGTGGAGCCCCAGATCGAGGGAGATTATCAGTGGTCTTGTATGTCTTCCATTTTCTGATAATTGCTCCCACAGTTGATTTGTTCACACCAAGCTGCTTGCCTATTGTAGATTCACTCTTCCCAGTCTGGTGCAGGTCTACAATTCTTTTCCTGGTGTCCTTCGACAGCTCTTTGGTCTTGGCCATAGGGGAGTTTGGAGTCTGACTGTTTGAGGCTGTGGACAGGTGTCTTTTATACAGATAACAAGTTCAAACAGGTGCCATTAATACAGGTAACGAGTGGAGGACAGAAGAGCTTCTTAAAGAAGAAGTTACAGGTCTGTGTTTGAAGTGATCAAATACTTATTTTCCACCATAATTTACAAATAAATTCTTTAAAAATCCTACAATGTGAATTCCTGGAACTCTCACAGTTGAAGTGTACCTATGATGAAAATTACAGACCTCTGTCATTATTTTAAGTGGGAGAACTTAAACAATCGGTGGCTGACTAAATACTTTTTTGGCCCACTGTACCATTACCTGGCTCAAGGAGATGGAGAAGATACAAGTGGCAGTGTAAGTTTTGATTTTGCAGGCCCAGTGTAAAGACCAAAGCCCCGTCCCAATTCTCACCCTTGCCCTTAAAAAGCACCCTTGCCCTAGATTTTACGTGTGCCCACGGGGGTACTGTGTATGTACTGTACATGTGTCTGTCTCTGTGTGTCTGTACATGCGTTTTTTTTAGTGCTTGTGTGTATCTACATGTGTGTACATGTGTGTATGTGTGTGTGTGTCTATCAGTGCATGATGTGCAGCAGTTCTGTACCTAATTATAGCAAATATCCATATGAAATTGTATTAAAAACGTCTCATTTCAATAAATACCGTGTTTCACAAAGTCATACAGATCTTATCTGTAGTGAAAGACACATTGATAATGCGTGTGACGTGGAACATGACGTGGCGTCATTTGCATATTGTCCCCTAGATCCAGGGGTGTCCCAATTCTTAGGGAGAATATCCTGTGAGTGCACTCCCCTATGGGAACGCAGTTTTCTGGTGAGGGCACTCACACCTGGAGGGCCCTCAGAATTGGGACGGGGCCCAAATCTAACGTGTGGCCTCTCACATGAGTGGGGCCTGAGACATACAGTGTGAAATTAAAAGCTTCTGTCATGGATACAAAATCAGCTGCTGGTCCAGAAGTAAAAAATGGACAGCCTTTTAAGACTTTTAGTCTTAAAATGTACAATCAAAAAGTCAGTAAACTCAGCAAAGAAAGCACCAGCAGGGCCAAGGGGTATGGAGCTATTATTGTTTCAATAATATTTGTGTGTGCGTAAAAAGATTTGTGCGTGCGTAACCAGATTTGTGTGTGTGTAAAAAAAATATTTGCGCGTGTGTAAAAAGATTTGTGTGTGCGTAAAAAGATTTGTGTGTGTAAAAAAAAAGGACATTTTACACACAAGTTTTTTTTTTACACACAAATCTTTTGACGCAGTCCTGCCTTCCCAGATTCGCAAGTGTAACTTGGACTGTGTGCATGCGTAAACAGATTTGGTTGTGTGTAATTTGAAATTTGTATCTGTAGCAGAACAATCTGTGTGTAAATAACCACGTTGTACGAAGAGAAGAACGCACAGGCTCTGTTTTACACACAAATCTCTTTTTAACATACAAATCTCTTTTTGACACACCTCTGCCGCCAAGCGTGTGTCAAAAAGATTTGTGAGTGTAAAGTGGTTGTTCTAGCAGTACACCAGCAGATGGTGCTGTTGTAGCTGGTTATTACCTACACACAAGCAAACCAAAACCTACTGCCTTGACAAGACACACTACTGCAGCTGTTTATGATATTATTTTCCTATATTCAAAATCCTGTCATTCACACCACTGTGTGATACATGGATCTATTATAATAACTGGATAGGGTGTTACTAGCTTGGGGCTGAAGGATTCTCGCGTACTGCAGACTAAATTCACGTGGGCTACACAGAAATTTTCCCCATAAAACAGCTGACAGAGAACCTACAGCTTTCATAAAGGTCGGATTTTGTGGGAATTTTAGTGTCCCTTGTCATCCTGAACTTTTCTTCTTCTTAAATCCTTCGGTTGTCATTAAAATATACACTTAAGTGCCACAAACTCTGCTGGTTTTCTTGCGTGTAGGTAATAACCAGCTACAACAGCATCATCTTTTTAAAAGCTTTTTTTGGAAGCTTTTAAAAAGGGATTCAAAACCCATCTTTTTACTAAAACGTACTGCTATTTTTTTATAGTCCTTTATCTGATTTTATGTGTTTGCTTTTATTTATGCTGCTGTTTGTAGCACTTTGTGATTTGGTGTCAAATGTAAAGTGCATTATAAATAAAATGTATTATTATTATTATTATTATCTGCTGGTGTACTGCTAGAACAACCACCTTACACTTACGAATCTTTTTGGCACACGCTTGGCGGCAGAGGTGTGTCAAAAAGAGATTTGTGTGTAAAACGGAGCCTGTGCGTAGCACTTAGGCTTTTTTCCGTTCTTCTCTTCGTACAACGTGGTTATTTACACACAGATTCTGTTACAGATAAAAATGTCAAATTACACACACACAAATCTGTTTACGCACGCACACAGTCTAAGTTACACTTGCGAATCTGCGAAGGCAGAGCATATTATAGTCATAACATGGATACACAATCAGAGTCCTTGTAGAGTCTTCTCCACCTGGTAGGTCAAATATCTATCTAATCCTCATAACTCCCAATTTAATATTATAATAAATATAATGATATTCTGACACCTGTATTGCACAAAGTTTATGAGGAAGCATTGGAAGTGGGCTCTTTACCGACTTCATTCCATGAGGCACTGATATCTTTAATCCCAAAAAGGATGGAGATGTTTCTGACACTGCTAACTACTGTGTCGACCAGTGAGCCTTATAGGGGTAGATTGTAACATTTTTACAAAGATATTGGCCTTAAAGTGGTTCTCACCCCCGCTCCTCGGAGCTTACGTTACTCACATTTCCTGTTCAAATCTTCCTCTAAATGGGCGTAGCCTGGAGGACTAAAGGGGGCGTGAACGAGACTGGGCCGTTTACATTGCTCTGGGCAGGGGGCTGCTGACGTCAGGTCCAACTTGCAGACGTCAGGTCCAACTTCTGTGCCAGTGTTGGCGCCAGATTCAAAATTCAAATGTAGTAATACAGGTCGCCAGCAGATGGCGCCTCACAGACGGTTTTAGGCAGAAAGTCTAACTTTCAACTAATTTGCACCAAAGTGACAAGATTATGACCAGGGTATGTAGACAACACTATTGGACACTCATTTATACCGTTTATCAGCAAAAAAGTGGATTTGAGGGTGAGTTGTCCTTTAAAGTTAGAAAATGCTTTGCCTACCATTATCAATGGTTATCAGGTTGTTTTTTTAATCAAGAATAGGTCCTCAGGTGATAACATGAAGAGGCTTATTCATATTATGCACAAGAGTGAATCTAGTTCAGACCCGGTTGCAGCCTTTTCCTTGGACGCGGAGAAGGCTTTTGACCGAGTAGAATGGGACTTTATTATGATTGCTCTTTCAAAATGTGGGTTCTGTAAGAGGGTGAGGACCATATATTCCGGCCTACTGGCTGCAATCTTAACTAATGGTTTGATATCTGACTTTTTTGACCTATGCAGAGGTATGATATTCTGATTCTGATTCTGATGAGACTGAGATGTAGCCCAAATGCTTTCGACCATTTTCCTAGATCCACTGGCTCTAAAAATCTGTTCAAATAGAAACATTAAAGGAGTGAAGGCAGGTGGAATAGAGCATAAGCCATTTGTATGCCAATGACATCCTGGCAGTATTTGTCGATCCTGAGCATTCTATACCATTCTGTACCATATACTTGCTTGTGTTGAATCATATTCCAAGATCACAGGCTATAACATAAATTGGAGTAAATCTGAAAGCATGCCTATAATAACATCATGCCAGTCTGGACATGTCAATGCTTTTAAATATAGATGGTTAGCCTCTGGAATTAAATACTTAGGAATACTTTTGAACAATGACCTGAATGAGTTTATTCAGTCAAATTGACCCCTCTTCTACAAAAAATAAAAACCAACTTGGATAAGTGGAGTTAATTAAAACTTTCATTGTGGGGTAAAATTAACGTAATCAAGATGGTGGTGACGCGACAGTTTATTTATGTTTCCATGATGTTACCAGTTAAAATCCAACCTGATATATTATCTCAATTTGAAAAAAAAAAATTAGGAGTTCTTATGGGACAAGACAAGACCCAAGATAAATATAAAGAAAATGAGGGCCTTGCGAGACGTCGGAGGAATGGCTCTTTCAAATGTGAGACTGTATAACTGGTAGATCCTATTACAACTCTGGTGTTCTTATCCCAGGAGACAAACACAAGGAAGCCAGAACCACGAGACGACCCTCTACTTGTTTTCTCAAAACATGCATGGAGAGAATTGCATAAGTGGAATGTCACATTTGAGACAATCATATGCTTCACTGTGGTATAATTCAGCAATATGAATTGGGAAAAGGACACTTTTTTGAAAAGAGTGGATTGACAAAGGAATACATGTAATTGGGGATAACGATGGGGTAATTCTAGCCTGGCTCCAGCCGACCTTTAGCCCCGCCTCCATGGAGTTTCTGCGGGCAGGTCGGTCTGGCATTCCTCAATGGAAAAAGTATTATGGGGGGCGTGTTCGAACTGAAACAGGAAACACAATCCCCCTTCGTACTATTGGATAGTCCAACAACCAATGAGAGCGAGGTGTGACGTATTTATGCGACGTTATTATTGTTTACCTTCTCGCATGCTGCCTGTAAAATGAGTGCAAACGACTTGTGCCGGTGTTGCAAAAAGAACTTGAAGATACGCGGAGTATTTAGCAACACGTTACTAATTTTTGAGAGAAATAAAAAAGGTAAATCCATATACGAACAAGTCCTCCATTTAGGATTACAACTTCACAAGACATCAGAGAAATCTACGCGCATTTGTCGGTCCTGTCACAACCTGATTACAAGACTGGAACGCGACATTCCCGTGTTCAAATCATGGACAAACGAAGAAGGAGAACCGGCTGAAGAAGCATGCTCACCTGTCAACCATCACATGAAGCCCGCCCTGTCACTCTGACTGGCCCGGTATGTATCGTACCGGGCATAATACTTTTTCCATTGAGGAATGCCAGACCGACCTGCCCGCAGAAACTCCATGGAGGCGGGGCTAAAGGTCGGCTGGAGCCAGGCTAGGGTAATTCAGTCTTTTGAGGATTTAATTTAAAAATGTAGTTTAGGAAAAGAGCGGTAAATTTTGGAGGTATTTGCAGTTGAGAGATTGCATCACCAAGGACAATTTTACACCGGAAATAAAATTCAGTGTTATGTTTTTGAAAATGTCCTACTGGAAGGCATAAAGCAACAGAATTGGACAAGTTATTTAATAATTTAAAGAAGGACATAAGTAAAAACTTAGGAAATGTCTGTAAAAGTGATTTATAATGTGACCTAAGTAGTGAGGAATGAAACAAAGTATTACTAAACTGCTGCAAATTTGTAAAGGAGGCAAGAGGGAAATGATTGGAGGAGCAGCGGTGCACCAGGCCAATCCAGCTTCCCCACCTACTCTCCTACTTAAGGCCACACTCCACACCTGTTCGGGGCTGCCAGCCTGTGTGTGTTGCTGGTATGCCATTTGTCCTCATGGTCTGTCATTGTCACAGTGGTGGCAATGACTAGAGAAACCTAGTCCGTACAGCTTTTATTTGGTTTGTCTCTTTTTATTTGTCACTTTGGAGTTTTGTTTTCGTGACACTTCGCATCAGTTGAGACAAAAGTCAGTTTAGTGTTTTGTTCTAGGTGGACTACTATTTAGTTCTAGGTGGTTTAGTGTAGGTTTTATTTTGGTAACGTTGAGTTACCCCGTTATGTCCTGTTATTAAATACTTGCTATACCATTTTAACATCTTGGTTTTCATTTGTTACCTCCCCTACCCTAGCCGAGCTGGGTCGTAACAGATCATACCAAGGTCACCTCGACTGTGTCAGCTGGGAGATAGATCAGTACTTCCTGGAGGGAATAAAAAAGTATACAGTTGTGAAAGTGGGGGTAATTACGGCAGCACGTATCATTTTGAGCTTGTGGAAGGATCCCTCTTCTACTAATATCAGAGAGTGGAAAGAAAATAAGTCCTGACAGGGCGAAGCGGTCCCCAACGCATGGAGAGGTCTGCTTTTGGCCTGAACGTACTTATTTTCCGATAATGACCTGCCTACTATACATTATTCCGCGTATTATACGGCTTTGTACCAACAGAACACACAGAATAAATTTCAGTCCACTTTTATGAATGACTGCAAATAGTTCCCAAAGGTTTTCCCGTGGCTATGTGAGTAACAGTTAGGCTAGTACCTTTCAAACTAGAACTCTCTCGAACTGCATGAAAACTGAACAATGAATTCTGAACATCAGCGGTGAGTGACCCATATATAAACTCAACCTAAATCTATAATTCAATCCTCTGCAAATGTGTCCTCAATGTCATGAAAATTTTAACAGATCATTCTGAAAACCTCCGTGCACGTGGGTTAAGAATGTATATGTTTAATGTATTCTCCGATTAACATTTAAATGTGTTGATTGATTGGTATTTGCGTTTATTGAGCGTGGCTGGCTCCGACAGGTTCTCTCGCAGAGACAGTGGTAGTGACGCAGCCCGTTGTGACGTGGTGGCTGGACTACTCGCGGAATAATCTACACACCCGAATTACAAGCAGAGATTGCGTTGCCATGGCCAGCGGTCATTATTGTTTTGAGAGGTCATTCAAATCAATGGAGTGTTCTACTGCTGCTGTGAGGAGCCGTATAATAAAGGGGAGGAATACAGGGTACTCTTTGTTTACACCTGTTATATAATTTATAACATAATTATAATAATTTATAACTGTTATAAATATATATATATATATATATATAAAAAAAAAAAAATATATATATATATATATATATATTAGGGCTGTCAAAGTTATCGCGTTAATTCACGTTAATTACCAATATCATTAACGCGTTAAAAAATAATTAACGCATGTCCGAATGACCCGCCCATTTATAATAATATCACTCAGAATGCCACGGACACGTGCGTGTGTGATGGTGACAGCGGTAACGTGGTCATATAATACACGTATATATATACGCACAGGGGCGTGTATATACACATTCTCTGATGTTGTGTGACACACGGAGGAGAGGAGGAGACACGCTGAAATGCAACCAAACTCGCAAAATTAAAGCTGGGGTACCTACATTTTTCCTTTCATTAACAGCTCTTGTTGGTTGTACCCAAAAGTAGAAGGTTGTGAGCAAGTCAAACAGATTTAAGTATATTTGGTATGAATAACAATGTGTCATTACATTTGAAAATCTCATTTAACTTCAATTGGAGTGGATTTGAAATAGAATGTTAAAAATGCGATTTATCGTGAGTTAACTCACCATTACTATGCGATTAATCAACTAAAAAATATTAATCGTTTGACAGCCCTAATATATATATATATATATATATATATATATATATATATATATATATATATATATATATATAAAATCATATAACAGAGGTGTAAACAAAGAATCATGCACAGGCTTGTTATTTTATTTTGTACGTTATAGGCCCATAATCTATGTAAGTTTGGAAATGTAAGACTACTGCTGTTGTAAAACCAAATAATAATTATAATGGAGAGAAAGGTACATAAAAGTCTTGAGGTGAGCTCGAACCCATGACCTTCATGCTCAAAGGCCAATTGCCATACAACCGGAACTGTGTGTTCAGTGTCTGTGTAGTTACCGGGTCGGTGGCGGGCTGCATCTCGGTACAGTTCTGTGATCGGGGCACCTGCTCCTCCTCCTCTCTGCATTCACGTAATGTCTGGTTAATCTGTGGATTAGAGGTAAAAAGTGGTAAAAAGTCTAACCATGACTGCTCATGAAATAAAAATGCATTTTACTAACCTATAAACTATTGGCCTTTTACACTGACCACAAACTCAAGGTTTGGGTCGCGCTTTCAGACAACTCATACACCACCATACTCTATGTGGCTCCCACCACTCTTGTCTTAGTATAAATGCAGGCTCATACTCCTTCTGTCTTATTATACATTCAGACTCAGACCACAGCGCGGTTACTTTGCATTTCCACTAGGGTTGGGAAAGACCTCCCCCTGGACTGCCACCTTAACGTTGTGGGGATGTTTGAGTAGGTAGGGTCTCCCATGGCAAATAGGTCTCGGATGACGAGTCAGACAAAGCGCAGTCGGGGCTCCATTCTAAGCCCGAAAGTACGACGTGGGCAGGCCCTCCTTTGTACCCACCACCCACAGAGGGAGCCGTGGTGGCATGTTGTAGAGAGGACTGGGCAACAGTCAAAGGCGGAGACCTCGACGACCAGATCTGGACAACCAACATCTGGCTCTTGGGATGTGGAACGTCACCTCACTGGGGGGGAAGGAGCCCGAGCTCGTGGGGGAGGTTGAGAGATACCGACTAGAGATAGTCGGCTTCATCTCCACACACAGCTTGGGCTCTGGAACCCAACTTCTTGAGGGGTTGGACGCTCCACTTTTCTGGTGTTTCTCGTGGGGAGACGCGGCAGGCGGGGGTGGCCATACTCATTGCCCCCCATCTCAGCCGCAACATGTTGGAGTTCTCCTCGATGAATGAGAGGGTCGCGTCCCTCCGCCTCCGGGTGGGGGACAAGTCTCTCACTGTTGTGACAGCCTACGGGCGTAACAGCAGTGCAGAGTACCCGCTCTTCTTAGAGTCCCT
Source organism: Knipowitschia caucasica (assembly GCA_964034765.1). Lineage (NCBI taxonomy): Eukaryota > Metazoa > Chordata > Actinopteri > Gobiiformes > Gobiidae > Knipowitschia > Knipowitschia caucasica. The sequence continues at coordinate 12,658,413 of OZ035825.1, read as the reverse complement.
GGGAGGGGTACTGGACAGTGCACAGACCGAGAACTCCGTTATTCTCCTGGGGGACTTCAACGACACTTGGAGAGGGGTGATTGGGAAGAACGTTCCCCCTGATCTGAACCCAATCGGTGTTCAGTTGTTGGACTTCTGTACTAGTCACAGTTTGTCCATCACGAACACCATGTTCGAGCACAAGGGTGTCCACCAGTGCACGTGGCACCAGGACACCCTAGGCCGGAGGTCGATGATTGACTTTGTTGTCGTATCATCTGACCTTCGACCGTATGTCTCGGACACTCGGGTGAAGAGAGGGGCGGAGCTGTCAACCACCTGGTCGTGAGTTGGATCCGCTGGCAGGGGAGGAAGCCAGTCAGACCTGGCAAACCCAAGACAAAGGGGTGTCCTTTGGGAGGGTTCTCCGGAAGTACGAGGTCCGGGGTCCTCTGCTGAGGGCCGTTCGGTTCCTGTTTGACCGGAACAAGAGCTGCATTTGCAGTGCCGGCAGTAAGTCAGACCTGTTCCCAGTACATGTTGGCCTCCGCCAAGGCTGCCCTTTATAGTCGGTTCTGTTCACTGTCTTTATGGACAGCATTTCTAGGCGCAGCCAGGGGCTGGAGGGTATCCGGTTTGGGGACCACAGGATTTCATCTCTGCTGTTTGCGGACGATGTTGTCCTGTTGGCTCCAATGAACCAGGACCGGCAACATGCACTGAGACGGTTTGCAGCCAAGTGTGAAGCGGCTGGGATGAGAATCAGTACCTCCAAATCCGAGGCCATGGTGCTCGACTGGAAAAAGGTGCCTTGCCTGCTCCAGGTGGGTGGAGTGGTCCTTCCTCAAGTGGAAGAGTTAAAGTATCTCAGGGTCTTGTCCACGAGTGAAGGAACGATAGAACGTGAGATTTACAGGTGGATCAGTGCACCGTGCTCTGTGATGCGATCGCTGTATCGGACCATCGTGGTGAAGAGGGAGCTGAGCCAAAAGGCAAAGCTCTCGATTTACCGGTCAATCTTCGTTCCCTCCCTCACCTATGGTCATTGGCTTTGGGTAATGACCAAAATAAAAAGATCGCGGATACACACGGTCAAAATGAGCTTCCTCCGCAGAGTGGTTGGGCACTCCCTTAGAGATAGGGTGAGGAGCTCGGTCACACGGGAGTAGCTCGGAGTAGAGCCGCTGTTTCTCCATGCCAAGAGGAACCAGTTGAGGTGGCTCGGGCATCTGTTCCGTATGCCTCCTGGACGCTTCCCTGGGGAGGTTTTCTGGGCATGTCTCACAGGGAGGAGACCCCAGGGAAGACTCAGGACACACTGAAGGGACTATGGTTCTCAGCTGGCCTGGGAACGCTTTGGGGTCTCCCCGGACGAGCTGGAGAAAGTGTGTGTGGATAGGGAAGTCTGGGCGTCTCTGCTTAGACTGCTGCCCCCGTGACCCGGCAATGGATGAAGCGGAAGAAAATGGAATATAAAAATGGGGGGAAAAAACTAGGATTGGACATGGGATCAGGGTGTTTTTTTCGTACCACCTTGACAGTGGTTCCAAGCGTGCCGAAGCTACATCATAACAGTCAGCCGACTGCCTTACACTGATTGGTCAACGAGTGTCACTGGAAGCGACGTCTGACCCTATGGTAAAAATAACTCAACCCCGCCATCTTTAAAACTGGCTGCTCTGCTATGATAAGTCCTCCTCACTCCAGAGAACTGGAATCGCACAGAAAGCCCCAAAAGTTAACGTCCTGGTTGGTCAACGAGGTCCACACGTTACTCTCTTTAGTGGCCGAAGAAAGCATTCAAAGGCAGCTCGATGGCAAAACACGAGGAGGAGGAGAAGGTTTTCAGGGAGATCGCCCAGCTCTTGACTTTTGTCACAAATCCTCAAAATAACTGGCTAGATTCGTATCCCGTTGGCCCAAATAACTCACACTGAAATGTATTTACCCGTGTAAAAGTTTGATTGTCTGTTGTACACAGTGAGCTAGCTACATTTAGATATCGATAGCAAGCTAAGCTAAAACGTCCTTCCTGTGCTATTGTGCTGTATCTTGCGCTTTCGCGTGTTGCTGTTCTGTTTTGTGCTTGTCACATGTTGCGTGTATATTTTTTTGTTTGAGAATCCCTCCCCACAAGTGAGGACAACCAACGAACAATGAATGACCACTCGTCCCCTCAGTATACATAGTTCCAGTCACAGGTAGCAGCTCACCTTGTTGACCCAGAAGAGCAGTGCGTTCTCCCAGGGAGCGCCCACACCGACCTCTGCCTCTGTCGCCATCTGTACCTGCTCCAGAGTGTCCTGAGCAGCTAGTGCCATGAGAGCGTCAACCAGTGCCAGGTGTGCTTTCTGCAACACAAGAGGAGCCTAATTTTTTCCCGGAGGTTATTTACACCAGCATTTCATGTTTTAGATTGTAAAATCATCATCATTTTCAGATATTCCAGTAGTTTTCATTTAGAATTCTGTGAAAAAACTACTCATTCATATTTTCCTTTGTTTTGTAAATAGTCAACTGTTACAAAGTTTACATCTAGAAAAGCATAATTTTTTTCACTATTATTATTCGTTTGGATTCATAGTATTTATTTGTGATATTAAAAGTCAAAAAAATAGACACAAAGTCAGTTAATGGTAGTTTTTCCAGTTTAGTGCCCAAATTTGAATGTGATCGTTTTTCATAATAATTTTTGGTATTGAAATATTTCTTCATAAATAGTAATATTCCAGGAATACATGATTTTTTGTGTGATCTCAAAGGCCAAGTAATTTTGGTGTTGATGAAATAAGTAGTTCTGCAATGAGAAACCTCCAAACATGGTACATCAGGCTAAAATGTCCAAATTTTGATCAAAACCACAACTTTGACAACGTTTTTCTCATTATCGACAGGGATTCTGTTTGTGGAACTTTTTTTCGACTAACTGTAACTATTTAGCATTAACATAAAGCAAAAAGAAAGTATTTCCCACAATCCTGGAACGGAAGTCAATTTCTAGACCTCTTTCATGAACTAGCACATGGCCTACAAGTTATGTGATATGTGTTGTGCATATAGGGATAGGGGGCTGCCGCATCCCAGCTGGTGTTTAGAGGGAGTATTGAAGATTTTTGCCAGTTTATTGAGTTAACGGAATTTTTTTTAGAAAGTCTCTATGAGGCGGATGGTTTCATGTTTGTGGGTTCTGTAAGAAAAGTAAAATGTCATATGCATAGAGGCTGATTATATGGTGCATTTTGGGTGTTTGGATGCCAGTAATTCAATTATTATGTCTTATTGCTGCCACCAGTGGTTCAATGAATATGGGGAATAGGTATGGAGAGAGTGGGCATCCCTGTCTAGTTCCCCTTGTTAAAATGAATCTTTGTGAGTGATATTGGAATGTAACTTAAGTCATCATCAGTGGTAAATCATATGTGGCTATGTGCTGAATGCTCTGTATTGTAAGCCACTTTAGCTCCAGCAAGACACCGGGAGGTCTGGGGAGCTCATATGTTAAACAGTAGAGGAAGCAGTCTTTGTATAACTAATACGGAGTGTCTTTTGTTGTGTTGGTACTTCCTTTCCAATTCTGCATACAAAGGTGTGTCTTGTTCTACCAAAAGGGGCTTGCAGACTGTGAATCTTCAGACTTGTCCTGAGAGAGGCTAGGGTCTGTGCCTTGCCTCTGTCAAGACATTCTCCTTGTGACAATGTAACAAGTAAAATATTAACTTTGTCTCTTTGTTGTGTGAGATTTCATCAGGTTCAACTGTAGCTGAAACAGCATTATCAGTGAGGTTAGTCCATTAGTTGTGACAGTTGCTGTTGGTGATGTGTATAAAGTGTTTACCAGTTAATGAATGACTCTCCAAAGCCAAATTAGCTGTAAAGTATATTTGAGGAATGACCAGTTGACTTTATCAAATGCTTTTTCTGCATCAAGACTAGCAGTTATTGTGTTCAGTTTGTTATGTTGTGAGTGATCTGTGATCTAATGTTGATGAGTCTGCAGGTGTTGGTGGATGAGTGTCGGCCCTTTATAAATCCGGTAAGGTCTGGGTGAATTATGGAGGGCATGATTTGGTCGAGTCTGTTTGAGAGTTTTTTTTTTTTTTTATCATTTAGAGGTCAGTATTGAGAAGGGAAATGGGGCGGTAGCTTCTTGTGTGGGTTGGGTCTTGTGAGATTTCATAACACTTTTAAGCAACTTTTGTTAAAGTTAAACTCATCATTCTATCAATGTGCAGAAGCCTGTACTTTTCCACTACTTGTTTTGACAATCTCTGCTGGCACTGTGGCAGCTGCTGATTGGAGGTCTCCATGCCTCCGCTCTGTATAATACACTTGCATTCTGTTGTTCGTGTTGTTCGTGCTGTCTCTACCATCGACAATAAAACATGTCTTCTGTCTGAATGAAAGACGCGATCCCAGACAATGTCATCTTCTTCAGTCTTTATTGGGATACAAGATCAATGAAAGCGCTGCTGTGTTCATATGGTCTGGTATGTTTTAATTGTGTGGAATATTTCTGTAATCAACCTTATAAAGAGCGGGGAGAGTAGTGTCCAGACGTGCTAGTGCTCAGCAGGAAAGCCGTCTGGTCCAGATGATTTGTTATTGGGAATTTTTGAGAGAGCAGTGAGTAGTTCTTTTTCGTAAATAGGAGATTCAAGTATATCTATTTGATCCGGGTTGAGCTGGGGTAATTTAATAATAACCATCAGTCCAAAAAGAACTGTGTCTTTACATCACAGTTGAAATGAGTTATGAAACAATGAGTCTATAGTACTGTCACATAACCTTACGCCTAGAATACAGATTTAAAAAGATTTGGATTGATCTTAAAAAGCTCGTCATTGTTTTTGTTCTGAAGAGGAGAAAGTAGCTAGCTTTGGATTCCCAGGCAACCCCTGTGAGATTGCTGTGGAGTGGGATTATAACATTCTCTCCAAAACTATGCACAGGGGGTACACTCGCGTATACGAACAATTGTGGCCAAACGCCAACGCATCCAGTGACACCAAACCATACCTTAAGCTTTGATCCTTGCAGCCCTCACAACTGACCAAGTGCAAGGAGCACTTGGTTCCATGTGTGTATGGAGGAACTGACCCAAGTGAGGGCCGATAGTTCTGTGTGTGTGGAAGAACTCACCAGTGCGAGAGGCGCGTGGCTGAGCTCTGTCTCTGTCACGGCTCCCTGCTCAGTCCGCACACTGATGCCTTTCTTATTGAGCAGCTGCAGCAGGCTGGCCGTGTCCCCCGGGGCCCCTGCCTGTCTCCCGGGGACTGCTTGGGCGTATGGCGGCTGGGACAGCAGCAGGTGAGACAGAACGGGCTTCAGCTGCTGTTCCCCACAATGGTCTGTGGACAGTGGGTCGCACAGCTCCTCCGGAATGGGCTCTGGTGGGACATACAGGTGACAGGATGTATGAAAACCCAGTGTTCGTAACTCATGAGGCATGGTAGTTTGATTGCCAAAATTGGTGTAATTTATGCACATTTAATTTAAACCTGGATACAGGGAAAGTGACGGCACATAGGGTTCCTTTCCTTAGACATCAATTTTGACATTTATCAACATTCATGGACATTGGTCTCTCCCTATGTACCAATACATATGTGTATTTTTTGTGTCTTAACTGTTGATTCTCTGATCTGTGTTAATGATTTCAATGGTTTTGTTAAGTGCTCTGAAATGACTGCTGTTGTGATTTAGGGCTATACAAAAATAAATTGTATTAAGATAAGATAAGATAAGAATTCCTATTTGTCCCACAGTGGGGAAATTTTGATGTTGCAGCACACATATAGGACAGTAGTAAGAGCACACAGGGAGCACACACAATATATACAAATAAGTAGTAGCTGTTTCTCAGCTAACATAACTAGCTGTAGACGCTGAAAATGCTTCGATACCAGTCAAAAAATATATATTTAGCAGTAGTGCAGTTATTTACTGTACAGTTAAATAGTGCAGGATAATAAGTAGATAAGTAAAGTGATATGAGGTAAAGTGACATTGTTCTGTGACATTCTGAAGTTGCAGTATTGCACATTGCACATGATTGAAGAATTTACTTAATTACAGATTAATGAAAAAATATGTTTGAAAATGTTTATATTGCTCCATGTGGAGGATGAACTTGCTGCCATTTCCTCCAAGTGTGTAAAACCAGGAGAAAAAGACTTGAGGTGCCCATTTCCATAGACATCAATTTATTTCTGTCACGTCGCTTACATGACAAATAAATTGCTTTGAAAAATGACAGTGTAACAAGATATGTAACAAGCTTTCACTATCAGAGTATGAGCACATGCTTTTCTTTCTTTTATAAAATTGTCATTGTAGAAAATATGTTGGAAAATGTTTATATCGCTCCATGTGGAGGATGAACTTTCTGCTATTCCCTCTAGTATTGAAGGTTAGAAATTTGTTTTAACTAGGGATGCACCGATACCACTTTATTTTAAACCGATACGAGTATGAGTACCTTAACTTGAGTACTTGCCGATACCTATACGAGTACTGAATTGTGTTATCCCTTGGAATTCATAAAACTAATACAACTGAATTTCAACATGTTTTATTTCTCATTTCAACAATAAGAAAATGCTTTAACAATGAAACATTTTAGCAATTATTTTAACAGTCAACAATAAGAGCCACTGTCATATTCCACTCACAGGGTTTCCTCCAGAGGGGGGGATGGAGGGGATCAGTCCCCCCCTAGCCATGGCCCAAGGGGGGAATATCCCCCCCTCAATTTTCTTACACATGCATGTATACAATTCTCACATCATAAAGTACAAAAACATTATTTTCATTGGGATACATCTGATCTGGCTCGCTGTCTAATCTATAATCTAAAACATGATAGTAAAAAAATTACTTACAAACACCAAATCAGAAACTTCCGTACAGGAAACATTTGTTATTCTTTATTCTGAATAGGAGTCTCCTCAGATGAATAGCGATTCTCTTTTCGCGGTCTTGCAGATTTATTTGTAGCATGATTTTCACTGTATATGAACTTGCAATGTTCATCCTGATTGGCTAAGGAAGAACCAGTGTAATGTGTTCTGCATCCTGATTGGCTAAGGGGTAATCTCTGTGCAGTGTTTCTCTGTTCGTGGAAAGAGTTTATTCATCAGTTTGAAACCTGTGCAAGAGCTAATCACTGGACAAAAAAGACCAAAGCTATTTAACTCAGATTCAGCTGGTGGTGCTGGTGCCATTGTTCATAAAAATCCAAGATCCGCTGAATGGGGCTATGAACTAGGGCTGGGCGATAAAACGATAACGATGTATATTGCGATAGACACGTGTTCAATATCAATAGAAAACGGGGTCGATAGAACTTCGATAGTTTCACTTCAGTCCGTTCGAAAAAAACAGGAACAAAACACAGGAAGTAAAGCTGAGTCAGAAGCGCGTGGCATTCTGGGGTATGTAGGCAAAGGCTTCTCGACCTATCACAGCCAACTACAAACCGCAAAACTTTCTAAGAAATGCAAAAACATCAACCGCACCATGGATCATGGATCTATTATAATAGCCATGGATCTAAAGACCGTGTTTCAGTGCCGTGTCAATGGTTATGCATGTCCGTGCGAAGAATAGCATGTGCAGCGGGAGAGGCAGTGGGTACAGAGACTCCATGCATTCGGCAAAAGCAAGAGATGAACTTTTTCCGGAGCCGCCACAGGGACACAAGACACTCGAAAACAGCCAAAACAGGAGCTAAACCAGGACTAAACCAGGATTAAACCAGGACTAACTATGGGGGAGACTGCTTGTGAATATTTGTCTGCTGCCTCATTCCCCCGTGACTGTAAACAAGGCTGCTAACATGTGTTAGCAGACACGACAAATGTATTCATTTACGTTTTTAAAAATAAATTAAAAACAATCAATATATATTGTTATCGACCGACATGAATTACTTTTATTGTGATATAGTTTTCAGCCATATCGCCCAGCCCCACTATGAACGCATTCTCAGAGAAGTGAATGACGCTTATGGGCCGCACTCAGAGCATGCCGCTGCTGTGGGGATCGAGTTGAGGAAGAGGGTCAGGAAACCAGGTGAGGCTCTGCATACTCTTTGTGATGACAAATGAGAAAGTGGCCATTGTGTATGGGGACCGCACGGACAACAAAAAAGATACTATTGTGGTTGAGGTTTTCACTAATGCCATGACTAATGCAGACATTATGCAGAAGCTCCTAGAAGAGAATCCTCATACAGAATTGCGCACTCACATGAGACAACCAGGAGAGGTGCCAGGGCCGTAACCCAAAGGATTGGGATCCAGGGCGCATGGATCAGGATGCGCACAGAGAACTGCTTTTTTAATGTTCCCATTCTTTTGTGCTGCGGGTTAAAGGCGCTATACCCGTTGCTGCAATGTTTGAATGTTTAGCACCGCCCCCCAACTCGCTCAATGGCTTCTCATTTCCCCTACGCTCTCATAACACAGAGCCACCTAGTTTTATTTGCGATCTGATACATATGCTAACATTAGCATTAGCGCAACTTCTTGTAAGCTGTGCAACAATCACAGATGAAATGGCACTAAAGCAACGCACTGCTAACACAATATATAAGTAAAAGAATACCGCTAGTTTCGCGTCCGAATGTATTAATTTAAAACCTTAGAATATATTCTAATATTTAATTATAATGTGTTATAGAGCTCCTCAAAGCAGCAGCAGCAATTCTTCCGATCATTTTTTCTTGATAACAGAACTCTCAAACCAATAATGACCGAAGCCCCAATGCAACCTCTGTTTGTAATTCAGGTGTGTAAAATACTGCCATTACTCTGCAAGTACAACAAGCTATCAGTACCTGTCACTATACACTCGTCTGTGTAGAGAAGCCAACGGAGCTAGCGGAGCTAGCCACGCTCAATAAACAACTACATATCTATCAATCAACACCATTAAACGTCAATCGGACAATACAGTACACATATACATCCTTAACACACATGCACGGATGATTTCTGAATTTGCTGTTAACGTTTTCATGACAAAAATACTGTTTCAATGTGACAAAAAGCGATTGCGAAAAACCCGGAAGTTACCATGAAACAACTAGCTAGCTTAGCTGTTACCTGCCTACTGTAGCACGTCCCGGTGAAACCTTTGGGAGCTAACTATTTTATTTGCAGTCATTAAATACATTTCGAATTACAAGGGTTGTCTAAGATTTGTTCACATTTTTTATTCAATTATTTTGTTCATTTTTTATTTTAGAATTATATTCGAATTTTGAAGTGGAAGCCCTGGTGTTAAGCAGCGCTGTAGAGGCTAGAGGACGCAGGCTGTTCGCTGCTCGTTCTGTGAGCGGAGGAGAAAGAGCGGCCCGCTCAGGATAGGGCACTGTCCGGTTTCCGAAATGTGCTAAAAATAGCTCAGATGACTGCGCATGCGCGCATGTTTCGGACAAACATTGTGTACGACATGTTGAGTACTACTGTGTTCTCCACATACGCGTGTGTATTTACTTGGGCTAAATCATTGAATCATGGTGACAACAAAACACTGCAGTTATGGTGCTTGTCGGAGCGATTTCAGATACTCTGAAAAGGACTATCAAAGTAACATTCAACCCGTTCGTTAAACCACAACATCGGACCAGATCAGGACCAGACCAGGACCAGATCAGACCAGGACAAGTGCAAGAGGTGGGTGCTTGTGGTCAGCAGAATTTCTCTCATGAAAAGGTTAAAAAGGACATGTTTTTTCAAAACACTTCGCTGGACCAACTGTGGAGTATCCAGATCCAGTCCTAGCTATGTTTAGCTGGGACTGGACCTGGACCGCTGTATCAGGTCCGTCTGAGCTCTTCTGAATGTAGTTAGCCCCATCAATCCATATTAGTATTGTTTGTCCTAATCCAGAAAGTATACAATTCTCACACCTGAAGAAAGATGAGAGGGATTTTTTCAACTTCGTGACTATCGGAAAATAAGTACAGACGAAGCGCGTCGGGGTCCGCTTATTATACGGCTTTGTACCAACTCAACACGCAAAATAAACGTCATTCACTATTAATGCCGAAAGGTTTATTTAATGAGTGCAAAGAAAATAGTTCCCACAGGTTTTCCCGTGGCAGGCGAGTAACAGTGAGGATAGTTAACCTACTTTAAAAAAGCGATCGCTTTAGTTGCATTAAAAAAGTATTTTTGTCATGAAAACCTGAACAGATAATTCTGAAAACCTCCGTGCACTTGTGTTATGAATGTATGTATAATGTATTCTCCCATTAACATTTAAATGTGTCGATTGATTGTCGTTTGCGTTTACTGAGTGTGGCTAGCTCCGATAGTTTCTCTCTCAGAGACAGTAGTGGCGTAACCCGTTGTGACCCCATGGATCTGTTATAATATCAGCTGACTGTAGCTAACTAATGATCAAACTAATTACAAAGTGGATAGTGCAAAAAAAAAAAACAACTTGATAAATGGAAGTTAATCACAGCAAAACAAACAAAGAAGGCGCTAGCATTGCAATTTAAATGACTAGATAATGTTAGCATAATCCTTACCATTATCTTTTTATCAACTCAAACTTTCTACTGGAAGACATTCAAGCCAACGTTATAATTGGTCTACACTATGATCCCTGATGGTTTGATGGTGGAATTTTGCCCCTGGTATTTCATTTTCGTCTAAAGTGACAAGTGGTATTTGATTCATTTCGGCAGTGTTTGTCCGAAACATGTGGGCGGGAGTTGACAGGCGGCGGGGGCGTGTCTTAGTGACGTCATTTAGATAGTTCGCTATCTACTCAGCACTTTTCACTGCTTGTAATTCTTACACAGCTGAATCAATTACCTCAAGTTTTCAATTAAATGATGTATTATGATACAACTTGTATGTAGTAAAAAGCATTTTTATGAACTACTTAGAAAAAAAATCGGGTATAGCTTCTTTAAAGCTTTTTAGCAGCAAACGATGGCTCATCCACATGGTCAGAGCAGCGTGTAACGAGCCGCGTCTCGCAGGTCTCCGCTAAAGTTTAAATACCAGTGATGTGTGTGGAGCTGATGCCAAGGACCAGCAGCACAAACGTGTTTTCCCATATGGTTTGACTGGAGCCCCGTATTTGCGAGGATCCTCTGGGCTGTGTGACACAGAGGAGCGCGTCAGACCGCTATGTGTGTACGTATGTGTGTGTGTGGATATGTCTGTGTGTGTAAATGTAAGCTTCTATGTAGTTCTGACCCGCACCAGTGTGCAACTTTTGCGGACTAGTAACAGAGGGGAGAGATAATGCGTGTGTTTGTTATGTATCAATGGAGGGGGGGAAGTGTGTGTGTGTGTGTGCGTGCGTGTGCGGCGCGTGCTGCATGAAAGTCGGCCCGGAGTTAACTGATACAGTACATTGGCGCACAAAGCCAAATACGGACCCGCTCGTTACACCGCGCGAATAACGGCTTAAAATAGCGTTATTAAGAAACCTCCCCTATCCCCCTTTCCTTCTTTTTAACCGAAAGCTTTGACCGGTTAACGCTGTGACGGTCAACCACCGGTTAAACGGTCACCGATTTACATCCCTACTCTGGAGCTAGACGAAATGTCCTGACGCTGCACCAATTTAACTCCCTCCCCCTACAGCTTAGGCCGCCAGTGCAGATATCTGTTGCTAAGGTGCTTCAGGGAATAGGACCAGAGGGTTTAGCAGTGATCGGAGAAGTCATTCTGCCTGTGGTAGTGGGGGAAAGACAGACTGATATAAACTTTATTATGGTGAGAGAAGCTATCGAAGCTAGCCACAGTCAATAACACACATATCAATCAATCAACACATTTAAATGTTAATCGGATAATACATTATACAGTACATACGTTCTTCCCACACGTGCACGTGTTAACGTTTTCATGACAAAAATACTGACGCAGTAAACCCGGAAGTAACTATTAACATTAGTAGAACATTTTAGGGCACATTTTCAGAGGATCTGATTACACAAGTTGACAGCCAAAAAATGGTCAGGGGTTTCTCAACTGATTTAGACTAATTTTGGTGTTCTGAGTCCGAAAAGCACATGCATTTTGCTCTATCAGGTCAACTTTTTGAGATACAGCCATAGTGTTACGGATTATGTACGTCTACGTTATTATGAATTCTGCTTATCAAATTTGATGGAGTAAATAAAAACTGAATGACTTTGGATACGTTGACTTTTATTTCTTGAGGAAAACGGAAAAAACGTCAAGGGTTTCTCAGCTGATGATCCACAGACATTTGTTTTTATGCAAAATCGTTTTTAAAAAGATATTTTTGTCGCAAAAAATCCTGACCTGATTGAGCAAAACCAAGGTCATTTTCGGACTCAGAGCATCAAAATGAGTCTAATTCAGCTGGAAAACCCTGGAGTATTTTCAAAAAATATTTTTTTGTTACCCAGTGTTATGGATTTAGGTTAGGTCTATATACTTGGGTCACTCAACGCTGATGTTCAGAATTCTTTGTTCACTTTTCAAGTAGTTCCAGAGAGTTCTAGTTAGTTAGCTTGCCAAGCTGTTACCCGTCTAGCCACGTCCGGCGAAACCTTTGGGAACTATTTTATATATATCATTAAAGAAAGATAATGCCCATTACAGCTTCGAACATTAAGGGCTGTCGAATATTCGTTTGAATATATGTATATATATTTAATATTCAAATTATAAATGAGCACGAGCGCGATGATTGACAGCTCTTGGCATCACTTGATTGGTTAACGTGAACGGCATCGTGGATTTCTAGCTATAGCTAAGAGAAGGGAAGGCGGGACTTACCCGTAATATAATAATTCATAAAATTACTCATTTTATATCAACATTTAAGGCCAGGAGGTCAATTTGATAAAATTCTTAAAATGTGTAATTCATTTAGAGTTCCAGACTATCACTTTAACACCTACACTTACACAACATTAGCACCTACATATTTCCATGACAGTACTTGATTTTTTTTTTTCTGCTTGTTCTTACGCATTTTATTTTATTCTTATTAAGTATTATTTTCTTTGGTCACTGCTCTGGATGTCTAAAAAAAAAAATTACATTTATTTTTTATTTTTTATAACTTTGGTGTCTTCCAACAGGCAGGAAGGGTTTCTGGTCAAAACCCTATAATTCTATGGATCAAGGACATCATTAACCATTTCTGGTATGCTTATCAGCACACAAGCACCAGAGAGGAGTTTATGGTCTGTACGAAGATTATACATGGTGACATGGTGAGTGAGTGAGTGAGTGAGTGAGTGAGTGAGTGAGTGAGTGCATGCGTGCACTAAAGGAAAGAATCCTTTAGTTTGATAAGTGACCAGATTTCTCTATTCGTCTTGGTCACTTGATATTGTAGCGCTAAAATGTAAACAAACTGAAATGTAAACAGTCCACGTTCTGAAGATGCACCCGCGCGCTGCACAAAGGCTCTAATAATTTACAAACGAGGTACTGTATGAAGAGAAAAGATGGAGGAATGAGACTTCTGTGAGAGTTTAAATCCACTATGATCAGAGAAGCCAGGACATTGTCTTGGACATGAGCATACACAGTGGCAAAACTGTGGCGAAAGCTCAGATTATTATTTGCTTTAGCCACGGCGCAACACCAGGTAAGAGAATATTCAAACTCAAGCTGTTGATAAACGGTATTCTGGTGATTGTTTTGCAGGGAATTCTGTGTGTTTTGCATATTTGAGACTTGTCCCCTGAATGAGTTTGCAGATTCTGCTTTGTTCTCATTGGTGTGAAGAAAGTTACGTATTGTTTACGTGTCCACATGTTGTTGTGTACAAACTACAGCAATGTGCCTCCTATTGTTTTAACTCTGCCTTTCGGTGCATTTGGTTGGCAATGGCGACACGTTTATTGTTTTGACGAGTGTTTCTAGATTTATGCACAATATTTTTTCTAAAAGATTCTTGTTTGGGTAGTTCTTTTCTTTAACTGTGGTCCTCCATGGTTCCTATTTCAAACTTGTGAGGGCACAGCGGAAACAACATTATTAGTAGCACCTGTGAAACAAAAACGCAATTCTCGCATCCTTTTTGTCCCTTATCAAACACTGTAATTAAATAAGGCGCATTGACATGGAGTCCTCCAGCTCTCATGTACATTTAAAACTCTAAGTCTATGACAACAATTCTAACATGTGTTTTCATTTGGAGCAACTGTACAAATGACAGAGTCTGTGTCATTTGTGTATTTGGGTCTACAAGTGATAAAGTTTGAACCCCTGGTGTGAAATGTAAATACTTTGCATGCATTAATGAACCAATGCTGGTGGGAAGATGAGAAAAAAAACTATTGCAACATTATTTTAAAAGTCTGGTATAGCTTAAAGTCTACATTTACAAGACAATTAGTTTTTTTAATGGCACAGGACGGCACAGGACTGCACAGGCCGTCGGATTGTCCTATTATTTGCTTTGACTTTTCGTTTACACCACTTTAGTGTTAAAAAGGAGACCACAATAGATGACATCACAGGAGACAAGATGAGCAGAAGAAACGCTCCAATTGCCACAAACCCATACGTTGCACACTATTATGGGTTCCACGCGTTATTATAATAGATCCATGGTTCCACATCACTCAAGCACCGCAAAGTGGAATAAGACGGTCATGAGAGGAGAGCACTACACCGCCTGCTCCCCCAAACACGCGCTGACACACTGACACAGTTATCTGGAGATGCATGGCCCATTTTAGGCTACACCCACTCACGCGCACGGAACCACACTGGATAACTGGATAGGAGTCGGAGATGCTCTATACATATGCGTGGAAGAAAGAAAGAAAATAAAACGGGGAAAAAACCTGTCATCTTTAATGGGCAAGCTGCTGCATGGCGCACCTCTCACGCACAGACGTATGCACTCATTATACACACGCGCACACACATACACAGAGGCCGGTTGGTTAATAATCGGATAATTGCCTCATCCCCCTTCCCGGCGTAGGCCCCACCCATGGCCCATTACGAAGCACTCACCGCGGACTTTATGGAGCAGCCATCGCACGCTGGCGCACACTTTGGCCCGACTCGGCTCGTAGCGGTCCAGCGGGGTGAGATCTATTCCCAGGCCCGCAGCGGCAGGCTCCACCATGGCTGCAGTGTAGACAGAGCTCCAGGAAGAGGAGAGAGAAGGATGTGGAGGAGAGGCGTGAGGACGGCAATGGAGAGCGCATGCGCATCGTGGCACGGCAGGTTGAGGCTGCTTTTTCGCAAAAAATAGAACAAAAACAAAACATTCAGTAGTATATGTATCTACGGTGTAAGATATGGAAATATTTGTCTTTTTGCTATGTACATTTGATTTGATATGTTAAAAGGAAAAAACAGTTAAAATCAGTCTACTATAGAGGACCGAAACTGTCAAAATAATAAATATATTAATAAATGTCACAATCTGCATATTATTATTAATATAACGCTACAAATTATGATTTAATAAATGTATATTATTATTTTACAAAATGTTTTGGTTCAAAACAACAGTCTAAATAATAAAGCTTTATTATTTTCTGTCTGGGGTTATTTATTTCCTTATACATTCAAAGGGTAAGATAGATTAAAAAATATATATATATATATATATATATATATATATATATATAATATATATATATATATATATATATATATATACACAGTGCCTTGCGAAAGTATTCGGCCCCCTTGAACCTTTCAACATTTCGCCACATTTCAGGCTTCAAACATAAAGATATAAAATTTAAATTTTTTGTCATGAATCAACAACAAGCGGGACACAATCGTGAAGTGGAACGAAATGTATTGGATAATTTAAACTTTTTTAACAAATAAAAAACTGAAAAGTGGGGCGTGCAATATTATTCGGCCCCTTTACTTTCAGTACAGCAAACTCACTCCAGAAGTTCAGTGAGGATCTTTGAATGATCCAATGTTGTCCTAAATGACTGATGATGGTAAATAGGATGCACCTGTGTGTAATCAAGTCTCCGTATAAATGCACCTGCTCTTTGATAGTTTCTGTTTAAAGCGCAGAGAGAACCATGAAGACAAAGGATCACACCAGGCAGGTCCGAGATACTGTTGTGGAGAAGTTTAAAGCCGGATTTGGATACAAAAAGATTTCCCAAACTTTAGACATCTCAAGGAGCACTGTGCAAGCAATTATATTGAAATGGAAGGAGTATCAGACCACTGCAAATCTACCAAGACCCGGCCGTCCCTCCAAACTTTCATCCAAACAAGGAGAAGACTGATCAGAGATGCAGCCAAGAGGCCCATGATCACTCTGGATGAACTGCAGATAACTACAGCTGAGGTGGGAGAGTCTGTCCATAGGACAACAATCAGTCGTGCACTGCACAAATCTGGCCTTTATGGAAGAGTGGCAAGAAGAAAGACATTTCTCAAAGATATCCATAAAAAGTCTCGTTTAAAGTTTGCCTCAAGCTACCTGGGAGACACACCAAACATGTGGAAGAAGGGGCTCTTGTCAGATGAAACCAAAATCGAACTTTTTGGCCACAATGCAAAACGATATGTTTGGCGTCACCCTGAACACACCATCCCCACTGTCAAACATGGTGGTGGCAGCATCATGGTTTGGGCCTGCTTTTCTTCAGCAGGGACAGGGAAGATGGCTAAAATTGATGTGAAGATGGATGGAGCCAAATACAGGACCATTCTGGAAGAAAACCTGTTGGAGTCTGCAAAAGACCTGAGACTGGGACGGAGATTTATCTTCCAACAGGACAATGATCCGTAACATAACGCCAAATCTACAATGGAATGGTTCACAAAATAGACGTATCCAGGTGTTAGAATGGCCAAGTCAAAGTCCAGACCTGAATCCAATCGAGAATCTGTGGAAAGAGCTGAAGACTGCTGTTCACAAACGCTCTCCATCCAACCACACTGAGCTCGAGCTGTTTTGCAAGGAAGAATGTGCAAGAATTCCAGTCTGTCGATGTGCAAAACTGATAGAGACATACCCCACGCGACTTGCAGCTGTAATTGCAGAAAAAGGTGGCGCTACAAAGTATTAGCGCAAGGGGGCCGAATAATATTGCACGCGACACTTTTCAGTTTTTTATTTGTTAAAAAAGTTTAAATTATCCAATAAATTCCGTTCCACTTCACGATTGTGTCCCACTTGTTGTTGATTCTTGAGATTTTTTTTTTTTATATATATCTTTATGTTTGAAGCCTGAAATGTGGTGAAATGTTGAAAGGTTCAAGGGGGCCGAATACTGAACACTGTATATAATTTTTTATATATATATATAAATTATAGGCCAGGCTATACATTAGGTAACTGGGGTTTCTATTTCATATGTTGCTTCAGCCCTTTAGGCTTTGCTATTGCATAATATAGCGAAGCCCAAACCAATGTACTCCCAGCAGGCATGAACTCAGGTGATTGGAGCAAACCTGGGACCAATGTGCTCATACCTCACCAAGCGGCATAGACGGAGGTCCATGAGCCATTGAAAAGAGGATGAAGGGCCACCTCTCCCAAGAGTGCCTGCGCATCCTAAACCTGCTAGGCAGGAAAGAGGAAGAACCCAACCTGGGCAGGCAGCCTCTCACAAGAGCGCCTAATCCACAGGAAAGTGAAACCTCACTGCAGAAGGGTCAAGGCCGCCTCTCCCAAGAGCGCCTAAAACCCCAGTTCAAAACCATCCTCAAACCGAATGAGCAACAGAGTCAGAGGCGATATACATTAGGTAAAACTGCACAAGGGTCAAGAAGGAGGACCAAGACGCCGCCCTGCAGATCTCCTCCACTGAAATGCCGCAGAACAGTGCCAACGAAGGGGCAACCCCGCGAGTGGAGTGAGCCCTCCACTGGGTGAGAGGCGACAGGCCTTGAGCCTTGTAAGCCAACGGATAGCGTTAGTATAGCGTCCAGTATGGCCCGCACCCCCCCGCTCCTCTCAGGTATAAGGGATAAAGTTTGAACCCCTGGTGTGAAATTTAAATACTTTGCATGCATTCATGAACCAATGCTGGTGGGAAGATGAGAAAAAAACTATTGCAACATTATTTTAAAAGTCTGTTATAGTTTAAAATCTACATTTACAAGACAATTAGTTTTTTTAATGGCACAGGACGGCACAGGACTGCACAGGCCGTCGAATCCGTGTATCATTCGTTCTTTTGATTTTCTAAATAAAACCAACATAGAAAAAACGAATAGCGAGGGATGTTTTTGATTCTCAATATTTGAATTTAATGCAAAATTGAAATATCGGTTTGTTTTTGGTTTTCTGTGGATCCAATTAAAACAAAAATGCAGTAAACCAATAATGATCGTTAGGGTTAGGGTTTGCGATTTCCATTTGAAACACAAGAATCCCCCGGAAGTGATTCGCAAGTGCGCGCCCCGCAGGTAAACAGTGGAGTAGCGGTGGAGATGAACTAAATGATGGGTGCGTTGGAAGACTTTGCAGATACAGCGATAGAATGCTTCTAAAACATTCAAACATATGCAGAAATATCAACCACGTTACACCGACTAGGTTTGTCCAAATGTCAAGTCATTAGTCATGTCCCTTCTTTTTGATACAGTGGTTAATCACGAAAGCAAACTTTTTGAAGTGGCGTTATTTCATCGTATAGGGCTCACAGAAAGGTATTCTGAGTAAATGTATTAATTAAACATGGATCATGTTCCTGCCCAGTATATACATACATATATATTTTTTTTTACATATCAGCCGCCTTAAAACTATTGCTGCTCCATCTCTTTTTCCTGGAATAATTTTATTGCAACATTCAAGAGGGATTCTGTCTCCCGAGGCTCAGGAATCACAGCTTGTTGTGTTTTGGCAAATTATGAAGGCCAAAGACTAAATTCATCATGTATGTAAATCTTCTGTGTGTCTGTTCCAGTGTAAATATTTTTGATTAGTTTGTTCCCAAATTAAAACACACTTGGACACAATTCTGTACATTTTTTTTCTAAATTGTGTTGAATCGCAATGGAAAACCCGTTAAAACAAATACTAAACTATTAGTGGATTATGTATCAATAGATTTATGAATTAGGAAATGACATTCTTAACTAAACAAGACTGTAAAATGACAAGTTGTGTATTTGAATGTACCTTTACAGAACAACTTACACCTTAGACTTCCTTTCAGCAGCAACATGGGTCCAATTTTATTTAGACTTTACTAAGGACTTACATGCAAGCACAGGATGAGGATCCAGAGCTAAGAATGAAAGAACAATACAAAAAAAAAAAAAGCTGTGTTAAAAAGACACATAATCACATATTTACAGCAAGTCACACATACAAAGAAGCCAGTGACTCCAAAGTTTAGAAGTGAACCTGACTGAGCTAATGTAAGGGCAAACCAGGGACTGTACAATACTATTAGGTAACATCATGACTCTACACATGACCGATAGTAGCATTAGGTACCATCATGACTCTACACATGACCGATAGTAGAGTAGCATTAGGTACCATCATGACTCTACACATGACCGATAGTAGCATTAGGTACCATCATGACTCTACACATGACCGATAGTAGCATTAGGTACCATCATGACTCTACACATGACTGATAGCAGCAGTGACGTAGGAAAGGAGCGCACCCTGCACTCAGCAAACATCTGACTGGACGACTGTGTCTGGGATCTTCAGCAGCATCCTCATTGAGTCAAAGAAAACTTAACCTCTGCAGACTGACCTGCTTGTAGCTCCGCCACAGTTGGTTTGTGAATAAAGGAGCCCAAAAAGACTGGAACAAAGAGGTTTATACATTCACAGAGCACATGTTAGACTTCCTAACCAGCATGTTAGATTGACCATACAGTTTACATCTCTATCTGTGAGGTCACTGCGTGTGTAATGCCCATTAAGACCAGGACAACTGGATTTAAGAACAGTTTTTACACTTTCAAATGTGACAGAACATAATGTACACTGATGAGTACGTGCTTTTTCATGCAATTATTCTAATTTTGTAACATAAATTTACAATGATAAACACAAGTTGAAAGTTTAAAATGTAAAGGAACAAAAGGGAGATTTGTAGATCAGTTATTATTAATTTTATTGCATTGACATAAACACATCCATCTTTGCAGATCACTGGTACAGGCCAGGACCAGCTGGAGAGCTTTGCAGATCACTGGTACAGGCCAGGACCAGCTGGAGAGCTTTGCAGATCACTGGTACAGGCCAGGACCAGCTGGAGAGCTTTGCAGATCACTGGTACAGGCCAAGGCTGGGAGTAGTGTGAAGTCTGAAACCTTTACCTGCTGCACACCCAGTGAGATCTAAAACAGAAAAGTGGGTTTAGAACAGACATATAATTATTACTTGTTATAACTTAACTATCTTATAAAGTCAGCAGAAGAGAAATAGTAACCACCAAACAGAAAGATGCTATGCTAGTCTTCTATCAGGACAGGAACTCAAGCTGAACATGAGCCCAACGGCTTTGACTGTTTCAAACCTGCAGTCTTTCTGACTGTTTCAAACTGGCAGTCGGAGGGCTCCTCGTTTCTCTTCATAAGCCTGAAGCATCTAGCTCTAACTACTGTCCCTCGACAATAATTGAGAATGAAGCAGAAACAAAGCACAATTGAATGGTTAAGGTACATCTAGCATCATCTTTTATTTACTAAAATTTAGCATGATTACTTTCACCAATACACAAACATATAATGTTCTTATATAATATATAAAAGTCTATAACATACATTTGTAACATAGATTTTTGTATTTACTTATTTACATTTGGGTAATCTTTATATTATTTGAGTATATTAGTTCATAATTTTCTGTTATTGATTAATATTGTTTTTGTTTTTTTTAAACAATATTTTTATAGAATTTTAGTAAATATTTGCATAAAAAAACAAAACAAAAAGACAACACACACACACAGACATTGCCAGTCGAAGTTGGTACCAAATGACCACTAATAATAAAATCTGAAAAAAAATAAAAATAAAATAACAAACTTATACAAAAATCAAAATACAAGTCACTTTTTTCCCAAAAAATCAATCAAGGGTCTCCATAAGTTTTCAAATTCCTCCCCTCTTCCTCTTGTAACATATGTAAGTCTTTCAAGTGCAATGCACAATGTCATTTCCTGTAGCCACAACTTTAAAGGAGGAACATCCACGTTTTTCCAAAATAAGGCAATAGTTCTTCTGGCCAGCAGAAGACCAAAGTCTATTAGAGTGGTTTTCTTTTTACTTACCATAAGGTGCTTAGGGTATATCCCTAAAATACAAAGTGTTGCACAATGAGGAACTTCAATTCCAACTATTGTGGAGATAGTTTGGATAACAGACTTCCAATATTTCTTAATTTTCCAACAGTCCCATAAACAATGAAAGAGAGTTCCTTTATCAGTAAAACATTTATTACAGTTATCAGGAATGTCAGGGGTCCACTGATGTAACTTCACAGGAGTCACATAGGTTCTCATTAGCCATTTATATTGTAATAACCTCATTCTAGTATTAATTGTTTGCTTTTGTGCTTTAAGACATGCATTTTCCCAATCGGCTACCTCAACATTTTCCATGCTTCTAGTCTGTCCCTACTAGATTCTGTATCATGTGACACCAGAGCTCTATAAAAAACAGAAATAAGCTTCTTTCCTTGCAAATTTGACATTACAATATTCTCTAGAAGTGACAATCGAGGTTCCATCATAAAGTTTTTAAACAATGATGACATAAAGTGTTTTAATTGTAAATATTTGAAGAAATGCTTACTAGGAATAGACAACCTTTGAGAAATTTGCTCAAAAGTAAGCATTTCTCCATCCAAATATAGATCACCAATTGATTTTAGACCTTTGTCTGCCCATACTTTAAAGCCTCCGTCCGCTCTTCCAGGTTTAAACATGGTGTTGCCCCATATGGGAGAGAAGCGTGAGAGCGAAGGGGTGTCCCCAACATGTTTATGGGACCTATACCAGATATCAATTGTGTTCTTCAGAAATGGATTATTGGTCTGTTTTTTAAGTACTTTAAAGTCAGCTGAGTATAAATAATGTTTTAGCAAAAAATTTGGTACTGATTCCTGTTCAATAATTACCCAAGCGGGTAGTGTTTGTGTTGAAAAATAATACATAGCCGAACGCAACTGAGCTGACCAATAATACCACTTAAAGTTGGGTAGTTGTAACCCTCCAGTTTCATAGGGCATGTAAAGCAGCCTCAGTCTCAATCTGGCTTTCTTATTATTCCAAACAAAGCATTCACAAGCATTCTATTAAGTTTGGTAAAGAAGCTGTTTGATAATGAAAGTGGTATAGTTTGAAATAAATATAAAAATTTTAGCAAGATGCTCATTTTAATTATATGTATGCCACCCATCATTGAGATAGGAAGAGTCATCCATCTATCCAGTGATTGCTGAACTTCAGACATTAAAGGATCAAAATTTGCTTGAACTATATTTTTAATATCAGGGGTGATCCTGACACCCAAGTAAGTGAATCCCTCTTGCGCATTTAAGAAAGGGGTGGTGACTGCAGGATTCAGTCTTTCCTCATCATTTAAGAATAAAATCGAAGACTTAGAATCATTAATGACATAACCAGAGAATTGGCCAAATGTGTTAATTTGCTTCGTCAAATTTGGAAGACTTGTGGTTAGATTAGACAAAAAAAGGATAACATCATCAGCATAGAGTGAGATCTTATGCTCATAATCTCCAATGCGTATGCCTGACAAACCTCTGTCAGCACGGATTGAAAGAGCCAGGGGTTCTATAGCTAAAATAAAAAGCATTGGTGAAAGGGGACAGCCCTGGCGCGTAGATCTTTCCAGTATAATTGGTTTAGAGGAAGTGCTGTTAGTAACAATACTGGCAGTAGGACTTGTATACAAGATTTTTAGCCATTTGAGAAAGTTATTTCCAAATCCAAACCGAGGCAGAACATTGAATAAAAATGGCCATTCAATTCTGTCAAAAGCTTGGCGAGCATCTAATGAAAGCAACGCCATATCCTTTGACCCTGCCTTTTCACTGACTATGTTCAAAACCCTTCTAATATTGTGAAATCCCTGACGGTTTTTTACAAATCCATTTTGATCATTGTGTATTAAATTGGGAATATAATTATCTAAACGTAAAGCGAGAGCCTTGCATAGTATTTTTGTGTCACAGCCCATCAAACTTATTGGCCTGTATGAGGAACACTCTGTTGGAGGTTTATTAGGTTTTAAGATCAAAGTGATCAAAGCAAGTCTTAATGTAGGTGGTAGGGTTCCTTCATTGAATGCCTCTTGATACATATCCATTAACGGAGTTATCAACTGTTTCTGAAATGCCTTATAAAACTCTATAGTCAATCCATCAGGTCCAGGAGCTTTATTAGTATTAATACTATTAATAGCCGCAGAGATTTCTTCTACTGTCAAATTACTATCCAAGTCTAATTTAGCATCTTCTGACAGAACCGGAAAGTCAAGAGCATTGAGAAAAATATCTCTCCCATGCGATGTTGGGGGAATCTCAGATTTGTATAAGCGCTCATAAAATTCTCTAAAACTATTATTAATCTCTTGAGGGTCAAAAGTCAAATTTCCATCCATCATTTTAATACAATTAATTGCCCGTTCTGTCTGTAATTTCTTTATTCTCCACGCCAAAAGCTTCCCTGCCTTTTCTCCTTGAACATAATAGTTTTGCCTTAACCATAGTAAGCTGTTTACGGCTTTATCTGTTGACAACTTATTATACTTAGACCTTAAAAGAAGCAGTTGTTCTTGTTTACTTAAATCATCTTTCTGATCCATGTCATTCTCAAGCTTTTTTATTTGTTTCTCCAAATCAAATAGTTGTGCTTTTTGTTGTTTAGATTTATTGGATGTATAGCTGATAATCTCACCTCTAATGTAGGCCTTAAAAGCTTCCCATCTTGTACAAGCTCCAGTTTGATCTGTATTTAATTCAAAATACAGATCAATTCTATTTTCTATAAATGAAACGAAGTCTTCATTTTGCAGCCAAACAGGTTTAAAACGCCAATTAGAGGGGCAGTGGAAAAGTTTGTCTAAATGAATACTCATAGATAATGGGGCATGATCACTGATTACAATGCTGTCGTACCAACAGCCTTTCACCTTAGACAATAGGTTTTGAGAGACAAAGAAAAAATCAATACGTGATCGTGACTTTTGGAAACCTGAAAAACATGAAAATTCCAATTTAGTCGGGTTTAAATGCCTCCAAATTTCAACTAGATTTAAATCCTCACTATATTGTTTTAAAACTCTCCTTGTTTTTGGCTTACTTGGGTCAGAGCCTGTAGTACGGTCTAATAAAGGATTTAAGGTGCAATTAAAGTCCCCACCAATGATAAAGGATCCTTGTAAAGTTGATAGGGTGAAGAAAAGGTTTTCAAAAAATTTGGGATTGTCCTCATTCGGACCATATACACAACCCAGGTTTAATGTAAGAGAAAAAATAGTACCCCGGACAATGACATAGCGTCCTGTTGGATCCTGGATGATTTTAGTGACCTGAAATGGTATAGTTCTATGAATTAAAATTATAACACCACGTGAATAATTATTATATGTTGCATACATCACATGCCCACGCCATCTGTTTTTGATCCTCTTAATCTCTGAATCAGTCAAATGACTCTCCTGAATAAAAACAATTTTGGAATTTAATAATTTAATTCAATTCATGACCTGTTTTAATTTAGTAATTTTTTTAAGACCCCTGACATTCCAGGTAGTGAATTTTAGATCAACAATTTTGGATTTTTTGTTTTCCATATGTATACAAAAATTACAATAAGTAAAGTGGCCTGGCTTAAAGTAATATCTGTGTGCTCTGAACACATGAACATTAACAACAAAACAAACGTCCACAAACATGAAAACAGAAATCTTCCCCATCCCTTACTCAAAACAAGAAAATGTAAGGAGGCTAATACCAATCCACTCGAGAGAGGAGTGGTTAAACTATACAAGCAGAAACAAAAGAAATGGGCAGCATCCGCTCAACTCGCATTACAGTGTAAAAAATTGATAGTTTCAACAAAAGTTGTCCACCAGAGACAGGTAGTGAAATTATTTTGAAAACAATAAATAAAATTATGATAATAAGGAAAAGATTTATGAAAAAATGATTTTCAAGTAATAATGAACACTTCACGTTTCCAAGATACTACAAATGTTTGGAAGAATACAAAAATAAAATAAAAAATAAATTATTTAGAAAATTTGTAACAAAACACGTGAAAAATACAAAAAGAAAGAAAAAAAATACATGAAAAAATAATAATTATAATCTTAATAACTCTGAAAAAGTTAGATTAAAGGCAAAATAGTGGAAAGTGTTATCTCCATTGAATTATTGCAAATCTTTCAAGTAAACAAAACCTCACCACCACATTCAGATGATTTTCTGGTAGAACTCTGCTTCTCGAGGCGTCGCAAACAGCTGCATTTTGCTCTCGTGCAGGACTCTCATTCTGCATGGGTGAATCTGGAATCCACGATAGAGCCCCTTCTCCACAAACCTCTGCTTTACTGCATTGAACTCGTTACGTTGGCGCAGAGTCTCCGTTGATAGATCCGGGACAAACAGCAGGTTGTTTCCTTCATGTTGGATGTTGAGTTTCTTTGCAGTGTTTATGACAAACTCCCTGTCTTGAAACTTCAGAAAGCGGATGATCACCCCTCTGTTTTGGCCCGGTTTAGGTTTTGACAGTGTGCGATGTGCACGCTCGAGAGTGAAAGTCTTATTGTGGCAGCCCAACCATCTCCGCAAAAGTTGTTCCACGTATTCCAACAAGGGCTGGTTATTTTCGGCTCTTTCACGTAAACCAAATAGGCGGAGATTCTTGCGGCGGCCCCGGTTTTCTAACTCGTCAGTCTTTGATTCCAAAGTGGAGATGCGTTTTATGGTGCTAGCTAAGTCAGCTTTAGCCACTTCCAGATCATCTTCGAGAGTTGATATGCGCTCTTCAGCCTCAGTGACACGTGTTTTATTAGATTCAACCGTGTTCCTCACCTCAACCATACTCTGCTCCAATGCGCTGATTGAGTTGTTCATATCTCCCAGATGCGAGTTAGTAGTATCAAGCTTGCAACCAAAATCAGCTCGGAGAGCCCTTAGCTCCGTTAGCACATTAGCTATATCTGCCATGCTCTCCGTAGCTTTCTCGTGCTCGTCCTCGCGTTGCGGACACACTCTTGGTTTTGACGACGTTCGTGTCACGATAGAACTGTGGCCGCTGGTGTTTGCTGTTGTCTCTGTCATAATCCAATGTCAGGTTGACACTTTTACTGTCTGTTATGAAAAGTTTTAAGCAGAGTTGAGCGGAGCCTCGATGCTAAGCTGCCATCTTGTTTCGCTGCTCAATAGCGCCCCTGATTAATATTGTTTTATTAGTATTTGTTTCAACACTGTTTGTCAGCGAGAGAGAGAGAGCGCGCCCCAGTGTGCGCGGGAGACGGAGTGGAAAATAAACCGAAGAGCTGAACTTTTACTGTCCTGCCGTTTGGTTATTTTAGCAAGGAAAACTTCGAGATAGAACACTGTTTTTTTATTATAAATTGTAACCCGCACACCCACAGCCTCAAGAACTGGTGAGCAACAAGAAAACAGGGTTACAGACTGGTGGCAGCGGTGTTTCTCGTGAAAAAGTTTTTGTCTATGCTAACTAACCGGGCAGTAGGCTAGCATCGGAGGTGGCTAACTTATTCGGACAATACATTTTTGCTGTGTACGCAGTTTTTTGTGCATTCCCGGAGTTACACCCGTTCGTATTAGCTGGACAGTACATTCAGCATGTTACAACATCCAGATGAGCAGCCAGAAGCTGGACCCGGAGTCAACGGTCAGCCTGGTAATGGTGGCGCAGGTGATAACGGCTCTGCGCGTGCAGCTCCACAAGAAGCTTTGAGAACAGTAGTTCACTATCGAATGGATTTGCCGCCATGTTTCCACGGCGATGGTAAGGACAAAGAAAGTTTTGCGCTGTGGAAAACCAGATTGGAGCTAGCAGTTAAAGCATGTGCTGATGGACAAACGCTAGATATAGCCACGATACTTCCCACTCGCCTTAGTGGGGACGCGTTGGCATACTGGTTGTCATTATCACCGGAGATAAAAGAGGACTATGACTGCTGTGTAGCTAAGCTCAATGATGTTTTTGGCAGAAAGGAATTTTTGCTTCATTTTCAAACTTTTGTGAATGCAAGACAGCGCCTCCCCAAAGAACCATTAGAGGTGTATGCTGCTGAAGTCACTAGATTAGTGCTGGAAGCTTTTCCAAACTATGGAGAGCCAGCATTGACAATGGAACGTTTCAGAAGATTTATAGCCGGATTGGACCCACTTTTACAGTTGAAATGTCACGAGCATGGCGCAGCCACACTAGAGGAAGCTCTGTCAATTGCATGTAAATGGGAACGTGCTCAAGAGGCTTTGAGACTTTTGCCGCCTTCATTCCCACCGAACAATACATCCTATGCAGCTGCTCAAACATCCGGGGAAGAGCTGCAGACTGCCATGGTTTCTACAAAACATAAGAACCAGGCAGATCACTCTGATGAACTTGTTAATGCAATTAAGCAACTTTCCAGAGAAGTACAAACTCTGAAGCTGCATGTTGCTACACAAGGGCGTGATGTGAGCCATGCCAGGCAGAGTTCACAAAGTGACTTTTCCAAACATGGATATGACCATTTGGACTACTACAGGAGTGACTGCGGCAGAGAGAGGTATCGGCGCACCCCACTCGTGTCTCCTGTCCGAGATGCACGCTCCTCCACACCGACCTATTACCAATCCGGAGGTCCTCCTACCATAACAACGGCTTCTCTGGCTCGTCACCGGATCATCAGAACCGATGGCAGTCACCCGACCGTCGGAATCGCTGGCAGTCACCGGACCATTGCAACCGTCGATATTCGCCAGGCCAGTACAACAGTCGGCAGTCCTCCGGACCTTCTCCTCATCGAGACCATCACTTCAGCTACGAGAGGCATTCCACACCCCGCAGCCCAGAGGGATGGCGTCCCTCTTCTCGTCACCATGATGACCGGTCTTCCCCTTACAACTATGACTATGACTCTTCTTTTGATACAGGTAGACGCAGATCCCCCTCAGCACGATCGAGCAGTGAAGGACAGAGACAAAATGACAGAAATCAGCACGTGACCTTTAGTGAAGACCACAGTCAGGGAAAAGAGTGGCAGTAGACACTGAGGGCCAAGTGTCTGCTGCTAGTAATCATGCCCACATCAGATCAATACATCAAACCACACGTAAGACATTGACGCGCAATGTACTGGCCATTATTGAAAATATTGCTGCTAAAGTCTACATAGATTCAGGTTCAGACATTTCACTCATTAGTGAAGCATTTAGAATGTCTATTCCCTCTCTGAGGACGAAAATTTTACAGCAACCTCAAGTTGTCCCCAGATCTGTTACCGGTGACTACTTGGACAATCTAGGCACCCTCTCAATGAATGTGAGGTTAGGCAGTGAAATGTTCACACACACTGTCCAGGTGATCAGGAATGTCACACAGCCTATAATATTAGGCTGGGACTTCCTCTTTGCACATTTTGCCATTTTAGATTTGAAACAAGGCATCCTCAATGTAGGTAACCGTGCCAGGGTCCCACTCTTGGGCGCTACAGAGACAACCCTCCTGAGTTGCAATGCCATTACAGTTACCCCACTTCTTATCCCTGCAATGTCGCAAATGACAGTTTTAGCTAGAGTCCAACCCACCATTGGCATAGCTGACTTTGACACAGACTACATAGGTGTTATTGAACCAGGACCTCCAAGCACCCAGGGCTTATTCTCTGCGCGCACGGTTGCTCCGGTTCAGGCTGGGCTTACTTATGTTAGAGTTATGAATCCAACTACTTCTGACTTACAGGTGCCCAGTGACACTAAACTTGGGGAATTTTACCCCTTAGGCCAAGACTGTAATGATGATTACTGCATAGTTGCGACAGATACAAATGCAGTTATGACCCAGAGTGACTCTACTAAGCAGTTATTGCCAGATGTTCACTTAAAGGACTCTGCTCTTACAGTGGACCAAAAACAGAGGCTTCAGGCTTTACTTTTGTCTTACCGTGACATTTTTAGTGCACATGACCAGGACTACGGGCGCACAGACCTAGTTAGGCACAGTATCAGGACTGGCGAAACTCTTCCTATTAAACAGAGAGCGTATCGCACTTCCCCAAACATCAGAGCAGAAATAGACAGGAAAATTCAGCAGCTTCTCGAACAAGATATTACTGAGGAAAGCTGCGGCCCCTGGTCTTCTCCAGTTGTTTTGGTACGAAAGAAAGACGGCACCTATAGATTCTGTATAGACTACAGGAAACTAAATGCCGCCACCATCAAGGACTCTTACCCTCTTCCACGTCCAGCAGAGGCACTAGACAGCTTGTCTGGCTCGTGTTGGTTTAGCACCATGGACCTATCAAGTGGATACTGGCAGGTTGAACTTGAGGCACAAGATAGGGAGAAAACAGCATTCAACAGTGGGAGTGGTCTTTATCAGTTTAAAGTTATGCCAATGGGACTAACAAACGGTCCCCCGACATTTCAAAGACTGATGGAACTTGTCCTCCATGGTTTGCATTGGAAAGACTGCCTTATTTATTTAGATGATGTCCTGGTCTTTAGTAGGTCTTTTGAGGATCACATGAAGAGTCTAGGTGAAGTTTTTGACCGATTCAGATCTGCTGGCCTTAAATTAAAAGCGACAAAATGTCACATAGCTCAGACGGAAGTAACATTTTTGGGACATGTTGTATCCAGCCAAGGACTTCAACCGGACGTAAAAAATCTGGAAAAGGTACGAAAGTGGCCAACACCCAGGACTGTCACAGAAGTGAGAGCGTTTGTGGGACTATGGTCCTACTACAGGAGGTTTGTCAAAAACTTTTCTGTCATTGCGGCCCCTCTTCACACTCTCACTCACAAAGGTGCTATTTTTAGATGGTCAATTGAGTGTGAGGATGCGTTTCAGTCGCTTAAACATGCTCTTACAAATCCACCTATTGTGGCACATCCTGTCTTTTCCCAGCCTTTCCTGCTTTACACTGATGCGTCACTGGAGGGCATCGGTTCAGTGTTAGCACAGAAACAGGACAATAAGGAACATGTTATCGCCTACGCAAGCCACAATTTCACTCCCTCAGAAAGAAAATGGTCTACTTTTGATCGGGAACTATTTGCAGTGGTTTGGTCTGTGAGACATTTTAAACATTTTCTATCTGGCAGTTCCTTTGTGGTGATCACAGACCATAAGCCGCTGCTGAGTCTAAAGAAATCTGCAGTTGACAATGATCCCACTGGCAGGCGCAGCAGATGGATCCTTGAGTTGGACATTTTTGACTATACATTCATACATCGGGCAGGTAAACAGCATGCCAATGTTGACTCCTTGTCCAGGCGTCCCAGCACGGAAGAAAATCAAGTGCAGCAGCATGTTACAGTGGCTGTTACAGACAATACGAGTGTGGACAATGAAAATGACAATTTTATTCGGGACATTGGTGACTCACTCTCTTTTGACTCAGAAAAGTTGAAACAACAGCAACAAAGTGATTAGTGTCTTAGTACAGTGTTATAATGGGTGAATGATAGTGCATGTAGGCCTCCTATTGGTAAACTGAGAAACTCCTCCCATTCTTTGAGAAAGCTATGGCATGAGTTTCCCAACCTTAACATTAGACATGGGATCCTCTGTAGAAAGTTTAAACATAGCCCTCACTCACCTGTAAGTTTTCAAGTCATTTTGCCTAAAGTGCTGATTTCCACAGCTTTAGCAGCTCTTCATGGTGATCCGTTAAGTGGACACTTGAATGCAGAGCGCACGCTCCAAAGAGCTAGGCGGATCTGTTATTGGCCATACATGACACGGGATGTCCATGTTTTTTGTTCTGAGTGTCTCCCATGTCAAAAACGAGCATCTCCAATACCACATGAGCGTGCTCCGTTACAATGTATCGAGACAGACAGACCTTTTCAAAAAGTAGCCGCAGATATTACTGAACTACCTATAACATCACAGGGTAATAGGTATGTGTTAGTTATTACAGACTATTTTACACGTTATGCAAATCTATTTCCACTAAAAGACCAAGATGCAATTACAGTTGCAAAATGTATCTTTGAGGCCTATGTCAGACAACATGGCTTGCCTGAGTCAATCCATACAGACCAGGGTAGGCAGTTTGAATCCAATCTTGTCAAACACTTGTGCAGGTTACTGGGGATAACCAAAACACGCACTACCCCATATCATGCACAGTCAGATGGCATGGTAGAAAGATTAAATAGGACCTTAAAAGACCAACTTTCTAAGTACATAGCACAAACGGGTGGTGAATGGGATCAGTTTCTTCCTCAAGTGGAACTTGCATACAACTCAAGTGTACACTCAAGCACAGGATTTTCCCCATTCTTCCTTGTGCATGGTAGGGAACCAAACTTGCCATTGGCTGTTGTTTTAAACTGTAGTCCCAGTGTGACAACACCTACACCAAGTACACCTGCAGCATATGCTTCATATTTAGCTTCACGTTTGAAATATGCATTTGCTGACTCTGCTTACAAATCCACAATTAGTAAGTTACGTCAGAAATCCCAATATGACAAAAAGGTTGTGTTTCACCCACATGAGCAAGGGGACCTTGTGCTACTAGATGACCCTGCTAACAAAATGAATAAGTTGGCTCCGAGATGGAAAGGGTCGTTTGTTATTTTGAAACGTGTGACACAAGATGGACTTCCAGGTGTGACTTATGAAATTACAGATCCTAAGAAAGGAAAACACATGGATTGTACACCACAACAGACTCAAGGCATTTAAAGGAACTATGCAGAATGTTGTGGATATGGACGGGACGATTTCACCCGGCTTGGACAATGCTTCGGCAGCTCCTCCCCTTACTGCTTTATCAGGGGCCCTGCCGTTTCACCCTCCTACTCCGCCATATGTGCCTTTACGATGTAGGCAGCCTGAGACTGCACCTGCGGTAGAGCCCACTCAGAGCGTTCCACCATCACCCCATGTTTCTAATCCTTCTACTTCCTGCTCTGTGTCCCCGCCAGCCTCCCCCATCTCCCGACCTTGTGTGACCCGCTTTGGTCGTAGTATTTGTCGTCCACAAAAAAACAGAGACTTTGTGACATAATACGGTATATGTAAAAAAAAAAAAGTGCAGTCTGTTGTTTTGACAGTGCACCTATGTTCATACCTGTGTTTCATATATGCATGGTTCTGCATTTTTGGTTGTACTACAGCACTTATATATGTTCTGTTTGAAATGAGGACATTTTATTTGTAGCAGGGGAAGACTGTAACATAGATTTTTGTATTTACTTATTTACACTTGGGTAATCTTAATATTATTTGAGTATATTAGTTCATGATTTTCTGTTATTGATTAATATTGTTTTATTAGTATTTGTTTCAACACTGTTTGTCAGCAAGAGAGAGAGGAGAGAGAGCGCGCCCCCGTGTGCGCGGGAGACGGAGTGGAAAATAAACCGAAGAGCTGAACTTTTACTGTCCTGCCGTTTGGTTATTTTAGCAAGGAAAACTTCGAGATAGAACACTGTTTTTTAACCCGCACACCCACAGCGCCTCAAGAACTGGTGAGCAACAAGAAAACAGGGTTACACATTTATAATAATAAAGCACCCAAATTAGGTGCATTTGTTACATGTGTAAGTGTTTCATGTATGTGCTTAAGCTAAATGTGTCGTAGCTAATGCTAACTTAGCTGTTAGCGCTAGTTGCTAAGTTATGTCTTACCTTGACACTTGTGTATATATTTTTCATCGAAGAACTCCTTCTCTCGTGAATCTGAGAATTCTCATCTGCGATGGTCTCTGCAGCAGCGAACAAAAAAGCTGGTAATCTGACTGATGTTGAGGAGAGTTTTAAGAGACATTTCTCCTACAACCAACGCTAACAAGGTGCGATCCAAGTACCTGGAGGCGACACTTCCTGTTCTCGTGACAAACGCGCACTTGCGAATCACTTCCGGGGGACGTTTGTGTTTCAAAGGAAAATCGCAAAATGTAATTTTGACGGTCATTATTGGTTTACTGCATTTTCGTTTTAATTGGATCCACAGAAAACAAAAAAACAAACCAATATTTCAATTTTGCATTAAATTCAAATATTGAGAATCAAAAACATCCCTCGTTATTCGTTTTTTCAATGTTGGTTTTATTTAGAAAATCAAAAGAACGAATGATACACGGATTCCGTCGGACTGTCCTATTATTTTGCTTTGACTTCCAACACCCTAACCTGGCAAGAGCCAGATTGATGATTGTGTAGAACTCTAACGCGTTCTCCGCGATATCAATCTGGGATTTCTCCCGGAGAATCCTTTCGGGGAAAGGAGGGATAAGCAGCAGAATACTTCAAGCTGATTGGGCGAAGTGACGCTGTGTGCCCGCCTACACTCTTGACAAAACCCGTAGGTAAAAATGCACAAACATCTTTGCCGTCCAGAAATGCACAAAGCGCCTCTCGCTGTTCATCTTTCAAAAAAGAAATTGGAGATTCTGCTAAAACTGACTTGATAGCCTCAGCTACGCGTCCGTCCTCCTGCGTAGCCATGTTTGTTTTGCTTCGGCCCGGCACTTCTTGCTTTCGTCAAACCCGGATATCCCGCCCTAAACCCCCAGACTGGCGCGTGATTGGCTCGCACACCCAGTGGTTCGACTCGAAAAGTGTAAGCGGGAGCGGTACAAGATGTATTCTCGAGTGTTTGTGAACTCACAAATACCGCGAGAATTCAGCTTGCAGGCAAGGTTACCAACACCCAGTGGAGCCCTCCACTGGTCCGCTCCTCTCAGGTACTATGAAGTATGGTGAGTAAAACCCTGTCCCTGCCCTGTCTCCACTACAGCTCCGCGTTGGAGTAGCGTGCCTACCTGTGAAGCGCTGCAGCGTCCTCTGGGCTGCGCAGCCTCGCCTTGCAAAGCCGCGGAGAGCAGGGGGCCGCCGGGAGAACTGGAGCGCGTAGCTGCGCAACCACAGTGCTACCATACAGGAAGAAATTGGTCAAGGGAAGCACGGTGGGATGGCAGGAGGGAGGAAGGCCAGGCCCGCCTACAGACATCCCTCCTGGGGAGGCATCGGATAGAGGGGGGCCTCTGGGAAAAGGGCTGAGTCCTGGCCGCAGCCCTGTGCCCTTTTAAGTAGTAAGTAATCATGATTATATAGTGCCTTTCACAGACCAGAGTCACAAAGCACTTAACAATAGTTGTGGACATTGTCTCTCACTCAACACAGAGATGGAGCAGTCACCTACAGGAGGCGCATGCCAGACCTATTGTACATGTTTTTAGTGGTAGGGGAAACCGGAGGAAACCAACGCATACATGGGGAGAACATGCAAACTCCACTCAGAAAGGCCCTGTTCTGATCGGGATTCGAACCCAGGACCTTCTTGCTGAGCAGCAAGAGTGCTATTCACTCAGCTGCGGCGCTGGGTAACAGCATGAGGGCTGCGCTTACCTACCTTACTGTTACCATGGCGGCGCATGAACATGCTGCGGCTTCTCTCTCTCTTGACAAGGTGACGTTTCTACCCTTTTCTACCCTTTTCTTCAAACTGCATTTGCAGTTTTTGTGATCCGCATTGTTTTGCAAGATGTTGTTATACATCTTTGCCATGTTTTTGTGGAGTTCAGCGGAATTTTTTACTGCCAAAGCTCTTTGCTAGCAATGAACAGAAGATGTGTTTTTAAAAGTAAACACGCAGTTAGCATCTGAGCTAAAGGCTTTTTGAGCAGTATTTAAGACCTACAAATCCAGAGATATCATCTTCTGAAGCGCTGACAGGTCACCGAGGGCCCCACGCATCTGCAGCACAGTGGAGGCGTCACAAGAGGCGCTACAGGAGTCCCGGCCTCCGTTGTGTGCAACTTCTACAGAGGGACTGTAGAGAGCATCCTGACCAGCTCCATCACTGGGTGGCACGGCACCAGCACCGCCTCCTGCCGAAGGAGCCTCCAGCGCATCGTGAGAACAGCAGAGAAGATCTGTGGAGCCCCTCTCCCCACCATTAAGGACATGTACTCCACCCGTCTCACCTGCAAAGTCGTCAGAATCACCAGGGACCCTACGCACCCATTACACAGGCTCTTCAGGGTAATGCCTTCAGGGAGGAGACTGCAGAATTTACGGAACAGTTCCATTCGACTTAAAAACAGTTTCATTCACAAGGCCATCAGGAAGCTGAACTCCCTGCCCTCCCTCCCACCCCTCCCACCCCTTTTCCCCCACCCCCCGCTCCACAATCAAGGATGAGAGAAATATAATTTCAAACCATTCACTTGGTTTGACAAATAAAAATCTTGAAATCTTGAAATCTTACGTGTAGCCAAGCCCACGCTTTCCAACACTGGGGGCTGAGGAGGAGCAGAGCGGCCCAACTCATTTCTCTGGGTA
The DNA here is from genome assembly GCA_964034765.1 of Knipowitschia caucasica. Taxonomy (NCBI): domain Eukaryota; kingdom Metazoa; phylum Chordata; class Actinopteri; order Gobiiformes; family Gobiidae; genus Knipowitschia; species Knipowitschia caucasica. The sequence continues at coordinate 12,622,973 of OZ035825.1, read as the reverse complement.
CACAACTGAGATGAGAGTGTAGAGGGAGAGTAAAGTTGTTAGCAAATGTAACAACCTGTGAAGCATTTGCATCACACACAGTTTATCCTGCTTCTAGCCCAGACCACTGAGAGGAGGCTGGTAGGGACTTAGCGAGGCTGGAGATTTGGCTGTCAGAGGCCTATCCCACTCGCGGCTGGCATAGTGGAGCAGAAGCTCCAGGAATGGAGGGACAAGGCGTCTTCGTCGAAGGCCCTCACTGAATCCACATCACCGTCGGTCCTCGATCCAGTTTTGGAGTCTGACCATAGACTGTAATTATTAAGGGACGTATAGCCATGCCTATCTCCGCCGTTCTAACTAATGTGCCACAACTTCTGCGGTCTATGGGCAGTTTCAAAATGGCCGCGTTTAACGAGTGCCTTCAAAAATTCAAAAAAGAGACTAAACTAGATTGGTCCAAAAATTCACTCCCGTCAGCATTGACACGGAGCTTTGGGCCAAGAGCCAACTTTTGGACCATCCTGTGAAGACATTTTCAAGAGGTAAGAATATCCTTTAGCATCCACCCCCATCGGCCCTGGGTGGTGTTGCAGCATATCAGGGCACGCCATTTTGGCCACTTTTGAGCCGGGACCCACCCCCACTGAGTCTGACTCGTCTGTAGTATCAGGCGAAGCAGTAGCGTAGGCATAGGGTGGCACTCCATGAGCGAGCACACCCTGGGCATCACTCAAGATGGCAGTCAGTAACCCTTAGCGTCTATTGCCCTCCTCCCTGAGACAGGACACACAACCGTGGCTGACCTCCGCTGCATGACGCCAACCCAGGCAGAAACCACAGGATTCATGGCAGACAGCTTAAAAGAGTGGCACGAGTTGCAAATCCGCAGCCTGACACTGAAGGGTGACAAGATTTCAGGCACGGAGGAGTCTTGATTGAAGACATCCTACACTAGAATCAAAGCTTCTCTTTAGGCAAGCTGAGAGAGAAAGGAGAAGAGCTGTGGTGCAAAGCCCTTATATAGAGGACTGGCCTACGCCAGGACATCAAGGTGATTGGAGCAGTGGGTCGTTTGATCTTCTCAGGGCGGGAAGAGGTGCTTCTGAGAGATATGCAACAGCGAAGCCTAAAGGGCTGAAGCAACATATGAAATAGAATGTTATTTAACTGCAGTCTTTTCCCCAAAGAAATAACTAATCCTCTTTATTTTCTTCATATTGTCATTTATTTCCTTATTTATTGATGTTCCATTTTGTTATTTCACGACACATTAGTCCTTCCTCGTGTCTTGCAAAGCAATGCAAAGGAAGGCCACAGAGTCAAAATCAATTCCCCCGTGCAGACTGACCCGACTAAACCCGTAAGTCAAACAGTGCTGCCATTACCGCGGTGCCATCCTGCTGGAAGTAGCTGTCATTCTGTTTGTCCCATGGCTGTCGATGAAATTGTCACTTCTTCTATAATGCCTTGAAGAACGTGTTGTGTGTTCGTCTGTTTCAATAACAGTGTGAAAATAAAAGCCTGCAATAGTGGTAAAAACGCGTCCCTAATAAATAGGAGTTTTCTTAAGCCAGTTGTGCCTCGGACCTTCTTTATTCCTTTTAAAAAGGAGCTTTTTGCATTTTGGATCTTGATGAGCACCTGACCCGCATATCCAACCCACAGCAGTGCTCATTCTCCCTCTCTTCTTAATTTGCTTTGTTTTTATTTTGTAATAGTCAGTGATTCACGTTTCAACTGGATGCCGCTTCAATCAACAATGGAAGATAAATGCAGTAGATTTTGGGCGCAGAGACATAGCAGTGCAGGGACGCTATGCTGTATTAGACTGTCTTTATTAGACTATTAGACTCTCCAGTCAAGGCTCTGGAAATACCGCTGGACGCTCCCATGACATCTTGATGAGCTCAGTCACGGGAGGAGCTAGAGCCCTTCAATGCAGCAGGACCATTCCGCCAGCTCAATTCCAGTGACGCATGTGTGTGTGTGCTTGTGTTTCTCGATCTCGGCAGCGTGGGAAATCAGCTCACGTAAACACCTTTCTGCAAAGGTCAAGCCTTGTAGGTAAGAGGCAGAGCTCAGAGCAATATGGGGGGGACTGAACTCAGTTTTTCAATGCTATATTGTTAGATTAATATTGAGATTATACATTTAGAATAGAATATAGTATTATATAGTATAATATTGAGTCACAGGTGTCACAGATAAGAAGTATATGATGTCAGATTAAACACAAGGTATTCTGTGATGGGGCTGGTTGATAACTGATGAGGGGCTGGTCTGAGAACTGACCAGTAACTCAAAACCATTCTATGTTGGTTGGAATGTGGTTAAAGACCTTATGCCGGGTTTGATGTATTTAGAAATACAGTTTTAATACCATTTTATATTAGAAGAGAACTACTAAAGGTTTCAAAATCAGTTGTTGGTTTTTTTGTCTGATCCCCCCAAATCGAAATAACCCCATAGCAACGCGTTTGGAGACGAAAAAAATTCACAGCCCTTGGTGACGTCAGAGTCGGTACGTTTCAACGCTGTAAGTTGTTTACAATTTGGTATTCGTTCTTTTTTCGCGGATATTCAAGATGACAAGGCCGTGTACAGCGAGTCTTAGATAACTACTAGATTGTAACATCTTGTTGGCACTGAGATAGTCCAGTGGTGGTGTCGATGGACTGCCAATCCAGATAATGGGGTTCAAATCCCACCTCAGACACTTTTTCACTCACAAAACGGCAATTTATGTGTAGTGAGCAATTGTCACCTGTAGAGTGCAGTATTGTGTTGGGCATCAGTGGAGAGAAGAGAGAAAAGGCAGTCCCTGTGGCATAGATCCATGGTTTTCAATGCATGGGCGTTACCCACTATGATGTCACACACAGGTTAGAGCATAGACAACTTAAATTCAGGAAAAACACGTTCTTTTTATAAAATATAGGATTTGTTTTGCCGGGATCTCTTTCAGATTGACATTGTCATGCAATTTTGATATCCACAATTTTTTTTTTTTAAACCCGGCATAAGCTCTTTAAACGAGAGAACAATGTGTGTTGTCTTTTCTATAGATTAGCCTTGAGAGCCTTCTGCAGCACCTCCTCAGACCCCCGGGTGCTCCATACCTCGGCAGGCTCTCGGATGGGGATCTCTGGGTCCAAGCGGCGTCTCTTCTGGCAGAAGAAGAGGTCCCCTGCGGAGAAAACCTGGCACAGACTGACAAAACTCACAAAACGCAAGAGCAAGCCCAAAGGGAAGAGTTCTTGGGTCCTGAGACCCAACAAGCGCAAGCCAGCCCCCCTTAAAGCTGCACTAACTGACTTTATTTTCGTATTCATTACGAAAATGCTATCCATGTCCATGTAGTGCATTGGGATATACGTCCTTTTGAAGAATAATTAGCGCAGATTTGTGCTGGCGTGACATTATATTTTAGATCGAGTTTTGATGAAACAAGGAAGAGAATGTGTTTCGGGTCGCAGATTGTGACCAATCACAACGGACCACTGGCCCCCACTTTCGTGAGAAATCTACAGGTCCGTTAGCATAGACGGCTGAGTTAGCACAACAAGCCGAGGAGCTAACCTGAAGCTTCGTGTCTTCATCACCGGTTACTGCTTACTTAGCGAAACAGCCATCCAAAAGAAAGTCCCATTCCTCCGCGCTTCCCGGTTCTATCGTTCTATGGTCACGCCATCCACGTGCAAATCCATATTCATGTATTATCCATATTGGGAGACACTAGCTCCGTCCCAACAGTGAGTGTGTGTGGGGGGCGATAGCTTCGTGGGTGCGGGGAGGGGAGCAGAAAGAGCGAGACCAGCGAGTCCACAGCTTCAAAATCCCAAAGTCAGTTAGTGCAGCTTTAAACCAACATGGCAACAAAGGCCGTCACTAGGAGCCCTCCACAAGAGCCCAAAAGGGGGAGGTGACAGGACGGATGTTCAAGGGGATAAGGGCCCCAAGGACAGAAAACATCTGTAAAACTCTTTTACTGTGGTAGCAGTGCTTCATACTGGTAATGGTATTACCTGAACTTATAAGCAAGGCGAACCACAGTTGATTCAATTTCATTACATCACCTGGGTAACCATAGTGTAATACAATTAACTTAGAAGAGGCCAGATACTGCCAATGAAGATGCATAGTTAAAAGTCAAATACAACCACCTCCTTTCTTTTCCCTGTTTGTCATTGATTTTGATCCCATTTTTCAGAGCGCAGTCACGATATTTTAGAGTTGAGATGGAGGACAAACAGTCAAAATCTACACACGTATGTTGACCGGCTCTCTGTTTGGGACAGAGTTCATCTAAAATCTCTGACCACCAACAGATCTAAACTTTGTATCTGTCTTCAGACTTTTCTCCAAGAAGTGTAAGTCAGACATGCCATGGTGGACTAAAGCCACGTTCAGACCGGATCATGTGTTGCGGCGACTTTCAATGCAAAGTCAATGGTGACGCTCGGCAGAGGCGCAGGAGCAGATAATCAACGCATACAGGAGATAAACATTGCTGAACGTTTCCTCGGGACGCTCATGCAGCGACCAATCAGAGAGCCGCAAAGTGGTCATGTAATGGAGACATTAGCGGTCTAGCGAGCTGACTGAAAGTACTCGTAAACAGCCAAAACAGGAGCTACACCAGGACTAAACCAGGGTTGACAATGAGAGATAAAGTGCTTGTGAACATATGTGTTCCATTCTCCCATGACTGTATACAACTGCTTCTAGCGTGTTCTCCAATGCAGAAGTACCGTTTAATAATAAAATAAAGTTATGCCGCACCTCCGTGAACATATAACATTAACTGTTATATAAAGTCTCTGGAAGGTCTCTGGACACAGAGACGCTGCAGAGCTGCATTAATGGAGAAGACATTTACACAACAAGCAAACTCTGTTAGCATCAAAGCCCGCCCGCTACTTCTGCCACTTCCGGCAGGCGCCACCGCAGGCCAGGACTTCTGGTCTGAACACCCCTGTGTCTGAATTTTAGAGAATGTGCGTCTGGTGCGCGCGGAAGCTGCGTTCCAGCGTTGGCGGTCTGAACGCCTCATTACAGGGACCTCTTTCTACATCGCTCAGTTTTGGGAGATGGTTTGTGCTCCTGTCGTGCCCGGTGCCCTGCTCTCCTTGACAGAACACAATTTGAAAAAACAAAGCAAATAGATGGTTGCCACAAGATGGAAGCCCCCTCATTGACTGTCTCACTGGGTTTCGTCTTGAGTCCAAGATGTCCACAATTGTTCTATTACTTTTACTTAAGTTGTGCAGATTATGCATTTAATTCATTTGGCATTATTCTTGGTCTTCCACACCTGTGGGTGTGTGTGTGTGAGTGTGTGCGTGTGTGTGTGCTGTTCAAGATTCAAGAAAAACTTTATTGTCCCAGACATGGGAAAATTGTCTTGGGCTATTCACCCATGCTGCAGCCAACTAGTGTACAAAAAAACAATTCAGAAGCGTACAGATACAAAATATGAAAAATAGCAATTAAACAAAAAACAATCCACAATCTTCATTGTCCACACAAATGTGTCCGTTTATTGAGCCTAACGCTCCATGCATAATTGATATGGCTGTGGTTGCGCTCACACCAGTCGACAAAGTCTGTGATAACCGACCGGTATTCCAGTTCGTTCCCCTCAGACACGCAGCATAACAACTGGCCTATGATTACCAATCCCCCGGGGATCAATTATGATATCTTTGGTTTCAAAACATTTAAAACTATGTGATTGTTGTTACTCAAATCAACAAATGTGTGAATTTCCGGCAGATATTCGAATACACTGCCTTCCTTGCAGAGTAATGACAGATTGGCTGAGTCATCTGAACATTTCAAAATATGATTGCCAGGATAGAAACTCTTGCATCCATCTGTATAAAATGTAAATAAAACACGTGAGCTTAGACAGCCCTGCGGTGCCCCTGTGCTCAAAAGTCTGCTCCCTGACAGTGTACCGTTCACGCTGACTCATATCATCTTATTGTGGATGGATGCACGTTAAGTTCAGACAAGTTCTTCAACAGAACATGTGGTTGTAGCATGTTGAACGTAGTACAGTGCAATTCGTAGTGGTAGAATCTGAATATACATACATAAACTTATACTTTGTTGCAGCGCCTTTGGCCTTTATTACAGCACTCAGTCTTTTTGGCTCGGAGCCAATGATATGGCAAAATTTGCAAAACCACTCCAAATATGACAGATTGCATTGGCACTGTAGCCTGGCTAACGCCAGACGAAATATGTGAAGTTTGAAAGGATTCGAGCGCACACAGCAGTCTGGCGTTAGCCAGGCTATTGGCACTGTGCACTCCTTCAGATCAACCCACTGTATGTGTATTTTAATGTGTGAAGCGCTTTGTGACCCTGGTCTGTGAAATGCGCTATACAAATAAACTTTACTTACTTAGATGTTTGATGGGATTTGGGTCTGGACTCTGGTAGGGCCTTTCCAAAACATCAGTGTTATTCTTGTGAAGCCATTCTTTTGTTGATTTAGATGTGTGCTTTGAAGATGAAGCTGAAAGGTGAAGTTCCAGTTGAAGAAAAACTGTCCCAAAGCATGATGCTGCCACCAGCATGCTTCACTGTTGGAATGGTGTTATTTTGGTGGTGTGTGTGTGGTTTTTATGCCAATATACCTTTTGGAATGTCCAAAAAGTTCCACCTTGGTTTCATCAGACCATAACACTTGATAACTGTCTTCCCTTCCTTCCATGGTATACTTAAGTTCATGACTGATATCTTTTAACAATGAGATCCCTCCGATCCTTTGGAAGTTCTATGGACAATGGCTTGTGCTGGATTCTGTGGCAACAAAAATGTCAGGAAAAGCTTTCTAGAACAGCTGATCTCCAGTTTAACATGAGTTTAAATTTAAATGAGAACACCACTACATCCCCAGTTGTAAAAGGGTGTGCACGCTTATGCAACCACATTCTCAAGTTTATTTTCTACTTCACCTCCCTAAACAGTTTTTTTGGAAAATGTTTTGAAATTATTCATCTTAATTTTTTTTTTACATGACCAATACCCATCATTTCAAACAAGGGTTGAAGACTTTTTTAATGTCCACTGCACAGTTATTGTCTGATGCTTCAAGTTGCTAACTTCAAAAAGGTTATGGAGTGAGGGATTCCCCATTTGGGAACGTTAAAACTAAATAGGTACCTGCAAATAAGTTTTGCTTTAATACTTAATTCAGCATTGATGTCCTTTTGTCATTTGTTTGTGGCTAAATCCAACTTCCAAGAAGAGGCTTTAACTTCATAACTTAATACAAAAAAGACTACCCTTGGAGAGTACAAAACTTTTATTCACCACAAAACTCCACTCGAGTCGTCAGTTTGAAACATTACACAAAAAGACACAATTACTTAAAAAATAAATATATTGACATGCTATTAAAACAAACTTAAAATAACCAAAAAACTAAATAATCCAGCAAAGCCTAACTGCTCTAAGCAACTGTATAATATCCAAATGCAGGTTTTTACAGCTTCGAAGCCAAATGATCAGCAAATGGATCTCTAAAGTTTTGGACACACTATGGCTTCTCATCTCCACCAGCAAAACCTACAATTAAAATCCCAGTAAAAAGCAGCACACTTATGATTTTGTAACCAAAAGTTCTAAACGTTGCTTCCAAACACGCCAACTGCTTGAAATGAAGTAATGATCAGAAAACGAATTAAATGATTTTAAATTGTATACTGGAGTATGCGATGAATAGAGGGAAATTATATTCTGCAATATTTAGAGCAAAATCTCATATGGCATGGTCATTACATAGAAAATAAGTTGATGAGTTTTGCGTATTTGACTCAGTGGCTGTAGGAGTCAAACAACACCAAGTCCGTTTTAAAATCAGGAGCAATGATCTGACATGGTAAAAAGCCCTTTTTGAGCGCACATCTACAAAATGTACCTTTTTAAAACATTCTCAACAACTTTTCAAATTCCAAAAGTTGTGGATGAAATAAAAGCATGTTTGTCTTAACGCGCTTTTGTCTCCATGAGCAGCATGCACGAGGGCTCAGCGGTGTGCGGCTCCTGGCTCTCCAGGCTGGGGGTCCCATTGTGAGGCTGGCCCACCTCCTCCGCCTCCTCCCCAGTGCTGGTGGTGGACTTGTGGTTCTGTGGACAGCAGGAGCAGTGGACAGAAGGAAGGACACAGGGTAAGGGGGTTCAAACATGCAGTAGAGTTTGAGAGTGACATTGGCCCTCATTTATGAAACTTGCGTATGGCCAAATCAGGGTGTAAATGAGGTGACCATGAGGTGACCTTTAATGTGTGACCATCTATTTCTTCGTAAATCTGTGGCAAACCCTGCGCTGCGTAATTATGCACGGCTACTTGTTTTGTCTCATTCACCTCTGGCAAAGCAACATATTTCTTCATTAGTTTTGTGCATAAAGCCCCATAAACGCAGCAATGGCAGAGATATGGCAAAGCGCTTATTTGTGGGAACGGGCTCACGGGCAGTGGCTCTTTTACCGCTTTTCCACAGTAACAGTACGGTAGAGTACGGTACGCTTCGGCGCGGTTATTTTGCATTTCCACAGGGAGTAGTATCTGAGTTTGCGTTACTTTTTTCATAACGCCTCAGCCGTGGTTCCATCCGCGCCGTACTGATACCATGACGTGACGTCGGCCCACTGCCTTACACCGACATCTGACCCTTTGGGAAAAACAACTCAACCGCCATCTTTAAAACCGGCTGCATTAAGTCCTCCTCACTCCAGAGAAATGGAATCGCACAGAAAGCCCCAAAAGTCAGCGTCCTGGTCGGTGGACGAGGTCCACGCGTTACTCTCTTCAGGCCAAAAGAAAGAATTCAAAGGCAGCTCGAGGCTCAACACTGAGGTCCCATGAGGTTTTCAGGGAGACCACCCAGCTCTGGATATGTGACTAGTCAGTGGTAATCCTGGAAATAACTGGTTAGCTAAGTATCCCGTTGGCCCAAATCTCTCACTGAAATGTATTTACTCGTGTAAATGTTTGTCTGTTGTACACAGTGAGCTAGCTACATTTAGATTCATTTAGCTATCGATAGCAAGCTAACGTCCTTCCTGTGCTAGTGTGCAGCGGGTGCCACAGAGGTCCCACCGCACTCGTCATATGTGGTGCGCGTCATTCAGACGTTTGAGTTTCTCTGATATCACAGACACTTCCCTAACTCATACGCATCCTTTCTCTCTCAGAGATTGCTCCATTGCATTCACAAGATGTCGCTGACGCTTGACCCAGTTAATGATGAGAGTCACCGCTGAGATATTAAGATTCATTCATTCATTCATTTCTAAAGTTCAAGAGAGTGCTGCATTGGGGCTAGACAATAGGGAAAAAACGCGTATATATAATATAGCGTAATTTTTTTTTTTCACACAAAAATAATACAATAAAACTCAATATAAACTCAGTGCGTGTCACTAACAGGCCTTTTGAGGCTTCCAACTAGTCTGACCTGTTGTAAAAACGGGGCGTGAAACGGGCGGTTTCTGAATATTTCTAGGCGTGACTTTCATAAATATGCTGGTTTTGAGCGCAGTATTTATCAACAGCCGCGGCTGCGTACGCTCAGATCTGTGCGGATCACACACGTTCATAAATCAGGCGTTGAAAAAATGCCTTATAAAAATAATGTACACCCTTTTCTGCGCAAGTTTCATAAATGAGGGCCATTGTACCTTTTTATGATTGTATTTTTGACTCTTTATGTAAAATGATGTACACAATCAGTCATAAGCGCCTAGTATTAGCTTTCAGAAAGCATCAGAGAAGATTAACTTAGCAGCACAAATTGGTCTTGTTTAGCTTTAGCATAATAATGGATATAGCATAATATTGGAATGAGCTTCCTCAGTCTCTGCACATCTTAGAGACTTTTGATGATTTGAAGTCTCAACTTAAGAACTATTTGCTTAGACAGGCTTTCTCTCAGTGTTCATAGGTTTGATAAATTGTAGGCCCCCCTGTTCTATACACGGTAAAAAGCAATAACAAAAGCGTAGATGGAGTAGCCGATATCAGACAATCCAAATTGTCATTTTGGATGGGATTGGTGTCCTATTTTGCTTCCTCCAATGCCTTTTCAAACATAAGAGACATTTAGAACAGGGAAGAATGTGCGAGTTAACGATGACATTAATGATATTAAATATTTGAATTGCTTGACAGCACTAAAATAACTACATGCATGCAAATAAATGAATCTGAAAGGTCCAACACCAACCCCTTCTGCAGGTGGTGGGTCCACAGGAGGAGCCAAGTGGGGTCAAGTGTCTTGCCCAAGGACATAACGACAGCAGACATCATTGTGCAACAACCGTCTGGCCACTGTTTGTTGTTGGCGATCATCATGGAAATTGTGTCAACTACACCTAATTTTCATAAGAACATTAACGTGTTGATGCTATTGAGACGTAGTAATTACTTTAAAGCGTTTCTAAAAAGTACAGTATGGTCACCTCTGCGTCTGTTGGGCCTTTTGCATGACTATAAATGACTAGCGCTGTTATGACAGTTCTTTCACGTATACATTGAGACATAAATACAATAGGCCAACTCCACAGGCCTATTCTGGTTAGGCAATAGGTGCACTAACCAGATGAAGAATTGTGAAAGTGTAGTCTGAGCTGCACTGCAGCGTTGCATGTACAGTGCTGGACAGCAGAGGACAGCAACTGTAACAGAACTACTTAATTTGATGTAACCTCATTTAAACTGCTGTTCAATGTTTTTCATGCCCACACTCGCACAATGGCCTATAGAAAACAAACAACTGACACATGAAAATAAGTTAAATGAAATGCGTTAACTTATATTGTATGTAGCGGCTGTTTATTATTAACGCCACATAACCCAAGGGAAAGGAACACACACACACACACACTCTGAATGACGAGCACCACATTTGAGGAGTTATGTGGTGGGACCTCTCATGGCACCGGCGCCGTACTGCCCATGCACCCGTTCCCACAGACAAGCGCATTGCTATCCTATCTATAAACTGCTACATGTGGACAGGGCAGTGAGACATTTGGAGTGAGCAAGACCACAGTCTATCGGTGCGTTTATGGGGTGTGTGAGGCTTTCACAAAACCAATGATAAAATGCATTGCTTTGCCAGATGTGAATGAGGCAAAACAAACAGCCATGCATAATTACGCAGTGCAGGGCCTGCCACAGATTTACGGAGAAATAGATGGGTCACACATCCCTGTTGACTAAGTTAGTAAGTAAGTCAAGTGAATTTGTAGAGCACCTTTCACAGCCCAGGATACACTTACAAGTCAGATTAAAAAACGAAGAAACAGAAGAGGTTCCTCATCATGAACTGTGATTTATACGACGTTTGCATGTTTCCCTTGGACATTTTCTGATGCGCAAATTCAAATTTCAAAATTTTATGCTCAATGAAAATGCATCTTATAATTTTGCCAGATTGGGAGTATGTTTATTGTTGTCCAAATCTTGAATTGCATGCGTGTTTTGGCGTGTTGTGATGAAGGTTGAGATAAGCGTATTCATTTACACCACCTCCAGACTTGGCGTATATTCTATGCGTACCGTATGCTCGCTTCCAGTTGAAAAATGCAAAAAAGTGTACTTTTTTTGCGTACGCCTCATTTACACCCTTGATTTGGCCATGTACAAGTTTCATAAATGAGGGCAACTATATCTACTTGGAGCATCAACCATTTGGTAAAGGCCATAATTAAAGAGTTTAGGGTTTCAATAAAAATAAAAAAAATAATAATAATATGCGTTATAAGTGGTGACAGTGGCTCAGTTGGTAGAACATTGGCCTTTGAGACCGAAGGTCGTGGCTTCGAGCCCACCACAAGACCTTCCTTCTCCTTGGCAAGACACTTAACCTCTGGGAACACCAGGTGCCACTGTGGGGTGGCTGTAAAGTGCCAAACTGCCGTTGTGTTCTTAGGCAAGGCACTTCACCCACATTGCCTAGAATGAGTTTGGTGTGTGTGTGTGTGAATGGTTGGAGGGGCCGATGGCACATACTGGTTGCCTCACTTCTGTCTTCAATAACAAAGTAACCCTAACCCTGATCTGTAATTGTAGTGTGTTGGGACAGTCTATGGTCCAGTCTAACACTCACATTTATGACTTTTGGACTTTCCAGAGAGCATAGCTGGTTAATGATGAACTCTACGAAAGGGCTTAGGAGCTACAGGGAGTTCCCTGTGGCCACTTGTGCCTGGAGGCCTCCACTCCCAAACTGGCCAAAACATTTCCCTCACATTTGACTAATGCAAATTCTCCTCAATCTCCTCCACTTGACTGTCTTTATACAACATGCAAACAACCGTTTGCTTTATACTCTGCAGAGGTTTCAGTTCCGGACCCTTTTCTGGTTTTATGTCTGCCCACAATCAGAACTTGAGAAGAGCAGTTTCACTTCTCACGTTCCAAAACGGCAATCTCGGCAAAGTAAAAGTTTACATTGTGTGAACAGTCTTGTTAACAATAAGCAAATGCCTTAAAACAGCTCACAGCTGATCAAATAATCCACAATCTTTTATAATTAATGGAGAGGTTAGTTCTAGTGACTGGGGCTGGGTAATAATGGGGACCACTTTGTGTGGCCTTGCAGACAGGCAGACACAGAAAGTACTGATTTACCTTATTATTCCCTTTACAAAACAAACATGATCTTGTTTTATCAAGTAAAAAGCTAACCTTGTGGTTTAAAGCAGTGGTTCACAACCTCTTTTGCCCTGTGTGCTAGTGCTGAAGTATATTGGGTCAGGCTTAAAGTGTATGATTCTACTCGTCTGGATTGGATTCGCTATATATGCGGCAAATGAGAATTATGCAAATCTTGCCTCATCTTTAAAACATTCGGACTTGGGAAAAGTTGTCAGGCTGGAGTATGGGTACGAGTATGGGTACGGACAGTATCCCATCAGGTTTGGATCCGGACAGAATCCTCTTGAGTAAGGGCCGGGCTTCAAGTCAATTTTGTAAAACATAATTGACTTGAAATAGTTGACCTAGTTTGGCATAACCACCAGTGTGACTAATCGGAGGGATTTCCACTTTGATTTTCATACTAATTGTGGCTGTTTGTGCATGTGTGTCTGTGAGATTGTGTGTGCATGAATGCACAGTAGGTATTTATGTGTGTGCATGTATGGATGTGCTTGTTGAGAGGTGAATGTTAGTCATGTTTTATTCCCACTGGTGCTCATAGATATGACAGTCATCTGAAATGAAAAGTGTTCGTTATAAAGTTATGTAATCTAAACATGAAAAGCCAAAGCAAAAGGTAATTAAAGGGGCCGCATGTAGTCTGCACCCATAATTGTCTAATGATGTCAGTAAGGTTGTATTTTTATTTAGAAAGCACTACACATTTTTTCAACGGTCAAATATGAATTGTGCTTAAAAGATGTACATGTAATTCAAAATAGAATTATTACATACGGTCCCCTTAAGCCCACATTTAGGACCAAAATACAAAGAAAAGCATAACAATTCTTTAAAGGTGGGATGCCTTTCAACTCATTGTGTCCCATTGACGCACAAATACGTCAAAGGCCTTTTTCGCTATTTTCACGTTCCCAGATGTTTATTGTATCTAATATGTATGGGGATGACTTGAGACCATATTTTATCGAGCCAGCAGGTGGCAGCATTTCTCTCTGAATGGTTTGAAAACATGTAGGTGCACATGTTGTGCCTCTTTTTTCTCAACTTTCTGGTGATTTCTGGTGATTTCAGTAAAACTTCCCTCTACTCGACGGAGGATTACAGGGGAACGAAAAAAGCTATAAACAAAATTCTTTTTGCTGAGGAAAGTAGACAGTCCATTCTTTTAGAATCTGTGTCGGATTTCAGATAGTCATAGTACACAATATTCTGTGGGTCTTTAAAAATCAGTAAAAACCATCAGAAACTGCTGGCAGTATGGGAGTACCTGTTCTGAAATGGGCTGGCAGTCAATGAGTTAAAAGATTTGTATGTTCTATAGAGATGATTGGCTGTGAGTTGGTTCACACTGCTCAGGGATAGAAGACTAAAAGACTCTTTAGAATAAGCAGAGAAAGCAGAATGTAATAGCACTTTCTGTGGTCTCTTAACTTCAATTCACACCAAGTGTCTTCAGCGCATCTCTGTGCATAAACATTGGCCGGTTAAATGCAAGAATAGCTTTACACTAGCAGTGCAAATAACAAGAGTAGTTATGTTCCACACCACTGTATTGTCTGGAGTACTTTTTGTTTACATGTCAATGTGGCTGAATATGCCTACATTATGTCATGCACGTCACTTGCTGTAAACTCACAGTGAATAATTAGGACTGCAGCAATTTGTTTAAAATGAACCAATTGTTTAACAGTTGTCTTTTTACGAGCACAACTTGGTCAAACAATGGATTGATTGAAACATCAACTCCCCACCTTTAAAATGATCGGAACACACAGCCAGGTCGGCACAGAATGCACAGGTCCACATCAGAGACACACATACCTCTAGGGATGGGACAATACAAAATAAGATATTTTTCATGAGTCAAACTTAATAGTCTTTCTGACATAACATTTCATGATGGTCCCATGTCTAGATATGAAGAGACATAAAAACAACAATAAAAAGGTTCAGGTGAAAGGCATTGTTAAAACATGCATCAGTCCAAGTGAAGAGAAGTGCTTGTCAGATGTCAGATGTGGGAGGGACCACAAGTCATTCTCTTTGATGTGGGCAGGACATGAGACGGTGTAACGGAAATGTAACCAGGTGGACGAGACCAAGAAGAACAGAGTGGAGTTTAGCAGGGCTGTGGTGAAAACAGGGTTCAAGGTCTGGAAGGTGAACCCTGGGAGACTGCACAGGTGTCAATGGAACGAGGTCTTTGATGCAACATGCCAGACAACTTACAGCTGTTATTGAAAGTTTTAACACCCTGGCAGAAATCTCATTGTTTTAGCCACATCTTTGAAGATTAGTGAAAACAGATTTAAACTTAAATGACACGCCAGCACAAACCTGCACTACTTTTTCTTCAAAAGGAACGTATATCCCAATGCACTGCATGGCTATGGATTACATTTTCGTAATGAATACAAAAATAAAGTGAGGTAATGCAGCTTTGAGGTTAGGATCCTGCTCTAGTCGCACAAAGCATCATGGGAAGGTAACTTAACTGAATGTTTGGAGGCCGCATAAACCACATAATGGAGAAAGCTGTTAAAGTCAAAGTGGCAGTATACACGATTCAGCACAGCTCAACACGTTGTAATGGCAGCCAACATGGGGGGACTGGGCCAGACCATCCCCACCCTCTCAGTAAGTTGCCCCTCCCTTCATGAGTGGGCGGAGACAGAGGTGAGAATAGTAGTGTGTGTCTGCTGCTCCCCGTTGCTCTCGCTCAGTACCTCATGCTCCACCGTGTTGAAATGCACCCCTGATGCATGCCCCTTGTGTGCACGGCGGCGGCGGTACAGGCAGCACAGTAGCTCTCGGAAGGTGCGCCGCATGTCTGCGTCCCGGAACGAGTAGATGATGGGGTTTACAAAGGAGTTGCACTCAGCCAACACCAAGCAGTACTTTTCATAGTGAAGGACGTGGCAACTCTCACAGCCCAGACCGTCCAGAAGAAGGAGCACCAGGCCAGGGGTCCAGCAGAGCACGAAGCAACCTGGGAATACACAAAAGTCAATACAATGCCCATTTGGACAGACAAGTTTTCCTTTTGTAAACACATTTACATTATTTCCATCCATTTTCTAACAGTCTAAGGAGCTGGGTTGCCGGCTCTGAAAAAAACTTAAAATAACTCTATACTCTAACACTAATAACATAGTTTCTCAGAAAGTTTATATGAAACTATTGAATGTAAGAATGTGATATATAATATATTATTATTAATATTAATATTCTGTTCTGGGGCCTAAATTGTTTATTTTGTAAATAACATTTTCAAGAACCTGCAGTGTATTTCTCAGGGCCGAATATTGAGCATCTCATCGTTACTGTAAACAAAGAACTACACATACTTAAAAAGATGGTTTGATTACAACAAATTGTCTATGAATTTAGATCAAACAAAATATACTGTATTTGGTAATAGAGGTTAAAAACAAAGAAACTTGCTACAATTTGAGAGGAAACAATGTAACAAAAAGCTTAGTTAGAACAAATACCAAAAGCAGATGAATCTCAGTAAGAGGAGTAAACATTTGGAATAGTCTGGACGACTCCATTAAAAAACCTGAACCTCGGTAAAAGCTCTTGGAAGGAAAAAGTTAATCTTATGAACAGTTATGCTGCTCCATAATAAATATTCAATATAACATACAAACAATGTATTGCTCATAAATGATAAGATAAAATAAAGAAATGAATTCAAAATATCTCATACACATTGTGATTATTCAGTTCCACACCGATTGCTGTTTGTTTTTCTTTGCTGTTTACTTGGAGATGAGGGTTTTTTTGCCAAACCCCTTAAGTGAATTAACATTTTGTAACTGACAACTTGACTGACTGAAATAAACAACTACTTAATAGTCTCTAAGGCGGAGGACATCCTCTGCCTTCCCCCTGACCATCTGACAAAAGCCATTCTCCACTTCGACCTGAGGGCTACAGACTGGAGAAGACTACAAGACAAACCCAAATGTAAACACTGATTGAACATGAAAAGGGATTGGATGAAGTAATAAGCCTATATTATTCCAATCCCCTACACAAAGACAGTATATGGATTGTCTAATATAGGCTACTCAGTCTATTTTCTCATTGATTTTCAGTGTACAGCACAGGGGTGGCCACAATTTATCAAACCAACATTTACTTTTATACCAACTGTGAACATGGATTTAAATGTCCTTGACATTGATGTGATGTACCTTGGATTAATGTGGAATTGTTAGTATTCAGAATATCACATGTGGTTCATGATGCAGATGTATCTTTCATTCTTGAGAGGCACAGAAACAAGCTGTTTCAAATAGTGACGCGGCACAATCCATGAAGTAGAAAGCCCGCCTCCAAGAGGTGATTGACAGCAGGAAGAACTGAACCAGCGCAGTCTATGCAGCCACTCTCCACGTCCAGCGTGTGGCCCATAGATAGTAAATAAGCGTCTGTCCTTTTGTGTGTTAGCTTCATGTCAATTTGGAGAAAGTGTTGTTTGTGTAAATGTGAGACGAGTATTTCGCCCGAAGACAAAGAATGAGGAAAGATTTTTTTCACAGAGATATCTGCCTCGAATCCGCGCAAGTCTGAAATCCAGTGACAGTGGCACCGGCACCAAGAAAGACTGTTCCAGAACTACAGTTACCTTGAAACGGGACCTACTCAAAAGCTGATCTGGAAACTTTGTGTTATTCCAACATAAAAGACGCTAACAGGAGCCTATGTGAGTACAATGCAACTAACTTGCCGTATGTCACTGTGAACTAAAAAATTAGGGTCTGATTCTGGATCGAGTACATATTGCTCTATGTGACTGGTTGCCATTGTTGGAAAACGTTTATCCTCAGGTGGGAAATGACTAACAAAAGCTGTACAGTTAGCCCTTGTTTACATTGAACTTTTAGCGTGATGCTACGTCACCGTGCAGGCGGGGGAGTTGGGCTCACAGGCACAACAAGGCTATAATTTGACGAGTTTTGAGTGTTGCATGGTGTGTCGACCAAATTATCACACGTGCATAGGATGGACTGTGAAAAATGACGAAAACCGAACTATGCCACCTTTAAATTATCAGTTTAGAAGTATTGCAGATGGTACAAAGTACACTTACATCTGCCATGAAATGTACAGTATGTTCTTGAACAGAATGGCTTGTTACTGTCTCTTGCATACGCAAAGGTTCTGCATACGTTTCTTTTGCACAATCTTGAGTGTTTCTATCCATGCCAGATGTGACATGTAAATTTCTCCTGTGTGAGATCAATAAAGTCGATCTTATCTTATGACTACTGATACAATCAACAATACAATACAATTTATTCTTGTATAGCCCTAAACCACAACTGCAGTCATCTCAGAGGACTTACCAAAACCATTGAAATCAACACAGATCAGAGAATAAACAGTTAAGACACAGAGAATACACACGTATTGATCCATATGTAGAGACCAATGTCCATGAATGTTGATAAATGAGCCCCCAACAGAGACGAGGGCACCTTCGCATCCAGCAACAACAGCTGATGAGAGACGGCGTCACACCATCACGTGTCACCTCTGATGAAGGTCAAAGTCTACGGCCGAAACATGTCAGGTAAAATAAGCAGTACAAGTTGTCTTTACTTTTTTGGCTTATTAAAATAACCTTCTAAGCCTTAAACATAAAGAAACTAAATTAACTTTTTACATTTAACCAGCATGGTTATGGACAAAGAGCATGATTTTACTAAACAGGACAACGTTACTCAGAAAGTGTGTAGGATGATTGAGGATAATAAAGCCCTCCAATAGGTCATTTGGTAGTCACAGATGTGAGACATATTTGATATAATTTGAACCGCCCATGCCCTCAGGGAATCATGCTCTACAATGCACTGTCATTAGATATGGAATAGAACTTATGTGTCCGTGTGTGTGCGTGTGCATGCACATTATGTTAATTATAACTGCCTCTGTTGGCAGTCAACATTTCAAATCATTTCATATAAGTTCTGTATTCAGTCCCAAAGTCACTAATGTCGAATTTTTTTTTTTTTGCTCAAGCTAAAAGGCCTGCTTAAAAAAACAATGCAGACTCATCTGCATATCGCAAGGCATTTTCATACTGAGGCACTGTGTTTGGACCAATTGTTGAGAATCAGTACAGTATCGAAAGACAGTACATGTCAAATCAGACACTCCAGAGCATATCGTAGTCATAACATGGATGCACAATCAGAGTCCTTGTATAGTCTTACAGTTGTCCACCTGCTAGGTCAAATAGCTATCCATGATACTTTCCTATTTTATCAAATGGGGGAGTATGGGAATCAGATAGCTATAAAGTGATCTGGCCTTAGGACACAACAACCCGATTGTGTATCTGCTATGATTATGTGTCCGTGTTTTGTTCTTTCGATGTCTTTTATGTTCTGATTGTTCTCTTGATGTGACACGAATGCTTATCCATGTATGACATATGTGTGACGTAAACGTTGACTATATAAACCACATCCTAAATATGTTCTGTCCTGAAATAACCTGAAAGAACCTGAAGAAACTGAGAATGAACTTCCGAGCTCTGATGCGCAAAGATTCAGTCTCTGTGTGCTTGATTTTCCACACAATGTTGGCTTATCCTAACGGGGGAAGAAGTGTTCACACGGAGCACGCCTCGGCAAGAAGACTACCTCGGAACACTGGTTACACATTAGACTGGTCTGCTACTAGGAGTTGCCCGTTTTCGTCACATTGTCGATGTGTGCGGGGCAGCAACTCATATGCGACGTATATAATCAGTTGCCAGTCCGATGTACGCTGGGCATAAGAGAAGAGAGAAGAAAGACTAAAACATGAAACACTCGAAGAACAAGTGTTTCAAGGGAAACAACTATAAACATGGACAAAAGCCGAGAAAAGTAGATGATTGTGCCTGTTATGTCCTTTTTGTATTGCATCAAGCCTCAAGAAACATATTGAGTGCACCGATTCAGATTATGCATGAGTTCATGACATTTAACAATATCTAATCAA
Source organism: Knipowitschia caucasica (assembly GCA_964034765.1). Classification (NCBI taxonomy): domain Eukaryota; kingdom Metazoa; phylum Chordata; class Actinopteri; order Gobiiformes; family Gobiidae; genus Knipowitschia; species Knipowitschia caucasica. The sequence goes on along the minus strand of OZ035825.1, from coordinate 12,603,307 downwards.
ACAGACCAATGTGACATCACTCGACCAGTAAGGGGGTCCAGACCAGGCCTCTGTATGTTTGCAGAATGCTGGGGAATTCCTGGAGAGATGATCCAGTGATGAAATGAGATCCTCCAGAATAAACCCGGAGTGGGACCAGAGCGCGCCCAGGAATGTGCTGTTTATGCTCAAGTGTCTTCACCCCCCCACCCAGCCTCCTGCTCCACCACCCCAGCACTCTGCCTCCTCTCCATTCACACACACACAGTATTGACTCATCACTCATATGCAAAACATGTGCTTTAAGGACTCATTAATTTATGGCTTGATTTTGTTTACAAGGCAATTATTCAAATCTGTTACAAACAATAGTCTTTGGAGAAATGTCATTATAGTGGCTAAATGTCTCAATCTTTCAATCTTGAATGAACATTTTGAGTTTGTATAGTCCATTTTGCTAAAATGTTTTTGTTTTGAGAGTTGTTTGTCCACACTGAGCAATACATTTCTTGTAATTAAATGTTTAAGAAATGTTCACAAGTTTTCAGGAAAATTGCATTGCATAGATATTGTCCTAGTATTCAAGTCGATGGAATTAACCTGAAAAGAGACCTTGGAAGTACCTGTTCCCACTTAGCCACCAACACATATACCATAAATAAATTAAAACAATAGTTTGAACATGAAACAAATTCGAGCAGCCGTTGCTCATTGGTCCGTGCTGTCGCGTTTAGAGTAAGCACTGGTATGTACAGTAGCAACAGTTGAGTAGGGATGAGTTTGACATGGAGCAGCCTCCTCCTTTGAATCACAACTATGCAGGCTGTGTCCGGGCATGTGCTACCCAACCCACCACCCCCCTTCCTTCATCTCCTCCCCCAGAGAGAAGTGTAACCTGTGTTAAAGAAGAACATGGGCAGACTTACATGGGCCAAGTGGGAGGGAGGAGTAACAGGAAAGAGAATACTGTGGGAGAGAAGCACACGCTGGGACAGGCCAGGTCGGGACAAGGCAAGAAGGCGCCCAACAGGGTGGGGCATCAAAGAACACACACACTTGGAAGAACAGGCTGGAGCACAGGTCTATGCGCTCAGCATGAACCAGATTGGCTACAGGCATGTCGTGAAGAGCTCAAACCACAACTGCAACACAAACAGAAGTACTGAAGAAGATGACCAAGTCTGGGATCGTGTCTTTCATTCAGAAAGAAGACATGTTTTATTGTCGATGGTAGAGAAAGCACAAACAAGCACACGAGCAAAGGATGTAACAAACTGTTAGTGATAATATAGCATGGGAGAATTAAGTCCTCCAATCAGCAGCTGCCACAGTGTGCTTGTAGCTTGGCCTTCAGATAGACAAAACATCAAATGGAAAAGTACAGGCTTCTGCACATTGGTAGAATGATGAGTTTAACTTTAACAAAAGTTGCTTCAAAGTATTATGAAATCTCACATTCCCCCCTCGGGTCACACATTGACGTGTGACCATCAGGATTGATAAACGGCTACATAACATCATAACTCAATACTTAAACTCGGAACTTCACTCTGTACTCTGAATACTTCAAAAAACTCATAAAACTCATAAAACATGTTCAGATCTTTCATAAGATCTGAACATGTTCAGATCTTATGAACATGTTCATAAACAACAATCAACATGTTAAAACAACAATCTAAAAAAAGATTGTTGTTTTACTGAAACAACAATCTGAAAGATTGTTGTTTCAGTAAAACAATCTTTTACTGAAGATTGTTTTACTGAAAACAATCTTCAGTAAAATACCAAACTTCATCAGTCGATGGTTCTCAGATATTGCTTTGAAAACAGTCTCCCACTTCTCCGTGTTGGTTTCTTCAGGCTGCATTTGTTGTGTCGAGCCATGAATTCTTCTGTGACATGTTATTTCAATCACATGTTTCAGCTTCAGTGTCCAGATTCAGCAATTCAATTCAGTCCAAATTCAGAAATCCAATTGTTCCAAATGATGTCCATCCAAGAGAGGACGATGGTGTTGTCCATGTCTCAGCAGCGTACAGCAGGCCTGATTGGAATAAGGGGCTGTGCAGATTGTCCATGTGCTGATCCAGACGCATGGTTTCTCCTGAGGGTTTTCAGTTTTGGCTTGAAAAACACATTTTTGTGTAAAAAAAAAAAAAAAAAAAAAAAAAAAAAAAAAAGTCTTCTGTTCTGTAGATGTCATAGACAATGCCCGCATCCTTCCACCACCTGAAGACGATGACAAAGTCTGGGATCGCGTCTTTAATTCAGACAGAAGACATGTTTTATTGTCGATGGTAGAGACAGCACGAACAAGCACATGAACAGTAAGTTAAGTCCTCCAATCAGCAGCTGCCACAGTGCTTGTAGCTTGGCCTTCAGATAGACAAAACATCAAATGGAAAAGTACAGGCTTCTGCACATTGGTAGAATGATGAGTTTAACTTTAACAAAAGTTGCTTCAAAGTATTATGAAATCTCACAGTACTTCAAGTATTTTTCAGAAAGAAGTATGCCTCCTGGGACCCACCAGGAGAGGGCGGCCCAGGGGAAGCACCTAGATATAATGGAGGGACAGTGGCTGCGCCTCAGGATGCTCCTAAACGAGCTGGAGGAAGTGTGAGCAGCCAGGATGAACAGACAGGAGAAAGACTTGAACTGCGTCAAATACACAGTTTAGGGCACGGTCACATAGGTTTTTACAAACGAACTAGACCAAGTGGCCCGGATTGTTGCGACTATCTCGTTGTCCAAGTTGAGTTTCCGCTTCTCTTCTTGTTTATATTCTGCTACTGCAGCTAGCAGGCTCGAGCATGCAACGTGTTGTTTGCATTAGAGCACATGTGTCAAAGTCAAGGCCCGCGGGCCAAATGCGGCCCGCGAATGAATTATCTATGGCCCCCGGGACATTGCCTGCCATTGAGGCAATATATTGACCCCTTAAGCTCGCTAGCCCCCGCCGGCGGGAGCAAACAAGGAAAAAAATACATCTGCTGGCAATAGCAGATGTATTTTGAACTTCATAAGCCACAAGCTATATATCATTTTAAAGCTTATTTTCTCAGCTATATTTATATGTAAGTGTAAACGATATCAGACTTTGCATTAAAAAGATATAACGCATAATATGGGCACAAAATAAATCACGTCTGTATTCGTTTTTTACCTTTCGTCTTCTGCTGCTCCAACAAATTAGACTTTCCCCATCCTTGCTTAGTCTTTCTCTCCGTAACTGTTCATTGAAGAAGAACATTCACTTGTATTTCCCAAAGTATAATCCATTCTGCAGATTTAATCAAAAAACGCCCCGAAAAGAGGTCCAGACTGCTCTTTTACATTTCACCAAGTTTGAGCTTTTTTTTTTTTTTTTTTAACTATTTTCATGTTCTCAGATGTCTATTACATCTAATATGTACAGTATGAGGATTGGCTTTGGAGCATATTTTATCGAGCCAGCAGGTGTCACCGGCACTGCCTCTGGATGTTGAGAAACATTGAACCAGTCCGGCCCTCGGCGCGTAGCAAACATTTTTTTTTGGCCCTCTGATGTATTTGACTTTGACATGCCTGCATTAGAGCAATGTGAACAAGTGTGAGATATGTCTTTCCCCAAAATGCAGCGGTGGGACACGTGTGTGTGTGTGTTGTCTGTGTGTGCGGGCGCACCTCATACCCCCACTTCCCACCACCCGCAACACTGACCCCCCTCATCCGCGCTAAAGTGGGCCCTGGCCCAAGTTTTTATCCGCGCTTGAGCAGGATTGCAGGAATGAAAGTTAATGAGTCTTAACAGAAATTCTACAAACAATTAATACAAACAAATGTGAATAATAACTTCGGTCAATAATATTTGATCAGTCAGTCAGAAAAAAATACAACTGTACAGAGTTAAAGTACATGTCTCACCCAGGATCATGGACACGGTCTTCATGAGGTTCACCACTGTGTCGTTGTAGCGCATGTGGGATGTGTGCTGGGACATCTGCTGGCTCTTGTGGCGCACATACAGGAAGATGCGAGTGTAGACAGCCAGCATGATGGAGAAGGTGAGCAGGTTGAGAACGGCCCAGAACACCAGGTAACTGCGGCTGTACAGAGGAGCCATGGTCGAGCAGTGGCTCAGGTAACACAGGCAGTGCCAGCCCATTGTGGGCACCAGCCCCATGAGGATGGCCAGCAACCAGATAGACAGGATGACGAGGAGCACACGTCTGCGGCTCATCTTACTGTGGAGCTGCATGCTGAAGATGGTCTGGTGCCTCTCCACCGCCACGGCCAGCAGGTTCAGCACAGAGGCCGTCAGGCTGGTGTCGATCAGGCCCTGTCGCACAAACCACTGGTACTTTGTGAGCTTTATGGTCCAGGGGCCGGTGTGGAACATCATGTTCAGGTACGATACCCCTGTGGGTAAAAAAAAAAAAGTTTTCTTCACCACAGAAAGATAAAAAACAAGTATTTTCCCTCAACCTCCCCATGGTACATGTGATGGGAGAACTGGTGCCCAGACGAGGCACCGAGAGCCCTTGATGTGGCGAGTGGGTGCTAGGCTGGCAACTGGTGGGTGATGTTATGGTGGCGTTCTCTGGTTGTAATGGGTCATATCATTAATAGAAAAAGAGTTAAATTATTAAAGCCGCAAGCGGCATCTAACGGGCCTCGCCGCACCACGCACCGAGATGGCACTAACGCGCCATTTTCCCACTGCCCTGATGGGAGCGACACTGTAATTTTACTTTCTATGATTAGTGATTGTGTTTCTCTATTCAAAAGATATACCTCATTTTCCCCATGTAACACTTGAATCAGTCTGTAGGGGGCGCTATTGCTGCAATTTCGTCTTTAACACTTTCAGTTTACCCAAACCCGAGAGTTGAACAATCAATTCAAATTTTGTGCAAATCGGACTCTGTATGTGCAAATTGTGTTATTTAATGTTGTACAATAGCGCCCCCTACAATTTCAATTTATTAGTGTTATACCAAAGAACACCAGAATAATACACTTTATGCCTGAAAAGAACTTGTTGCAAAGTTTGGTGAGTTTTCGTGTTTGTTCAGTGGGTCAAATATGAGATCAAACAACAGAAAACCTAAATACCTTTATCCCCATGTAAACTTTTACTCAGCCTGTAGGGGGCGCTAATGGGACAATGTCATTGTTCACACAGTCATGTGACCTAGGCCCAGGAGTTAAACAACAGAGTCAAGTTTGGTGAATGTGCTCCTGTTTGCACATACAATATGAGTGTGTCCATAGAGTCTCCATTGGATAACATGGGAACTTCACACCTCTCTATGAAAATAACCACAATTTGGGAGTCTGTCATGCGCAGAACGTTTGACTAATTCAAATTCTATATGCAACTATTGATGGTCCATGTGTTGAGACAATGTGGAGCGATTTTCAGAATAATTAGTGAAACGGCCGCGGCTGGTTTGATGTTTGAGCGAGGTGTACTTTTAAGAGATTTAACGATTTTCTCATAGACACAGACAGGGGAGTGTTGGTCGTCGCCACGGCAACAGGGTAAAAAATAATCATATGTTGTCATTGACTTTTTGAATCCAGATGACAAAACAGAATTATGTGCAAAATTTCAAACATTTTGACAAAACTAAATTTTAAAAAGCCCATGTAAAATTTTAACATAGTCTGTAGGGGGCGCTAATGAGCCAATTTCAATATTTCCACTTTCAGGTGACCTAGACCCTGGAGCTGAACAATGGATTAAAATTTGGTGCAAATCCGACTTTGTGCAAACGGGAGCAAATTTACTTTTGTCAAAAATTGGGAAAAAAATGTCACATTTTGCCGCTCCGCTGCTCGAAACGTTTCACTGATCAAAAATCCCTGAGGTCATTTTGAATGGTACATGTGGTTTAGATGATGTGGAGCGATTTTGAGGCGAATCGGTGAAACGGCCGAGGAGGAGATAATTTCCAGCCGACATGTGTGAAAAAGATCAATTTTCATTTTTCCATTTTCCAATTAAATTAATGAGCTTTCTGTTTGTCAGGGGGCGGGGCCATAATAATATTTTTTTTCTTGTCTTGACTTGAGAAACATGTGTACCAAATTTCATGTTTCTACGACAAACTTGACCTCCGAAAAGTCCCATAGGGGTATTATTTTGGCTGTTGTAGGTGGCGCTGTTCTGTCATTCTTTGAGTCCCATAAAAATAAACACCAAAATATCAAATTTTTCGCCAGGTCTGATTTTTGGGCCAAAATTAACAACTTTTCATGCATGTTCAGGGGGTCAAATTAAGGCTCAAAGTGCAGAAGAAAAAAGAAAGAAAGAAATAAATAAAAAAGGAATTTTTTTTTTAACGTCTCGAGCAAAAACAATATAGGTTTCAATGGCACCTGATACATCATTTTAAAGCTTTTGAGTTTACACACGCAACCGTCACGTTTTGGTGAGTGACGGGCGCTGACGCGTCCGTCACGCACCGCCACCATTTGTTTTCACCATTGTGAAAGCAATAGGCCCTTACCCCGTTCGGGGCTCGGGCCTAATAAGGAATTTTTTTTTTAAATCTTCGAGTAAAAACAATATAGGTTTCCATAGTAACCTATAATACAAAGATACGTCGTTTTAAAGCGAACGACGAGGCGAACGCAACTATTGGGTTCTCGGTGATTGACGAGCGCGTCAGCGCTCGTCAATCACCTCGCCCTTATGAGGTCACCCACCCCACCCATAGGACCCCATTCATTATACTACAGCAGGAGCAAAGCCATTCAGTGCCTCCGGCACTGTTTTGTCACTGTCTGGGCACGCGCCGTCGGGCTTGGGGGACGTAAGACAGTTGAAGGAACCCCCCTTTAATAGGACTTCAATCATTTCACTGTGTACTACAGCAGGAACAAAGCCATTCCGTGCCTCCGGCACGGATTTATCAGTGTCTGGGCACGTGCCGTCGCGTGCAGGTCACAATCTCCGGGCTGTGCCCGGAGATTGTGACAACAGAGCTCGTTGTGGAGAGAACAGACTGTGGTACAAAACTGGACTCTGGAGAGAGGCTGTGTGTGCATGTCCTGGCACGTTTGTGGGCATGTCCGTTATGATTTCTCCCTCTGTCAATCACTGCTGAGCGCTTCGAGGTGGGCTTTTGCATTTCAGTGCCACGTCACAAATTGAACCAAGGAGTTTTGCAGACTACAGGCCGTTTCTCAAAGCTAGCGTTTTCACCCCCCTAAAACAGCGTCTTTGTGTAAACGAAAGGCCAATCCAACACCCAACTCTATCATATTACTGTCGCAGCGTCCTTGTGTAAATGGCCTCCGGCAGAAGACTTTCATTCGATAACTAGAGTTCACAGTGGCAGTTTTAGTATGTTTTAGTGCGAGTAGCTCAGCTTAGTAAGGGTCAAAGAGCTAAATACAGACACACTGCTGACACGGACCCATAGAGAAGTAAAACAGACATACATCAGCCATGTACGACAGTTCGGCTGATGTCAACGCAAGTTGAGCTGTGTTCTCCCAAAAAGGGAATTCGTTAAAGATACGATTTAATCCCTCCTTGATGCTTGGAAAAAAAAAAATTCATAAAAGCAAGCTCTGTAAATGATTTGAGGGGGGACCGACCGGACGGATTGGATGCGCTGTTCGAGTTTGTACCTATGTCCATTCTTACAAGTTGAGTATATTTGTTTTCATTACATTTCTCTGACTCATTATGTACAGTACATCTCATTGTCATAGCCATATTGGCTCTGATAACTCCAGGTTTCTAATGACTGTGTTCATGGAGAATTACTCTTTGGCCACCAGGGGTCTGTGATTATGAAAAACATTCACTATGATTTTAGGCAGCAACAGAATTTGGCGCTGGCGTCATGGACAGAGCCGTTTTCTGTGTGTGTGTGTGTGTACCGGAGAAGAGGTCCGACAGAGCCAGGTTCCCCAGCAGGTAGTAGATGGGGAAGTGGAAGCGGCGGTTCTTGAAGATAGCGAGGATGACAAGCAGGTTGGAGAAGATGACAATGAAGCACACAGCCATGCCCAGCGTCACCACCACGTAGTCCTGGGGCCGCCATGACTCGCTGATAATCTTCCCACTCTCGTTGTAAAAGAACTTGACAGAGCGGTTGTAGTAGCAGCCCTCGAGGTCCTCTGTGGTGGTGTCCATGGTGACAGGAAGGGGTAACAGGGGAACAGGAGAGGGTGCTCATTCACCCCGTCTGCAAGAACGAGCACTGACAGCCCATATTCACAGTGAGCAGCCCGACGGGGGTGGGCCTGAATAAAAAACAAAATAGCAGTTAGGCTAGTGTTTGTGTACTTCTACCTGTTCCCCCAAATAAACCATATTTCAGCCCCTAAACGAGTAAAGTCTTGCCACTGAAAAACATAAAAAAACCTCAATTCAATATGACTTGTATCTGAGGCAATGTAATTCTGTCTCAGACCAAATTTGTTGTTGAAAAACATGAATTTGATGGTCCTCATACAGGATCTTCAATCTTTCAGACATATATTATTGTTTAACAGAAATGTGCATTCAGGGGCTAATAAAATAAAAAAAGCATCAAAATAAGCACACTCTTGACTTTATCCGGGTCAAATTCATCACCTTCTGAACAAGTGATCAATTCCATTCAGCTCTATTGTAAACATTCAATGCTGCAGTCATTCCACATGCAACCCTTACGCAAACCTCAAAAACATTTGTCATTGTTGGATGCACTGTTATTGAGATGGAACAGTAAATATGGCTCATGCAGGCGGACCAGGACACAGGTTACTATGGCTGAGCCTTTAGGAGAGATCCATAACGAGTTTTACCAGTGAGAGACTAGAGTGCACACGCACTGTTGCTTTGAACATCTCACAGATCACTGTTCAGTCATCTGAGAATGGAAGGACTATGGCACAACTGCAAACCTTCCAAGACTTGGCTGTCAGCCCAAACTCACAACTTGATTAAGGACAACACTGATCACAGAGGCAGACACGGTTATAAGCTGTGCTCACACCGCAGATACATGGATGTGCGCAATTGGAGGCATTTACGCACGTTCACTAAATATCAGCTGCATGAGTTTGGTCAATCTGACATCCTGCCCTCCGTTGGAGAAAAACCCAGGGCGGAAGGGGTGGGTACTTCTGTATCGTTAGCAGCAGATCGTTTACAGTCACAGTAGAATATCAACTCAGGGTGAAGACATATGCTCACAAGCACTGCATACCCCATTGTCAGCCCTGGTTTAGCTTACCTGGTTTTAGTTGTTTGAGTGTTTTTCAAGGTTTGGACCGACATATGGATTGGTTGCCACACATGTGTGGAGCGAGGATATTCATCTCCTGCTTTCACTGCATGCATCTAGCCCCCGTACCCGATGGGGATAAACATGCGTGCCACGACGTCCATGCAATTCCTCACATTAGCGGACGTCATTGACTTTGCATTAAAACTCGCCGCAACGGATAGCTTTACTCTGTTGGAGCGACAGACAGCTCACCTAGGAAAATCTGTACATGGGGCAAATATTAGTCACACACTATACAAATCTGGGCTTTATGGACAGCGGTAAAAAGCAAGTGTTTTCTTTTTTTTAAAAGCAAAACAAACTATAACATCAGTAACAGATTTTAAATAGCTTGGATTGGTCCTTGACCCCCAGTTCAAATTTGACAAACGTTTTAAGAAAATATCAAAAACTATACAAAGCAACTTAATTTTTTTCAAACTAATTAGACACTATATTCCAAACCAGGCAGCCCTTCTATACATGCATGCTATGATATTTTTACATTATCATACTGCATAACAGCATGGGCTCAGGCCATGCCCTCAGCCTTTAAACACATTCGATCATTATACAATCAAACTATAAAGATCATGGACAAGAAGCCAATCCGCTTCAATCACTGCAGTATTCTCCAGTAGTATAAATTGCTAAGCTTTGAAAGCTTTTGCGATTAATGTTCTCTCAAACACAGGCCCCGTACACACGTAGCCGGGTATCTGCTAAACCGCAGGTATTTGTCTTGTTTGCACCCGTCATCCACATGACAATGCATCAAAAACAAACATAAAAAAAAAAAAACTCCGGGCAAAGTGAAGATTTTTGAAAATTCCGTTTATGCAATTGCGCACCGGAGTTTTGAGTTTCGCAAGTTACAATATGTGCCAAAACAACAACAAACAAAACGTGCGACCTCTAATCACTGAAGAAGCATGGATATTTCTGTCTTAAAAACTTCAAATAAATCCTCGCTCCACATCAGAGAGCAGCAAAGTGATCACGGGGACTCGCGCTCGAAAACAACCAAAACAGGCGCTAAACCAGGATTAAACCAGGGCTGAGTACGGGGGTCAGTGCTTGTAAATATATGTCTTCTAGCTTTCAAATGTCTCCATAATCTTGCACCTGAGCCACTCAGTTCATACAGAGACAAAGCAGCAACAGAATCACTGGAGGCTCCATCAATAACAACTGTATAGTTCCTTAAGACATTTACACATGAAACGTCGCTGCATTTACACATGAAAGTGCAAAGTTGTGGAACTCATTACCCACCGAATTTAAAACCACAACTGAGTTTTAAATGTTCACTTCTCGAGTTAAGTCGTGGCTGAAACAGAATTGTACCCATTTGTAAAACAGCACTGAGTTTGTGTGTGTAAATGTTTCAAACAGTGTATAATATAGGTACGTTTTTGAGATAATATTGAAAAAGTTAATGAAAGGAAGGCCCAAGCAGTGGGCAACTGGAGTTGAAAATTAGCAATAGCTATAAACTCTTTTTGCATCGCATCAGTTATAAGCTTGTTTTGTTCCATGTTGACTTGCAATGTCCCTGTCAAATAAGTGAAATAAATAAAGTCACAAAAAACAAAGCGGGGGACATATTCAATATGTTGAAGAAGGTAGATGAGACCAACATTCACATGTAAATTGATCTTATCTTAAATGTAACTCTGGTCCAAATGAGAAAAAAGTAAATAGACTGAGTCACTTCTGACATATACTGTCGATCATTGGGAGCCAAATGTGGGCTCCTTGGGGTTCTGTATGGGGTGAGATAGGACTAGTGAGAAGAATCTGCTTACCAAAAGAGACGCTATTTAAACTAATTTACTCGTACATATCTTTGTAAATGAAAACAGTCACAGGGTTTTCTCTTGTCATTTGGTGTACCCTGATCCAGACTATTGAACTGTGTCTAGAATATAAGCACATTGAACAACATCTCCATGAAAACTAGCTTCTGATACAGTTTCCCAAATGCCCTGGTCAGTCTGTCCACGAGCAGCTGTGGCTACAGTACTATCCTCCCACTTGGATACTGACATCTGGAGAAAGGGCAGGCTCCTTTTGTGGCACCGGCACCTGCCACAGCTGATCAGTGGCATGTACACCGCAAATGGCGTTTAAAACGGCATGTGGGGAATAAATGGCGTGTAAAGCGGCATGTGGACAACAAGTGGCGTTTACAACAACATGTGGGGAATAAATGGCGTGTAAAGCGGCATGTGGACAACAAGTGGCGTGTAAAGCGGCATGTGGACAACAAGTGGCGTTTAAAACGGCATGTGGGGAACAAATGCCGTTCAAAACGGCATGTGGGCAATAGATGGCATTTAAAACGGAATGTGGACAATAAATGGCGTTTAATACGGCATGTGGGCAATAAATGGCGTTTAAAATGGCATGTGGGGAATAAATGGCGTGTCAAACAAATACAGTTGAAAGCAGCCTGTACAAAAGACAACAAGCAGCATCATTAGAGATAGTGGTCCAGTGGCTCAGATGGAAAAGCACAGGTCTACGGTGTTGATGGTTGCTAGTTCAAATCCCCAGTGACCACCAATGACATAAATCCCCAGTGACCACCAATGACATTTGCTGATGTTGGGTCCTTGGGCATAACACTTCATGGAGAATGTCAGAAGTGCCATAAGTTGTTTGAAAAATGTAGTTTGAGTTATAATAAATTAAATTTAACATTTATTGAAAGACTTAATTTCATGTATTATATGTGGTTTAGATTCTGAAGAAGTGTATATTCCTGTGGCGCATTTGGTTTATAACTGTCTCTCATGCGGAAGATACCTGGTTCAATTCCAGGTCTGGTCTTTATTTTTTTGTCAGATTAAATACAAGTTGAACATTTATGAATATATCTTTCATACATATGGCTATGTGTTGTTGCAATAGTAATCTTGCATTAGGATTAATATTGCATCATCGTTAGGGTAAAACTAAATGATGTGTAAAACACTCAAGACACAATTTTACTTAAAACCACCTGGTGAGTGGTATAGCTGGTGTGTGTCTGCCAATCATGCAAGAGTTCGCAGATTCAAATCCAGCCAAGATCAAAAACTTTTTTATGACGGTTATTTCTTTATACATGAGATAAGATAAGATTTGCTTTATTTATCTCACATAGGAGAAATTTACATGTCACATTTGGCATGGATAGAGACACTCAGATTGTGCAAAAGGAGGAAATGTGCAAACATGTTACATGCAGGATATATGTACATGATGATATATATATCTATAAATATCTATATATATATCTTTATATATATATATATATATATATAGTTTTTATATAACTGCCATTAAAAAAAAATGCCAATCTGCCAATCTTACGCACTATAGATGAATGTTTAATCTGCGCCACTTATTTTGTGTTTTGGCAAAGAAAAAACCGAGAGATTCTATTGTTTTAGGACATTTCATCAAGAATGGAGCCAACCAAAGATGGTGAAGAGTGATGGATTGAAAAATACAAGCAGAAAGTTGTGTAATTGGAACATGAGGTTTCATCTCTATATTGTTAAAATCTTCATTTCTGTTCTTGGACCGATTAAGCTGTGTCTTATACTTTGCATTCTTTTATAAAAAAATATATATGTATTAATGCTCTTTCTTATTGTTCCATGTTTCTGATGTGGTTTTATTAAAGAAGAGAGAGAAATAAAATGATTTTTTCTTTTGTTATATATATATATTATATATATATATATATATATATATATATATATATTATATATATATTAAATTTGTATTTAATCTGACAAAGAAAAAATAATGACCTGTCCTGAATTTGAACCAGGTATCTTCCGCATGAGAGGCAGTTATAAACCAAGTGCGCCACTGGATGACGCAGCTCATGTGGAATTTAAACTATATATAATACATGAAATTAAGTCTTTCAACAAATTTATACAATAACATATTATTACTCAAACAACATTTTTCAAACAATGTATGGCATTTCTGACATTCTTCATGAAGTGTTAGGCCCAAGGACCCAACATCAGCAAATGTCATTGGTGGTCACTGGGGATTTGAACTAGCAACCATCAACACCGTAGACCTGTGCTTTTCCATCTGAGCCACTGGACCACTAGCTCCACTAATGCTGCTTGTTGTCTTTTGTACAGGCTGCTTTCAACTGTATTTGTTGCCCACATGCCGTTTTAAACGCCATTTATTCCCCACATGCCGTTGTAAACGCCATTTATTGCCCACATGCCGCTTTACACGCCATTTATTCCCCACATGCCGTTGTAAACGCCATTTATTGCCCACATGCCGCTTTAAACGCCACTTGTTGTCCACATGCCGCTTTACACGCCATTTATTCCCCACATGCCGTTTTAAACGCCACTTGTTGTCCACATGCCGTTTTAAACGCCATTTGTTGTGTACATGCCACTAATCAGCTGTGGCAGGTGCCGGTGCCACAAAAGGAGCCTGCCCTTACTTGACATCTGAGCGAATCCGACACAGAGTACGAGTTTGTGCAGAAGAAGAATAAAATACATGATGTCATCACTGAAGGATGTGTAGTATAGACCTCTATGATCTGGGATCAGTTATTTCCCCTTAGAAATCTGGACACAACAGACGCACACATTTATGTTTGTACACTTTGTTTTGATAGTAGTTTTACATGAGTCAAGAGGGCCAGGTAACCTAGTATTGTTTCTAGTATCATCTTTTGTAATTACATGTTATTACTGAAGGTAACAGATATCAGAACAGCATGAAGCTCAAAGCTGCAGGTCCGTGTACTTTTGCGTTCAATACATTTTCTATTTTTGAAGGGAAATGGAAAATCGAAAAAAGGCTATTTTGCATTTTCAGGCACACAGCAATATACAAAAATGACCATTTTGGTTTTTTCATTGCTTATAAGACATATGTATATTATAATGAACGGATTTGGGAACTAGAAAATGCAATAATTAACCTTTTTTTAATATGTATTTAATACATTTCGGCGTCAATCGATTATCCGGAAGTGAAACAAGTTTGTTTACTTCAGCCCTATGGGCTCTATGCACGCACCACTTCCGCGTTTTAGCTACTACCCCACTTCACTTCCTGTTCGGGGGAAATGGCTTGAGTTTCACTGGAGTTCAGCAGTGATTTACACGAGTTTCCCAAATAATGCTCAAACGGGAATTAAACTGAAGATACTGGGCATTTTTGGGACACAGCAGTGCTCTTTGATTGTGCTGTCATTGTGTTTTTATAAAGTTTACAAAATCGCTCTGAGTGGCCAGAGTCAAAGCTCTACCTCAGAGAGAAAGCACAGCGACACTTTTGGGTCAGTCTCACAGCTGAATGTATCAATCTAATTACTAAAAAACATCACTAAAACTCCCCTAATAGCCATAGGATAGCATAGGCAGGAAGTGAAAGGGCTGTGCTTTGTTAACAGGAAATGACATCACGCCTCCCCGTGCATATAGCCCATTCGCTCTAATTTAGTATAATTTAATACGCAAATGACCTCCTGTATTTGTCCAAAGATGTCCTGTGATAATACTAATCCTGTGCAAATGTACATGTCAGTGATTGTCGCTTTCTGCGTTGTTTTTGTCAATGAGCAGAGGAGTCACGGATTGCGGCTGTGAACACAGCTGCAGAGTCGCGGCTGCTGCTGTCTCTGTGAGGTCTATGGAGAAGTGTAGAGGACAGTGTAATGTGTTCACGGACAATGAATGATCAGACCGATGGGTTGCGTTTGTAGTTTACTTTGCACTCTGTCCTAATACAGTACAGAGGTGTTGCTGCAGCCGTTACTATTTGTCGGCTCACACTTATTAGCAGTGTGTGGTGCGTTCACGAGTAGTCCGTACAAACTATTATTAAACATTAAAGACAGTATGGGCCAGAGAACTGTAGAGCAGTAAAATGTTTGTCCTCATGGTCTCTGTGGCTGCTGTGGTCCATAGACTGTATATAACTGTGGTCAGACCTAGATCCATGGGTCAGACGCGACTCTCTGGACTGCGTGAAGCGGGGAGACCTGCGCACGTGCGGCCGTTATGTCAGATGTCAGTGAAAATAGTATTTTACAGATATTGCTTATCCCGTGTGAATGCACTGCAAAATCTCAGACGTTCTCCGTGATTATCACAAATTATCAGGGGTCCACAGGTAATACTAATCCCGTGCGAGTAAACTAACTTGTTTCACTTCCGGGTAATCCATTGACGCCAAAATGTATTAAATACATAATAAAAAAAAGGGTAATTATTGCATTTTCTAGTTCCCAAATCCAGTTATAATAATATATATATATGTCTTATAAGCAATGAAAAAAACCAAAATGGTCATTTTTGTATATTGCTGTGTGCCTGAAAATGCAAAATAGCCTTTTTTCGATTTTCCATTTCCCTCCAAAAATAGAAAATGTATTGAACGCAAAAGTACACGGACCGCTGCAGAACATTTGTCCAACCTCACATTGACAAGTATAAGGTTGGAATAGTTAGTCATGCATTCAGCACTATAGGACTCTTTGGGCTGAGAGTTAAATGGCTGATTGAGGGTGATCTCCCTTTATCACTTTTCTGTCAACTTCAGACAGAAGTGCTAAAGAGGACCAGCCTCACTCAGTCTCTCAGCCCAAACAGTCAAATAGTTCTGCAATGGATTGCATGCTGTCGACAGCATGTTGGGGTCTGATTAGTCCACAACATTTGACTTTTACAAGATGCTTTCCATTGGAAACTAAAAAGTGAGGTCCAGCTTTTAGAAAGCCCGAGAAGAGCTGTTTTAAGATACGAAAGTTGCGCTCTTTCTACGCTCACTTGCAGGAGGCCTAAAAAACCTTCACAGCAGTGGTTTCTCTTTTGCTGCTGTCACAATACTATCTACCTCTTTATAGTTGGAGTGACAAAGACCAGAACGCGCTAATCAAGTCCAGGCGCGTGCGCTGCCCTCCAAGCACAGACTAAGGCTGTTAAAATACTACAAGCTGTACTGTACAGTGTGTGGTCACAGTCACACACGAGGTCAAACAGGTGCGGACCCAATCGGCGCTCACCTCAGAACTCGCTTCGCCCCTGGCGCGTACGTCTCCTCCGGGAATTGCTACTTCTAACTTAACGAACGGCGCTGTGGGAGCCTGGAACCTCTGGAGCCAGTCACTGACCCTCCGCGGAGCCTGTCAACCCAAAAAGCAGTGAGTGAGAGCGGGGAGAGGGCAGCTGGAGAGCGGGAGAGGCGCCGTGCTTCCGGGAGTAAGCCTCGGTTACCTGCGGGTCCGTGCGTGTGCGTGTGTGAGGAAAAGGGAGGGCGGGAGGGAAGGGCGAGGCGCGCAAAGGGGGCGGGGACAGGGGAGGGGGTGGAGGTGATAAGTTCAGGACTGTAGAAGAGTTTCTCCATTGTAACTTCAAGACTTGACCATCATGCTTCACGAAGGCATTACACGCAGACAATCCTGAATATCAACACTTTTATGGGCTTGCAGCTAAACATACTGGTGATGGCAGGGAGTCTGTGACCTGTTGAAACAAATGTAAAGTTTGTGTGATCTGTTAAAGCAACACCTATTATTCCGGTGAGTGAATCAGAGACGCTGTGTCAAAAGTAAATGAAAAACATTAAAATAAAAACCAACTTTCATTAATGAGCAGAATCCTGAGTTTGCTTTCATAATTAGAAGTGAAACTAAAGCAGACACCGAGGTGTAGAGGTGCGGAGCTGTGGTGGTGTGTGGTTTGGCAGCGGGAGGCCTGGTTTTGGAATGTGAAAGAATCGGAATAGACATATGAATGAGCAGGAGTTAATAAAAGTAATAAAGGAGTAATAAATGTCACAGCTCGAAAGAAGTAACAGCCTCATCAAGTGGTAGAAGTGGGAATTACATTATTGACCTTTAACGGTTCAAGAAGTCTTTGCAGCCTATTTTAATGACAAGACTGACACTATACTGTTTATGCTCATGTCATTTAGACAGTGTTTAGCCACAGCTGCCCTCTAAGGTCTGCATCCCCTGCTTCTATGATTAACTTTGAAACACAAAAATGGCAAAAAAGTGAAGAAAAAAAATCCATTTCTCTCCAGGTAATATTGAGAATACAAGAATTCTAGGTGTGATGAAGACCAGGATGCTTCAACAGCAGTATTCAGCAGTTCTGCATTGTGTGCTTTCATGTCTCACATAATCCCCAGAAAGGGGTGATCCAATAGTTTTGGTATTTTCTGCTGTAGGTATAGGTACCAAGTCCTTCAGGAAAATCAAGTCATAATCTCCATAAAGCTCATCTGCTAAAGGAAGCATCAAGTACTTCTGGTAGACGATTGCCTCGATGCTGAACTTAATGAAAGCAGAGTGTACAAACCAGCAGAAGACACGGCTCCCCAAATAATCACAGACTGGAAACGTCACACTGGACCTCTCGCATCTTGGATTGTTGCTTCTGTATTCTTCCTCCAGACTTTGGAACCTCGGTTTAAATGGTTCTCTCACCAGAACAGAGAACTTTTGAGCAACAGACCAGGTCTTTTACATAAGACGCTTCTGACATTGTTTGTAGTTTTGCTCCTGGAATTTGTCGCCTACGTCCATGATCCATTTGTGTGTGGTGCTTCTGATGCGGACTCAGGCCTCAGTCCACTTCTTGTGACAGTCCCCCACACTTTAGAATTGTCTTTTTCTGACAATCCTCTCAAGACTTCTGCCATACCTGTTCTGGTGCTTCTTTTTCTTCCTCTTAAGTTTCTATGAAAGTGCTATGATACAGCACTTAATGAACTTCTAGCTTCTGAAACCTTTAGAGGCTTCAATGATGGTTTCCTTCCATGATGGTCTCTCAGTCTGGTTCAGTGAGACTCACCATTTAAAGGGGTTTGGATCAATTGGCTGATGAAAATGTGTCACTTTGAGTCAACAATAAGATACGAGATCCTTTATTCGTCTCGCAGTGGGGAAATTTAAATTTTGCAGTAGACATTATGACAGGTCCTACATAATAACAATAATGCATCGGTTTTATATAGCTCTTTTTTGGACACGAGGCAACCAGTATGAACCATCGGCCCCTCCAACCACCACCAACCATTCACACACACTACTCATTCTAGGTAATGGGTGGGTGAAATGCCTTGCACAATGGCAGTTTGGCACTTTACAGCCGTGGTCCCTTCTCACTACATTCAAACCAGAGATGTTGAATTTTAGGGTTTTAGCCAAAATCAAGGTCAAAACAAAGACTTGACATGTCACTTTTTATGCCATGAGTCCATAACATAAGTTTTACATTTAAGGTTGCGTTATAGAAATAAATTAAGTTTCACTTGTGGTTCCTTGATCTAAAAGTTTGGTTTTATCACTAGTTTTCACTAGCACGTATTTTTGGCCTGAGTCCCATTTTTAGTTTAGGGATAAAGAGGACTCACTCTGCTCTCCGTCCAAAGAGTGACTCTTTACTTTTACTCTTAAGTAATGCCATAGACATGCGTTATTTATTTGATACGTTTTATAAGTTAGCTACCCCATTGAAATGTATTGAAATAAACTTACTTGAGTGAGATATTATTTAATCAAAACACAAAAGCAGCACACTGGTCTGGTCTGGTTACAACCATAGTAAATCTGAAGATTTAGAAGATGTAGATTATATATTCCTTTTTCTATTTTTACTTTCATAACTTATTTGCACCCAGAGCCACAGCATCTTTTGTATTTTAGTGCCCTTATGAGTAACAGGAAGTCACAAACCACAGATTCTGAACAGCGCCCTTTAATGTTATTAAATATAATTTTTTAATATTTTTCATATAAAAAGTTGTTTTCTATTCTGAACAGGGAGGGTTCAGAGAGCTCGGGGCTTCACTCGACAAACCAACACGTCTCAATCAAAACTCAAAAGACAGAAAAGCTCTGTGAGGGGAACACACAGAAGCAAACTACAGACAGGACACTGGAGAACGCACACGGCCCAGCGGAGGAAGAGAAACAAATATTTACATGTACAAACTTAAAAGACATCATGGTAAAAGTGTTAAAAGCTCCGGGTCCATGTGTGTTTGCATTGCTCACTCCTGCTCTTCTCATAGCAGCATGTGGACTTTCCTGATTCATTTTGACATGAGCACTTCCCAAACCTCCTCTCCTTGAATGTCCTTGCACACTTCCTGCTAGAGGAGGACGTGAGGAAAGGATTTGAGACGTGACCGATTTCTCCATTCTATAGGCGTGTCTGAAGTGACAGTGTAAGGTGGCGGTGAGAGAAAAGTGTTGGGAGTCCAGATGCAGTCGGGGCCAGGAAGTGCTTATGTTCAGGATGCATCTCAGAACAGGTTCTCCTCAAAGATTGCCATGAGGTCGCTCTGGAAGTTGATGTCTATGGTGTCGATCTAAGAAGACAAGAACATGTTATGTAAGAGATATCTGTCTTATGTTTCAGTTGTACATGGACCAAAAGTTGTGTGGTTTACAATTGCCCAATAATTCTCGCATCAATTCTACCCAATAACATTTATTTCTTAATAAAAGTGGAAAAGACAAATAATGTTTACATAATGGTGCAAATTACTTCAGTTTGTGCAAGCAAAGCATGAGGGAGGATAGCATCTGCTAGATCTGTAGACAAACTAAAAGCCTTTATGTGTTCAATAGTGCAATTTTCCCTCCCTGTTCTGTTATTGGTTTACACTTTAGAATGCGAAATAATTCCGTAAGTAGAAATTATATGGATGGATGGGTGTATAAAGGATCTCAGTTGTAAAGAATATACTTTCACAGGAGAATTTGCCATCTTATGTGAAATTTTTATTTTAAAAAGGTGGAAAATGGCTTGAGCATGGCGTCAGTGTCAGGATTCATCCGAGTGTAGAGGTTTAAAACAGGAGAATTTAAAGGTCCTATATCACGCTTTTCTTCATGTTTCACACTCAATCCTATACACATGTGTGATATTAATGTGTATGATACACCACACAACAATCAAAGCTTGTGAGATTAGAGCCATCTCTTGTATAGAGGTGACGTCACCTCGACTCAAACGAGCTGATCCAGAGAAGAGTCTGCTCCTCTGCCCGTGAGCCCGCCTCCCCCCGCCCGCACGGTGACGTAGCATCACGCTTTTGTCGTTTATCACCTGTACTTAGTAATTTCATACATAAGAATAAACTTTTTCCAACAATGACAATCCGTCACATCGAGCCCTATGTCCTCGATGCACAATCAGACCCTAGTTATTTAGTTTACAGAAGTATACAGCGAGTTAGCCAGATCAGCTTTTGAGTAAGTCCAGTTCCATTGTCCCTGTAGTTCTGGAACAGTCTCAGTGAAGTGTCGCAGATGAACCGGTTTATAATAGATCCATGAGATGAACAGATGTAAAAAGTCGAGCCGCTTTCTTCCTCTTAGGGCCAAATAGTGTGTCACATATTTACACCCATAACACACTTCATTCAAGTTGACGTGATCCTAACACTTTTAGTCGCTGACAAAAGCATAAAAACAGCAGCTCTATGTGGTGTCCGCGAGACCAGACCACAGACGCTGGACTCGGGAGCCGGAGCCTGTGCGCTCTGATTCGCTGTTTTGATCCGTCAATCACCTCCCGCCGGCTTTTAATTTATTTTTATTTTATTATTTTTGACAAAAAACAGCATACTAATTGTGTATTGTTTACCCCGTTTTGACAAAAGTATTTAACAACTATTTTAAATACAAAGCAAACGCGGCCATGCGCGTCATCAGTGTGGTTTTCGTCACTGAAGTGGACCCGAGCGTTTCTGTGCCTCACGCTGGGGAAGGAGACAGATTGTTCTCTTACAAAAGATTGACAGAATCAATGAATAAACAACTGTGGGCTTGTGTATGAAGGCCAAATAGCATTGTAATCATGTTTAAAGCAGAGAAAAGTCAAAAACCGTGATATAGGCCCTTTAAGACAGAAGGTGCAGGGGTCAGTGTTTATTACAGAACTTCCTGATATCATTGTGGATGGGGTTAAAACAGAATGGACACACATGCCTCCAATGCTGATTTTTATTTTGCACTAAAATTGTAGGAGGCAGAGGAAACTCCTTGGCCTAATACAGTAATCTGTGCACAGAACAGCGGTGCGCTGTTATATGTGGTTTTGTGCGCATCAAACATGCTAAAGCTGAAACAGTAGAGGAGCGTACGTACAGCCTCGCGATGCCTCCTCTCCTGCTCCCTTCTGCGTGCCAGCTCTCTCTGCTGGTCCAGGCTCTGTGCAGCGGCGTGGGCAGGTGGTGGAGCCTTGGGCTGTGTTGGTAGGGCCTGTGGCAAGGGCACGGGCTGTGCAGGGGCCAGGGTTGTGACCGCCTGTGGAAAAGGCTGCTCGTGCCGACGACGGAACGGCTCAAGCGGCTCGTCCTCATCTTTGCTGTGGAAGAGGAGCACACAGGTTATACCTGTGACCACAGACGTGTGACCACAGACGAGCAAACACAGACGAGCAAACACAGACGCGCGAACACAGACGCGCGAACACATGACCAGGCAGCTGTAAAAGTCAGTTTGCAATAGCTGAATATGTTCAGCTTAATTAACATTCCAGCCCGGTTCACACTGTGAAGAACGCTTTGAGATCTCTTGTTGGGTTGTCTGGTGTAGATGTATAGTGCCTTGTGAAAGTGTTAATACCGTTCTATCCTGTTGCAACCACTTCACAGTTGTTACCTAGTTGTGGTCTTTCAGTAAAACAATACAAAATAAAATCTTTCCAATTGTGGTCAAAAAAAAATTCAAGCTGTATTAATATATTTGCAAAACAGTATTTATATCATTTTAGAAGTCATTGTCAATGTAGGGCCAGCGAGCTGTCTGAAGAGCGTGGATAAATATTTATTTGTACAAGAGGCCAATACATAAACATGATTACAAATGAGAAAAGTACCACTCGGGTGAAATGTGGACCTCAGGCTTCTTAGTGAATGTGCTCACACAACTCAAGAAAACTGATCAAAATAAAACGCCTCAATAAGTTCTATTTTCAGGCAGTAGCATTCCCCACCTTTGCGTTTGAGTACAATATTTTTGGACAAAAAGTTTAATCTGTGTGCCTGGAACTACAGCGCTGACACTTTGGCTGTGTCCAAAACGCTAGGCATCGGGCCGCGTAGGGTGGTTGCGTAGGCATCGAGGAAAAGCCGCGTAGGCACAGGCAAGTTAGGTGGCGAGACCTGAGGTGAATTTGGACAGCAGCTGCCTTCTGCCTTCGTCACGTGACAACACAACTCAAGAGCGGAACGGAAGGACACGGCGGCCATGATGGACGGTAAAAAGTTCAAAATACGCTTTAATTAGAACATAAAAGTTAATTCTAATATCATTTGAGGCGAGAAATATCCCCCTCTATTGTCATCAGAGGTCTGTTTGGAGATAAATTCGAAGATTTTCGAACATTACCTCCAGCCTGAAGCTCCTGTGCTATAAGCTAACAGCCCAGTTAGCTGCAATGCTGAAGCCCAGGACAGAGCTCTAAACACAGGTTCATGTAATGAGAGCTCCCTGGATGTTTACAATCTTAATTCTGAAAACGAAAGAGGATGCTTTTGTTACAGACTTTCTCTGTTATAACAGTTGTATTGGCAGTAATCATTCGTTTTTACAATGTTATATTATATGTAAACAATTACACATATATTCAATAAATGATTATTATATATGATAAGATACATTTTCTATGGCCCTCGTTTGTGCATCACTTAAGTAATTTGGATTTGTAATAACATCTGTAAAAAAAAACGAGATGTTTGACACTGCTCTTATTCACTTTTTGAAGACTTGATAAGCAAACAGACTGTTTCTAATCATATTAGAGTTTAATGTAATCTATTAGAAGTCCGTCCGTCCGTCCGTTTTCCTCCGCTTCATCCGTTGCCGGGTCGCGGGGGCAGCAGTCTAAGCAGAGACGCCCAGACTTCCCTATCCACACACACTTCCTCCAGCTCGTCCGGGGGGACCCCAAGGCGTTCCCAGGCCAGCTGAGAGACATAGTCCCTCCAGCGTGTCCTGGGTCTTCCCCGGGGCCTCCTCCCGGTGGGACGTGCCCGGAACACCTCCCCAGGGAGGCGTCCAGGAGGCATCCGGAACAGATGCCCGAGCCACCTCAACTGGTTCCTCTCGACGTGGAGTAGCAGCGGTTCTACTCCGAGCTCCTCCCGCGTGACTGAGCTCCTCACCCTATCTCTAAGGGAGCGCCCAGCCACTCTGCGGAGGAAGCTCATTTCGACCGCTTGTATCCGCGATCTCGTTCTTTCGGTCACTACCCAAAGCTCATGACCATAGGTGAGGGAGAGAACGAAGATTGACCGGTAAATCGAGAGCTTTGCCTTTCAGCTCAGCTCCCTCTTCACCACGACGGTCCGATACAGCGACTGCATCACTGCGCACGCTGCACCGATCCGCCTGTCAATCTCACGCTCCATCCTTCCCTCACTCGTGAGCAAGACCCCGAGATACTTGAACTCCTCCACTTGAGGAAGGACCTCTCCACCCACCTGTAGAGGGCAAGGCACCTTTTTCCGGTCGAGCACCATGGCCTCAGATTTGGAGGTGCTGATTCTCATCCCAGCTGCTTCACACTCGGCTGCAAACCGTCCCAGTGCATGTTGTAGGTCCTGGTTTGTTGGAGCCAACAGGACAACATCGTCCGCTAACAGCAGAGATGAAATCCTGTGGTCCCCGAACCGGACCCCCTCCGGCCCCTGGCTGCGCCTAGAAATTCTGTCCATGAATACAGTGAACAGAACCGGTGACAAAGGGCAGCCCTGGCGGAGGCCAACATGCACCGGGAACAGGTCTGACTTACTGCCGGAAATGCGAACACAGCTCTGGCTCCGGTCATACAGGGACCGAACGGCCCTCAGCAGAGGACCCCGGACCCCGTACTCCCGGAGAACCCCCCAAAGAACACCCCGGGGAACACGGTCGAACGCCTTCTCCAAATCCACAAAGCACATGTGGACAGGTTGGGCGATCTCCCATGAACCCTCGAGTATCCGATGGAGAGTATAGAGCTGGTCCAGTGTTTCGCGGCCGGGAGGAAAACCACACTGCTCCTCCTGGATCCGAGATTTGATCATCGGCCGTAGCCTCCTCTCCAGTACCTCGGAGTAAACCTTGCCAGGGAGGCTGAGGAGTGTGATCCCACGATAATTGGAACACACCCTCCGGTCCCCCTTCTTGTAGAGAGGGACCACCACCCCGGTCTGCCACTCCATTGGCACCGCCCCTGATCGCCACGCGATGTTGCAGAGACGTGTCAGCCAAGACAGTCCCACAACATCCAGAGACTGGGCGGATCTCATCCACTCCCGGCGCCTTGCCACCATGGAGGCTGCCAACCACCTTGATGACCTCTGCCAGGGAGATGGAAGTATCCACCCCAACATCCTCAGCCTCTGCCTCCGGGACGGAGGACGTGACGGGGGGGTTGAGGAGAACCTCGAAGTATTCCTTCCACCGCCCGACAATATCCCCAGTCGAGGTCAGCAGCTCTCCACCCCCACCATAAACGGTGTTGGCAAAGCACTGCTTCCCCCTCCTGAGGCGCCGGACGGTTTGCCAGAATCTCTTCGAGGCCGACCGATAGTCATGCTCCATGGACTCTCCGAACTCCTCCCAGACCCGGGTTTTTGCCTCTGCAACAGCCCGGGCCGCAGCACGCTTGGCCTGCCGGTACTGGACAGCTGCCTCAGGAGTCCCCCGAACCATCATGGCTCGATAGGACTCCTTCAGCCTGACGGCATCCCTTACTGCCGGTGTCCACCACCGGGTTCGGGGGTTGCCGCCGGGACCAGCACCAGAGACCTTGCGACCACAGCTACGAGCCGCCGCATCGGCGATAGAGGAAGAGAACATGGTTCACTCAGACTCAATATCCCCCTCCTCCGCCGGGACCTGGGAGAAGCTCTCCCGGAGGTGCGAGTTGAAAATCCGTCTGACAGGGGGCTCAGCGAGACGTTCCCAGCAGACCCTCACTATACGCTTGGGTCTGTCAGGTCTGACCGGCTTCTTCCCCTGCCAGTGGATCCAACTCACGACCAGGTGAGGATCGGTTGACAGCTCCGCCCCTCTCTTTACCCGAGTGTCCGAGACACGAGGTCGAAGGTCAGATACGACAACAAAGTCGATCATCGACCTCCGGCCTAGGGTGTCCTGGTGCCACGTGCACTGGTGGACACCCTTGTGCTCTAACATGGTGTTCGTGATGGACAAACCGTGACTGGCACAGAAGTCCAACAACTGAACACCGCTCGGGTTCAGATCAGCGGGGCTGTTCTTCCCGATCACCCCTCACCAAGTGTCACTGGCATTTCCCACATGGGCGTTGAAGTCCCCCAGGAGAATAACGGAGTCCCCGGTTGGTGCACCGTCCAGTACCCCTCCCAAGGACTCCAAGAAGGCCGGGTACTCTGCACTGCTGTTAGGCCCGTAGGCCGTCACAACAGTGAGAGACTTGTCCCCCACGCGAAGGCGGAGGGACGCGACCCTCTCATTCACCGGGGAGAACTCCAACACGTGGCGGCTGAGATGGGGGGCAATTAGTATGGCCACCCCAGCTCGCCGCCTCTCCCCGCGAGAAACACCAGAAAAGTGGAGCGTCCAACCCCTCTCAAGGAGTTGGGTTCCAGAGCCCAAGCTGTGTGTGGAGGTGAGGCCGACTATCTCTAGTCGGTATCGCTCTACCTCCCCCACGAGCTCGGGCTCCTTCCCCCCCAGTGAGGTGACATTCCACGTCCCAAGAGCCAGATGTTGTGTGTGTGGACTGGGTCGCCGAGGTCTCCGCCTTCGACTGCTGCCCAGTCCTCTTAGCACCGCGCCACCAAGGACCCCTCTGCAGGTGGTGGGCCCACAGGAGGGACTGCCCACGTCGTCCCTTCGGGCTGAGCCCGGCCGGGCCCCGTGGGCTAAGGGCCGGCCACCAGGCGCTCGCATACGAGCCCCGACCCCAGGCCTGGCTCCAGGGTGGGGCCCCGGCTGCGCCATGCCGGGCGACGTCACTGGTCTCATTTTAGTGCTGTCCATGGTGGTTTTTGGACCACCATGGACCACTATTAGAAGTATAAGTACTGATTTGCAAATATGTAGTTGCAAATCAGTACTCACTTTTCATGACGCTTTACATTTTAGACATAAACAACTAAATCATAATAAAACCAACAAGTTTGATTTTTGTATTCTTTATTTCCAGGTTCCTCTGAAGTGCACGCTGTCGATGAAACCTGTGTCAGAGGCAGACGCAGAGGCAGGACTCTGATGTTGCTCCTGCTGCTGTTACTCCTCCTGTTGCTTCTTCTGCTGCTCCTCCTGCTGCCGCTACTCCTCCTGTTACTCCTTCTGCTGCTGCTTTTACTCCTCCTGTTGCTCCTGCTACTGCTGTTGCAGCTCCTGCTACGTCTTCAGAGATGCAGAGCCCACTGTATTTACTATTCATGACTGATGATTGATTAAAACATGAAACTATTATATACAAGTTTTTTGTAGTTCATATTGTAAATCCGCAGTGAAGCAGGAGGTGATGGAGGTGAAGCAGGAGGTGATGGACGTGAAGCAGGAGGTGACGGACGTGAAGCAGGAGGTGACGGACGTGAAGCAGGAGGTGACGGACGTGAAGCAGGAGGTGACGGACGTGAAGCTGGAGAAATGATGACCTTAATCTCACCACAAGTCTCTATATTTATTTACATTTACTGTATATATTACACATATATGAAATTATACAGTATTTCCAGTCACAGTATGGGATTAACACGATGTACACAATCTGTTTTATATTAATGCTGAAAACAGGTGTTAGCACTATGGTTTGCTTACTTTAGCTGCTGTCTCCATGGACTGCTGTGTGATTTTGCATGAAAACGTGACTCTTTCCTCAGTGTAGCTTTAATATTTAATCAGTGGGGTTGTTTCTTCCTGAAGATAAAACAACATGATTTTTTGTTTTCAAAAACCGAATCTGAATGAACAGGCTAGCCTCGTAGCATTAGCATTAGCTTTTCGTGACAACTGAGTTTATTCACAGCAGATAACAAGGTTAAACACACACATCTGTGGCAGATCTAACTTATGCCTGTGTTTTATCATAACAGTTGTGTTCATAACTCAACAGTTAAGTATAGCAGTACTTACTATAGACATAACTAAACAGTAAAGTATATCAGTACTTACTACAGACACATGTTAGCTCCAGGTCCGAGGTCTGTGTGTTGTTTACATGTTAACACCGAACGGAGTTCTGCACATGCGCGGCCGTGACTCGCTAAAAATAAGGCAACGAAGTATACATCAGATGTATCCATATCTGCTCCAAAAGTGGCTGTTTCCATGGAGACAAAGGCACTCTGCCTAGCTCGCCAAGTGGTTTTGGACATGCCTGAAATTCGAGGCGCATGAGGAAGTGACGTCACGAGCCTACATATCCACCCTACACGGCCCGATGCCTAGCGTTTGGGACACAGCCTTTGAGTTTTTTCAGATGCGTGTTCAAAAATGTTCAAAAAAGCATTAAAAACATGCCCAGAGGTCCAGGGACCTGGGGTTTGCACCCTTGGACTCCACAGGCACTGGGCTATCACATATGTGAGCGCCTGCCCCCCCAGGACCAAAGACTATAAAGTTACGGTTAAGCTTCTTATGAATCCTTGTGTCGTGAATCTATGGCATGTGGTTGTTACCGTGGCTTGTCGTGGTGGCTACGGGCCTGCTCTTGTGCTCGGAGCTGCCTCTCCCGCTCTTCCTTCTCTCTGGCGGCCCGACGGAACAGCTCAAAGCTGTCACTGGAGGAGCGTCCCGAGGAGGGATGAGATGACTGAGACCTCTGAGCCAAGCTGGCCCACGAGCCCATGTTCTTCAGCTTCACGTCCTGGTTCAGCACAAACAAATGCACAAAGACACACAATCACACACATGAACCCACACCCCCCACACACACAAACAAAAATACATTGCATCCAAAAAGTATTCACAGTGCTCAGTACTTTTTACACATTTTGTTATGTTACAGCCTTATTCCAAAATTGATTCAATTAAAATTTTCCTTACAATTCTACACCCAACACCCCATAATGACTAGCCTGACTCTCGCCAGACCCATGTAGTTCGCTGCACTTCACACATGAGTCTGGTACTGAGCCATAGTGGTTGGATTTCAGAAGGCAGGGCCTTGTAAAAAAAATCCATGTATGTGATTGGATAGACCACTTGTCCGTTATCTTGAATGAAGTCTGCTTTCAACCACTCACATCGAAGCACACGGCTCCCATAGGTTGCCAAATCCCAGCAAGATTTTCCAACCCAAAATCCGAGAGAATACCCACACAAAAAAACACTCAGAATGATTTTTTGGCTAAAAACGTAATGTAATCAACTTGGGCTATCATGATTCTGTTTATTGTCTTTCTGTTTATTTAATACCTACAAGTCTCTTGGAAAAAAATATGCGGGAACCACCAAACCTGGCAACCCTGCTGCATAGTGTGTAAACAGGAACACTGAACCAGTGCCTCAACCAAACTTTACAGGAACATTTGACTCTTAAAACACACATTTATCAACATAGAACCATCAACATCTCGCCTCAAATTGCATTAAAAGTGACATCCGTGTCTTAATTCGATCGTATTTAATCTTTTAAAAAGATTCGTGGACTTTAGGCCAAGAAGTCTTCAGAACGAGTTCGTATTTGTGGGGACTTCAAGGTAACCGTTAACCCGGTACTGCACGCAGACCATTATCCACTTCCTCGCATTGATGATATTTTTGTTTCTCTAGCAAATGGTGAGCACTTCACAAAAATAGATCTTGCTCAGTCCTATCTGCAAATGGAGATGGACGAGAGTTCACGGAAGTACCTCACCATCAACACTCACAAGGGTTTGTACCAATACAACCGACTTGTAGTTGGCATTACAAGTGCCCCAGCAATCTGGCAATGTGCAATGGACCAGGTGTTACAAGGGATCCCAGGTACACAATGTTACCTGGATGACATCATAGTCACTGGCCCAAACAAATATTCGCATTTAGCAAACTTAGATGCGGTTCTCAACAATATGGACTTAAAGCAAATAAAAAGAAATGTGAGTTTTTCAAAGAATGTATTGAGTACTGTGGACACAAGATAGACAAGAATGGACTACACAAAACACAAGATAAAGTCGAGGCCGTAGTGAATTCTCCACAACCTGAAAATGTGAGTCAACTGCGATCCTTCCTTGGCCTTCTTAACTATTATCACAAGTTTTTGCCAAATCTGTCATCTGTGATCCACCCACTAAATGGTCTTCTCCATCAAAACCTTCTGTTTCTGTTTATTGTTTATTGAAACAGGGACAGTGTACAAAACCATTAGTCTTTACAAAAGAAGAGATGATTTGTACCAGATTTAGCAAAGTAGCTATTTTCCATCTGCAGTCCCTGGACAGGTGAGTACAAAAATCATTACAATCTATAAATCTAATCTACAATAAAATCACTATATAAAATACATTAGTTTTCTGTACACTTCTAAAAAAACATATAAACAATCCCTACAGTTTACAATACATTCATCAATGCTGACACGATTGATGATCTAAAATATACTTTTTCAAATTTCGAGTAAAACTATTATGATCTACAGACAGTTTCAGACAGTCTGGAAGCTCATTCCACTGTTTAATAGAGCGAAATGAGAAGGCACATTGTGCAAAGGCCGAGGATCTTTTTGGGATTACACAGTTTTTATTTGCAGTGGACCGAGTGGCTCTCGTATTTTGCTCAGAACAAAGTCTGACAAAGTTCTTCAGTGGTGGTGGAGCTGTATTATTAGTGATTTTGAATATAGTTCTTAGATTATTATATAGAATTATATTGTCAAAACTGAGCAGTTTGAACTTACTCAGGATATTGCAATGATGATAACGAAGTGGTTTTTTGTCAAGTGCCTTTAAAGCCTGATTGTACACAGATCTGAGTGGTTTGAGCGTGGTCTCCTTTGCCTGCGACCAGCTAGATAAACAGTAAGTAAAGTGAGGAATTATCATGGCGTTGAAATAAGTGAAAGCCGCCTCGACTGTCAGGCTGTTCCTCATATGCTTTAGAGAGGAAATGTTATATTTAATTGTGTTGGTTACTTTTTTAACATGCTTTTTGAATGTCAGTGTTTGGTCTAAATAGAGCCCTAAGTATTTTGTTTCCGTTACATTTTTTAGTGCCTCTCCATTTACATATATGTTAGGCATCTCTTTAGTATTATTTATTTTATGAAAATACATGCCAACTGTTTTACTAGTGTTTAATGTCAGGCATGAAGATTGGAGCCAATTTTGGATTTTGTCCAATACTGAAGACAACTTTGAGGCCACTGTCTGCATATCCCTTCCATGTGTGAAGATGACGGCATCATCTGCATACATAATTATATCCAGGTCTTTGCACACATCAGGGAGGTGATTTATATAAATGCTGAACAGCAAGGGCCCCAGGATTGACCCTTGTGGGACCCCGGTTGTGCAAGGTTTAAAAGAGGATGTTGCATTATTTGTTCTCACACACTGCACCCGGTCAGTAAGGTATGACTGGAACCACTCCAGTCCTTCACTGGATAGATTACACTGAGCAAGCCGGGACAGGAGGACACAGTGGTTTACCGTGTCGAAGGCCTTTCGTAAGTCCAAGAACACGGCACCCACCGTGCCCCCCTTGTCCATGCCGGCCCTGATGCTCTCTGTCAGGTAGCAGCAGGCAGCATCAGTGGAATGATGTCTGCGAAAACCGAATTGCATTTGATGCAAAACATTATTATCGTTTAGATGTTCCGTTAACTGCTCTATGATTACTTTTTCTAATATTTTTGATACTACAGGTAGTAAACTAATGGGCCTATAGTTACTAACCTCATTTTTGCTACCAGATTTATGAATTGGAGTTATAACTGCTGTTTTGAAGACACTAGGGAACACACTTTCATTAATAGATTTGTTCACAATTTGGGCTATTGTTGTTGTTAGAGTCTCCTTATGTTTTTTGATAAGTGTGTTGTCAAGTCCCCAGTAGTCTTTAGCCTTTGAATTTGATAAAGATTGTATTATTTTACCTATTTTGGCATTATCAATACTTTTGAATTTTAGTGCAGTACTGGAGAAGAATGCAGGTGGTGAGAACAAATGAAGGAATCCAGAGGTTTGCAATGTGATTTCGTTCACAGAGTCTATAAAATAATTGCTGAAGTGATCAGCAACTATACCATCCTTAATGTAAGTTTCATCTATTTTAAGCTCTATGGTCTTGCATTTTGGTTTCCCTCTTCCTGTAATTTTATCTATCATTTGCCACAGCTTTTTAGAATTTCCCTTTGCCTGTTTAATTATATTAAGAATAAATGCCGCCCTAGCTTTTCTAAAAACCTTTGTAACTTTGTTTCGAAGTCCAGTAAATATTAATCGATCGGTTACAAGTTTTGTTTTAAACTGTTTTTTTAGAGCTGTATCTCTTTCTCTCATCAATTTCCATAAATCATCATTCATCCAAGGTAGGGGACTTCTCCCATTTTGCTTTACCTTTGTTACTTTTGTATATTTAGAGATAATTTGCTGAAACACTTCCATTAAATCAAAAGATGAAACGTTACAGTCTTTAAACTCAATACTTTCGTTCCAATTAACCTGTCTTATCTCATTATCAAATAACTCAATATTTTTTCTTGGAATGTAAGATACAGAGTCATTTGAATCTGCACTATTTAATTTTCTATAGCGTGCCTTTGACAGCTTCCTGGCAACTAATGTTAAATTATGGTCAGATAGTCCTGTTATTAGATTGTACACCTTTGTGATATGGTCGGTTTTATTTGTGAAAATTAAGTCAATAAGTGTTTGCGATGTCTTTATAACCCGAGTTGGTTTTTCAATAATTTGCATAAAGTTGAATTTATGGGTCATTTCTTTTAATTTTCTTCTGGCTTGCCTATCTAACCAATTAATATTAAAATCCCCCAAAAGAAGGACTTCTTTTGAGTTATTTTTTTTAAAAATATCACTTAGGTGGTCAAAAAATTCATTATTAGTTGAAGGAGGTCTATATAACACAATGACAGCAAATGACATTTCAGGAGACAGTCGAATGTTCACTCCCACACATTCCAAGGCATCCCCTACTGTATCTATTTGAGAACACTGAAAATGGTCCTTAACATAAAGCATTACTCCGCCTCCTTTGCCATATCCACGGTCACGCCTGTATATATTATATCCCGGGATATGGAGAACTGTATTTGAGATGGAAGGTTTCAACCATGTCTCTGAAAGTCCCACAAAGTCCAGATTTGATTCAGTCAGCAGCTGTTCAATTTGTTCTGACTTGGGCACAACACTTCTTATGTTTAAGTGCCCCCCAAATACACCTCTGGGCTTGACTTTCGGGTCCCACAGTACTTTAGCGTGATTTACAGTCTGAAATAGTCTGTATTGGCGTTGTTTATTATAAGCAACTGAATGATACAACGCGGATGGATGGAGTGGGTGCGCTTGGTCACATGACAATGGCCAATTTTCTTTAGCTCTTTTGGGTTTATTTAATCGAGTTTCTGCGGTCTCCAGACTAAATGGAATTGGACTAATGACTGATGAAGCATTCAAAAATGCAAAAAGACTCATTATCTCAGACAAAGTTTTGACACACTTTGACCCAAAGTTGCCCCTGCGACTTGCCTGTGATGCTTCACCATACGGCATTGGTGCCGTTTTGTCACATAAAATGACTGACGGCTCAGAACGCCCCATGGCTTTTGCATCACGCTCTTTGTCACCGGCAGAGCGTAATTATGCACAAATAGAGAAGCTCTAAGCTTAGTATGGGGAGTGAAAAAGTTTAACCAATATTTGTATGGAAAGCATTTTATTCTGATTACAGATCACCAGCCATTAGTCTCCATCTTCAATCCTCAGAAAAGTGTTCCAGCGATGGCAGCAGCTCGTCTACAGCGTTGGGCTCTCTTTCTGGGAGCTCACACATACACCATTGAATACAAGGGAACACAGCAACATGGAAATGCGGATGGATTATCCCGCCTTCCTCAGCCAAACACAGTTAAAGGCACCGACCCTGCTTTAACCTTTCACATGCTGCAAATGGAACCTCTCCCAGTGACTAGTGCACAAATAAACAAAGAAACAAGAAATGACCCACTGCTATCTAAAGTGTATGACTTAACTGTAAGTGGTTGGCCCACTCATACAGACACTGAACTGTCAGATTACTTTACAAGGAAAGATCAACTCACTGTGTGCCACGGTTGTGTAATGTGGGGTTCACGCGTCATTGTACCACCCAAACTGCGCTCAAAAGTGCTTAGCTCACTGCATGATGGGCACATGGGGGTTGTTAAAATGAAAAGCCTTGCTAGAAGTTATGTGTGGTGGCCTGGCCTTGATAACCAAATAGAGACTCTTGTGAAAACATGCACAGGTTGCCAACAAACCCAGCGACAACCTCAGCTTGCTCCTGTCCACACTTGGGAATGGCCAACAGCTCCATGGCAACGCCTACATGTGGACTATGCTGTACCCTTTATGGAACACATGTTCCTTATTGTGGTTGATGCACACTCAAAATGTCCTGAAGTTTTTATAGTAAACAAGGCAACTACAACTAAAACAGTGGCCCAACTGCAAATGCTTTTTGCACGTACTGATTACCCGCTTCAACTGGTCAGCGATAATGGAACACAGTTTACCAGTGAAGAGTTTCAAATGTTCCTGAAAAACAATGGAATAAAACACATCACTTCTGCTCCTCACCATCCAGCAACCAATGGACTGGCTGAGCGTTTTGTACAGACTTTTAAACAGTCCATGAAAGCAAGTAGGAAAGAGGAAGTGCCGCTGCAGCGGAAAATTGCCAACTTTCTACTGGCATACCGAAACACGTCACACACAACAACTGGACAATCACCTGCAAGGTTGTTTATGGGAAGAAACTTAAGGTCTCGTTTGGATCTATTAAAACCTGACCTCCGTCAACACGTTACAAACAAACAAAGTTCTTCCACTCAACAACAACGAAAACTACGATCATTTTATATTGGACAAAAAGTGCTGGCTAGAGACTATCGCAACCAAAGTGACAAGTGGCATCATGCTGAGATTTTGTCACAAACTGGACCACTCTCTTACACTGTAGGTGTGGAACCTAATGTCGTCTGGCGCAGACATATCGACAACTTTTGGATGCATCACCTGGAAAAGACGCAAACCCACCAGTGACACCAACTGTCCCAAGTCAAAAGGACAGTACACTACCAGCAGACATGACAGTGGAAACCAACTCCACACCAGAAACTATTGACTGTCCCAGACCTGTCACAAACCTGTCTGATCCTCCGGGACGCAGATATCCTGAGAGGCACCGCAAACCTCCTGACAGACTTGGTTCATAGACTAAAAGTGTTGTATAAACCAAGTGTTGTAACAAAACAAAAATGTTATGCATTTAAATGTGCATTTGTTATTGAAGTTGTTATTCAAGTTGTTATTCAAGTAACCATTTATCTTACTTTTGATTTTTGTTTGATAAGAGCATAAAAGCTGGAAGGGAGGAATTGTTATGTATTGATTACAACAGTAGGGACTACTTTCTCTCGAGTATACACACAGCGCATATGTAACGAGTACGCGGGTAGCGTACTGATATCTTGTACTTTGAATGACACCTGTCAAGTAAAGACGTTACTGAAGTCACCGGAGTTTCTGTATGTTCTTCTTAAAAGTTATGTAAGAGACAAACATAACAGTCCTTCAGGTGCCTTTTGGCATACTCCAGGCGGGCTGCCATGTGCCTTTTACTAAGGAGCAGTTTCCGTCTAGCCACTCTACCACACAGGCGTGATTTGTGGATTGCTGCAGAGATGGTTGTCCTTTTGGAAGGTTCTCCTCTCTCTACAGAGGAACGCTGGAGCTCTGACAAAGTGACCATCGGGTTCTTAGTCAGCTCCCTCACTAAGGCCCTTCTCCCCCGATCGCTCAGTATAGATGGCCGGCCAGCTCTAGGAAGAGTCCTGGTGGTTCCAAAGTTCTTCCATTTACGGATGATGGAGGACACTGTGCTCATTGGGAACTTCAAAGCAGCAGACATTTTTCTGTACCCTTCCCCAGACTTGTGCCTCGAGACAATCCTGTAATACATTTGCAAAAATCTCCAAAAGAATTGTTTTCACGTTGTCATTATGGGGCTTTATGTGTAAAATTTGAAGGAAAAAAAAATGAATTTAATCCATTTTGACCAAATCTCAGCCAGATCTCTGCAGCCACCCGCGGGGCCAGGCCCGACTTGTCCCTGAGACGGGAGAGCCACCTCCGAAACCCTTTGATGTGAAGAAGGCCCAGCCAAACCACCCTGTTGGCCGCCGCCATCATCCCCAGGAGCATCCTGAGGCTCCACGTGGGGACTCTGGGGGTAGTCAACGCCTCCCTGGCCAGGCGGGTGATGTTCCCTCGCCTGTCCTCAGACAGTACAGTTTTGGAACCCCACCGAGTCCAGCTGCAGATCGCCGAGCATACGCTATGCAGGCTGCAGCCTGCTCTTCTCCCTGTTCACCACAAAGCCCAGACGCTGAATGTGGGACAGAGAGTGTGACTCGTGGCCACCTCCTTGGACGAAGCCAGAATGAACCAATCGTCTATGTAGGTGAAAATCCTGACCCCTGCGCGTCTGAGTGGCTCCAGAGCAGCCTCGACCCACTTGGAGAAGGGGCGGGGAGCCAGCGCGTACCCGAACGGGAGACGGCAATACTCGTTTAACGTGCGCAGGTCCAAGATGGGGAGCACTCCCCCTGTCTTCTTGGGGACCAAGAAGTATGGGGAGTACAGCCCCCTGGAGGCGTCTCGCGGGTCAACTTCAACCGCGGCGCCTAGTCTCAGCAGAGAGATCTCCAGCTGGAGCGCCTCCTTTGACCCCCGCACCCGGGAGTGCACCACTCAAACGCCCTGGAACGGTGGTGGCCTTCGTGCAAATTGCAGGGCATACCCTCTGTGCAAGGTTTTCTCTAACCATGCGTTTGTGAGCAGTCCCTGCTCTCTCCAGATCCAATAAGACTCGAGCCCGCCCTCTCCTGGTGCTCCCAGAGGAGGGGGGGGGTCAAAAGGGCAGATGTGTATATGCTGCGTGAGACAGAGAAGGTCGCGGGCCCCTCTTCTCCGAGAGGACAAAACACTGGTTGCCATGGCAACGGGGCCAGAGTTCTGGACCAATCGCTGTGAGACTCTCGCCTGGTTTTCCCGCTTCATTCCTATCCGAGAGGACAAAATGCTGGTTGCCAAGCGAGCGCTGGTTGCCATGGGAGCGCTGGTTGCCATGGGAGCGCTGGTTGCCATGGCAACGGGGCCAGAACTCTGGCCCAATCGCTGTGAGACCCTCGCCTGGTCTTCCCGCTTCATTCCTCTCCGAGAGGACGAAGTGCTGGTTGCCATGGGAGCGCTGGTTTGCATAATTCTTTCTCTAAAACATTCTTGATTGGGTATGGTTCCTTCTTCAAACTTGTGAGGGCACAGTGGAAGCAACGATATTAGTAGCACCTGTGAAACAAAAACGCGATTCTCGCGTCCTTTTTGTCCCTCATCAATCACTGTATTTCAAGATGGCGCATTGACATAGAGTCCTCCAGCTCTCATGTAAGTTTATAAGTTAAATTCTAAGTGGTTCACATGGTTTTTCATTTTGGAGCGACTGGAAAAATTACAGAGTAAAAAAGTACTAAATATTTGTGGAATTATTAACAGTATGACAAAATAATTCATGTTGTGTTCTATACTGACAAAGCAGTTATAGAAACTTAACCACAATAAAATATATATTCAAAAAATTCAATACATTCAAAAAATATATATATATAGAAGCATGCATCACAATTATTTGAGATTGTCTTCATCTGTAAATCAGCATTTTTCTGAAAAGTAATGGATATAAAGTACAGGCAGGTATAAAAGTTAAGTATGCTACCTTAAAGCTGGACTAACTCACTTTGTGATTTCGAAGCAGCAGTTTCAAACGTAAGCATTGCCCTTGCTCTTTCTGTTCCCCTCCCCGCACTCGCAATATGGATCACACATTTGAACGTGGATGGCGTGACCATAGAATGATAGAACCAGGAAGCGCGGAGGACGAGACTTTCTTTTGGCTGTTTTGCTGTGTAAGCAGTAACCGGTAAGGAAGACACGGGAGCACTGGTTGCCATGGCAACGGGGCCAGAACTCTGGACCAATTGCTGTGAGACCCTCGCCTGGTCTACCCGCTTCATTCCTCTCCGTGAGAACGAAGTGCTGGTTGCCATGGGAGCGCTGGTTTGCATAAGGTAAGTATGCTACCTTAAAGCTTAAATGATAGTGTGAGATTTCATAACACTTTTAAGCAACTTTTGTTAAAGTTAAACTCATCATTCTATCAATGTGCAGAAGCCAGTACTTTTCCCTTGTTTTGTCTATCTGAAGGCCAAGCTACAAGCACACAGCTGCTGATTGGAGGTCTCCATGCCTCCGCTCTGTATAATACACATATACGTTGTTCGTGTTGTTCGTGCTGTCTCTACCATCGACAATAAAACATGTCCATCCATCCATCCATCCATCCATTTTCTACCTTTTAATCCATTTCTGGGTCAGGGGGGTGGCAATCAGAGATGCCACCCAAGTCTCATAGCACCAGCCCCTCACTGACCCTCTGCAGGTGGTGAGTCCACAGGAGGACGGCTGCTCTCTGAGTGTGAGCATAGCCTTGATCTTTCAGTGGGGGCTTTGGGCAAAGTGGGGTTAAGTGTCTTGCCCAAGGACACAACGACAGCAGTCATCAGTGGGAGTCGGTGGAGAAGGTGCAGAGGTGGGAAATGAACCCACGACCTTCTGGCCTTAAGGCCAATGCTCTACCAACTGAGCTACTGTCAATAAAACATGTCTTCTGTCTGAATTAAAGACGCGATCCCAGACTTTGTCATCTTCTTCAATAGAACCAGGAAGCGCGGAGGACGAGACTTTCTTTTGGCTGTTTTGCTGTGTAAGCAGTAACCGGTAAGGAAGACACGGGAAGTTTCAGGTTTGCCTCCGCCCTGATGCTCGTTTACCTCAGCTGTCTGCACACTAGCGAGAGACCTGTAGATTTTCTCAAGAAAGTGGGGGCCAGTGGTCCGCTGTGATTGGTCCCAATCTGGTCCTGAAACAAATTCTCTTACGTGTTGCACAAAAACTCAATCTAAAATAAAATTAGACGTATATCCCAATGCACTGCATGGATTGAATTTCCCTAATGAATACAAAAATAAAGTGAGGTAGTCCAGCTTTAATAAAAAATACTAACTTGCCACCGCTGCTAATGTGTATAATGCACTAATGGCTGCTGTTTTAATGCCTGATACACACCGGGGTCTTCTTGGAGGAGAGGCCTGGTTTGCCCTCCTGTTTGATGCGCTCATGCTGTAGTCCTGGCGAGTCTGGGAATGATGCGGGGAGCTGAGGGAAGTCTGCCCCTGGAACAAGCAGGGGAGGGTTGACCTTAAGTGTATTCAGTCTAGCCACATCGCTAAGCAGTGTGTGTCTTTGGGAGCTTACTGTGCTTGGGGCTGTAGGCAGACGCAGACAGAACTGGGGAATGGGAAGCTCTCTCCTCTTTGATGCTTGGGCCACTGGCCCTCGGCTCCTACAACATGTCAGTGGTCAGCGGGATAGACTATGACAATGTTGGAAAGAGAAGAATGGGCAACTTACGTTTCTGTTTGAGTGTGCCGGTGACCGCTGCTCTGCTGTGTGGAAGCGAGGTGAGTGCGTGAGCGGAGATGAGCCTATAAAACACAGTGGACACATTCATCATGCGTCAAAACAAAATTACTTTCTGTCCAGGAATTTGAGGAAAACACAGAAAGAAATTGGTCTGTATGGATTTGTTGCAAGACAGACTGCCCCAACATCAGCTTCCTCCATATGTCAGATAATCTTCACATAGATTAACGATGCGTTACAATATTTGTGAAATGGCTATCAAATATGACCAAAAAGTGCTTCTCAAAGTGGGATCCTCAGTGGCCTCAAGTTTGAAACACATATTTAGTGAGTAGTTAGCTGCTATGTACGTGCGTGTGTGTGTGCATGTGCGTGTGTTAGGGTAACTTGTTGGGTGGCTGAGTTGATAGCACTCTCGCCTCTCAGCAAGAAGATGCTGGGTTCGAATCCCGGTCGGACCAGGGCCTTTCTGAGTGGAGTTTGCATGTTCTCCCCGTGTCTGCGTAGGTTTCCTCCGGGTACTCCGGTTTCCCCTACCACTAAAAACATGCGCCTCCTGTACTGGCGACCCCTCTCCCATCTCTGTGTGGAGTGAGAGGACAAATGCCCAAAAAAATAACAATTGTAAACCGCTTTGTGACTCTGGTCTGTGAAAGGCGGTATATAAATAAAGATTACTTACTTACTTGTTGCTTGTGCATGTGTGAGTGTAGTTAAAGTAGCTGCTGCTTGCGTGTGTTTACCTGCTGCAGCTGTAGAGTAGAGTTCAGCTTTGCTAGGAGCATGGGCCACAGAAGGCTCAATAGAAGCGCCTCTGTGGTGGTCCGGCCCATTGAGCACAGGTTGACAGCTGGGCATCAGTCCAAGGGACTGGGTGTGTCTTTGGTTGAGCACAGGATTGAGGGGCCCTTGCTGTGGTGAGTGTGTATGGGGCCCCCGATTATGCAGCGTCTGGAGGAAGCTGTGCACTTGGCTAATGGGAGGAGTTTCTTCATCGTCCTCAAGCAGAGCCTGAGGGGGCTGAGTGGATAGAGTGGCCAGGATGTGTGAGGGAGGCGAGGGCACAAGGGGCTGAGGCTGAGACTGGGCCAGGCTCAGGGCAACACACGCGACTTTAGCAGGCAGAGGAGTGGCTCGACTGCTAGGTCTGGAGGGCTGCTGAGGAAGAGCAGTGTGGATGGCTGTGGGGAGAGAGGTGCCTAGTCAGAAAAGAGAAACCCAACGACTCGACACTCACAATACATTCAGTGTTGGTGAATGTATTGTAAGTGTTGTGAGGGAGGAATGAGTTCAGGTAAATAAATATCTCATTAAAAAATTTAAGTCAGATATTGAAATGTTTTATTTCTATTTTAACTGACTGTAAAACTACTGTGTAGCTTGTCATATATTACACAGCGAAACAAACCGTTTCTTAACAAAGCAAATATCAGCAGATTTCAGGAACTAATTCCTAATTAACTAACTAGTTACACCATGACAAATTCTCACACTATGACCGCAAAAAGTAGTACCTGGACAGGATGGGAGTGGCGCAAGTGGGTGGACAGGGCCTGTGTGAGTGGGCACCTGGCTCACCAGTCCCATGGCATGGGGGACAGCAGGCTGATTGCTGGCCTGGTTTAGCTGTGGGTTCATGAAGTGGGTGAGCGGGTCATACACAGGGTTATGGGTCTGTGGCTCCTGAGCAGGTCTGGACTGGACTACCACCGTTGTACCTGCAGGCTGCCCATGTGTCCGTTTCACATCTTTGATCCTGGAGGTCATCTTGTGTTTAGGAACCGGCCCTGATGCAGACACACAAACTTATTTCAGTGATCGGCTGTTTCACCTCTGCTGCACTGACCTGTCCTGCTCCATCCCGCAGCTACACCACCTCTGCTGCTGTGACCTGTCTTGATCCACCCAGCAGCTGCACTACCTCTGCTACTGTGTGACCTATCCTGATCCACTCCCTGAAGTGCTGTTACAATACTGTTGATAGTAACCTTTAGAATTATGTATTTATTTGTTTGTATGGATGTGTTTCTGCTGCTGGACACCTGTATTTATCCTACGGAGATCAATAAAGCATCTATCCGAGTTTGGTAAGTCGTAAGTAACTCATCTTTATTATGATAGAGTCTTTCACCGACACCAAGTCAAAAGGCGCTTTACAATTGTTGTGGGCCTTTTTCCTCTACGCTCCTGACTTCTTGCTATGAAGCACAAGCGCTAACCACTGCTGAAGAGCAGTCATTGTTTCAAGTTTATTGGTCTCTATTGGTTATGGAGAAGTTTAAAGCATGGTTAGTAGGCCATGTGCTAGTTCATGAAAGAGGTCTAGAATTTGACTTTCGTTCCAGGATTGTGGGAAATACTTTTTTGGCTTTATGTTAATGCTGTTGTC
Source organism: Knipowitschia caucasica (assembly GCA_964034765.1). Lineage (NCBI taxonomy): Eukaryota > Metazoa > Chordata > Actinopteri > Gobiiformes > Gobiidae > Knipowitschia > Knipowitschia caucasica. Next base: position 12,561,937 of record OZ035825.1, on the reverse strand, counting down.
AAAGTTGTGGTTTTGATCGAAATTTGGAATTTTCAGCCTGATGTACCATGTTAGGAGGTTTCTAATTGCAGAAATACCTATTTCTTCAAAAACCAAAGTACTTGGCCATAGAGATCACACCAAAAATTATGTATTCCTGGAATATTACTATTATTGAAGAAATATTTGAATATCCAAAATTATTATGAAAAACTATGACATTCAAATTTGGGAACTAAACTGGAAAAACTACCATAAACTGATTTTATGTCTAATGATTGTTGACTTTCCTTCAAATAGCTCAAAGATGATATCACAAATAAATACTATGAATTGAAATGAATAATAAGTACTGAAAAATGTAATGTAATTCTAGATCTAAATATTGTAAAGTAACATAGTTGACTATTTACACAACGAAGGAAAATATGTATGCCCTGTACATACATAGACAATAATTTCAGTAGGAATTTTGTGTGTGTGAGAACTGGTTAAAAACAGGAGCTAGAACAAATATGTTTAAAATTTATTTCCATTTTATGTTCCCAGTACTACCTCAACAGAATGCCTGGATTTCTCTCGAGGACAATGAAAACTACAATACTATTATGACCATTTATATTAATCCATCATTGTCACGTATATATAATCATATTAATTTCATATTGGGCTTATATATGTAGACATGTACAGCAATCCAACACTAGTCATTATTTACATTATACTGCCTTTGACTATTTATTCATGTCAAAGTCAAGTTTATTTCTATAGCACATTCACAACAAACTCTGTCCAAAGTGGGTTCGATTCCCGGTCGGACCAGGGCCTTTCTGAGGGGAGTTTGCATGTTCTCCCCGTGTCTGCGTAGGTTTCTTCCGGGTACTCCGGTTTCCCCTACCACTAAAAATATGTACAATAGGTCTGGCATGCGCCTCCTGTACTGGCGACCCCGCTCCCATCTCTATGTGGAGTGAGAGGACAAATGCCCAAAAAATAACATTTGTAAACCGCTTTGTGACTATGGTCTGTGAAAGGCGGTATATAAATAAAGATTACTTACTTACTAAGTGCTGCAAGATTAATTAAATACACCTCACGATACCGCCCATCCCCTCAAGCTTTGAGGCAACCGCTCAGTATGTGCTCCAAGGGTGTCTGCCAGGCCCCAGGTGTGTAGGTTGGCCAGACTTGGAAGAACATCATACAGACTGTATGAGGAATTTTGTGCGCAGAGGTTCTGTGTGTTCCCACCTTGCCCACGCCCCTTGCTTGGACATGCTGACCATCCTGCGACGTTCTTCCTCCACCTATGCACGGATCTCGTCTTGTACCAGTTGCCGCATCTCTTGAATTTATTTAATTTATTATTTATATAGCGCCTCAGACCAGAGTCAGAAAGAGCTTTACAATCATTATTTCTGGGCATTTGTTTCTCCCTCCAAACATAGATGGGAGTGAGGTCACCTAGAGCTCGCTCCCATCACATGCCAGACCTATTCTACATGTTTTTAGTGGTAGGGGAAACAGGAGCACCCAGGGGAAACAGGAGCACCTGGAGGAAACCAGAGCACCCAGGGGAAACAGGAGCACCTGGAGGAAACCAGAGCACCCGGAGGAAACCCTGGTTGCCTCTTGCAACCCGGGGCTGCCATCTTTGTTAAGAAAAACACACCAACTCACTGACGTTAGGGCTGGGATAAATGATTATTTTTTAAACAATTAATCTAGTGATTATTTTTTTGATGCATCGATAAATCTAACAAATATTTTTTTCAGTTCAATTTGATTTTGATTTGATTATCTCCCCATTAATTGACTAATATCAATGTATACTTTGTGTTTTATGTGTTGATTTACATATTTGATTGAAAAAACATGAAAAAACAAAATATATTTATTGCTCTTAAAATTAAAAAATAAGATTCTTAGTCAGAGGTTGCATAAAACCTTGAGCCTTGAAAACACATCTAGCTAACTGAAAAAAGTGCATCTTATTATTCTTCTTTCAGATGAAAATAACACTTGATGTTTAGCATTCAATAGAATAAAAAAAAGAATATAGTAACCAATGTAAACTTGAGGGCTTTAAGCTAAAGAGTGCTTTTCTAGCAAAAAATAATGAAAATAAACATTTAGAATTCAACAGCTATGTTGAACATAGACCTAGCTTACTGAAAAATCATCTTCATTCACAAATAACAAATACAGTGCCAGGTGAAAGTATTCGGCCCCCTTGAACCTTTCAACATTTCGCCATATTTCAGGCTTCAAACATAAAGATATAACATTTAATTTTTTTGTCATGAATCAACAACAAGTGGGACACAATCGTGAAGTGGAACGAACAAAAAAAAAGTGGGGCATGCAATATTATTCGGCCCCTTTACTTTCAGTGCAGCAAACTCACTCCAGAAGTTCAGTGAGGATCTTTGAATGATCCAATGTTGTCTTAAATGACTGATGATGATAAATAGAATGCACCTGTGTGTTATCAAGTCTCCGTATAAATGCACCTGCTCTTTGATAGTCTCAGGGTTCTGTTTAAAGCGCAGAACCATGAAGACAAAAGAACACACCAGGCAGGTCCGAGATACTGTTGTGGAGAAGTTTAAAGCCAGATTTGGATACAAAAAGATTTCCCAAGCTTTAAACATCTCAAGGAGCACTGTGCAAGATAACTACAGCTGAGGTGGGAGAGTCTGTCCATAGGACAACAATCAGTCGTGCACTGCACAAATCTGGCCTTTATGGAAGAGTAGAGAAGCAAGAATAAAGCCATTTCTCAAAGATATCCATAAAAAGTCTCGTTTAAAGTTTGCCACAAGCCACCTGGGAAACACACCAAACATGTGGAAGAAGGTGTTCTGGTCAGTTGAAACCAAAATCGAACTATTTGGCCACAATGCAAAACGATATGTTTGGCGTAAAAGCAACACAACTCATGACCCTGAACACACCATCCCCACTGTCAAACATGGTGGTGGCAGAGACTGGGACGGAGATTTATCTTCCAACAGGACAATGATCCAAAACATAAAGCCAAATCTACAATGGAATGGTTCACAAATAGACGTATCCAGGTGTTAGAATGGCTAAGTCAAAGTCCAGACCTGAATCCAATCGAGAATCTGTGGAAAGAGCTGAAGATTGCTGTTCATAAACTGTTTTGCAAGGAAGAATGGGAAAGAATTCCAATCTCTGGATGTGCAAAACTGATAGAGACATACCCAAAGCGACTTGCAGCTGTAATTGCAGCAAAAGGTGGCGCTACAAAGTATTAGCGCAAGGGGGCCGAATAATATTGTGGCGGGAGGTTCTAGTCCTGATGGACCGCAGTCTCCTGTCTGAGTGGAATGGTTGGAATAGTCCATGTGCAGGGTGAGAGGGGTCTCCTCCTAAGACGCACGAGCAGGCCTCCGCGCTTTCCCCTTTTACGGGCCCACACTTTTTTGGCTAGAACATGGACTAAATCAGCCGCAGATGCCAAGAAAACAGGCAATAGGTCCATGGGAACGGTGGGTCGGATGTTCATACGTTCCTCAAGGGGGGAAGGAACAGCCAGATGCACAGTTAAAAAGTAAAAACAAAAGAAAAAGAGAGCAGCAAAGAGCCGTGTCGACCGTACGAGGCGCAATCTTGATTGGATAAATACTGTTCAAGGAGCCGAATACTTTCGCAAGGCACTGTAACTTAGAGTCGGACACTTTCAATTCCCCTTAAGAACACTGGGCCTCATTCACGAACGGTTCTTAAGAACAAATTTGTGCGTAAATCCTACTTTTCTCGTAACCAGAATTTCTTTTGGCTAAGTAACAAATCCTACGAGTGCTCAGGAGCACTCTTACGCATTCAGTGCCGACATGTTCACACGCTAGTGTTGTATTCTTTTGTGAAGTCCTTCGATACCCGGGCAGTGTGTTTGGGATCATTGTCATGCTGGAAGACCCAGCCACGTTTCATCTTCAAAGCTCTCACTGATGGAAGGCGGTTTTGGCTCAAAATCTCACGATACATGGCCCCATTCATTCTTTCCTTAGCACAGATCAGTCGTCCTGTCCCCTTAGCAGAAAAACAGCCCCAAAGCATGACGTTTCCACCCCCATGCTTCACAGTAGGTATGGTGTTCTTGGGATGCAACTCAGTATCCAAACACGACGAGTTGAGTTTATACCAAACAGTTCTACTTTGGTTTTGTTGATGCGTTTCAAAATAATGAAACGCATTTCAAAATATTTTGGACCCTGGGAGGAGATCCAGCATGTGAGACCAATGTAAACCCGGGGAGGGACATAGACTGGAAAGACCAGCATACAGAAACCAGCGCGGACCAAGGAGAGACCGTAGACTGGAGAGACCATAGACTGGGAAGACTGGCGCGCAGAGACCAGCGCGGACTGAGGATAGACCGCATTGACTGGAGAGACTATAGACTGGAGAGACCGGCTCGCAGAGACCAGCGCAGACCGAAGAGAGACCGCATATAAACTGGAGAGACCAGCGCAGTCCTGTAATGGATCAATGGGAGAGACCAGCGCAGTCCTGTAATGGATCAATGGGAGAGACCAGCGCGGACCCGTATAGATCCATGGGAGAGACCAGAGCAGAGGGTCAGCGCGGACCCCGATGAGATTCATTTTAAAATTAATACATAATATATTTTTAAATTAATCTCATAACATTTTTAGATTAATTGCATAATTTTGCTAGATTTGTCTTTATTCTCATAATATTTTGACTTTAAAGTCAACATGTTTTGACATTATTCTCAGTTTGGCAAAAGAAGGAAAAAGGGTGACTTTTTTGCTCCGTGTAACTCTCTGCATTAGGCATGTTGCTGTTTCCTCTGGTGTTTGCACACGGCCCTGCAGTCCCTTATATGGGCATTAATGGGCAGTTATCTATGCTAATTGTAGCTGCAGAGGCAACTCTCATTTATTTTATTTAATGTTTCAATAATTTTACTTAAGAGTTACAAATATTATAAATAGTTAAAAGTGCTATTTAGAGTTATTTCATATTTTTTGCTGATTTTTGGACACTAGGAACCTTTTGTTTTATGGAACTAGGTTTTTGGGAATGGTTATCTGGACACACCCCCTTTTTTTGTTGTATTTCATTTCCTCACAAGCCACAAGGTGCTTCGCTCGGTCCACGCATGGAAGATGTCGGGTATCAGAAAAGAAACCCTTTGAAAGTCCTTTTTTGTGTTTTATTTCCCTGTTGAGTAAAGCGGCCAATGAGGTATGTCTTGGTCTCCATTGCTCTGTGTTATAGGTGTAAGTGCCGTCTTTAAGCGTTAATGTACATTTTTTATGTTCCTTTCAGTTCTGACGGCATTCTCGTCATGTTGGCATTTCTCCTCTGGACGAAATAAATGTCTGTTTAAAACTTAAGAACGATTTTGAGCCTTTATAAACTCAGAGGGAGTAACACTAATGAATCACCTGGCACGCGCGCTCTACTTACGAGGAGTTGGCATTCATCAATCTAAGAACAGCTGCAAAAAATTCAGCGCCTTACGAGCGCGTTGATGAACCCCACGTAGGGTCTTCGTAGAAATCTACTTAAGAACAACTTAAGAAATGTAAGAAGTTTCTTAAGAAGTTATTCGTGAATGAGGCCCTGTGTGTGCTTGTGAAAATTTCCTCCGGCCCGAGTTGTCATTCTCCAGTGACTAAACTGGCGCAGCTAGCATGTTCGCCAATGCGGAAGTACCGTCTAATAATAAAATAAACGTATGGCGCACCTCCGTGAACACATAATGCTGTTATATAAAGTCTCTGGAAGGTCTCTGGACACAGAGACACTGCAGAGCTGCATTATTGGAGAAGAACTTTACACAAAAAGCCGCTAGCTTAACTCCGCTAGCTTAACTCTGCTAGCCCAGGACTGATCTGGTCTGAACACCCCAAGCCTCTGTAATTTAGAGAATGTGCGTCTATTGCACATGGAATCTGCGTTCCAGCATTGGCGGTCTGAACGCCCCATGAGACGGCACTCGCATACTACTGCTACTACTCGCTGCCATCTTTGTTTTGAGTATGACGAATCGACGCGCATATTTTGTATCAACATCATTGATTACGTTGATGCGTTGTCCCAGCCCAAACTGACGTCATGTCCAAGGAATCCGGCGCTCTGATTGGTTGAAACTGGGTCAATGGCGATTTACATACTACTTCACATGATAAAAAGTTCAAATCTCGCATCCTTTTTGTCCCTTATCCACCGCTGTATTTCAAGATGGCGCAATGATTTGGATAGTTCTCTGCTCTCATGGACATTTATAAGTTAAATTCCAAGCCTATGATCACAATTAAAAAACATGGTGGAAGTAAATATTCTAAAATGGTTACATTACCATTTAATTGTTCATATGGCAAATTACTGTTAAAAAAAACAACAAAAACTAAAAATTACACAAGGTGGCTTTAACACTAATCAAAAACATGTTTGTCATACCAGTGTCTTCAGGGGCGGAGGCTTCACTGTCGTCTGAAGATGAGGAGCCCATCTTCATCTCCTTTCCCTCTGTGAGCACAAGCACATACTGGAGTCATGTCACTTTGTGGTCTGTTTGTCAACTCAAATAACAATCAAAAGTGGGGGTGCAACAAGGCATTGTACCACAATGCACAAACGTCATGAATGCGATTCACATTTCATATTCATGTATATTTGCATCCCGATGGTGCCCACAGGATGTTACACCTGAAGAAAATATGAGACCCCCTGTGAAACGCAAACATAACATATGCTTTAAATGCTCTTAATTAGTATAATTCTAATAAAAATGACACATAAGAGATATCTAAAAAGATAGATTGGCCTTTATTGTCCACACACAGCCACATATATAGAACACAGAATACGGAAATTACAACAATACAATAGGAGGATCTTTGTTTACATCTGCGTGCGCATGCACTACTCGCTGGGCAGCTAGACAAAGTGGCACATACAAAAGCATGGATACGACGAGTACTTTTAAGTCTCAGTGGACGAAATGCACTATATACAAGCACTTTAACACAAGAAGATCTGAGAAGATATAAAGATAAGCTTAAAAAAGTATAGGAGACTGAGCTGAACAAATCCAATGCCCATATGAGACCTAGGATGACGACAAACGTTGGTCAGACTCACCTGTCTGGGAAACATTTATTCTTAATTCATAGACCCTTCAAGCTAGAAAAAGGCCTATGATTATTTAGTTTCAAGAAAGGTTAGGCCATTTTTTTCCTGTGAAACAGAAGTCCGTGATTGTAATGAAAGCTGAGGTTAGATATGAGGATTAGATAGCTATATGACCTACCAGGTGGACAAACGCAAGACTCTACAAGGACTGATTGTGTATCCATGTTATGACTATAATATGCTCTGTCTCTGAATGTGACACGTGTGTCTTTCCATTTGTGACGTAACAATGACTATATACAGTGGGGCAAAAAAGTATTTAGTCAGCCACCGATTGTGCAAGTTCTCCCACTTAAAATAATGACAGAGGTCTGTAATTTCCATCATAGGTACACTTCAACTGTGAGAGACAGAATGTAAAAAAAAAATCCAGGAATTCACATGTAGGAAGAATTCATTTGTAAATTATGGTGGAAAATAAGTATTTGGTCAATAACAAAAATTCAACTCAATACTTTGTAATATAACCTTTGTTGAGAATAACAGAGGTCAAACGATTACTATAGGTCTTTACCAGGTTTGCACACACAGTAGCTGGTATTTTGCCCCATTCCTCCATGCAGATCTTCGAGAGCAGTGATGTGTTGGGGCTGTCGCCGAGCAACACGGACTTTCAACTTCCTCCACAGATTTTCAAAGGGGTTGAGGTCTGGGGTCTTGTTCACGAGTGGAGGAAGGATTGACATGCGGAATGGTGCAGCGTGCGCAGTGATACTCTCGCTGTATCGGACCGTCGTGGTAAAGAGTGAGCTGAGCCGAAAGGCAAAGCGCTCGATTAACCAGTCAATCTTTGTTCCCTCCCTCCCTCACCTATGCTCATGAGCTTTGGGTAATGACCGAAAGAACGAGATTGCGGATACAAGCGGTCGAAATGAGCTTCCTCAGCAGAGTGGCTGGGCTCTCCCTTAGAGATAGGGTAAGGAACTCGGATAGGGCCGCTGCTCCTCCACGTCGAGAGGAATCTGTTCAGGATGCCTCCTGGACGCCTCCCTGGGGAGGTGTTCTGGGCATGTCCCACCGGGGGGAGGCCCCGGGGAAGACCCAGGACACGCTGGAGGGACTATAGCCTAGTGTATAGTCGCGCGGCGCGGAGCTTACGATGGTGACGTGACCTGACTTGCAGAACGCGTGGATCACCGCAAGGACCTTACGTAGCCTGTCGCGCACCCTCAAAAATTTCTAACTACACAAGCCGCGCCGCAGAGAAGCTCCACTGTGATTGGTCCGCGTGCGATTACTTTCTGGGAAGCATGGAGGGGCTGCAGGGAGCAGGGACGCTTCGGAACAGACTGCTTCGCGCTTTGAAGGAACCGAAAGAAAAGCAGTTTGGGCTCATGGCTGAGCCTGATATACGCTGAGACTGTGGACTAGAGTTCTGTTGTATAACCAACATACAGTGCCTTGCGAAAGTATTCGGCCCCCTTGAACCTTTCAACATTTCGCCACATTTCAGGCTTCAAAGATAAAAGATATAAAAGTTTTTTTTTTGTCATGAATAAGCAACAAGTGGGACACAATCGTGAAGTGGAACGAAATTTATTGGATAATTTAAACTTTTTTAACAAATAAAAAACTGAAAAGTGGGGCGTGCAATATTATTCGGCCCCCTTGCGCTAATACGTTTTAGCGCAACACAAAATGCGGGAACCGAGCGGCCGCAGCTGCCCCGGGTCAGAACGCTGCTGCCACAGGGAGGCGCACTCCTATTTGAGTTCATACAGTAAACAACAGCAAGTTCCCTGCGGTCATGTGCCTGTTCTTATTAAACTTTAATTCCTACCTGCTCTATCGCCATCTTACAAACGCAAGTGTCCACAGCATTCTGACTGTTATTATGAGATACATGGGCGGGTAATTCGCCACATGCGTTCATTTTTTAAACGTGAATAAAGAAAAAAATTCATTAACGTGCGTTAAAACAATCATTTTGACAGCCCTAATTTGAAGTGATTAACCCGTGCTATTGTGTTGTGTATTATAGAGGGAGCCAGGTCTGGAGCGCGTGGATGAGAGTATAATACTAGTTCCTTGGTTTTGTGTGTTCAGCTCCAGAGAGTTTGTGGAATATCACTCAATGAAATGAGATATGGACTAAATGGTAGGCAGTAATAAAATCATGGATGGGAATGTCTGAATACTTGAAATCTGTGGTGGTTACAGCAGAGCTGATGCAGTCGTTTGTGTAGAGGGTGTAAAGAAAGACTTAATACACAGCCCTGGGGGCGCCAGTGTTGGTGACTAGGCTGGATGGTGTCACTGAGACAGGTTGAGTAGTTGAAGATTTCTGCATTTCTGTGGATGTTGAATCGTATTGAATGCTGAGCTGAAATCAAAGACCAGGATAGTTCCAGGTAGTTCCAGATGTTGAAGGAGACATGCAACAGCATCCTCTGTTGCCCGCCTGGCTCTGTAAGCAAACTGGTGGGGCAGGTTGGCGACCGGGAGGATGGAGTAGAGTATGAGCCATTCAAACCACTTCATTATGATGAAAGTAAGTGCAATGTGTCGGTTCTTATGAACCGGGATCATTATAGAGGTTTTCCAAGCTGTGAGAATGTGTGCAGGCCTTGAGGCCCAGAAGATTGAGTAGAGGACTGGTGACAACTCCATGGCACCCAAATTCAGCACCTTGCCTGGGATGCCACTTTGCACCTACTGAGTTGCAGGCGTACACCCACCTCCGTAAATGGGGGCTGAGATGGAGCACTGAGCTCTTCACAGAGGGAAGAATGGTTGTGAGTGTCAAAGCGAGTGTAGATGATGTTCAATTAATTAGCAAAGATGGTGGGGTTTGTTGCTATGTGGTGACCAGAGCAGCTAGTATGGCCAGTGAAAAGCTTGATGTTTGGTGCTCATGCTGTAAAACTTATCCTCAAACCTGAGTTTGGCCTTCAGCTGTCATTTTTAATCTGTGTATTGAGTGCATTGACAGTGGTTAGGTACGGTTAAGTTAATGTAGTCAGTGTATACTGAGACCTTGTTCTCCAGGGCTCCTTAAAATATCTCCCAGTCTGTACACGCTATTGCATCCAGGACCACATTCTGCACTGTGGATGATTGGCTCATTAAAACAAAAATGTGTGAAATGTAATTTTCATTTACATATGATGTGCATCACTCTGCATGTTAAAAGTTGAATTCATAACATACATACTTTAGTGCAGAAAAATGTAAATAAAGACAACATGGTCATTACTTTTCACATTGGGATAGATCAATTAATCAGCTCAAGGGAAGCGTTTTCACTTTGGAAGCTCCAGGTGAGCTACATATATTTTCACATTCAAGTGTATCGAACGTTTCAAGAGACCGGAAAGGTGTCTTCCTAGCAGAAGTTGTTTTATACCTGCGTGCTTCTTGCTCTTGCGCAGGCAGGAGCACACATACTTCTCCAGCTCCCTCAGTGTAGAGGGCTTGAGGGCCTCAAAGTCGATCTCGATCTCGTCAGGGTTGGTGTTCTTCAGGGAGGCCTCTCTGCTCTGGATGATGTGCACCACACGGCCCAGCTTGTCCCCAGGCAGCTTGTTGATATCCAGGCTCAGCTGTCTCTTCTCTTCATAGCTCATAGTGGGAAACTTACTGGGCTCTGCGGCGTATTTTAGCAAAAAGAGTCCAAAATGTGAATACCGTCACTGTACTTAAAAGGAGACACATTTTGCAAATTCCCTTTTTTGACCTTTTAACCACGTTTCAACATTATTCCTCATCCAAAACAGACCTGGAGTGGTTTCAAGCTCCATCCACACTTCTAACCCAAAACGTTTTTCTGCCCCTTGTGTCTTAAACTTTGTATCACCTACAGATTGTGAAAAGGTCTAATAAAATAATTTCTTTACATGGTGCTATATTTGTTGTTTTTGAAAATTCCTGCATTTCATTTCCCATACTTAAACTTAGGGCTGGGCGATATGGCTGAAAACTATATCACGATTAGAGCTGCAACTAACGATTATTTTGTAATCGATTAATCTATCGATTATTTTTACGATTAATCGAGTAATCGCTTGGCTGTGAATTGTGTAGAAATTTTTTTTTTTTTCATCACAAAAAGCTAAAGTGGCAACACTCGAGGACGTATTGATGGCGTAAACTTAAAGTAAATGTTTGTAACAGGCTCTTTGTGCTAATTCTGCTATCTGATTGGATGAGACCGACAGATATTCATGAAATTATAAAAACAGTCGGTTTTAATCAAAAATACTAAATTTTCATGTCATTTTTGCTCTGTTTGAGTCCGTGTGAACCAGAAAACGATTAATCGATTACTAAAATAGTTGTCGACTATTTCAATAATCGATTAGTCGTCGATTAATCGATTAGTTGTTTCAGCCCTAATCACGATATAAGTGTTTCATATCAGTCGATATCGATAATTATCGATTTGTTTTTTTAAAACCTCAATTTGTAGTTTTCCCAGCCTTGGAAGGGACGACGACTTTGCAAAGTTTGCAGACTGCATGGTTTTTAATATCCAAAATACTGCCAAACTGGTGATCAGTGTTGTGCCAGTTCACCACTTTTCTGAACTAGTTCAAGTTCAGTTAATTTTCTTTTTTATGTGAGATATTCAAATAAATGTTGTTCACACTACGAGCAGAAATCACTATATACAGTGCCTTGCGAAAGCCCCCTTGAACCTTTCAACATTTTGCCACATTTCAGGCTTCAAACATAAAGATATAAAAATATTATTTTTTGTCAAGAATCAACAACAAGTGGGACACAATTGTGAAGTGGAACGAAATTTATTTGATAATTTAAACTTTTTCAACAAATAAAAAACTGTAAAGTGGGGCGTGCAATATTATTCGGCCCCCTTGCGCTAATACGTTTTAGCGCCACCTTTTGCTGCAATTACAGCTGCAAGTCGCTTGGGGTATGTCTATCAGTTTTACACATCGAGAGACTGGAATTTGTCCCCATTCTGCCTTGCAAAACAGCTCGAGCTCAGTGAGGTTGGATGGAGAGCGTTTGTGAACAGCAGTCTTCAGCTCTTTCCACAGATTCTCGATTGGATTCAGGTCTGGACTTTGACTTGGCCATTCTAACACCTGGATACGTCTATTTGTGAACCATTCCATTGTAGATTTGGCTTTATGTTTTGGGTCATTGTCCTGTTGGAAGATAGATCTCCGTCCCAGTCTCAGGTCTTGTGCAGACTCCAACAGGTTTTCTTCCAGAATGGTCCTGTATTTCCTCCATCCATCTTCCCATCAATTTTAGCCATCTTCCCTGTCCCTGCGGAAGAAAAGCAGGCCCAAACCATGATGCTGCCACCACCATGTTTGACAGTGGGGATGGTGTGTTCAGGGTGATGAGTTGTGTTGCTTTTACGCCAAACATATCGTTTTGCATTGTGGCCAAAAAGTTCGATTTTGGTTTCATCTGACCAGAGCACCTTCTTCCACATGTTTGGTGTGTTTCCCAGGTGGCTTGTGGCAAACTTTAAACAAGCCTTTTTATGGATATCGCTATCTTGCCACTCTTCCATAAAGGCCAGATTTGTGCAGTCCAGTGTCTATGGACTCTCCCACCTCAGCTGTAGTTATCTGCAGTTCATCCAGAGTGATCATGGGCCTCTTGGCTGCATCTCTGATCAGTCTTCTCCTTGTTTGAGATGAAAGTTTGGAGGGACAGCCGGGTCTTGGTAGATTTGCAGTGGTCTGATGCTCCTTCCATTTCAATATAATTGCTTGCACAGTGCCCCTTGGGATGTTTAAAGCTTGGGAAATCTTTTTGTATCCAAATCCGGCTTTAAATTTCTCCACAACAGTATCTCGGACCTGCCTGGTGTGTTCCTTTGTCTTCATGGTTCTCTCTGCGCTTTAAACAGAACCCTGAGACTATCAAAGAGCAGGTGCATTTATACGGAGACTTGATTACACACAGGTGCATTCTATTTATCATCATCAGTCATTTAGGACAACATTGGATCATTCAAAGATCCTCACTGAACTTCTGGAGTGAGTTTGCTGCACTGAAAGTAATGGGGCCGAATAATATTGCACGCCCCACTTTTCAGTTTATTTGTTAAAAAAGTTTAAATTATCCAATAAATTTCGTTCCACTTCACGATTGTGTCCCACTTGTTGATTCATGACAAAATATTAAAATTTTATATCTTTATGTTTGAAGCCTGTAATGTGGCAAAATGTTGAAAAGTTCAAGGGGGCCGAATACTTTTGCAAGGCACTGTATAATCACTGCACAGCATCAGAGCAGGTAGGCCCTCTGCAAATTCAAGTTTTAAAAGAATACGCGCGTGACAGCGGGGCTGTTTGCTATGACCTGAAGTCGCTGAAATCAAACACTGTACAACTATCTGTCTCTTCACTACCCAACACTGTGAATAAATATTGATGCATCATTTATTCTGTAGCTAGTTAGCGCTTATCCACTAGGCCATGTTTCCACCGCAGGAACTTTTGGAGTAATTTCTCAGGGCCAGCCCCTTTGGTTTGTGTCTCCACTGGAGGAACTTCCCTCACAGGGCCCTTTACAGGAACTTTTACGGGGCCCAACGGAGTCCCTCCTCCATGCTAGGTACTCCGTTGGGCCCTGAACAGCTCCTGGTGGGGCTTGGGATTAACCCAGCGCTGAATTTCTGAAGCAAGGGCAGGCTCTGACGCCAGCAGAAAGCCCCAAAACAACTGGCTTTAAAATCCAACAGCATTAGCCTAGCTGACACCACTGAAAAAAGCAAACAACAACATGGCATTGATTCAGACTGGGTTTGAGGCATAATTAAAATATATATTAAGAAATATCAGCTTCACCTCGAAGCACTGGGGGATTCATCACACTCTTAAACAAGCCGTGAAAAGTTTTTAAAAAACCGAAGCAGGACTATAAACCGTGCCGGCCGGCTGAGTGGATAGCACTCTCCTCTCAGCAAGAAGGTCCTGGGTTCGCACAGGACGGGGTCTTTCTGAGTGGAGTTTGTTCTCCCTCTGCTTGCGTAGGTTTCCTCTGGGTACTCCGGTGTCTCCTACCACTAAAAACATGCAAACTTGCTTGCATAGGATTTCCTCCGGGTACTCCGGTTTCCCCTACCACTAAAAACATGCACACTAGGTTAAATCCTCCAGCTCCAGTAGTCCTGACCAAGCCGAGCATCAACATCTGGAGATGGGTTCCTGGGCGCTGTTCTACGGCGACCACTGCTCCTGACGTAAGCCTTAGCGGCATCGGGATGGGTCAAATGCAGAGGAGGAATTGCCCTACGGGGATCAATAAAATGCACCATCAACTTTATTAAAAAAACTCAAAGACCACAATAACCGGAGCGGTTACGACCGTAAAATAAACAAATGGATTTGGCGTAATAAGTTTCACTTATGCGGCAGTCTAAACTCATGACGTGGCCGAGGGGTCCTACTCTGCAGTCGAGACACTGCCACTGAGAGGACCGAGGGAGAGGACGGTTCCTGTAAAAGTTCCATCCCGCTCTTTTTACCAGGAACTCCTGCGGTGGAAACGCGGCTTATGCCATCCAGTAAAAGCTGTCAAACCAAGGCAGCGCGTCGAAACCATAGACTGTCATTGACTTTGCATTGAAACTGGACGCAACGCATGGTCCGGTGTGAACACCCCTTAAAAGGAGCTATACCCGTTTCTGATAGGTTTTTCTCAGTTCGAATGTTTAGCACCACCCCACTAACTTGCTCACAGGCTTCTTATTTCCCCTATGCTCTCCTCCCACGAAGCCATCTAGTTTTATTTGCGATCTAATACGCATGCAAACATAAGCATCAGCGCAACAATCCCTTATGAAATGGTACAGAAGCAACGCACACTGCTAAGAAAATATACAGTATAACTGAAAGATTACCACTAGTTTCGTGTCCAAATGTAGTCTGAGGCGGTCCCGTACCCGCAGGTCTCTCTAGTGCATACGATGTAAGCTAGCGAAGGTTTGGCCTTCAGATAGACAAAACAAGGGAAAAGTACAGGCTTCTGCACTTTGATAGAATGATGAGTTTAACTTTAACAAAAGTTGCTTAAAAGTGTTATGAAATCTCACATTCCCCCCTCTGGTTATTAATACTATTTTGTCTTGCATTTGTCCACCTGTGCAGTACATAGGTCTAGCTATGTTCACCCGAGTTGATTTCTTCTTTGATAATTTTTTTTGCTTTCCCTCTTTTCTTCCTCACTGTTATAGTCGTTTGTGCTGTTTTGCTGTGTATGCAGATACAGCCAGAGGAGTTATAGCGACTTTCTGCTAACATTCTGCTGTGTTTAGACGCTAGAGGAGGCAGCCTGTTTGTAATAGCGCTGCCTCTCGTTCTGTGAGTGGAGGAGAGCTATTCTCATGCTACTCAGCACTTTTTACGGCCTGAATTCATACACAAGCTAAATCAATTAGCTCAAGTTTTCATTAAAGTACGGCATTTAACACGAAAAGTTTGTAGTCATACGCATTTTTATTAACTCATTTGAAAATAAATCGAGTACAGCTTCTTTAACGCTCTGAACCGATGCAAAGCTGGGAAATCTATTGAGCCAATGAAACGCTTCAATACACTGACACAATTGATGCGCAAAGCAAAGCAGTGGCTGCACTGACACATTTGTCACATGACCAGCAGTTTTGATACAATCTTCAATGCAGTGTTTTAAACCAGTTTGCTTCAGGAAGAGCAACACACAAGAGTGTCAGTATTGTTTATCCATCACTACTTTTTTTTATCCACAATTTCAATTTTCCTCTTGTGCTGCCAAACTGTGCCACACTCATTCCTCCTCGTTAGCCAGCCATTGTTTTTCCATTTTATTATTTTTTTATTTCCCACAATGCCTTGCTTGGCCGTGATAGGTCAAGAAGCCTCTGCCTACTTCCCCCAGAAGGCTGTGTGCTTCTGTCTTGGCTTTTCTTCCTGTTTAAGTGAAATGATCAAACATTCTATCAACCCATTTTTCTATTCATAATAATCACACGTTTGTCGCGATATAAATAGTTATCATTTTATCGCCCAGCCCTATCTACACTTGAAGTGTTTAGCACTCCATTATATACTTTTATCCAAATACTCTACTCTCTAAAACATAAAGAGCCAAAAAGTCCCGAGATCATGTTTCAGATCTAAAATGAATATTACTTGTGTGAGAAAGCAGTTGAATGTTGAGTCGATGTGGAACAATATTGTCACATGGTTAAAAGCTCCTTAAAACAATAGCTCCATGTGTGACATACCCTTGTATCCATCTGACTCCAGAGCAGCAGAAGGGAGCAGGGAGGCGGTTGGGGCTGGAGGAGGTAGAACTGGACCACCGCTCTTCACTCCGTCTTTCTTTCTGTTGTGAATACAGGGGGGGGGGGAATTATATGAATCATGGCGGCGTGCACGAGTGCAGCGGCTCACAGCTCTCCCTCCCAGTGCTATCTTTTGTCATGTCTGTACATATGCTTTATCTGTCTGAGCACCATTTGCTCCGCGAGCATCAGCTACACCCGTCAGAACCTTTTGGACATTGGTGTACAGCACCAGATCTGCATTTCGAGTGATTTTCATAACGCACACAACATCCCCATCGACATAGCCAGACCGCCGGGCTCTCCGTGGATTGTTATCGGGTCTGGGAGACAGCGCAGGCGGGAGAGGAAGCAGAAGCGGGGCTGCCGGTCCGGTGTCATGCTAAGGCTAAGGCTTGCGGGGAATCGCGATGTACGGGACTGCTGTGTTTTGATCATCACTGAATTGTGGCTTCACCCAGGGATAGCCGATGCTAGTGTGCAGCTAGCAGGACGCACTCTGCTCCGCTGTGACAGGACTGAGAACTCCGGTAAGAGCAGAGGGGGCGGGCTCTGCATGTATGTAAATGAGAACTGGTGTAACAACGGGACAATTATAGACAATCACTGCTCCCCTGATCTCGAGTACATGTCTGTTAGATGTCGGCCTTATTTTCTACCAAGAGAGCAAACTGTTGTGATTTTAACTGCCGTGTATATTCCACCCGATGGCAATGTAAACAAGGCACTCTCTCTCCTGCTGAACACTGTGATTGAGCAACAGCGCGCTCACCCGGATGGTGTTCACGTGATCGCAGGTGACTTCAACAGAGCCAAATTGAAGACTGTACTCCCAGAATTTTACCAACATGTGAAGTGTCCCACTAGAGGGGAGAACACCTTGGATCATATCTATACAAACAATAAGCATGCATACAGAGCTATTCCCCTCCCACACTTGGGGCAATCAGATCATCTGTCCCTCCTGCTCTTTCCAGCCTACACACCTCTACGACGCAGCGCCAGACCTGCCATAAAGACTGTCACAATCTGGCCTTATGACGCATTCCCCAAACTACAGGATTGTTTTGAACAGACGAACTGGGACCTATTTGAACATCAAGACCTGGAAATGTTCACAGAGGCAGTGCTGGACTATATCAAGTTCTGCATTGGCAATGTGACTGAACAAAACCATTTGGGTTCTTCCAAACCAGAAACCCTGGATGTCTAAACAGGTCCGCACTCTCCTCCAAGCTCGTGATGCTGCCATCAGGTCTGGTGACAGAGCGCTATACAGTGCCGCTCAAGCTGACCTGGAGAAGGAAATCAAAAGAGCTAAGAAAGACCATAAGAGAACAGAGTCCCATATGTCCAGTAACAACCACAGAGAAATGTGGAGGAGCATCCAAAACATCACCAACTATAGAGGCTGCAGTGCTACAGCTACAGGACAGAGCGCGACGTTAGCAGAGGAGCTTAATTGCTTCTTTGCTCGTTTTGATACCGCCCTATCTGCTCCTGGCCTGACCTCACCATCAATGGGTCGCTGTGCTACTCCAGCCCTGCTCCCACCTTTACACCGCTCTGACACTCCCCCTCTCACTGTTCAGGAGCACGAGGTTAGAAGGGTGCTTCTAGCTGTGAACCCCAGGAAGGCCACGGGCCCTGACGGAGTACCGGGCAAGGTGCTTAAAGCAAGTGATTTCTAGCTTGCCTCCATCTTCACTAAGCTCTTCAATCTCTCTCTGGCTCAAGCGTCCATTCCCCTCCTGCCTGAAATCAGCCACAATCTTTCCTGTCCCAAAGAAGTCTCCCATCACCAGCCTTAATGATTACCGCCCTGTGGCTCTCACCCCCGGTAATCATGAAGTGCTTTGAAAGGCTGGTCTTACAGCACATCAGAGATTTTCTTCCAGTCAATTTCGACCCTTTCCAGTTCGAGTATCGGGGAAACGGGTCAACAGAGGACACCATCGCTGTAGCTCTCCACTCTGCACTGAGTCATATAGAGCAGCAGCACAGTTACATCCGCATGCTGTTTGTGGACTACAGCTCGGCGTTCAATACAATCATTCCGGACATCCTCACCACTAAACTGAGCACGCTAGGTCTTCCATCTATCACATGTGCCTGGATTAAAAACTTTTTAATCAACAGGCCTCAGACTGTGCGTCTTTGTCCTCACCTCCTCTCCTCCACTCGAACACTGAGCACAGGCTCACCCCAGGGCTGTGTGTTGAGCCCAGGTCATTATCGGAAAATAAGTACCGAAAGGGCGAAGCGGACCCCGACGCGCACCCGTCAAGTACCCCGAGGTACTTGAAAACGCAAACGGAAAATTTTGAAAACTTCCGTGCACTTGTATTAATAATATCTTTGTATAATGTACTCTCCGATTAACATTTAATGGCGTTGATTGATTGGCATTTGCGTTTAATGAGCGTGGCTAGCTCCGGAGTGGCCGGAACTACTTCCGGGTTTTTCATGATTGGTTTTTAACGCAGATAAATAGTATTTTTGTCATTAAGACAAGACCAGAAAATTCAGAAAATCTCCGTGCATGTCTGTGAAGATTGTATATGTATAGGTATTCTCCGATTAACATTTAAGTGTGTTGATTGATTGGCATTTGCGTTTATTGAGCGTAGCTAGCTCCTGAGAGGCCGGAACTACTTGCGGAGTTATCCACGCATCTGAAAGACAAGCCGAGAGTGCGTTACCATGGGCAGCGGTCATTATTGTTTTGAGAGGTCCGTTATAGAAAATAATGACCGGTAGAACGAAATTACATTCAAATCAATGGAGCATTCTACTGCTGCTGTGAGGAGCCGTGTAATAACAATGTTGACACCACAGTGATAATAGTATTTTGGACAACAATTGAATGTGTTCACACAATAGAAAATATATTACCAGCAGTTTGTGGCATTGTTTTTTAGCATTGATTCAACATCAAATGAGTAATTTGACACTAGTTTTGGTATTTAATACTTTTGACAACCAAAGTAAAAGTATGGTTTTATTACCCTGGCATTTGTATTTTACAAATGCCAGGATGACAGAGCATAAGGGTCACCCAATTTTTGTTTGCCCGACACTATGAGATTAAAGTCAAAAGATATTATCACAATAAAGTTGAAGTAGCAAAATCTTGAAATATGAGATGGTTCTCGAAGTATTATGAGATGAATCGGTTATACTGGAGACAATGGAGCTCCATCGTACTTATGACAGAACGGACGATATGGGAGCAGGAGAGCCTGAGCAATTTCTTAGTTTGTGACTTGATTCAGATGGCAATAAAAGGATTCTGATTCTGAAATTAAAAACATATATATTCTTTTAAATTTGCCTTTATTTTGGTCACTCTCCCTCAATTGACACTTTTAAATATGTATGCGTGGAATGGTTGGAATTGATGATGATATTGATAGCGGGTATATAACGTTGAACACCAACAGCGTAAATGACAAGAGTAATTACATTGAGAGGCTGTCTGAACTCTGAACGGGGAAGCGCTTTGTGCATTTGTGATTACTTGTCATCATTATTTTGACATTAATGTGAAAAGAAAACGACTTTATTCTCATAGTACAAGAATTTGTTATATACATACAAATAATTTCATCAGTTCCACAACCGGTCCACACGTACATGCTCTGTCCCAGCCACAGGTGAAGGAGCTGCGACTGAGACAAAATAGCGCGCATACACGCACATAATGTATAACAACAATAACACCACTGTTACATACGGTCATCAGATTATATTATTATATACAAGTATATGAAAGCATAAAGCCATATAAGATAAGATAAGATAAGATGTGCTTTATTTATCTCACATAGGAGTAATTTACATGTCACATTTAGCATGGATAGAGACACTCAGATTGTGCAAAAGGGGGAAATGTGCAAACATGTTACATGCAGGATATATATGTACAATAAAAGTGACAATAATTATGTACAACAAAAGTGACAAGTGTCAAGTGGAAACAGTGTCGATAGTAGTGCAGGTTTTCACACAGTGATCATTTAAAGTGACTTATTGTACAGTCTGACAGCAATGGGGATAAAGGCCTTGCGGTAGCGCTCCTTCCTACACTGAGGGTGTCTCAGTCTTCCACTGAAGGAGCTCCTCAGCTCCTCTACAGTCCTGTGCAGTGGGTGGGAGGTATTGTTCATGATGGAGGTGGCTTTGGCTAGCACCCTCCTGTCCCTCATCTCCTCCACAGAGTCCAGGGAGCAGCCCAGAGTGGATCTGGCCCTCCTGACCAGCTTGCTCAGTCTGTTTCTGTCCCGCTCTGTGCTGCCTGGGGCCCAGCACATGGCAGCGTAGTAAATGGCAGAAGCTACTACAGAGTCATAAAAAGTCCTGAGCAGAGGCCTGCTCACTCCGAAGGACCTCAGCCTCCTCAGAAGGAAGAGGCGACTTTGGCCCTTCTTGTGCAGGGCGTTTGTATTATGGGACCAGTCCAGTTTATTGTTAATGTGAACACCCAGGTACTTGAAGCTGTCCACCAGCTCAATGTCCTCCCCCTGGATGTTCAGCAGCGTGTGGGAAAGTGGTTTTCTCCTGAAGTCGATGATCATCGCCTTTGTCTTACTGGTGTTCAAGCACAAGTGGTTGCGCTCACACCAGTCGACAAAGTCCTTGATAACCGACCGATATTCCAGTTCGTTCCCCTCAGACACACAGCCCACGATGGCGGAGTCGTCTGAGAACTTCTGCAGGTGACAGCTGTGTGTGTCGTGTGTGAAGTCTGAAGTGTAGATGGTGAAGAGAAACTGTGAGAGGACAGTGCCCTGAGGGGCCCCAGTTCTGCAGACTACCACCTCAGACTCACAGCTGCGCAGCCGCACGTACTGTGGTCGGTCTGAGAGGTAGTTGATGGTCCATGCAGTGAGGCTACTGTCCACTCCCGCGTCCTCCATCTTCCCCTGCAGCAGTGCCGGCCTGATGGTATTGAAAGCGCTGGAGAAGTCGAAAAACATGACCCTCACAGCGCTCCCGGCGGGCTCCAGGTGGGAGAGCGTCCGCTGCAGGAAGTAGATGACGGCGTCCTCTACTCTGATGTTGGGTCTGTAGGCGAACTGCAGCGGGTCCAGGGTGGGGCTGACCACGGAGCGGAGATGGGTGAGGATGAGCCTCTCCATGGTCTTCATCAGGTCAGTGCGACTGGTCTGTAGTGAGCCGGTTCCTTGGCGTGTGCTGTTTTAGGAACCGGGATCATACAGGAGGTCTTCCACAGGACAGGGACCTTCTCCAGGCTGAGGCTCAGGTTGTACATGTAGCTGAGGACCCCAGAGAGCTGGTCTGCACAGGTCCTCAGCAGCCTGGGACTGATCCCGTCCGGTCCAGCGGATTTCCTCAGCTTCAGACGCTGGAGCTGACTCCTCACCTGGTCCGGTGTGATGGAGAGGGGGGGGGGGGGGGGGGGCAGGAGGGACCGGGGCAGCCGGAGGCAGTGTCCACTGGGCGGTGTCCACTGGGCTGGGGACGTGTGAAGAGGTGGGGACGTGTGAAGAGGTGGGGGCGGGAGGGGGGCAGATGGAGAGGGATCAAACCGGTTGAAGTACTGGTTAAATTCATCCGCCCGGTGCTGGTCTCCATCCGCTGTCCCTCTGGCACTCTGTCCAAAGCCGGAGATGTTCTTTAGGTCTCTCCACACGTCGCAGGCGTTTCCCTGGGCCAGCTTCTGCTCCAGCTTTTTCCCATAGTCCTTCTTGGCCCTCCTGATCCTCCACTGGAGCTCGTGCTGGATCCTCTTCTGCTCCTCCCTGTCCCCTGAGATGAAAGCCCTTTTCTTGAGGTTCAGGAGGGCTTTAAGCTCAGGGGTCACCCATGGGTGGTTGTTAGAAAAACACCGCACCTTCTTAGTTGGTACAGTGTGTGAGATTTCATAACACTTTGAAGCAACTTTTGTTAAAGTTAAACTCATCATTCTATCAATGTGCAGAAGCCAGTATTTTTCCCTTGTTTTGTCTATCTGAAGGCCAAGCTACATGGCACCGTGGAAGCTGCTGATTGGAGGTCTCCATGCCTCCGCTCTGTATAATACACTTGCATTCTGTTGTATCTGTGTTCGTGTGCTTTGTTCGTGCTGTCTCTACCATCGACAATAAAACATGTCTTCTGTCTGAATTAAAGACGCAATCCCAGACTTTGTCATCTTCTTCAAGTGTTATCCACACAGAAGAGAATATAGACTGTAATGCAGTGTGTCAGGCTCTCAATGTCCTCACCATGAGAGCTGCAGATCATTTCCCAATCAGTGTTTTGAAAACAATCTCTCAGCATCTCATCCACATCATCGCTCCACACTTTTACAATCCTCTTCTGCGCTGGATTTCTTCTCACCACTGGTGTGTATTCCGGAGACGGACGGACCAAGCTGTGATCAGAGCGTCCAAGAGGGGGGAGGGGGGAGGAGGTGTATGCGTCCCGCACATTAACATACAGTAGGTCCAGAGTCTTATTGCCACGAGTTGGGCACGTGACATACTGTTTGAATGTCGGGAGAGTGGCGGAGAGGGAGGCGTGAGTTTCAATGAACTCTGGACGAGGTTCCTCTCTGTTCATCTAGCACGTCAGTACGATGAATTGTCTGATAATATTGCTACTTCAACTTTATTCTCAAAATATTTCAACCTTGAAGTCAAAATATTCTGACTGCAACTCATAGCGTCTGGCAAAAAAGCTCCGTAGTAATATTTACTGTGGATCAGTGATGTGCGATGAGGTTTGTGATTGGGGAGGCAATGACTTTAAATGCCAGATTTACCATCATTATTCTAATAAAATACCTTTAAACCTGCATAATTTAAAAATCCCACAACACATCTACAGTGGGGCAAAAAAGTATTTAGTCCGCCACCAATTGTGCAAGTTCTCCCACTTAAAATAATGACAGAGGTCTGTAATTTTCAACTGTGAGAGACAGAATGTGAAAAAAACATCCAGGAATTCACATTGTAGGATTTTTAAAGAATTTATTTGTAAATTATTGTGGAAGATAAGTATTTGGTCAATAACAAAAATTCAACTCAATACTTTGTAATATAACCTTTGTTGGCAATAACAGAGGTCAAACGATTACTATAGGTCTTTACCAGGTTTGCACACACAGTAGCTGGTGTTTTGGTCCATTCCTCTATGCAGATCTTCTCGAGAGCAGTGATGTTTTGGGGCTGTCGCCAAGCAACACGGACTTTCAACTCCCTCCACAGATTTTCAATGGGATTGAGGTCTGGAAACTGGCTAGGCCACTCCAGGACTTTCAAATGCTTCTTACGGAGCCACTCCTTTGTTGCCCGGGCGGCGTGTTTGGGATCATTGTCATGCTGGAAGACCCAGACACGATTCATCTTCAAAGCTCTCACTGATGGAAGGAGGTTTTGGCTCAAAATCTCACGATACATGGCCCCATTCATTCTTTCCTGAATACGGATCAGTGGTCCTGTCCCCTTAGCAGAAAAACAGCCCCTAAGCATGACGTTTCCACCCCCATGCTTCACAGTAACAGTATGATGTTCTTGGGATGCAACTCAGTATTCTTCTTCCTCCAAACACGACGAGTTGAGTTTATACCAAACAGTTCTACTTTGGTTTCATCTGACCACATGACATTCTCCCAATCCTCTGCTGTATCATCCATGTGCTCTCTGGAAAACTTCAGACGGGCCTGGACATGCACTGGCTTCAGCAGGGGGACACGTCTGGCACTGCAGGATTTGATTCCCTGTCGTCGTAGTGTGTTACTGATGGTAACCTTTGTTACTTTGGTCCCAGCTCTCTGCAGGTCATTCACCAGGTCCCCCCGTGTGGTTCTGGGATTTTTGATGCCCGTTCTCATGATCATTTTCACCCCACGGGATGAGATCTTGCGTGGAGCCCCAGATCGAGGGAGATTATCAGTGGTCTTGTATGTCTTCCATTTTCTGATAATTGCTCCCACAGTTGATTTGTTCACACCAAGCTGCTTGCCTATTGTAGATTTACTCTTCCCAGTCTGGTGCAGGTCTACAATTCTTTTCCTGGTGTCCTTCAGCTTTTTGGTCTTGGCCATAGTAGAGTTTGGAGTCTGACTGTTTGAGGCTGTGGACAGGTGTCTTTTATACAGATAACGAGTTCAAACAGGTGCCGTTAATACAGGTAACAGGTGGAGGACAGAAGAGCTTCTTAAAGAAGAAGTTACAGGTCTGTGAGAGCCAGAGATCTTCCTTGTTTGAAGTGACCAAATACTTATTTTCCACCATGATTTACAAATAAGTTATTTAAAAATCCAACAATGTGAATTCATGGATTTTTTTTTCACATTCTGTCTCTCACAGTTGAAGTGTACCTATGATGAAAATTACAGACCTCTGTCATCATTTTAAGTGGGAGAACTTGCACAATTGGTGGCTGACTAAATACTTTTTTGCCCCACTGTAGATGCTGACTCTGCTTTGCATCAAACAACATCTTTGAGAAGCACAGGTGAGAGAGACGCGAGGCGAGAGAGACGCGAGGAGAGAGAAAGACGCAAGGAAAAAAAAAAAAAAAAAGGAAGCGAGAGAGAGAGAGAGAAAGGGAGAGACGCAAGGAGGAGGAAAAAGGGAGACACGCAAGGAGGAGGAAAAAGGGAGAGAGAGAAAGGGAGAGACGCAAGGAGGGAGAGACGCAAGGAGGGAGAGACGCGAGGAGGGATAGACACGAGGAGGGAGAGATGCGAGAAGAGAGAGAAAGGGAGAGACGCAAGGAGGGAGAGACGTGAGGAGGGAGAGACGCAAGAAGAGAGATGCAGGGAGGGTGAGAAAGGGAGAGACGCAAGGAGGGAGAGAAAGGGAGACATGTGAGGAGGGAAAGAGACGCGAGGAACATAAACAATAATGAAATGAGTTGCAGAACTTTTGAGCCGTGTTTGAATCTGTGTTTTTCAGGGAGGCGCTTTTCAGTCAATTTTCAACAAAAAACACAGACTGACAAATTCCTCCCCCGCAGCCGGACTAACCTCGTAAGTCCAGAGGCGGTCACTCGGTCTGGACTTAGAGACTGAGAGATTTCTTGCTTTGATTGAAGGTCCAGTTGAGAAAAAAATCAAATAATCAATTTTCCAGCTAAAAAGATAGTCCTGATAGGACCGATAGTTAGGTAACTCGGGTATGAAATTCATGCTCACTATCGCCCCTATCAATGAGGCACAGATACTGCCTGGCACAAGGCAGGCTTTTTCCTTGTGTATTCTTCTCAGATCAAAAAACTTAAACAAAATACAAATAGTACACACATATGTGCATACATTGAAAACATTTGTAAACAAACAGCGATATATCAACCAGCACGAGCTGAGTGAGCTCACAGTTCACTGTGAAGGAGCAAGCGATCTGGGGTGAGATGCCTATGTGCGCTGCCTCACCTCGTCTGTTTGATTTCAGCGATTTTGACTCCTAAAATAATCAAAACTGGTCGGAACCGTGTCCCGAAAATACATTTAAAGCACAACAATTATAAATTACCACTAAAATATATATATTTTTTCAATGATGGCAGGTCAGTCTCTGCCTCCCCTGACTGCACGTCATTGCTGTGGATCTATAAAATATCTATATGACATGCACTGACCGGAGCCTTTTCTTCTCTTTGCGCGCTCCAGAATGCTCCTTGTTGCTGCGGCTCTTCTTGGTGGGAACTGGGACCAACTCCATACTCAGCCTCTTCTTATGCTTGTCCTTTTTCTTCTCCTTTTTGTCGCGGTCTTTTTTCTTGGGTTTGCTGCTCGGGGGCTGGGAGAGTGCTGCTAGCTGCTCGTGCACAGCTTTGAGCTAAACAACAAAAAGACAATACAGGTTTAAGTCACAATCTAGCCACAACAGTACAACAAATATGGCCTTTTTATATTTCACAGGATAGCAGGGGGAAGCGCAGCTCTGATCCTCACAGATTGGCCAATCCTCTTTGCTAAACTTTAAAAAGACTCCATGACTTCTGGTGAGCAAAGTATAGATTCCCCCCTTTCTTCCTTTTTTTTTTTGAATATTCCAAATTGATACAGGGGACACGGACGGAGAAGAAAAGAGTGAAAAACAACGTAAATTGAGTTGACGTACTATTACGCCAATTCACCGCCGGGGTCATCATGGTCTTTTTACAAATGTCAAAGGCACTATGTTTCAACACACTCTTACAAGAAGCCCTCTGTTGACGGACGCCCCCGGGAGGTTTTGAATTCTACGTGCTCCTAACGGGACGTCCCTCACGAACCTCTGGCTCAACTCATAGTAATACAAACTTTGGCTATGCTTGGTTGTGGTAAAGATCCAACTCAAGGGTAATTGAATTGTGATCTCAGCTTCACCACATTTCACGTTTGTAATCACTAAATTGTACATTGCTGTATGTCCTGTTCGTCAAAATTGCCTATTATTATTATGAGACTAACACACAACAAAAGAAACATGTTTTAGTTAGGCCCTATTGTCTGTTTAGACTGGTGTCCCGCTTATTCCAAGACAAGTAAATCCTTCTCTCTCTTAAACTGGGTCTAATTAATTCATTCTTAGAATCACGCACACATCTGTGCAGACTTAACTTTATTCAACGGTTTAAACCCCCTACAAGGTGTTGTTTGTGGTGCAGATTTTAATGTGAGACTGAACCCTTTAGAAGACTCTTCCACACAGACAAACACTAATATTGGGAAAATTTTGAAAAAGTGAATGAAGGAATTAGGAATAGGAGATGAGTGGCGTGAACTACACCCCTATCAGAGGGATTATACATTTTATTCTGCAACACATCATTCCTATTCAAGACCAGGGGGGGCGAGTGAGGGAGTGCTGCTTTGGATCAATGGACCTCTTAAAGGGGATATCAAGAAATAAAAAAATGACATCAAATTGTACATTGGAGACAATGATAATGAAATATTGTGGGATGCCTGTAAAGCGGTCTTGAGGGGTAAATTGATTGTGAAGGGCACTCCGAAAATAACTTATCAACTTGGAAGAAAAACACAAAAAATGAAAGAAACTAACATGAAATCATTCAAGTATTAGAGAATAAAATTAAATTCAACTACTTCATCTAAAACAGAGCTATTATGAAGCAGGAAGTAAATCTACAAAGGTCCTGGCCTACAGGCTTAAAAAACAACAAGCAGAGAGGTCTGTATACAAAATAAAGGATCCCTTTACTATTAAAGTCACATACAAAGAGTATTAAATTTGAGAAATGTTTGTTGGATATTATCGGAAAGTATTATAGTTTAATGAAGCCAAGATAAGGAAGATAAGATCTCACCAATGTTAAACCAATTGGAATTGCCTATGCTCTCTAGTGAACAAAAGAGGCGGCAGTAGCTCAGTTGGTAGAGCGTTGGCCTTTGAGCCAGAAGGTCGTGGGTTCAAGCCCCGCTCAAGACTTTCACCATCGACTCCCACTGACTACTGTCGTTGTGTCCTTGGCAAGACACTTAACCTCTGGGAACACCAGCCACAGTGGGGCGGCTGCGGCTGTAAAGTGCCAAACTGCCGTTGTGTCCAAAAAAGCGCTATATAAAACCGATGCATTATTATTAAAAATAAAACTTCAACAAGGAATATAACTGCTCAGGAACAGGAAAAAGCAGTTAAAAAGCTCAAATTGAACAAATCTCCAGGTTACGACGGCTACAATGCTGACTGGTACAAGATATTCCTGGAAGAACTGTCGCCTCTACTCCTCAAAACATTTAACTGGGTTTTGAACAGGGGTCAAATCCCACAGACTTGGAAAGAGACCATTATCACAGTTATCCCGAAAGATGGTTAAGACAAACTGGACTGCTCAAATTTCAGACCCATTTGTTTACTGAATCAGGATTATAAGATTTTCACCTCCATCTTGGCCAAAAGACTGGAACATATTCTCCTGGACATAATAAACTAGAGATATTATAAGACGCACACTACATGTG
The DNA here is from genome assembly GCA_964034765.1 of Knipowitschia caucasica. NCBI lineage: Eukaryota > Metazoa > Chordata > Actinopteri > Gobiiformes > Gobiidae > Knipowitschia > Knipowitschia caucasica. The sequence continues at coordinate 12,533,582 of OZ035825.1, read as the reverse complement.
ATTCATCAAATACAGAATAATGAAAACCCAGCTGCGTTTTGGGGTCTGGATGCACAAAAAGCATTGGACCGTAACCTGGGCTTTCCAAATTTAACTTTACTAATATATTTATAGTTTTAATACAAAAGTATTCACCCCCCTTGGCATTTTGTGTGTTTTGTTGCCTCACAACCTGGAATTAACATGGATTGTTCAAGAATTTGCATCAGTTAATTTACAGAACATGCCCACAACTTTGAAGATGTTGCCTTTTTTTATAGTGAAGCAAACAACAAATAGGACAAAATAACATAAAAGATCAATTTGCATAACTATTCACCCCCCTAAAGTCAATACTTTGTAGAGCCACCTTTTGCGGCAATCACTGCTCCAAGTCGCTTTGGATAAGTCTCTATGAGCTTGCCACATCTTACCACTGGGATGTTTGCCAATTCCGCTTTGAAAAACTGCTCCAGCTCCTTCAAGTTGGATGGTTTGCGCTTGTGAACAGCAATCTTTAAGTCTGACCACATATTTTCTATTGGATTGAGGTCTGGGCTTTGACTAGGCCATTCCAACACATTTACATGTTTCCCCCTAAACCACTGAAGTGTTGCTTTAGCAGTATGTTTGGGGTCATTGTCCTGCTGGAAGGTGAACCTCCGTCCTAACCTCAAATCACGCACAGAGTGGTACAGGTTTTGCTCATGAATATCCCTGTATTTAGCACCATCCATCTTTCCCTCAACTCTGACCAGTTTCCCAGTCACGGCTGCAGAAAAACATCCCCACAGCATGATGCTTCCACCACCATGTTTCACTGTGGGGATGGTGTTCTTTGGGTGATGTGATGTTTTGGGTTTGCACCAGACATAGCGTTTTCCTTGATGGCAGAAAAGTTCAATTTTAGTCTCAGACCAGAGCACCTTCCTCCATACATTTTGGGAGTCTCCCACATGCCTTTTCGCAAACTCAAAACGTGCCATTTTGTTTTTTGCTGAAAGTAATGGCTTTTTTCTGGCCACTCTGCCATAAAGCCCAACTCTATGGAGCATACGGCTTATTGTCGTCCTATGTACAGATACTCCAGTCTCTGCTGTGGAACTCTGCAGCTCCTCCAGGGTTACCTTAGGTCTCTGTGCTGCCTCTCTGATTAATGCCCTCCTTGCTCGGTCCGTGAGCTTTGGTGGGCGGCCGTCTCTTGGCAGGTTTGCTGTTTTGCCATGTTCTTTCCATTTGGTTATGATAGATTTGATAGTGCTCCTGGGGATCCAAGATTTGGATATTTTTTTACAACCTAACCCTGACTTGTACTTCTCAACAACACTGTCCCTTACTTGTTTGGAGAGTTCCTTGGTCTCCATGGCAGTGTTTGGTTAGTGGTGCCTCTTGCTTAGGTGTTGCAGCCTCTGAGGCCTTTCAAAAAAGGTGTGTATATGTACTGACAGATCATGTGCCCACAGGGGGACATCATTTCACTAATTATGTGACTTCTGAAGGTAATTGGTTGCACCAGAGCTTTTTATGCGCTTCATAACAAAGGGGGTGAATACATATGCACATGCTAATTTCCAGTTTTTTATTTCTGAGAAAATAGTTTTATGTATATATTTTTCTCAATTCACTTCACCAACTTAGACTATTGTTTTCTGATCCATCACATGAAATTCAGATTAAAAAACATTGAACTAAAGGCTGTAATGTAACAAAATAGGTAAACAGCCAGAGTGAATACTTTTGCAAGGCACTGTAGTAAACCTATAGGGGAAATTATAATAAATGGAAGTCCATAAAATCCTCTAAATATTGAACAAGGTTGTAGGTAGGGCTGTCTTTTATGTCCAATGTGATTTGCCATTTTTATTGAGCCCTTGGCACAATGTATCAGGCCAACTAGAAATATAAAAGGCATTAAAGGATTGCCCTGTTTGCTGATAATGTCCTAGTTTACTTGGCTAAACCCACCGAATCTTTCCCTGAACTGCATAGTTTTAATGGAATTCAGCAAAATCTCAGGCTGTAGATTAAATTCTTATAAATCACTAGTATTGACGTCCAACTACACCCCAGAACATCCCTTTAAAGAAACTATTTAAAATCAATTGGAACATGGACTCCATAACATACTTGGAAATAAATATTTCAAAGGACATACAAACTTCAATAAGTCAATAAACAATCCACTTATTGCTAAAATTAAAACGGATTTGGATAGATGGAGCCTGCTCCCCTTTCTAGGACATTTACAAATAGTAGAAGCAATTAAAATAAGATAAGATAGAATTTAATGCTCTCACACAGGAGAAATTTACATTTCACATCTGGCATGGATAGAATCACTCAAGAGAAAAAATTGTGTGCAAAGAAAGAAGCGTGCAAACATGTTAAATGCAGGATATATTATGGACAATAAAAGTGGCAATTAAGAAACAGTGGCATTAGTAGAGCAGGGTTTTTTTGCCTGGAACTTTTAAAGATCTATGAGAAACTCGCAAAGATCCATGGGAAACTCGCCTGTATTTGAGCATTGTCTGGTCCTCCCGGTTCTGCGCAGTGGATGATCTCCCATAATGCGTTGCGCCATTATGGGACCCGGTGTGTGGGTCTCACACCGGGTCTCACGCACGTGCACAAAGGGGCTCGGCGGCGCTCTGACCAATCAGAGCAGTTCATCAGAGCGGGAGTTAAAGCGAGAGCCAGACGGGCAGAGTTTGTGGCACTAAAGTGTGGATTTAAAGAAAACCGAAGGATTTAAGAAGGAAAAAAGTTCAGGATGAGAAGGGACACTAAAATCCCCACAAAATCCGACCTTTATGAAAGCTGTAGGTTCCCTGTCAGCTGAGGTCGAGCTGTTTTAATTTACATTGAGTTCTATGGGGAAAATTTCTGGGTAGCCCACGTGAATTTAGTCTGGTCTAGTCTGCAGTACCGCGAGAATCCCCTGAGCACATGGGTTCTTCAGCTCCAAGCTAGTAATACCCTATCCAGTTAATATAATAGATCCATGGGTTGATAATGGGAATAATAAACAAAATATAACAAAAATGGTTGTAAGCTGATTATAAGCTAACTTAAACCAAACTTTACACAAAACATTGACTCTTAACAAACTAAGACACACTTTTAATATGTGGATTTTACCAGACTGTATTAACAAAGCAAGTGAAAATATATGTGGAATGAAAAAGCCATTACAAAGAAATGGATGACAGACAGAACACCAGTGTTGGGGGACTGGACATTACTTGTTAAAGATATTTTTTAAATGGAGAGACTGACTTTCGCACTAAGACTGGATCATGATAGCCTGGTCGTACCACACCATAGTACAAATTACATATCGTACTAAGGTCTGGATTTGCTCCATTGAGCTCCGTTTACAGGTGGGAGGGGTTAACTACTTTTGCAGATTGAAACGATTTGATCTGAGTTTACCGTGTGTAATGCGCCAGAGTCTGTCGTTAGCATTTAGCCATGCCAACTCCTTTGCCGCTAACGGAGCCGGTGGGGAGTAGCGCCACAATTCTTCCAGCGATTACATTTGCTAAATAGACATTTTTTTGTGGTTTTATTTTAGACTGGGTCTAGACTTTAACATACTAAAAGTTGGACAAAATCGGAGTATGGGAAAGTGTCAAATTTCGAAGATGACTTATTTCGGTTTACAAGTCATTTTCCATTTAGCACCAACTCTGTCAGTTTTCATGATAAATAAATATATCTTGGATTTTTATCCAGGTTTTCAGGGTCAATCTTTCACATGAAAGGGTTACCAGTGATGCCAAATAAACCCTTATACCATATCTAGGGGTACCCCTACCCCTAAACACCATATTGCCCCCACCCAGGTTCACAAACAGGCATATGGGTGATGGTTTTTAAAATGGGTACCAGTGGTGAATTAGAACTTTCTTCTATTAATTGGGCCCCTTACCTTTGTATACAAATGAAATTGTTCTATAGGGTATAGAATTCTGGAGAAAACAACTGAAACCCCCCCAAAGTCTGATTCTCTTGGTAGTAGATGTCTTGCTATAGCTATGTTGTCTATGTTAATAAATTGATGATGTCCAAGCACCAGAGGACAGTTTGGTCCATGTCTTCGACTGTGTCATCCGCTTACAACCTCGCCATGCAAGAACTTACCGCAATAAGTTGTGCAACAAGTGAACAACATAAGGGTGAGAAGAGATGAGACAGACCTTGGGATAGTTGCAGAACAACTAGACAGCTTTAAACCATTTTCATGTGATGAATGGTTACGCAATATTACCACAGGGATAGATGCCAATGAGGATGTCAATGTTCATTTTCAGAATCGGAAAAGACACTGTACAGATGATGGATGGACAATCAGTTTTCTCCTACTGTCACAAACTGAGTTTGAAGGCTAGCATCGAGCAAGAACATAAAGTTTCTGCAGATCATATCATTGACCCAGCACTCCTATTTCAGAGGTTTATCGTGGTCACAGACTGGTAATCTAAGGCTGGATGATGTCATGTCCTATGTCTCTACCCGATGTCTTTGTTCGAAGGAAAGGGCATCTTACGTCAAACAAACAAACCGCAGCTCGCAGAGGATTTTAGAAATTATGTTCGAACAAAATCAGACAGTGCTGTGACACAAACTGTTCCAGTCACAGAGCACAATGTACTAGATGGAAGGAAGATCTCTTCTTCACCGCCTGAAATGAAAGGAGGGGAGTACCTACAGCTCAACTGCAAACGATTTTGTCTCATTTACTGTTGAACACTGTAGGAGAGCAACTGCCGTGTTTGATGGTTACAAAGTTGGACCAAGTATAAAGGACTGTACTCATCAGTTGCAGAGTAAAAAGCTGAATCCAAAAAAGGTGAACATTACAGAGGTGACAAAATTTGCTGGGAAAAAGGAGGACTTCTTGTTGAATGGAACGAATGTGGCAGAAAGGCTGTGACGTTATTCAAGCAGAAGCAGATGCCGACGTTGAAATCGTGAAGGCAGCGATCAATAAGTCTGCTTTCAAATCAAGCACCCTCATTGGAGAAGACACAGATCTTCTTGTTCTCTTGCTGTTCCATGCATACAGTGGGGCAAAAAAGTATTTAGTCAGCCACCGATTGTGCAAGTTCTCCCACTTAAAATAATGACAGAGGTTTGTAATTTTCATCATTAGGTACAACTATGAGGGACAGAATGTGAAAAAAACAGGAATTCACATTGTAGGATTTGTTAAGAATTTGTAAATTATGGTGGAAAATAAGTATTTGGTCAATAACAAAAATTCAACTCAATATTTTGTAATATAACCTTTGTTGGCAATAACAGAGGTCAAACGATGATTATTAACGGCTTATTAACCGAGGTCTACATGGAGAAATATCAGACCGCTGCCTTAATGTACAGACCGAGCCGTGGCGAGGTCTGTGCAAAAAGGCCAAGGTCTGATATTTCTCTGTACAGACCGAGCAAGCAAGGTTAATAAATGTTTTATTATATGACTCTCGTCTGTGTCTTTACCAATAGTTTTGAGATATTTGTGAAGTGTGTTCATGTCAGACTTGGTTTTGTGTGATACGGGCTGTGGACAGATTGGCATGGTAACGGTCCGTGGAAAAATATCAAATGTGATACGCGCTGTTCGGACCAATTGTCATGGTAACGGTCCGAGATGGGAAAATATCAGACCGCAAATCAACCAATCAGAGCGCACGTACGGTCCAAGTCATATAATAAAAGGTATTTACCAGGATTGCAAACACTGTAGCTGCTATTTTGGCCCATTCCTCCATGTTTCTGGACTGTCGCCAAGCAACACAGACTTTCAACTCCCTCCACAGATTTTCAATGGGGTTGAGGTCTGGAGACTGGCTAGGCCACTCCAGGACTTTCAAATGCTTCTTACAGAGCCACTCTTTTGTTGCCCGGGCGGTGTGTTTGGGATCATTGTCATGCTAGAAGACCCAAACACGTTTCATCTTCAAAGCTCTCACTGATGGAAGGAGGTTTTGGCTCAAAATCTCACAATACATGGCCTCGTTCATTCTTTCCTTAACACGGATCAGTCGTCCTGTCCACTTAGCATAAAAACAGCCCCAAAGCATGACGTTTCCACCCCCATGCTTCACAGTAGGTATGGTGTTCTTGGGATGCAACTCTTCCTCCAAACACGACGAGTTGAGTTTATACCAAACAGTTCTACTTTGGTTTCATCTGACCACATGACATTCTCCCAATCCTCTGCTGTATCATCCATGTGCTCTCTGGCAAACTTCAGACGGGCCTGGACATGCACTGGCTTCAGAAGGGGGACACGTCTGGCACTGCAGGATTTGATTCCCTGTCGTCGTAGTGTGTTACTGATGGTACTTTGTTACTTTGGTCCCAGCTCTCTGCAGGTCATTCACCAGGTCCCCCCGTGTGGTTCTGGGATTTTTGATCACCGCTCTCGTGATCATTTTGACCCCACGGGATGAGATCTTGTGTGGAGCCCCAGATCGAGGGAGATTATCAGTGGTCTTGTATGTCTTCCATTTTCTGATAATTGCTCCCACAGTTGATTTGTTCACACCAAGCTGCTTGCCTATTGTAGATTCACTCTTCCCAGTCTGGTGCAGGTCTACAATTCTTTTCCTGGTGTCCTTCGGCCATAGTGGTGTTTGGAGTCTGACTGTTTGAGGCTGTGGACAGGTGTCTTTTATACAGATAACGAGTTCAAACAGGTGCCATTAATACAGGTAACGAGTGGAGGACAGAAGAGCTTCTTAAAGAAGAACTTACAGGTCTGTGAGAGCCAGAGATCTTCGTTGTTTGAAGTGACCAAATACTTATTATCCACCATAATTTATAAATAAATTCTTTAAAAATCCTACAATGTGAATTCCTGGATTTTTTTTCACATTCTGTCTCTCACAGTTGTGTTATCTGAGTGGGGGTGGAAGGTGACTTGTTCCAGTGATGACGGACAAAAGCCCTGCTCCAAATGCACTGATTAAGATAATTCATTGCAACTGTTCGGAAGGATGCAATACCCTAAGACAGGGGTCTCAAACCGCTTCCAGAAAGGGCCATGTGGGTGCAGGTTTTGCTTCCAACAGCTCCAAACTGAGTAGGAGCACAGATGACTCCACCCATTTCCTCAAATCTTCAGGTTACTCACCTGAGGAAATGGGTGGAGTCATCTGTGCTCCTGCTCAGTTTGGAGCTGTTGGAATTAAAACTTGCACCCACATGGCCCTTTCTGGAACCGGTTTGAGACCCCTGCCCTAAGGTGTAACTGCAGGAGGCATAGACTAGAATGTACCAGTGCATGTGGGCATTGCCAAGATGGAAATTGTGACAATATGAAAATTGATCCAGTGATAGATGAGGATGAGGTGTTAAAGGTTTTGAAAAAGTACTGTGACGTAAGTAAGTAAGTAAGTTTTTATTTATATACCGCCTTTTCACTGCAGATCTGAGTCTCAAAGCGGTTTACAATTGTTAATTATGGGCATTTGTCTTTCACTCCACACAGAGATGGGAGCGGGGTCGCCAGTACAGGAGGCGCATGCCAGAACTATTGGACATATTTTTAGTGGTAGGGGAAACCGGAGTACCCGGAGGAAACCTACGCAGACACGGGGAGAACATGCAAACTCCACTCAGAAAGGCCCTGGTCCGACCGGGATTTGAACCCAGGACCTTCTTGCTGAGAGGCGAGAGTGCTATCCACTCAGCCACCGTGCCGCAGTGAAGTGAATCAGTGTGGGTGCAACAAGGTTAATGGGGGTTGGAGTACCCCTTGATGTGGTATAAGGGTTTATTTGGCATCACTGGTAACCCTTCCATGTGACAGATTGACCCCGAAAACCTGGATAAAAATACAAATTTATTGATTTATCATGAAAACTGACAGAGTTAGTGCTTCACACGTAAATGGAAAATGACTTGTAAACCGAAATAGTCATCTCCAAATTTTGACACTTTCCCATACTCCTATTTTGTCCAACTTTTAGTATGTTATAGACTAGACCCAGTCTAACATAAAACCACAAAAAATAAAAATTTTGCTATTTTTTAGGGTCAATTAGTATATTGGCCCTACTAAAACATTCCTCTTGCTCTGGCTTCAATTTCTTGATAGAACCAGACTGGATTATTTCGGCATTGCCAAACTACAACCTTCCTGTTCGACGCAAACTCTTGACGTTACCTAGAACTAACTACAACACCTGCCTTCCGCGCTCTCTAAATGGTTGGTCAAAATTCAAGCAATTGTAATCGCTAACATGGGGACCAGACCCAGAAGTTACATGCAGTGAAATGATGATTGAGCGGAGTGTATGGATGGCTAAGGCCAGGCTAGGATCATGAGAGATTTGAGGACTATTAGAAATGTTGGACACATTATACCAGCACTCAAGGGCACCTGTAATATCCCTTTATTTGAGTCAATAAAAAAATAAAGACTCTACATCCTTTGTCTGCAACATCGTAATCATGTAATACCTTTGAAATCACAAGTTGATCTTGGAGGCAGTCTTGCAATATCGCTCTGTGTATTGCCCTGTGTTTTTCATGACATCAGCGTGTGAAGGGGTTTCCCTCAGATATGACTAAATATGCATGAGCAGCTCTAACCTTTTGTGTGTACATGACAAGGTAATTTTTCAGTGTCGAAACAAATTCATGTTATTACAGAACTGAGTCAGGAGCTTTTTGAGTTCTTTTTATAGGATACAGTATGTCTCGTAAATAAACATAGTTGAGATGGATATACACACATGTGTAGGGAGCCTAACGTCAGGTCTTTAAAGTGAGACCCAAGTCTGGATTGTCAAAAAAAGAGAGGCACATGATTTGAAAAAAACGACCCAAGCTCCCTCCCCCCTTCCTTTCTGATTGGTCTTGAAGCCGCGCCTACTTTCCCGTGCACGCGCCAGGTCAATGGTCCAAGACATGCGGAGGAGAGATTATTAATTTAAATTATTCAAATATATAAATCGTAATTGATTATGCAGTTCCTTAAAGTTAGCAGTAGAATGCTCTATTGATTTGAATGTAATTTCAAAACGTTCTACCGATCGTTATTTCTTGATAACGGACCTCTCAAACCAATAATGACCGCTGCAATTTGGCAACGCACTCTGTGCTTGTACTTCAGGTGTGTAATACTCCGGACAGTAGTATGCACACTTAGTCACAACGGGCTTTTGATTATGGATTTAGGATAAGTTTATATTTGGGTCCAAATCTGTGCTGGAGGCACGGAATGGCTTTGCTCCTGCTGTAGTACACAGTGAAATGAATGGGGTCCTATGGAGGGGGAGGGTGACCTCATGATGGTGAGGTGATTGACGAGCGCGTGAGAACCCAATAGTTGCATTCGCCTGGTTGTTCGCTTTAAAACAATGTATCATTTGTATAATAGGTTACTATGGAAACCTATATTGTTTTTGCTCAATGATTTTCCAAAAAAATTCCTTGGTTTATTTCTTTTTTCTTCTGCACTTTGAACCTTAATTTCACCCCCTGAACATTGATGAAAAGTTGTGAAATTTTGCCCAAAATTCAGAACCGGCGAAAAATTAAGTGTTTTGGTGATTATTATGGGACAAAAAAAATGCCAGAACAGCGCCCCCTACAAAAGTCAGTTTACATTGCGCCTATGGGAGGGGGTCAGAGGTCAAGTTTGTCGTAGAGTCACGAAATTCGGTACACATGTTCCTCAAGTCAAGACATGAAAAAAAAGTTATTATGGCTCCGCCCCCTGACAAACAGGGAGCTCATTAATGTCAATGGGATATGGAAAAATTATCTTTTTCACACATGTCGGTTGGAAATCAACTCCTCTTCGGCCTTTTCACCGATTTGTCTCAAAATTGCTCCACATGGTCTAAACACATGTACCATCAATTATTCAATATAGAATGTGGAGTAGTTAAACGTTGTCCGAGCAGCGGAGCGGCACAATGTGACATTTCTTTTTTAATTTTTGACAAAAGTAAATTTGCTCCCGTTTGCACAAACAAAGTCTGGTTTGCACAAAATTTTAATCCATTGTTCAGCTCCAGGATCTAGGTCATTTTAAAGTTGAAATATTGAAATAGTCTGTAGAGGGCGTTAATGAGCCAATGTCAAAGTTTTACATGAGCCTAATCTAATTTAGTTTTTTCAAAATGTTTGAAATTTTGTGTAACATAGTTATTAGAGTACAATTAAATCCACGTAAATTGTGGACACAGCGCCATCTTCTGGCGTTCGCCATACCTGCACCCTTAGTTCGCGCGGAAAGTCCCGAGTTCTTTCACTGTCTGGAGAACTCGAGACGAGGTAACATGTCCGTGAATTTGTGTGGACAGAATTATTAGTTTACTCATGTGTAGCCATTGAAATGCTAAGCTAGTGATTAATTGTTGTGTAGTATTTAGCTGGTGTATATTTCGCCATGTTTAAGAAAAGTTTTTGTGTAATATCTTTTATTTAACCGTGTTTTTCTACCGGAGAACCTAGCTTAGTGTGCGGCTAACCGATGTCCCTTTGCAGAACGAGACAGCACAGAGCACATGAGAGTCCACTACCAGTTATTCACAGTGTCTAATGTTATCTGTGCAGGTATGTAATGTTTAATATGTTTTTTTTTGTACATTTGTTTGTTTTACTATTGGTTAAATGTGCGTTGCACCATTTCGATAAAGTAGAGTTGTGACACATGCATTTCATACATAATTGGCAGCTAGAAAAAGTATTATTTGGTATAAGATATTTCATGATTGTTTATTAAAAACCACTATACGATCACAAGAACTATTTACAATGCTATATTTGGTAAAAAGGTATTGTATTTTTATTTTGATGTGTATTATTATAATTGTATTTTTTTCATGTGTAATTACAATATTGTAGTTGTTTTAAATATTGTAACTACAAATTAGGTATACAATTGATTCGCACTGTCTGGAGAACTCGAGACGAGAACGAGACAGCACAGAGCACATGAGAGTCCACTACCAGTTATTCACAGTGTCTAATGTTATCTGTGCAGATAATAAAACACGACTTCTACCACAAGCTCTAAAGTCTCCATGGGTCATTAAAGAGAAGGCAGGACACACCGGTCACATTGGTGCCGTGACTCGTCGACTGCTTCGAACTGGACTTGTCTTCTCGCTGTGTCGCCCTGGAGCTGCTGTCGTGTCTGCGCTGGACGCCTGCTCTGCATCTCGTCATTGACTCTTAAAGCTATCAACATGAGCTTCAGCAGAACCAACTCACAAGTTAGGGTTCGGGAGGGGCCGTGGGTTACAGTTTTCTCCGGTCCCATTCAGTCTTGGAGGTGGTGGAAACGTGGTAGTTAATGATAATGTAACGCCACACATTAGTCCTGCTGCCGATATTAATCAACCTCAGTGCAGTACTGCACAAGAGTCTGCTTTCGAGAATGTTGGATTGGTCAACCAAATGAGTGACATTGTACAACAGATCGGACAGCAGTTAGCGGACAGTATTGTTACAAGGTTGAATGCGTCTCCTAATATAAGTGTGCCCAAAGGTCATCAAAGTACACCGGATGAGTGTGAGCCAGTTTACAATCGCACATTAGACCTTTCCCAAGTGGCTTTTGTGCGAACGGGTGCTAAAGAGCCTCCTGCATTTAAAGGGGAGGGTTCAGATTCTGTGTCCATTGATGAGTGGGAAGAGTCAATGAGACATTTTATTTGTAAAAATAGTGTCCCGCTTGAGAGTCAGGCGGAGGAAATCATCGTGCATTTAAGAGGCAGGGCAAAAGACATTGTTAAGTTTGGGATTAGAAATGGTGAAGTTGATGTTAAAAGCAATCCAAATGCCATTTATAGTCTCCTGCGTAAGCACTTTAGCCCCAGTGTTTGCTCCTCGGTACCACTTGCTGACTTTTACTCCACACTGCCAAAAGAGAACGAGGACCCTTATGAGTTTTGGTTGAGGCTGAATAGAGCTGCAGATAATGCTGTGAGCTGTCTTAGTGAGCAAGGTAAAGAGTTTGATAATCCCAGTGTGGAAGTCACCCGTATGTTCATAAGGCACTGTCCCAGCAAAGATCTAACTCTCACCTTTAGATCCAAAACTATTGATAAGTGGACAGCTCGTGAGGTCCAGGAAGTGTTAGACGAATACCACCTAGAGAGAGGACCAAAATGCTCAAGTGTTAATAACAGAGTTATGATGAACAAGGTTGAACTAAGCCCTAACGTGCCTCATGCAACTAATGTGTCTGATAATTCAACCTTAGAGAGGCTGATTTCAATGCTTGAAAAAGTCCTGTTACAGAATCAGACCACTCTGGCCAGCAGGAAGCCGCGCGGTGATCAGAGATCCCCGAAAGTGAAGGGCTTTACGAGTGCTCCATGTCTAGTTTGTAATAACGTCTCCCACTCGGCACTGACCCACTGCCGCGACAACAATCTGTGTTTCCTGTGCCACTTACCTGGTCATGCCAGACGCGACTGTCCTCAGCATAAACAAACCTCCCACACTGACCAGCAGGGAAACTGAGTGGTCTGCGCGCAGGGGAGGACAGCGCAGATCGAGTTAATGACCCTCCCGCCTTGAATATGGACACTGATCTTGAGTCACTTTATGATACTTTTAGCAGTACACTCAAAAAACGGACTCAGGCCACTCTTAAAACGAACACATTAAATATTAATTCCCTGGATAATACTAGGTTAAGTATAACCCAAACCTAAAAATAACTATGAACTGTAAAGTAAATTGTTTTTGTTTGTTAAACCAATCTTTGAAGTGACACATTTATATTTTATTTGCCTGAAGAATATACATTCATTTTGGCAACATTCAAAAAAGTGTATTCAATGTAATCTAAAATATTTGCATTGAATTAGCCCCTCTTAGGTGCAAACACATTAATAATTCATTTGCTTAAAGAAACAATATGATTTTGTTAATAACCAAATTTGTTAATCCATGTAACCAAAACCTTTTTCATTATAAATCAAGCTAAACACATTCACACATAGTTTGCCTAACAAACATAAAATACTTTTGATCAAAACCTAAATATGTTAAGTAATTCTAACCTAAACTATTTTCATATGTGATTCTTTGGACATGCCCCAACACATTTAAAACAGATTGGGCGAAGGCGGGATTTGAATTTTCACTGCAGGAGACCACCGGCCATTTTGACAACGTGTGCCGTTGGACTGTGCAGGGCAGGCAAGGCCAGATGTCAAATTGGTAAGTGTTCTTTTTTTTTGCGAACAAATATGCAAATGTATTTAGCATCATGAAAACTCATACACATCGTTGTACAAGATGTAGTAATTGTCTCGCTGGCGGTAAGACGTTTTCCGTTGATAATTTACCTCAGGCTGCATGTCATGCAAACTTTTCAAACAAGCAAGTCAAGCTAATCATTCCAGATTTTGTATTGTAAGCAAGGACGAGGTCCGTCTTGAAGATGTACTGTATATCAGGGCAGGCCACACGTGTGGTCAGACGCTTTAGCTGCTCACTTTCTCAAACTCAAGTTTCTCTCGCAGTAAAGTGAGTCAAAAGTCAAAGAAATAGCCGTTTTTACCTTGGAAAATAACATTCACAAGAATCGTGAAGATCTGCAATAAAAATAAAATTAAGGGGACATATGGCGTGTAACGGGTAAATAAACTGCACTGGCTGAGGCTTGTAAAAGTTCACTGGTTCTGTTACGTCAAATTGGCTGCAGCCATAGGACCTCGTTCACCTCCAGGCTGTGTGAGCCCCGCGCTCGCTCACTTCACCTGGGCAGCGTAACAGCCGCCCGCATCCACCAGCTGACTGTAGGCCCGTCTACTCGCTAACCTCGCTAACAGACGCACCACTGAGGACAATGTTGAGACATCGCGCTGACGCTGAGGTGAAAGTTATACCTCTGTATACATGGGCACGTTTACTGCTTTTCACTTAGTACTGTAGCTAGCGCCGCTAGGCTAGCGGTAGCTGTTAGGCTAGCTACCGCTAGCCTAGCTGTAGGGGTAGCTACCGCTACCGCTAGCCTAGCTGTAGCTGTTAGTGCATCAGCAACAACATCAACTGTGCACCAAACTAACCCAAGTTTTGTGATGACTGTAGTTTTCATATTTGACAATAGCCGCGTGAAAGCTAGAACCTACAAAGCGGATTGCTATATTTACTGTGAGGCTAAATCTAATGGCTAAATTGACCGGGAAGTGCCTGTGGTTCTGTGCGCGCTCTGCGGTAGTTTGATGCGCGATTGCGGTCATTGAGGAGAGGACTGACCTCTCCGTGTGGACCGTGTGTGCTCATTGGGGTGCTCACAGATATCACGGTTCTCACGTAGTTTCTGCTGATCAGAGATGTTAACGTTGGCATAGTTTACTAAAACTGAACCTGTCCAAAGATACTTGCAACTATATGCCAAGCCATTTGTAAGCTTTTAGTAGCCTATAGCCGGAAAAAAACGGATACCATTTTATTTATATGGTATAGGGTGGCATATTCTGAAGTGTATGCTAAATTCTTATACATAGTCAAAAGTTTAAAATCTATATTTAAAAGTCAAAAATGTAATATTTGTATCCTTTTGGAATTTCACATTATGTACAAATCCTTTACTCTGTTCTCTCACTGATGAAACTGAAGCCATTACAGCTAAGCTGTAAGGCTAGAGCTACAGTTCTAAAACTAAATGAAAGTTTAGTGTTGAATTAATATATTTTTCCAACATTATTATTCACTACAAAAAAGTGGATTTTTGAGTTCCTTAATCATAAAATCTACATGTTCTGTTAAAAAAATTCCTGCAAACCGCGGTTTTTTATCTTTTTCATTATATATGTGTTTGCATATCTGTTAAATACATTTCATATTACCTTTCTTTGCCATTTTTCTGTATGTTCAGCATGAGCTAAAAGAGGGTTTTCTATTTTGCAGATCTCTTCTGAGTGCAGGTTCAAAGCTCATTCCAGTAAAATCTCTGTAAAGGTAAGTCATGATTTGTGTTTGGCAGATGCATCACACCTTGCTCTACATTAACGTTTGAACAATGTTAATTTCAGTTAAATAACAGATTGAAATTATTCCTGGACAAATTGTGCCAAAATTAAGGCCACAAATGCCATTTAAAGGATTAATGTTTAAATAAACAAATAATAAAATGTAAGTTAAATTATTATGGTCTACAATGCATTCAATTACATACTTTGTTACAATGTTACCAGCATCCTAACTATAACCCACTCCTACTTACACATTACATTGAAAGCATCTATTTCAAAGTTTCTCTATCTAGACTATGGGAAAATTGTAATGCTTTTATGTAATGATTTTGTGTTTGATTTGACAAACATGATATTAACTGTACTTATTGTCTGTCTTCTTTTTTTAGGCTTCACCTCTTGCCGCGCCAAGTTACCAAGCTATTTTTTTGCCAACATCTTTGTGAGTAATGGTGCACCAAAAAAATTTGAGATGTGGACCTGTAAAGAGTGTAGTTCAGAACTTGCCACCAGGTACTTGTTGTTGAAACATTTTAGACTTTTTCAAGTCTCCATGTGGTCGCCGCTGAAATCGAATGTCGAAAGTCGATGTTCATTTTCACCGAGACTACCCGGAGACTCGCCTTAACTCCAAGATAAGTCTCTGAAACATCTCCTTGACCAGATCAGTCTCCAGGCCTTGATATAGGCCCTTTAGCTTTCTATTTCTTATTAGGGTTTATAGTTGCCAAATAGTGTATGTTGACTGTTACTGTTCTTTAATAATGAAATTATTTAATTTTGTTTTCTTGTCAATTGTTTATTTTCTAGATTAAAGGAGAATGATGGCGTCTCCGGCAGTCCTGAGGGTCCTATTTGGAGATGAGTCAGACTCCAGAAAAATGACCCTACTGTCAGGAATTCCTGAGACAACCGAAGAGCTTTACGGAATTATTCAAAAAGATTTTCAAGTGCAAAGACCTTTTAGAATTCAGTACATGGATACAGACTTGGATGCATTTATAAACTTGGATTCAATGTTAGAACTCAGCTCCAAGGCCACAATAAAAGTTGTGTATTTACCTCCTGAGGATGCCTTCATCACACTATACCCAGTGGAAACGGCAGACGCACCAGATCCAGTAATGCCATCAACACCTACACTTCAAGGCCTGAAACGCCAGTTTCCTCCCTTGTTTCATCCTGCAGCGATGACACAATCATTTTGCAAAGCCCCCATTCATCACCAGAAGTGAGAATGTCCTGGCCTCGAGTGTTTGTCATCCCAAAATTTCCATATGAGGCGGAACTTGAACTGCGGCAAAAAAATTCAGAGTTTGCAACAACTGGAAAATACTTCACCCCAGGTCCTAAGCTAAAGTCATCCATCCTTGATGGCCTTGCTCAAGAAATGGTGAAATACACCAAATATCCCCAAGGTTATCATTGTGAGGAAGTAGCTGAAGCCTTAGTAAGAGCACATCCTTGTCTGGAGCAACTAGGCACCAAGAAAGGTTTCTGTGGATGGAAGCAATCGCTGAAATATAAAATACAAAATTACAGAACCACACTTAGTCAACTTGGAGATTTGGAAATCCGTGTGAACTCCCTAAAACACAAACGTGAGGGAAAAGGAAAAGCAGCAGCCAAGATTAAAAAACCACGGAAAGCAGAGGTGAATTACATCCCTCTCTATCCACAAGGTGAAAATGCTGACACCTTGGAGACTGAAAGAGTCGCCTTATTGTCAGAAGCAAAAAAAAGTGACAATGAAGGTGTCATCAAGGCAAAAATGGAAAAGACCTTCTCGCATAGACGCCTGGAGATTGTGGAACAAAAACCCAGGATTGCAGAAGTCAAGGACAGATGGCCTGCCCTGTTTACACCAAATGGAGTGAGTACATTAGTATACTATGAAAAAAATAGTGAACAAATGCAAAACCATGACTCAACCAGGATTTTTTTTTAAAAGTGCTGAACTTGCTTGACTATAATAGCCAAAATGCATTGTGTAATTCTGCATGAAACATGCCAGTAATTTGTTTAAAAAAAAGGGTTTAAATCAATGATTAAATATTTTTATGGTTGGAAGGATGATTGCCTGTCACTAGTTACGTAAGCTAATTCCGCATTTTACAAATGTGTTATTACTTTTGTGCCTTTGTCATTTCTGTGATTACTGTATATTTCCTTTTCATGTCATTAATACACTTTAAAAAAATATTTTCAAGGTAAATGACGAATTCGTACGGATCACGACAAAGCCACTCGTCTCAAAGTTTCTCTCCCAGTTGGATCACTTCTCTGAGAAGCTCATCAGCATATTTAAAGCCCAAGGGAGGAGCCAAAGGTCTGAAAATCCGCCGACTTCTAGAACAAAGTGAGGAGGTAAGTGACGACCAATGTATTTAAAGGGACTATATCATGCTATTTTAGCCATATGAAAGTAAACTATAGACATTTATGATGTATTGTACCTACCACTATGGAGTACTCATTTTTTTTGTGAGACATACAAGTATTTTCTGGAGGTATTTTTCTAACCCAGAAGACGAGACGCTTCGATTCGGTTCACTGTGACCCTCTTTCTGAGTTGCTGCAGCCCATGCAACATTAGCAGTAGTAGAAATAGAAATATCTCAACAATAAGTTACTTAAAAATGCAGTTGACATCTGCAACCCAGCTTTATAAATGGCTTACTCACCGCTCTGACCTCTCCATCTGTTTTTTTTTTTCTTGTGGGAATCGCGCTGGTTGTAAGAGTTAAACCACTTTGATTCTGGCCAAGGAACAGGTTTTTCCATACTGAGATCTGTTCTTACCTGAGCTTAGACAAGTTGCTACGTACCTGTCTGGTCTTTGTGCGTGCCCGTGGAAGAGCGTGGTCGCTTCCAACTTCACCCCTGTTTTGGAGCCATAGGAATATGCCGGGAGAGGCCAAATGCTAACAACATCTTTGGTCTTTTTACGTGACTGTGCGCACCCACAAAGACCAGACAGGTACGCATCAACTTGTCTAAGCTCAGGTAAGAACATATCTCAGTATGGAAAAACGGTGGCCGGTTACTTTTAAGGAGGAAAAAAAAAGAAAATCCAAATGATCCATCACATTTCCATTTGGTGTTATTTTTTCTCCATTTATAAAGCTACATAACAAATAGTATTTGATTACAATATATACTCCAACTGCAGCCACAGACTTTAATGACTCAAACATGAACCACAATAATGATATGAAGCTCTTTAAAACAGTAACTGTGTTGTGGTGACTCTTAACATGTATTTTGTCACTTTTTTATTAAGTTTGGCTCGTGCAGAATCTGAAAAAGAAAATATATATATTATTACTATTAAATGTGCGTCTGTCAATCAACAGTGGTTGCGCATGAAGAATTACTCGAGGGTGGGGGCGAGGGGATTGGCGGCGTGGTGGCTTATGGGATGGCACATGGCTCCTAATCACCGGTTAGTTAGCACCAGAGGTCCCTATGCTAAAGTGGCTATGATAGTTAGCATTGAGGCTCCTCGCCTAACTCCTTCCTAACTGACAGCTCAATGCGGCGGCTTCTCATCGTGGCAGTCGCTGACACACATCCGGTTTGCCGTTAGACCTCTTACCAATGTAAGGGTTTCGGATTCAGATTTAGCTTTCAAATCAGTCGCTAGACTGGCCAATAACCTGTAAGCTAGAATCAAGAAGCTTTTAGATTTAGGTAATGCTGAACTGGAGAAAATGTGTTTGGTTAAGGCGGGTGTTAAGAGGTTATGTAGACAGCTGAATGTAAAATAACACAATAGTTCTGCACATGCAGAGCAACACCATGCTGCTCCACCCAATGTTTCCACGATACATCGGGAAACTGTTGGCTAACAGAAGTACGCATTTGTAGGAACAGCAAAAGGCATTTCTATATTGTTGTCCACCTCTCATAATCTTTACTTATTTAAATGAAAAAAGAATAGGTCGTGAAGTATTGGCACTCAAAACCTCAGGTTAGCAGA
Source organism: Knipowitschia caucasica (assembly GCA_964034765.1). NCBI lineage: Eukaryota > Metazoa > Chordata > Actinopteri > Gobiiformes > Gobiidae > Knipowitschia > Knipowitschia caucasica. Next base: position 12,514,661 of record OZ035825.1, on the reverse strand, counting down.
TGTAATTCCAAAGTACAGGGTTGTACTTTGGAATTACAAATGAAACTTGGAAAAGCTTTTACAGTGACTGAGAAGGCCTAATCACCCCAGTGTTTGGACTTCTAGCCAAAACTGATTTATTGACCTCAAAACTGATTTGTGACATCTCGTGAAAAGCATTTTTGTTTATGGTGTAAATTTCTAAATCTATATAATTGTTTTTAATTGAATATACGAATGTACAATTATGTATATTTGCAGGAGGACATCGATGTAAAGCGCGAGGGCATACTCTAGGCTCTACATAGCCTAATGGTCTACTTGAATGAGGATCCGAAGTCAGTGTTCAAGGATTATGGGGTTAGTATCTCAGTGCACACTCACCAGTGTTCCTCTGTGTTCTGTTTCAGCTGTGTTTGTGTCCAATTGGAGCCAAAAGGCATCCATAATTTAGGTTAGCTGACATAAAAAAATACTATACTTGGTTTAACAGGTAACTGGATATGCAAACTTATTAGATATGCAATCTATCAGATTTAGAAAACACTTTATAAACGTTATAAAGCGTTTATAAATATACTTTATAACCAGATTATTCAGTCAGTTTTAGTTTGAGTTTTTATTTCGAGCCACACACACAAGGCACAAAGCCAAGAAAAGAAGAACAGAAAAATATATATACATAATAAAATAAGAAAGAAAAAATAAAATCATTTACATTTTAGCTGGAAAAGGAGTGGGAAGAAGACACGCTTATTGACTCCCACCCCTGCTCATAAACTTAAATAACAATGTATAACAATAACAATGTATAGTTCTTGTTATCTTACAACGCAATTAATTGAGTTAGTTACATATTATCAAATGCAACACTGCACCACAATAGGTCAACATTCACAGTATCTTATACGTTATAACCGGTGTATTATTTTTGTTTCTCATGCTGAATTTATTACCATGTTGGCATTACCGCTATTCATCATCACTATTACAACTCATATAACATTACTCTGTATCAAAGTGTTTGAATGATACATAACATACCCCTCATTTATTCATGAAAGGTACAGTAATCACAGACTAATTGATGCTCATGATAACAAGATTAGTCTTAATGATGTGTGTTAAAAATGATTTGAGGCTTTTCTTTTTTCTTTCTTTCTGTGTCTGGACCTGCTGCCAGAGGGGAGCAGCCCCCGAGCAACCGGACCATCATTTATTAAGTGTCCTATACTATGCATTAAAAGAGACACATTTTAGGAGTCTGCTGCCAGAAGAGGGTTTCCTCGAGCTGACCCCCACATGTCTGCCCTGTACTACGGGTTATGTTGAATGTGGAGTACATGGATATGTGCATGTTTTACTTCTAAGAATTTAATTCCTTTATATTACCATCAGCATCAATAGCAACACCGCTGTCTGAATCGATTAAGTTTGATTCTAAGAATAATCTATAGATTGTTAGGTATTAATCCTAGACTGTTACATTTAAAGTTTAGAGTTAAAATAGTGATGATAACAACACAACAGCAATAGCAATAACCATGGCAACAACATCTGCAATAGTATAATAGTAACAATCATTAATTAGATCTGACCTTACAGCACTTTGTAACACCCATCAGCAATCAAGCACCCATTTCCTCCTTCTGGTTTTGACCATACCATTTTTTTATATCTTGTTTTGAAATGATGAATATTTGGACATTGTTTAAATTCTGCCCCCAATTTGTTCCAGAGTTTAACTCCACATACAGACACACGCATACTTTTCCTAGTGGAACACACTGTTTGAACCTTAAAGTTATCACACCCCCTCAGGTTATATCCCCCTTCTCAGTTTTAAACATTACTCTTTTTTTCCAGTGAAATAATAAACTATAGTTTAAATATTTTATAATTTTGTCTAAAGATCCATTATAGACGTTATTATAGTCAATCAATTATGGTGAGAGAGATGTAAATATGTATATTTTTGTTTTATTTCAGATTGATGAGGTGGACAACGCTGAAAACGATGTTGAGACCACCATGATGGCCATCTTTGTCTTCAGGAGGGCCCAGCATGGGTTTGCTGATGATGTCTGGATCATAGTTGAAGGTGTCAAGGTCATCAGTCGGGCCGGAAGCGTCATCATGGCATTCATCCTCTTGTTTGGACTGATCTATGCCCTTGATCTAAGCTACCCAGGCAATCTCCAGCACACATTTGAGTTTATCCAGAAAGTTATCATGCACATGGATGGACACAGGCTGAACAGCAAAATTCAGCAACTCAAAATGAAAATGTTCCAGTAATGAAGGTCCACTATTTGTCTTTGTGTTTTGTTAAGACTTTGTTTAGAAGTTCTTTGATGACATTACCGTCAGTTTGATTGAAAACCTATCTGTTGTGATAGCAATTTGTTGTTTTTAAATATTTCGTTAATTGTGCCCATTTTATACTTGTTAGAGAGCTGTAAAAATGTAAGGGAGAATTGACAATTTGTGGAAATTTAGAGGCTGACTGTTAAGAATTACCAGCTTTTTCATAATACAGTTTTATTAGATTAGCAATTCATATTCGTAGGGTGGAAGTGTAAAATTGACTTTCTGGAAGAAAAACAAAACTTTTAGAAACTGTTCAGAGTAAAGTTTTAAATTGTTAAAATAAATAAATCTTTTACAACAAATATTGTAGTCCGGATCAAATTTGTATGTTTTATTTAGAATGAAAACTTTTGAGTTGAACAACCACAAATTATAATAATACATTTAGAATATAACAATAGCTTTAGATACAATTATTAAAAATGGCTTGACCCAACTCATTTATATGTCTTTACATAAAAACCTTTAAGTTGAGCTATTAATTGTTGAAAATTGATTGCCCAAACCCATTTCATTTTCTTTACTTGAAAGCCTTCCCTTTTAGTCAGGCAAATGAGAAAATATAGTTCTGGACAAACTAAACTATATTAACATACACATAAAAACTTTGTTTGAGTTGAGTTTAAATATATTTTTTGGATGGAACTTCTGCCCACAATTAAATTGAGTTAGTCCAATGAATCATTTTTTTGAGTGCACGGAGGACTTTATCATTTTTATTGTTTTTATTTGTATTTATTCCAAACCAATAGTGTATAATAGAGAAAAGAACCAAAAAGAAGCCATAAAATAACCTACACACATTGGACCCCGAGCTCTGAGGAGAAAATGAATAATATCTTTATCAAACAATAAAATATACAAGTATTGCATAATCCGCAAATCATGTTAAAGATAAACGAGTAGTAATCAAAATAAAATAAAAAAATAGATAATCATTTTTTTTATATTGCACCCTACCTCTCTAGGAAACTGTTTTACGGATTAAAACACAATCCCACAGACAGACACAACACACACTATGGAATAATAACAAACACACAAAGCCGTTGATCTAAAGGGAGCGGGTTCGACCAATGGAGTAAATGGAAATGACTGGGATGATAAAAGTTGTGTGACCTTGAGCTGTGATATGCGCTATATAAATAAAGCTATATATAGTTTTAAATAATGGAAACAAGAATGATGTAACAACCAAACTATACATTTCAGCTTTGTGAAAACTAAAATGATTAGAGCGAGCAATGGCCATTTAATATCTATATCTGTCTATGTTAACGTTCTGGTCCAAACTGTCAGCGCTAGCACACAATATTTACCATTTTGTTTGGGTAGAGCAGGTGTCTCCAACCTGTGGCTTGGGAGCTACCAGTAGCTCTCCACCCCCTTTTAGCTAGCTCCCCAAGGGATTTAGAATTTAACAAATGATCTCGAATGAATACATTTTTAGTCATTACCTCTCCATTTTAAGTATAAATATAGGCTTATGGTATGTTTATGTGTTCTCTTTTGGTTTCTCCTAATCATTACCTACATTTTTTCTATTTGTCGGCAAAAATAAGTAGCTTGCTTCCTCTTTTGCTGCATAAAAGTAGCTCTCTTATTGAAAAATGTGGGAGACCCCTGGAGTAGATTGAATGAAAATGACTGGGATGATAAAACATTGTGTGACCTTGAGCTGTGATGTGCGCTATACAAATAAATAAAAATGAGTTTTGAAAAACCAAGACAAGAATTATGTAACAATCAAACTATAAATTTCCGCTACGTGAAAACTAAAATGATTGGAGCTAGCAATGGCCATTCATTATCTATATCTGTCTATGCTAATGTTCTGTTCCATACCGTCATTGCTAGCACACAATAATTAGCGTTTTCTCCAGAATAGAATAGGATTTCAAAGCGCCAGCCGTCACAATGCAAACGTCCAGAAGCTTCGCTCATAATTACTACCTTTCTCGTCTCCACCCGCTCTGATTCTTTGACACCGGGCGCACGGCGTGAGTGGCAGTTCAATTTTAATCCACCCTCATCATGCCCGTAAACAGCGAGCGGAGAAGGCCATAATGAATCACACGTCCCTCTCCCGCAATTATCTCAGCGGCGAAAGGGGAATTTTCTCTCAACTCGGCGGCATGTCCACGACAGCTAAAGACTTCCGCAATCCTGGGAATCTAATGGGCTACATCTTGTTAGCGATAGCGAGAAGAGTGGGAGACAAGGAAAGAATTAAAAAAAAAACAGAAAGAAAGAAAAAGAAGAGGCATTTTCTTTAAATTTGGTTGTTAGTGCGGATCTGTGCCAGGGTTTGGGACAATTACGGATGAATCTAATGCCAAAGAGAAACTGTTTAGTGGAAAGTGCAAAGTTAGCGAAAAGGCAGCGGCGAAGGCGGGAGTGAGAAGTCGATAACGGGGAGTATTGAGTGGTCGGTGGCGTGTGGAGAAGTTTCTTATCTGACCTTCGAGATGGGTTTGATGAGGACTCAGGCCGACGTGTGATTGGTTAGATCCTATGATTGTGGTTCACCTGTGAGTAAAGTGTGTACTGTGGAAGGTCCGGACAAACACAGCGACAAGGAATATTGTAGGAATGTAAATTAGATAGAGGCCGGAAATGCAAAAGTTGTTTTGTTATGATGAGTCTAGCATGTTGCAATATTGTTCTAATGTTATACTTCTTTATCATTATTATTATGTTCAAGATAGAGATTTGATACTTGTTTCTTTGATGCTAGAGTTAGAGATTTTGTTTTATATTAATTAGTATAGCCGTTGTTCATTTATCTTGTGCTGTGTGCTCCTTTTCTCTACTGTTCTATAACTTGTGATGCAACACTGAAATTTCCCTGCTGTGGTACGTAAAAGGATTTCTTAATCTTAATTTTCTCTCATCAATAAAATTGTTTTTTTGCTTCTAATATCAGCTCCTTTTTCCAAAATTATTATTTTTTGCTGTTTCTTTCGTCAAAAATGGCAATAGCCATAATTTACTGGCGCTACCGTGCTGCTGACCCTGAGTCACATTTTCGGGAAGACGATTTTAGCCGCTTAAGTCTGAAATGCTGACTCCCCATGTTTAGTCCTGACTCTTGGGCCAGCAGGAAGCCTGTCCCTGTGCTCCTCAGAGTCCCAGTAGGAGGCCAGTCCCTGTGCTCCTCAGTCCCAGCAGAAGGCCTTAGAATAATAAATCTCCTTTAGTAGCAGTGGAAAATAAAAAATCCCATAAGTGTAACAGAAACTAAATTGTGACATTCTCCAAGATGTATCTATTTGATCTTTTCTATAAATATAAATGTTCACACTTATCATCAGACCATGAGTCAAACATAGATCAAATAAACTGCGTCTTCCCTGATCGGCCTTTGGTGTCACCGGAGTCTGGTTTCTCCCCCGTCGTTAGCCCTCTCCCCACTGCTTCTCCCGGGGGTGGTCCGCTCTGATCTGGGCCCAGGATCCACAACAAAGACTTACCTCACTCGCTCTCGCTAACGTCTGAGCCTCCTCTGCGGTCGTTGCATCAGTCGCCGATACTTAGAGTAGTACTAGAATTTAATATGCTACTATACTTCAAAACGGCTTTGAAGTAGCACATTTTCACTTCCGCATAGAAACTCTAGGGGGAGCCAAAATGGCGGCGATGACGTAGGAGAAGGGTATCTCACAGCAGCAGACAGCAGTCTGGGCTGGAAACTGTAGGAGGTTTTACTGTCATCTGAACAAGGTAAAAACATATTTTCATCCATTTTGTACATAATAGTGTGCAACTCTTTTAACCTTTTAGCCTTATTTGTGAGATTCAAGCTAATTAGTACTTACTACTACTGTGGTTGCCTTAGATTTATTAACCACAATGTACATTGTAATATCCATAAATGCTAAAACCTATTAACGGTTTAATTAGCATTTTTATCAATGATTGCATCACATGTAGTCTATGTTTTCAACTTATGCAGCTTTTTGTTCATAAAAGTAAAATATTTATTTAATTCAAGTTATTTTGATAAGCATTTATGGATATTACAATGTACATTGTGGTAAATAAATCTAAGGCAACCAAAGTGAGACTGGCATAATGTAAAAACGAATATTAGCCTTGTTAGCATGTTTTATGATATCAAGTAGAGCTAGCTAACTTGCCCAACACTAATTAGCTTGAATCTCACAAATAAGGCTAAAAGGTTAAAAGAGTTGCACACTATTATGTACAAAACGGATGAAAATATGTTTATACCTTGTTCAGATGACAGTGAAACCTCCTACAGTTTCCAGCTAAGACTGCTGTCTGCTGCTGTGAGATACCCTTCTCCTACGTCATCGCCGCCATTTTGGCTCCCCCTAGCGTTTCTATGCGGAAGTGAAAAGGTGCCACTTCAAAGCCGTTTTTTTAACATAATTCATCTGAACATGTCAACATGAATACCCGAAATATTATAAACACATATTGTAGTTATATATTCTGGATAGCAGCATATTAAATTCTAGTACTACTTTAAGTCAGCTTTCCGACTGGAGTACGAGAGGCTAGGGGAGGCCAGGGGGAGGCTACAGGAGGCTAGGGAAGGCTGGAGGAGACAAGGTGAGGCTGGAGGATGCTAGGGTGAGGCTAGGGTGAGGCTAGGGTGAGGCGATGGGAGGCTACAGTTGGCTAGGGGAGGCTGGCTCTCACCGTGGCCTGGCGCTTTCATCAACAAAGTGGTGATGATAGAGGGCCATGACTTATGCATCGGTGGTAATTGGAAACGCAGTCATTAGAAGCGCGGTACGAGTGTTTGCTAACCCGATATCCTCTTTAGTGATGCTAGCTTTACTCCACTTGGCCCGCTAACCCTTTGGTAACGCAAAACTGAAGCTAAAGGAGCGTTCCTGAAATTACAAAGCTGGGTTTTGTGTCAATGGGGAAAACAATTACGAATGATGTAGAAATTATGCTAATAAAGTACATAACAAAACACACACATGCAAACATTTGTGTTGATATTAGTGGTGGGGGGAAATCTATGCTGTTCTGTATCGTGATATTTTTGATACAGTAGAGAATTGCAATGTATAAGGAAAACAAATCTCAGTAAGTGGATTTATTCTGGAAATGTTATATATGAGGTTTAAGTAATATAACTCTCAATACTGTCTCTAACGCAATATGTAAAGAATCGCAATATGTAAAGAATCGCAATACTATCGCATCGTCACACCACTAGTATACATTTAAACAAAAAAAGGTCCAACTTCACAAAAAATTATCAAAAATGTCAAGAATTGAGCGTAGTAGTCGAATTTGCTATTTTACTGCAAATAGCAAATAAAACTCATCTGAATCTGATCTGACGCCAACTATGCCTAAAATCCACAAAGTTTTAATCATTTCTACCATATACTATTGTAACAATCAAATCCAAACACTAATCCAATAATTTGAACGGCAAAACACGGATTCTCTAATCTGCCTATGGCCAATCAACGTTCTTTTTTTCGCATTATAATTGAGAAGCGACCTGCCTTTTTCAGTTTGTGACTTCAATCATTGGATCGAAGGCCTTTCAGAGCCACTACTTTGATGACTTCAGAACAAAACTTTACCATCACTCCAGGGCTTCACAGCGACTTCATACAGCTCTATAAAACCTCCTCTCTATGCTTTAACGCATCGGAATAAAGACCCGCAACTTACATCAGAAAGCACTTTATATAGACTACAGCTTTTCCGCAGCTCAGTATTAGTATCTGAATAGAGATTATTGTTATAGTAGTAATCCTGGCTGCTGTAAACCAGACCGCCCCACCTCTTTGTACTCGTAACAAATTGATTTTTGTAAGCGCCCACTGGTCTTAGCATAATCCACCTCTCATACAGACTTCAAAATGGCAGTATTAGCGAGACAGGTCTCCCCTCCTCCCAGGTGACACTAAGATCCACCATTCAGACACAAATCATCCCGGATTGTCCCCGTCTGCACACCCACTGCAGAAAAACCCATCCATGTGACGCTTCTTTGCAGCTTCAGCATTATTCCCAGACTTTTGCTCTTAAATGGTCTTTTAGCATCACTAGCTAATATATAGCTAATATATAACTAATACATAACGAATGCATAACTAATTTTAATACTAATACTAAACTAATGTATAGCTAATACATAATATACTTATACTAAACTAATATTTAACAAATACATAATATACTAATACTAAACTAATGTATAACTAACTATACAATATACAGTATATATATAATTCAACTTTTTATACACATTTAAATTTGTCTTACTGACCTTAGCCAATCTTTATATATATATTTTTGACACGTTTTTTCAGCTTCACCTTCTTCCTCATCTTTATCGCTCATCCTACACTTATATTCCATCACTCAAATTCCCAGAAGGCCTTGTTTTCATCCTGGGGAGAGGTGCGGAAGCCGTGGCCGCCTCAGGGCATTCTGTGTGTATGGCCCGGCCGTGTGGGAGAGAGCGAGGGGTGTGTACAGGCTCCATATCGATCCGTATGGACTCAGCTGTCGGGTTTAAACGTGCGGCGCCTATGTAGAAATGGAGAGAGTGAGGTTAAAAGCCAGAGGCGATGCGTGGAAACGATACTAGGCTCGTAAAGACCTGTGTTTTTTGTTCTGGGGTGGATCAAAACAACGTGGGCTGTGTTTAGATGTACGTTAAAGAAACCAGCACTTTTGTCATGTTTGAGGGAAAATCAATAGAATATATTTAAATCCAAGCTTTGATGCATATAGATGTGTGTGAGTAAATATGCTTAAGACTGATTGCCAGAAAGTCGAGCTGATCTCACTGGTAAAGTACCATGTGGCCGCAGAACAAACAAAGGTCTCGTTATGATTCTCAAATTAACGACAAAACAAAGAAAACCAGGATTTCCATATTTTTGAAAAAGGTGTTGGTTACAGATTTGTTGTTGACAAAAGTCTGGATTCGTCTGCATATCTGGCAACCTGAGTCAGGGAGAGGCTGCAGTACCACTTTTGGCCACATTTTTACATACTGCTCCTTTAAATGAATGGAAAAGAGCAAATAAGAAAAACCCAAATCTCGCTGCAGCTTCCAAACAAGATACAACACATGCCCAATTATATACAGCTGCACAATATATAATCTATCAGTGAAAAATTAATAACATATTTAAATCTGAGCTGATTTTTGTGCACGTATAGTGTCAGTAAATGTGCTCAATATATATTTTTTCGATTTCACATTTATTTATTTCCGATTCTCCTTTTTCAGGGATATCCTAGCCTGGCTCAAACCATAATGCCATAACACCAAACCATAACACGGATCACAACAGTCCATCCAATCGATTCCATCCCTCCTCCAACATTCCCTGCTATTACCAACCTGTATATTTTATTTATGAAACCTTACAGTGAGCTGCGTGTCAGTGTCTCATATTTCCAGTCGGACTCGGAGCAGAATCAGTGACGTGTCGGAGGGTCGTAAACTGCAGCCGGGTCATTACCGGCTTAATGGACACAAAGATATCCCATCATCTCTTCATCATACATGGATTTTATTGTCTTGTGCCGTGAGAGGCAAAGACAGAGGAAAAGACAGAGGCAAAGAGAGAGGCAAAGACAGAGAGACAGAGGCAAAGACAGAGGCAAAGAGAGAGGCAAAAACAGAGAGACAGAGGCAAAGACAGAGGCAAAGACAGAGAGACAGAGGCAAAGACAGAGGCAAAGACAGAGAGACAGAGGCAAAGACAGAGGCAAAGACAGAGAGACAGAGGCAAAGACAGAGAGACAGAGGCAAGGACAAAGATAGAGACAAAGACAGAGATAGAGATAGAGACAGAGACAGAGACAGAGACGGAGACGGAGACGGAGACGGAGGCGGAGGCGGAGGCGGAGGCAGAGGCAGAGGCAGAGGCAGAGGCAGAGGCAGAGGCAGAGGCAGAGGCAGAGACAGAGACAGAGACAGAGACGGAGATAGAGATACAATTCCTCAGTTGTAGCTAAACAGAACTGTTTTTAACCTGGTTTTGAACATTGTTGGTGAAGCAGCCTGTCTCACAATTTTAGGAAGACTTGACTTGCTCCTCTGTGGCCCTCACACTGCCCCTCACTCCTCTGTGGCCCTCACAGTGGCCCCTCACTCCTCTGTGGCCCTCACACTAGCCCCCCCCTTCTAGCCTCAGGTTGAGGGTGAAACTGATCCGGGTCCAGTTTCTCGGAGCTCATTGAGAGAACAGAGTGTGGTCAGAGCAACACGACAGGAGAAAGTGAAGGGGCCATAAGTAAGTACTGCTCTTTGTGCTACGTACAGTACTGGTGAAGCGGCACTTTACTGTGTGTGTGTGTGTAGCTAATGCCAGGTGAAGGTTGGACAGTGGAGATGGTGTCAGAAGCCTGGACTGAACCAAAACTGAATAGATTGTAAAGTTTTCTATAAAGGGTCTCGTATTCTTATCCTAAAAGCTGGGATCTTAGACTGACACGTGTTTTGGATGAATTTTTGAGATAGGTTTGTAAGTCATGGGTAAGTATTAAAAAGTATGGTTTTTAAATAGTATAGATAGTATGGATTTATGGATAGTATGGATTTAAAATGAGGTCTAACATTCCATGGTATCACATGTACTGTATAACCAACACCGACACTGAGGAGCACAGGGACTGGCCTCCTGCTGGGACTCTGAGGAGCACAGGGACTGGCCTCCTGCTGGGACTCTGAGGAGCACAGGGACTGGCCTCCTGCTGGGACTCTGAGGAGCACAGGGACTGGCCTCCTGTTGGGACTCTCTTTTTATGAACACTTAAATTTCCCCCACTGTGGATTGAATGAAGGGTCTCGTATTCTTATCCTAAAAGCTGGTATTGTAGACTGACACGTGTTTTGGATGAATTTTTGAGATAGGTTTGTAAGTCATGGGTAAGTTTTAAATAGTATGGAGAAAAATACATTTAAAATATCACATGTACTGTATAACCAACACCGACACTGAGGAGCACAGGGACTGGCCTCCTGCTGGGACTCTGAGGAGCACAGGGACTGGCCCCCTGCTGGGACTCTGAGGAGCACAGGGACTGGCCTCCTGTTTGGACTCTTTTTTTATTACACTGACTGATATATCATTGTAATACCAATGCTTTTCATATTTTCTTTATCGTTTTGTTCCGCAGTTCGACTTCCCTTGTGTATGAACTGTGCTAAACAAATAAGCTTGCCTTGCCGTATTAAATCTCTAGCCTTCATTGGGTATTGACCGTTCATTTAACTGGACACAGAATCTGCCCAGGTCTGTCCTAAAGGCTGTGGATAGTCATTTTCTTAGAGATACTCGATAATTGTATTATTTACATCAATTCCTTTCCCGATAATTGTCTTCAAACCTTCTCCTTCTCCCGCAATTTTTATTAAAGCGTAAAGAGTAAAAGAAAGCAGCCTCACTCCGCTCTTACGGCCCCCGCTGGAGAAATGCTTCTTAAACATGGCCCCCGGAGGATCTCGTTGTCTCGTAGAAACGATCTCTGCAGGAAATTAGCAGCGTTTATCTGGAGTCCAGTGACTTTCATCAATGAAGAGGGGATCACAGAGAGAGCCTGGATTTACTGCTGTGTCGTTGGTCTGCGATCGTACCTGTGCTAATGGGAAGTCCCTATGCTAATGCCGAGTCCCTGTGCTTATTGGAAGTCCCTGTGCTAAAGTGATGTCTGCAGAGAGAGAGAGACTTGAGAAAGACTAGAGAGAAATAGACTTGAGACTCAAGAGGACAACTAGAGAGAGAAGCCAGAGAGAAAGACAGGAGAGACCAGAGAGAGACTTGAGAGAAACCAGAGAGAAAACATACTGTAGTTGGAGACCGCAGAGAGATAGGCCAGAGAAAGATACAGAGAGATAGAGACCACAGAGTGAGACCAGAGAGAGAAAGAGAGACCAGAGATTTAGATCAGAGAGTGAGACTCGAGAGTGAAACCAGAGCGAGAGACCAGAGCGAGAGACCAGAGCGAGAGACCAGAGGGAGAGACCAGAGAGTGAGACCAGAGAGAGAGACCAGAGAGAGAGAGAGAGATAGAGATATCAGAGAGAGAGACCAGAAAGTGAGACCAGAGAGATAGAGAGAGACCAGAGAGTGAGACCAGAGCGAGAAACCAAAGCGACAGACCAGAGCGAGAGACCAGAGCGTGAGAAACTAGAAAGAGAAACACACCAGAGAGAGACCAGAGAGTCCGGTGACTCTCATTAACAAAGTGTGGATTACGGACACAGAGAAACGGAGCTGGATTTCCTTCTGTGTTGTTAGTCTATGATCGTACCTGTGCTACTGTGATATCTGCTTACTGCCCTCTGTACCTGAGGGCTCACCCTCGGGAACTAGCTCTTCTAAGTAACTGAGTTTAAATGAAAAAATTAAACCAATAAATTCTCACTGGATAGATTATGGCCCTTTGATGATGACTTGACATGAGAATCTCACATATTGTTATTTTTGATTATTGTGTGGTTATTTTTCCTACACAATGGCCTCCAATTGTTATATACTGTATATCTTTCTTTTTGATGTATTCTGAGGTCTCTAACCCCTGACACAAAGCCTGTAAATAAACATATACATAATGCTGCTCAATCTTATTCATACATGAGCGAGACCGTAGAGATAGACCAGATAGAGAGAGACCAGATAGAGAGAGACCAGAGAGAGATAGACCAGAGAGATGGACCAGAGAGATAGACTAGAGAGAGAAACCCGACAGATAGATTAGAGAGAGATGGACCAAAGAGAGACCAGAGAGATAGACCAGAGAGAGAGACCAGAGAGATAGACCAGTGAGATAGACCAGAGAGAGAGACCAGAGAGATAGACCAGAGAGAGAGACCAGATAGATAGATCAGTGAGTGAGACCAGAGAGAGACCAGAGAGATAGACCAGTGAGATAGACCAGAGAGAGAGACCAGAGAGATAGACCAGAGAGATAGACCAGAGAGAGAGACCAGTGAGCTAGACCAGAGAGAGAAACCAATGAGATAGACCAGAGAGAGAGACCAGAGAGATAGATCAGAGACATAGACCAGAGAGATAGACCACAGAGGGAGACCAGCGAGTGAGACCAGAGAGAGACCAGAGCGATAGACCAAAGAGAGACCAGGGAGACAGACCAGAGAGATAGACCGGAGAGAGATAGACCAAAGAGAGACCAAAGAGAGACCAAAGAGAGACCAGGGAGACAGACCAGAGAGATAGACCAGAGAGATAGACCAGAGAGAGATAGACCAAAGAGTGACCAGAGAGAGAGTCCAGAGAGAGAGTCCAGAGAGTATGAGACCAGAGAGTGAGACCAGAGAGTGAGACCAGAGAGTGAGACCAGAGAGTATGAGACCAGAGAGTATGAGACCAGAGAGCGAGTCCAGAGGCCAATCATATTCATACATACTGTATACTGTATATTTTTGACTCAACGTGTCTCTTATGTAAGAAAATCAGATCTACAGTAAATCATTCATGAACGATCAGGACCTGTTTGATAAACTTTGATATCTGCATTTTTTCACATCCTTTGAAGTGTGAGGAAAACATCTGACCTACTTTAACAACAAAAAATAAATGTTATGATCGAATTATGCAAAATTCCCAAAGACCAGACAGAGCAGAGACGTACATCCTACTTACAATTTCAAATGTAAACGTTATGCAACCACATAAGCTGCAGAAATATCATAGAGTCATGTCCCAGTTCACTGCTTTTATTAAACCCATATGTAGCTCTGGTCTTCGGCACTGTGCATATGGTACAAGAATCAATAAGTCGTTTATGGTTTCAGAGTCAATAGAGAAGAAACTGTTGATTTTAAATTATATCATAGATGAAATTATAGCATACAACTGGAGACTTAAGATAGAGAGAGAGATCAGGGGGAGAGACCAGGGAGGGATAGAGACCAGAGAGAGAGGGATAGACCAGAGAGAGACCAGAAAGAGAGACACCAGAGAGAAATACCAAAAAGTCAGAGACCAGAGAGGTAGACCAAAGAGACACCAGAGAGAAATGTATGTACTCTGGACTTTTTGGTCTGTCCCTCTCTCTTTGGTCTCTCTCTGGACTCTATCTTGGGTCTCTCTCTCTGGTCTCTATCTCTCCCTGGTCTCTCTCTCCCTCTCTCTCTGGTCTCTATCTCTCCCTGGTCTCTCTCTCTCCCTCTCTCTCTGGTCTCTATCTCTCCCTGGTCTCTCTCTCTCCCTCTCTCTCTGGTCTCTATCTCTCCCTGGTCTCTCTCTCTCCCTCTCTCTCTGGTCTCTATCTCTCCCTGGTCTCTCTCTCCCTCTTTCTCTGGTCTCTATCTCTCCCTGGTCTCTCTCTCCCTCTTTCTCTGGTCTCTATCTCTCCCTGGTCTCTCTCTCTCCCTCTCTCTCTGGTCTCTATCTCTCCCTGGTCTCTCTCTCTCTCTCTCTCTCTCTGGTCTCTATCTCTCCCTGGTCTATCTCTCCCTCTCTCTCCGGTCTCTATCTCTCCCTGGTCTCTCTCTCCCTCTCTCTGGTCTCAATTTCTCTATGGGCTCTCTCTCTGGCTTCTCTCTGTTATCTCGGAGGACTTTACAAAGCTGTTGATTCACCAACACAGACTAGAGAATCAAACCGCTCAAACACAGAAAATACAACAATAACAAACACCTAAAAAACAGAGGTTCATACGGGACGACCAATCTCCATAAATGTTGATAAATGTCCTTAAACATCAGTTGTAGAAGACCTCAGGCTTCTTAAACTCAGAACGCATTTGTTTCTATCGCTCGAACAAAATGTCCTGTGATTGTAGAATATAAAACGCACATTCTCTTCATCTATTCATCCGAGCTTGAAGTGAAACATTTGAGACCTTGGTCAGAACCTGGCTCTATTCTCTGCTCGCAATTTCCGCCGCTATTCTTTCCCTGCACTTTCTTCAAAGGGTACACTCCGAGCCCTATGGACGTCATAACGCACAAAGCAGGAAACGCCGTGTAATATTCATGAAAAATCCGATTTTCCACTTAACCCAAGACTAAAGAAAAGCCGGCTCCCTCCACGTCCCTTTGAACCCCCCTTTCCAAAAAAAAAAGAAAAAAGTGCAAAATACGCGGCGGTTAGAAGCGGTGTATAATTCATCCTGAAAAAACTATCGATATACGACTAAAGTATTCCTCTTGAAATGACGGATGAAACGGTCTCCGCAGACACGCCTGGTTCAATATTTGATGGTTTTTTTTTTACTTTTTATTTTTTTGATAAATCAATCATCAACCCCAAAGTGGAAAAAAAAAAAAAAATCTTTTTCATGGAGTCCAAATTATTCATAATAGGATGGTCCTCAAGGTCTGCTTTGAAGGAGAGGACTCGTTTCTTCTTTGTCCTTCTTCTTGTTGAAATATGGATGGTTCTGCACTGTAAACCCAAATTAGTAATCATTACTAAAGCCGCGCATGGTAAGTGATTGCACTGGGATGTCTAGTTTTTACAAAATCAAAAACCAAACAAATCAAGCTCTGTTTACATAAAGTCTTGTGTCCACGATAATCCATTACTAAAGAACTTGAGGTTTTAAAAATAATGCTTTTGAGTAATTGCCTAAACCATTACTCGTATATATCTGTAATCATTACTCATGTTCATCAGAGTTTATTTATCATGTTTATCAGTATTTATTTCTCATGCAATATAGTTAGAATTATGAAATATATATTGTAATCATTTTTTTAAATTACACAATAATTGACAATTAGTTTTTTCAAAAATTTATTGCAAAAATTGTGCAAAAAAAACCTTTTAACATTCAAATGTGAGTAAAATGCAGTCATCTGCATGTAAACAATCAGAACAGCGCTTGTCTTTTTTGTCACATTTCACCATGTTAAACTTTTAGACATATAAGCTAGATCTGAGAAAAGCGCTATGTCAAAACAATTCTGCATTTAACCCTTGAAAAACATTTCTCTTGGAAATTTTAAAACCTTGTGCAAAGAGGGAACATGCTTGCATAACATCTTATGAAATAACTGAGGTAGCATTTGTCATTTACATCATTAATCTGGTATCAAAGGAACAGGCCACCGTTCTTCCATACTGAAATATGTTCTTAACTGAGCTTAGACGAGTTGATACGTACCTGTTTGGTCTTTGTACATGCCCTGAGTCATGCAAAAATACCAGATGTTAACGTTTTGCCTCTCCCGGTATATTCCTATAGCTCCAAACGGGGTGAAGTTAGAATGGGCACAAAGACCAGACAGGTACTGTTCATCTCCTCGTCTAAGCTCAGGTAAGAACAGATCTCAGTATGTAAAAACAGTGGCCTGTTTCTTTAAGACTTACTTGGAACCGTGGTATGGCTTTGATGGGTAAATTGCCTAAATGAGCGTCGCTACCTTTAATATTTGGAAGCCTTCATTTTTAGAGACAAAAAAACTAGCATGGTGGCACATAGTAATTGTTTGAAAAATTATGAACAGGAAAGTTGCTGTGTAACAGTTTCAAGTTTTTCAGCCTGTAAACTTCACCGGCCTCTAGGCCTATTTAACAACACTTGCTCACATTTTTATGAATTATGTTTGTATTTAAATGTGGAATGCAAACTTCAGCAGTACAAACAATGAACTTCTAACTGCTAAATAAGTTTGAAAAAAAAAAACCTTTTATGTCCAACCATAACTAGAGCACCTGCAACATTTTACACCAGTAGTTGATTCTTCAGTGTTTGAATTCTCGGCTTCAACTCGGTGCTTCCCAAAGAAAAAAATACCTGTTGAATGAACAGGAGGGTATTTCTGATTGTCTTCGGGTAGTTTAGGTGGAGTCCATACGTAAGTCCAAAAAGGAGACACACAGCTTCTGGCAGGGTTGTCAGCTTTTGGACAACAACTTCACCCTCAATGACGATTTTTAGGCTTGCTGGGTGAAGATCTGATGTTGGGGTAGAAACACCTTCAGGATTCACCAGCAAGATTCCAACATCCATTTGGCCAAAGGACTCATCACCATCCTAAAGATAAACAAAAAATGTTTGCCAGAAATATAACTATTAGTGAATAAAGTTACCGAACTACAACAGACAGCCATTAAGGGGCAGCAATTTTTTCTACCATTTGGCCACGACTTATAAAATTTTGGTGTAATAACTATTTGAGGGAACGTCTTGGTCTATTCTGTCAATGGTGTATTCTGACGTTTATACAGAATTATTATTAATTTAATATGGGACGGTCGCAGTCATCACTGCACATAAACACAGCATGTTCAGGTGTACTTGAGATTGTGTATTTTATTTTATTCATTGGAGAGTGGGCAAACTGCTCACCCATCCTGCTGCACAGTATGGTGTTTTTGAGAGAAATAGTTATTGGTATTAGAATTTCAGATAAATTGAGTGACTACAAAGTTATACAAATATCGCATAGGATCATGTTATTTCAATAAAGCTCTAAAAGGGCTCCTGTCCTGTGCAAATAACTCCTAACCTCTAACAAGTACGGTATTATGAGGGGTCCAAAATATAACACACAATGCAAAAAAAGGATATGTTGCGCCAGAAAAATGTTACGATAATATCTAAACCACATTATGACACTGATGATAAAAAAAAAAAATAAAAAAAATAAAGAAATACAAAATCTAGCTGTCTTGCAGCTGTCTACGGAAACAAACTTCTATCTTTGACCTGCAGATACCGCACTTTGGTAAAAATCAAAGATAATTATTATTCTAATAATAAAATGTTTGTATTAGATCTTGTTTGAGTAAGCATGGTGGATGCAGAAACGTTTATAATAGAAGATTATAAGTGAGGTGTACATGGGTGCGGTTTCATATGCAGTGTCAAATTATAATGTATTCTTACAGAGCTTGATTTGAAGAACTCAGTGGGATTGTCTCCGAGTAGGTGTGGAAGCCCTCTTAGCGCGACAGTCCTTTTTTCTGTGGGATCCAGTGACTGAAAGAACGATAATGCATTAAAAGAAAAAGTCTGTCATTCACAGAGACACACGCACAGACAATTTGTGCTTTTTTGTTGTGTCCCGGTTACAAAATATTACCTGCATTTGCTGCAAAAGCTGTGCCAAATGTTCGCCCACGTTGCCCCTCTTCGCTTTAAAGATTTCCATAAGACGGGTACGGTGATCATCAAGGGCAGAATAAAACTCCTGCTGCAAGTCTTTTCCCACAATCCTTTTGAATTCCAGGCAAATCTAAAAAAAACAAAAAAAAAAAAAAAAAAAAAGGGAAATTAGTGGGTGCTGTAAAACTGGAAAAGCAAATAACCATAAAGAAAAGTTAAGCATACCTGCTCATTAGTAAAGAGTGCAGGCCAACGTTGAATCAGAGAGCTTATTGGTGGTGCTGTCTCCACAACGTCATTCCTCCTTAAGGCAAAGCTTAGGTTACTTTTGTAGGTCATGGGGCATTACACTGTTTTACTCAGCTGGAGAAAATGCACTCGGCGCGGGTTAGAAGGTTAACATGAGAGACCAAGTGCCAAGACCAGTGCCAAAGCCCTGGTCCATTAATCATGGCACATGTTTCAACCGTAATTATAACCACAACCTAATTGTAGAAAAAAATAAAGTACACTTCAAAAATATATACATTTACTGAAGTAGCGACAAGATCAAATGCGGCGGTTAGGGGAAAAAAAACGACATGAAAAAAAAAGAAAAAATAAGATTTGAACGAGCTAACACAGCTAGCTAACTTACCAAGCAAAAATTCGCGGCTATAGAGGATCAGTGTAACGCTACAGAACAAACAGCCCTTGGTTTGCATGTTCACTGTCGAAGTTGCAAAAATATTAACGCATGCGGCAAATTAGTTTGAAGGCAACAGAAAGCTAACATTTCCCATTGCTAGCGCTTAGCATTAGCCGTTAGCGGCTAGCTGCAGTAACCTACGTTCGCAAACGCGTTAAACTGCTAATACAGTCCCAAAATAAAACACAAAAGACTCCCATATACGACCAACCCAATATATTGTAGGGCTAAATGACGCAGTTGACTTTTCGGTGAAATATAATAGCTAACGTGAGCACGAGGAAAATATTATTTTACCCAGTGAGTAGAACTACTACAACGAAGAGAAATGTATGCACTTACCATAGTTTAATAAACTGCTACATCAACCAGACTGGCGCTGATTTCCCCAATTCCAGACAACTGTGACATGCGATCGGTGGCCAACAGACAGAAGAGCCATGCTGGGTTTGAACTCATCGGGGCTCACTGCCTCAAGCCCCTCCCAAAACCAGTAAAACATGTAAATGTGAGGTGTCTCCGCTCAGAGCCATTAGTGGAGCAAATACTCGTTTTAATTAGTTTACAATTCACATTTTGTTTAATAATGGTCCCGCCTTTTGCAAAATTATGAAAAGATTAGTAGCAATAGCTTGACTTGTTATGTAAAAGAAAATTTGGGTTTACAGTGTACCTTTGCAACATAATTTCAGAAAAGAATACAGGACCAATCCAGAGTCAGGACTAAGACTCTGCATTTTTGGATGTTATACAAGCAAAATAATGCAAGTTAGAATAAAGGCATAAATAATTGGCACTAGTCACTTTAACCATAAAGTCCATAAATATATATTACTGTCACATTTTAAGTTGTGAAACAGAAAGTACTTTGACACACTATTTAATTACTCAGATTCATCATTCACACAATATAATGTAAAACATGTAAACAAATGACATACCTCTGACAGTCCAACTGTAATGAAGCAATGGCTTCCAATGAAGTTGAACCCGGAGGGCTGGTTTCTTAGGAAGGAAAAACAGTATACATATAACAGTTGAGGTTGCCAATAAGAAATAAAAAATATTACCATAGTTGAACATTACAAACCTGATTTCCGAAGTGAATAGATTAAATGAAATTCAGTATTTGTCAAGTTTCTGGACAAGTACAATTGACATCCCGCACATAAATTCGCTTAAAATCTTCACTGTATATTTGAACAGAATGAAAGTCGGCTTTGTCTGTTAAAAGCTGTGCTTTTATCAATCAGTTCTTTAATTATTTGAGATGTAAATCTCTTTTGGCATCTCATTGTCATCCCAGCACAAAGTCCCCAAGAGATCCTGAGGATTCTCCTCATCTGACAGGGAAAAAAAAGAACCAAGATAAAAAAATATGTAATATTCTTACCTGTCAAACTGCACACACCGTCCAAATTAAAACATACCTTTAAACAAATGCTGGACATTATAATTATGTATTATCGCTATTTAAATTACAGATCAAGAAATTCATAAACCACGGGTTATCTAAAATATTTTTAAAAAGGCTTCGTTAAAATTTACCAAAAGACTAGGGAAAATGTAAGCAATAATCACTACGCGAGCAAGAATTATACCATAAGTATAACTGGCCTGTTTTAAGCATTTCAAGTGGTTTGCTGCATGAAATTCACTTTTACAACGAGAATCAGATCAAATACATAGAATCACAGTTGTTGGATGCCAGTATGCATTCATGATGTTTCTGGCCTGTTTTAAGCGTTTCAAGTGGTTTGCTGCATGAAATTCACGTTTACAACAGAATCACTTCAAATACATAGAATCACAGTTGTTGGCTGCCAGTATGCAATTCATGATGTTTCTGGCCTGTTTTAAGCGTTTCAAGTGGTTTGCTGCATGAAATTCACTTTTACAACAGAATCAGTTCAAATACATAGAATCTTAGTTGTTGGCTGCCAGTATGCAATTCATGATGTTTCTGGCCTGTTTTAAGCGTTTCAAGTGGTTTGCTGCATGAAATTCACGTTTACAACAGAATCAGTTCAAATACATAGAATCACAGTTGTTGGCTGCCAGTATGCAATTCATGATGTTTCTGGCCTGTTTTAAGCGTTTCAAGTGGTTTGCTGCATGAAATTCACTTTTACAACAGAATCAGTTCAAATACATAGAATCACAGTTGTTGGATGCCAGTATGCATTCATGATGTTTCTGGCCTGTTTTAAGCGTTTCAAGTGGTTTGCTGCATGAAATTCACGTTTACAACAGAATCACTTCAAATACATAGAATCACAGTTGTTGGCTGCCAGTATGCAATTCATGATGTTTCTGGCCTGTTTTAAGCGTTTCAAGTGGTTTGCATGAAATTCACGTTTACAACAGAATCAGTTCAAATACATAGAATCACAGTTGTTGGCTGCCAGTATGCAATTCATGATGTTTCTGGCCTGTTTTAAGCGTTTCAAGTGGTTTGCTGCATGAAATTCACTTATACAACAGAATCACTTCAAATACATAGAATCACAGTTGTTGGCTGCCAGTATGCAATTCATGATGTTTCTGGCCTGTTTTAAGCGTTTCAAGTGGTTTTCTGCATGAAATTCACTTTAACAACAGAATCAGTTCAAATACATAGAATCACAGTTGTTGGCTGCCAGTATGCAATTCATGATGTTTCTGGCCTGTATGGCATACTGTTGCCCTCGGGCAACAAACCAATCTTTTGGCTCTTACACTGGCCCTTTAATGTTTTTTTTTAATTTTTTTATTTATAAAATTACTAGACATGTTTCTGTCCAATTAAATCAAGTTCTGAAGTGGGTGGGGGCAATTGTCTGGGGGTGGAGCAGTCCTTTCAGGAAGCAGAGTCACAAGTGACACAGTGCCAGAAAAAGATAGGATAAATATAACTTTTCTACATGTTTAAATTCGAAAAACTTGATAAAATAAATATGTGACTGTGCATGAATATGTTAAGAAGCATATTTGATTGTTAATATATGTTTTTTGTTTCCATTTATATACAAAAACTGCACGTTTAGGTTTGTTGCCTCAAGGCAACATCATGCAGTTGTAGCACTTTTGTTTGGGCAGTGTAATGCTGCTGGTTGGGGATGTGCTTGAATGGATAATCAACACCACACTCAATGTTTTTTGCTGTTCTATCTTCCATTCTGATCTATCTACTATTGCTTGTAGGAAATGGATGCAATAACGTTTTATGGGTCCAAGAATGAAGGAGTTAGGGACATTCCAATCGATAGTCCTGGTCTCAGGTCTCTGTCCTGAAGTCCTCTCACATTAGTCCAGGTCTCAGGTCTCTGTCCTGAAGTCCTCTCACATTAGTCCTGGTCTCAGGTCTCTGTCCTGAAGTCCTCTCACATTAGTCCTGGTCTCAGGTCTCTGTCCTGAAGTCCTCTCACATTAGTCCTGGTCTCAGGTCTCTGTCCTGAAGTCCTCTCACATTAGTCCTAGTCTCAGGTCTCTGTCCTGAAGTCCTCTCACATTAGTCCTGGTCTCAGGTCTTTGTCCTGAAGTCCTCTCACATTAGTCCTGGTCTCAGGTCTCTGTCCTGAAGTCCTCTCACATTAGTCCTAGTCTCAGGTCTCTGTCCTGAAGTCCTCTCACATTAGTCCTGGTCTCAGGTCTCTGTCCTGAAGTCCTCTCACATTAGTCCTGGTCTCAGGTCTCTGTCCTGAAGTCCTCCCACATTAGTCCTGGTCTCAGGTCTCTGTCCTGAAGTCCTCAGTGAAATATTGGGCCCATTAGCGCCCCTACAGACTGTGTCAAAGTTTACATGGGGAGCCAAACCAGCTCTATTAGTCCAGGTCTCAGGTCTCTGTCCTGAAGTCCTCTCACATTAGTCCTGGTCTCAAGTCTCTGTCCTGAAGTCCTCGGCGAGGGCCGTTCCCGAGCGAACGGGGGAAGGGCCTATTGCGTTCACAATGGTGAAAACAAATTGGTGGGGGGCGTGCGGTCGGCGGGCAGCGGGCCCGCACTCACCGAAACGGGACGTTTTGCGTCGTGAACGCGAAAGCGTTCAAATTAGGTATCACGGGCATTGAAACCTATATGTTTTTGCTCGAGCCGTCGAAAATAAAAAGTCCTGTTTTTTTAGCCCGAGCCCCGTACGGAAAGGGCCTTTTGTGTGTGGGCTCGAGAAGATGTCAAATTCTGCTACTGTTTAGCCGTGAATTTCACCCCCTGAACAGGCTGGAAAAGTTTGGTAAAATTTTGCCCAAACATCAGGACCTGGGGACATAAGTTTGATAGTTGGGTGGTGGTTGTTGTGGATGGGACTCTAAAAAATGCCAGATATACAGCGCCACCGACAACACCAATGGAGTGTGTCCAGAGGTCTAGGTGGTCGGTAGAGCCATGAAAGGTAGCGGGAAACACATTGGTCCTCTAGGCGATGATACGACCTTAAATATAAATAGAAAAGGGTTATCCCAGTGGCTGTCCGCCCTCGCTGACAAACAGAGGCCCACTTAATGTCACTGCACAATGGGAAAAATGAGCGGCAAGCCATGGTCAGATCTTGTCGGTTTGGAAAGCGAACTTCCGCCTCGGCCGTGTCTCCTGATTGGCCTCCATATCACGCCACAGTGGGCTATAACACAGGTACCAGCAAAATGACCTCAGGTTTTGGGATCTGTGAATATCGTGTGTTTGGTGCTGCGGCGCGGCAATTTTGTGAGTGTGTATGTGGCCGTTTTGCACTACATTCTATGTTGCTCCCGTTTTCTCATACAAATGCCGAGTTGCTACTAAAACTTGAATCCATGGTTTGAACGCAGGTCAGGTCTTTGTTGATAAGGGAAAGAGTGGAACTTGGCTCATTTACGCCCCCTACAGACTATTTCATGGATGTTGTTGGGTAGAAAAACTCTGATATCTTTGACTCTATGCGGAGGGGGGCACGTTAATGTAGCCAAGTGTTTTTATTCACTGTCATTTGACCTAGATCCCTAGAGTGATACATTGTATTAAAGGTTTGTGCAAGCTGACTTGTGGGTGAGGGCTAACGGAGCTAATTTAATAGTGGTCCAGAACGCCAAAATAAGGGGACATTTGGGCTGCTCCCCTGTGGCAAACACGTTAGTCCGGAGTGAAATTATCCGCCGAAGGCATGCCCAAGGGAATGGTTGAGATCGGAGCTGGACGCGAGTTTTGGGGAGGGCAAATCGGGGAAACGGCCGAGGTGGGAGGTGCGCTTTCCCTACCACTTGTAGGAAAAGGAGGCGGTCATTTGTGTCCATGGTGCAGTGGAAAATTGAGTGGGCTAACCGGGTTTGGCAGAGGGCGCCAGAATAAAATTGTCGGTCATGTCTTGACTAGAGGAACATGTGGACGAAGTGCAGGATCATACAAAAAACGTGACCGCCCGAAAAATCCATGTGGGGGTATATTAGGCCCAGCCCCGAACGGGTAATGGGCCGAGTGGTTGGTTTGCTCGAAGATGGCAATGCTGCTCTTTGACTTAAGGGCACCCCCTGATCGGCATGTAAACAGTTGTAAAAATTTGGGGCCCAAACATCTCACCTGGGGAAAAGTGGATGAGGGGGGTGGGTGTGGGTGATGGACGCATATAATGGCCAGAACAAGAGCCACCCTACAACCCAATGGGATGGTTGGCAAGAGGTCAAGTTTGTCGGAGAGCCATGGAAAGTCGGGACAACATGGTGTGCCTCACAGTCTAGGAGTCGACCGAACATGGTACCAGGGCGCCGCCCTCTGCCGACAAACAGGAGGCCCAGAAAGTCCTCGCAAAAGATAAAAAGTGATTCCAAGCAGGGTCAGAACCAGGTCGGTGAGGAAAGCGACTCCGCCGCGACCGGGTTCACGCCACAATTGGCCTCCATAGAACTCCACAGGGGTCGAAACATATGGACATAAATAGACCTCAGGATTGTGGGAGCATGAAACCGGTGGGGGAAGCAGTCGAGCGCAAATAGGGGAGGGTTTGAGTGGCCGGTGGTGTGGCACATACCGGTCCCTATTGGGCTCCCGTGGTACACATATCATTTCCGATTGTGGCAGACAAAACTGGAATCCATGGTCAATCTCTAGGGGCTCATGGTCATTTATAAGTGTTATGATGAACGTTTGGCGCATGAAACGCCGCCCCCGAAGACGAGTGCTGTGGGTGGAGTAGGAAAAAGACGCTGGAAAACGTTGACTCGACGCTGGTGGCACGAATGGAGCCAAGGGCGTGCTGAATGGCAATTTCAAGGGACCTAGACCCTAGTGTGTAAACAAGGTGAGAAAGGGTGGTGCATTGCAACTTGTGGGGGAGAGTGCAAACGGGAAGCAAATTTAATATTGTCTCCAAAACGGCCAAAAAAAAGGTCACAATTTGCAGCTCCCCGGGTCAAACAACGTTTCACTGAGGATAACGCGCCGAAGTCAGGGTCAAGGACAGGGGTGAAAGGAGGGGGAGCGTATTGTGTAGGGGCATTCGGTGAACGGCCGTGGAGGATCGAGGTCCCCAACCGACATGGTATGAATAAGGATGGCGGGTTGCAGTTGTCCAGTTTGCAGGTGAAATGGTAGGGGCTCCGGTTAGGTCAGGGGGCGGGGCCTAAGAACTGTTGGGGCAGGTCGTGACGGGAGGAACATGTGTATCCGGAATTGCAAGGGCGCGACGACTAACTGGACCCCGAAAAATCCCATGGGGGGGAGGATTTATGGCCCGGGCCCCGAACGGGATAAAGGGGCCCTAGTGGGTTTGCGCGGAGATGTCAAAGTCGGCACGTGGAGCCGTAAGGTCACCGTGCACCCCCTGGGTACAGGCAGGATAAGTGGTAAAAATGGGGACCAAACAGCATACCTGGGGGATAAAGGGGATATGGGGGGGGTGTGGGATAGTTGGTTAGGGTCTCAATATAAGGCAGAACATAAAGCGCCACCGACTACACCCAATGGGAGGTGGCAGGAGGTCAAATGTGGGTCGGTAGAGCCCTATGTAAGTCGGGTAGCTATCATGGGCCTCCAAGTCAAGAGACGACCGATAAAGGGGGTTAGCAGGGCGCCTCCGCCCTCGACAATCAGAGCGCCCAGAATATTGCACTGCAAAAGGGATAAATTACAGCAATAAGATGGTGTCATACAGTCTTGGAAAGCGACTCCTGCCGCGGGCCGGTGCACCGATTGGCCGCCAGATCCCGCCACTTTGTCGTGACAGACGTACCAGACATAATGACCTCAGGATTGGGTGATCAGGGAAACGGGTGTGGGAGCAGGCGGGGCGGCAAAAGGTGAGTGGGGATATGGGGGGCCGGTGGGCACAACCGGAGCGTGGGGGCTCCCGGTTACACAGACCAACGGCCATTGCACAAACGAGAAGACATGGGGCAACTATAGGGCTATGGTCAGGAAAAGGTGAAATGATGTGAACCTGGCGCAGATCGCCCCCACAGACTGAAGTTCAGAGGTGGGTGGGAGTAGAAAAAACTCGGAAAACTGTGATCGCTACGGAGGGGCACGAATGAGCCAAGGGTCGGTTAGTTCAGTTTCAATTGACCGAGACCCGAGAGGGAAATCTAAGGTATGAAGGTTGTGCAAATGCAGACTGGGGAGGCAAACGGGAGCAAAGTGATATAGTGGTCCAAAACGGCCAAAAAAAGGGCACATGTGGCAGCGCCCCCAGGGGCAAACAACGGGTGCACTGAGAAATAGTCGCCGGAATCATGTTCCAAGTAACAGGTGGGGTGAGAGGAGCAGGGAGCGAGTGTGAAGGCATGCGGTGAAACGGCCCGAGGAGGAGTCGCGTTTCCTACCGACAGGGATGAAATGGAGTGGGCGGTTCAGGTTTGCCATGTGTGGCAGGGAAATTTATGGGCTTCCTGGATGGTCAGAGGGCGGGGCCAATATTAACATGTGTGTGCAGGTCCCTTGTCGGGACTAGAGGACTGGTGGTACCGAATATGTCATGCGCCGACATAAAACGTGGACCGCGCGAATAAATGCCCATGGGGGTAGGTATTAGCCGAGCCCCGAACGGGGAAAGGGCCGAGTTGTGTTGGTTGCTCGAGAGATGGTCAAATTCGGTCGGCTCGTTGAGCCGTGATACGGGGTCACCCCCGGATTACAGGCATGAAATGTGGTAATAATTGGTGGCCAAAACAGTCTGTACCTGGGGAAAAATGTGATAGATTTTGGGGAGTTAGTTTGTTGAGGGGAACGCATAAAAAGGCCTAGAACACGCGCCACCTTCTACAGCCATATGGGAGTGGTCAGAGTGTGTCAATGGTGGTCGGAAGAATGCCCGTGAAAGTCGCGGTTATCTCATGGTGTCCGCAAGTCAAGAGACGACCGTAATGTGGATCATCGGGGCGCCCCGCCCGCGGACATACACGAGGCCCAGAAAGTTCACTGCTAAAATGGGAAAAAGGAACAGCAGAAGTGTGTTGGCAGACATGTCGGGTGGTATGGCGTCTACCTGCCTCCGCGGGCGGGGCATCCGATTGGGCCCGCCAGAGCAACGCACACATTGGCGAAACATATGGACCAGCAAATATGACCTCAGGGATTGTGTGGGGGAGCAGTGGGTAACGGGGTGTGGAGCTGGCGGAGGCGGCTAATGGTGAGTGGGTTGAGTTGCCGGTGTGTTCACATCCGTCGAATTTGCGCCCTGGTGTTCACAGACAATAGGCCGATGGTGGCTCATAAACGTGTAAGCCATGGTCTACTCCGAGGGGCGAGGTCCATTTAAAAGTAGGGCTCTATTCGCTCGCGCCTTCCGACGGGACCTGGTGGAGCATGTATGGAGGAGTGGTTGCCGGTAGTGTGGGGGGGGGACATTGCGAGCTCGGGCACCCCGTTGGCCCAGGGGTCGGGGGCACGAGACGAGGACAGGTTTCGCCGGAGCCGTGGCCTCCGTCCATGCGACACCTGCAGACACTGCCCTGCCTGACCCACCTGGGAGTGCTTCAGTTCTGGACCTGTCCACGTTCAGCGGCCACTGGTCCACGTTCTGTAGCTAGCTTAGGTCCTAGATCATTAGCCTGTCCGTCCGGAGGAGCGGATCCCTTTCTCAAATGGGTCTCCCTCGTTCTCCCCAAGGTTTTTCCTTGTCGATGCAGGAGGGTCTTGTTGGACAGTTAGTGTCCAACAGAAAGGATTGGTGATGATCCAGGACACTGTAGCATTCTACAACATGTATGGGCATTTTCTTCTGTGTGTGCTTTATATTTTTCATGTGTTTTAACAGTTGATTCTCCGATCTGTGTTGGTGATTTCAATGGTTTTGTTAAGTCCTCTGAGATGACTTCTGTTGTGACTTAGGGCTATACAAGAATAAATTGTATTGTATGTTTTACCTGGTGTGCAAGGTCTTAATGGGTTAAGACATGGCTCCTTGGATGGCAACCAAGTAATAAAGAATGGCAGAAAGATGCCTTTTAGTGTGTGCAATTTTGTCCAGGTTCAACTGAAGTTTAAAAACAGCATTAACAGTACACCAGCTTTAATTCAACGAGTTAAGTAGCGCTTCAGGAGGACACACGGGGGAGACATAGAACGATCCTGAGGCTTTATAATTCAGCTCTGTTTCTTAAAGCAGCACAGTTTATGCAAAGACTTGCATTTTCAACAAGTGGAGAACAGCCTATGCGCGGTTTATGGTCAGATTATGGCCACGTTACGACGTTTGCTGAGCTGTTGTCAAAGAGGCTTACAGCCGCACAAAGTTGCTCCGCTAACGCTGCAGCAACGGAGGATGTGGAAACCTGTGTCCCGCAGTCACACATTTAACTGTAACACTTACTGCAAACTGATCTTTTTCTGATGTTAAATACCTCCCTCTACAGGTATTTCTTTTCAAGCGCCTAGCATCGTCAAAAGTCATTTGTATAGGGATGTCCCGCGTGACGTCACGCCATTTGGATCAGCCATTTTGACGGTGTAGAAATGAAAAACCGCCGGTGATGCTACAGGTAGTAGCGAGATTTTACTATCATGCCGGAGCGATGCTGTGCGGTTGGATGCGACCAGAAACGTGATCTGACAAAAGGAATATCTTTATACCGTATCCCAAAAGAAACAAAACGGAGAAACCAGTGGTTGGCGGCAATAAACAGGCAAAACGCTGATGGTGGTGTTTGGCTTCCAACTCGACACATGCGGCTTTGCAGTCTTCATTTTGGATCAGGTAAGTTTTCCCATCGAAGGCTAATGAATGATTTCCCTGATTTCGGGATCATATGTTATAAATTCACTGTTGCCATAGAAATCCGCGATGTTTGTGTGCACTATCATTCAACAGAATGCAAGATTGTCGTTAGCCAGACACACGCATCAGGCTCCCATTTTACGATAGAATTTTTTATTTTCTTCGCGTTATAAAGAAAATTAATTGGTAATCAAACGTTTAGCTGTCGCTCTTTTTGATAACATATTGTGCATTTTGTCACGGTTCTAATGGTGTATGGGTTGACTACTTTTGTTTCTTCTGTAGCAGTGAAAAAAACCTACCAATATTAGCTGTTAGCATCAGTCACAACTGGTAAATACATTTGGCTAAAAAAAACAGCATCGCACACTCAAGTAGCTGATGTCCAATTCTTGATGATAATTACGTTTGGGCGTTAGCCTGCATCAGATCACTGTTTCTTTCATCTTTGAACCACAGTGTATGTGACCACAAAGAATGAAATAAGAATGATCTGATGCCCCAACGTTATCGTCATGAGAAATTGGACATTGGCTACTTGAGTGTGCAGTACTGTTTTTTTGATTTATGAAGATTTTCATCATTTAAACATCTGCACCTCTGAGATTACTTCTGTTGTGCGTTGCTTCTCTTTTTTTAAATACATGTAGCTAACACACAGTAGCTAATGTCAAAACGTTTTTATGTGAACATTAACACCAGTATTTCACAATTTAGAACCTCTATTCAATTATTATTGAAAAACATGACATAAAAGTCCTGAACTGTATATCAGAGAAATAGTTACATCTGTGTACTTCCTCCAGAAAATTGACTGTAATACCATTGAACAAATAAATGACCGAATGTTGTACTTTTGGTTGCAGGTGCAAAAAGTGATCATCCCTACCACCCGGACTATGTGCCAACTATATTCAAGCATGTGTCAACACCAAAGAAGAGGAAAACTATGAATGCAGTGGCAAATTTTGACAGGAGGCAAAATTTGAAACGTCAACGACTGCAAGCTGGGAAAGTTGATGATGCAGTTCATGGGTTGCTCCAGCTGTCACAAACTGATGATGGTGAAGACTTGGATGAACAAGCGAATGCTGGATCACTAACAAACGATTTAACACACTGCAGTAGTGACCAATGCAAGAGATATCTTAAGATTTTGGACGATGAATGTCAACAGTTAAGGACTGAAAACATGGAACTAAAACAGAAACTGCAAAATCTGAAATTCGACGAAAAAGGATTTGAAAATGATAATGACAAAGTTCGAATATTAACAGGTTTTCCTTCATTCCAAAAACTCAAATTGATCTATGGCCATGTACATCCATGGCTAATGTCCAATGCTTCTATCCCCCCGTTTCAGCAGTTAATCTTCACAATGTTGCGTTTACGATTGAATGTAACATTGACATTTTTGTGTTACATGTTTCACATAAGTAATTCTGCAGGTTCAAGAATATTTCAGAATTGCACTAATATTTTGTATAAAATAATTGTACCTTTGTTAGTTAAATGGCCAGGAAGAGATGAGCTTAGGTTAACTTTGCCATTCTCATTTCGAAATGGATTTAGTCGATGCACATGCATTATCGACTGTTTTGAGATATTTACAGAGAAACCTCAGCTCTATTTAGCAAGATCCCAAACATATTCTTCATATAAATCACACAATACTATGAAATATATGATTGGCATTACTCCACAAGGTACTATTTCTTTCATTTCAAAAGACTTCTGATAAACACATTGTGCAGAACAGTGGCTTTTTGAATAATTTACTTCCTGGGGATCTGGTATTGGCGGACCGAGGATTTGATGTTGGAGATTCAGTTGCTCTGTTCAATGCCGAACTGAGGATACCTGCATTTACAGTGCCTTGCGAAAGTATTCGCCCCCTTGAACCTCAACATTTCGCCACATTTCAGGCTTCAAACAAAGATATAAAAACATTATTTTTTGTCATGAATGAACAACAAGTGGGACACAATCGTGAAGTGGAACGAAATTTATTGGATAATTTAAACTTTTTTAACAAATAAACTGAAAAGTGGGGCGTGCAATATTATTCGGCCCCTTTACTTTCAGTGCAGCAAACTCACTCCAGAAGTTCAGTGAGGATCTTTGAATGATCCAATGTTGTCCTAAATGACTGATGATGATAAAAAGAATGCACCTGAGTGTAATCAAGTCTCCGTATAAATGCACCTGCTCTTTGATAGTCTCAGGGTTCTGTTTAAAGCGCAGAGAGAACCATGAAGACAAAGGAACACACCAGGCAGGTCCGAGATACTGTTGTGGAGAAGTTTAAAGCCGGATTTGGATACAAAAAGATTTCCCAAGCTTCCTTTGTCTTCATGTCCAGTGAAACCTTTGGGAGCTAACTATTTTATTCACAGTCATTAAGGGCTGTCTAATATTCTAATTATTTTTGAATTTTGAAGTCAAAGCCCTATATTATGATAGTTAAAAGTAACATATTTTCGCTTTTCTTGGATCAAATTAGATCCAACAAACAGACATACCTAATCTTGTTGGTGATCGTATTTTATGTTTATCCCAGTTAACTCCGTTGAAAGAAAAAGGTACTATACTTTGGTGATAAAAATACATTAACCAACCTTTGCAGTAATGACGGAAAAATCCTTCCCCGCTGGAGTCCAAATCAAAGAGTGGCTGACCCATCCGGACTCGTGGTACCGATAGCCTGCCAAGCTTTTGTATGCTTTTAATGAAGCTCCGGTGTAACGTGACGGAAAGTGAATCAGGTAGCTGTAGATGTCACCGAACTCAATGTCGGGAAGTATTTCTACACATTTAATGTCTGTAAAAAGAACTTGTGGTGCTTCATATGGATCTACGATTCCCAATTCCTTTATCTTCCTCGTGTATATATCTTTTTCTGAAGCTAAAGAGTGCGATGACATGACGTGAAGCGAACGAGCTATGACAGATTCATTGCTGTGGAGTCGGCGGACTGTACCGTCAAAATGGCCGACACGCTGGTTTTGGTCACGTGACTGGGAGATCCCTATATGCCAATGTTAGTTAACAAGGCAAACATCGGCTGATACTGATGTTCAGCCGATGCATCCCTAATTTAGTGTAATTATAGAATTTAAAAAACAGTCAGTTGCAGCACAGAAACAGGTTCCCCCATCTCCCCTCAAATCACATCCAACCTATCTATTTGGTGTTAGGTAAGTAGTAACTACAGAAGGGTCTCACTATGTCAATGAAAGGCCCAACAACATCCTCAGCTATACCAGTCTGAGGACCATGCCCGCCTTACCACTCCCTGCCAAAGCCTGCACTGGAACGGCCCTCTCACCTTGTTGTAGATGTAACAATTGGTGAACATGGTGTTGAAGTCGTGCATGCATTCCTGGGCATTCCAGTAGTAGTGGTTCTCCAGGCGTTTTTTGATGGTACCCATGTCCATAGGAGTCTTGATGATCTTATAGTAGTCCTGGGAAATAAAATGAAGAACATATGAGAGCTAGCCTGACTCTTGCCAGACCCTTGTAGTTCTGCCATGCTCCACCAGAGGCGTTTGGCTGAACACAAGGATTGACGCCAATGCAAACTCCAAAGGAGATCCAAAAATAATCAGCCAATCAGGATTGCCGGTGTTACGTCGCGTTAGCACCGCCTTCTCGTGCATGTCTCACAGCAGCAAAAGCAAACCAAGATGGCGGACATAAAGTTTGAATTTTTTAAAATACGCACAAATTAAGATACGGCTTTCACTTTTAATGCGAGTTAGGGCGAGATGTTGATGGTTCCATGTTGTTATACGTGTGTTTTAATGAGTAAAATGTTTGTGTAAAGTTCTGTGTTGATATCTTCCTTTGCTGTCCAAGGTACTATGGAAGCATTTGATAAACAATATGTGTCTTTGACAGTGCTCCTCAACTCTCAGTCATTCACCAGACTGCCAAGGAAAATAATCCGTTAATTTGATAAATGACTGGATCTCTCCATACGTCTCAGGCACTTGACACAATCGCGTGAAGGCGACATGTAAACAAGACCGCGCTCTGAAGCGGCACCCACTGCACAGAGGCTGCACTGAGTTTTACCATGGATCTGTTATAATAAATTGTTTTAAAGATGCAGTCTGAAGAGAAGAGATGCATGCAGGATTAACGTCTCCGGGAGCATAAAAACGCGATGATCAGGTAGGTAGGACATGTACACAACCGCGGCAGAATATGGCTAAAAGCTCATGTTATTATTAGCGTTAGCGATAGGGCCACATCTGCATCACCAGGTAAGAAAAAGAACATTCACTCACGTTGATGATAAAGTATTCTGGCGTTTTGTGGGGATTCTGTGTGTTTAGCATTTTTGAGGCTTGTCCCTGAATAAGTTTAGTTGAAACTTGTGACATAGTAGTTGGACTGCGCTCAGATCGGGTCAGAACATCCCCAGACCTGTGTTGTAGATTCTGCCTCGTTCTCATTATTGTCAGTGTGAAGAAAGTTACGTATTGTTCATGTGTGAGTCTGTTGAGTGTGTTGTTTTAATTCTGCCCTTCAGTGCGTGTGGTTTGCGATTTTGACACTTTGCTGCTACGACACCGGACTTTTGCATAATTACGTTTCTAAAAAATTGCTCTTCGGGTCGTTCCTCAATGGTTCTTATAACTTCATATAACTGTGGTCCTTTGTGGTTCCTTCTTCAAACTTGTGAGGGCACAGTGAAAGCAACAATATCAGTAGCACTTGTGAAAGAAAAAAAAAATCGATTCTTGCATCCTTTTTGTCCCTTTTCAAACAATGTATTTCAAGATGGTGCATTGACACGGATAGTTCTCATGGACATTTATAACTCAAATTCTACGTCTATGACAACAATTCAAAAACATGGAAGTAAATATTTTTTAGAAAGGTCACATTTGGGTTTAGTTAACATGTTTTTTCATATGGAGAAACTGTAAAAATGACACAGGGTGGCTTTAAAGTACTGGTTTAAGTGCTCCTGTCACAACACTACGCAGCAGGGTTGCCATGTTGGGTAGTTTCCCGCATACTTTTGTTCCAGACGACTTGTAGGTAATAAGTTGATTGCATTACGTTTTTAGCCAAAAAAAATTTTTTTTTTTTTTGGGGCATTCTAGCGGGTTTTTGGCTGGAAAATCTTTCCAGCATTTGGCAACCCTGCAACGCAGTGAGAAGTCGTGTGCTGAATGGTGTGCTTTATTTTATGAGGCCCTGCCTTGTGTGAAGCTCAGCAAACTACAAGGGTCTGGTGAGAGTCAGGCTATCTGAGAGCATGGAACTGTGGTAATCCTGCTTTTCACACAAAGGACAATCTAAGAAACTTTGCATTACACGTACCACTATATCGGTATATTTGGTAATATTTGAGTAAAACTACAAAAAGGATTTTTTTTATCAGTGTCTGGAGTTTAATAAACAAAAATACGTTATATAAAAATGTATATAGTTATAATTTGGTCACTTCCACAACAAAGGGTTCTCAGGATTTGTTTGTGTGACTTCAATGTCCGATGTTTGGGCAACCATGACTATTTATCAAGCCCTGGCAAGCCAACATGTCTATCCATTCAAATCAATCTCACAATGGAGGCCGCCATATTAGTGGTAGTGACCCATTTCGGGCACCTCTGGTCCTCCCTCTCTTGCGCAGTAATTTTGAGATCAATCACCACTGACTGAAGAGGGCAGCACTGTACCGCATTAGTGCACAGGAAAAAAGATAGATTTCAAATTAAAGTTGGTCAAAAAAGCATGCATGTAATGGTCTGGCATGCTTCTAACAGGTTAAGAGATTAAGAGAAAATACGGATGAAATTAAGATAATTACTATATCATGAAAACCCCATATGTTATGGGTGCACTTTTGCCGCTTTTCCAAGGCAAGGCAAGGCAAGGCGAGTTTATTTATATAGCACAATTCATACACAAGGCAATTCAAAGTGCTGAACAAAACAAGAAAGCATTAAAATCATAAATTATCACAGAACATTAAAAAGAAAGATAGAAATATAAAATCCCTCAGTTGTATGCACAGTTAAACAGAACTGTCTTTAACCTGGTTTTAAACATTGTCAGAGAGGAGGCCTGTCTCACATCTTCAGGAAGACTGTTCCAGATTTTAGCAGCATGAATCTGAAAAGCAGCCTCCCCATGTTTAGTTCTGACTCTGGGCACTAACAGGAGTCCAGTCCCTGTGCTCCTCAGAGTCCGGGCTGGTTCATATGGGACTAACATGTCACTAATATATTTTGGTGCGAGGCTATGGAGAGACTTGTACACAAGCAGAGCTGTTTTAAAGTCTATTCTCTGAGCCACAGGAAGCCAGTGCAGAGACCTGAGAACTGGACTAATGTGGTCGTACTTCCTGGTTCTAGTCAGGACTCGAGCTGCTGCATTTTGAATGTACTGCAGCTGTTTTACAGCCTGTTTGGACAGACCTGTGAGCAGGCCATTGCAGTAGTCTAACCTACTGGAGACAAATGCATGGATAAGAATCTCCAGGTCTGCTTTAGACACTATGTTTTTGATCCTGGCAATGTTTTTTAGATGGTAAAAAGCTGCTGATGTTACTGATTTGATGTGGCTATTAAAATTTAAGTCTGAGTCCAGTATTACCCCTAGATTTCTGACCTTGTTTGAAGGTTTTAGGGAGAGAGACTGTAGGTGACGGATGACGCTCTCTCTTTGTTTCTGGGGACCAAAGACAATCATTTCAGTTTTGTCTGCGTTTAGCTGAAGGAAGTTGTTTTGCATCCACTCACTGATCTGTTGGATACAGTGAAGGAGTGAGTCCACTGGTCCATGTTCTCCTGCAGTCAGTGAGACATAGATCTGAGTGTCGTCTGCATAGTTATGATAGGAAACTTCGTTTCTGCGTATTAACTGACCTAACGGCAGCATGTAGAGATTGAACAGAAGAGGTCCCAGGATCGACCCCTGTGGGACTCCACAGGTCAGGGCCATATGATCTGAGACACAGTTTCCAATCTCCACAAAGTACTTCCTGTCTTCAAGGTAAGACCTAAACCAACTTAGGGCGGTGCCAGTGACGCCAACCCAGTCCTCTAGTCTCTGTAAGAGGATCTCATGGTCGACGGTGTCAAAGGCAGCACTTAGATCTAACAAGATTAAGATTGAGACTTTGCCTGCGTCAGTGTTCAGCCGGATATCGTTTGTAACCTTAACGAGAGCAGTCTCAGTGCTGTGGTGGGGTCTAAAGCCGGACTGAAACATATCAAATGAGTTGTTGATTATAAGAAATCTAGTAAGCTGTAGGTAGACAACTTTCTCAAGGACTTTCCCCATAAATGGCAGATTTGAGATGGGACGATAGTTGTTAAGTACCGTAGCATCGAGACTGCTCTTTTTTAGCAGGGGCCTGATGACTGCAGTTTTCAGGGCCTTTGGGAATATTCCAGAATGAAGGGACATGTTTACTATCTGTGTGAGTGAATGTAACAGACTGCTCAGAACAGACTTTAGAAATCTAGTGGGTAGTACATCCAAGCTGCATGTGGAGGAGCTCAAACTGGAGATTATCTCTTGGACAGTTTTATCATTTACAGGTGCAAAGTGAGTTAGCTCAGAGAGCCTTTCTGGCTGTTGGATGGTTATCTGTGGATTGGAGACAATGGCGTTTTTGATGCCTTGAACCTTGTCATTGAAAAAATGAGCAAACTCATTGCATTTACGTTTGGAAGTAAGCTCTAATGGCATTTGAACAGGGGGGTTTGTTAATCTATTAACTGTTGAGAACAGAACACGCAGATTGTTGCTGCAGCCTTCAATCATTTCACAAAAATACCTTTCTCTCGTACTACGTAGCACCCGGTTAAACTCGCACAACTTATCTTTGAAGATCTCGTAATCAACCTGGAGGTTGGACTTGCGCCACTTCCGCTCGGCCCTCCGGCACTTTCTCTTTTGTGCCCTGACCGAGTCTGCTTTAGCCCACGGCGCCTTCTGCTTATTTTTCACTATTTTAACCTTCACAGGGGCAACGGTATCCAGAACATTCAAAACACTAGAGGTGACAGAGTTAAACAGTTCATCTACAGTAGAATACGATGCATTCTCAAAGTTTATCATTCCCATAAATAGTTCACTCGTATTTTCATTTATGCGCCTTCTTCGAACAGTTGCAGAGTCCACTGGTGGTTTGTTAGTGAAACACATGTCAAAAAAAACACAGAAATGATCCGAAAGAGCAACATCGACCACGTTTACATTTGAAATATTCACCCCCTTTGTAACTAACAGATCTAGAGTGTGCCCTTTGCTGTGGGTGGGGCCACTTACGTGCTGAGTGAGATCAAAGGATTCAAGTACAGTAAGAGTACGTTACGGTACGGCGCGGTTATTTTGCATTTCCACTAGTGTTGGTATTTGAGTTTGCGTACTTTTTTCGTACCACCTCGACTGTGGTTCCATCCGCGCTGTAACCGATACCATGACGTGATGTCGGCCAACTGCCTTACACCGATTGGTCAACGAGTGTCGTCACTGGAAGCGACGTCCGACCCTTTGCTAAAAACAAATCAACCCCGCCATCTTTAAAACCGGCTGCTCTGCTTCGGCTACATTACGTTCTCCTCACTAGAGTAATGGAATCGCATAGAAAGCCCCAAAAGTCAACTTCCTGGTCGGTGGATGAGGTCCACTCGTTACTCTCTTCAGGCTGAAGGAAAGAATTCAATGGCAGCTCGAGACTCAACATGGAGGTTTCACGAGGTTTTCAGAGAGATCGCTTTGGATTTGTGGATTTGTGGTAATCCTGGAAATAACTGGTTAGCTACGTATCCTGTTGGCCCAAAGCTCTCACTGAAATGTATTTACTCGTGTAAATGTTTGATTGTCTGTTGTACACAGTGAGCTAGCTACATTTAGCTTAATTTAGCTATCGATAGCAAGCTAAGCCAACGTCCTTCCTGTGCTACTGTGCTTTATCTCGTATTATCTGCAGTATTCAAGTGTTGCAATTCTGTTTTGTACTTGTGCTTGTGCTTACGTTGTCGTGTGTATATTTGTTTGAGATTACCAACGAGCAATGAGCGGAGTACTTAACATTCTCCTCATCTGGACATGGTGTCAGACATACATACTTTGGACTTTGTAAACTGTTGGTTTTACACTTTACTTTTATTTTTGATAAATCTGTGATTGTATTGAGACTTTGTTTCATTCATTTGTCTGTACACGTGCAGTTACGATTTCCTACCATATACTTATGTACTTTTTCTATATACTGTACATTATATTTGTCAGTAAATCCGTATAACCTTGGTAAATTTATGAACAAGGATGGTGACATTTGGCAAATACAAAAAGCTTTTATTTTTTGTCAAAATAAATGTTTAGGCATATGACAAGCGACGCATCGGATAGCCCTCCTCCTCTGCAACCACTGCTACACAGGCTGCTGTTGCTAAAGGTATGTCCCATTCTGTCACAGGTTTCTCCGTGGTTTTCGCAGGTTGTACGGAGCACAGCAAATCAGCACCATTGACTTCACATGTTCAGTGTCCGAGTCATTCCTTTAAGACTGCCGAAAGCATTTTCAACAACCACTCGCGCTGAGCTGAATTTTCTATTAAGTACTTGCTGTTAGTCTGTCACTCAGTGTCCTGAAAAGGTTTTAGGAGCCAGGTCTGCAGGGGGTAGGCAGAGTCCCCTCGGAGGTAATAACCAGCTTATAAACCATTATAATAAATCCATGCACCACACCAATAGTGCTGTACGTGAACAAGTTCAAAAGAACGCGTTCATCGAACACGCTCATTTTTTCATGAACGTTGAACTGAACGCAACAGATTTTTTAATAAAGAACTTGAACGTGAATTAGTTCACATGTGTCATGAACGGCAGACAATTTGTTTTCCATTGAAAACTGAGTGAAATCTGTTTTCTCTTTTGAAACGCAACAAGAGATAGTTCCTCCCTCCTGTATTCTCCGCCGAAAACTAAAAATTCCCATGGTTTCCACCGTCTGTGAACGCACCCCGACTCCGTGTTGCGGTGCGGCGCAATGGGCGCCGTAAGCTAATGCTGTTCATGGTTGTTGGACTCACATGTGCCCGAGTGTGATGAAAGCAAAGGGTGAGTCAGCGACATATATATTATATCACGTATAGTGATTTCTAGCTCGTAGTGTGAAAAAAGTATTTATTTGAATATCTCATGAAAAAAGTAAAATTAACTGAA
This sequence comes from Knipowitschia caucasica, assembly GCA_964034765.1. Classification (NCBI taxonomy): domain Eukaryota; kingdom Metazoa; phylum Chordata; class Actinopteri; order Gobiiformes; family Gobiidae; genus Knipowitschia; species Knipowitschia caucasica. Next base: position 12,475,216 of record OZ035825.1, on the reverse strand, counting down.
CTTTGAACTAGTTCAGAATTAAAATTGTGAACTTTGAACGTGAACGGTTCACTTTGAGCATGTATGAACTGCCCTTGAACTAGTTCAGAAAAGCTGTGAACTGGCAAAACACTGCGCACCAATGTTACTAGTTACGCATCACACGTAAATTACGTGGTCTGACAACGCTGAGGAGATATTAGGAGGTACTATTTTTTATGGAAAACCATCCGAACTCGGCCGTGCCGTACCGTGTCGAGTTGTATTGTACCGTACTGTTACTGTGAAAAAGCGGCATGTGTCTCCATATCACGTTTTAAGTTGTATCAGAAAAATACATTTCTTTTCTCAATATTCAAATTATCTTGTACACTGTAAAAACTAAACTTGGTCAGCCATTTTATACATTCACATAAATGCAGCTACTATCTTCAATCATGGTAATGTCTTATCAACCAAGCCAAGCACTGCGCTCGCAAAACGGCAGAAGTCTGGTGGTCCCTAAAGCCTAGCGTACATCGGACTGGCAACTGATTATATCCGTCGCCTCTGAGTTGCTGCCCCGCACACATCGACAATCTGGCGAAAACGGGCAACTCTGAGTCGCAGGCCAGTCTCTTGAATAACAGCGCGTACATCGACAGCAACTGGCCTCAACTACAGTGTGTTTTCTGACATAAACTGTTGCGGGCGCGCTATACACGCAATACACACACGTTGTCGGAGCGGCGCATGGAGCGCGCACATCGGAGCAACTGAGGACAACTAGTTGCCGAAAAGTAGAACACGGGCAACTGACTGGAACTGGAGACCGACTGATCATCTCCAGTTGTAAGAGCGCGCACATCGACCGATTTCGGCAACTGATCATCTCCCACCATCTCCTCTCAGTTGCCAAAAGCCGCCTTGCAACTAGTTGTCCCCAGTTTCTCTGTCGATGTACGCTAGGCTTTAGGTTTCAAAAAGCACTGTCGGTGGCAGAGCATTTAGCTACCAAGCTCCTTTACTGTGGAATCAGTTAAGGAAGCAGACACTGTCTCTACATTTAAGGCCAGGCTTAAAACACTCTTTTTCAACTTAGCATTTGGTTAGGTTGTTTGTCCGGTCCAGGTATATGGAACCCGGTCCGCTGCATCTTCAACCCTACGTTCTAGGCTACGCTAAAACAGTCCTCTTTAATTTAGCATATGGTTAGGAAGGTAAGACTCAGGGAAGGCTAAACTCCTCAGACAGTCAGTCAAGCTGCATAGGGAGTCAGTTTGCTGGGAGAAGTATGGTAACTTGAGCACTATCCCAGGGGTTAAAGCAAAAAAAAAGATTTGACTGAAAATTTTTGCATGGAAATTTATCACATGTAAATCACAGTAATATGCAGGACCAAGTTATATTTTTAATTACAATATATTATTGTATAATAGATTGTATATTGAATACAGCTCAAATGAATTCTTCAAAGATATTGATATGAAATATAAGTGGATCAAGCAACGAGTCAACTTTTTGACAGAATATTAGTGAGAGTAGTTCACTTTGGAGAGACCCAAGAGGGAAAATGCAGTTAGAAGTTTGTTGATTGAGTATGTTTGGCGCCCTAGGCCCGGGAGAGATGCTGTTGAGCACGGCGCTTGCTCGCGCACATAATCCCCCCCGGGGCCTAGGCACTGGTGACGGCAGAGGCAGTAGGCAAGCACGCTTCGATGAGAGAAGGAGGAGGTGGGGCGGCGGAGGCTTTGCAACCTTCAGAAGGCCGGGAAGTGGGCGTCTCCGGCTTTTAACTTGCTGTCCTGGTGGTTATTGGTGGATAAGATGTGGGCGTTTTGCTGGTGTAATGTGTAGAGGATGAGCAGGCTTGTAGCAGCGGCCGGGTCTACCACAGTGAATTTTCGCGAAGAGCTCCATCTTTACTTGAGGCGATATGGAGCGTCAACACTTTGGCTCTGTCCTTGTCAAAATATCGCAAAAGGACGATAAAATTCTGTCCACATTTGTTTGTGGACACGTCAATATTTAAGAAAAAGGTTTCCCTATCAAGTTTGAGTGCACAGTGCACTTTGATCAACTGCAAATTATTTAAATAAATCTACCAGCGGTAGTGATATTCTGAACGTTATTTTCTGCGATAAAGCCACAGACACGGTCCGCCAGAGCAAGCCTACTGTCAGTTGTTGCTGATGCACCAGGTAAAGATGAAGTGTGGGAAAGTGCACAAACAGCTGCCTTGTGCGCAGTTTTGAGCTGGTGGCGAATCAAAACTTTTTTCTCATTACTCCCATATATGCAATTTTTTATGGCAAAGTACGCACAAGCACCGGCCACTTTCATCTTTTCGCACCATGACCTGTTGATTGGCTCTTTTACATCACGCTGAGTTTTGCAAGAAGATCGCAAACAAGACAATATCAAAAGCTCACCAAGACATGTTTGTCCCCATTCCCAGTTGCAGCAAAGTCTGTTTTGTACATTCCGTTAAGTAAATAGCATTGCGTTTGGTAAACGTCAATTACCTTTCCTCTATTACGCGCCCAGCTTACCAGTCCGGATCTGCTGCTGTTATTGCTCCGTTCGAGATTCAATTTTCCTCCTCTTCTCCTTTTCAAAAGCTCCGTGCAGTTTCCAGAAACTTTCACCTCCGTGTTACCAATGCTAACTTCATCGCGTCTTCATTTGCGCGTGAGCTCAGCTACGTCCCATTGCCTTGATTCATTTGCGGAGCGCTCATGTGGCCACGGCACGTTCAAGGCCCACTCGTGATTATATGACTTATTATTTCTATATACATATAAATACAATTATATTTAAATTATTATTATACATCGATATATATATATATAACAGATTCACACGTATATGTATTACTATATATTATTTTTATAATCAATCATTTCATTGTGTGTATTATTATCATTATATATATATATATATTTTTTTTTTTCCAGACCAATTTCATTTGACGGAAATCCGTCACCTAGACGGAACTCTTTAATCCCTGCACTATCCTCTCCTCCTTCCTACTTCCTTCCGTTTAGCATTATTAGGATTTTGACTGTGGTTTGTTCATTGCTATTCACCCATTGTCCCATTGTCTGTTTGATTGGTACAATGACGGGACCTCTGAACCTGGCCTCCTCCATCTACACCTGCGGACTGCCCTGCCCGACCCGCCTGGGAGTGCTTTAGTCCTGCTTTGGACGTTCAACGGCCGCTGGTCCACGTTCTATAGCTTAGGTCCTGGATCTATAGCCTGTCCGTCCGTGGGAGCAGATCCCTTTCTCAAACTGTGGGTGAGGTTGAGGTTTCTCACTTTTTTCCCACTGGGTTTTTCTTATGAGTTTTTAATTACCAATGCAGGAGTAGGGTTGGGCGATATTTTTTTTGTACCGGTATACCGGTATAAGTAAATTAAATGATAAGAAAATGCCTTATACCGGTGAAAACGATCATTTAACACTGAAAACAGCGAGCGGAAGACACGTTTGTGTGCGGCGCACTTTGATGATGCAGAGCGGACGTGTAGCAGAGCGGCGTGCAGGGACAACAACAACAGAGCAGAGAGCAAACATGGCTGAGGGCGGCGGTGAAGACCATGGTGAAGACATGCAGATTGTAGAAGACATTGTGCCAAAACGCGGAGCTACCTCAAACATATGGGAGTAGTTTGGGAACTAGATAAAAAGAAGCAATTGTGTGTAACTATCGACAGTGGATCTAATGTTGTGAAAGCAGCTGCCCTAAACAACTGGACTCGAGTGGCTTGCTTCGGACACTCGCTCTCTCTCTCTCTCTCTCTCATAGTGCCATTGGTAAGCTTTATTTACTGTTTACTGTCATTCATTTTACTTCAATGCATGCGTTTGTATACATTGCAATATAATTACAAATAAGTTATAATTACATAATTATAGAAACGCAAAAGGATACAAAAAATATATACAGTATTTGATCATTTTGACTATATTGGGATTAGGAAACATAAGCCAAAGTGATCAAATAATTATTTGATAATGCTACACTTTTTATATTACAAAGGACAAACTTTTATATATTTTACAAATTACAAATGTTCACCTTTATTACATGTTGCCTGCAATTTTCAGTATGTACAAAACAGAATTCTCTACAATTCAGTTTTGTTAATACGTTTTATATACAATAGCTGTATTACACATTTTGCTGCCAATAAATCAGTAAATGCACTTTGAGGCAAGTGTGTTTAAAATTATCAGTGCTAAGTTTTTATAGCTTTTATATGAGGCTTTGTTAAAATTATCATATCGTCATATCGTGATACATACCAACAAAAATCGTGATACATGCTGAGGCCCATATCGCCCAACCCTATGCAGGTGGGTCTGTTGGACAGATAGTGTCCAACAAAAAGGATGTGGTGATGATCCAGGACACTTTAACATTCTACAACATGTATGGACATTTTTTTCAACATGCGTTCTGTTTTGTGTTTTAACCGTTGATTCTCTGATCTGTGTTGGTGATTTCAATGGTTTTGTTAAGTCCTCTGAGATGACTTCTGTTGTGACTTAGGTCTATACAAGAATAAATTGTATTGTATTGTATTGTACTTACAGGCAGGTTGAGTTGAACTGCATCCACAGGGGCTTGAAAGGGCCATGAAAAGTTGTGTTTCCATAATGTCTTCAGCACTACTTTGAGCAGATACTGAAAGGCAAACAAGACAATTAATTTACATTACACACGCAAACAGACTTCACAATCAGTACTTGGTAGCTGGGACAATTTGGTAGGAAAGGAGTTAATTGATCTATTCTGATGTAGCTCATGTTTTAGTTGTTTTTGAGTGTCTTCATCTTCATACTTTTGACCGGTTTATGTCCCGTGACCACTCTGCTGCTCTCTGATAGGTTGCGGCATGTGCAAGGAGCAAGGATGTTCAGTGAATCTCATCTCGCCGTAACAGGGCGTCTGCCATGTGGGACAAGAGTGCATGCCGCAACGTACATGCAATTCCTTGCATGGGCGGAAGTCACCATTGACTTTGCATTGAAACTTGCCACAACACATGACCCGGTGAGAACACAGCTTTAAATTATTTGCCTGTGAAAATTTTGCAGTTACATTTAGAGTTAGTCAACAGATTGTGTTGCATTTGCACTTACCTGTCTTAAAGTCTCAGGTTGTTCATAATGTGTTAAAACTCATTTTCATGTGTTTATGCGCACAAAGAGTTGGAGAATTTTTAAGTCCAACCCCCTTGAGATCCAATTAGGTAAAATGTGCCCCTAGACCAAAATCAGGCTGCGGTTACATGCACAGCCTAAAGCCCGGTTAAAGCCCTAAAGCGCGATTAGATTTGGCCTTTAGGTGCCATGTGACAGCGCCAACTGGGCTTGGGCACGGTTGCTGCTAGTGGGCAGTTGAGAGAGGTGGGCCCTCACTGTCAGTGTGGTGCTATTACAATAACACTTCAGACATTCAAGAATCAGACTTTATTTAATCACATCACATGATGAACACATGAACATTTAGTTGTATCCTGCCTGGCTCCGGTCGCTCTGCTCGTACGTCATTTTTTTCATCCTTTCATTCTCACCCATAAATTTTTCAGCGCTTACGCTCGTGTGTCTGCGGCGCACAAACACACACACACACATTATTAACTGAGCTGCTGAACTTTGGGGAAAGACACATCTCACACTTGTACACATTACTCTGACGCAAACAACGCAATAAATGATCAGGCTGTTATGCCGCGTTCAGACCGGATCATGCGTTGCGTCGGCTTTCAATGCAAAGTCAATGGTGACTCGCGTTCGAGCGTCAAAACACACCGGCGTCTCGGAATGCACGCACGGACTGCTCAGTAGAGACGCACGGACTGCCCGGGAAAGTCGAAGGGGAGGGGCAGGAGCGGAAAACGCACGCAGGAGATGAATTTTGCTCAACCTTTCCTCGGGACGTTTGTGCAGCGACCAATCAGAAAGCAGCAAAGTGGTCACAGGGACATTAGCGGTCTGAGCGAGCAGACTGAACATACTGTAAACAGCCAAAACAGGATCTACATCAGGACTAAACCAGGGTTGACAATGGGGGACATAGTGCTTGTTAACATGTGCAACCGCTTCGAGTGTGTTCGCAGATGCGGAAATGCCTTTCAATAATAAAATAAACTTATTGCGCACCTCCGTGAACACATCCTACTTACCCCGCTCCCATCTCTGTGTGGAGTGAGAAGACAATTGCCCAAAAAATAACAATTGTAAACCGCTTTGTGACTCTGGTCTGTGAAAAGCGGTATTTAAATAAAGATTACTTACTTACTTATATAACGTCCATGGAAGGTCTCTGAACACAGACACGCTGCAAAGCTGCATTATTGAAGAAGATCTTTACACAAGAAGCCGCTAGCTAAACTCTGTTAGCATCAAAGCCCGCTGGCTACTTCCGCCACTTCCGGCGCGTGCCAGGACTTCTGGTGTGAAGTCCCCTGCGTCTGAAAACTAGAGAATGCGCGTCTGGTGAGCGAGGCTTCAGCGTTTCAGCGTTGCCGGTCTGAAAGCACCATTAGCGCACAGTAGCAGAATGTAAACAGAAACAGAAACTGAAACTTAACTACTGACAACGAGGTAGTCGCTGAAGTTTGTATTAGCGCCACCAGCTGGACTGAGCGTTGTACTACAGGGCATTTGGTCTGGCAAGGTTGAGAACATATACCCTTGTGACCGCGGGCCGTCTTCACAACCATCTGGCGACGATCTGGGCCACTTGGCCTAGTTCGTTTGTAAAAACCTATGTGGCCTTAGTTTGATTTAGAGCTTAGTTAAGTTGATATTAAGCTTAGTTAAACTGTGTGGACATTGTTAGAGGTGAACTGATCAGGCTTTTTGAGACGGGTTGCCAATATTTATCTTCTAAAATGTTTGATATTCTTTCAAATGTTTATTTTAGAGCTGTAATCACGAATTAATCACGAATAATCGCACTAATGTCATAGTTCACTCGCAACTACTAGCACATTTCCTGTTTCAAGATAATGAATGAATGATGCAACCTTTTTGTCATATAGCGTTTTTCTGACATTCAAAGGCACTCCACGTCATTATCCATTCACTCGATACACAATGGTGATAAACGACTACTGTAGCCACAGCTGCCCTGGGCAATGTGAATGAAGTGTCTTGCCTAAGAACACAACAACAGTTTGGCACTATACAGCCGCCCCATATCTTGTGTTCCCAGAGGACTAATAAAGCCCTGGCCGGCTTAAAGTGCTTTCACACCGCCGATGCTGGAACGCTGACGCCTCGCGCACCAGACTTACAATCTCTAAATTTCAGAGGCAGGGGTCTTCACACCAGAAGTCCTGGCCAGCAGTGGTGCCCGCCGGAAGTGGCGGACGTAGCTGGCGGACTTTGATGTTAACGGAGATAAGCCAGCGGTTTTTTGTTTAAAGCTCTTCTCCGATAATGCAGCTCTGAGGCGTCTCTCTGTCCAGAGACTTTATATAACTTTATATATGACTTCACAGAGGTGCGCCATAAGTTTATTTTATTATTAAACGGTACTTTTACATCAGTGAACACGCTCAAAGCAGTTGCATAATGTCTCTGACTCCAACATGCTCTCAAAACCAGTCACCTCTGTGATTCCTCCTCCACGCAAAGTTTTCTTTTGAAAACGTAATATGAGAAAGCATGTATTCCTGTAATTTTCAGAAAGTAGCTATTCCAAATACTAGCTTTTAAAGTCACTCACTCAGACACGCTCCAGAGAACACATCACCCGTGTCCTCCATAAACTCCACTGGCTCCCCATCAAACAGCGCATCCATTTCAAAATCCTCCTCATCACCTACAAAGCCCTTCATAACCTCGCTCCTCCTTACCTCACTGAACTTCTACAGCCCTACAGTCCATCCCGCTGACTCCGATCTGCAGACTCACATCTCCTCACTCCCACTGTCAAATCCAAGCACCGAACCTTGGGGGACCGAGCTTTCGCCATCTCTGCTCCTACTCTCTGGAACTCTCTAAACTCCTTCAAAAAACAGCTAAAAACTCACCTTTTCCTCCAAGCATTTGACTCTTAGTTTAAACTTTCTACCCTTCCCTCCCACTCTTAAGATTTGTTTTGTTTTGTTTTGTTTTTGTGTGGTGTCTAAACGTGTGTGTGTGTCATGAATTTGTGAAGCGTCTTTGAGTTCTTGAAAAACGCTATATAAAACCGATGTATTATTATTATTATTATTGTTATTAAAGTAGTGATTGTAACGGAATACAGTACCTTAAAAAGAGCATTCTGAATACGTAAAAGTGTTACATATATTCCGTTACTCCTCAACACTGGTTAGAACTCGGCATAATGTGTGTGTATTTAGTCACCTGGAGCTGGTTGGTTTGGCGCTTGGGTCTGGTTGGGTGGCAGATCTCTGGGGGTGGGGGATTCCACAGCAGAGCACTGGGGGTGGACAGGGACAGGGGCGGTACACCTCCCTGTGAGGTGTCCCCCATCCCTCCTGAGGCCTCAGACTGGAGCTGAACTGTGTGAGGAGGAGGGGAGGCGCTGATCACCCCATCAGGAGAACAGTACAGGAGCACTCTGGACACACAGAGAGTTTACACAAATAAGAGCTGCTTTTCAGATTTTTTTCTAATTTAATTTTTCTGATTGCAGATTCTAGAATGCAATAATGCATTCTGCAATTATGCATTCTGATGAAAAAGACATGACATTTATAAACTCAAAACTTTTCAACTGACATTTAGCAACAGCATGCACATTGGAGACACACTATAATAACACTCAAGCGCCACGAACACATGCGTGTGTGAGATGGCGACAGAGTAGGGCTGGGCTATATGGCTGAAAACTATATCAGAATAGAACTAATTCATATCGGTCGATAACGATATATATTGATGTTTTTTTTTTAACATAAATAAATACATTTGCCGTGTGGGTTAACACACAATAGCAGCCTTGTTTACAGTCTCGGGGGAATGAGGCTGGAGGAATATTGGGTACATAGCCCCAAAGGAAACAACCAATAACGCTGAACGAGGCAGCAACTCACCTGAAAACTAAGATCATGGCAAGAATGGGCACAGGGCATAGAAAGTGTGAATGCAGCAGTGAGGGAGAAACGTACCACCACAATCACTAAAAACGACCGAATGGTAATGGCGAACCAACTTGACATTGTTTTTAGGGCTGGGACAACACATCAATGTAATCAATGACGTCGACACAAAAAATATGTCAAATATGCGCGTTGATTTGTCATACTCAAAACAACTGACGCTGGAACGCAGTTTCCACATGCAGTCGACTCACATTCTCTAAATTACAGAGGCTTGGGGTGTTCAGACCAGTGGGGGTGGCGGGTCCTGGCTCAAAAGTGGCCAAAATGATGTGCGCTGACATGCTTGCAATACCACCCCGGGCCAATGGGGGTGGACCCGGAATAAGAATTAGCCAATGCTAACATACGTATAGCATTGGCAGACCTCTTGAAAACATCTTTACAGGATGGTTCAAAAGTTGGCTCTTGGCCCAAAGCTCCGTTCCACATGTGTGTCAATGCTGAGGGGGGTGAATTTTTTTGGACCACTCTAGTTTACTCGCTGTGAATTTTTGAAGACTCTCGTTCAAATGAATGGAGCTCTCGCCGGCTGACGCATGCGCAGATGGGTTTTTACACCATTTTCTTGTGGCCGAGACCACTCGCAGCAATTTTGGATAGCTCCAGTAGAGCATATTTTCTGACCCATTTGTTTGAACGGCGGAGATAGGCGTGCCTACGTCCGTATATACAGTCTATGGTTCAGACCAGACTAGTTAAGCTAGCGGAATTAAGCTAGCGGGTTTTTGTGTAAAGTTCTTCTCCAAGAAGGCAGCTCTGCAGCGTCTCTGTGTCCAGAGACCTTCCAGAGACTTTATATAACAGCTGTATGTGTTCACGGAGGTGCGCCATCAGTTAATTTTATTATTAGACGGTACTTCCGCATTGGCAAACATGCTAATTGCGCTAAATGCTAGCTGCGCTAGTTTAGTCACTGGAGAATGACAACTCATGTTCACAAGCACACACAAATAGACAGTATTCTTAAGGGGAAAGGAAAGTGTCCGAGTCCAAGTTATTATTTGTTAATTAGGATGATTTTTTCAGTAAGCTAGGTCTATGTTCAACATAACTGTTGAATTCTAAATGTTTAAGTTAATTATTTTTTGCTAGAAAAGCACTCTCTCTTTAGCTTACAGCCCTCAAGTTTACATTGGTTACTGTATTCTATCAGTCTAAACAAGTATTTTGGGTGAACTTTTTTATGTTTATTGAATGCTAAGTATTATTTTCATCTGAAAGAAGAATAAGATGCACTTTTTTCAGTAAGCTAGATGTGTTTTCAAGGCTTCAAGGTTATATTCTACCTCTTACTAGGAAAGTCTTATTTTGGGATTTTAAGAGCAATAAATATATTTTGTTAAGGAAATCATGTTTTTTCATTCAGATATGTAAATCAACACACATCACACAATGTATACATTGATATTAGTCAATTAATGGGGAGAGAATCGATAATCGAAATTGAATGGAAATGAAAAAATGTATCGTTAGAATAAGAACAGGAGGGCATGCGCCTCCTGTACTGGCGACCCAGCTCCCATCTCTGTGTGGAGTGAGAGGACAAATGCCCAAAAATAATAACAATTGTAAACCGCTTTGTGACTCTAGTCTGTGAAAGGCGGTATATAAATAAAGATTACTTACTTGCTTGCTTACTTACTTACTAATCAATGCATCAAAAATATAATCGCTAGATTAATAGTTTAAAAAAATAATCGTTTATCCCAGCCCTAATTGTGGTGGTACACAAATGGCAGAAGAAAGCCGTGGTAGTGGACGTGGCAATTCCAAGCGATGGTAATTCAGGAAGAAAAAAGAACACGAAAAGTACCAAGGGCTGGAGAGGGCCTGGAAGGTAAAGGTGACAGTGGTGCCCTGGTGATCATAAGCTGCGTTTCCATTAAGCATCAAATTTCGAAATTTGAATTTGCGCATCTTAAAATGTCTAATGGAAACGCGCAAATTTCAAATTTATTACAGTTTTTCGATAAAAAGTTAATGCGCTTAAAATTGGTGGTTTTTTTGGACGTATCGAAATTAAGTTTTTCGCAAAACGGCAATGGAAGCGGAGGAAGCCGGGTGTTGAGAAACCCAAAAACAGAAGAAGAAAACAGGAAGTAGCAGGTAGCAGCATCTCAAGGAAACAAAACATGACTCGCTACGTTTGGACACACGAGGAAACTAATTACTTTTTCAATTTAATTCGGGAAAAGGGAATTACAAACATATTAGACACAAAGCAGCAAAGGAACGCAAAGATTTATAAAGACCTGGAAAGAGAAATGAACAAGGCAGGGTACGAAAAGCCGTGGCAAATTTTACGCTTGTTATTTTTATACACACATTATTGCCTAAATGTTGCGTTCTAATGTTTTTAGAAAATATAACCCCCTGAGCGTCATCACGTTCCTACGTTGCTTCAAATATAGTCCTGTTTATTGGCTGAACAATTTTGTCCAATAATCTGCATGATCATATCACACAGCGCGAAGCTCATTCCCGAGAACAACAGCTATTCCTCGTCTTAAAGATTGACAACGCACTCAAAACATTCACAACGGAGCAGCCTTTATCATTTTAGTTTTAAGAAAGTTCAGCGTGAACTTCGTGAGGTAGAGGAGCCAGAGGCCCGGGCCCGTAGGTCCCAGAGGAGGAGAGCGCAGTCGGGCCAGGCTCGCCTCGCACTGATGAGGTAAACTCTAGGCCTGTGTGAGACACACTGTGGGCCTCATGTATGAAACCTGCGTACAGACAAATCAGGGTAAATGAGGCGTACGCAAAATATTACACTTTTCCGCATTTATCTATCTGGACGTAAGCGTACAATACGCAAAAATTATACGCCAGGTCTGGAGGTGGTGTAAATCTATACGCTGATCTCAACCTTTGGCACAACACGCCAAAACACGCATGGAATTAAAAATTTGGACAACAATAAACATATTCCCTCTGGCAAATTATAAGCTGTGTTTTCATTGAGCATCGTGTTTTAAAATTTGAGCATCAGAAAAAGTCTAACACGCAAACTTCGAATAAATCACAGATCATGATGAGGAGCCTCTTCTGTTTCTATGATTATAAATCTGACTTCTGTGTGTATTATTTTGATCTGTATGTTTTTAAAATGTGAAGCGCTTTGTGATCCTGGATTGTGAAAGGGTCTATATACACTTTACGCGACAGGGATGTGTGACCCAGCTATTGCTGTGGCAGGCTCTGCGCTGCGTAATTACGCACGGCTATTTGTATTCCTCACATGGTAAAGCAATGTATGTTTTCATTAGATTTGTGTGAGCCTCACACATACACACACCCCAATAACGCGCTGATGGACTATGATATTGCTCACTCCAAATGTCTCACTGCCCTGTCCACCCGCTGCGCACTCTTGGCAGTGCATGCAGAGCAGGTGCCATGAGAGGTCGGCCACATAAGTCCTCAAATGTGCAGAGGTTTTGGCTCCAGAGTTTCTTTGTAAAATCTGGACCGCAAAAAAGACGCTGTAGACGCTTCATTCAGAGCCACCGCTGCATAATAAATATGAATTCATTCATTCATTCAATCAATCTATATTTATTCACTTCTACAATTCAAGAGAGATTTTTCTATATGTATCAAAACATGTTTGCATCCTCTCCAAGTATACGGAGATCGCCGCTCCATTACACTAGAAGGAGATGCCACCAACGCTTAATCCGGTTGATGATGAGAACCACCGCACGTAAATCAAACTGTTGTTTACTTCTGTTGCCATGTTGACTAGTGAATAAACGCGCGAAAATAGTGTATACTTATTCGAATATGTCTTAATGGAAACGGTCGCTTTTGCGAATTACAGGTTTTTCAAATTTTGCAATGTATCGAAAAAGTTTTTGCGCATTATTCAATGGAAACGCAGCTATAGACTGAATATATTAACAGACAGAGTCACGCCTATCTCCGCCGTTCTAACTAATGGGCCAAAAAATGTGCTCTACTGGAGCTATCCAAAATGGCCGCGAGTGGTCCCGCCCACAAGAAAATTGTGAAAAAACGCATCTGCGCATGCGTCCGATGGCGAGAGCTCCATTCATTTGACACACATGTGGAACGGAGCTTTGGGCCAAGAGCCAGCTTTTGGACCATCCTGTAAAGACGTTTTCGAGAGGTCTGCCAATGCTATATGTTAGCATGGCTAATTCTACTTCTGGGTCCACCCCCATCGGCCCCGGGTGGTATTGCAAGCATGTCAGCGCACAGGACCTCTCCACCCACCTGAAGAGGGCAAAGGAAACTTTTCTGGTCGACCGCCATTGCCTCAGATTTGGAGGTGCCGATTCTCATCCCAGCCGCTTGACACTCGGCTGCAAACCGTTAACCTTGCCTGCAAGCTGAATTCTCGCGGTATTTGTGAGTTCACAAACACTCGAGAATACATCTTGTACCGCTCCCGCTTACACTTTTCGAGTCGAACCACTGGGTGTGCGAGCCAATCACGCGCCAGTCTGGGGGTTTAGGGCGGGATATCCGGGTTTGACGAAAGCAAGAAGTGCCGGGCCGAAGCAAAACAAACATGGCTACGCAGGAGGACGGACGCAAAGTCAGTTTTAGCAGAATCTCCAATTTCTTTTTTGAAAGATGAACAGCGAGAGGCGCTTTGTACATTTCTGGACGGCAACCTTGGTAGGCGGGCACACAGCGTCACTTCGCCCAATCAGCTTCAAGTATTCTGCTGCTTACCCCTCCTTTCCCCGAAAGGATTCTCCGGGAGAAATCCCAGATTGATATCGCGGAGAACGCGTTAGAGTTCTACACAATCATCAATCTGGCTTTTGCCAGGTTAGCAAACCGTCCCAAAGCATGATGAAAATCCTGTGGTCCCCATGCGATTAATTACGATTACTTAATTTCTAAGCTGTAATTAACTCGATAGAACATTTTAATTGTTTGACAGCCCTATATATATATATATATATATATATATATATTATATATATATATAATTATATATATATATATATATATAATATATAATATATATATATAATATATATATTATATATTATATATATAATATATATTAATATAATATTATATTAATATAATATATATATATATATATAATATTAATATAATATATATAATATAATATAAATATAATATATATAATATAATATAAATATAAAAATATAATACAATATAAAATATAATATAATATAAAATTATATATATATATATATATATATATATATATTACACACACACACACCTCTTCTTTTTGCACCTTTTTCCATCCACACCTGCTTAATTTCACCATGTTCACAGTATCTGTGACCTTTGTGTTTTTTCTAAATTAACTTCTAATGACAAGTAAATTCTGTTTATTTATGAAAGTGGGTTTTTGTACATGTGTAATTCACATACATTTTTTTGTCTGACTACATATTCAAGTAGCTGGTGGCCGTAGATGCTATAGTTGGCTTAGCGAATATCTTCTAAGGACTATAGACGTCAAATGTGTTATTCCACACACCCCAAGATAACTTTTTGTTTAAGACAACTTAATTTAATTGGAAGGTTGATGGTAAAAATTGATTGAATTCGCATGATCTAAATCTACTATATACACTTGAGATTAAATAGATTGGACCTGGGTAGTTTAAAAGGCCTGCGTAGGGGCCTGTCGGGCTTGTACATAGAAGGGTCACTGAAAGTTTAAGAACATCACGTAGATTAGTCTGGCACTCATGCGACACACAGCGTGACCTACGCTGCAAACTCCGCGTAACCTGCGTCATGAATACGGGTTGTGCTACATATAAACAACCGGCTAGTCGTTAGCTGGCTAACATGCTACAGGCTAATGCTAAGGCGGCACTGACAGCTTCGCGGGAGTCACACTGACCACATGAAGAGGATGGTCGCGGAGACAGGTACTCACACCACGACAGTGATAGACACAGAACATGATCTGAGCCCCAGGGACCCTCTGAGAGAGCGGGGAGCCGGCCCGGGCCTGACATGCTCCTCACTCCACCTCCGACACTGACACTGACAGCACATTGTACGAACAGCCGCGCTGGGAGGGCCTCTCTGAACACCCAGACACCCATGTATCCCGTGTTTACCTTTCCGGGCCGCTGTCAGCGCACTGAGCCGGTCCCGATCTCCTATCCTAGATTCTGAGCTCCCTGTCCAGAACACACCGTCCCGAGGCGCGCACGCACTCTGCGTCACTCTCGCGTCATAGCATCACAAGTGTCACGCCACCAAACATGCGCCCTCTAATGGAGACCCGGCTGTAGAAGAAGAAGAAGAAGGTCCTTTATTCGTCCCACAATGGGGAAATTTTAGTTTGATGCATGCACATAGCTACACATATAGCGTTACACATACACATCAAGGCAAGCAGGGAACATCACTTCCGCGCTCCTTATAGGCTAAGCGGGTTAAGTGTCTTGCCCAAGTAAACAAAACGACAGCGGACATCAGTGGAGTCTGTGATGAGAAGGTCTTGTGGTGGGCTTGAACCCACGACCTTTGGGCTCAAAGGCCAAGCCTCTACCAACTGAGCTGCTGTATTGCAGCATAGTGAGCTTGTGGGTGCCTTTTATTGGTTATCATCAAAAGGTCACTTAACTGTAGTTAATCTCAGTAACGTTTATATCACCTTCAAATCAGGTCACAAATCCAGGGGTAATACATTCAGACTTTGAATAGCCATGTCAAATTAGCAACAACCGCATTTACCATCTCAAAAACATTGCTTTTAGATACTATTTTGGCAGACTTTTAGAAACACAGAGATTACACAGGACTGGCTATGAGAAGTCATCAAAATTCAGCTTTAAAAAAAACAATTTAGAGTGATTTTTTTAAAAATCACTCATTTTGAGCAGCATAAAGCACAAGGGTTAAGTAGCTCTGCTTGTGTAGTCTCTCTATGGCTTCGCACCAAAGTACATCTGTGATATGCCATAGTCATGGTATGTCACGGTACGGCAGGGCACGGCCGAGTGTGGGTGCTTTTCCATTAAAAAAAGTACCTCTTCAACGTGGGAGGGATTGTCAGACCACGTCATTTACGCACGACATAAGTGCTGGACTCCACCCACTGGGTCTCCGTTTACGCGCGTAGGCTGATGCCGTCAGACGTCCGTAATATGGAATAGTGGCCACACCGGCTTCAGCAGCTCTGGCTGTGCTTTTATCAGCACCTGGTAAGGCTTTATTTAAAATAGAAGAAGCAGTGTGTGATTTGCATGAGCTGTGGCAATGATCTACGCAGAGTACGGCATATTGAAGCATCGAGGACGGATGGATGAGGCAAAACTTATTGAAAGCAATTGGAAAAAGTGGAGAGAGAAAAGAGAAAAGAACTCCAACATATCCAGTGTTGTGACATCTGTCTCTCATAAGTGTAGCTCTGTGGGTAATGTGTGTGCGTGTGTGAGGCGTGTGTGCGTGCGTACGTGGGAGCGCGCCTCGGAGGTAGACGGGGACAGAACGAGGTGTATGTAAAGTTTAGCGTATTAACATTACGCAAAAAATAAATGGTAGATTTACGATCAGGAAACAATTATTTCAATTTAATACATGAAAATAAATCACACACATTTGTTAATAATCATTGTCATTAAAGTGATAGTCTGTAACTCTAAATTAATTACAAATTTTAAGAATTATATTAAATTGACCTCCTGGCCTTAAATGTTGATATAAAATAAGTCATTTTATTAATTCTAATATTACGGGTAAGTCCCGCCTTCCCTTCTCTTAGCTATAGTTCAGAATCCACGATGCCGTCCACGATAACCAATCCAGTCATGCCAAGGGTTGTCAATCATCGCTCTGATGCTCGTAGCTGCGCGCATGCTCAGTTGTTTGTTTTTGCGGAGCCTCTGAATCTCCATTAGGCTTTGGAACTACATGAAAACTGAACAAAGAGTTACCGATTTATAAACTGAACCTATATCCATAATCAGATCCTCTGCAGATGTTTCCTATAATGTTCAATCAACGTTAGCTGATAGCTACTTCCGGGTTTGCCGCGATCGCTTTTTTTGTGCATTAAAACATTATTTTTTTCATGAAAACGTTAACAAATCATTCTCAAAAATGCTGTGCATGTGTATTAATAATGTTTATGTATAATGTGTTCTCCCATTAAAATTTAAATGTGTTACGGAAACGTAGGTGTAGACCAATCGGAAAGGAAGGGGGAGGGGGCTTGCGTCGTTTTTTTCAAATCAAGTACCTCTCTCTCTCTTTCTGACAAACTACAGACAATCACTTTAACAAACACTTATAACCAAGGACTACAGCATATATCAATACATGTATTATAATGTAGTAAGTATATTTTTACATTGTATTACCAAGGGAAAACGGACCAGACACGCGCCGACGGACGTAAAAAAATAGGATTGTTTCTATTTCGTCCGTCTGCGTCCGTTGCACCCTCCGTGGACGGACTGCTCCCTACGTGCGTCATACGGGCGCATGTTGCGAGCAGTGGCGCCAGTTCCATTCACCCTCATGGAGATAACGGAAACTGAGATGAAACGGACACGTTTGGACGGATAGGTAGTACGTTTTACGCAGCCGGTGGAGTCGGGACCTAACATTGGTGCGGTGCATGGATTTATTATAATATCGGTGCTAACGGACTCTGCTTACCCCCTGCAGAACTGGCCCCTAAAACCTTTTCAGGACACCGGGCGAGTGACAAATGATCTCCATCCTTGTTCATAAATTTACCAAGGTTATACGGATTTACTGAGAAATATAATAATAATAATAATAGATTTTATTTATAATGCACTTTACATTTCAGGGAAACCTCAGAGTGCTACAAAAACAGGGAACATCCCCAAGATACACAACATAAAAACAATACATCAAATATAACATCAGGAAAAAATAAAATAAAATAAAACATAATTACTGTACATATCTAGAAGGCCTGTTTGAATAGGAATGTCTTTAGGCCTTTCTTAAAAGCCTCCACACTTTGTGGGGCCCTGAGGGTTTCTGGGAGGGCATTCCAGAGCCGGGGGGCTACTGCCTGAAAGGCCCTATCTCCCATGGTGGAGAGTTTGGTCCTGGGTTGGTGCAGGCAGTGGGAGGAGGTGGTTGAACGGAGACTTCGAGAGGCGGTGTGTGGTGTTAGGAGTTCACTGAGGTAGGCAGGGGCAGTTCCGTGTGTGCATTGATATGTGAGGAGGCAGAGTTTGTACTGTATTCTGTGTTTGATGGGCAGCCAGTGGAGTGATTTGAGGACGGGTGAGATGTGGTCATATTTGCGCCTCCTCGTCAGGACCCGGGCAGCACAGTCTGGATGTACTGGAGTTTTTGCAGACCCTTTGCAGAGGTCCCGACGAGGAGGGCATTGCAGTAATCCAACCTGGAGGAGACAAAGGCATGGATCAGCTTCTCAGCGTCCGGTTGTGAGAGGGAGGAGCGGAGTCTGGCAATGTTTTTGAGGTGAAGGAAGGAGACTTTACAGAGGTGGCGGATGTGGGTATCAAATGTAAAATTAGAGTCGAGCCTGACTCCAAGGTTATTAACAGATGTGGACAGGGGGATGTTATGGCCAAAAATTGAAACACTGCTGAGAGGGGAGGACTGGGTTTGGTGGGGGGTGCCAAAGAGGATTGCATCAGTTTTACCACTGTTAAGTTGAAGAGAATTGTTGTCCATCCATGCCTTTATCTCCTCCAGACAAAGCTGAAGGGCTGACGTAAAACCTGTGGGTGAAGTGGAGTCCATTTTCAGGTATAACTGTGTATCATCGGCGTAGCAGTGGAAAGAAATGTTGTGTCTGTTTATGATTTGACCAAGGGGGAGCATGTATATTGTAAAAAGGGTTGGCCCGAGGACTGAGCCTTGCGGTACCCCACAGGTAACTGAATGGGTTGACGATTTGTACTGGCCTAGGGACACATATTCTGTTCTGTCAGTGAGATATGAATGAAACCATTTGAGTGTTGTCTGTGAAAGTCCAATTACTGATTGTAGTCTATGGAGGAGAATGGTGTGGTCCACGGTATCAAAAGCTGCTGACAGATCGAGGAGGAGGAGGAGAGAGGGTGAGCCCCGGTCCGCAGTCATGAGTAGGTCATTCATGACGCGGACCAAGGCTGTCTCTGTACTGTGGGCTGAGCGGAAACCAGATTGAAATTTCTCATATAGGTTATGGGAGCGTAAGTGATTGTGGAGTTGGGCTGCTACTGCTTTTTCGAGGACTTTGGAGAGGAATGGGAGGTTTGAGACTGGTCTGTAGTGGGCTAGGATGTTGGGGTCAAGTGAAGGTTTTTTCAGGTGAGGGGCGGATTACTGCATTTTTGAGAGCTGGGGGGACCTGACCGGATTTTAGTGACTGGTTAATGATTTCTGTTATTAATGGGCTAATGGCGGAAAAGTTTGATTTGAGAAGTGTTGTGGGGAGAGGATCCAGCAGACAGGTGGAGGGCTTCATGCTGCTTATGATCCTCTCCACTTCAGACTGGGAGATATCCAAGAAGGAGGTAAAGGTGTTGGGCGGCTTAGGAAAGATTATGTCAGTTGGAAATGGGGTAGTGGAAGGAAGGGCAGACCGGATTGACATTACCTTGTTGGTGAAGTAGTCCATGAACCTATTGCAATGGTCCGTACTGGTGTCAGACAGTGTGTGTGTGTGAGGTTTGACCAGAGTGTTTATTTCAGAAAATAATCGTTTTGAATTGCCAGTGCTATCTGAGATTTTTTGTGAAAAATAGCAGGATCTTGCAGTGGTGAGTGCTCTGGTATATGTTTTTTGGTGTTCACGGTATGCCTGTTTGTGGACTAGTAAGCCAGTGGAGGTGTAGCGCCGCTCGAGGGCTCGGCCAGCTGTCTTCATATTGTGGAGTTCAGGTGTGTACCATGGGGCTGTTCTGGAAAATGTGACTGTTCTGGTTTTAACTGGTGCATGAGAATCAAGGATAATGCGGAGGCTGGAGTTGTAATGAGTGACAGTTTCATTTACAGAAGTGAATTGTGTGACTAGAGAGATTTTATGAATGTCCTGGTTAATGCGGGTGGAGTCAATTGCCTTTAAATTTCTGAAACTGATTTGGCGCTTTGTTTTAATTTGTGTTTCGGCTAAGGGCAGTACCATGGAAATTAAACTGCATAAACTTGCAGGTTGGAGATGGGGACGATGTCTGTTATAACAAGGTCAAGAATATGGCCTTTTGTGTGGGTGGGTTCTGAGACATGTTGTGATAGATGTAAATAGTCCAAGAGTTCGAGAAATTCTGCAGCAAGACGATTATTTGTAGATTTAATGTGGATGTTGAAATCTCCCAGAATGAGTGTATTATGGGAAGTAGCACAGAGGGAAGTGAGTAGATCTCGCAATTCAGTGATAAAGCCGGAGTTGAGTGTATGTATAATGTATGTAATGTAAATAGAAGTAAAAGTATATGGTAGAAAATAGTAACTTTTGCTTTTGAACCCCTTTTCTGTATGTGTACAGAAACATAAATGAAACAAAATTTTGAAACAGTCACAGGGATATTTAAGTGCAAAATAAATAATTTACAAAGTCCAAAGTATGTATGTCTCTTGACCAGGTTCAGATGAGGGGAAAGTTAATACTCCGGTCACTCATTGCTCGTTGGTAATTTCCTCACTTGTGGGAAGGGATTCTCAAAAAAATATACACACAACAGCGTAATTGGTAGTTACCTAGTGTAACTTAAGTTCTACGAATGGTGCGAAGCCACTTAGTTCGCTGTGGGTATACTCAAGAAGCCCGAGCTTCGCGCCAGAGAGAAATTAACGCTCCAATCACGTGTCAGTCCCATCTATAAATAGCCCTCTACAGCCCGCACCTGCCACTTTGAACTCTGCCAAAGCCAGGCTGGACTGATGGGCCCGTAGCTAAGTGGCTTCGCACCATTCATAGAACTTAAGTTACACTAGGTAACTACCAATTCTACTTCATGGTGCTCCAGCCACTTAATTCGCTGTGGGTACCACGCGAAGCTGTAGAGAGATGTACTCCCATCAGGCCAGCGTACAGTGATTGGAGCCCTGCCCGAGTTCCCGCCGCACTATCAAGGCGCATGGACCCGGGGCAGGAAGGAAAAAGAGCAGTGTACGAGGCCGCTCCTACCAAGGACGCCTGAGTAACACTGACAAGCTCCTGAGGAGCAAGAACAGAGCAAGGGCCACTCCTATCAAGGACGCCCATACTCTGACAGGACTCCCGTAGGAGTAAGCAAGAAAACATACCCAGGACGCCTCTACCAAGAGCTCCTGAAGTATGAGAAGAAGAAACATACCCAGGACGCCTCTACCAAGAGCTCCTGAAGTATGAGAAGAATAAACATACCCAGGACGCCTCTACCAAGAGCTCCTGAAGTATGAGAAGAAGAAACATACCCAGGACGCCTCTACCAAGAGCTCCTGAAGTATGGTAACCGGTTACGGGAAGAGCGGGTCACAACCCCAGGACGCCTCCATCCAGCACTCCTGAAGGCCGGACTAGAGTAACCGCTCCCTCCGAACGTCCCGCGGTGAGTCAGACCCCCGCGTTCAGAACGGAATTGGCAACCGACCGTTCTGCCACGTCCACTAAATATGACAGAGCAACGGCGACGAAACCCAAGACACGGCTTGGCAGACGTCCTCCACCGAGGCCCCCCAGAGCAGAGCTGTGGAGGCTGGGACTCCTCGTGTGGAGTGCGCCTTGAACCCTACCGAGGGACCAATTCCTGGGCCTGGTAAGCCAAGTGAATTACCCGAGACACCCAGTGCGACAGCCTCTGGGGTGTCAATGGCGCGCCTCTGTTCTTAGGGCCCATGCATACAAACAGCTGATCCGACCGTCTGAAGAGGCTGTAACTGCCAGGTAGGATCTCAGCATCCTGACTGGGCACAACAGATGCTGCCGCTCGTCTTCCTTGGAGGCATGAGGCGGCGGGTGAAAGGGTCGGACCCTGATGACCCTTGACCTAAAAGCCGAAGTAACAACCTCAGGCAGAAAGGCAGGGTTCGGCCAAGCTCAACCACACCATCCTCAGCACTGAATGTCGGGCATTCCGGGCGAACGGAGAGTGCGCATAGCTCACCTGCCCTCTTGGTTGAGAGCCAGCAAGAGGGCGGTATTGAGAGCCACACACTCGGGGCTGGCCTGGGCCACAGGCTCGAAGGGAGGCCCTTCCAGAAGGCAGGACATGTGGTCCCAAGAACACACCGCGCACCAGCCATTGAAAACCCTCCACCTACAGCCATAGGCCCTGACAGATGAAGGGGCTCTCGCGCCCTAAATGGTCTCCACTACTGACTGAGGGAAACCCAGACCTACGAGAGTCCGCCTCTCAGCCTCCAGACCCAGAGTCTGTGGCCCAGTACCGGGCACGAGTGAAGCGTCCCCCCTCCTTGGACCAGAGCCCCAGGCTCGTCCGGGAGAGGCCAAAGGTCGTACACCGCCATGCCCTTCAGGAACGGGAACCAGCGGAACCTGCTCTGACATCTGGCATCGCACTCCTCCAGTGCGGGCATAGACCTCTTCTCTCGCTTGGAGGGAGAAGGCGGTCTGTTGCCTGGTTCCATGGAGGGCGCGGGGAGCAACGTAAGCCCCACCGCGTCCTCCGCGTCAGACTCCGCTGGACCCAGACCAGTCTTGGACCGTACCATACGGGCCAAACCCCAGGGCGAGCCTCTTGGCTCCCCTGGGGTGTGGGTCTGTCACGTGTGGCGTAGTGAACACCGGGTTCATACGTGGGCACCGTGTGAGTTCGGACCTCTCCTGTCCCTGCTCCGAGCCCTCTCTGTCTCTGTCTGAGAGGGCTGCGTTGGGAGGAGGATTTGGAGGCACTGGAGCCTGAATCGCGGCCTCTCACTCTCCCCCTGGGGAGCGGGGCACTGGAGCGTGCATCGCTTACCTATCTCGTCCGACGCCGGAGGGCGAAGGGAACTCGGATTAGCAGAGAAGGCAGCGACATCTCGATTCTCCATTAAGTTAAGTAGATCTCTCTATGGCTCTGACTGTTTGAGGCTGTGGACAGGTGTCTTTTATACAGATAACAAGTTCAAACAGGTGCCATTAATACAGGTAACAATGGAGGACAGAAGAGCTTTTTAAAGAAGAAGTGACAGGTCTGTGAGAGCCAGAGCTCTTCCTTGTTTGAGGTGACCAAATACTCTAAAATATATAATATTCTTAAAACATCCTACAATGTGAATTCCTGGATTTTTTTTTCACATTCTGTCTCTCACAGTTGAAGTGTACCTATGATGAAAATTACAGACCTCTGTCATTATTTTAAGTAGGAGAACTTGCACAATCGGTGGCTGACTAAATACTTTTTTGCCCCACTGTACATGGTATCACAGTCAAATTGCAGCTCTGAAACCACACATGCACAGATTTAGCTTGCTCTTACCTGTTGAAATGGTCAGAACAGACCTTATAGTGCCGTTTTTCGGGGTTAGGGTTGAATTCCTCTCGGTTGATCCTCGCCAACTAAAGGGTTCTTCTATCCGTTGAGAGTCGCTCTGTGTCGCTCCCCTGGCTCGTAATAACCTTCGGAATGTCCCCACAATCTGCACCGTTACTGCACCCCCAAACGACGCTGTTTACCTACAACTATTGGCAGCTTAACTTGCAAGATGGCGGACTGCGGAATAGTGGGTAGTGCGCGATGTCATCGGAAAACTATATTGAACTTTTACACAAGTAAATAAATTTCAGTGAGAGCTTTGTGCCGACGGAACATGTACAGTGCCTTGCGAAAGTATTCGGCCCCCTTGAACCTTTCAACATTTCGCCACATTTCAGGCTTCAAACATAAAGATATAAAATTTTAATTTTAAGTGGGACACAATCGTGAAGTGGAATTAAATTGATTGGATGATTTAAACTTTTTTAACAAATAAACAACTGAAAAGTGGGGCGTGCAATATTATACGGCCCCTTTACTTTCAGTGCAGCAAACACACTCCAAAAGTTCAGTGAGGATCTTTGAATGATCCAATGTTGTCCTAAATGACTGATGATGATAAATAGAATGCAGTATGCACCTGTCTGTAATCAAGTCTCCGTATAAATGCACCTGCTCTTTGATAGTCTCAGGGTTCTGTTTAAAGCGCAGAGAGAACCATGAAGACAAAGAAACACACCAGGTAGGTCCGAGATACTGTTGTGGAGAAGTTTAAAGCTGGATTTGGATACAAAAAGATTTCCCAAGCTTTAAACATCTCAAGGAGCACTGTGCAAGCAATTATATAGAAATGGAAGGAGTATCAGACCACTGCAAATCTACCAAGACCCGGCCGTCCCTCCAAACTTTCATCTCAAACAAGGAGAAGACTGATCAGAGATGCAGCCAAGAGGCCCATGATCACTCTGGATGAACTGCAGACAACTACAGCTGAGGTGGGAGAGTCTGTCCATAGGACAACAATCAGTCGTGCACTGCACAAATCTGGCCTTTATGGAGGAGTGGCAAGAAGAAAGCCATTTCTCAAAGATATCCATAAAAAGTCTTGTTTAAAGTTTGCCACAAGCCACCTGGGAGACACACCAAACATGTGGAAGAAGGTGCTCTGGTCAGATGAAACCCAAATTGAACTTTTTGGCCACAATGCAAAACGATATGTTTGGTGACATAGCTCATCACCCTGAACACACCATCCCCACTGTCAAACATGGTGGTGGCAGCATCATGGTTTGGGCCTGCTTTTCTTCAGCAGGGACAGGGAAGATGGCTAAAATTGATGTGAAGATGGATGGAGCCAAATACAGGACCATTCTGGAAGAAAACCTGTTGGAGTCTGCAAAAAACCTGAGACTGGGACGGAGATTTATCTTCCAACAGGACAATGATCCAAAACATAAAGCCAAACCTACAATGGAATGGTTCACAAATAGACGTATCCAGGTGTTAGAATGGCCAAGTCAAAGTCCAGACCTGAATCCAATCGAGAATCTGTGGAAAGAGCTGAAGACTGCTGTTCACAAACGCTCTCCATCCAACCTCACTGAGCTCGAGCTGTTTTGCAAGGAAGAATGGTCAAGAATTCCAGTCTCTCGATGTGCAAAACTGATAGAGACATACCCCAAGCGACTTGCAGCTGTATTTGCAGCAAAAGGTGGCGCTACAAAGTATTAGCGCAAGGGGGCCGAATAATATTGCACGCCCCACTTTTCAGTTTTTTATTTGTTAAAAAAGTTTAAATTATCCAATAAATTTCGTTCCACTTCACATTG
Organism: Knipowitschia caucasica; assembly: GCA_964034765.1. Lineage (NCBI taxonomy): Eukaryota > Metazoa > Chordata > Actinopteri > Gobiiformes > Gobiidae > Knipowitschia > Knipowitschia caucasica. The sequence goes on along the minus strand of OZ035825.1, from coordinate 12,449,918 downwards.
TGTCCCACTTGTTGTTGATTCTTGACAAAAAATTTACACTTTGCACTGTAGCTGACAAGTTATTTCCAGGATTACCACAGACTAGTCACAAATCAAGAGCTTTTTGATCTCCCTGAAAACCTTCTTTCGGTGTTGAGCCGTCGAGCTGTCTTTGAATTCTTTCTTCGGCCTGACAAGAGTAACGTGTGGACCTCGTCGACCAACCAGGACGCTGACTTTTGGGGCTTTCTGTGTAAGGAGGACGTATTATAGCAGAGCAGCCAGTTTTAAAGATGGTAGGGTTGAGTTGGTTTTACCCATAGATTGCCGCGTCCAGACCGAATCATGCGTTGCGGTGACTTTCAATACAGTCAATGGAGACGCGCGTTCAAGCGTGCATCTCGTCCGTGCATCCTGAGAGGCACGCACGGACTGCGCGGCAGAGGCGCAGAGGAAAATTGACACACCCAGGAGCGGAAAATTGACGCACGCAGGAGCTAAACATTACTGAGCGTTTCCTCAGGACGCTCGTGCAGCGACCAATCAAAGAGCCACAAAGTGATCATGGGGACATTAGCGGTCTGAGCGAGCAGACTGAAAATACTCGTAAACAGCCAAAACCAGAGCTATGGGGGGACTCTGTGCTTGTGAACATATGCGTTCTCATGCTCCCATGATTGTATACAACAGCTATGAGCATGTTCGCCGATGCGGAAGTACCGTTTAACAATAAAATAAACTGGCGTTAGCGTTCCAGCGTTGGCGGTCTGAACGCCAACGCTATGTTTTACCATAGGGTCGGACGTCGCTTCCAGTGACGAGCCTTGTTGACCAATCAGTGTAAGGCAGTCAGCTGACGTCACGTTATGGCGTAGCTTCAGCATGCTTGGAACCACAGTCGAGGTGGTACAAAAAAAGTACCCCAATCCCAAGCCTAACCCTAGTGGAAATACAAAATAACTGCACTTCCCATTATTGTGGAAAAGCGGCATTAGTTGCCATGTGAACCAGTCTGACTGTGGGAGCACAGACACTGGCCTCCTGCTGATGCCCCGCGTGAGGACTGTGCAACTAAAATCCTGAACATGTTCAAATCCAGGTTAAGTTCAAAACACTGAAAAACCTATATTCATTTACTAGTTTCAATAGCAGCCTTCAGCAAACTTCCATGTCATCGTCCAAGTATACTTACTAACCAGATAATCACTCTCGATAATGTCAGTATTATACCCAGTAACACTGTGAGGAATCTTGGAGTCATTTTCAACTAAAACAGCGTACTTCCACTTACGGAACATCGCTAAAATCAGGAATTTCCTTCCTAAAAGTGACGCGGAAAAACGTATTCACGCTTTTGTCACCTCAAGACTTGACTACTGTAACGCTTTATTGGCAGCATGCCCTAAAACTTCTTTGAAGAGCTTCCAGCTCGTTCAGAATACAGCAGCAAGGATCTTAACAGCTACCAAAAGGAGGGAGCACATAACTCCGGTGTTAAAATCACTCCACTGGCTCCCTGTGGAGTACAGAATAAAGTTTAAAATCCTTCTCTTAAAGACCTTATGACGGGTTTGATTTATTTAGAAATACAGTTTTAATACCATTTTATATTAGAAGAGAACTACTAAAGGTTTCAAAATCAGTTGTAGTTTTTTTTGTCTGATCCCCCCAAATCGAAATAACCCCATAGCAACACCCTTAGAAACGAAAAAACTTCACAGCCCTTGGTGACGTCATAACGGGTACGTTTCAATGCTGTAAGTTGTTTACAATTTGGTATTCGTTCTTTTTTCGCGGATATTCAAGATGACAAGGCCGTGTACAGCGAGTCTACACGGCCTTGTCACAGCGAGTCATTTCGTTGTCACTGAGGTAGTCCAGTGGTTGTGTCGATGGACTGCTAATCCAGATACTTGGGTTCAAATCCCACCTTGGACACTTTTTCACACTCAAAACGGCAATTTATGTGTAGTGAGCAATTGTCACCTGTAGAGTGCAGTATTGTGTTGGGCACCAGTGGAGAGAAGAGAGAAAAGGCAGTCCTGTGGCATAGATCCATGGTTTTCAATGCATGGGCGTAACCCGCTATGACGTCACACACAGGTTAGAGCATAGACAACTTAAATTCATGAAAAACACGTTCTTTTTATAAAATATAGGATTTTTTTTGCCGGAATCTCTTTCAAATTGACATTGTCATGCAATTTTGATATCCACTATTTTTTTTTTAAAAACCCCGTCATAAGGTCTTTAACATATAAAGCCACAAATGGCTTGGCTCCTTCCTATCTCCAAGACACCTTAGTGTATTTGTATTTGTATTTATTTTGATCTCCATTAGCTGTTCAACACAGCTATTCTTCCTGGAGTCAGGCAAGGTGCATTAACAAAAATACATGACAATAATTATACTAAAATAAAAACAAAAATGATACAAATGATGACAAAGGGTCACACACACACACACACACAAGACCCAGACCCAATTTCAGTTGTCAATGGTAGTTAGAGAGATTACAGCACAGTTGTAATATCACATGTTTATACTAATTTGTCAATAGATTTCTTTTTAAAAGGATTTTAAATTGGTATTTACTGTTTGCATTAATAATAATGTCATTTGGGAGATGATTCCAGGCAAACATTGACCTGTACATTATAGTTGCTTTTCCAAAATTTGTTTTTACTTTGGGTAACTTGAATCTGCCTTCTGTGGCGTGTCGGGTTTCATAGTTGTGCTCACCAGAACTAAAACAGAGCTCTTGATAAAGAGTTTTGTTCTCAATAATATATCTTGTGAAATTGAGTAACGATGCCTCACATCTCTCTTTCACCATTAACCAAGACAAACATGAATGCATCCACTTTACATTTGTTCTGTACGTACACCGCAGAGCAAGTCAAGCTGCCTTGTTCTGAACCATTTGTAACTGCCTAATATTTGATAATGCAGCACTCGACCAAATTTCAGAACAATAATCCAACTGTGAAAGAACAAGTGTTTTTATGACATTTGCTGTCATGTTGAGCGGTAAGAGATGGGAGCATCTTCTAACCATTGACAGACTCCTACCCATTATTTTTGCTACTGTGCTCGTGTGTTTGGACCACAGTCTACTATCAATTTCCGCTCCTAGTAGTTTGATCTACCTGCGTGAAGTTGGCCCCCCACCCCACGCAAAAGTCAGTGAAAATAGCCCCAATCGTTTGTGCTGCGTTAGTGCTGGTTTGTGCAGAAAAAAATATCGTTTGTGCTGTTTTGGTTTTTAAGATATTAAATAATCTTTTAAAGCTCAATCTAAGTTCACGCAGCCCCCCCACATCGTCCAAACTGGACGAAAATGGTCTCGTTCGTTTGTGCTGCGTTAGTGATGGTTTGTGCTGAAGAAATTTTCATTTGTGCCGTTTTGGTTTTTAAGATATAACAACTTTATAATGACGCGATGACGTCACGCAGCCCCC